>JARIHR010000004.1:0-1200000 GCA_029281495.1 Mycena filopes | reverse complement strand
CCGACCTCGCCATGGCAAAGAATTCTTCTTCGGGGGCCATATTCGGCATCCGATACACGTATACGAGGGAAGTGAGACTTGGACAGAGGAATGGTGGAGTGGAGTGTGTCATCGCACTGAAGACAATGGTCTGGAGCTCCGTGTAAATATCGTCGCAATCGATGAAGAGATGTATGAGGGATGGGACGGCCTGGAGAACGGGGAGGAACGCCGTGTCCAGCGCACAACGGAATAAGGCCAGCGTTGTGAGTGTGCAACAGGAAGTGCTGATGAAGGACAACAGTAGCGGCATAGCCTCGGGCTGCGTATACGAACAGGTTAGCTCCTGGAGCGCGGGCGCTGTGAGATATGGGAGAAATCGGGCTGATTCCGTGTTGAGACGGCGAAGACGGGGGAGTGTAACAAGGGGGGCCAAAGGCAGATCGAATATGTGGCGGATGAAACCAACACTGCAGACCACCAGGAGGTTCTGCGCGGCCTTGAGGATTTCGATTTGACGCTGTGGGGAAAAAGTTCCTCGATAGTGTGTATTCTGCCCCCATGGGATTGGTGTCAACGCCGAAGACTGGGTGAAATCCAAATCGGTCAGAAGAACACGGCGCAGGTTGGGGGCGGCAGATAAAAAATCCGGGATTTTGACCTCTTCGGTATCGGTGATCTCCAAGGTCGTCAATTGAGCAAGGTGGCTGCTCGCGAGGCGCAGCCATTCAGGCATATCACCGCCGGCGAGTTCATAGGATTCGATATGCAAGGTGCGCCAACGTGCATAGTGGGGAGCCATAAGATCCGCCAAGCCAGGATTCCGCTCGTTTTGCGCTCCAGACCAGTAAACATCCAACAACGCATTTCCTGCACGGTGCAGCTGCGCTTCAACGCGGGGAAGGTCTTCTCGAATAGTGAGGTGGGTCCAAAGGCGAGGATACGTGAGGGCGATACTCCTCCAGGATCGGCAAATGTGGCCCAGGTACCAGGGAGGTTCCCCTCTCTCCGAGTCGCCTGAAGCGCCGATCGACAACGCGAATATTTCCCCGAGCACCTCCGGAGGCAGTTGTCGGAGTGGGGAGACGATGGCCCGGTATTCGCGAACGTGCTTCACAGCTTCGTCGCGCGCTTGAGTCAGAGACGCGAGACGCGCTTGCAACGCACGAATCTGGGGATCCAACGCATCGATTCGGTCCTGGCCAGCGGAGATGACGGCGAGGATCCGAGGAATTTCGGAGTCCGGGGGTGGGTCATTGTTGGCCAATAGGCTGGGCAATTCAGGCGGGGGAATGGCCGATGCTAGCGGTAACGCAGAACTCGGACGCGACTCTGTTCGTAAAGCTCCGCATGTCTTGCAAATTGAGGTCATTATAGAAATCCTGAAGGAGCGTCAGAAAAGACCTAGATGCCTTGTGCATCCACCCACTAGTACTGTATTCAAGGTGGGTGTGAGGAGGTTTCCATTTATCACTAAATGGTTCAGACTATGTCTAAGAGTCTGTGTCTAAATCATTATCATTTACAAGCTCGTTGTACGCGGGAGCTATTCACCGGCCCGGCCTGGTCTGTCTGTTTCGCCCTCGTACCAATGCACTCGTCAGGACTTTCACTCTGTTGAGTGGATGGAGGTGCTGGAAGAGAACCGAACCTGGATGGTTTTGAAGGGGCAGTGGTCGAGCCCGGTCCTCGCCTTTCTGTTGTTTGTTGTGTCGACTCGCCTCCTTTCCCAAACCACCATCTCTTCAATGGCAGCAAGGGTCGATGACCTTCGTAAACGCATCGACGAGCTGGCTTCAGCGATAAACACCCACAAGGAAGCAATCAGGGAGTTAGAGCAGACGAAAAGCGAGGTTCAAGGCGATCTGAATGCCCTCGTCGACCCTGTTGGGCGGTTGCCGCTCGAGATCTCATCCAGCATCTTCGCTCTATGTCTCCCCGACACCCGCACACTGAATACAGCCGAGGCGCCCCTCATATTCATGCGCATATGCCATTCCTGGAGCACCATCGCGCTCTCCACTCCTTCGTTCTGGACCGCCCTCTCCTTCAAAACTCCTTGTGCCAAAGGCATCCCCAGCCTTTGCAACGCTTGGATTGATCGTTCCAACGCACTCCCTCTCTCCGTCTCGATTAGCGGCTCCCTTGATGATAGCGCCGCAGGTTTGGTGAAAAAACACGCGGATCGTTTGGAGCGACTCGAGCTGGCTCTCCTCACCGGATATGAGCTTCAAGATATAACGGTGCCCTTTCCATCCCTGACCTCGTTGACCATAAGCCAAGGGGAGGTGGATCCTGGTCCCCAGGTGTATCGCCGACGTTCAGGAGACCCGCCTTGCTTTTCTGAAGACGCCAACGAGTGTGTGGGGATGTTGTGCGCTGCCCCCAATCTTCTTGAATGCGTGTTCAAAAAGGTGTTCTTCTCTGACGAGTGAGCGAACCAGCCGCCTACCTGCAGCCTGATATATTGCTCACCGCACTTCAGGGACCACGACCACGGCTACGACTACCGCCAATTTAGACTCAGCCTGCGGCTAACGCATCTGCACTTTGGTACCCTGGACGACCCAGACTCCTTCAGCAGTGCCGCTATCTTGAAGCACATGACAATGCCCGCCCTAGAAACTCTTTCGATAACATGGCTCGACATCCCGCCTTCCCGTTTCGTCGACTTCTTCGCCCGTTCGTCACCACCACTGCGGAAACTCGCCATGGCGGCTGAGCCCTTCGGTGCCCGAGAAGGCTGGACAGCCGAGACAATTCAGAGCCTCCTTCGCTCCCTTCCTTGCCTGACACACCTTGATCTTCAAGGTTACACTGTCAATGAGGCAGACGATATCTTCGCCTACATGGTCCTTCAGGCCCTCAGTCAGCTTCCCGACCTTTGGTCTTTCACAGTTCGCCACTATGCTCCCACTCGTTCCCAATACGAGGACATCCTGCGCGTACTCCGTACGCGGCCGAAGATACAATCGCTCAGTATCAGTTATAGGCTTCGCCACGGACCCAATGGACATCGCCCCGATCCCGATATCGTGGAGGCGCTGCAGGAATTGGTAGCTGGGGGGATGAAAATATGCATCGGCCCTTCGGGCACCAATCTTGTTTGAAAAAGAGTGTCCTCTACTTCATGTAAATACATACCCCGCGAAAATCTGGTTCGTCGTAATTCGAAATTATTAGCTTGCATCAATTGAGTTTGTTCGTATTGACGGCGCCTAATTGCACCTTACCGTCTGCCTTTTCTGAATTGTGCTTTCTTTTTGTGCTTGCTTGCGATTTGAGCCCTTGGCCACTCGGGTGGGAAGCGCGGTTACTTGCTCAACGAACGATGCAGCTCTCCCATTCTCTCCTCGTCCACAGGAATCTCGAAGTCTGGCTGTCGGATAAAGCAGATGAAAGGATTCCTCACCACGAAGTTCAAATGCACGCTAATACGCTCACCACCTCGGTACCGCTGGCGAAGGGTACAGTGCGTTCAATGGGCACCTCAGTCCTGCTTGGAAAGTGATTGTTCGCAGGAGTATGTGATCCATTGGCGCAACTACCCGGGCACCTTCCACACCACGTTTTGCGAGGTTTTCGTCCCGATAAAGGGCGAGCCCGCCCGTATTGCTACTCATTTCATGGACAAAGACAAACCGGAAACGCAAATTCGCTCGTCCTTTGGCCGGGTGAATTCGGGCCTTATCGAAACTCAGAATAACGATTGGTTAATTGCACCTGGATCCAAGAAAGGTTGGCAGTGCTGTCGCGGTAACGAACAGCTCCTTGAATCGATCCACAGGGTTCGTTGAACTGCATATCCGACGCGCCAAAGGCACGCCGATTCACGAATGCGTACCCGATCCCGATGATCCAGGCGGCCACCTTGATAATATCGACATCGACCTCGTTGATGACGCGGATGAAGACAAAGATCCCTTCATTGTATTCAGGTTCAACTTCATCCCAGTACCCAAGCAGGAACCGACTGCAAGCTCTTCAGGTACGCTTATCCTTCCGGCATTGTCTAATATATTTCCTTACGCACCTGCAGTAGCGCAAAAGCGCAAATATCCTGTGAATTTATACTCAGCTGAGCTACATAGAGTCCAGCAATTACTTACTCGCCATGCCTTGCAGACTGGACGTCAATCCTCTCCGCCTCGAACGAACTTCAGAAAACGGCGCCTCAGAGGACACCAGGGTCCTCCTGAAGAGCCCCCCGCTCGGGCTTCATCCCCCGTTTCCGAGAACGAGCCTGATGACCCTGCCCCGGAAGAGCGAGAGGAAGAGAAATCGTTGATCGACCTATTGGTAAACGATCTCCTGGATATTCACATACTGTGGACTCACGCCCAACTCACCAGGCAGCGGCCAGGGCGGAGGAGGAGGCCCTCAACGCCGAGCTCGCAGCCCAATTGGAGGTGCTTGCATTTTTTGTCCCATACAATCCGGGATTTTCACACCCTCTCACTATCAGGCGACCAAAAAGAGGATTGCGGAGAAGAGAAAGTTCTTGGGGAAATGAATATGCAACGACACAACACGCTGTACTTTACTTTGTATCATACTTTTTGTGTCTCGGACTCCCGGATTTTTTACTCGCACGCGACGCGCCCATCAAACGCGTCTGAATTAGGGCTTGACCTCTTTCACCCACCTTGAACCTTCGCTGGACGCTTGATACTACTCCAAGAGACAAATCCTCATGGCTCCTCTTACAACCGACCTTGCTCTTCTGGGTAAAGACCGCGCAGACGAATTTGTAGCGAAAGTGGACGAGCTCGCCTCCCGCGTCAGCCTCGCCCTGGACCCTGAGTTCAGATTTGACTCAAACATCGACACAGCGACCCTTGAATCCCTGGAAAATGAAGTGAACCGCTTGAAAGCGCGGACAGCCGGCGAAGATGTGCGTTTTTCGTCTCCTGCACTTACTCGATCTCACCGCCAAAAAAAAAGATGCACAACGTTTTGAAGCGCCACGAAAAGCTCGAGGTTGTCAACAACGCGTTCTTTGTAATGACCGAGCAGCTGCAGGCTCGACACGGGGAGTTGGATCCCGATTACGAACCAGACTTCCCCTTCGCCATTGCACCCTCGACCCCGCGTCGCGTCGCGGGGCAAGCCGCGCAGGCTGGCTCGAGTCACGACGGTACAGAACAACGCTTGGGCAACGGCGCGCGCCCGGGTACCTCAGCTGAAGGGAGGGCGCCAGCGTCGGGGCCAATAAGGCAAACTTCCTCGACACGAAGTGACCGCGGGCTCGCCAACGAAACTCCCTCCGCGAAACGCGAAAGACTTCGTCCACCGACGGACCCAGTGACCTTCGACGTTGTGTTCTTCCCGTTCAAATCAGAGGTGCGCGTACCTACTTAAGTGCCTCGCCGCGTCTGTGAAAAATAACGAGGCGTCAGCGTTCCATGGAGCTCCCAGACCTCAAACTTGCCCCCGCAGAGCGCAGCCTCAAGGACATGGGACTTGTCTTCCAGGTTAAGCTCCCGCGCCAAGGGGACTTGGTCCAGGAGCACTTTGACGACCAAGTCAAGGCCTTTTGCGAGGACCAACACATTACCCTCCGGCCGGGGTTGCAGAAGGACGCGCCTCTCTGGTCTCTCATGATCATTAGGAAGAGGGGCCCTAAGTGTACCCTGCAATCCGAGCTGCTCTCACCCGCCGAATTTACGTTGGCGACTCTCACGGGAAAGAAATTCAGTACCGTGCGCAACTATCTAGGGAAACTCCCTGTCCTGTTGATTGGTATACACTCCGAGTCATCCTTCCGGGTCGATACTAAGCGCCCATCCCAGCCCCGATCCATGGCGAGCTCAACGGAGCGGTAACTCTAGACGCAAATCGGCATATGAAGCATTTTTGCCACGTTTCTCGTCTCGACGCAGCCATTAAAGAGAGCAAGGGAGAATGTCTGCGCGAATGTGCTGAACCGTCCAACTCTGGTGCTGTGAGCAGTTCCCTTGTCTCCGGGCGCACCCTCGCCTGAGTCGGACGGACATTCTCGCCTTGAAATATGATATGCACACTATATTCACTCACACTACAACATCGGTTCGCCTACTAAATATTATTCCCGTTATACTCTGTCTGTTTTACATTCCCCTCGAGGTCATCGCCTCAAATATACCTTTGTCATCTTGCATCTCGACCAGACTACTCGCGAAAGCGATTGATATTGTCAGTGCATACGTGCTTGTGGTGTGCCTGCCATGCGTCGCGTTGGCAGGATGTGTCGCAGTACGAAGGACCCTTGCACCTGGCCAAATAGTATAGACTTATCCTCGGCCTCAGAAAGAGTTCATTCACCTGCTGCAAGATTTCGCGGTCGCGCATTTCTTCAGACACCACGCGCAAAAGATGTCTTTGGACGAGATCTGATTGTTCCCCGTCCAAGAAGCAAGTGACTTGACACGCTTCATCCGGGTCATCCAGTCGTCGCGCACGGGCGGGAGCACCTTCTCGAGCCACGCTTCCTCCTCCTCCGTCCAACGCATTCTGCGCTCCTCGGCAACGGTCAGAATCAAATTCGCGACGTCAAACTCGTTGAGCCCGAGCTCTCCTGCCTTCCTCCGTGCGGGGAGCACCTCCCTCGACACGGGGAACAGCTTGTGCAAGACGATCCGGAATCCGACGAAGCTATAGCGCGTCTGGCAGAGGATTAGCCCCTTGATATCTGCCGCAACATGCGGAGAGGCGAGCAGGACGGAGTACACGTCCCAGAGCTGCCGGCCGACCGTTTCGCTGTGGTGCAAGGAGAACGTCTCGCCGATGCACGCGACGCTCGCCAAAATCTTGTCTGAGGGCCAGGGCCCCACGACCTCCGGGTGGCCGACGAGAATCCGTGTCCAGAGCTTCATGAAGGCCGGTGAAGGGGCGGCGTGTGCGAACAGACGCTCTGCGCAATGGTTCAACCTGAAGTCGCTCCCGTTGTACCAAGTTGGTTCCACAAAAATTCGGAGGAAACTGCGACTGAGCTTCGCGTCGTAATGCGGAAACTGAGCCATCTGGGACATCAGAGCCTGGTCTAGTATTCAGCTAACCGTCTCCGAGAAACAGTGAATGCCGTCCATACGTTTCCGTAGACCTGATCCTCGAGATCTGGCTCCGGAACAATATCCTTGGGAAAGATCTTGACTAGGATAGTGACCAGAACGTCGGCGGATTTCTCTAGGTGAATCGAAATAGGTCTAGGATATATGTGTTGTTACTGTCAAAGTGGCGAACGAATCACGGAAGATTCACTTGAAGTAGTTGACCCAGAACGCGAGCGATTTCTGGTTACGGGCGGATGCCTTGCGATTCCATTTCTGCTGCTTGTCGGCAGGGAGCCGGTCGTATGCTCCCCAATCTTGCTCTAAAAAAATTAGGCCGCCTCTCCTTCTGGTGACCCCTGCACATACTGGTTTCGTCTGCGCAAAGCTGGTGCGGTGCGCATCCATCCATTCGGTCCATCTCCAGTCCTTCATCCATCGCTGCCCAGAGTATGTTGTTGCGGCCAAAACAGGCGAGTTGTTCATCGAGTTTCTTCATGGTTGCGTCCATATCGCCAGCAGGACGTTGGAGCGCGAGGGTTGAGGAAGATGGGAGTTGGGAAAGCAAAACCAAACAACGCGGTTGAAGTTCAGATAAATACGACGAGGATGAATAAGTAGACCCGAGAAGTGCATAGATTACAATGTACAGATATTAATGGCCGATGTAGGTGTCCGAAATTTAAACTAAGTGTCCGTTTCAAGTCCGACTAGTAGTCCGTTTACCCCCTCTGCCCGTAAAAATACCAGTGCTCTTGATCATAATAGCCGTTGGGAGGTGGGAAGCTACCGCGGCTGGTATGCGGCCGCCCCTGCCACTGCCCGGACTGAGGGAGCGCAACTCGCTGACCCCGGGGATTCGGATTCACCCGAGGTGTTGAAGGATCGTTCTGATCCTGGTAGTACACATGTACACGAGGAGGTTCCTGCGATGGATGCAGGTCGAAGGAGGAGGACGTTGTCGAGATCGTGGCGCCACAATCCCCGTTTCGCCCCTGATAAGAGGTGCCTTGGCTGCGACTAGGTGTAGCTGCAGACGCCAACTCGTGATGGGTCAGCGGCGGCGGCTGTGGCAGATCTCGACGGGGGGCATTCGAATCCCAAGCGGTCAAGGGCTGAACGCCAAGCGCGGTCCATTTACTGGGAGCACTGGGAGTGGGCAAAGCGTACTCCAGAGCCGGGACGGCGATCCTAGGTGGCGGCTGATACAGGGCCATGGTAGGGATTAGCGGCTGCTCAACGGTCGTCGTCGGCGCAAAGACATTGCTAGCCGGCCCCGATATCTGCTGTAGCGAGCGTAGTTTAACTTCATCGCGAGTCGACAAATTCTTCACACCGGGCGCAGGGACGGCGAAACTATTCTGTTCGTGCTTGAGTTTATTTGAAGGGGGCGGAGCATTCATTTTGTGACTTGGAATGGGCGGGATATTGTTATTGTTCTTGGAAATGCTGGACGACGTGGTCGAGACACGTTCAGTTATCAGCGAGGCGGAGGCGGGTATCGCAGCACGGTCAGATCTGGGAAAGTGGCCTGAGGACAAAACAACAGCGTTGGAACTGGAGGGAGATGGTCGCTGGATCAGAGCATCGCTTCGGAGATGCTGCAGAAATAGACAAGGTATGGTGTGTTCTGACAAAACGAGTGCTCGCTCTTTGGCATCGAGAACACTACTTTCAAACGGCATGCCAGTCAGACGCGACACCAAGAGGTATCGATCCTGTGAAGATATGAGTTAGCTGACGGTGAAGACGGGGATGCAAATGAATGACCTGTTCTGAAAACTGCAGGAACTCCGCTGCAGACATATCGGCCTCGAACCAGCGGATGACCAGGTAATTTCCAACGGTGTACTTCTTCCCATCGTCAAATTTTCGGATTAGGGTACATTTGAATGGTCGAAACGTCGGATCGAATGCCTCTGTGAGAAATTTATCCACAGCAAACATCCAACCATGTGATCTCGGGGATACATAAGAAAGGTTGTCGACAAGATGGGGCGGAAAATCGATCGCGAGGTCTCCCACCTGCTGAAGGTTAGTTTATGCCACGTCTCGCAGAAAACTGTATACTTCTCGGAAGTTCCTGTCTGAGTTGAATAGGGATACGTCGACCCTTTCGTGGAATGCGGCCTGACGGGCAGCCCTGGTGGCCGCAGCGGCGCCGGAAAGTATTCGCTGACACTAAAGGCTAGTATCAGTATCCAACAGGGAATTCCGTGACATGGGCACTCACGTCGATGGATTCCAACTTTGAGTGGGTGCTCCCTGGGGCGTGAGGAGGCCTGAGCTGGTCAACAACCTCGGTGGCAGAGGTAGTAGCTCGGAGTGTTTCTTTGGACACTTGATAAGACGACTTTGTGAGCTGCTTCTGCATGTCGTCTGGGGCCTTTCGCCGACGTCAGTCACCAGGAAAAAGGGCAAAAAGGTCGCAAGCCAGTAGCCACTCACATCTCCACGTATCAGAGGGTGGCTGGCGGCCCTGAAGTCCATCAAACTCTGTTGACGGAGCAGCACTCGCCGCCTGAGATCCTCGTCTTTGGGGAACCGGGGATATTGCGACATGGTGGTAAGAGGCAGGCCACTGAGGATACGGGCGCATTTTATATGAATTGGATCAAAGGGAGGCCGTGGCCACCTCGACGAATGAGGCAAGTGGTGGTGAGACGAACAAAGGCGAACGCGTTGAGTCACAGATCACATGGTGTTCGTCACATGCAATACAATGGCGCGTCGCGTGAAAAGTGTCACTACAGACCCATATCAGGCTGATCCCTCATCTCGAGCCACTCGGTTGCTGGACTGGTCGGGTGGCATAGGTATGAGTGATAGATTTGGGGCAAAAAAGACATGAAGGCGGCACAGTTGTAAATTCGTTGGTTCTTTCCTCCACGGGGAATTCTTGGTGAGTAGACTTCTATCGGCATGCTCCGAACGAACATCTCTACAAAACAACCCTCTTCTTTCAAATTTTGACACGTGTAACGAGCTGCACGTTGGACATGACTACATCCGGGGTCCATGTGGTTGTCCTGAGCGTTATCGGGGACGTCTATCTGCCTTCAAAAGGGCAGGCTCAGGAATACCATTTCCCTCCCTTCTTTCCCCCAACCCAACAACCGTTTTCTGCCCTACCTCATGTGTACAGCTGCGCTACGTAGCCTTGTATTCCACGACTTTGTGGCATACCAGGCCGCGTAGCCCAGTCCGACCTTGGTTGTGCGGCAATCTGGTTCAAACTGGGCGGCGTTCGATGTGCGCAAAGGGGATACAGACTGGGCGCTTGCCCACACGACGTTCGCCATCTTCATGGTGAGAAGAGTTCGGAGTCGACCGAGGTGGTCTCTCAAGGTGGTTGCATATTATCAAGTGTCCGAACAATTTTTTAGTAGTAGTGTTCAAAACGACGGACTAATTACCCCTTTACAAAGGAACGCCAGCGAGCCAACGATTGAGCATCTCCAATGCGTTAACAGGACTGTCATGCGGAACCTGGTGGGCGTTGGGTTGAAGAAATAACACATAGGAAGATCAAAAAAATCGAACCTGGTGCCCAGCGTCCCTCAACGTCGCAAAGGTCAACTCCCCAAACGCGCGGGTCTCGCCCGCGGCCTTCCCCTCGACGAGCCAATCCCGCAGGGGCTGCGCACCAAACTCCTCCTGGCCGTACCACTCCAGCTCGCGGGTGACCCGGTCGTTGCCGACGAAATTACACGCGAGGTCCCACGTACCCGCGTACACCAACACGCGCACGCCGCGCTCGAGCAGCGCGGCGATGTACGGCGCACTGGATTTCAGGACGTCGCCGCTGGTGGTGAAGGCGGAGTTGAGAGTCCAGCCCACGAGCGAGAAGTCGGGCGAGGTTTCGTCGATCCCGAGAAGCGTGCGTGTCGATGAGGCGTTCAGATACTTTGTGATGTGTCTTGAGACGGAGTTGTTCATCAACAGAGTTACGGACGCGCAGTGTAACTCACTTGGACTGTGGATAGCACAGGGTATCCTGCACTTCGCCGATACATTCGGTACGCATGTCGTAAAAACTTTTGCCGGTCAAATCGAACGGCGTTACCAGCATATCTGAGCAGAAGCCCTGGGCTGCCTGGCAGTTTATCATGTCGAAGGAGTCCTCGCAGTGAGTTCGAAGGGCTTTCTGGCACCGGGGAAGCTGTGGGAGGTGAGAACTCGGGTCGACACCGAACGTTTCACGCACCGCCTGTTTCATTTGAGTACATGCACTGGAAAAACGAAAGGTCAGACGCGTATGGTTGTTTCCAGATATCGGAAAACCTTGCCTGATGGATTGAATAGGTGTCCCAACAGATGTTGAGCATTGCATGTCGTAGTAGGACGTGATAGAGCTGCGCAGACATAAGTTGGCGAAAACCAACATTCCGAAATTGAACGAACTGGTATCGATCGCTGCAACCATTTCCTAGCGAACGCCATGAGGCAGCGCCGACAAGTGCGGGAAGAATTCTTACCAATTAACGCAGAGACGAGGTTCACTGGTGGTATATCAAGCTGGCCAAGACGGCGGTTTTGGTCGTAGACCTCCGCGGCGAATAGCGGAACGTATCTACCCTGGTAGAAGAAGTGAGCCTATCTGCGATGGAAGAAGAGAAACTTCTTATCACCCCATAAGACTCCCCTGCGATATGCAGCGGCCGTCCCTGCAGACCAGGCATAGACTCGAGGAAAATGGCGAGGAAAGCGGCGATATCTTTGGCAGCTGCTTCCGTCGTGTCCTTCACCTCGATGAAAAGATAGGATTAAAGCCGAAGTCATGCCACATACCACAGTCTCGCCGTAGTCCGCATAGGAAAAGCCGACTCCAACGGGTTGATCAACGAATAACAAATTTGACTGGGAGAAAAATATCAAGGTCGTTGTTCATTAATACACTCGACGGACATCGCACTACCTTACCTTGGAGTTCCAGGAGTACGGGTTATATTCGGTGGCGTTGTCGGAGATTATGGTACACGGCCCTTTCGTCTAGTAAGTAATGCAAATACCAGGAGGAGGAGGCAGATTCCAACCGAGTTCCATGAAGAGGCCGAGGGTGGCTGAAGCCCCTGGACCACCGTTGAGCCAAAGAACGACGTCGTCCGTGGCAGGTTCATTTCGACTCTCAAAATAATAGAAGAAGAGATGGCGGGCCCGGATATCGATATACCCTACGAATGAGCTGGTGCGGAATAAATGGGTGAGCGAGAGGAAAACGAGAACGGTAACTTGAACCTACTTTACGGTTGAGTCGCAAAATCCCTTGAAATATATGTCAAGACGCATCAGAGATCGAGAATACTCGCGCACATTGACTGGCCTGATCCTGACGGAATGCTCAGGGAAAGCATCGTGCCGCAGAGTTGTATAAGTGGCTTGTCCATCGTCGACGAACTCTCCTGATGGGAAAGGCGAACGACTGGAAGACTGAGCGACGCAGAGTGTTTGCAGAAGACTGAGGGAAAGTGCTAATACGTGGAAAGCTCTCATGGTGGGTCAAACAATGCTTGAAGACTGCGCGCGACGGCTGCTGCGGGACTAAGTGTTGGCGGTTGATTCCAACCCCCGAAAGATGGGATCACGCAGGGATCACTGATCGGTGATTCTCAAATCCACCTTGCTTTCAACCAACTTGCACGAAACTTGCACCAAGCCGAAATTCAAGTCCTTCCCCTCGAACCGAGTCCTCGGCGAGGAATTACCTTGGACTCGGTCATACCGGTGCTCCCCCCTCCGGTCTTGCCAGCTTTAACCTCGGACTCGACGGACTATCCATCGCTGTTTCAACATGAAGCGAAGTTTGCGCTTCGCCCCCGAACTCGCCGCGGTCGAAGGAAATTGGCCACCCTCACACGGCGCATATTGTAGCTCATTTCACATCATTTCCAGCGGGAAGCGAACCTTGGGCTCAGGTATTCGTCTCCACATCTCTAACCTTTTGCGACATGACCAAGTTGGGCAATCAGCGGTTCTTCCGAACTGTACTCGGCGTTCCCGGTGGTTGGCCAACCTTTCGATCGTGGACTAGCCCCCGAGTTGCCCATAGAAAGATCGTATAAAGACCAGCCTTGGTAGGTTAGCAAACAAGCGACAAACTCCTCATTCCCCAGCGTCAAGCACCATGAGATCCTTTTTCGTTCTCTCCCTCATCGTCGTGGGAGTCGCAGCTCGGGCACTCCCGAGAATGCCCTTCCGGCGGCAAATGTCTGCTTATACCGATGGTGTGTGAGACTGTTTACAATTACTATGTGTCGATTTCTAACCTCCACCAGCCCAGATATTGAATTATGCATTGACTCTGGAGCATCTCGAAAACGCGTTCTATCACCAGGCCCTCGCAGATTATGACGAAGATGCTTTTGCCGATGCTGGATTCGGCTCAGGTGCCCGGGACGCATTCCTTCAAATCGCCGAGCACGAGGCAGAACATGTTGCATTTCTGAGTGCTGCCCTTGGCCCCAATGCAACCCAACCATGCAACTATAGCTTGCGAGTAAACCCTCCAGATTGTTGGTATATTCTAATATCTTTCTCTTCGTTCCGACAGTCCGTACTCCGACCCACAATCCTTTGCTGCGCTTTCACAAGTGCTCGAGGGAGTCGGTTCGTGCTCTCTCAATTCTCACTGCCACCCAAAACTCACCCGGATATTCAGGTGTGTCCGCATATGTTGGTGCAGCCAAATATATAACGACCCCTGCCTATCTGGAGGCGGCGGGCGCCGTACTCTCTACCGAGGCCAGACATGCGAGTTACGTTGCCGCTGTAATCAATGGTCAAGCGGCATGGGGCGGAGCTTTCGATGTGGGTTACCCCAGTCCTTTTCCTGATGTGTTTGACATGTTGCGAATAGACTCCCCAAGACTTGAACCAAGTCTATACCCTCGCGGCAGCATTTATCACGTCCTGCCCATCGACCAATCCTCCCCTGCCTGTGATGGCGTTCCCGGCGCTCAATGTGACTTCGGAAGACGACCCAATTGTTTCCGGGTCCAACATCACCGTGTCGTACACTCCCACAACCGCACCAGACGAGGGAACGCAGCTTTGCCTCGCGTTTTTCACCGGCTTCGACGTCATATTTGCACTTTTGACCGACAATCAAGCAGTCGTTCCACACAATCTTACTGCGCAGGTGTACGTCGTCGTCACAAAGAATTGCACGGCTGTGGCCGACCCCGACATGCTCGCCGGACCGGCTATACTCGGTCTATATCCTCGCGACGCGGACGACGACTCGGGTGACAACGATGAAGATGGGGACAACGATGCGGATGGGGACAACGATGAAGATGAGGACAACGATGGAGATGGGGACAACGATGAGGATGGGGACGAATGAATACGGATAGGCACCCAACCGACTCTTTTCAACTTTTGAATACTTCGATTAGGAGCCTTTAGGACTCGGCGCGTGAATATAAATATATTTATAATGTACCCCAAGTACCCCTGGAGAGATGTCGACGCGCGGTCAAGACTACTTTTTCGCATTCACCGTCAATTTAAAGCACGATAGGCCGGTAAGTTAGTTGACTCTCTCAACCGACGTCTGGGTGGAGTATCAGCGCTGTGCATGCGCAGGCACGATGTGTGCTATTCGCTATGGTTCTAAATGCAACCGAATTCACCAAAAGTACTCCGGCTCGTACGCCACCTTCATATACTTCATGTGCTTGAACCTATCTCCGTTCACCCGTCTATTTAAACGAACCCCACTTTTTGGTCTCCCAACCTCCTTGAAAGTTGAATCACGACCCCCTCATGTCAGCCATGCCCTCTCCAGGTTCTTCGCAATGCTCGCTGCTCAGCAGTAAACTTGAAATTCCACCGGCCACACATGAAGCTCCCGCAGCGAATTCGAAGAAGGACTTTTTCGCTGCTTTCGCTTCCCTCCAATCGAAGTACGGTCTCACCGGTGGAATTGGTGTTCCACCCTCCCCGGTCTCGGACAAAAAGTTGGACGGCATGGGAGAAGGTCGCAGCCTGTTGAAGCGGCTGCTGAAGCTGGGGCGTAAGCTGCTCCGGTCAGAGCGTTCGTTGGTTGCGCCACGCAAGCGCAAGTGGGTGGCCACCCCACGGCTTTCCAACCCCGGCCACGCTTGGGAACTTTAGTGAGCTGTCCTGGTAAGTGCTATTTGCCAGCGACGCCTACGAATATATCCTCATTGGGGCTGCATTTAGCTGTCTAGTTTCCTACTCAATCCCATCCCGAGGACCTTCCCTTTGTTTCACGCAATACCGACTTGAACAACGTAACTACCGTGTGACATGATTTTGAACTTGATGTTGAAATTTTGAGCTGCAGTACATTCGACGGAAGAAGAGGTACGGTTTGTTCATCTCGTGCATCACATCCCACACGTCGCGGACCTCGCTCGAGCAGCACTCATCAGAGCATCCGCTGCCTTTTCGGATATCTGAGAATTAGGTCCGATCGTAAGAAAAAAAAATCAGAGATAAGATAGTATCCAACTCACCATGTAGGTCGGGGTAGTGACAAAGTATCCTGGAACGTTCGGCCAGGCGCTCATGTCGACCACACGGAGGCGGCGAACTTTATGGACCCGGAAATCTGAATCCAGAACAGCATTGGAATCTACCAAAATATCAGTTCATCGAACGATTCGTAAAGAGGACAAACATACCGTCCTCCGTTCCGATAGCATTCGTGCAGCAGGCGTGGTGGCCGAACACACGTTCGAAAACATGGTCTGTTAGATTCGCGTTTTTTGGCGGGTACACCTGCTGGTCAACAAACAGTGCTATGGGCGAGTGTTCAACGAGCGCGGAGATGCGCTCGAGCCCATCGACGAGCGCCTGCACGTCTTCGGCGCCCTGCTCCGCCTCAAAGTGCATCTTCTCGATGTAGAGAGGATCCTGGGGGTGAGATCCTGTGAGCCGGACGAAGCCGCGCGAGGATGGGTGAGCCTTCAGGACGATTGCAGTGAGCGCATCGGGATTGTCGGCGATCTCCTGGGAGAATCCTGCAGAGGGTCGGGATGGGGTATATCGGAGAGGAAGTAACAACTACCTGGGAAGATGCCCTTGAAGAACGCAGGTGCGATATACGTGAAGACATCTGGTGCCACGAGAGATTCGTTCGATTTATGCACTGTGACGGCCAGGACGGGGTTGAACGAGTAGACGTTCATGTGGTTCGAATTGATCCAATCCCCAAGGCAAGGATCCTGAGCCGGATCGGACAGAAAGGTGCAACCGGCGAAAAGCTTAAAATCCCGCTTGAGCTTCCAGATGATGGCAACCTCGTCATGATCTACATAGTCGTAAGTATTAAGTTAGGATGACATTGATATTCGCCGTTTCAAGCACCTTGGAGGTTCTTCCCGACCCCTGGTAAATCGACCACAGGTTCGATGCCGAGGGTACTTAGCTCGGTCGAATTCCCGATGCCAGAGAGCTGGTTCGGTATCAGAACAGAAGGAAAAGGAACCGATTAACCCGCACCATAAGCTGGAAGTGCGTAAATATTAATAGTGAACGCGAGGAGGATCGAGTGGACACACCAACTGGGGACTCTGAAAAACGCCTGCAGACAAAATGACTTCGTGCCGCGCCATAACGCTCTGCACTGTGAGCTTCTGTTTACCCGCGAAATCGCCGGCCACAGGTAGGGCGGCGCCTGGCGAAACCTCGACGCCATACGCGGTCGGTGGATCACCGCCATTCTGGCACAAGAGGATCCGCGTTGCAAGCGTGTTCAGGGTAATATTCAATTTACCCTTGCTGGAATTTTCGACGACGGTGAGGCGATTATAGACCGAAGAACGGACATGAGTTTCATCGACAGTGAAGCTTGGAGTGTTAACGCCGATACTCCCATCGTTGGCTAGACTGTTCAAATCCAAGATCGGTGGGTTGAGACTCAACGTCGTCAGGGAGGTGAAGATTGTTAATAGTTGGAGATCCGCCCCGCCTACATGGATAAACTTCAACGCGCGGCACAAACTAGTTCAGACGACCAACCCAGCTTGTAAAGAAGATTTTTGTACGGGAGTAACGTTGTCTTGAGCCAGCCCGAGAAGCCATGGTCGAACAGGGTGAGCAATGTCGGGAGGAGATACAAGTTCTTCTCGATTTTCTTGAAGTACGCTTGCATATTGTTGCGCGACCACGACGGATCTTTGAAGGTATCGGCGATGCCGTCGAAGTCGGAGCGACTCCCAGCAATAATATTGATCATGGCGTTGTGAATCTTCCGGGAATTGTCAATCGTCAAAGAGTGGAATTTATTGCGCACTCAATACTCACAGTAGAACCTCCGAGTGCCCGTGCCCGGGGATACCTGGAGTTCTTCAGTGGTGAGTCTCCTCAAACGTCCTCAAGACAAACCAGGCGATCCGTGAATCAGGAGCGCTGTATTCCTTGATGTTGTAGGCCAGTTCGGTTTTGGGGTCTACAGAGGGGAAGGATCAAGAGTTCGTTCGGCGTGTATAAGCTCGAGACTGACCTTCTGTGGCACGCCCCCAGTAAGCGGGGAGCATTGTGTTGTATGTGTTCACATCGTCTCCGGTGTCCACAAGGAAAACTACGGAAAACAATGAGCGAAATGCGAGGCAAATGCGTAGTGAATGCACCTGAGAAACCATTTTCGGCGAGGCGGGCAGCAAGGGGGCCACCACCGGCACCCGAACCCACCACGACAAAGTCGAAGACGTCCCGGCTACTTGAAGAAAGATCAGGGCACGAATGAAGGGCTCCTTCGACATGGACGAGGAGGAGGCAGATCGTCGCGAGTGCGACAGCAGGTCTCATTGTCCACGTTGCAAGAGGACAGGAAGCGAATACCCAAGCCCCCTCTAGATAACCTGCCGAGCACCACGGCGCTAGCAGGGCTTCTCGGTTCGAGGTTTACGTAATTTAAACTGGGATTGGTTAGGAGGCGGTGTGGTCAAAGTTGCGAGCTGAGTTTTGGGAGCGCATGGATCCTCTTGCCGCATAAATATAGAGCAGATCCTGTCGAGCAATGACAATAAAGAGTGGGAAGTCGGCGCCAGCCTCCAGTGACTTTATTTCCAAGACTTTTTCCGATCCATAGAGTTGAACGAAAGTTGGACGGGAAAGAGTCCAGGAGTAGCGCGTTTGTCGGTACCCAGAGTAGGGCCTTCAACTTAGAGCTCGTAGATGTCCATCGGCAAGATACCAGGTTCGCGAACATTTGAACATCGAAGTAAGGAACAAGCCGAATTCAGACTCCGCCCGGTAAAGTCATGTTGCCGCGAACCGGTGATGTGCAAGTTCACTGCGATCGCGCAATCTGAGCTCGTTCTTAGCCGCCTGGCTATACGCGTACGAACCTTACACGCAGACTCGAAATGACCACGAAGATCTTGGACCATATCGTGCACCTCACTCCTCCCGGGACCGTCCACGAGACGGCTGAGCAGTTCCGGCGGATCGGTTTCAAGTAAGGGCGACGCAGTGAAGCATTTGAATTCAACGGCCTAATAAAATCGACACCGCAGCGTCCTCGACGGTGGCGTACACGCTGACGGGCTCACCACCAACTCCTTGGTGGTAAGGACTACTCGTGCGCGCGGCCGTTCCTCGTATTCAGATTTGCGTACATAGGTCCTCGGCGACCATGTCTACCTCGAGCTCATCTCATTCACCAAACCACTGGAGGCATACCCGCCGTCGGATCCGTCTCGCAAGGCGCGTGAGTCGCACAAGTGGGCTTCACGGATCCCGGGATGGATAGACTACGCGTTTCTCGGGAACGGCTCGCTCACGCCGCCAAGACGCATCTCAGACATCATAAATGGGCGCAGAGACGAGTCGGAGGGCCCTCTTTATCTGGGAGAGATACCTGGTGGGAGGACGCGGCCTGACGGCGAGGTTCTCGAATGGGTCATCACCGCACCTGCCAAGTCCAAGAGCATCCTCCCGTTCTTCTGCGGGGACGTTACTGATCGCCGTCTGCGCGTAGGTGGAACCAGCCAAGTTTGTGATGTTCACTAAGTTGTGTTACCTGTATAGGTCCCCACGCAACCCGATTCCACCTCTCCGCACCCGTGTGGTGCCCGCGGAATTGCCCATATCCGACTCTTGACTTCCGCGTCTAATTTCGCGGCGGTGTTCAAGGAGTTCAGCGTCGTCGTTGAAGACCCACCCATCTCGCGCAGCCCCACGGAAGCGAGGTGGTATCTCTCGACACTGAACGGCCTGCGCGCACCCACGATCATCTTGTCGACGCCGGAGGATCGGGAGGAGGAAAGTTTCGTTGCGAATACTTCCCTTCCGAGGATACACGAGGTCGGTTTCTGGGTGGGAGAGGACGACAAGGTGGGGAGTATCACGACTCCTTATGCTAAAATTGTTTGGGTTCACTGACTGTAACTATATCACGCTAACGGGAAATTCCCGCTCGGAGTTTTATGGGTTGAATTTGGGCTGAGTGCCAACAATTTCTGCCTGTTTTTCCGCTAGAGTGATTACGCCTTCGTTGTGCTGTTATTTGCCGTCCAGCGAAACTGTTCCACGTTCAGAAGCCTCTAAGTTGCCTGCGCGTTCGACCGAAGGTTTACAAAAAGTGACTCGAACCACTTTTCGACCCACGCGACTACTGCACGTTTGAGCGCGCCGACAGTTTGAGTCTTCCATATTTAGAGATTAACGCAAGCAGTTAAGCTGAGGTCGTAGCGGCACTTGAGAGCTGGACATGTTATTATGATTCTTCGTCTCGGAAGGTTCCGGATCCCAATCTTTTACACTCATGTCCTCACCAATGTACTCTAGATTTGAGTCCAGGAGACTTTTTGGCGTCCCCCTCCCGCCCCTGCCCCCAGCGGGACATGTACGCCCGCAAAAACGTCCTGCAGGACTCTACACGCTTTCGGACGATGAAGAATCCGATGGCCAGGCAGACTTGGGATCTGAGGTCGACATTGACTCACTGCTCAAGAAGAGGGTAAGCGCCGGACGACTCACGAGTGCAGATGGGCAGCGCTGACATCCTCCTCCAGAAAGCGTTGATTACAAAAGAGGGCCATCTCGCCAACGCTCTCAATAAGAAGAAGGCGGTGTGTAGTATTCTCGGATTCGCTTCCTGCCTACGTATTAACTGGTGTTTTCAGGAAAGCCAAGGACGCTTGAAGAGGCGTAAAACCCTCACGGATGCGCTGGAAAAGGACATTTCGGTCAGTCTTCAATGACCCTTTCTGAATCCAACGATCTCGATTCTCACTTGCATTCTAGGCGCACACGGAGAAGCTGAACGTCTTGCAGAAGGAGCAGAAGAAATACGAAACCATTGACGTGCGTGTGTCGGAATATCTGATGCGTGGTCGACACTGACTTGATGACATTTTCTTAGAAAGATATAGCCAGGCTCGAGGCGGCGTTGGAGATTAATTGATTTTGGATGAGATGAGACCGTCGACATCGACATTGACAAAGAATTGCCTGAAAAAATAAAAAAAAAGCCCCACTGAATTGGCCGGATCGCTCTGGGCTGGCTCTCTCTACATAGGCTGCAGTACTACTATGCTCCGCGACAAGGAAATTGTATCAGACTGGAAATTGAACCAAAGTTGAACCATCGACATCGACAAAGAATTGCCTGAAAAAGAAAGAAATAGCCGCACTGAATTGGTTGAATCGCTCTAGGCTGGCTCTCTCTACATATGTTGCAGTACTACCATGCTCCGCGAAAAGGAAATTGTATCAGACTCGAAATTGAACCAAAGTTGAACTATTGTTTACAGGTGTCTTGGGAGTGGCTGTGTATCGAACCCTCTTTCTTTCTGCAACGAACGTACTGATTCCCGTGGCGAAACACGAGATGAGCTCAACGCGGAGGAACCATGGAATGTATATTTCACCGACCCGGACGATGGAGTCGTACGGGGAATATCATTGTGGACGAACCACTCTCCGAAACTTGAGTACGCCCGGCCAAATTGCGAACCAGGCTTGGTTCTGGTTCTGGCGTCAAGTCACAATCCGGGCGTACGTCGGCATTTATTCGTCTGTATACCTGTACATTTCACCACCCGGATAAGTTAGGATGGAGTCGAATGGGGAATATTAATCTATTGTTGACGGACACTCTCCGAAACTTGAGGACGACCGTCCGAATTTCGAACCACGGTTGGCAATGGTTCTAGTGTGTGTATCTGAGTTTCAATTCGGGCGTACGTCGGCATGTAAGAATTCATTCGTATATCGTTCTAATCTTGTGAAGGATCGAGGAAGAGGGAGTTTGAACAAGGAGAATAAATCTGAATCACAGGCAACAGCATAATTGCGAAGTGTGGTCGCGGTCCAGATAATTGTGTTGAGGAGCCTGGACGTCGCTACCGTCCCTGTATGGCCAGAAAAGGCTCAGAGTAAAGGTGGTGCAGCTGTGGTAAGCCGGTCCTAAGTTGGTTATCGTCGGCTTTATGTAGGTCGGTCCAGAATTCCTTAGTCACCCAGTTTCGGCCCGAGTTTGGCTTTTAGCTGACCCAGGTAAGAGTTGCGAAGACGCCAGCCGGAGAGCTCTACAGAGACGGGAGAAATTGATGTTGATCTTGAGAGGTGCTGGACAAGTTTGGTATAGACGGTCTAAGCCCGAGTAGGGAGGGTCGGCGCGCCGTGTGAAGAGTGAGAAGCGGAAGACTGTGCTGGACGAACGTGGGTGCTTTCGGCGGGGAAGCTGTACCGTGGCTCGAGTCCAAAGTCGGATTAGGATAGAAGCCAGAATTAGGGGACGTTTGGTTCAAGGACGTGGGGCTTCGAGTCAAGGACGGGAGCGGCGGGCAGGAGCATTTGAGAGCAGAGACAAATTTGGGTTGGGCCGACGGCCAGGTGGGCTCTATATAGCACCTCTTAGCTGCGACCCGCCTTGAACGGATGTTGTAAACTTGAATCTGATGAACCAGATGGTCGGAGATCGACCAACACGATGTCGGGGTATGCATCAGCGTCGCCGACCGCGCTTTGCAGGGTGGAGCCGCGCCTGGCCATGGGCGGAGCTAACCTGTACGCCCTAGAGCGCGTGTATTTCATTCCGGTCTCGCCTACTGCCTTCCCCGAGGTTGCGGTCCAAGAAAAGCAGGACCACAGGGGGTGTCTGAGACAGTCGCGTCCTAGGCACCGGAACTACAAGTCGCCAGCGATGTCCCCGGCCCCCTTACCCCACAGATCGGTTCGAATTCAATTTTACCCCGCAACGCCAGCGGCGCCTTATCTTGCCTTGACGGGATGCGATCGAAACGCCGTCGCGTCCGGGATCTTGTAACTGTTCATTTCATCTGTCGCAACATGAAATTGCAATCCATGTTGCGGTGATACCGACTGCGAGGCTAGGAAATAACAGAAAAAGGGTTGAAAAAAAGGTTGAAAGAGGTAGGAAGGAACCGAAAAAAGACCGTGACATCAGCTGCGAGGCCGCTCACGTCGAGGGAACCACCGCGATAAGAGGGCGAGCTTGACGGCGATGAACGGATGCCGGAGATTCGGTGGCAGCTGACCCTGCAACTGTGGCTGTGCTAATTTGTGTGGGGCTGTTTAAAGCTGAAAAAACGACAGCCACATCGCTTTTGCGTCTTCCTTTCCCCCTTCCTTCTCCCTTAGAGGTCAGTGCACACAGTCCCCTCCAATGGCTCAGAGCGCCGTTTAACCACCCTCCCAGGCGTTAAGCCACCCTAGATATTGCCTATAGAGCGTCCTTTGTCCCTGTCAGCCTTGTCTGCAATCACATAGACCCATCTCTTAACCATATCCCACCCAAAGGTTGGTTACCCCGCTAGACGAATAGACTAGGCTTACACATGGCTGCAAAGATACAAGAAATGCCCGCCGCGACCCCCGCTCCCGTTTCCCTCAAGGAATTCGATGTCTCCAGCCTTTTTGTCGTCGACAAGGCCACCCGTGACGCCTCTGCTGCAACCCTCGCCGCCCTCGCCCAAAAGCAGGGCCCTGCCGCGCTCTCAGGCGTCTCGGACGCAATCCTCAAGGCTCTCGCCGATAAAAAGTCTGCCGCCGCCCGCGAAGGCGCCGCCGACACCGTCCTCGCCCTCGTCAAGCAGGGCGCCGTAAAGGCCCTCGAGCCCTCGTTCATCGGCTCCGGTCTTTACGCCGCCCTCCTCGAGGCCTTTGCCGACAAAATGCCCGCGGTTCGCACCGGCGCCGTCGAGGCCGTTCGCGAGTACGTCGCCGCAATGAACCCCTGGGCCACCGCCCTCATCCTCCCCGCCCTCCTTCACGAAATTAAAACTGCCGGCAAGTGGCAGATCAAGACGGGCTCCCTCATCGCCCTCAACCAGCTTGTCGTCTCCGCCCCCACCCAGATGGCTCGGCTCATGCCCGAGATCGTCCCCATCCTCGCAGATGCCATCTGGGACACCAAGGCCGACGTGAAGAAGGCCGCACGTGATTCGCTGACAAAGGCCACCGCCCTGGTGTCCAACAAGGATATTGAACGCTTTATTCCGGCTCTTATCAAAGCCTTAATTAATCCCGTCGAGGAGGTCCCTGGTACCATCGCCCTCCTCTCGGCTACCACATTCGTTTCAGAAGTAGATTCCCCCACCCTCTCCCTCATGGTTCCCCTGCTTTCCCGTGGTCTCTCGGAGAAGCTTACGGCGACGAAGCGAAAGGTTGCGGTGTGAGTGTCTTTTTTTCCGATCGCGATACGTTTACTCACACAAATATTCCAGCATCGTCGACAACATGGCCAAGCTCGTCGACTCCCCCGTCACCGTCCGCCCCTTCCTGCCCAAGCTCCTCCCCGGCCTGCTCAAGGTCGAGACCACCATCGGTGACCCCGAGGCCCGTGGCGTCATCGGCAAGGCCATCGCCACCCTCCGCCAAGTCGGCGACGTCCCTACCGGCGACGGCTCCGACCTCCCCCCCTTCAAGGTCGCAGAGGCAGGTACCCTCGGCCAGTCCCTCGTCGCCATCTACAAGAAGCTCGGCGGCGAGATCTCCGTCGCTGACCCCATGACCATCTACACCTCCTCCCTCGCCGCTAACCTCGTCAACATGAAGAACTTCGATGTGCCCGAGTGGGACGGTCTCGCCCCCTACCTCGCGTACGTCGCCGCTACCCCCGACCCCATCTCGGTCACCCACGAGTGGGTCGTCAAGTCGGCCACCGAGGACGACGACGAGGCTGCTGTTGAGGAGGATGAGGAGGAGGGCGAGGACCTGTGCAACTGCCAGTTCTCGCTTGCTTATGGTGCCAAGATTCTGCTCAACACGGCTGTCCTGCGCCTCAAGCGCGGGCACCGTTATGGTCTGTGCGGGAAGAACGGTACCGGCAAGTCGACGCTCATGCGCGCCATCACCAACGGGTGGGTTTCCTTTCGTCCTATTGCAATCATTCTGTTAACCATTACCGAATAGGCAAGTCGAGGGCTTCCCTTCACCCGACGACGTCCGCACTTTCTACGTCGAGCACGACATCGACGGCAGCGAGGAGGAGACGTCCGTCCTCGAGTTCATCCTTACCGACAAGCGTATCCTCGCCACCAAGGACGATGTCATCACCACCCTTGCGTCCGTCGGCTTCGACGACGAGCGTCAGGCCCAGGCGATCGGCAGTCTGTCGGGTGGATGGAAGATGAAACTCGCGCTCGCGCGTGCCATGCTCTTCCGTGCCGATATTCTTCTGCTTGACGAGCCGACGAATCACTTGGATGTCGTCAACGTCGCATGGCTCGAGAACTACCTCACCGGTCTCACGACCTGCACGTCCAGTATGTCCTTGGCGTCCCTGTATACACTGTGATGCTAACTATTCGTCGCGCAGTCATCGTCTCGCACGACTCTGGCTTCCTCAACAACACCATCACGGACGTGCTCCACCTTAACCGCTTCAAGCTCCGTCGCTACCGCGGTAACCTCGAGAAGTTCGTGCAGCAGGTGCCCGAGGCCAAGTCGTACTACACGCTCGAGGCGGCCGAGGACTACCGCTTCAAGCTCCCCGACCCCCCGCTCCTCGAGGGTGTCAAGACCAAGGAGAAGTCGCTCCTCAAGATGCGCAAAGTCGGCTTCCAGTACCCCACCCAGCCCGTGCAGCAGCTCTACGACATCACGCTGCAGGTGTCGCTCTCATCGCGTGTCGCGGTCCTTGGGCCGAACGGATCCGGCAAGAGCACGCTCGTCAAGCTGCTCATCGGCGACATGGAGCAGAACAAGGGCGGCGAGATCTGGAAGCACCCCAATCTCGTTATTGGGTATGTCGCGCAGCATGCGTTCCACCACATCGACAACCACTTGGACAAGACGCCGTTGGAGTACATGTTATGGCGTTACCAGACCGGTGAGGATTTGGAGGAGATGCAGAAGGCGAACCGGATCATCAGCGAGGAGGAGGCGCAGAAGATGAAGGACGGAGCTCTCATTGTGATAGAGGGGCAGAAGCGGTTGATTGACGAGATTCTGGCGCGCAAGAAGCTCAAGCAGAGTTACGAGTACGAGGTCTCATTCAAGGCTCTCAGCTCCAGCGAGAACATCTGGCTGCCGAGAGACGACCTCATCAAGCGTGGCTTTGAGAAGGTTCGTCGAGTCGTCCATCTCCTTTCTCTCGACGTGAATACTGACAAGCCTGCAGAAAGTCATCGAGGTCGACACCCGCGAGGCGCAGCGCCTGGGTCTCCTCCGGCCGCTCGTTCGTCGCGAGATCGAGAAGCACATGGCGGACTTTGGCCTCGAGCCCGAGTTTGTGTCTCACAACACCATGCGCGGTCTGTCTGGCGGGCAGAAGGTGAAGATTGTGCTCGGTGCTGCGACGTGGCGCCGACCGCACGTTATGTGTCTTGATGAGCCGACTAGTGCGTTTTCCCTTGCCGGGCTACCTAGGTCGAGACTAACCCGCGTACAGACTATCTCGATCGCGAGTCGCTCGCGGCCCTCATTGAGGCGCTCAAGGTCTTTGAGGGTGGTGTGCTCGTCATTACCCACAACCGTGACTTCTCCGAGTCGATCTGCAAGGAGTGCGTCCCCTTTCCATCCTTTCCTTTCTTGATGAATGCTGACGACGCCCATAGGGTCTGGGCGATGCGTGACGGCCGTCTCGAGGCGTCGGGCCACAACTGGGTCGAGGGACAAGGCGCTGGTCCCCGTATCGACAAGGCGGACGGCGAGGAGGAGGTGCAATACGATGCGATGGGCAACAAGATCGACATCAAGAAGCAGAAGAAGATCTCTGCGGGTGAAGCCCGTAAGGTTCGTCGGCGTTGCTTTCGCCGCTCCTTTCCTCCTCTAACCCCACATCTGTTTTACAGCTCAAGAAGGAGCGTATGGCACGGAAGAAGCGGGGCGAGGAGATCACGGACGACGAGCTCTGAGCGTCGTTCTGCTTTTCCTCTTCCTCTTTCCATTCCTCCTCTCTCTCCTCTCTCGTCTCCCTCTCGCCCGGTGTTGTTATATAATTTCCGTATATGCCTACGTTTACGCCTCGCCTATTTCATCGAGCTCCCCCTGTCTGTATTCATTCGCTCGTCACGCCACGCACGCCCCGACATGTTCTTTGTGTGCGGGGAATGGAATCTATTTTGTTATGCCTATGCTGTTGGTCTGAGTTTCGGTGCGGTGGTGGTGAGTTGGCGCCGGCCCGAAGTAGTAATTCTATTGCCTACTTGGGAGGACACGTTTGGAAGGCTGTCGATCCGCGCGGACCCCCGGCCGACGTCCTCGTTATCTTTGGAGTGCGTGGATTAAGAGTGTCGAGACTCTGCCGAGCCCTACGTTATCCCTCCGCCTTCAGTCGGCCTCAAGTGGACAGTCGCATGCGCCATACGCTACCTACAACTTCTCTTCCCCGCATTTTGGCGGACGCATCCGGACACGGTCGCATGACCTTGGATATCTGGAGGGCTTCTTCCAACGTTCTTGATTCGATGTGGACAAGAACAGCGAAGATTCAGGCAATTTGGGTGCCGTTTCGGCAGCTGGACTCCCTAGTGGCGACAACGACGCAGACTCACGCACGCACCGGCGTACGAAGCACTTTTGGCTATCTACTCGATATCATTTTCCGGAAATGCATGCTTCGGCTTTCCTTCTGCAGAATATCAATGCCCCCGATAGTTTCGCCCTCCGTCTTCTCGACTGCATGCTCCTTCACGCACCACATGGTGTCCTCCGTAATTATTGCGCACGTTCGGTGGTAAATGTAGGAATCGGCCAGTTCGGCCATCGACGACTCCCAAGCGCCCTGTATAAAGACTGCTCAAGTCTTGAACGCGTCCTCAGGTGGAGCTCTCCTCGTACCTGGCACAGACTCGCAGCATGTTTGCCTCTCGCACTTTGCTCATCGCGTCGGTTCTCGCGGCTTTGGCGCTCGCGATCCCGACTCGTCGTGCGCTGCCTTCGGGAAATGTGACGTGCGGCAGCAACGTCTACACCGTCGCACAGGTCTCTGCCGCCGTCAGCGGTGGTTTCTCACACCGCAACTCTCCCATCGGCTCTGGTGCGCCCGGCCAGTGTCATTAAAATTGCTAACATTGATAATCGGCACTTACTAGACAGCTACCCGCACCAGTTCTTTGACGACGAAGGGCTCGAGCTGTTTTGCTCGGGCAGCAGCTGGCTTGAGGTCAGTGCGGCTGCTTAATATTCTTATGTCCGTTGTTGACTGCCCTTCACAGTACCCGATCCTCACTGGAGGCAGGGCGTACGCCGGTGGCTCGCCCGGCGCCGACCGCGTCATCTTTAATACCGCTGGCACGTACTGCGCGTAAGTTCCTTGCGTTATCATGAAATCCTGTTAATCTCGACGAAATACCAGTGTCGCCACCCACACAGGCGCCTCGGAGGAGAACGGGTTTGTTTCTTGCAGGGTGCGTTCACGATCCGGGCTCCTCAACCTCCGCTCATTCCTCGTCAGGGTGACTGAAAGCCGAGACTCGAGGGCCAAAAAAATCGATGATACATATAGGTTGGACATGTGCACTTGCTGAATCAAAATTTCTTGTTGGGATTTCGTGGCGGCAACTAAAAAATCTCGATGGCAAAATGAGAGGTCGTCTATCAGCTGAAAATACAACATTTAAAGTGGTGTTAGAGTATAGGATTAATCCTTTCGAAATCGGGGACGAGGGGTAACATTTGTTGGAGGTTGTGGTTGCATGCCCGGATCGCGGTGATGATAGACTCTTGGTTCTCGTACACGACTTGGTTATCCAAAATCCGCTTGGTGGCGATCGACCAACAGAACTACGCGAGGTATGTTAGCCAGAGGACAACGTCGCGAGTAGAATGAGAATCGTAAGCACCGGTAGGATGGGATCGAGGTATTGGCAATCGTCGATTGTGAAGGTGCTTGAGATGCTGACAATTTCGACGACGTTGTCGCGATACCGCCGCGACGATTCGACGTGGGAGGGCGCGAATATGCCATGCAGGTCGGCCAGAGCGGTAGTGGTTATGATCAGACAGAGTTTCAACGTTAGTTCGGCCGTGCGTGCGTCTGGGATGAACGAGACGCGAAGGTTGGCGTGATTGAGACTTGCAACATGAAGGTTCAATTGCTCTATTAGTTTCCAATAATTTTCGAACCACACCGCTCCAGGGCTCTGTCCCTGTCCTTGTGACGAAAAATAGAGTATGAAAGAGAGACAAAGCGGTGGGTAATGTTAGGCTTACCATGGCCATCCCATGTTGCAGTCAACCGTCGAGTTTGGGTCAACATTCGAATGCTCTTGGCTTTCGTAAAAGCAAGATCTGCGTTGTTCACGACCTTCGTCTTCTGTGTTTATGCGAGTTAGGGCAACGAAAGCGGGGAAGAAGGCAGGTTACCATGAGCAGGTCGAATTTATCAAGGAATCGAGGTTCGATTGTGAGCGGGACGCCCAAGACCAACTGGGCATCCAATGCGGCATATATTACGTGCGAGAACGCCGACCGTAATTCGTTGGCGCTGTTCAGAGGGAGTATGGAGTATGCCGCTTCATCCTCTACAACGGGGACAGTTAGGACCGCCAGGTCGAGGTCGTGCTTCAAGATAGTGTCGTTCGCCACCCCCAAGAACTCTTGACCCCGGCGAAAGTCGTTTTGATGATAAAAGTAGAGAGAGATGCTCAGATATGTTATCACCGCGGTTACTGGGTCGAGCGGAGGTCCGATTAAGCCTGCAAGAGCGCCAAGGATAAGACGCATCTGCTCTGCCTCGTCGCCGCTGTCGTCGGGAAGGTACGCCCAGGTGTGGTTTCGCTCGCAATAGTCTAGCATGTAGCCCCAGAGTTGAGACACGTGAACCAGGACCGGGTGTACGACGGCTCCCGACAAATCACCGGCTGCAAGTGCAGCTAATTTCTGAGGAGCAAGGGCGAGACCGAATTGGAATCCCCTGGCGAGAAACAGCTTCCGGCTACATAGAATATTATCAGTTCCAGTAACACGAGAAAGATGGGAATACTGACATCCTCAGCATCTTTTCTTCTGAGGATTCCACGACTGGAGGATCAAGTCCGGAAGGCAACTGGACGGTAGAATTAAATCCAGTTTCCAGACAGTTGAACCTTGGGTCGTCGTCCCGTAAAAGTGCCGCCATACTGCTCCGAGCCATATTTTCGTGGGACGAATGGTGGTTGAAGGGTTCAGGGACCACGGCTGGATTCGATGAAAGAAGGACATCCAGCCCAGTCGACAGCTCAGTTCCGACAGAGAAAGTCGTCGAAGGGGGTATGGCCGCGGAGAGAAGCTGTTCTAGTTCGAGCGTCCTTTCAATGAGAGCTCTGGTGAAACTCAGTTGACTGCCATCATCGTACTTGCAGTCGTCTTCCTTCTTGGAAATTATGCAGGTTCGGCATGGCCAGTCACCGCTGCATTTCTGCACCGACAGCAAGGTTCGGTTAAGAAAATAATGAAGGTGCAAGGGTGCCATACCTTTTTTTTGCGCCTAACAGCTCAAAAGATATTAACGGGAAGGTCTTCGAGGAACTCGAGATATTTACCGACAGGCCGAGCAAGCAGCTCCTTTACGCAGCTCTGGGACATGAGATACCGTTGGCGCTGTGTAAACGCACTGAGTGTCAGTCCGCGCTCTCGAGCACGGACCGCACGGGTGCTGCCCATCACATCTCTGGAACAAAGGGCGTCAGAAAGGAACGGCGAGCAGATGTCAGAACTTGCGATCTTCTTGGTACGGCACCGGCCGCATGTGGGCGGTTTTGTGGGCTTGCTTTCCATCGAACTTGATTTGGCTCCAGCAAAGGGGCGACGCGTCTGCGGCTTGCAGCTGATGCCGTGATGGGTTGATCCCTTGGGCGTACTTGGTTTACTCGTCAAATGGAGAATATGAAAACCCTCAAGAGTCAGTCGGACGCGGTCATGCTGCAGTCCGCGGCGACATGGTCAAGGATCTGGTAAACGACCTCGAAATCAACGATAACGCCGCGATTGATGTTCCCATCGCGAGTCAGACCTTGGTTCAACTCCCACCCTATATGTCGGCCTCCCACGAGAATATTGCAAGATGAGAAGTATAAATTGTACATACGACAGATGGGCACATCGATACACATCCCCGATTCTATCTTTCCCCCAGTTCGATTTTTTCTTCGACTATGCGTGCCCCGCCGCCGTGGATTCATGAATTCTTTGCCCATGTCTGTTCAAGGCGTACTTTTTTACATTGCACCTTTCAACTTGCGGAAAATCTGGATGGGGTGTGAGATCCACGCTGAACCTGGCTTTACTGATTCGCACAGGCGATGGCGCACCTTTTTCAACCACAAAAACACTTTGTGGGGACGGCTGGTACGGGATGGAGTGTTGGTGGCAGCAATAGTCTGCGAAGATGTTCAAGTCAACGAGAGGGAGACCGACGCAACCATCGTCAACGTACAAGCCCAGCACCCGCGGCCGAGGGGGTAGTCGGTGTTGGGATTTGATTATTTATTTGCTGGAAGTGTTGGATCAGGTCTGGGAGGGAAAAAAAACAGAGCAGAGGCGTACCGGTGCGGGAATAAGGAGAGGATGAAACGTAAAGTTCACCAAGGTGCCGCGCGCGCGTCGCGAACTTGAAAAGACAGGACGACCTTCAAGCTCAAGGATCGCCGTCGTAAACGTGGGCCAGTTCGGGCTTTCGTGACGCATAAAGTCAGATAGTAATTGAGGGCAAGAAATGGGAAGTGTGAGCGCAGGCAAGGACGACGAGAGAATCAACAAAGTTTTTTAACTGTGGGAAGTAAACGGAGCCGACTCATATGCCGAAGCAAACAAAGCGACCAACACGACCAGTCAAGAAGAGGCGGTCGAACGCCGCTCTGCCACTGGCAGTCTTTCTCGCCTTCATCCCAGCATGTCGAGTGGACCGTACTCCACCGAGAATATCCCCACACCTATCTCATCCATCTGCGCGTCGCAAGTCAAGCGTCGCCGACCACCATGGCTCGGCCGGAACGCTACAAACTGGCATGGCGCAGGACTGAAAATATCACCAATACTCCGGCCAGCAAGGACGGTCAGGATATCTGGTGGCCTCGCGGTGTGGAAGGTCGACTTGTCGCCAGAATCGATGCGCTGAGCCGGTCCGTCGTCGATATGGCCAGGCGTATCCAGCTCCAGCTCCCGGCGCTCAGCCAAGAAGTCCGAAGCCAAAGGAAGTAACTTGAGGACCAACAACGGCCTCGGGAGGCGTCGAGGGCGAAGATAATGGTCGGATGAGGTTATGCTTGCGGCGAGGCGGCCAGCAGCGCCACAGTCGAGGATGCTGTGGGCTGGCAGGGACTGCAGTGCGGTACGCCCAGGACATCGCGTTCCCCGTCGCCATTGCTAACCCTTTGTGGGCGTGCAGATGCGCAAATGCTTCAATGTCTCGAGAAAAAATGTCGTGTCGGTCTGGGTACTTTGGAGACACGGGAGGCCATCAGTGAGCGTATTCATGTCATTACAGTAACCTCGCTGAGGCCGGCGTCGGTGACCTATAGAGCACACAATGTCCAGGCCGCGCATCCAATATTACGTAATCTGCAGAGGGGAGAAAATCGGTGAGCACTGAGCGACTCTCAAAAGATGGGGTGGAGGAAGCTTACAAAAAAAGGGGGCAGGGATTTATATCGGCTCCCCAGCGCAATGGTCCAGGTCGCGCCGGATGAAAATGACAAGATCGCTTCGTTGTTTTGGGAGTGGCATCGTGAGTGGCATCGACGATGTTCGGGCAAGCCTTGGGCGAGCTCGAAGCTTATGGCGGGCAAAAAGGGCAAAGGGTCAGCTGCAGGTAGCACTGATGTATAGGCGAGCCCGAATTGCAAAGTCTACGCCGTGGCTTGAGTGACATGTTCAGTGGCTGTTCCAAACGATTTCAGGTTGACCCCATGCTCGAAGCCGCGAAAGCTCAACGTTTGACAGCACATAAAGTTGACCCACACAAGCAGGGTAGTCTTGAACAAGGTTATCAGTGACAAGAGATGCAAGACGGGAAGATTCAGGTGCGTACCTCAACGTCGCTGAGCTCCACAACGAAGACGGCCGGGGAAACAGTGAAATTTATTGACCGGCCGCCGGGATGCAAACCATACCAGCGTCAGGAACTCGTCAGGGTTCTGGTCGTTCACTGGTCGCCTAAGAGCCGCCCAGCCACAAGTCTACTTGCAACTTCAGTAAAACCATCGTCTCTCAATGCCTCGCCGTTGAACTCAGACCAGAAAGCCGCAACGGCTTTGCTGTCCCTCTCCCCGAGTAGGGCCTTTCAACGCTCGAGTGCCGTCGAAAATGTCGTCGAAGATCATCGTTTGAAGGAAGTTGGCGGAGTCCGAATCGGGCCTATAAAACCGGGCCAAACAGAACTCCTCTCCAACTCCTCTCCTTAAACCACCATGCATCGACCGAAGAGACTGTGTACATTTTTCCAAGAGGGTATATTTTACGCTGGATTATCTGCTTGATTTCTAAATTTCTTGCCAGGGAGGTGTCGCTATGGTCAGAATTGCTACTTTTCCCATTCTCCCCCAGTCTCTCCGATTCCAGACTTCTCTGGCTTCGCAAGCACCAGCTTTGCTGGAGCCTTGCGAAGTACCCTCACTCGCCCATCTTTGGTGTCGCCACCACCAGTCCGCGCTAGGGTCTACGAGGTAGATGTCATAGAAGATACTCCAAAGCTCGTCCAAGCTATCAACGTGTTGCGGAGATCAGCGGGAAAGGCACCTCTCGCTCGCACGAACAAGTTTTTCAAAGCTCTCGAGGTCGCAGTCTGTCGGTTGGACGAGGACGAGCTCGAGGAGACCACTCAGGGGATTATTGATTCACTCCCTGTCGAATATGAGCCCGAATCCGACCCGGAAGACGGTCGCGGTTACGGCTACTCCGACGAAGAATCGGATGATGGTGACATGGACCTATTCTCGCCCTTGAAGAAGACGACGCCAGAATACGACGAGCCCACCTTTTCCGTGCGCCAGACAGCCTCCTATGAGCGCAATTCGTACTCCGTGGTAAACAACATGCGCCAGGAGCGGTTCTTCGACTGGGATCTGGTGGAGAGCGCCTCAGTCATCAACCTCAAGTTCGGCCCCAATTTCTCGATTGAAGAGTGCGCTGCCCAAAAACTCAATTTCAAATGCCTTGCTCCTAATCTCAACTAAGCTCGCACATCGCTGGCCTCACGGCACGGCCCCTCGTCTGTAGGCGGCTGCAGCGCTTCGCCGCAGGGGACGCCGATACAGGGTGTGGCTACGGCGTCCACAACGAAGGCGCATTTATCCAATTCGTTGGCCAGTGTTCCTCGATACGCGTCTTTCGCCTGGAGGCATTCACATCCCTGTCGGATGCCACCCTCCTTGCGATTTTCGAGTCCTGCCCGCACATCGAGATGGTGCAACTCACCGGCCACGACAAGGTGCACGGCCGCCTGACCAGCGGCGCACTTAGGACGCTAGCCCGAATGCCGACGTGGGCGCCGAGGCTCAAGGCGCTGTATTTGTACGACCAAGGCCCCGAGATCGACCGAGGCGTGAAGGCACTGTCCGCCGCTCGGCCGACGGTGTGGATTACCACCGGGGATGGGGCGACAGGTGGAGACGACGGCTTTGCGCAGACCTGGTTGGGCGGTAAAATCGTGAGGATTGGATGAATGCGGCTGGACATGGAATGTAACCGTATGTTAATATTAGCGAACATCTGTAGGACTACATAGTGTAAAAATGTACACGCCCAGAGAGTAAGAGTCCTGAGCCTACTCGTCAATCCACTCAACTTCGACAATTCTTGGGCAAAGTAAATCAGGTACATCCACCAACTGAGACTCTGTTGGCTTGCAGTAGTAACAATTTCTGTGTCTACAAGTCCAACGAACAGTTATTCGAACTGCCTTTTTTTTCGAGGACGCTACGCTGCAAAAAAAATACGGTAGTGGAACTAAAGAAAAGGGAGGTGATTTGAACGTTCAGCCCATGTGCCAAACGTCGAGTGAGAATTTGCCCTCGAAGTGTGTTGTATCCTACATGCAGTTCAGCGCGTCGGACACCGACTTGAAGGAGCAGACGTACATTGATCCCCACTATCCACTCTTCGCCCATTAGAACACCGTCATAATTGACATCCATGGCTAGCTCCGAATCTAGCACCGATATGGTATACCCCAATTGTGAGACGATCTCTTCGCCGAATATCCCGGACTGGATGTCCGATCCCTCCTTCCAGACGCCCGCTTCGGTTGACATCATACACACCTGATCTGGCCCTTTCAAAGCCCTTCGGTATGCGTATGGGTTAAAGTCATAGATTCTGAGGCAGCCGTAGCTGACGAATGCACATCGCTGTCCGTGGGTGATCGTCTGCCAGTCGTCGAGCCTGAACGTACTGGCGTCCAGCCACCGGGCTATCGGAGGGCCCCATTCCTTCCACGAGAGCTCATTGCCAGGTTGCCTATTGGTAGATTGAATGAGCTGCCCTAATGCACGCCGGGGGACGACCAACAGTAACTCGGCGAAGTCATCGTCGTCGTCGTCGTCGTCCATTGCGATTTCGACGTCTAAGGCGAGGATGGAGTCGGCGAAGGCGGCCTGAAAAGGCCGATGGGATGGTGACGATCTGTGAGACTCGATTCCTGAAATGTCGTAGGTGCCCGGGGCCTTGAGCTGCGAGAGCTTGAGAGAGATTTTTGGAGCATCGACGGACTCTACGCCGCCTGAAATGTCCCACAACTGAAGCGTGTCGATCTGCGCCAACAGCATAGTGTCGGCAGATACAAACATAGCAACGGAGTAGTCGCCGGAGATGTCCTGTCGTTTGTGTTCGTGAACATTTTTTCGAGTAAACTATCCAGTGCGTACCATCAAAAGATGATTCCGCTTCCAGTCGTATACAACCAGGCGCGTGGTGAACGTTTCTTCGTCGTTCCCAGGCTGTAAACAATCGAAGAGGATCGATAATCGCGGTCCGCAGACGTCGACGGTATAAAAGGGACCCGCGCGATGCTGAGGGAGAAGTATGATGGACTCTTGCGCCATTGGATGGGGCGTGTGCGAGGGCATTTCATACAGCCGGAGTTTGACGCCGTGATCGAGGGCATCGTGAGGATTGGACCTGCGTTATAAACGTCTCGTCAAAGGCCGGAGAAACAGATGAGGGAAAGGGACGAACGATGAGATGACAACTAAAAGATCGTCGGCCAATCCGAATTCCACAATATGTTCACCGATTTCTAACCGTTTCCAGGCAGGCTCAATATCTGCCAACGAGGTCCATCTCAGAGACATTTCATCGGCCTCCGTCATAACAAATCTTCCACCAGACAAAGAATACGAGTTTTGAATTGGGAACTCGTCCATTGGAACGGTACGGATGGAGCTTGGATGCAGCGCTGTGAACGCATGCTGCCATCGTTGGAGCGCCGTGAGCTTTTGAGCAGAGGTCAAATTGCCGTTCCGTGGATTGTCTTCGACACAGGCCGCTCGGGCGGCTCGCTGATATTGGAGCAACGCTGAGTCGTCAATGATGGATTTGACGCGTCGATTGGTGGCAAGCAAGGCGGTGAAGGCCGGCAGATCCAGAGAATAAAAGATATGAACCAAGAGTTCAGGAGGCAAGTCGAGTAAGTGAATCGGCATTGAGTGTTGAAAGAAAAGATCAAGAAAGGATCCTTATCCACCACTTTGATGTGTGTGTATTCAAGGCGCCTGCCAAATAGTGGTTCAATTTTTTGGTTCAACTTTTAGCAATGTTCATTTAAAGGCAATGATGAGTTCATCCCCCCCGTATGGCGGTCAGAGTGTCACTTTAATAAAACAGACCCAAACTTTGTGTTTTCGCCCAAATTTTCCACAGGTCGACTACAGCTAAACGCAAAACGATAGACCTGAACGATTTTCGCGTTCAAGTTCGGCTAGGATTTGCTCCACACCTAAATTTAGTGCAGAGTTGAAATTCTGGCTTCCCTTTTCTTTCCCAACAGCTTCAATGCTGCCAGGAGAAGATGGGTGGTGGTCTGAGACTCAAGTGCGACTGAGATTGCTCGATTCCGCGGGCCAGGGAGGTGGATTTGAGCCTTCGGGCACTTGGTTGAGGCTATGTCGCGCGGAGCAGTGCTCGGCCCGAACTTGAACGCGAAAACGAGTTGGGTCTATCGTTTTGCGTTTAGCTGTAAAACTTTGCATGATGTACAATTTTTTTTTTGAACACACATTTTTTTTGGACCACCACTTTTTTTTTCGGTGTCTTTGAAAACTGTTGTAGATTCAACCAAACCAGTTTTGTGTCAGCCAGACCTCGGCATTACGTCATTACGTGATCCAGTCTCGGCAGGGCTCGAATTTGAGTCCACACTATCATGTCTCTGTGAGATGTCACTAGCCCTATGTGAAGCTGCTGGACCCTTGTACATAGGTAACACAACTTGTTGGGATATCACGGAAGCAGTGTTGCACTACTGTTCCTCGCCGTTGCAGTGGGTGTACATTACTGCTGTGCTCCCCATCCATTCACTCCGACCCACTCTTCTGGACTCGTACTTGCCCTCTCCAGCGCAGGCTTCCCATACCAGCTAGGCACCACATTGGTCTCTCAGCTTGGCCATAACAGGCAGTGGCTTGGCTAAGACTTCTGACTGGCTGAATCATACTCAGGCAATGGGCTATCGAATCGGTACTACATGTTGGGAGTTGGGTGTGTATGAAAATGGTCAGTGAGTCATGTCAAAGCCCGCAGGAGTACACATACCTACCTACAAAGGTTCTAGCAGCTCATTTGAACAAGCCGACATATTGCCGAGGCCGGATCATGGGATTACATAATGCCGAGTCTTGGCCAACACAAAGCTGCTCTCGTTAAATCTACAAGAGTTTTACAGACACTAAAAAAAAAGTGTGTGTGTCAAAAATAAAAAGTGGGTTCGTAAAAAAAAGTTCTTCAAGTAGAGTTTTGGTTGACCTGCGGAAAAATTGGATGAAAACTCAAAGTTTGGGTCTGTTTTATTAAAGTGACACTCTGACCGCCATACCCCCGAATATAATCCTCAGATATCCTGGCTATTCCCAACGCGTGATTTTTCGACGAAACCCACTCAATCCGAGTCACTCGAGTCTTCGACTCCGACTCTGTCGCAACTTGAACCAGATGCCAGCAGTGCCCTTTCCAACATTGAAATGTCTTCAAGAGTCTTTTCCTAGCGGCAAGTTGGCGCATTAACACTTGAAAAATAATTTCTACACCGAGAAGCAGGACAAACCTCCAGCAGCTGAGCTTCATTTTCCTTTTCCAGGGAGTCGTTCTGTTCGTTCTCCAAAATCTGTTAAGCAGGGTGTAAGGACTAGTGCCAGTGGCTGGCACTGCAGAGGACGGAGACTCACACGAACGCGTTTTTGAACTTTTTGGGTAAGTTTGTGACACTTCTGATTCAGTTTCTCCCGTCTCTGTTCAAGACCACGTTGACATTATAGTACGCCCACGGTTGTAACATCGTACCATTTTGTTGGTAGCCCTCGCTGCCTTTGCTTGTTCCAACTCATTCTAAGGTGAAGTGAGCCATGCTCATATGTTTTTCAGTAGCGATGCACACCTTCCGTCTCAGCAATGCATATATATCAATTTCTCCATCTGCCTCGGATTCGGAGTCGTCGCGTTTCCGTTTTGAGACTTCTTCATTGCCGCTAGTTCCCGCACGCCCGCTTGAGCTCTTTTCAGAACTCTGCTCAATATCTTCCATCGAAGGAGTCTGCGAAGACGGGGGCGCAGTCGGCGGCTCATCTGGTGGCGATCCTTCGGCCTTTATCTCCGAGTTGTTCACCAAGTCGACCTCGAATCAAGTCAGTTACCACATTTTGATAGTGGGCAGATATTTAAAACAAACCGTGCGCGCCCGACTTTCGGGAATATCTGACAGTGGTGACTCAATATCACGCTCATCGCCTTTCTCGTCGTTCTCTTCGTCGTCTTCCTGAACATCGTCAGACTCATCCAGTGGTGTATTTGAATCCGAGCCGCTATCGAGCACCTCAGCTCTTGCTTTTTCCCCAGCGCGCCGCGTGGCCCGCTCCTCCCGCGTCTCCGACTGTGCCGACTCACGGTCGCTTGAGGCCCGCTTTTTGGCGCGAGCCTCTCTGTCGGCGCGCTGCTTCTGCTTATCGTCCTCAGAAGCTGTGAGGTACGGCCCCGTCGACGACTCTGGAGGAACAAATTTAGTTTGAGAACCAAGCGGCGTGGAGCTAGGCTTACGATGAGAAACTCTCGATGAATTCCCTTTGGTTGAACCAGTCTGAGACTTCATGCGGCGTTCGAGGCCCGGTGTAGAGTCGAAATGGAACTCGAACACAATTTTTTTAGACCCAGACTCGGATATTCGTAGTTCAGCGGCTCCTGATACAGTCCTAAGTTTCCATCCGAAGTCGAGAACATGGTTACATACGACTGATATTTTTGTAGTTGCGGCGGATATCTTCAACCCACGTTTTGTCGATGGGAATACGACAATTCTGGGTGCCGTAGTGTGCAAGTTCAGCGCTCATAAACTGTTTCCCGATGCTTTCCAGCCCGTACGGGTAAGCAACCTCTCGCAGGAAGACTTCTCCTACGGCGGATTTTATTATCATCGCCCTGCTACGCTCACGCCATGTGGCTTTGCCCCACTCTGAGGCCCAACAAAGAAAGTACTGATGCTCATGTGAGCATTGAGGATTAGCCTGAGTTGTGAATACTTATAAACACATACGTATTGCTGCCCGTCCGAGATGGGAACCTTGGTGAGATTATCTTCTGTTCATTGTGAGTCCGAATGAATATCGGAAAAGGCCAGCGGGAGGACGCAATACCTGTGTCAAAGCGTGATACCGTCTCTCTGTCTCCGTTCTCAACCCAACTATAAAAGCCTGCATTGTGAAGCACGCCGCGAGGGATACCCATATTGAACTTCAATATGCAAAAGCTTGGCTGACAGACTCCTCGGCGCTGCACGGAGGAATTGGAAACACTCTAGGCAGGCGCTCATGAGGTCAAGCGTACCTATGCTTCAGTTATTTCTATGCTGATGGGAGTTGGGACAGGAAAAAAAAAACGAAGTTCCCGCTATCCTTAGTGGGTTTTGGGGGTAGGTGAAAAGTTGATCGAACGGCGAATGATCTTAAAACCCTCTTTAGGGAATTCTGTGATGATATGACGCGTTTTTTTAATTTATCACGTCGGTCTGCCGATCGCAACTTCGGCCAGTTCGGCAGATTGTTCAGTTCAACAAGCACCTCACACTGATGGAACAGGGTGGAGCAGCCAAGCAAGGATTTCAAAGGGATGGATAAATCGAGGGTGACCTGTCAAGCTCACCCATCCACCGCAACTGCAAATTCAAACATCACTATGGCCACGACGGGGCGTCCCAAAGGGTGGCTGTTTGTTGGTCAACCCCGAACCGGCTCAAGCGCACCCTCAAATCTCTGTGCGCTTCTCCCGGTCTACTCACCATTGCGCCGTCGGAACCAGCGCCAGATTTACCGATGCGCGCCTTGTGCGCGCCCACACCCGCAGTCCACGCAGCTTGCGCGCCGTGCAGCACCTTTCACGGTACGACCCGGGTGGAGTGGCTACATCAGAGGCAGACAAAGAAGCAGTTGAAGTGGCTCTCCCGCCCCTGGCACAATACGAGGGTGCGTACGTCGACGTAAACCACGCTTGGAGGCGAAAAGCGAACCGTGGGAAGTTGAATTGATGGAGTGATCCTTCCCCGAAAATGAACTCAAACATTCCGGTTTCCTCGCTTGTTTTGAATTGTGAGATGGCTATCTGTTCCAGCCCTGAAACTCAGGCCAAATTCTGCGCGCGACTTTTAAACCGTGTCCCATTCACTTTGGACCGGTCAATATTCACGGTGGCCGCAATGGTTCCGAGTGGGAGGACTGGTGCGATGAATGCCTGAAAGAATGAGTCACAGTTGACACCCCACCGTAGGTAGTTCTTAAGGTAGATAGGTATATTCTGCTGTGGCTTTGAACGAATACCAGAGGGTGTGGAAACAATTATGTGAGAATCCGAATCTGGACTTCTGGTCCGTGAAACCAGTCCCCTCATCAAATAGGTACCCAAGGACGTACAATTTTAGAGGCATCAGCCGAACGATAAATCAATAATGTTTTTCGCGCCCATGGGAGTTGCTCCCTCTGAATTTTGCAACTGCCTAATGGCATATACGGCCCGAATGTTCAAGCTGGACCGGGATAGCGGGCTCTGCCGCGGCACGCGGGCTACAACAATTATTGGCTAGTCGGCATTGCATCGGCAGCTTGATCGCGATGATGGCATGAATTCGAAGTCCGCTCTCCTTGCCCAAGTTGCCCTTTGCTCTCCAACACCAATGTCAACCACGGTTTTGCTCTTTTCTCCTCGAACCCGAGGCCGCACCTGTGATACCTTGCCTATACCCCTCCTTTAGGCTTTAAACCCGGCCAGACCCTAGGCCCGCCGACCTCTGGAGTCCTGCTGAATAGCGGATTTTTCACCGTACCCCTAAGTCTTTGCCGTCTTGCCATTGGGTGGCCCTTTCTACTCGCGCCTTTAACAACCAGCTGTTTGGAGAGAGTCGAGACGTTCTTGCAAGCCCCGATGCCCCGCACCTCAGACCGCCAATGTCGGAGCAGCGGTGTTCAGCCGACGTGAATATTCACACACGCATACAACGCCTGTTCCCCAAGTCTCCTTGAACCCCATTAACTCGACTTTTTGGATGGAGTGGCGATACGCGAGACTGGCGTCGAGCTTCTTCTCGTCAGGTGGCCGCGCTTCGACATCACATTCACAAGGTCCGAACGGTGTCTGCGGCTGTATAAAAAGAACCCAGTGGTACCATGCACGTCCAAAGACTCGCGCCCTCCCCCATGTCCGACCTTCAAGCCATTAATGCTGCCCGCAGAGCTGAACTTGCCGGTCCTGCGGGGCTCCGTGGCGTGGTGAACAATCCGCGCTTGTTCCGGTTGGCAATCATCACGACGTGAGTCTTTCGGGTCTCTGAAAATGGAGACGCTTACACCTTCGTGCAGACTTGGTGCTTTGTGCTATGGTCAATCTATCGTTGTCCTGGATGGGCTCAATTCTGACGCTTGATTGGCAGGATACGAGCAAGGGGCCTATTCACAAGTCCTGGTCATGGACGCATTCGTCTCCGACCCAAAATTCTCGCGTATTGCCAACGATTCGTCGTTCAAGGGTTGGAGTGTCTCGTAAGCGCTTTATTCGAACGAGTGAACTGAGCTTGACGCGTTTAAAAGGACCCTTGGCCTTGGAGGATGGGCAGGAGCTCTCCATCAGGAAAAACTGAATCCTATATAGTCAAGGGCAAATACCAGTAGCGCTCTAGAGTATCTGTAGTCACCCACTAGTGTAGGTTGTCGTATGTCGTGCCATGTAGCCGGCTGGTGGGAGATATAGCCACTGTAGTCAGTACTGAACTGATGTCGCCAATGTAGCTCACATAGTAAGATATAGGCAGGTCATTGTCTACAGAGGTGGTGAGCCCGGAAACAGAGGAACTACATAAACTGCAAATTTTGTGCATCTGTGATAAGCCGGGGAGGGTACAGATGGAAATGTTAAATTTTGGGAAATTCACTCCACTTTCTTGGCACTGTGCGCAGTTTTGGTCAACCACTTTTCATTTTTCCTGACCAGACTCCATGAATGACAAGTTGAAAACGGTTGAGAAGCCACACACGATTCAGATTTGTCCCGGTGGACCTGCCATGTCCCAGATCTATTCAAGGACTTTCTAACCAGTCTCTTAGTCTACATGTCTTTTCTCTGGTCTCAATTTCATTGTGTTCTCGCGAGGTCCCCAGTTCGAATCCGGTAGTCAGTGTTCTCTTCCATTCGAAGTTCATTCTCCCTTCGCCTGCAGCGAGACTTCAGCCCAGTACTAGGTGGTAGTTGAAAAACAGGGTCATAAAAGACCTTCAGAACATCCTTTTGTGTGTTGCCTGCCTCTAAAAAGGTAGCCCCACGGTTCGCTATGGAGGACTACAGACGGCTATAGAACTTTCGGGGTTGGCTATGGCGGCTATGTAAAGGGGGACCTAACGACAGGACGACACCGGCTATGTTGACTCCGTAGGGCACTATTGTGGTGGCGGTTTTTCCTGATGTCTCCAACGGCTATCTTTGTGACATCATCTCCCGTCGATGGACGTTGTTCGTTGGAGCGCTGATATGTCTACTGGGCACGGCTCTGACAACTGGCGCCCAAGACGCGGCGTGGATGGTAAGCAATCCGACATCCAACGTAAACCGCAGAAGAATGAATGCACGTGCAGTTTGTCGGGCGGTTCTTCATTGGTTGGGCCGTAGGATCCCTCTCTGCCGCCGTACCTTTGTGCGTGCATGCTTGATCTCACCAACTTATATAACTGACGCCTGCTACAGATACAACTCGGAAATCTCGCCACCGGAGTTGCGCGGCACCATCGTCTCCATCCAGCAGTTAGCAATCGTCACTGGGATCTGCATATCGTTCTGGTGATTATCCCGTTCCATCTCGAGGTTCAAACGCTAATTCTTGTGGACGGCAGGGTTGGTTATGGCACGAACTTTATTTCGGAAACCAACTCCGCGTCCTGGCGCGTTTGTCTCGCTGGTCAAGGTGTTCCCGCCATAGCGCTCGCCCTCCTCAGTTTCATGTTGCCCTATACCCCGCGTTGGCTCATTCGCAAGGGCCGTGGAGAGGAGGCCTTGAAGACACTGGCGTGGCTCCGCAAGATGCCTGAAGATTCGGAGATAGTCCAACTCGAATACACGGAGATCCAAGCTGAGGCGATGTTCGGTGAGCTCTCTGACCACGAGTCGGCGTCTTGAATGTTGACACTGAGCCACAGAGGCGGAGATGACAGCAGAGCGGTTCCCCATACTTGTGGGCGGCGGACCGCTCACTCAGTTCAAATTACAAGTTGCCCAGTTCGGAGAACTCTTCACGACGATCCATATGTTCAGAAGGACCGCTAGTGCGTGGTTCATTTTTGTTCAGACTTGATCTGACACATATCTAGTTGCCTGTCTCACCCAATTCTTTCAACAGATGTTCGTTCATTCCTTCTGTACTGACTGGGCGATTTGACTGACATTCACGAAGGTCCGGAATCGACGCTATCGTGAGTCTTCGTTGTTTCCGCGCCCGGTCCGATCCTACGACGCACATTAGATCTATTACGCCCCAACAATCTTCCAATCTCTCGGTCTACACGGCAAAACTGTATCTCTGCTCGCCGCGGGCGTAATCGGTGGTATGTAAAGGTCGTACCCGCAGATCGTGTTTATCAACCTCGCCTCTAGTTGTGTTCGTCATCTCTACATTCCCTGCAATCGCCACGACGGACCATGTCGGGCGTCGTCCGCTGTTGATCATCGGCGGTAGCGGGATGGCGTTGATGTTGATTTTGGTAGCGGCTCTCACCGCAACGTATCAGCCGGACTGGAACAACGACGCCGCAGCGTGGACCACGGCGACCTTCATCTGGTGCTATGTCGCGTTCTTTGGGATGTCGTGGGGTGAGTTCACGATCCCCTCATTTATACCATTATTCGTGGTTAACCACGCAAATCTTAGGGCCCGTTTCGTGGACGGTGAGCGACTAAGATATAACGATGAACTCGGACAGTCTATCTCACAACAGTGCAGGTGATTTCAGAGGTGTTCCCATTATCGACCCGGGCGCATGGTGTTGCGCTTGCCGCCTCTGCAAACTGGATGACGAATGTAGGTGGTCTTCATCGCAAACATGGCAACATCTAATCGTAAAACCGATAGTTCCTTGTATCACTCGTCGTACCGGTGATGCTAGACAACATTACATATGGGACCTACTTGTACGCGACTGCCTTCCTTTCACTCGCAACTCACCGACTCTTCTTAGGTTCTTCTTGATGTTCATGCTAATGGGAATCGCGTTCGCGATTTGGGTGCTACCCGAAACATTCGGCAAATCCCTCGAAGAAATGGTATGCCATTTCTTTTGCGATGTAAGACCGTGCTAAGGAATCAATTGGTAGGATCTTGCCTTCGGGTCTGGGGAGGGCCAGGCGGATATGGCGCGGATGGAACGAATCCTGCTGTCATTGAAGAATCGGGGAAATGAGGAAGAAAAACGACCGCACTCAGTGGACAGTTCTAAGAAGGAGGCGGCATGAAGCAAGTGATGACATTTGCATAACAATATTCCTGTGTATCACTTGCACGATCTCAGGCATGAATGAATGACTTCTCGATGGTACCATTATGTGCTGAGCTCACGGTGATAACTCAACATCTTTGTTTGTCACTGTTCAATCTTGCATGTTCAAGTTGAACCACAATGGCGAATCCTCCCACATCGCTTTTGCTGTCTCATCGCGGCGTTGAGGCAGGGCTTACGGACCCCAAGTCTCACAGTATCTCACACGGGGCGGTGACGGTGGCTGGAAATCAAATCACGACCGCCGTCCATGTCGCCGAAAAAACGACGAGTTATATGGCTTTGACCAAACCAGAAACCCAATATCGCACCGCAAAGACCTCGAACCAGGAAGGTTGGTTCTGTACGCCGGCAGCTACCGAGAAAGGCGAGCGATACCAGATGCTCTTGGCTCTCAACGGAAATTAATCTTCCCAGGCGGTTTCGTGCAGCTAGAAATTAGGCGCGCTAGGAACGCACCCGAACAGATTTCCTCTTCGACCACGGATTCTGACGGCGACAGCCAACAACGAATTCAAGTCGATCTTATCGACAGCGCAGCCGACCCCCCATTTATCGTGTTCAAGTTTGAATTTGGAGAATCGGGGGAAAAGGGTCGTCTCATTCTCACTCCGGAGGAAAACCCCGGACCACGAAAACGCAAGAGGACGGTGGGTTCTGCATTGTTGAGCGTTCCTAGCTGGAACCGTTTCTAGGAGTCCGAGGCAGCCAAACGCTCTCGGCCGCAGGCTAAGACGCCGAGCAAAACGGCAAAGGCCTCCGTTACGCCTTCGGTCGGGGCGAGTTCCAGTGGGGGAGGGACGATCGTTGAGAAGCTGGTAAGCTATATAATCGGACCAAATATCCGTACTTATTGGTGAGGTGAACGTCCCTCCAGATCGCTGCGAAGGCTGAGGCGGACAAACTCGATGTCGAGCTCGAGAAACGACTCTTAGTGAGTCTTCTTCAGATCAAATATCTTTCAGGACTGACGGATATAGGCGCTTGAAAAGAGTAATGCTGCAAAACGACAGCTCTTGAGGAAATAATACATCCAGACTAGAGTTCACCATCATCGTTGCGACGATAGAAAATTGTGCCACAAAATATGGCCTGCGCATGTCTGCGAGGGTTCAACGAGTATCCAAGTTGGGTTTCGAGTTTGATGATAATAAAGTATGACAATGGCCTTCAAAAAAGAGTTGGGCGCCACAGACTTATGACCTGTTTCCTCCGACTTCATACTTAAGACCCGCGAATGAATTGCTCAAGCGACGAGAACGTTAGATAACACTATTTCCCAACACCACACACTTCACGGACATCTCACACAAAATTCGTGAGCTGGGGAGTTCACATATGCATCGCGGCTTCCATTCTCTCGATCTCGTCCTGACTCCTGTAAGCAAGGGAAGGAACAAAAGGGTAACTTGTACCACGTACCCTCAGCTGGTGCTTCTCGGCCTCTTCTTTAGTAAGTTTCTGAGCGTGAGCCTGCCAGGAATCACGATCCAACGAAGACAATACAACAGGTTTGCTTACTTGCGTGTCTTCAAACAGATATCGAGCTAGCTGGTCGCGCCTGGCGCGCTTTTGGTCCGTCTCCTGGGTCTGACCTCAGTGTGATTGGACTGATGTACGCTGTCTGAACTCAGACCTCTTTCACCTTCTCCAGCCTGGGTAATATATTTTTCTACTCAGTGGCGTCAATACCCTCAATCGCCTATGCCCTACTACTTACGCGCTTCTCGAGAACCAGGTCGACATCCAATGGGTCGACGTCATCCATTGAAAATGCCCTGGTGTTATCATTGGGATTGCTTTCTCCTCCGGCGTCAACCTATTATACGGGAGATCAGCTTTAACTCAAGTTCAACACTGAAGAAGGCGAGTCTCTGACTCGGATGTTGGCCGACGGCACTGCATGCACGTAGGCGGGCAGCGGCTCCGAGTCGGACTCGGGACTCGAAAGCTCGGATCCGGAGGCAAACGGCAAAGAGCTCGCCTCTTGGTAATGCCGTAGTTGGCAGGCTGGTAACGAGCCTACCCTCTTCGATCGTGGTGGTGCGTCAGGCCGCTTTTCGCGTGTGTGAGTTCGGCAACCGCCTTGTTTGGCACTCTTGGGCGCTAGAATAGCCTGACGGTCGAGAACTAGGATAGAAGACGGTTAGACAACTGAACAGGTAAATAGACAAATCAACTGACTCACTCTTGGTCTTCAACACCTCTTTTAGTTCGGAATTAAATTTGAAGACGATGTGCGGCGGCATCGGCGGCACAGCCTCGTCATCGTCCACCATGTCGACATGGGAATCGGTAAGAATATGCCCTCGTTCATTTTGGTCGGGGAGTACGGTCTCCGTTGGCCTCCCGCGCAGGCGCCGCACCTCCAATGATACAAAACCTGTTCAAGTGTTCAAGGTGGAGCCCAGTGCGTAAGTCATATCCAACAACTTACCCTCTCCGGATCGAGGGAATCGGAGCCGCGCATGTGGGGCAAAAGGGTGCACTAGCCGGCCGCGCGATGAGCGAACTTGAGTCGTCTCATCTTCTTTGTCCATGGTGTGATTCCCAATACGCATGACTTTCTTTCCAGTGGGCCTGAATATCTCGCACCAGGCGTTGATTGCGAGTGCACCAGGACTCTTGCACCATCCTACAGAATAGCTCTATCGATAAAATGAGGTCCCTGTCTCTGAAACTGCAGAGAAACTCACTGTAGGTCCGGGACTCCCCACCTCGATCACAGCTGTGATGCTATTGCCTTCTTTTGTAACTGCCGGCCTGAATGGCAGACGAATCCCATCAGGACCTTCGAGCCAAGCGTCGATTCCGCGGTGGGACAGGGTATTTAGCTCCATAGCTTCGTGGTTTTCGATTTGTGAGCAGCGTGCAACCTTCCCGCCGAGCCCGGGGCTAAACCGGTAGAGCCTCTCCTGACAGTTCCATCACAACGCGGGCGATGTGAACGATGTTGAAACCCGGGCATCTCGGGAATGTTGAAATTACGTGTGTTCGCAGGTTCTGGGAAATTCAGTGAAAGTGGTCCAAGAAAGCATTGAATGGATGGACAAAACGGTAATATATATACAGATGTGCATAGATCCTCCGGGAATTCCAACCTCCGTGCGTTTCCAACTCCTCTTGATCAATCCTCATACCCGTCGTCCTCATCCTCATCCTCGTCGACGCGAACGACGAGGCGCGAGTTCGGCTTCACCCCAGAGCGCGTGATTGACTCGTCGTTGGCGCACTCGAACTCGTGCACCAGCATATCGCCCTCCTCGTCGGGCATGGAGATGCAGAGCATCAGCTTGGCGCTGGTGGTATATCGTTTTCGTAAGTACAAGACGAAGCCAGGGAAAGAAAGGCACGCACCGCTCCGCATCAAGTTTGAACGTCCTGCACACGCCACCAAGGACCTTGCCCACAAGGTGGCGCCCGCGCGTCATGAACTCTGCCCTGTCGTTGGGCCCCGGCCCTGTAACGAACACCTTGAATCGCTCGTCCGAGTCTGACGATGCGGCGAGCGCCATCTGGGAGGATTCAGCGCTGGAGTCGAGGTCTGCGGGGCCGGGTGAGTGTTGAGGATAAGGTAGAGATGAGGGAGCATACGGTTGCCTGCTGCGCGAGCTCTCGCGGGTGTCGCGGATTCAGCCTTGACCGTCACTTTGGGCGTCGGTTTCTTGGCCGCCCCAGTCGCCTGCTGCCGGCGGCTAGGGAGCTCGACATTAAGCACCCGCCGCGCGGGGGGCGCATCCTCGTCCTCCTCATCGTCACCCTGGGCACTGGCAGACTCGTTCGCCCCCCACGCGTCTTCCGCACGAATATCGTCCTCCGGCTCGTCCTCTGATTCGACCTTTGGCGCACGGTCAGAATGAGTCACCTCACTATCGGGCGCGAGATCCTCCTGCACCGTGCGTTCGTCCTCGAGCTCGTCGTCCCCGCGCAGAGGCGGTGTGGCAGACGGGGTGGGCATCACACGATCGCGTTGGCCTAAGTACAGTAACACTTTCGATCAGCGCCAATCGAGCTCGACAAAGGGAAACGCACCAGCTTGGACGACTACAGCGGCCACGCTGTCGAGAAGGGAAACCAAATGCGGGTACGCGCCCTCGGTGATTTCGACGCTCTGTCCTCCAGACACGTCCAAAGTGGAGATCTCGAATCGCAGTCCAGCGCGGGCGTCTATTTCATAGTGGGACCGTACGAGGCTTTGGAGTTCCTGCATAGACTCTCATTTTGTAGTCCGCGGCGTTCCACGTAAAACAGACCTTGTACGTCGCTGGTCGAGATAGAAATTTGCTCTTCCCCTGGAGGGTGACGAGGACGACGGGAATATCCTCCGTCGATTGTGTTCTGGGGTTTATTGTAGAGCTTATATGCATGGTGAGAGAAACGGAGTGAGCGCGTCGAGGACAAGGGGCTTGTCACGTCAACCAGCTCGTCACATCAGGTGCGGAAGTGTCACACCGCGAGAATCTAGATGCCGAGCCGAGAGTTGTCCGAAAAATTCGAAAGTCCTTGAATTGTACATCGTCAAAGACGGCGAGCGAGTTTGTATTCAGGATATTGAGAAAATTTTAGGAGTGGGGGAGAAGAACCAAAAAAGGGACACGGGCGTGGGGCGCAAATGTAGCTAAAGGTCGCTCAAGATTGATGTATGTAAGACTTGGAAGGTACAGTTCGGGAATTGGTCGTCAGGCTCCTGCAGATGATAAAAACCAATGTTCCCGGATAATCCTGGATTTCAACTCACCTTGATGCCCACAATCCAATGGTTGCTTAATAGAATTGAATCATACCAGGACGCCTCCAGCAGATTGGCGACCAGATATCTCAACTTCGTGCGGACCTCCTCACCAAATCGATCCAGCTCGTCCACCACTCGGTTCACTGACGGCACTTGGAGTGGTGTTTCCCTCGTATCATCTCCTTGAGTCCTTCCAAGCATTTTCCGGTAGGCATATGGGTTGAAGTCGACGAGGTGGATCTCGCCAGCTGCTCCTAGGAATCCCCATTGCTGCCCGTAGGAATTCGAGGTTGTGACGTTGGGATCTTCTTGCAGCCAACGAGCAATGTCTGGACCCCACTCCCTCCACGGGAGCTCCTTCCCATGCTCTTCGGCAGGGAGGAGTAGGTTCAACAACGCACGGCGTGAAACGACCAAGAGCAACGGTTTTACGCCCGAAAACATGTCGCCATCGCCAGAGGGAAAGAGAATCTGGAAGGCCACGATCGAGTCGGCGAAGGACGGGTAGAAGGGCTCCGAGGCAGGCGACCCATATCCCTTGGGATCAGACTGGATTTTCTGGACAAGGTAGTTTTTAGGATTCATGGGCAGCCTGAGCACGACGTTTGGACCGGCGGCGATCCCGATGTCCCACAGCTCAAAGGTCTTCGTGGTCAACTGCGCTAAGAGTAAGACGTTGGGAGATAGAAATACGGCGGTCGAATAGTCAGCGAGAGACTAGTTGGCTGTTAGTAACTGCGTACCCGAAGAGTTCACTGAACCTACCATAAGAAGCAGGCCGGATTTCCAATCGTATATGAGGAGCTGACACCATGAGTGGCTGTCGACAACCAGAGAAACCCTTGACTCGCAAATATCGACTCGAAATATCAGATCCTTCAATTCTGGACCGTCAAGCATGGGAGGACGTATGACGGGTTCCCGAGCCTTTCGATGGGCAGATTGGGTTGACATTTCGTAGAACCGAAGCTCGAAAGCTACTGCAGATGCCAGCATTTCGCCCTCGACGGGCTCAGACCTATGTTTCGAATCAATGCCAGTCCATCTCAAATTCAAGAAGCGACAAACGACAAAAGGACGACAAGGAGATCCTCTTCGGGTACAGCAAAGGCGAAACACTGAATATACCCTGGAAATTCGAGTCGCTGGAAGACGGGAGGCTCTATCGCGACCGCCAACGAAAGCCAGTCCAACACCTTCGCGTTGCGTTCCATCGTAGCGAATACATAGCCGGACAACGCGTATTCTCTTTCTTCGAGTGTGTTGGCGTCCAGCTCAACGATGCCAAGGGAGGTGGCCGTCTGCCGTCCTCCAAGGAAAGCAAGCTTCTGAGCAGAAGTCATCGCGTTGAATGGATTATCCTCTACGCAAGCCGCCAGAGCAGCCAGTCGGTATTGAAGCAATGCCGAGTCATCGATGAGGGATTTTACGCGTCTATTCGTGGCAAGACAAGAGGTGAGAGCGGGGAGATCCAGAGAGTACAGGATGAGAGTGAGAATCTCGGGTGGCAAGTCGAGTAGGCGCATCGGCATGGGTGAAGGATGAAAGAGGTGAAGCACAGTGTGAGTGACCACGCGGCTGTGCGTGATCTGAACGACTATCTTCAGAAAATCACCAAGATCACACGAGAGAGGCTGAAAACGAGCCTACACGCGGTTCACATCGAGATCTAAGTTGTTGCGATATCATTGCATATGATCGAAAGCAATCCTTGAGTACAAGGGCGCGAGACATAGCAGAGTAATTAATCCACGGGAGGCTGCTAAAGAAACATTTCGGGTACATGTACAGACAGATGTGTAGGGATTTATGTACTAGCTAGCTGAGGTCTACAAGTATGATTTGGGGTATGTATGGGCATGGCAGGATGTGAAAGATAAAGTATGCGTACGATAGGCTATAGGAGGCAAATCATATCGGACTCGGAAACGAACGGAGGCAATACAACAACCTCGGGAAGGAAGCGTTATTGGACTTCCTGCCGCGCGATGCTATCGATCCCGTCCTGGTCGAGCAACACCCCATCCTCATCCACGTCCTCCTCCTCCCCCTCCAGATCCTCGTCCTCGAACCCTTCCACCTCCCCATACGCATCCGCGTCCAGGCTCGCATACTCCTGCCGGAACCCTGCTTCTGCAAACCCTGCTTCTGCACCCGGCGAGCCAGAGCCCGCGCCCCCAGGGCTCTGCGTCTCGACCTCGGCACTAATCAGCCGCGACGAACCCGACGCAGGCCCGGGGGAAGACGAAGAGTTATTCGAATTCGAACCCCCCATCCACGGCTCGTCCCACAGCTCGCTGATCTTCGCGCGTCTCGTCGGGTCCCGCACGAGCAACCTCGCAACAATACCGCGTGCACCCTGGCTCTCCACGAGCCTCGGCCCCGCAAGCTCCTCCACCCCCCACTCCGATTTATCCCCGTCCATATCATGACCATACCCATCCACCACCGTCTTCTCCGAGTCGCCCGATTCCCAGCTCTTCATTCCCGGACGGTCATCATCCCCGTTCATCGAGCTTGAGCTCGAACCCGTCGCAGGCCACTCGTACTCCCCGCGCGCAATGCACATCAACCAGTGCCTCCGCGCCGCGGCGCCTTCCCGCGCCCCACCCTCGCGCCCGATCCGTCCCGCCCCAGTGCCGGCAGCGCCCTCCCCAAACGGCAGTCGGCGCGCACACAGCGCATACAGCACCACCCCACACGCCCACGCGTCCGTCTCGCGCGCGTCGTACCGCCGCCCACTGATGACGAGCTCCGGCGACGCGTAGGCCTCAGAGCCGCAGCGCGTGCTCAGCAGCGGCGCTGTCGTGTCGATGAAGCGCGAGAGCCCAAAGTCCGTCAGTTTGATGAGCGGGCCCGAGGGCAGCGTACCCGTTAGCGGGAAGGGCGTCGTGAGGAGGATGTCTGCACGGCGGGGTAGGTCAGGTCAGTCAGCAGCACGAGAGTAAGTGAGGGTAGGCAGCATACTTTCGAGCTTGACGTCCCGATGGACGAGCCCCACACCGTGCATCCACCCGACGGCCTTGCACAGCTCGCACCACATGCGCCGCAGGAGGTGCTCGGTCAACGAATTGTGCGCTTCGTCGCTGTTGACGAGGCCCAGGAGGTCGCCGCCGGGGAGGTACGGTAATACGAGCACGTGGTACGACGGCGTGGTGAGGTGCGTGAGCAGCGTCGTGATGTTCGGGTGAGAAATGTGCCTCAGCACCTCGACCTCCCGCACGAAGCTCACGCGCGTGCGATCGCGCTGCAGCGCCTCCTCCCGCCCAGAGCAAGGCTGCGTGAACGCAGAGCGCGCGGTCATCTTGAGCGCGACGAGGCGGGTCGCGTTCAGGGCCGAGTTGGACGGCGAAGACTGGAGGGAGGACGAGTTGGACGTGGAGGTGGTTATACCCGAAGTGCCTCTGCGCGAATGCTCCGCCAGCAGCTGTTTGCCCGCGCCAAGGGGCCGCACGCCCGGTACACGGACTTTGCGCAGGGAGCTAGCGCGGGAGAGGGACCCTTCTCGACGCAAGTTCCGAAGGCTGCGCCGACTGCGAAGAACCAACGGGTCATCGGACAGGTCCTCCGCGAGCCAGACGCTCGAGAATGCGCCCGTACCGAGGGGTGCTGTAAGTCGTAGCGTGGTACCCGACGACCTCGGTGTCTCCGCTGTAAGCATCGTGGGACCGATGTCCGGTGAATCAGGCGGAAGACCGGGGAAGGAAACAGAGTGGGGCGTGCCGACTGCCGGAAGGCCGGCGACCTGCGAGATCGGAGATTGGGATAATGGCGAGGATGACGCAGAAGAAAGGATGCCAGAATTGTCGGTCGAGACTGTGCGGGAGCGTGGGGGCGCCCGGGCGCGGATGATTGAACCCACAGCCAGCTCCTCATGCACCACGGGTGGTGGGGCAGCAGAGGGTAACCTCGGGGTAGCCTCATCTGGGGCCTCCGCGGAAATTGGGGTAGGGGTGGTGCTGAGATCCTCAACAGTCCGAGAATTGAGATCCAGCCAGAGAAAATCGCGCTTTTTTAGGTCTGGTGTGCGCGGAGCCACTATGAGCGGGACGATGGGGGTAATAGTGCTCGTGCTCGCATTCACGCTTGGCTGGAGCGGCGAGGGTGGGCGAGTGGCGAAGGGGGAAGCAAAGAATGCGTGGGTTTTCGCGCCAGGGTTGATAAAGTCAGAGAGAGACTCGCGGGGAGCGGGAGAGACCGATGGTGAGGGTAGAGACGACAGGTCGGATCCCGAGAATGCGGACGAGAGTGAGGTCGAGGTCGAAGTGCTGAGGGCTGAGAGACGCGGGGAAGACGAGGCCGATGAAGACGATGAGGGCGGGGAGTGGTATTCCATTCTATGAGTCGAGCCAAGGCAAAGTCCCTCGGGTTAGAGGGCAAGCAGCGAGTCAACAGTGACGCCAATGGAGTCGGTTTGATAATCGCCCGAGGAAGAAGAAGAAGAGGGAAACTGGACGCGTAGAATGAGGATACACCGAACAGCTGATAGGCAGAGTGTGCTCACGAAAACCTCGGAACAGTCTAGATCCGGAAGATGTATGTACCAGCAGACAACGTTTGTAGACTCGTCTTTATTCCAGACACTCCAGACGAGATGGCGGTGATTTGAGAGCAGCGGCGAGACCGTTGCTTGGTCGCGCACGGAAAGGACGAACCATTGGCCGGAAGCCTTCGACAAACACAACTAAACAGGAGCGCCGAATATTTTTTGGCTTATCAGCTTATTTTTAGCGTGTAACTCTGGTCCATTATCGCCCGCAACCCTCCGTCACCGCCCGTCGCCGAGACCACTCCCTGGGACTGTGAGGCTCATAGACAAACTATAGGATTATTGACGCAAGAGCTTGCTGCTTGAGGAACCACTGGCATAGGTCCATAGCGGATAGCATTTTGCTGGATGAGTTCGCGCCCCAGATAGATTCTGGCTTGGCAGTCAGCTGGGTCGGCGCGCTATATTTGCGCGACAGATAGGCACAAGTTGAGAGACCAGGGTCCAGCAGGGCGAACAAATAGTGAACGTGGGTGGGGTACGGATCGACCCGTTTCAAAGTGGCAGATGGCGTTCAACGCGCGCTGGAAGACGGAACTGAGGCAGGTATATTACCGGAGCAGTCCCGCTGAGAATACTCGACTCAGTGAGAGTTCGTCTAGGCCTGGAAGGAATTCATTGAAGTTTGAGCCATTTTGTGCAATGAAAGCTCCATGAACAACGCGGAATTTAAAAAAAACGAGTTTACTTGGAGTCTTGAATGCGTCCGAGGTGGATGAGAGTGCGTCGACTCAGGGAACTGCCAGTACTAAGTGTTCGGCGGAATGGAGTCGTGGAAATGTCGCCGACGGCCCGACTCGGTCTAGCCCGGGCCTGTGTCCAGAGGCAAAAAAAAAGGGCCTTCGAGAATCATCTTGACGCTGGTGCCGTATCAGTCTGGCGGGTCCAAGGGCCGAAGAGCTGCAGGATTCCAGGATCCAATGAAATAGTTTACCGACCGCGAGTTAATTTCGCGATGATGGCTGGAGACACGAGAGTCACACCTCACGGGACGTGACTATCGCGTCGATCCGCGCAAATCCGCGCTGGCTTAATCGCGTACTAATCGCAACCTACTTAATTGAACACGTATTTTATCCTTTCTCAACGAGGACTCGGGGCTACGACTGAAGCTCAAACCCAACTTCCGCTGGCACCCATACTAAGAGATGCCCAATCAAGCGTCGTCTGAGTCTTCAAATTCCAAGTCAAAGACCGAAAGCAGCCGGGAGCACGATTTGTGTCAAGTTCTGGAACCGCGGTTCGAAGGTAGCAAGGGGTATCAAAGTTAACCTCTGCGACAATCAAAAATAAAATCGCGGAGCCAGCCAAATCAAGTCAACAACCTTCAACGGAGTGAGAAAAAAAGAAAACTTCGTTTTCTCTCCCGTCTGAAGATGTCGAACCCTCCGGGTATCCTGGCACTGAGCTCAGATCTGACGCCAGAGGTGGTCGATTTCTGGGGGTTTAAATACAAGGAAGTGAAGCAGGAACTAGAGGCTCTGAAGGTCTCATTAGCGTTCCCTCCCCCGTCGCACTCACACAATATCATGATGCAGAGCTCCATACCGCAGGAAAACGACGTCCCGACGTACGGCGAGCTGAAAAGACAGGTCGAGCAGCTTCAAGGGGAGGCGATTGCGAGCACCAGACGTCTCCAAGTGAAAGAAAAGTTCATCCAAGATATGGTTGTCTCGACGCGGAATGAACAGAGGGCGACGCAGCAGAAGTTGGAAGGCTGGATGGCGGAAAAGGGCGACCTCCTCGCCCAGCTCGGGCGTTTGAACGCCGAGCGGGTTAGCTGGCATCGTCAAGTGCGCGACATTTTTCTCTCGTTTTAGACATTGGGCTAACGGATATTTCTGAACACTAGATTCAAGTATGTTACTCGCAGGCCGCCTCGCTGGCGGTCGAGGCAGATAGACAACGCATGCTCGCTGTAGCGGAACTATTCAACCCTGAGAACTTTCTCGACGAGTCATTCACTCCGGTTGGCGCCGCTTTCGGCTCCATGGACTTTAGGAAAATTGGCGGATGTCTTCAACGAGTGAGTACTTATCGCCCGTCTTTCCGCACATATCTCAACCTTGCGATAGGAGGGGAGCGGTGAGGCATGGCAGTTAGTATCCTACCGCATCGTCTTTCAACCAACTTGAATACTGACCCGAGCGTAATTTCAACCAGGTTGTATTTTATGCCTCGGCCGCCGAACAGCATACCGTTACGAGTCCAGGGAGTCGCACAGCCAGGGTATTGGTTCTACCCATTCAATCTTTCTCCGATGGACGCTCCTTTTGAACTCATCGTCGAAATCGACTGCAACAAGGTAAACTTCAACCCATTTCTCGTCACGGCGCAGACAGGTCTGACGCGTCGACTGACAGTGGCTCTACTTCGGGCGGTACACGAGTCGCCCCTTTCCCAACTACGAAATGCGACTGTCCGAATGGATGGCGCTCGACGAACAGGTTTGTCCCAATCCCATTCACTGTGGTTAAACCGCGTCTCATGAAATTTGCATCCCCAGACCAAGTTGATTTTCTGCGCCCGAGTAGCCGGCCAGAACTCGAAGCCGGCTACCCAGTTCACTTCATACGCCACCACACAGATCGATGTCCGCGAGCGGTACGACTCGGGCCAGTGGAGCGTCCCGTGCTTCAGCCTTCAGTGCGTGGGCTACGACATGGAGCTGTACGAGGCGTTGCATTCGACGGCCTCCCTACTGCGTGGCGAACCAGACATTTCAAGTTCAAGTTCAAGCTCGAGAGCGCAGTCCCTCGGGAAACGTCGCAGGACTGAAACACCGTCCATTTGCGCACTGGAAGAGGACGTGGATACGAAAAAGAAATTCGCGCGAATCGACGGTACCGTGCGAGGAGAGTTGAATCACAATGGGGGCGAGTAGAAAGAGAGACTTGCTTGGGCGCACGAACATAGATACATATTGCTTGATCGAATAATGATATTGCGTCTTCACCCTACAATCGCTCGGTCCACGCAGGCCACGGTGGCGGAAGATCGAAGGGCAGAGCCTGTACCCCAGGCACGTCCATTTCGGTGCCCAATCGCAAAACCTGCAACGGCGCATACTCGGCGCGATTACGTATCATATCTTCGAGATATCCTTCACGCGGATTCCCCGGATACAAAGCAAAGTCTTGCAGGTGGGGACACAGACAGACCGCTGACGAGAGTGGATCCCGGAGTAGCGCCAGAAATTCCTCTGGCTGTCGGTGCATCAGGGTCAAGTGAGAGACGGAGGGCATCGTCTCGAATAACCGGATATACGTGGTGCGCAAGAAGTTCGGCCAGTAGAGCGTGAGCGACGTCAAGGACTGGAAAAGCTGGTTACCGTCGAGAAATGGATCCAGATCCGTGTAGACCATATCGGACAGCGTCAGTGACGCGAGATTCGGCGCAAGGATAGTGAGTAGAATGTCGGACGCCCGGTTTCCGAGAGGGGTCGTTCCACGAATCCGCAAGGATCGCAGATGGGGCAGGGTTATCTCGAAATTCGAAGCCGGCTTGCCAACCACGACATCGCCGAATATCGATAAGTTGGATAGCTGCGCCGACGAGACGAGGAGATCCCGAAATCGATTCCAACTCAAACGCATGGATCTGCGCAGGTGGTGCAGGTCCAGGGTCGATATGTTGGTCAGCGGAGGCCAGTATGACGATAGAGATGTCCCCTCTAAGCGCAGTATCCTCAGCAGCGGGGCCCCGCCTAGAAAGGAGCTTGGCGAATTGGGGAAGACAGGGTGTCGGCTCACGACGGAGAGCGTGCCGCTGCTATCTCCGTGCGTGATGCTGATTTCCTCCAGAAGAGGAGCGCAGAGTGGTTCCAGATGAGCCAGTGTAGCGTACAGCGCAGACTCATCGGGGCCCGTAGATATAACAAGCGACCGCCACTGGTCAACAGTGGGAATAATCGCATCCCAAACGAATTGGTCGGGGACCCAAACCTCTTGGGTGAAATTGAACTGGAGTTCTAGAGGACAGGCCTGGAGGTGACCAATTAGCGATTAATTCTGACCTTAAGACGAAATACCAGATTGCCTTTGCGCGCGCCACGTAGGTCAGTAGCATCTGCGAAGACTTTGAAGGGCAGACCTCGAGGATATTCCAAAGCGCTGGGGTGGTGATGGCTGCCTAAGTTGAAAATATTTTGTTGGTGAATGAACAGTCTTCGAAACCGCTCACCTCCCTCCACACACTGACAACATGCGACACTATAACCTCAAAGTGTTGCCCACCCGGTGTATTCAAGTCTCGGCCGAATTCAAATATCTTGGCCAGCACTTCGTTCGGAACGGCAGCTGGAAATGGTGTTGTCAACCGGGGAACCACAGGGGTTCAAGTTGGAGAGGGCCGACCTATGAGGGCGGTACGGTTTTTAACAGTTGCATAATCTGCCTTCAAATGAGAAATCGAGGAGTTTATTCCCTCGAGTTGGAGGAGGAGTGCGGACTTGTTCGATTCTAGGTGAGAGATTTCAGTTTGAAGCCGACCCAGCGTCTGCTCGACCGTTTCCTGGGCATCCATCGAATTGAGCGAATGATAGGCACGAGGGTGAGGGATTAGTAGGAGAGGCGACGATGATTGTGGAGGAATGAAACAAGAGCAACAGAGCTTTAGCGGGGGCAGTGGCGGGGAACTCGGAGCCGAGTCGGACATTTGATCCGACACATACCTGTTTTCAACATTCACCTAAAAGGCACACGAATATTCCTGAACGTGTTGTTCGGGCTTCACTAGAATGCAGCCTCGTGATTCGGGAATTTCCTATCGCCCCAAATCCCACCGCAGGCTTTCTGGCATTTTTTTTCTTTTTTCAGTTTCCAACCATTGAACATTTTTCCGATGCCCTCCGAGCGGACACATCCATCAAGACGCGATCGCACTCGTAAAATGGAACATCGCTCATACGGCCGCGGCTCAAAGCGACTGTAGTGACTGTGGATAATGCCGGGAAGAACTAAAGCCATTCAACCTGACGGACCGTAATTATTCAACTACATAACCGCAAAGTGCGGTTCGTTGAGTAGCATTTAGGCTGCGGAGTAGGTCAGACTGAGTCCTGTGAGCTCGCCGGGTCACCTAAACTTGAGCCCGGGTTAATATCATGTTCCCGGCGGCAGCTCGAAGCACACGAAATGATGATGCTGGGAGGAAACTCTGTCATTGGCTCAATCGCCCGAACCGAATCTTCCCCTGCTTCTCGCAAGATTCGCGCCACTGGAATCTACGACGAGGAAAGCGCATACTCTTGATCATCCCGGGCAGCCTGCGTACAAGAGGTTCGAATTGTGTCGCCACCTTTCAGCGCCTGACAGTCTGATGAGGCCGTATCCAATCCCAGATCAGCAACGCGCAATGCGCATTGGTCTCACCGTGTGTCAAGCAGGCTTCACAAGCAATCCGTCCCGCATTTGAGTCGAAGTAAATGTGGGTATGGATTTGCAACCGTGGGAATGCTGGTTTGATGCATTCCAGGCGCGGAAATTAGATAGTGCGCACTGCGCAGAGACGCCTTGGTAGATTGCGTGCCGGTGTAATGCTGAAGGCATATCCGGGATGTCTCGTCAGTCTTGCAGGATTACTAAACCTACCAGGAGGCCGGAAAAATCGGGTCGAGCATGTCCGCCGTTCGGAGTCGGGATCCCGGTTCTCAATGGAAAGACGAACGAAGATGAGTGAAAGTACGGTACCAGGTAGGCGATGATGCGCGAAGGAAGCCAAGGAAGGGACAGCATTCTTCCGGGGCACTAGTGACTCTAGTGAATCGTATCTGCATCGCGGGTCAGCTGGGTCCGTGGCGTTCAACGGTACATGGTGAATGTAGACGTTACGAGGGGAAGCCGTAAGTCCAACCCATGATGCGAATGTGGGTCGTTGCTCCATAGTCCTCGAGGTGGAGAACTTCCCACTTCTTGAGCCGAGCCAGAGTCCAGGCCAACAGTTGCCTGAGACAGGTCGTGAGTATAATATACTCGTGAGTGAGCCTGAGAGCGAGCAGCATTCAATGTTTCAATACTTTTTGGTTGAAATGGAGGTAAGTTGCGATACGCCGACCGTCGACTTGGAGGCGAGAAGCGATGGTGGACGACCGGAAGACAGAGAAAGGCTAGGCCGGGATCCTGGTGGCGTCTGAGAGGAAACACTGTTGTACAATGTACTCGGATGGATCTCCTTACGGTGTATCTGCATTTTGAGTCTGGGTTGACCATGTTCGTTGTTGTCGTGGGGCGCGTACGTTCACGATAAACGATATTACTTCCGAGTACTTACCTCTTGTACGTCCTCCCTGGGAGCGCAAGCGAGCCGCATTCGTCTTTCGATGCGAGTGAGCCCGAATTTTGCGCCATTGGGACGTGGGATGTCCGGGATTAGCTCCAAACTGAGGATTTAGCCGATGCCGCGGCACGGCTAGAGGATTCGAGGTGGATAACATATCTATCTTGGCCATGGACAATATGATACTGGGCGCCTCGAAGTGAATGAAGCGTAAGTTTGGAGTTTGGGGAAAACGTGGGTCCTAATAGAAGAGCAGGCGAGCCACGCGGGTTCCCGAGTTGTCGTAAACGTGGTCATTTGTGTTACCCCCGCGGAAAGGATTTCGTAGCCTCTCATTTTGTCCAATTCAGACCAGACGAGATATCCATCCGAGACAAGTATCCGGACGGGCGCCACGGGCCCGGAAAAATGTCGGGTTGCTTCAGATTTGGCGTTCCAGAACAAGCTGAGATGGTCTTTGGAAGTGGGGACTTTGCGCAAAGAGACTTTGAAAAATCGGCGGTAATGGTTGGAACGAAGAGCAGGAGCCGCTTTATTGCCGCATCGAGATCAAACTCCGCCCCCAAGTCCGACTGACACGTGCCTATCGCCGCTTCCGTTCCGCCACGAAAAAGCCGACACCCTGCGCAAGCTCGGCCATTCTCTTCGCCATGGGGGCCTCTGAAGAGCTAGAATATCTCAAGTCCCTTGTCGCAAAGCTCAACGACAAAATACGTTCCCTCGAGTCCACACCCACCAACGCTCCGACGCCAGCGACGCAGCTCCGCACGATTTTAATGGGCCCACCTGGTGCCGGTAAGTCGCCAGCTGTGATGTACTCCCGACTCGGTGTTGAATCCTCGACTAGGAAAGGGTACACAGGCGCCTCGGATAAGAGACGAGTTCTGCGTTTGCCACCTCGCCACTGGAGACATGCTTAGAGAGCAGGTCAACCAGAAGACACCACTCGGAGTGGCCGCGAAAAAGATCATGGACGCGGGAGGGCTCGTCTCGGACGACATCATGGTCGGTATCATCCAGGACCAGCTGGACAATAACAAGGAGTGCAAGAATGGGTGCGTCTAGCTTTTCCCAGAAAAACTGACATGATTAGTAACTCTGGATCCGTTCTAGATTCGTGTTGGACGGCTTTCCCCGTACCGTGCCGCAGGCCCAGAAACTGGACGGCATGCTCGAGTTGCGGAAGGAAAAGCTGGATTCCGTCGTGCAAATGCAGATAGATGATCAGCTCCTCATTTCGCGTATTACCGGACGCCTTATCCACCCCGCAAGTGGGAGAACATACCACCGCGAGTTCCAGTAGGTGCCGCGTTCCTCGTGTCGTGGCTTCGCTCATGTGTTCTTCCTAAAGTCCGCCTAAGAAGCCAAACGTCGACGATGTCACCGGCGAACCACTTATTCAACGGTCGGATGATAATGTAGAGACCTTGAGGAAGCGGTTGGGAGCGTTTCATTCTCAAACGGGGCCTGTAGTGGATTACTACAAGGCAAAGGGCCTCTGGCATGGCATTGATGCCGCGCAGTCGCCCACGGTCGTCTGGGACAACCTCCGCAAGATATTCGTCGGGGGTACCGGGAAGCAATAGATACACACTGTTGCAAGTAGTACGCAACGACAAGTTTCCTTGGTGTCTCGCTAGGGTATGTGCTTTGCACTGCCCAGTATCTCGCGTTGCATAACCGATGATGGCACATGGTGATTTCGCGGTCCGTGTAAAACAGTGTTCATTTTTCACGCAGGAAAACAAGTAGCCGCGACAAGGCGCTGCTGGGTGAGTGGATCATCCGCCCTCATTTCGGAGTCTGTCCGTAACTTTTTCCACCGAAACGGGTTCTGATGTTTTGAACTTGGTTTTGATATCAAAAAGTGTTGCCGTCCGCAAATCCCTTAAAACGAGAAGGTACAAAGATCCCCTTAGATCTTCACGGCATTCCCTTCTAATTGAATTTCTTCCGCCGGCGTACTATATAACCGACGGTCTCGCTCTTACCCTCTCCCCCTACCCCCGCAATGCCAAGTTCCCGCAAACCCTCTGCTGCTACACCTTTGCAACGCGGCTCCGCATGTCTATGTTGTCGGTGCGTGTTCTGACCTCTCTTCCCATCCGATTGTTGAACGTGCCCATCAGTAAGCGGAAACTTGTACGTCGATCTTTCCTCTCATATTCCTCCCGTTCACGAATAATTGTGGTAGAAATGCGACGGGACGCGCCCAGTCTGCAACCAATGTGTGAAGATGAACAGGGACGAAGAGTGCGAGTACGACGACAAGAAACAGAAGAGCCGGACGCAGAAGCTGAAGGAGAAACTCAGTCTCCTCGAGCAGCGCTTGCGCGAACTCGAGTCCGAGTCCGGCGCGACCTCGCCCTCCAGTTCCGAGTCCAGCTCACTCGGCCTCCCATTCACACAACATCCCTCTCCAGAGATTGCCGCACTGCCCTCCATCTTCGACGACAACTCTGTGTATGAATCTCCATCGATTATTCCGCTGCTGGACGTCGGCCTGGGCAATCTGGACAGCTTATTCGAGAACTGTGCATGGTCCGGGTCGTCTGCAAATTCTTCGTTGCGTGGGGGCCCATCCGGATATGGCACACCCAACTTCGAGCTGGACGCACCCGCGATGCTCATGGACACAGACGACTCCGACCAGGCCGTCCACCCGTTCCTCGAAATGTCGCCCTTCTCCAGCCTTCCCTCACCCTCGGAGTTCCCCTACATGCCGCGATGGAATCCGCGAGATCCCCTACCATACGAGAACAGGAAGATTCTGTACGTGATATTAATATCTGATTTTAGTCCGCCCTGCACGGTCCTCATCCTGCCCAACAGCTTAGATATCTTCCTTGCCCACCGTCACCAATGTTGGTTTGATGGACAGGTCGAACGGTTCTCATTGTCCAACACGACGCCTCAATTTGGGATGGAGCCCCACCCGTGCCTCATGAACGCGATCTACCTCCTCGCCTGCCACTTCGCGCGATCACCTTACTGCTCGGAAATCGAGCCCGTGTTCTTCACCCGCGCGCTGCACGAAATCACCGTCGCGCTCGACAACTCGGACCGCCTCGTCGACGTCGTACAAGCGTCGTGCCTCCTCGCCGTCTACCTCTACATCAACTGCCGCGCGCTCGAAGGCTATTGCCACTCCTTCTCCGCCGCGCGCCTCGCCGTCGGGCTCGGCCTACACCAGATCCGCCCCCTCCCTCCCGCGAGCGCCGGCGACGCGCAGCTCGGGTACAGCGAGGACATCACGCCGATCCCCATCCCCCCGGCGCGGGACCGCGCGGAGGTCGCGGACCGCATCGCCGCGTTCTGGCAGGTGTTCATGGTCGACCGGTGCTGGTCGGTAGCCAGTGGACTGCCGGTCGCGCTGCCTGACGGCGACTGCCCCCAGGTGCGTATCAAGACGCCCTGGCCGACCCCGGGGCTCGAGCACAACAGTATGGTCCGTGCCTTGTATATACCCGAGTCCCGGGCATGATGCTAACGCAGGCTGTGGTGGTAGGGTTTCGGCGACACGGGTTCCATGAATACCGTCAGTGGGCTGTTTGAGCATCAACCGATGCTCAGCCTCGAATCGGACCCGATGTTCATGCCTGCGCTGCGTGCGAAAGCTGCGGCGCTGTACGAGCGCACGTACCGCCTATCCTCCTGTGCGTCCCCACCTCCTCCTTACCATCCTCATATGCTCACGGCGGTTAACCAGTGACCAAGAAGAACGACGCGTACTGGGCGGACCATCACTCCGCGGAGCTCGCGCTCCAACGCTTCGCCCTGGTCTTGCCGACATTCGTCGGGTACGAGCCCTGGCGCACGCAGACGCCGTTAATCGACGTGGAGCTGTATGCCGTGAACACCATGCTGCACGTCTCGACGCTGCACCTGTACAAGGACGCTGTCGGGCCCGAGACGCTGCACGCAGCCAACTCAGTCCTCGCGCTCATCCGGCAGCTAAACGACGGCGACTACGAGTACCTCGACCCCATTCTGAGTGTACGTGCGCCCCTCGCTTGTGGTCATCTTATTCATATTGACCGACCAATAGGCGTGCTGGTCTACGGTCGCGCGGACGTACGTGCGCATGCTGGGTATCGCGGGGCAGCAGGTCGAAGCGACGACGATATACGGCGTTGGGGTGATCGAGCAGGAGTTGGAGGTCATCTTGAATGCCATGAAGACGTTAAGCGCGTTCTTCCCTTTATCGGGTGCGTCCCTTGCCTATGTTCCTCTCCTTCCATCTAATCCTTACTTCAGGAGACCACGCTATGAAAATCGAACAGGAAGCTGCCCAAGCGCGGAGCAATGTCGTCCACTAGACCGTTCGGTCAACCACACGTGTATCCTACCTACTTGCTATCGCCCTATTAATTACTTACCGCACTGTATTTTTACCGCACGCACAATGTACACTGGCCTGAAACAATTCAAAAGCAAAAAAAAAACCTGCATCGATTGGCTGGCACGGCGGAGTGGCGCTTGACCTCGCTTGACCCTGCGGTAAACTATCGTCGACCTGGCTAGTCACCGGCGTCGTCTGGCGTCGTCTTCTAAAAGATGCCGATCTTCCAAGGAACTGCAAGCGATGTTCACAGTGAGAAGATTTGCCGGTTTCAAAAAGCCTCCGTTCTATGTACTTGGGTATGACACTAGATGACACTATTTTCCGATCCGCCAGGAACGACTTGAGAGACTTACTCACAAGTCAGGGAATGGAGCCCGTTCGCATTCCAAACGTTACTTCATCCAGACCGATATGAATACCATCAATATCGATGGCTTCCACATTCACACATGCACCGAACGCCCGAACAGGGCAGACGGAGAACCAATGAGCGGAAGGGCGAGGAAGGTACCGTAAGTAGCATAAAGGCGAGCACCACGGAACCCGCATGCTAATACCCCCATATTTTCAAATCCTTATCGAAACAAATCGCGCTCTTCTCTTTCGTCTTCTTCGTTTTCTCGTCCACTTTTGCCTGGGCCTCCGCCGACATCGGGGCCGCGCGCTCGTAGAAGAACCAAGGACGCTGCAGCTCAGTCAGCGGGCGCTCTGTTTGGTATGCAAAGGAGAACGCACAACGTATTCGCCAAACCAGTAGAGGCGCGCAATTTCCTGAAAGTTGGGGATAGTCGAAAAGGTTCCGACACCGCGTGCCTTCAGGAGGGCGTCCATTTTGTACGTCAGGAAGTCGGCGTCGGTTTCAGCTGGTGTCGTGCCCGCAAGGAGCTGGATTTGCGGATTGGTTACATCAGTGGGTTCTTCTGATGAGGAAAGAAGACATACGTGTTCGGTCCTGAGATGTGAACGGGAGCCGGGCTTCGCATCGTATGGGCCACCGTAAATGAATGCTGGACCAGGGCTGGACAGCTGGAGGTGGAGTACATAAACATAAGGGATGGCTGTGGAGGGAGCTGATGACAGACAAAGTATTCGTCGGCCTGGGTTCCGAAATAGCTCCATTCAAAATCGAGAACCCCAGTGATTTTGTCTGGGGCAGTCTCGGACACCATCGTGTTCAGCATCCCTACGTAGCCATGAGATGATTGAGACATGGAAGGAACGCAATGAGTGCATTTACCAAAGTCAGCGTGGACGAAGACCGGCTTGCAGCCCTCGAGGCAGGCGAGGGCAGAATCCAAGCCTTCGTTCACGAATTTCTCGATGCGGTCGTATAGACCCTCGGCCCTCCATCCGGCGGTGCGGGAGTTCTTCTTTGCATCCTCCCACTGCCCGCCGATCCAGGCCTTGTAGTGTTCTTGCGCAGTGGTGAAGGGGCCCTCATCGTAGCCCAAGCAGGTAGGGCCGAGGACGATCTTGCCTTCGGCATCATACCCAACACCTCCAAACTGGCCCGCAGGTGCGGGGATCGCCCTGAGTATCTGATAGCAAGGAGTTAGTCTCCACGCTGAAAAGTGGAATGAAAGGACAAACAGCCAGAACGTCCGCAAGCGATTCGAGCATGCGCACACGGGTGTCAGTGTCTGCAGTCTGCCACGCCTCGTCCATCGGGATACCCGACAGCTTGGCTTCGACCATCCAGGGCTCTTCCACATGGACATCGTATGCATACATCGGCGCGATGGGGAGATCCGTGTTCTCGCGGACGAGCTGGCGGGTGGCAACGGCGTTGATCACCTTGCGATGGGCTGGGATATGGGATGCATTGCGGACTGTTCGGAAGATGAGCGTGTCGGGAGTCTGCTCGGGGAAGGGGATGCAGCCGGGTTGCACGACACGAGACGAGGCGACAGGGACATGAGGGAGCAGCTTGAGGATGTACACCTTGTTGTTGTAGCCCCGCGCAATAGGTTCGAGCGACTCCACCTGGCAAACGATGAGCATACACGAAAGCGATGATATTGGACAACGGTTACCTCGACGTCGAGTGTCTCCTTGAGGACACGCTTCGCGTATTCGAAACGCTCCTTGAGGGCTTCAGACTTCTCGTGGGCAAAGTCGGTGTATCCTACAGCAACAGACATGGTGGGGGGAGAGAAAGAGGATGGAGAGCACGGTTCCAAAGGTGGGCGCTTTTATAGCGATTCTGTGAGTCAACAAGGGACCGGACTGTTCCATCATTTGATATGATTGATTGGATCCAAGGTAAGCAACTGCCCGACAGACGTGACCGAGGAGTGGAGGATCCTCAGGTGAATTGTGGGAGCCATATTTCGAGAAACTCAGCTGTTTCCGAGGGAAGGTAGTGTTTCCGGGCCAACTGAGTGCGCAGAACCAATTGGAGGCTTGTTCGATCCGAGATTGCGTCTTATCGTCTGCGAGAAGTTATATTTTTGCTGTTTGCTGCGAATCGAAAGCCAGTGGATTGTGCGCGGTATTGTGGCTCTCTGACATCGGAACGCGACAAAGATTCTGTGGAAGGAGGGGGAATTGAATAGCAGTGGCTGCACGCGAGAGCTTTGGCGGGGAAATAGATTTGGACATGAGCGCGGAAAGGAGGATGAAGGTGAAGCGGTGCAATATTGAGTGCTTGTATTTGTTGTCGTGCTTGATCATCAATCACGAGGGACATTCCCACGAAAATGAACCATGTTCAACCTCGGTTCACTTCCTCTTTCTTCAGTAGAAACTCCACAATTCCCTTCGATATTAGTCTCGAGAAAAGTGGGGCCCTGTAAGTCAATCTTCCTCTCTGGAGAAACACTGGCACTTGGTTGACGAAAATTTTGAATCGCAGTGAGCCTAGTAACTTGACGATTCTAGGATGGACTCCATATCCCACCGAGGCATCGAGTTTACTCTGGAGGACTCCAACCACGTCCCATTTAGACTTTGTAATGCTGTTGTTCAAGGGAATACCGTGCGTCTTCCTGGCCGCTGCTTACTTCGCACAACCTGACCACCGTCACAGATCACCGCAATCGCAAAAGTGGAAGAAGAAAGATGTTTCGTCGCCCGCTGGCGCGCTACCGACACCGTTTTAAACGCCAAGTGCGAACTGTTCGCCATTCGAAACGGGGAAAATATTCGCGCGTCGCTATTTTATATGGAGACCAAGCACCGACGCACACAGAAACGTACCTCCCGCGACAGGTTGGGTATGTTCTCTACAGCCCGACTTTATCGCTCGCCCCAGCTGATTAAGTGATTTTACAGAACCCCCGTTCGCAAAATGCAGTATGCTTCGTGCGAAAAACCAAGGTGCTCTCCCACCATTGCCGGGGTAAATTGGGATGAAACTGAGAAACAAATACAGAGTATGTACGCCTCGATATACGCCGCTTTCGCGGGGAGGTCGGAGCTTTCGAATCCCTTGTTGATTTAGTCGATGATGATCCTTACATCCGGCTCGAAATAAAATTCAAGACGCATGAGAAAGGAACCATTCCCAAGAGCCCGGCTGCCAGTGGAAGCACGGTGAGTCCCACCTCAGTATCAGAGTAAATTCCACTTCCAAGGAGGCGTCTCCCATCAAACAGAGTCCTAAGAAAGTAAAACGGCGCCGGATTTCAATGGATGACCATGATTCCGAGGAAGAAAGCAGTTTCGATGGCCATCTGGCAAGTTCCCTCCGGCGTCAGTCGATGATGATGCTCACGATTCATTGAACAGCAAAAACTGCAATCGGAGTTGAAATCTGCGCAAAATGAGGAGAAGGAGGTCATGGATGCCGTTCAGGCAAAGCTGGCAGTGAGTGGTATAGTTTTGAGCGTGTGTGCCTTCTAACCCAGGTTGGCGCGGGCAGGCTACGAAGAAGCGCACCGCATCCTTGAGGAAATTGCTCTGAGTTCGTGGTCAAATATGCATTTGTACATACATGTATCATATCGTCGTGGAGCGGCTGAGAAAGGATATGATTTCAGCGAGTAACAACTTGAATTGGTGAGCGAAGAGAGACTCGGAGACTGTAGTCGGCCTATTGCCTCGGTCGCTTATCGAGCCCCCCGAAACCAGCCCGAGGTTTTATAACCAAGTTGACAAACCCGATTAAAAACAACTGCATTCTGTTGTCATTCCGCTTCCGAAGGCGTTTCCCCGCCGATCTCCGGAGGTATATATTAACAGTTCGAATATGCATAGGTTGAGCACCACCCAAATCACAACAATGCCTGCATACAAGTCATTCGCAGTTCTCGGGGGTGGCACCATAGGCTTACCTATAGTCGAAGCCCTCGCGACCCGGAATGTTTCTGTGGTATTGTTCTCGCGACCGGGATCGTCCAAGAAGACGGTTCCATCGGGCGTCAAGGTCGCAGAGCTCGACTTTACCGACGTGGGCGCGGTTTCGGCGGCCCTGCGGAAGCACGGAGTTGATGTCGTATTGTCTACCATTGCCACAGCAGGGACGGCGGGGCAGCTGGTCCTGGCAGACGCGGCAAAGCTTGCAGGAGTGAAATTGTTCGCTCCAGCGGAGTATGGGTTGCCGACCGACGCCGCCGCGGAGGGACCACTTGGCGAAAAGAAACGTGTTGCGGGTGAGCTCACTGGTTGCAGAGTGGTTCGTCTGCTAAAGAGTGTTCAACAGAGTACCTCAAGGCCCAGGGCATTCCAACCGTCCGGTTTTATGTGAGCCAGAGGTTCTCGAAGCCTGGGAGTTTAACCGATGATGCCTTCAGACCGGAGTATTCATAGAATTCATTCCTTGGCTTACGGGGTACCCCGAGCACAACAAGATCCAAATCGTCGGGAAGGGGGAGGCGCCTGCCAGTTTTACCGCGATCGCAGATATTGCAGGTGCGCTGTGCGTGTCGACGAAGCTACTTCGTTCATTCAAGGTCCCACAGGATTTGTCGCGCATGTGCTAACAACGTTGCCCCCCGCCGAGCTGGAGAATCGTGTCTTCCGCCTTGAGGGCGAGCGGCGGAGCCTCAAAGACCTTGCAAGATTGCTCAACACCACGATTGAACACTTAGAGCGCATTCCAGGGGAGATGGGGGAGTTCAAGACGCGTTTATCGGCGGCGGTGAGTCTTGGGGCAGGAAGCACAGGCTGGGACATGGCCGCCAAGAGGGAAGGGACGGGAGCCAATGCGGCAGGAAGTGCGAACGTGTTGTGGCCAGACCATCAGTGGAAGAGTATCAAGGAGGTCCTGCAGGTCTGATTTGGGTCGGTAAGGCTCTTCAGATAGGTTCGAGCGTTAGTGATGTGAATCCGGTGAATCGAGTGTACTTGACGAGAGGTGGACGGTGCAAGGAACAGTGTTCGCGGTTGGAGTTCGGCAATGGTTCGGCATTGAGCAGGTCGATGGCAAGCAAAGCACAACTCAACTCGGCTTTTCCCTTGCCGCCATTGCATTTCCCGCAGTTTCACAGACTGGATCGACTGGAGCAACTGGAGCCCTTCATTATGGTGCCAATATCGAATCGGCACCACGCAGCATTACTATGATGATGTCTTTGCTTCCGTCTGTGGAGAACGCATCCCTCTCCGCATTTTCAGGCTCCTGTTTCAAGGCATTATTAGTACTTGAGCTCTCCAGGGGGTCCGTATGACGCCCCAATTCTCCCCGTTTACCTTCAACATGTTCACCTTACTTGTTCTTGCCACGTTGCTTTCGCCTCTCTATGTCGACAGTGCTTTTGCGTCCCGATTGTTCCGTCGATCGCCCCCCAAGGCACGCAACACGATTGTCCAAGTGAGACCTCGTCCCTGTCTCATTTCTGCCACCATTGACTTGAGTAGCTGTTTGAATGGCCCTGGGACAGTGTCGCGTTTGAATGCACCAATTTTTTGGGACCTGCCGGCTATGGATATGTCCAAGTCAGCCCGCCGACAGAACACGGTTTGTGCCCTCAGTTCCCCGACTATTTTCAAGCGCTCACGCTGCTGCAGTCACGGGCTCTCAGTGGTGGACTGATTATCAGCCTACCTCGTATATTTTGATTTCGAAAAGAGGCAACAGAGCCCAATTTGCGAACATGGTCTCAACTTGTAGCAAAGCCGGCGTTGGCGTTATTGCAGATGGTTGTTTCCTTGCTGGATGCTCTACTCCGATTCTGACTCGTTGCGGCAGTTGTTCTTAACCATATGACGAGTGGATCTGGGACCGGATTCGCTGGCAGTAAATACAGCAAATACAACTAGTACGTCTGCGGTCCCTCTGTCGGCAGCCTAACCAACTGTCTTGTGCAGTCCCGCGGTCCCGTATACTTCGTCTCAATTTCACTACTGCAACGGCAACAGCGCGGCAGACATCAGCAATTACAACGACGCGTACAAGTAAGATTTTCAGTTGGTTCGATAGACCAAAATCCTAACATACACCCAGTGTCCGCTTTTGTGAAGTAGCTGCACCTCGTCCCGATGTTGACCGATGCTGAGCGATTCTATTAGCTTGTCGGCCTCGCCGATCTGGCGCAGGAACAGACTTCCGTCCGAACAATCATGGCCGCCTTTCTGAATGACCTGCTTTCTCTGGTTCGTCGATTTCTCTGGCCTTACTCCTTCTAGGCTGACACTTCACCCAGGGCGTCGCAGGCTTTCGCATCGACGCCGCCAAGCATATGAGCCCTGCTGACATTGCCGCAATACGGGCCCTGCTCAAGTCTTCCTTCTACGACACACAAGAAGTCATATTCGGTCAGGGTGAGGCCGTGCAGCCGACGCAGTACACAAGCACTGGGTATGTTTTTGACTCTCCGCGCTGAGCGATGCGACTCACCAGGCCACAGCGATGTTATGGAGTTCCGCGCAACCTCAAGTGCCCTCACATACTTCACAGGCAGCCCCGGGGTAAGTTTAGCTATTCCTGACCCCAGTTACCAACCCTTATTCTTCGATGATCCTCCAGATCGCCGCTTTGGTCACCCCTTCACGTACGTCTACTCTTTTACGCAACGCAGTATCTCCTCAAATGTCGGGCTTCTTAGCAATGGGTGCCGCTTGGGGCTTCGTCGATTCCAGCGTCGCCAATTATCTCATGGCAAACCATGATACGGCATGTACCTTATTTCTGCATCAGGTCTCTTACTCACCATTCTGCAGGAGCGTGGAGGAACCTCCCTGAACTCCAGGGCCGCAAACAACGCGTATCTCCTTTCTGGCATCTTCATGCTCGGCTTTAACTATGGAACACCCACCGTTTATTCTGGGTATGGTCTCCTCTTCGTATCGTTTCCTTCTGCTTATCGGTGAGGATCAGATACGACTATTCTTCGTACGACCAGGGTGCGCCGCAGAACTCTGCAGGGTACACGAATGCGGTCACTTGCAATGCCAACGGCTGGCGATGTATGTTCTCCGTGCGAAGCTTGGCCTCGAATGCTTATTGTGAATCAGGCGAGCATCGGTGGCAGCAACTCGCCAATATGATAGGCTTCCACAACGCCGTTGCAGGCGCTGCCTTGACCAATATCGTCAAAGGCACCAGTCAGCAAATCGGTGCGTCCTTTTCGCGCCAGTTAGTCTGCCCTTTGCTGATGTAGCTCAGCGTTTGGCCGCGGCGCGATTGGTTTCCTCATCATCAACAATGACGTGTCGGCGTGGAGGAGCACATGGAAGACGTCCCTCCCCGCAGGCACGTACTGCGATATCATGTGTGTATCTCGCCCCGTCCTGTCTCGCTCATACTCACACGCATTATGCAGACACGATACCACCGTGAGCCCAACCACCTGCAATGGCCCTTCGTACGTAGTTTCGTCGACGGGGATGCTGTCTGCATCGGTGGCCGCATATGATGCGCTCGCGATATTTACCGGACGTGTGTCAGTTTTTCGCTATGTGCCTATTGATTCTGATGCCGGATGCAGCGAATTCGGGCGCCATGACCAACACGTCGGTGTCGAGCATTATGGTTCAGTCTGCCAATAGCAGTGTTGCCAATTCGAGTACGCCACCGGTGACTTCAAGTTCCTTCAATGGCAGTACGGCCAATCCGAGTACGCGGCCGGTGACTTCGAATTCTGCCAATAGCAGTACGGTCAATTCGAGTGCGCGGCCGGTGACTTCAAGTTCTGCTACAGGGACTACGTCGCAGAGGACCAGCAGTCTGAGGACTAACACAATCGCGACTTTGGTCACCTCAACTCGGACGTCAACTCCGACCCCTGCGAGCACGGCGGTGACCATTAAATTCGTTGAGACGGCTTCCACGGCGAGCGGTGAAACGCTCAAGATTGTGGGCTCTATTCCCCAGCTCGGTAACTGGGCGCCGGGCGCAGCGCTCCCCCTCACACGGTCGTCCACCAATGCCCCCTGGACACTTACTCTGTCGCTGCCTCCCAAGACGTATTTCGAGTATAAATGTGCGTGGCATACTTCCTTTTTCACATATTGTCGCTGATCCTGTCGCAGTCATTAAAACTACGAGTAGCGGAGGAGTTACATGGGAAACTAACAACAACCGCGTATATACAACGCCAGCGGCCGGGGCCGTTGTCACGATCACGGGAACCTTTGGGTCTGCACAATCTACTGTAGTCAATGGATAATTTTCCGCCAGACTTAGCTTGACTGAAAGTAGCCCGAGTACCGCAGGGAGTACAACCATGACGATTAACCCTTCGGCCTCGGGAGCGACAATCACTTTCAAGGAGTCGCTCTCTCGACGGTACCCGCGGAGGTTAAAAAACTCGTGGGGTCCCTCAGCCAACTGGGGAGTTGGGCTCCGGCCTCCGCTATCTCTTTGATCTACACGGACTCGTGCGTGGTCAGGGACCCGCTTACTACCACCGAACGCCGCGTTTCAATACAAGTGTGTGTGTTTCCCTTGCGATTGGTGGGCTTAATTTTTTCACTCAGTTATTCGGGTGAAGCCGGGATCGGTGTCGTGGGAATCGGATCTCAACCGGGCTTACACGACTGTGGGGCAAGCTTTCGATGATTCGAACCTCTCTTGAGTCTTCGCTGCAAGGTTGAACCGACGGAGATTAATTTGATAATTGTTCGGATTCCCGCTTCCATTGATGAGCGTTCACACGTTGTTGGACTCGGAGTCATCTATGCGACGCGGTATAAAGCCCGCGCGCGGTTCCGTTGTGTTCAGTTCATTCAGCTCCTGTTCTTTCCCAACATGTCCCAACCACAAATGAAAGTACCCTACTACGCTGTGATCTTCTCCTCAAAGAGAAAGGCACAGGAAGGAGATGGTTATGACGAAATGGCCGGGAAAATGGTTGCATTGGCCCAAGAGCAGTCCGGTTTTCTCCGGGTGGAATCTGTTTCCACCGTGGTCGAAGGTAAGCTTTTCCCTATCGATTTGAGAACCAATTTGACGCCCAGAGCAGCACCCCAACCTGATCGGCCTTGGGAGGTTCAGTCCGGTATCACCATCTCATATTGGGCGGACGAAAACAGTATCAAGTCGTGGAAAAGTAACCTCGAGCATCTTCTAGCCCAGAAAAGGGGGAAGGACACCTGGTATCTTCATTACACGATCAGTATAGCGAAGGTGGAGAGAACGTATTCAGGAGGTTTGGAAGCGAAAGATGCATGATTCGTATTGGTACAGATGTGCATGCGTAGCAAAGAGCAAATAATAAGTAGTGGTGCGAATATAGTACAATGAGTGTCAAACGAAAGAAGAGCGAGACAAAACCGTCAGATAGAATGCCAACGCCCCGCGACCAAATTATGGATGGCAACCCCCCGCGACGGAGTCGGGTTGCCCGCACGAGACCCATTCTCGAGATGCACAAACTGGGTCGTCCCATCCAACGCGAGCAGGACATCGTTGTACCGCCGTCCCATGATCCTCTCGATGACAGGCAGCTCGCCAATGGTCCCCAAAAAGTCCGCTGCCCGATCCCTTCGCACGCGCCAGTGCGCGTTGGCCTCCTTGTGCTTGTCAACGACCATAATATGGCCACCATCGACCGCCGTGTCCGCGATCGGGTAGAACGAGACGAGGTCAGAGGCGTTCAGGAGATGGGTCTGCAGATGCGCCGTGTGCGTCCGCGCGCCGACAAAGTGCGCCTGCGTCAGTTTGGGGTCGAGCATAAAGTCGTCAAGAGCGGCGCACACGGCGCACGAGCCGCAGATGCGGGGGAGGGGTCCGGCGATGGAGCCGAGGACGTGGTGCAGGTAGCACCCGATGACGGCGCGGAAAAAGTCGCTGAATGGCTTGTGGTACACCTCCATGCCGTTGTCCTCTATGGCGCGCCGTAGTGGGGGGACGTAAAAGGGACTCAATATGTCCGGGACCCATTCCGCGCTCTGGTCGTGCGGGACTGTGAGGAAGAGCACGCGCCGGCACAGGTCGGCGCGTCGGGTGGCGAGACAGAGGTCGATGAGCTCCGAGAGACGGCGGTGGCGGAGGGTGCTGTCGCCAGATCGTACGGTGACACCAAAGTCACTCATAATCGAATCCAGCCCCTCATCAGCCAGCGAATCGAAAGTTTTCGCATCCTCGTCCGTATCGATGTATTCGGCCCGCAGGCCGTAAAGAGACCGAAGGAACTCCAGCCAAAAGTCATACGCCTTGGGAATTCGGACGATAGAGCGCAGGACCCTGGAATTAATTCGTCAACAAGGGCAAATCGGGGACGGCGGGGAGATCTTACACATTCCAGAAGAATTGGACGCCTTTCTTGCGTATGAGGGCGATGAATATGGGGGCCTGGTCCCGCTCGAGGTGCTGCATCGTGTCGAGAACCCGCTGAAGCTGCTCGCTCGACCATTGCAACACGCTATCACGGTTTGAGCCCGTTTCGACTGATCGGTACGCCTCGGGGTCGGCTTCAAGGAAAAAGTCCAGACATTTCCGGACGCCCTTCTTGGTGCAGCAGAATTCGATGCTGTACGATGTAAGCCAGGGATCAGACATGGGGTGCGCGCACGCGTACCTTTCACGGACGGCCGAGAAGGTGAATTGTTTCCAGGCGTCCAGCCATTTCAGGGAGTCAAGCGCAGAAATCAAGGAGCCATGAGAGCAGGTGCTGCGGGCGGTATCGTTCCAAAGCTTGGGGTCGTCCCAGCCGAGGGCGATATCCGCAAGGGCGCTCTGGGCATTGAAGTTGTACGGCTGTTGGTGGTAGAGCGAGGCGAGCACGTAAGCGACGATCTTTCGGTCGACTGGAGACGAGCTGCGCCGGTCGACGTAATTGAGTCGCTCGAGCGCGTACGAGGTCCGCCGGGTGTGCAGGAGGGCCTCGACCGCACGGCGCCGTTCATAGAGCACGAACACGGTTCTATAATGGTCTGTTGCGAGCTTGAGCTTATGGCCGAAAAGGGTATGGATTAAACTCACGGAACTCGATCACATGTGGGTCCTGCAAGTATGGAAGTTAGAGGGTCGTTCGTGATCGCCGGGTCTAAAAGACTTGCCTTGGATTCGTAGACTACGAGATCTGGGGCAGACTCGACAGGTGGGACCGTTTTGACGAGATCGGACTCGTTCAATTCGAGTCTAGTCAGTCCCTGGAGGGGGACGCCGTCAAAGTCGAGGACCTCCTTGATGGTGAGACGGCGGGTGTTGACCCGCAGCATTCGAGGTCGACCCTGCCCATCTCGAGAGGAGGTCTCGTCGGCGGTGCCGATGAGGTGGTCGTCGAGCGTCGCAAGTCCGAGTTGGAACCCCAGCTCGTCGCCGAGGCTCTTGAGGTGGATGACTTTGTGGCGGTCCTCCAATCTGAGGGTATCCGCGCGCAGATCGTTGTCCCGATACTCGTGCAAGAGGGGATACGCCATGATACTAGGAGCGGCGTCTGGCTCGTACTCCTGGATCTCCGACCACTTGAGCAGGAATCTGCGGAGATCGAGTAGCTTCTCCGGCATGGTGGGCAGTCGAGCCCGAGGACCATCCTCGGCCGGGACCAGACGGTATGTTAGTGCGAGCCGGCGGCCGCTCTCCACGGGTTTGATGAGGCAGTCGACGCCGTGGTACCAAGCAACGAGGGACGTCGAAAAACTAGGAGGTAGAGGGTTTTAGAACCATCATCTTGACTCATGATAAGCCGCATAAATAAAAAGAACATACCTTGATGTCGCGGACAGATCGTAGTTCTCCAAACAGCCCGAGAACGACAGTTGGACGTTTCCGCCAGTGTAAAAGGAGGGGAGAATGATGTGGATCGTGGCAAACTCGTCGACCAGCTTGGTACTTTGGGTACTGCGAAAGGTAAACACGACGTCGACGGCAGTTAGTGAGATCTCATACCAATCATATTCCACAATACTGAAGTTGGGATCAGTTAATGAACTAATCGAGTTGAAGACAGGGCGACGTACTCGGACGTGGCCTCCCACAGAAGTAGGTTCTGGAGCTTGAGTCGCGGCCGATTACAGTGCGGAGCGAGTTTCTTCCAGATATCCTTGAGCACGATTTCCTCGAGGTAAGTCTCCCAGGCGGGGTTGCTGCATTCAATGGCGTTCGAGTCGAGTTCCCAGACGTTGCCGACCGGATTCGGGTCTTTTGTCGTGGCTACGATGAGCGACTGAACTAGTTTCGCATCTCGCTCGCTCAAAGGGAGACCCAGAATACCAATGCCTTTAACATTTAGACCGGGATTGGCGGCCGATGCCGTCGTGGCGGCATGGCAATATTTGCCCTGGAACGAAAACTCGCGCCGCAGTAAGACCTCGAATTCACGCTAATGGGGAAGTAATCAGGACCAAGGGGTAGTAGGCTCAAGTATGTTTATATCTATACCGTAATATCATCATGCGCCGTCGACAATGGGGATCCCTTGGGGGAACTGGAGAGCGTCTTTGCCTTCTTTCGAGCAGGCTCGCCGGGGGCACACTGCTCTTTCTGCTGCGAGACCACGATGACGGGGGAGGCGATGCCTTGGCTGGCGGAGCTGTGGCGACGAATATTTCGCTTTTCTGCATTTTCGCGGGTTTCGCGCAGATATTGTTCGTCCTGGAAGGGGTGCGACCACGTCGACCTTGGGATCGCGGTGTCGACCTGTGGCGCATTAGTGCGATGGTCTCGGATAACAGCTGGATATTCACATAAAAGTTGCGTTGGGAGGTTGGATCGTACTGCTTCACCCATCCTGGTGGGAGAGCTTCGGAGGACGCGGGGGAGTGCTGCACTTTGCGCGCGACTTTGTTAGACATGTGGGTGGGGGCCTGGGGCACGCGTTAGCTTCGTGGCCACACTAATCGAGGTAAGAAATGCGAACGCCATGGATCGCTGCCCTGCGAGGGGATTGGGTATGGGTGGTACTCATGACGGGGGGGTCGAAAAGGCGGCGGAGGTAAATGGAGGGGTGGATAAGTATCCGCTTGAGAACAAGGAGTGTGGTAAATCAGATGGTCGCAGGCTTTAAGGATATACGGTATATCAGACTCGGGAAGGACTTCCGGTCAGATTCGCAGACAGCTGATATGCGATTGCCTTCTCAAGTTAGCGGCTCATCGACGGCGGATTATCTGCGAGGATCTGCGGGAGAAAGGTGTAGGTTAAGTGCGAATGAGCAGAAAATTGGGGTGAAGAGAGAAATGGACCGAGTTTTACGAGCAAAGACCAGAACAAACAGAACTGAGTCTGGGTCGACCCTGTGTGGCTGGAATGAATTGAATGGAAGGGCACACATTCTATAAAACATCCGAGGACCATATGCGAATAGATCTGCCGGATCACGGTGAGAATGTAAGGAACGCCAGATGGGCCACAAGAAGGCTAGTGATGCGCAAGGTGGAAGGGCGTCTAACAAACCCTAACGGCAACCGAGCGTTATAAATAACCGAGGACATCCTGAACTGGCACAACAATGCCGATGCAAGAAATATTCTCTTGAGACATGCGTTCAAAAGAGACGAGTACAAGGGGGGGTAGGGAGGGGGACTCCACCGGGCACATATACTCCGCTCAAATACATCCCAGATGACTCTATACGGCAATTTAAGAACAGAGTAAATTTAAAGCAAACACGCCACACAAACTCTCACTAAGTGGAACGCACAACAGAAAGTCTATTTGGAAGGTAACTGGAAGTACCTACTTGATCGCTCGCAGTCGACAATTCAGCGCGGGTACATCCATCGCGGGAGTTGAACAAAAACAACGGGTGGTTCAAAAACAGTTCAATCCATCTGCGCCCTGCAGCTGTTCACCGAAGAAACTGCCTGCCATCCCACGTCGGAAGCAAGGGGACGGTCGAATCAGATGAAAATTCGAACTGTGGTGTGCATCTGGGAAAGCCACGGATTGAATTGGATGAAGGGATTCCAAGTTGCGCGACACACAGCCATTCATTCTCCACCTGAATCCCGATGTTGTTGTTGTGAGATAGGAGCTCAACTCGGAGTGCGGCAAGGCCATCTTCCCAAGATGCTCGAGGGATCACCTTTCCAAAAGAATCCCAAAGGCCGGAGGAGAAAAAGGAACCGCCGAATGAGAAGCCAGACGAATGATAATCCACCTCGAAAGAACCCGGTGATGACCTCGCGGCGCGCGCGCACACACGCGTGTGCAAAATTCACTAAACAGACCCGATCTTCACTTCGCAAATATTAGTGGAAGCATTTACACCGCGTAACCTCAAGTTACTTTACTTCCCTGAGTTCCCTCCATCGGCCCCCCGCGGAAAACGAGCCAGCTTCTCCCAGTTGCGGTGATAGTGGCGCAGCGGAGCGGGCGGCACGGGGGGCACACGACAGGCAAGCATCGAAATCTCTCGGCAGCAGAAGATCTGATGCAGATTCAATGGAACACGAAGCAAGGACATCTGGACAACTTGAGAACCTATCTCGGTTTGTTCCCGGCGTATGCCCCATCTCCGTTTGGATTCTGGGTCATTGCACTGCTTGCGGTGCAGATCTCCCACGAGGATCTAGGTCTGGGCCGCGCGAATGGAGAACACGCATCGATGAAGGCTGGAGATTTTCGGGAATCCGAGCTCAGGAGGTGATTCGTGTGTTGGAGATGATAATGCGCGTGGAAGGTACCCAAGCGTTGGTGGATTTGTAGGTCTGTGACAGGGGGAGTGATTCCTGAGAACGATCGCGCTCGATCCGGAAGGAGGTAAGTCGGGATTGACAGCTCCTGTGCGGATGGTCCCGAACGGAGCTGAGACCATCCCCTGCCAGCCGCGTGGCAAAGTCGGGCCCGTCCCCGCCCTGAAAAATAATCGACCGAGCTCATAATCCGCTGTTGTTGCTCGTACTTACTGCCCCCCGCAGCCTTCAAATTTCCGCATGGGCGTCTCGGAGCCGTGATGGAACCTGAATGGGGCATTCAGAGGTTAGGTTGATCAACATACATCGACCCAATTTCAACGCGTCGATCATCCGGCGGTCGGTCCATCTGCCATTTGGAATCTTGGATCAATGTTCGAGAAACACAAGAGATGCCATTGAAGTGAGACTTCGCGCCACTTGTTCCTGGCAGTATGTACCAGGACCGGCTTGCGCTCAGCGCCGGGACTGAGAGTTGTTGACGTTATATTTCCGCTCCATATGCACGAAAATTCCGTGGAGAAGAGGGACATCGCTAAATAACATTTGAATTCAACCACAAGCGGCGGCGGTGAACCCTGAAGCGGTTGCCAGCGCTAGCGTTGCCAGATTAGAGCGGGGTTCGCGTTACTGCCGGCTGAGTGGCCATTTTTCTTGCGCTCGTCGGGCACGGGAGGTATCGGAAGGGTTCGAAAATTTATCCTTCCACAAGGTAAATTATTGCATCGTGAACGCCGTTTTGGTACACCTCCGAAATGGGGGCGGACCCAGGGAAATGCAAGAGGTTGAGCCGCCGGTGTAGGTGCTGGTGGGTGTTTGAATTGATGAATGGGCCCCAACGGCCAACGGGTGTTGCCGAGGTTGAACTGAGACGGACTGAGACATTCTTGTCAAGTTGAACCCGGCAACCAACGGCCGACCGTCTTCCGTCCTCGATCTCCGCCAATCTGACCGCCAAGAGCAGGAGGTAAATCCGTCGTGGGAATGATCCCGTATCCCCAGATGGATTACACAGTGTAAAGACCATGGAATCAAACAAAACCACACAATCCTCCTCGAACTACCGTCATCAATCTGGAAATCGATTGCTAAACCTCTGAGATATCCTCGTCTGGGTAATTCCAACCTTGAGCAATCCAAAGGAACTTGCCCCTAGAATTGTGAACGAAAACGAACGCAAAGAAATGACTGGGGCCCTTCCCGTACTCCTTCCTCAAAGAGCGGTACCTCATCCCCCTTCGGCGCCCCATGTGGAATGGAAACCGTCGCGTTACCTTTCCGCGCCTCAGCCCCCTCCGGTGGACGACGCCACTCGCATGCAAGAACTCGAAGCCAACGCGCGTCAATTCGCGGACGGGAAACCGATAAAAAAGACGCGACCGCGGCGGACTGTGGATTACAATGGCGGCCTCGGTCGGTGGGCACTGGTACGCTACTTGTAATGCATCCGCTCCGCGTGAATTCATGCCCCCAATATAGCTACGTAAATTGCGTCCCAACCACGGATATGTACCTTACTTGCGGCCAAGTCCACCATATATTATCGACGTAAGGAATCAATGCTTGACTGCAGTACTGGTGCTGAGCGCGCGCCCGTTATAATAGCTCCTACCCCCAAAGGCGTACCCAGAAAACTCGTCCACCTCGCTATGCACAAAGTTCGTACATACATCAACGAATAAAGTTCGCTGCCCAGTGAATGCTGTCGCGGTAAGGCACCCTATCCCTCCCAGCATGCATCCATCTCACAGTTTCCGCGACACAGTGGACGCCCGAGGGCCGCCGAGTCCTAACAGGATCGACGAGTGGCGAGTTCACGCTCTGGAACGGCCTGACCTTCAACTTCGAGACCATCCTCCAAGCGCACGACACGGCCATCTGCACAATGACGTTCACCCACTCTGGCGCGTATCTCGCCTCGGCCGACAAGTCTGGCACAATCAAATACTTTGAGCCCAACATGAATAATTTGGCTGCCTACCCTGGGTCCAAGAACGAAGCGATCCGTGGCCTGAGCTTCAGTCCCGACGACCGGCGCTTCGCGACGGCCAGCGACGACTCGAGTGTTCGGATATGGTCGTTCAAGGAGCAGCGAGTCGAGAGCACGCTTACTGGTAAGCCCGACTCTGCGCTCAAGACACGTGGATCTGACACTCTTTAGGCCACGGTTGGGACGTCAAATGTGTTGAATGGCACCCAACAAAGGGCCTTCTTGTTTCTGGAAGCAAGGACAACGACATCAAATTCTGGGATCCCCGAACAGGAACCGTCCTCTCCACATTGTACCTCACACACATCGCGTCCTCTAAACATCACTGACTGCTACTCCAGACACCAACACAAAAACACGATCCAAGCTCTGTCCTGGTCTCCCAACGGCGACATGGTCGCCAGTGCGTCCCGCGACCAAACCGTCCGCGTCTTCGACATCCGCGCAATGAAGGAGTTCCGCACCTTTAAGGGCCACAAGAAGGAAGTCTGCTGTAGGCCGCTTTTTCTTTGCCCCGCCCCTACCCAACTCACACCCCTTCAGCCGTAACCTGGCACCCAGTACACCCCATCCTCGTCTCCGGCGGCTCCGAAGGCGCCATCCTCCACTGGGACCTCGCCACACCCGAGCCGACCTTCACCCAACCCACCGCCCTCCCGCGCGCGACCCTCTCCCAAGCCCACGACTCAAACGTCTGGGCCCTCGCCTTCCACCCCCTCGGCCACCTCCTCGCGAGCGCCTCCAACGACCACACGACGCGCTTCTGGTCCCGCGAGCGCCCAGGCGACGCGACGTCCGTCTTCTCTGGCGGCGGCGAAAAGCCGCCCGAGGTCGTCGACACGGGCGGGCAGGACGACGAGGAGGACGCGATGGCGCCCGGGTTCGGGGGCGCCGGCGGTGGCGGTGGTGCAGGCGCGTGGTGGGGCCGCGACGACGCTACGAGCACCACGGACGCGTTCGGCCGGAGCACGCGCGGGGGGTACGACCCCGCAGACGACATGGTCCCCGGCTTTGGGGCGCCGTCGGAACATCGGGACGTGGCGCCGCCGTCGCGGTTTGGCAGCCAACAGAATGGACCCCCGGACGACGGCTACCCCCAAGAGGATTCGTGGCACGGGCACGGCAGGGGGAATGGAGGCGGCGGCGCTGGTGGTGGTGGCGGAGACGATTGGGGCAACCGCGGAGGCGGAGGCCCAAGGCAAAGCCGCTGGGGCCCCCCGCGCAACCGCGGAGCAGGCGGAGGCGGTGGCGGTCGATATTGATTCCATTTTCGAACTTACATCGTGTACATCCGTCCGCTCTCGCAATAGCGCAAAAATGCTGTTCTATTCATTTCATTCATTGACGTGGTGATAGGATGGGGGTTTATGATATGATGTATATATGTTTTGTACCTAAATGCAAAAACAAGGCGTATATGGGTTCGTACGAAGTGAAGCAGCACTAAAAGTACAAAACCAGATTTTGGAGGTAGGTAGGTAGGTACGTAGATGGTACAGCCTGTAGAGGGGGGCGGGGCAGATGACAATGAGACCCAGGGAACAGGAATGGTGACAATAGGAAGGAAGAATGTCCAGTGGAGGTGGTGGGTGGTGTTACAATACAATCTGTCGCGTGTAGAGACCATAAAGTTAAGAAAAGTTATAAACCGAAAAGAGTGGACGACATTCTTCTTCTATGCGGCAACCGGGGTGGCTGAGCGCGATTACGAGGCGGGGAGGAAAGGTGGTGGTGGGCGTCGTGGAGGCGTGTCGCTATGCGGCAACCGGGGTGGCGGAGCGCGATTCCGAGACGGGGGGGAAGCTAGTGGTGCGGGTGGGCGTCGTCGAGCCGTCGCTACTGCGCGAATCGTCGAACCGTAGCGGAGCCGGCGCGACCTGTTGTTGCTGCTGTTGCTGCTGCTTCTGCACGTAGCTCTGCAGCCGCGGCGTCGCTGCGCTCAAGAACTCCTCCACGCTCGAAACGGACTGCGTACGCGGAAGCCCCTCAATGCCAGACACCCCAGGGCCGGTGTAGAAGCAGAACCTAGTACCAAGTCGCAGATTAGCACAACGCCCACAAGAGAGAGAAAGAAAGCGAAACGTACTTGTCAAGGAAATTGTGATAAGTCGCAGGCGACCCAACAGGCATCGCCAACCCTAGCCCCACAAGATCCGGCGGGCTCACAGGCGACGCACTATCACTCCCACTCCTCGACGACCCCGCACTGCTCAAAACGCTCGGCGTGCTCTCCTCGCTCGCGCTCACGCTCAGCCGCGCCTCCAGCTCCCGCATATCCAACGGCGGGAACGAGCTATACCGCCCCGAGCCCCCCAACGGACTCCCCAACGGCGTCAGATCGTCCAGCGCGTGGCGCGGCGTCCCCGGCGGCGTCCGCTTCAACGTCGCCGCATCCCGCAGCGGCAGGTCAAAGTACCCGCGCTGGTGGTGGCGCTGCGAGCCACCCGAGGGGGGCGACACGACCGGAACCGCAAACGGCGCGTCCTCACTGTCCGACGCGACGTACGGCGCAGGCCGGAACGCCGTGTCGTCCGCCGCGTCGCGCGGGGAGCCAAGCCCCGCCTTGCTCTTCGGTGGCGCGAGCTTCCCAACGGTAGGCCACGGGATCGTGCTCGGCGGGCTCACGCTCGGGCTCGGCGAGTCAAAGACGGGGTGCGACTGCGCGCGCTGGTGCGGGCTGCGCCACGGGTTGCGCGAGGACGTCCCAAAGTCGTACCGCGCCGCGAGCGACCCGCCCGCTTTGAACTTGTCCGCGGCCGCGCTCTCGGCGGCGTTTTTTGAGTTGGTGGCGCGGAGCTGGATGGGCCCGCGGGCGCTGCTCTCCTGCCCCTTGACCATGCGTTCAAGCCGGCTGCGCAGGTCGGCCGCGACCTCGCCCTCGGGGCCCTTCGCCTCCTTCTCTCTCTCAGGCTCCCTCTCCTTCCTCACCCGCTTGAACGTCGCCCTATAATTCCCACCTCCGTTATTATCCCACATCTCGCGCCCAGCAGACGTATACCGCACAGCGAGCATCATGACCTTGCCCTCGATGCGCGCAAGCAGGTCGTTGAGCCGGATGGTGAACGCGAACACGTCCACCGCGCCGCCGGGAAGAGAGTGCGAATAGCGCCCCGTCACCTCGCTCGTCGTCTGCCAGTCGTCAAACGTAAACCGCACCGCGACCCACTTGTCAAACGCCATATTGCGCACCGCGACCGTGCCCGTCACGCTCACCCCGTCCTCGGACAGCACGAGCGCCTGCAGCTTCACGTCAAGCTCCGTCGGCGGCGGCGGAACCTCCACCTGCATCTCCAGCTTTCCCGGTGCCTCACCACGCCCACCATATATCCAGCTCGGAAAGTCGCCCTCCGTCCCGCTCGTATCGTCCGTGGGCGACCCGTCGCGGCTCACCGCGAGTGGCTTCTGCTCCGCGAGGAAGAGCTTGACGTGCTCGAGCTGCGTGTCAAAGTGCACCGAGCGCGTCCCCTGCGTCGGCGTGGTCGGCGCGCTCTTGCTGCTCCCGGCGCCGGTGCCGATGGCGACCGCGAGCGAGCCGCGCACGCGCGGGCCCGTCGACTTGAGCGAGGACTTTACGGGCTGGCCGGACTTTTTGCGCACCATGCGGGGCGTCTCGTCGGCGAAAGCGGAGGTCGCCTTTGGCGGGGAGGGGGACATGGGCGGGAGGTGCGAGGTGGAGAGGGCGCGGAGGGCGGTTGTGGTGCCGGGGACGTAGATGAGGGGGCGGGCGGGGCGCGGTGTCGCGTCGACGTCCGGCGAGGGCGGAGGGGGCGAGGGTTGCGTGGGGAAGAGGGCGAAGACGGGAGTAGGGGTGCTCTGTTCCGGGGGGCGTACGCCGCGAACGCGTTTAGCGCGTATAGAGACCGTTGGGCGGCCATCAGAGGACGAGGAAGAGGACGACGAGGCCTCGGCGGTGTCTTCAGGCGGTGTAGCATGCTGTACGACCAGCCTTATCGGCGGGGTTTGTTTCGGCGGGGTGGTGCTGGCGAGGGTGGTAAAAGTGGTGCGGTTCGCAGAGGGCGAGCGACGGGGGAGGAGGGGGAGCGGGGCGCCGGCGGTGTTGGAGTTGCGAAAGTCCGTAGTGGGGGACATGGTGAGAGTCGCGATCATCAGGGAGGTAGCTGAGGGTGATAACAGTGTTATAGGGAAAGCATAACATAGATAAGAGGATGGTGGCTCACATTAAACTTAATGATGTTCTTGCTTTGGCTTGCAAAGAAAGAAAGGCAAAAGAAAGTAGGCGGTTCGTGCGTCCAAGAAGCTAATCTGGGGGACCGGGAAGGACCTGCTAGTTTCCTGCGCGAGTGTTTTAAAAGCTAGGGCCTGATGGTCGTGAAGTCGTAGAGAGTGTCCCGGAGACCGTGAAGAGATCAGGTATGGGCGGGGACGGATCAAGACCTGGACTGTACTGCTGGCGGGGTTTTGGGTACGCGGGCGACGCGACAGGGGCAAGCAGGAGACGGGGAACCAGAACCAGGTAACCAAAGCCGGGGGGGGAGGCAGGTGGAGGCGGCGGGCGGGGGGGCTGGCGGGAACAGGTCGGGGGAGGAGGAGAGGGTACGGGGGCGAAGGACGTCGAGCGGGAAGAGAAAACCCCAAACTGTTTTTTATACAATCTCCGTAATATTTGTGTCAGCCCGTTTCTGATCGAGGATCAAATAGGCAATTTGCGATATCGCCCTCAGTCTAGACCTCCGAGACTGGTCGCGTCTTGGGCGCTTCTGTCTTCTTCGAGGATGCCCACGAAAATGCTCGATGATTCTAGGCCCAAACAGGCGCGAAGAGAGCATCCACACCATATAAGGCCAGGCTCGTCATTGGCAGTGAGCTTACCTAATCTCTCCCCAAGAAACGGTTACCGCGTTTCGACTTGTTTCGTCCCACAGGAAACGCCAGGATAGCGCGAGAGGAGGGGAGCATGAGCGTCATGAATGAGGCAATGGGAAGATTCTTGCCATCATTTCAACCCTGATCCCACTGATCCGACAACTTTTCCACTCCACAGGCCGCCATTCGCAGAGCTGCAGCGACAGTAGGCGACAGTCCTGGTGTACAAAAAATAGACTCGGTTCTCCAATAGACGGCCGCTTACGGTGTACCCCGCACCCCGCATAAATTTATGACGCCCGTGAGAGGCGCCGACTCTGCTCCCCGAATCGACCGATATAAATTTCTCTCTTTGCGCCATCCATTCGAAAAAAAAATGCCTCCGCCCCAAAGGCACGTCCATCACACTTCAGGAGGCCTCCACATGCCGATATTTATATGGCAGAGTCCAGACGTCGCCCGATCTCCCGCTCCCCCTCATAACTCAACTCCTAGTCGGACTCGTGCCTGGCCACGACGTACTCCGCACTTCAGGGATGGCCACCATCTCCTGCCTGCCCTCCTTCCTCCACAACAACCCTCGACGCGGCGCGACCGCCCTTATCTCTCGAAGATCTCCCCACTGCAAATCAAATCAAATCACCCGCACCTCCTATCCGTATCGATATATCGTCGAATTCTCTTCTTCAACAAGTTCTTGAATGAACATCCACGCGGTGATAAGCCGAGTTCATCTCATCTGGAAAACGCATACGATAAGGAAGACCCTTCAACTAGGAGAAGGGACGACGTACTGGCATCTCACCAAACGGTTCAAGTTGACAGGTTGACATTGGACAATTCGCATTGCATCGACAGGATATCAGCCTCGACACCTGGTATCACGGCGTATCAGCCAATGATTTGCAACAAACTTTCCCAACTCGAGGAACGAATCTACACCCGACGCCCGCCATCATTGAACTCTGCTCTGCGCTCGTCAACGAACCGAAAACCCACTCCTCACCAACCCCGACTCCGAAACCCCAGGGAAACACTTACATACCTTCTGCATAAATCCGGACGTCGGGCGCTCAACCGCAAAGAGTGGGTCGGTCCCTTCAAGTTGATGCGCGCGCGTCGGCGTCGGCGTCGGCATTCTGCCAGGTGGGTCTCCATCGCAATCATTATGCAGGTGGGCGGGCGCTGGGTCTGTTTTATTGACCGGGCGCAGAGCGCACATAGTACATAGCGCCGGGCGTCAGAATAGATCTGACTCTGCCTGCCTTGTTGCGAACTCTGTCTGTCGACCGACCGACTCGGATGTGCTGTCGATATAGATGTCGATGAAGCTGAAAACCCGTCAACTTGGAATCGTGAGATGGCGCCTTCAACAACTCCAAGCTGAATTGGACGAAGGGTTTTCGTTCTCCAGAAACTTCTAGATATATCGCGAAAGAGATGTCGGAATGCGCGCAGATATCGCCGGTCCAAGCGTCAATCAGAGAGAGGAAGGAGATAAATACATAGCTGAATGCACAGAATTTCGTGTTGGTTGGCCATGGGTTGTCCGCACGGACCGGGCGCGCAAAGCCACAGCTACCTCGCCGAATCTCTGTGCGCAAGCCGCCCAAACGACGCAGCAGGTTCTCGTACCAATCTCGCTGAGGAGCTTCAGCCCCAGGACTCGGACTCGGGGGAGACTTCGGTTCAGTTCAACGCTCTGAGTTCTTGGGAATGCTAAATGAGCAAGTCAGCGGGGCCGACATGCTGGACTCAGAATGCGACATGAATTATATAATAGCCTCATTCCGGAACGTGGTGAGTGAATCGATATCGTCGCGTTCGAATTGTCTCGCGACTAGTCGCGTCGTGATAGAGATCGGAACTGAGCACAGCCTCGGTTGTTCGGGCCGAAGGCGGGAAGTACATAGTGCCAAACAATGGTTCAACCTTGGTTTAATTGTCACCAAAATGTATTTTTCGACGCAATGAGGTCCATTGGCTCAGGGTTCCAGCGAATTGGTTCCTCGGAACTTTCGGGACTTGGAGGCTGCGAGTTGGCAGCGAGTCAAAAACCGATCGGGATTCTTCGGACTTCGCGTCATTCCTCCACAACTAAGTCCCACAATAAGGTTCTTCAACACGAATCGCGGATAAAAATGCTTCAATTTGAAGCTAACAGGTCTTGCGTGACTACTGAACTCATCTCTGAGTTTGACAATTGCCAATCTGCAGCACACTTGAACCTTTGAGTCTGCTGGAATGAACTGGGGATATAGTAAATGGGTCAGACTTACGCTCTGAGCAGACTCGGGGTGGCACGGGGAGAAAATGGTGCCGTCCCTTTACATACTACATAGCGCCCCGATGCTCGCGGCCCGCTCCCGCTCCTGCATACAGAGCGCCGACTTGGACTCAGACACATGGTCTACGGCATCGCTGAAGTTGACCGATTTTACGCAGAACTTGCCTGCGCGTTTCGAAAGGTGATGCACAATCTTGTTGATTGCTCGGGAACGCACCGGCGATGATATCCGACCAGGCTGGGATTCGATTAGAGACGTTCAATCCACGGCGTTCAAGTGGGGAGCTGCGAGAATTGGAGAGACACCGTAACCCTAGTCACACCAGGGTATTGGGAAGCAGTCAGCGCGAGCCCAATGCAGCTGGAGTTCGCTTTGACAGGGACCACAGTCGTTCCCTTTCTTGAGTGCGAAAGCTGCCGTGTGGCTGATACCATAACCCTCGTCAATTTGGACACCTCAAGTTGAATGGCTGGGCGGCAGAGGCCAGGTAGATAGCAACATCATTGAACTCGGCTGCGAGCTCGACAATCAAGTCCGAGACGGTCCTTTGGACTTGAAGGCGGGAAGCCCGCGGGACTCTTCACAGTTGTTGCCGCTTCGATTTGTGAACAAATAGGATCTGGGCGATGGCGATCCTAGAAGTCCTGATAAAGCAGTAGTCGTAATTCTGCGAAGCAAAAGAACCTCTTGAGTCTTGCTACCCCAGTGGGGCTTGATCGACCGGCCTTGTCGACATGTCCGCCGCGCCTTCGGTTACGCAAGACTCGGCTGGTTGAGTTCTGTGAATCGGCGAGCGTGAATATTCTGCGAAGCAATAGCCCAAAGAACCTCTTGATTTTAGGCTAAGTATGGTGTTGCACGAGGGGCTTGAGCTTTGACGTTCCTGTCGACATGTCCCCGCGCGTTCGGTTACGCGGGACTCGGTTCGTCAAATTTTGTGGATTGGCGAGCGTGAATAAGTGGATTGGCGAGCGGAGCAAGGAGCGCGGGGATACTGATTAATGTATGCACGGTGGCCACGCTGATCTTGGTCAGAATTGGTCAGGAATGTGATCATAGCACAGCCTCCCGGCTGTCTGCGGTCCTGGTTCACTGACCTCGGTTCAACTTTCGTCGAGCCAGGAACGCCGGTTTTCTGGTCGTCCTCGAACCCCTTTTAGGCTAAAAAGGTCTTGATTAATCCGCAGAGCAGCATATGCAATACGGGGAATTTCGGGACTCGCAGGCAAACACCCGATTTTTCGCGTAGAGCTTCCGTGAGGTTCCGTGGATGACTGGCAGCTGACACCCGACGCGTTTTAACCGACCAACCGCGCGACTTAAAAGGCGGGCCCATTTCTAATGAATTCCTCAATTCAACTTGAACATCATGTCCACCACCACCACCAAACCAATTCCTAAAATCGTCGTCCACTGGCTCAACCGATCCCGTGCCCAGCGCATCCTATGGCTCCTCGAGGAGGTCGGACTCCCGTACGAGGTCAAGACCTACCAGCGCGACGCTAACATGAACGCCCCGCCATCGCTCAAAGCCGTGCACAGTCTCGGAAAGTCCCCCACCATCACCATCGACGGGCGCGCCATCGCAGAGTCGTCGTTCATCATCGAGTACCTCTGCGACCACTTCGGGCCCCATCTCATCCCCACAAAGTGGAAGCCCGGGAAGGAGGGCGAACTCGACGGCGAGACGGACGAGTGGATGCGCTTCCGCTATTTTATGCATTATTGCGAGGGGTCCCTGATGGCCATGATGGCGCTCTCGCTCGTACCGCAAAGTATGTTCTCCATTGAACCAAATCTCAGGCGAACCTGACTGACCAACCCTCCCGCATCCAGTGATGAAATCCTCCCCCGCACCCTTCTTCATCCGCCCCCTCGTCAACCGCATCGCCGGCGGACTCCACACAGCGATCGCCGTCCCCGGCTTCGCCACCCACCTCGCCTTCCTCGAGGAGCAGCTGGCCACCGCACCCGGCGGCGGGCCTTATCTATGTGGTACCACCCTCACTGCCGCGGACATCCTCATGAGCTTCGGGCTCCTCGTCTCGCGCAGGGTGCCGGAGATGAGCGGCCTGACCGAGAAAGCTTACCCCCAGCTCTGGAGATATACGACGCTGTTGGAGACCGGTGAGAGTTACAAGCGCGCCGTGGCCAAGGTCGTGGAGCTGGAGGGCGAATATGTGTTGTTTTGAACATGAACATGGGACTTTGGTTGGGCCGACTCCGTATACCGTGAACAGTAGCTCTAGCATTTTAACTACGAAAAATTCAACTAATCTGCACTAATCGCGACCGTAGAGGGAAATATGTAAGGAACGGTAAGTAGAATGCGGCAGGTATTATTGGGCAGTTCGAAATTTTTTGAACGGCGAAAGAGTGTGGGTTGCGGTATGATATGTATTAGTGGCTGCCAAAGAGCAGATGTGGGCTTGCAAATTATATAGCCACCTCGCTGTCGGCTTCCAACATTCGCTTGGCCAGCTCGTGTCTTGGGTTCAACATCATCCTGAACGGAAGAGGCGTACGCCCGGATGCGCCTGCGTATTCTTCCAGCGAGATGGGCTCCTCGGGAACTCCGTGGAAAGTATACATCCTATCATTGACCCGCGCGCGTCAGCCTGAGCCAGATGAAAGTAATTCTCCCGCACCACAAAAGTCCCGAAATGGCGAGCCAGAGTTCACGTTCGGCCAAGGGAAGCCCGGGGCAGATGCGTCGCCTAGATAACAGTTTAATGCAAGGAACTGGATGTACACCGGATAGTACTCACCCTGCACCAAATGTCCAATGATCGCGGGCCAAAGGATCAGCGAGTTTCGAGGAAGCAGAGCAGCTAAGATGGTCGCCTAAATACCGGTCCGGGTTGAACGAAAACCTAGGGAGCATAACCATAAACATCTTCCGGCGCCAAGAGAAAGTAAAAATGAGTATGAGGACTCACGGATCGGGATACCGCTCCTCGTTGTGGTGCATGGTCCAGCAATTCATGGCCACAACGCTCCCCTTCGGGATGAACATCCCGTTGTAAACAAAGTCCGCGGTCGAGTAATGCGGGGTTGAGACCCAGAATGGGGCGTGTATGCGTTGAACCTGTTGTACACATAGTTTCTCAACATCCGGGAACAAGCCACAGAGAATAAAAGGCGTATTATACATACCTCTTTGATGATAGCGCGAAGATAGGGCATGCCCATCTCATCGGCGACAGTCGGTAGGCGGTCTCTGCCCACAACGCGGTCCATCTCTTCGTGGGCAGCTGCGGCAATCGCGGGATGGGTCGCCATGAAAGCTAGGAACCATTGGATTATCCCGGAGGTCTGGCGAAAACACATCGCATCAGCAATGCCGAAGTCAAGTTGGTAACAAAACAAAATTCACCGAGTGCACCCCGCCGAACGCAAAGGCAACGGCCAGCATGAGGATATCCTCATCTTCGACGTTTTCCTCGGCCCTAGTCTCAAGAAGCGTCTTGACGAGGCAATCGGGGACATATTCCGAGTTGTTGAGGCGATGTTGAATCCCTTGAACCATGCCGCCGTAGACCTCGGTGATGTCGGCGTTGAGCCTCAACCCGCGACTACGAGTCCGAGTGGGGAGATATTGCAGCGGTTTGATGAAATCTACGGCGTTGGACCAGGCACCTAATTGATTGATTGTCGTCAGTCAACGAGCCCAGGATGAACGACTGACTGAGTTCGACAAACCTGAGATGTCGTCAAACTCCGCGACCCAACCCTGAATGCGGTGAAGCAGTGGGTCGCACAGAGAATAAGTCCTTGCACCAAAGGACACTTTCAGCATGTTACTTTTTTTTCCGGTTTAGGTTGAATATCGAATCATGCGTTGAACTGGATAACTGGACGACGTACTTGAGAGTGAACCTGGCGGCAGGAAGGGCGGGATTGATGGGCGCGGTGCATGCTTTGGACTCGGTATGCAATGAACGAAGCAGAGACATAACTTCGAGTTCGACCGAGTGGGTATGGCCTTGAACCGCCTTCTCCGACAAAAATCTCATGGCTATCTTGCGATGCTGTCTCCTACACACAGAATAATGAGTCCAAAGACAATCACGAACTAATCAAAGGCGTACTTACCAGAGTTGATTATAAGGAGAAGCAGTGAGCGCCCTGTTGTGAAGGACGACTTCATTCTTGATAAAATAATTCTTGCGACTGGAGAAGATCGCGCCGTTCTCGACGAGGAGGTCATGCGCGACGCGAGGGTCAGAAATGACGACAAAAAGCTGGTCGCCCATCCAAACGGAGAACAAAGACCCGAATCGCTTCGCCCAGCGATCCAAGGTCAACTCCGAATACCGGCCCAGAAACGCGTAGCGAAAAAATGGGCCGGGAGGGAGCGGATGCCCATCCTGGTCCACGAGATTTTTGCGAACGAGGAGGGGCAGCACCCAAAACGCAACAACGAGGGCGAGGACGGAGAAGATTGAGTTACGCGAAAGAAGCTGATGCAAGTAAAGCGATGTCAGTATTGAACGAAAGGATAAAACGTCCGAAATACTGACGAGGTCTAGGGGGAAAGCCCCAAAGGTAATCTGGGGGGTGGTCATCCGAGCTGTAATGAAAAAAAAATGCAGAGCGACTCGCAGGTTTTATAGACCTCGCCCGAGTACAAGCGGGCGCCGGATCAGACCCTCTAGGGTGTTCTGCTGCCCTTGAATTGTCCAAGAATGAAGAATACTTAGGCGAAATTCAATTCGGTCGCGGGGAGCGCGACGCGAAACCCTTAATTATGTTGTTGATCTCCGCAACGGAGGTTCGCCCATTCATTGAGGGACTCCGTGTTGAGGTTCGGCGCCTGAGAAGAGCCAGACTCTAAAACGACGCCAACAGGCTCGCAGTGTCCCTGGAATGCAGTGCCTTTGCCAGAAAGAAAAACATGGGAGCACGCAGCAGGTCAACAGCAGGTGGCTCAGCAGGGTGCCCTCGGCTGGGTCTGGCTTAGCACGCAATCCGCCTCCCAACGCTGTGCTATGCGGGTGCGAGCCTGAGACGGCGAAGGAGCTCGGCCGGATGAGAAGCAGGGTGAAGCGGATCGACGTTAGACGCCATCTCCCGATTGGGCGACTCGTAAAGTGTCGTGGGAAAATGATCTTGTAGAATGTTCAACCTCGCCGACTCTCGCTCGACGAGTAGTTTCAGGCAATAATACATCCGGAATGCGGCCACAGCCCTCAGGCTCGCAAAATATTGCGATCACGGACACAGAGATTCTGTGGAATAACGCAGTTCGACTCCAATGTTGCTCCAATGCATCTAGATCTACATGTTGACGGCGCGGGCCAAGTTCGCAATTGCAACGGGTAACAATGGCGCATGCGAGCACATTATTCCCTGTCAGTGGACCAGAATTACGAAAGAGGACCCCGGTCGCGGCGATCTTTGAAACGAAACGCGTGAAAGGTAACCAAGATCTAGATTCAACCATCGAGAAATAACATGTAATTGAGCTGTCTACCCAAGGAGACTCGCTCCAGCTTGTAATTTCTCAACCGCCTCCTCGTGTAGCGCTCGCAAGACGTCCTGGCAATGCGTTAGCGGGTTGGAAATGCACTAGAAAAATAAACACACTGCTGTGGCCGTGATCTTGCTCGTCATCCCAACTCCGACGCCCGCCCAAATGATAAGACGACAGTCCTCGCCCTTGGCGGTGCTCGCGTCGAATTTCGCAATACGTTCATCCAGACTGAGCCCCCCAGCCAAGTCCTCCATAACCTTGTTCGCAATAGCGCGTCCGTCGAACGAGGCGGGCCAGCCGTTCGTCCGCCCAACATCGTCGTACGCCAGAGTCCGCACGGTTGCGTTGTGCCCTGCCTTGAGAATCACATCCTTCTTCTCTTGTGTGTAGTCGCACTCCGGCGTGAAGAGGAACCGCGTGCCCAGGACGACGCCATGGGCGCCCATGGTAAGCAGTGACGCGATTTGCGCACCAGTGGATATTCCGCCGGCAGCGACAATCAGGGGGCCAGACGGCACTGCGGAGATGACTGCTTGAAGCAGCGTAAGAAGCGGTGGAGACTCGGAACCACCGTGGCCGCCGGCTTCGATCCCTGAAATATCCGCGTGTGAGCGCTCCGAACATCGAACATAACACGGGTTTTTGCTTATGAAATTGCCTTGAACGACGAGACAATCGACCTCGGGTGCATAATGAAGAGCGCGTTCGACAGAGTTGACTTGAACAAAGATGAAAGTCTTGCGACTGTGCTTCTTGTCGTGCGCGTGAACCTGGGCAATGTAGTTGCTGAGGTCCGTCCCGAACGCGAACCAGATGGCGGTGGGGAGCTCGTCAAGAACGGCAAGGAGGCGAGGGTCGTCTGAGGGCTCAGTCATATCGAGAATCCAACCAATAAATCCAATGGCAAGAGGGACAGGCGTCTCCTTGGATATTTTGAGGTCAGTACGGATTTTCTGGATCTTGGTTTTCAGTTCAGCGGTTGTATCGAAACCTGCGTGCATGGCGTCAAGGAATGATTGAAATAACGTATGAAATTCCGAACCCGCGCCAATGCAGCCCAGACCTCCTCCAGCAGTCACCGCGGACGCCATCTCCGGCGTTGCCGCGAAGGCCATCGGCGCGGAGATGATCGGCGTCTTGAGGCCTGTCCTCAGAAAGGTTTAGAGGTAGAAAGACACTGGCATTTCAAGTTCAATTCTCACCAAGCCTTTTCGTGAGCGGGGTGGTAATGGGAATCATCGTGAGCAGGGAGAGGTTGTTCAGAGTCAAGGAGTACTCTGGGGAGCGCGGGCATATAAGCACACAATCGATCGGCCCCACGGCCCACACCCCGTAAAAGTCCGTAGATTGATATCTTTCAGATGAACACGGGCATTATGTTGGATCCAGTTCCGGATTGGGCGCACTGCAGGGTTTAAATCAACTCGGTTCGATTCACAACGAGCAAATGATCGGGGATAGCACAGGAGAATTCGCAAAAGAAAGGACGGCACTATGAAAAACGCGGTTTTCAACTTAACTGGTAAAAAATTCCTTGACTTGCTTGACCATTCACGACTGGTAGAGGAGACTCGACTGGAGGCTGAATATCAGGCTGAATAAAGCTGTTGCCCGTCTATACGTACTTCTTTTTTTGCATGGGGTTACGACAACCCCACAGTGTAGAACGCCGACGACCAATGCAGTTTCAGGACTTAGGGAGCGCGAGCCTGGATCGGCCAGCCGTTCCGCGATGTACAGAAAGGAAGCCAGGCGCGTTAGGTTGAGTGCACACAGAGCACTGTTCAACAATCCAAGGACGCAGCCCCGTATTCATCCTAGGGTTTCAGAGTCCATGCGTGTTGCTGGTTCAAACGGCTGTTTGGAATCAGACAGTCTTGCAGCGTGAAGTCACCGAGACTCCTGTCAGTGGAAATGTGAAAACTCGGCCACTTGTACGGGCGAGGTTCACGACCAATGCATTTCGTAGTTTGTGCAGCGGCGGGATAGCGAGCCTTCGGGGTGTCTAGATCGACCCGGCGGTCTCGAGAGGAGAAGGCGTGTTATGTTAACGTTATAATTTCTGGGTGCCACTCTCCAATAATGAATGCAGCTTGAACTTGATCACTGAGGAAGAGGATTCTGAGTCGGGAGTTGTAACTTGGCCGCCACTCGTGCCAGGGAGTCTATTGCCACGATAGACCGGCTTTGGGTTGGCTTCCAGTCGGCGGGAAGAGGGAAGAGGAGACTCACGGTGATGTAGTGATGCGTAAGTCGTTGCCTGTTTTGAACCTTTGTCCCAACCACCATCTGCTCTCGCTCTGGCCGACCTTGCCCGCCTCGGGCGCCTGTAGAAAGCCACCACCGAACTCGTCCGATATCCTGGCCCAACTCTGCACGTCATGGTATCTGTATTTGACGGCGCCGACGGAAAGACGGATACGCGGAAATGCGCAATATTCTAGCGCGCCGCCGAAGGCGTTACCAAGCCCAACAAGTATCGCACCTTGTCCGTCGAGCTCCGTGAAATGGTGGAGGGATTCCCTTATAAACGGTCGGACTACCGCTGAAGGTCGTCACTGGCAATCCACTCGCAATGACTTCCGACTCCCTCGTTTTTCTTATCACTGGCTGCTCTTCTGGCCTCGGCCGTGAGCTCGCTATTGGTCAGTCGCTTACTGCATGCGTGTAGCGTTTTTTTCTAACAGCAGTTTACGTAGCTGCTTTGAACAGCGGGTTTCGGGTCATCGCAACCGCCCGTCGCATAAATACACTCGCCTCGCTCGAGGAGTGCGGTGCAAAGACGCTCACGCTCGATGTCACCTCCTCCGAGGCAGAGCTGGCCGAATTCGCTGCGAAAGCGATCGCCATATAGTGAGTAGTTCTATCGACGCGTTCGCTTCTCGCGTCAATTCTGAATCCGACGCAGCGGCCACGTCGACTACCTCTTCAACAACGCAGGGTACCTTCATGCGGGCGTCATGGAGGAAAACACTCCCGCCGAGGTCCTGCGGCAGTTCAACACGAACTTCTTCGGGCTCGTCAATATCACCAACGCCTTCGTGCCGCACTTCCGCGCACGCAAGACGGGAACCATAGTCAATATCAGCTCGCAGGGCAGCGTGCTGGGGACGCCCGGCGGCGGTGCGTACTGCTCCTCCAAGGCCGCGGTGGACTCTGTCTCGGACACCTGGGCGCACGAGCTGGCGGAATACAATATTCGGTCAATATCTGTTCAGGTGTGTCTGTCTCGTTCTTCCTATCCTGGGTTTTGAAGTTCATCTCCCACCCAGCCCGGCGCCTTCCGCACCGCAGTCCTGCTGTCCACCAACTTGGTCCACGCAGCCAAGGTCGTAGAAGGGTACCAAGTCGCGCATGGTACCATGGAAGTTATCGGCAAGCAAGCTGGGGTGGAGCCTGGCGATCCTGCCAAAGCCGCTGCAAACATCATCCAATTCTTGACCGACCCCAAGCGCACACAGCTGCCGCTGCGGTTTGTTATCGGGGATGATGCGTTTGCGAGTGTGAAGGCGTTTTACGTGCAGCAGCTGGCTGATTTAGACGCAGCGGAGGAGCTGAGTACGGGAACTAATTACTCTGCGGCGTAGAATGTAATTTTTACTGTAGTATCTCTGCTAAATTTCTGCCATAGACTCTCATCCTGTTCTGCCTGCAGTCGTGCGTATCTTATCGGCCCGACGACCAATCACACACCATCGATTGGAGCTGCTATAAAAGCCTCATCCCAATCTCATCCTATCCTTCTTAACCTTTAACCTCGATATCAACAATGGCCCCGAACCCGCAATGCTCCGCCCTCGCCGCCGCCAAGGATAGATCTGGTCCGCCATCCTCCCGTCTCCCCTTAGCCAGTCAATATTGACCCCAGCTTGAATGCAGGCATGTCCTACGGCGACATCGCGGCCAAGATCGGCAAGACCGAGCAGCATGTTATCGACAGTGCGTCTTGTACTTTCCTTCAGTCTTTCTGCGGGAACTAAAGACGGATCCGCTATGTAGTCTGCACGGGCACGCAGAGACCCACCACCGACGAGTTCAACGCGCTCGCGAAGGCCCTGGGCATCCAGTCGCAGGTTCGTTCGTTACATAGTCGTAAGCCCAGCTGGTTGTGCTGACCATGGACATGCCAGGCTCCCGCAATCTCCGCCCACACCACCAAGTGAATAACAATGAATCCATAGCCAATTGTTGTATGACTACATGTAGTGCGAAGAAGATATGAATGCTATTTGTATATTATGTGTTATCCTCCGAGTCCCAGACATAGAACCGCCATCGTCGGGTATACAATAGGCTGTCGCTGCTCCCGGTCGGCTCCAACTCCACCGATATAGATTCGTTACTTCGTACACGCGGAACCTGTTCTATAGTTAAAAGTCCGTATCCATTTCGTCGTCATTTATTCTTCGTTATTGCGCCCCTTGGCGGGAGCGCATACTCATAGTTCTCATCGTCGGGACTGCAGAATGATTATTAGTACGAGGAACCTGGGTTGCTTGTGAGAGACGTACACATCATCAACCCCTTGATATCCTTAACCCGCGCGCTCTGGACGGACTTGCGCAGGATGAGCACCCGCACGGACGCCCACACCAGAAGCAGGACGCCAAACGCGACCGGTATGAGCCAGTACAGCGGCGATAGGTGCTGCGTCCCCCCAAAGACGACGTGCAGCGGCGGCGTGTAGATGATGAACATGCCGAGCACCGCGCCAGCGAGGATCCCCGCAAAGTTGAGCTTGTTACCGACGACGTGCTTGCCGAAGGGGAAGGTGAACTTGGCTTTTACCGCGAATACCTGTCGAGACTCGGGTGTGAGTACGGAGGACAGTGAAGGAGGAGGGGACACGTACGTTGAAGCACTGAATAATGAACACGGAGAGGTAGACTGCAGGAATGAATAGACGCGGTTAGGAGGAGGAGGACCAATATGCTCGGATGCACGTACCAATTGACTGGGCTTGAGCGAAAGCGTCGACTTGGTCCGACGCCGTAAGGGTCCGACCCCGGCCGTTGATAAAGTCCGGGCTCGACTTCGTGAAGTATGCTACATCAAGGTTCAGCACCCAGCGAGTCTATACCACTTCACAGGTAACAACTCACATCCAGCCTTTTGCGCGCGCTTCAAATCGGTCGGTGAGAAACCGGCCTTGAAGAAGACCACAAAGTACGCGGTGAGCCTGATGGGTCGTCAGCACACCGATCTCCACTTGAGCAGCTCAAACATAAAGAAAACTCACGCGCCAACCATCTCGATGACCCCCGCCTCGAGATACGCGTACGAAAGCAGCTTGCTGTCGACGAGCGTCTCCCCGTCGCTGCCCTCCATCGCGTCCTCCCAATACGTCCGCGTAAACGGCTTGCGCAGCTTGCCCACGAACACGGAGAGTTTGCTCGGCGGGATGATATCCTGCGTCTCGGGGTCGCGGCGCAGCGTCTTCGTGCGGCGCAGTGCCTTCTTCTTGAGCGAGAGGATCGACCGGTCGTTCACTGTGTGTGGAACGATGAGCTTCAAGGTAACAATGCTAAATTCAGTCAGTAGTACGTACCGGGCTTCCGGGGCGCCATGCGCATCAGACCATCGATTGTCTCCGGCTTGTCCCACGCAAAGGATAACTACGCACGAGAGGTTGAGCTTGAGAGGGTTGAATGGAAGCACAGGATGCTCACCGCCACGAAGAGCTCAAATCCGAGATCTTCGCCAACAAAGTCAGTTTAAGGACGTTGCTTTGGGGGTGCAAAGCTCACCGATAACCAGGATCAAAATCGCGGACAGGGGGAGGGGGATGGGGACCACGACGTCTGTGGTCGATGTTAGTAGTCAGTTCATCCTGAGAATGGGGATCATACAGAGGAGCTGGGGGATGACTTCCGGGGTACTATGTGACAGAGTATATCTGCGGATTAAGGTCAGTCGAGGAACACCGAGCCAGGCGGGAAGGATGCTTACTGGATGGAGCGCTTGAGGTTGACGAAAATCTGCCGGCCCTCAGCGACACCCTCTGTATCTCGTTTAGAAATATACACCATGCGTCAAAGCACAAGCACTCACTAACTGTGGAAGCGAAGTTATCGTCTGGAGTAGCATCAGTCAGCATTTGAATCGCTCTCCTACTCTGGGGAGTCGCATACCGAGAAGAATCATGTTTGCGGCTTCCTTCGAGACGTCGGATCCTACGGAGGGACGTTAGTACGGCGTCGAGCACGATCAGGATCAACGGCGAACCCGAAATGTTCATCGCGATGCCCAGGTCGGCCTTTTTGAGCGCGGGCGAGTCGTTAACACCGTCTCCAGTCCTGCAAAACCCATCAGCAAAGATCCGAAACGTAAGGAGACCCGGTCACTGACACTCCGACAATGTGGCCCAGGGCCTGCGCGCGCTTTACTGCCGGAGTACAACAGTCAGCAGGGTGGACAGAGGCAGTATAAAGAGCGCAGGCTACGCACCGATCTCGAGTTTGTGCTTGGGCGACGTCCGCGCGAACACGATCTCCTCTTTGCTGAAGACTAAGCACACCATAAGCACAACGTCGCGCTATGGAAGGAACGACCTTGCTTTGGTCCCATTGCCAGCCCTGCAAGTCGTCGATCTCGTCACCGTGAATGACCACCGCATTGACCTCGTCCTCGTAGATCTCCTCCACGGTCCGGCCAGTGCGCGCTGCGAGCGTCTCACGGGTGTCCCCAATGATCAAGTTAATCTTGCGCGCAATCGCCTCTGCCGTCTTCGGGTGGTCTCCTACGCCTTGGATTAGCGTCAATTCGAGCGGGAGCCACATCACTCAACCTGTCACCATCATGACCTTGATGCCCGCCAGCCGCAGCGTCCCGATGGCCTCGCGCACGCCGTGCTTGGGCGGGTCCTCCAGCGAGACGAGCCCCACGAAGCAGTAGTCCGAGGAGGGGTAGTTGCCGTCTGTCCGCGAAAATTCGTGCTCGGCGGGGTACTGCGCGCCAGGAAGCAGCGCCTGCGCGCATGCAATGACACGGTGGCCGCGGGATGCCATGTACTACAAGATCGATCAGCCCAGATGAGGGGGGCAGCGAAGGGAAGGGCGCCTACGTCGTATGCATCGTTGTATGCAGCGCGGAACTCCTCGGTGATGGGCGCCATTGCGCCGTCCTTCAGATACGAGGTGCACTTGGCGAGGACGCGCTCCGGCGCGCCCTTGATGTACGCCGTGAGCACGCCGTCCGCGTGCGGCTTGTTCAGCTACGGACCTCCGAGTTAGTCTCCTTTCCCAGTCGATGATATGAGACTCACGATGACAAGCGCCCACTTGTTGGTAGAGTTAAACGGGACCTCGAAGACCTTGGGGAAGTCCTTCTGGTGCTGGTCGTACCCGGTGCTGAGCGAGCGCCCCGCGAAGCGGGTGAGGCCAGTCTCCGTCGCGTCTCCGAGGATCTGGCGCTGGTCAAACGGCACGTCTGTCTTGTCGAACTTGACGCGCGAGTTGAGCGCAGCGATGTCGACCATTTCCGCCATGCCCGACGCATCGAGAGCGAACGGCGCGGTCGAGGGGTCGTCGTTGTTCGACTGGAAAGCGGAGTACATCCGCCCTCCGCTCCACAGATTCGTCACCGTCATCTGGTTGCGCGTGAGCGTTCCAGTCTTGTCCGTGGCAAGGAGTGTCAGCTATAGGGCATTCAGCAGCTGTGGTATGGGTGAGGATGGCTCGACCGACCGATCCGAGGGTCTCTACACCCTGCAGGTCCTTCACGAGCACGTTCTGGTTCGCCATGCGCTTGGCGGCGATGGAGAGCAGCAGGGTAACGACCGAAGGAAGACCTGTCCTCTCACCGTTAACATCCTGGGGTCAATGTATTTGACATTACACACCTTCGGGCACAAACGCGACCAAGATCGAGACGGCAAAGGTAACAGTCTGGGATGCCTTGCCCTTGTACGCGGTCGTGATACCCACGACGAAGAAGACAATCGCGAACATGACGGCGATGCAAGAGACCTTGATCACGAACTGGCCACTTGTCGCCAAGTCAGTTCTGGCTCAGCGCTGATATATGCAAAAGACAAACATTTCCACCGCGAGAGGACTCTCGTTCCCGGATTCGCCGCCCGTGAGCGACGCGATCTGCCCGATGAAAGTATGGTCGCCGGTTCGGACCACAACTGCGCAAAATTGAAGGTTAACATCAAGCACCGATTAGACTTGTAGTCTCCACGCACCACCCCAAGCTTCGCCGTTGACCACGAGAGTGGAATTGAAGGCCTGGGCATTTTGGTTAGGGTCACGAGCGGCGGACACTTGGGGGCGCGACGAACCAGGTTCTGGGCCTCGACGGGACGTGACTCTGACCCCTTCGGCAGGGGAAAGCGCTCCTGCGGCTCCGACTCGCCGGTAAGACTGCTGTTGTCGACCTTCAAGTCTGTGGCGGCGAAGAGCACGAGATCGGCGGGCGTCTTGTCGCCAACGCGCACCAGCACGACGTCCCCCTTGACCAGATCCGCCGCTGCGATGGAAAGAATAGTGCCGTCGCGCACAACCCGGCACGATGGCGGGATCATCGCGAGGAACGACGCAAGGATCGCCTCGGACTTTTGGACTTGGTACCCTAAATGCGCCAAGTAAGTATCGCAAACTCAAGGTTGGAGCAAGATGAACGTACAATCAATAAACGCGTTGAGGAAGGCGACCGCGATTAGAATCCCGCCGAGGTACGTATTTGCGAAGTTCTCGTGGAAATTGATGCCAAGCAGAGCGTACTCGAGGACGCCGGCGACGATAAGCAGGATGTTGAACTGCACGCCGTCAGACGCGGACACTGAGGTGGATAGGTCGGCGTACCATAGTCATCAAGCGATCAATGTACTGCAAGAAAGAGATCGGGATGAGCAAACACCGAACACCGTCGGGACTGAAACTGACCTGACGCAACGGCGAACGCTTTTTCGGGGGGGTCAAAATGTTGGGTCCGTCCCGCTGGAGACGTGTGGCGGCCTCGGCGGCAGTGAGGCCTTGGGAGGCTCCGGGGTCCTTGGTGTTGATCGACGTGGCCATGGTCTCTCCCAGGTTGGCGAGCGGAACGCGGTGCTCCTGGATATCGACGTTGGTCTCCTCAACGCCCTTCTTTTCCTCGAGGTGTCCATAGCCAGCTGCGGCGAGTTCCTTGTCGTCTTGAGTCAATGTGTGCTTCAGCTCGACTCCTGACGACAACGGTCAACGGCGGGAGCGCTATTCATGGTGGCCACACTTGCCTTTCGGGCGGGGCTTTTCCTCGATGTCGTGCTCGGCGTGAAAGGCGACGGCGCGTGTGGCGACGTTCTCCTCCTCGTTCGGTTGGGCGCCTTCCATTGTGGTGGACGCCGATTCGGGCTTGGGATCCATGGGTGCCAGAGAGGAAGGATGGGAGTTCGAGAAGAGCCACTGTCCGTGATTTTATTTGGCCCGTCGCGAAAAAAGCGCACTGGAACCGCCAAAAGGAGTTTGAGACGATTACGACATAAAATAAATTCTCGATGACCAGAATACGAGCGGGAAACAAGGGGAAACATCGGTAACGAGACACCGAGGTCCGTGCTGGATTGCATTCTTGCAGTGATCGTCTTTTTGGCCATTGGTCGAGCAAGATCAAACTGATGGCGGGTACGCACACAATTACAAGGGGAGACAGAAAGGATGCCAGGCTTGCCAGCGAGGAGCGAGGAACGTGCATCATCGGCGCCGTATTAACGGAGAGGCTCCCATGACGATCCCGGCCCCAGTCAGAGGGGAGCGTCGAGGCTGTCCCAGAACATTTGAAAGACATTTTGTATACACGTTCTCCCAGGAACAACAGCTGAGACAGAAACGATGCTGGAGGACACAGGAGCCACAGGAGCCACAGGGCCTTGGACGGGACGGGGTTAGCTCCCAGATAGAAGACCGGCGTATCGAAGCAAATTTCGTGAACCGTGGTGGCGGCGGGCACGGTGCTCGACATCTCCCGCGTTCCTAGCGTAGCCTGGAGAGGATTTGCTTATCGTCCGTCCGATTCGTACATTTTCGATATCGAAGCCAGCCAGTCAATCAAGGTTGCGCCTTGAGCCCGGCTAGGCCTAGGGGCGTGTCCAGAAGCGGGTGGCAAGCGGAAGGTACCGATTCAAGGCTTGCCTTTGCTCGGAACATGCAAGTAGAGGACAAGGTGCAATGAATAGTAATGCGACGCGTAAGACTAAGCCGCCAAGTGGCTTCGGCATCTCGGCCGACTGCCGTCGCAACATCAATGCGGCATGTTCAAGTTCAACCTCCTACTCACACTCACACTCGTACATTTTATACAACAGTTCAAACCCTGCTCCATCTCTTGCCCCGAGCACACGACGCATATTATCCGAGTCCATGAATTCCTTGAGGTTTTGCACCTTCCCGCCTTCGCACTGCACAATGAGCATGGATTCGTTCTTGTATGGCGTACCATCTGCAAGCTCGCCTTCGCCCATGACCTGGAAATTTGGTTTAGATCACGGGCTCGCCACAGGGCTGAAACAGGGGGAGCTTGCATGCATGACGACGCTCTCCCCGGCCTGTACGACGTGTAGGGGGTCGCGCAGGTGAATCTACAAGATTGCGTTCAACTATCGAATGATTATTGGGATTCGGACTTGGACTAACCCTGAACCACGCAAATATAGCTCCTAGCTCCGCCGACTGCAACAGATACTGCCGCTTATCCTTGGCCGGTATACCCAGCGTCGCAGGGAACATTTCCCAGATAAAGTCGTCCGCCATCAAGGCGGCCACAAGTTCGAGATTGCCAGACGTGACCGCTTCGATGAACGCTTGTGCGAGTTCTAGGGGGGAATTGTCGGTCATCTGTCCCAGAGACAAGGCAACGTCGCGAAAGATTAATGTCTCCGGGGTTTGTGCCATTTCGATAATGGGTGCTGGGCGTGGTCTGATTGTCAATGCTGGCACTCGCCTCCCTTTATATCCTTTTCGCGTCGGATATATCTGGGCAAGTGGAGCCAGCAAGCTCCGAGCTCGATCCGCTGCTCCTCCACTTCGCCTGATATCTGACGGGACGAGACTAAGCATCTTCAAGTATGTAGGTCACCTTTACATTCGGGGTACTCGGTTGACTCTGATTAGGAATATGGGCAGACCAGTCGCAGCCGTCGGTGTCAGAAGGGGGTGTAGCATCACTTGTCTGTCTTGTCAAGTCCCGTGCCATGGGTCTAACCACAGGCGAAGCCGAACACGTTAAAGTGGTATTCAAACAAGAAGATAAAACTCCCGTTCCGGTCTCCACCTTCCTGGGACTCGAGGCCTTGGGCCTTGGCCGAACACTGAAGTTCCACCACCAAAGCTCACCAGAGGCTTGCATTTAGTACAAGAAAGGATAAAAGGACAGAACAGCTGCCGTTTGTGTCCGCGTCGAAAGCTTATATGAGTAGTCGTCGTGTGAGCGCAAAGAATGGGAGCAAAGGCGTACAGCGGAGATGGCAAGATGCTAAGTGCTATAAATCGGGTGAACAGAGTCGTTTCCCATTGGCGGGTAGGTTCATGAGTCTATATACATAGGTTATGCAAGAAAGTGAGGCGATTTCTACGAGGTTCATTCATCTTCTGGTGCCCGGTTAAAAGTTTCGGTCGTCCAGCCGTAGCATCGCTTCAGGCGGGCGCCGATCCTGAAGGGAATGTAAGTTCTAGAAGAGGAACCTCATATCTAGTGCTCACCATCTCAGCATTATCGGGGTCAAGATCGCATCCGGATGAGGCTGCAGCCAAAAGTGTCAACGATGGATTCAAACACGACGACGACTCAAACTAACTCACGCGATGAAAGGTAATGGGATGAGCGGACTTGGCTGGGGGGTCGAACCGTACCGAAGAGCCCGCGGTCTGTGATATTCCGAAGCCGATTCTTTTCATGGCCTATGCAATTAAAGTCTGTGATCAAATAATCCTCGAAAAGGGCCAAGCGGGACAAAACGAACCCGCTCGAATTCTGCCCAGCGAATTTGTCCCATCCTGGGTCCTTGGTCTTCGCTGCTCTCCGGCACGTCCGGAGCCTGGAGGATACGGTGGAAGACCTAGAAACTCGGGCGTTAGCGCGGATAAACGCGGACACGATTGATTTTGATTCCATGCCTTGAGCAATTTCTTCCCGATCTTGAAGTCTTTCGGCAGAACGTCAGGAAGCTCTTCCTCCTCCTCCTGCTCTTCTTCTTCACCGGCATCCCCAGTACCAGGACCAGGACTGTCGCCCGCAGCTTCGGGAACAGCCACCCCCTTCGTCTTGACCTTTTCTTTCGCGCGAAGGTGCTGCGTGTTGGATACGTACGCGTGGCCCGATACACCAGCAGTGGGTGGTACACTGGACGGGACGGGAGCTTGGTGAGTCGCGACTCCGGGCTGGGGCTGGGATCGTAGTCGGGGGCACCGGGAGAGGTGGGCTCCGACTTTCGCCATCAGGGCTTTCATGCAACTCGGTCGTTCAGGATCTGTGGGATTGAACAGCCCGAACTTGCTCGCCACAATTCCCTCTTCGCCCTTTCGATCAAGCTCTGCGGCAAAGCCCCATAGTCCCATGTCGATCAAGGACCACATGTTGTCGTAAAACATCATGGTTTTCTCCCCTTCTGCGCTGGTTGGAGGAGGAGGAGGAAAGCAACGAGTGAAGAAAGGACTCATTCGCATCTGCAGAGTAATTTTGAGCCAAGTGTTTCCCATGGAACGAGCGATTGTGCGGGCATAGACGTAGTCGTTGCTGGTGCGTTCGAGCAAATCAATCTTGGACGGGTCCATAAAGGTCGTGTTGGGAAAGAAAGTGGGATCTGTGAGGTATTGCGTATCCTTGGATGCAGCGAAGCGTACAAGGCGTTGTCCAAAGGCCGAATCCTTCATTTGGGACCTGAATTCGCTGACTGAAGAAGGGTAAGTAAGCTTAAGGGTTCGAATCGCTGGGTTATACCAATGGCGAAATCTCCCAGTTCCTGGTACGCTTCATTGTCAAATTTAGCGGCTTCAGATGGGTCTTTATCCTGGGGTCGAGTGAGCGTTCGAGATCCAAATGATAACGTCGACGTCGCATACCATGCATTTCAGGAAATTATCAAAGAACGCCGGTTGTCTATTGGCATCGGTCGGGAGAGTCTGCAGGATGACATGATCAAGGCTGGTAATGGAGCCCTCACGCTGCCGGGCATGCCCATAGGCGTGGTCAAGTTCGACGCGCGAACTTCCGCGGGGGGTCTGTCACACAACGCTGAGTACTCGAGATAGAGAAAGTGCCGGTGCACCTACCCTGAAGCGCTTGAAAAACGGGCGGTAATATTCGCACCAACTTATGACTTCCGAGGCTCGCTCCTGGAGATGTCCAATCAGATAATCGAATTTACACAGACAGGCCACAAGACGCCACATGAGGGCGGAGTCTTGCTCATAGGCCCGTTCGATGGCAGTCGACGTGTTCAATCCCCGACGATCCAGTTCCTCGAGCACGTCTGCCGCGTGAGCCCATGTCATGTATGAAAGCTATGGTTTGGTCAGAGCCGATAGAGAGGCGCAAGACAAATCTTACGGTCAGTCCATGGAGGGCAGACGTGAATGCGTATTCCAGCCTGATGAAAAATTCCTCTGGTGTTCCGAGCTTTACGTCCTCTCCGGGCCCGATGAGTGTGGTTGGTGCGCGCGCGACCATTTTCGACATGAACACTTTCATATCTGTGCGCCAAATCTCGTATGTGTCTCTGGCTTTGTCCTAAACCAGTGTGAGACCCGGACAACGCGGCGACGCAAGCCGCCAAGTGATCGACTGACGAATTCTGAAATTGCCATGGCGCGCGCGATTCGCCAGTCGACGTCGGGAACCTTACACCCGCTGAGCAATGCTTCGTGCCGACGCTGAAGGGAACGTGAGATCGAGTGGCATCGTGAACGTGGCACATACCGCTAACCATTCCGTTGATGTCTCGCCGCGACGACGTTTGGGGGCAGGTTTGGTTCGGGGAGGAACGCCTAGATTCAACGCGCTAGTAAAAGCGTGATATTCTTGCATCGCTAAGTCGGAAATGCCTGCCAGTGTATGTTTATTAGTGAGAGCGTCCAACAAACCGGCGAGATGAAAAACTGACCGAATTCGACCTAGTCGCACGAGGAATTAGATTATCGACCAAGAACTCAAAGAGAAGGTCCTCACCGCTGCGGAATTTATGAGCTTGAGATTTCCAAACACCGGAAGGCCATAGATTTTGTGAGCAGGCTGTTGGCAGTAGATGAGTTTTTGCTTAGCCTCCTCCTTTCCGTAGTACTCTACGAGCCTGTGCGCAGATTTTTGAGCTTCCCTCCGAAACTTGAGATCAACGGCAGCTCACCAAGCTTCAAACTGTTTCTTCCCTTCTTTACTCTGGCAAATTGCCACGGCGTTGGCGAACCATTCAGCCAGAAAAGTGTTGGTGCCCCATTTCTTGGCTCGAACTGCATGAATGGAGGACATGACTGAGGCACTCCAGTCGTTGGAACTGGGGAACCTCGTTGGCTCTTGTTGGGCGTCGGTTTGAGTCGTCGGCAAAGTGATCTTCACCATCACCGAAGTTTCGGCATCAAAATATTCCCACGGTTCACTCTGGCCCAATGAAGGGAAAAAACTACTGAACTTCGAGACAGAGCTCATAATTTGGAGAAATCTGCCCATGAGAATTAAAACCTCAAAGATTACCGAAAACGGGATGGTCACCTTGGTTCTGGCCTGCATCAATCGCCTCGTGGTTCAAGTTTGGGTTCTATCGGCAACACGGCTTTCACAACACCACCATGGAGCCGCATACCCTATCTCTCAGAGGCATTGAGGCCTGGCTCCAGGATACAACCGGAGAAAGACTCCCTTTTGCCTCGGGGGCTCCCAAAGTTGACGGAAACACGATTGCGGTGGTAATGGAGGTAGAGAACTCCAAGGTCAGACTCTCGTCCGGTTTGAAAAAAATGTAACTCAGTGTCTTAATAGAGGTTCTCTGTGAATTGGCGCAAGATCCCGGCTGCACCTGCGATAAATGCCTGGTGCGAGATCTTCCGGCCTACTGGCAGAGGCGGCATTATGAAAATCAAACGCGTCGCGAACCACTCCATGGACGAGAACCTTCCAGTAACACAATCACGCTCATCCAGAGGCCGACTTGAACCGCCACTTCTCCCGGACCAGTGGCTCTGGACACCTCGCTCTGGAGAAGGTGAGTCCGGCAGCTGCGAAGTCAGGCTTCAAGTTGACTCTCAACGAAACAGGATATATCATGCTAGAGATCAGACGATTGCACCAGCCACCCAAAGATATAATACTCTGTGTTGAAAACACACCGGAGGAAGCACCGTACATTGTCTTCAGGTTCGAGTTCCAACTCAACCAGTCAATCCGTGGGTCCTTCGGATAGTAGCTGATACGTTGTATGATTAAATATGTGTATTCAACAGTCTCGACTCGCGAACCGGTGCTAGCGCCGGAGTCTCCCAAGCGCGGTTGTCGCAGGTCTCGCAGAGTTCAAGATCACCCCCAATCTCTGCGACGATCGCAGAGGTCCCAGAAGACGCCAATCCCCTCTGATCTTTCTGATCTTTCTTCTTCTGAGTCGGAGGTGGAAGGGCCACCGCTCGCCTTCATGTTGAGCAAGCACCGGGAATTGCTCTTGTCGTCTACCAGACCCAGGTCAGAAGCTTTGCCCCAGATTATGATCCGCCCGAGTTGATACGTTGCTAGTGGCGCCGCAGAAGGGAGTTCCAAGACCAAGCCCAAGACAAGTCTGCCATCAACGGATCCTGCCAGTGTTGCTGGCCCTCCGCGCAACGTCGATTCCATCCTTAACAAGCGCGTAAATATTCAACGAACCCTTTGCTCGTCGTGAATTTGATCGAATGGAGTAGAAAAATATATTCCAAGGGCTGGAAGATGTGGAAGAGGTCTGAGTTTCAACAGCGCGTACTATTTCAATCACACTGACGTCCAAGACTCAAGGAGGAGAAGCGGAAGCGCGCGAAGCACCACCAGCTAGTTCAATATCTCTCCGAAGACACTGAAGTAAGCCAACCTGTTTCAAGTCGTTATTGCATCGTGATCCCTGGCAGGCTCAAGCTCAGAAACTCAAAGAAAAAAAGGCCGGGTTGCACCAGCTAGAGGTACGTTGCGCAACTTGGCAAGGTACCCTTTTGTTTTCCCCCTTTCTTACAAGCAGCCAGGACGAGATCGAGAAAATGGAAGCCGCGATGCATATGTGAATTCCTCGGCTCACGAGTTTTGTGTGAGATGTCCGTGAAGTATGTGGTTAGGAAATACTGTTATACAATGTTCTCGTCTCTTGAGCAATTCATCCGGCGGCGTTGAATACAATTCAGGTTATAGAGTGCGCATTCGCTCGCTGGCGGCACGCCCGAAGGACGAAGACAGCGATAAACTGACCCTGAGACGGAAGAGTGGATATACGTTCAGTCCCCTGAACAGTCGTGGACGACAGTGTTCAAATTGAATTTCTCCCGACCGCAGAGAAATCAGTCAAGGTGCCAAATATCAAACGAGACCGTCCCATTCGCCTCCATCGTATCCTGCAGTTCACTATCAGGACTAGTACTCAATGGTCCGCCAAAGATCACGACTCGCACCTGGATACCCACAATCCACTTTTCGTCCAACAGAACCCCATTGTAGATTTTAGTCCCCTTGGGCGAGTCGGCGACGACAAAACTCAACTCCGATGATACCGGCTCCCCAAATATTGTCTTGCTGAGATCGTACAGTGCGACTTCGGCAGTAGAACCTTCTTTGCCCAAAACGGAGCTCGAGGAACCGGCAACGATTTTTTCTCCGCCAGGCCCGGGTCGGGCGACGACTTTCCTCTGCGTATACGGGTTGAAGTCGAGGATTCGGATGTGGCCATGAACGAAGTCGGCGAGTGCTCGGCGTTGTCCGCAGACTATCGGCGGCCAGGCGTCGGCGTCGAAAATATCTCTTTTGAGCCAGTGGGCGATGGGCGGTCCCCATTCACGCCATAGAAGCTCCTTCCCGTCTTGCGCCTGAGACGAGTACAGCAGCCGCAACAGCGCACGGCGGGAAAGGACTAAGTCCAGGTCTGGCGTCTCCGGGTGATTGTCGTGCAGGATGAACACTTGGAAGAGTATGATTGAGTCGGTGGAGGACGAGTGGAAAGGCTCAGTCTGCGAGCCAATGCGTCCGACGTGGCCTTTTGGGTTGGACTCGGTGGTTACGATCCCGTAAATCCCGGGATTCGCGAGGCATGGAAGTTTGAGTGAGATATGTGGGCCGACGATGATGCTCCCTGCGGTAACATTTTCGGAAATAGGCCACAACTCGAGCGTCCCGGTGTCCTTTTGTGGCAGCAATGCAACCTCAGGAGAGAGAAACACCATGGTTGAATGATCGCCCCCCATGTCCTAGACGCGGTATTGTCAGCGGAAAGCTGTAGGCTTGATACATGTATTGCATACCATGAGGAGACATCCCTGCTTCCAATCGTATATGAGAAGGTGACTCGACGAGCCGTTGGAGAGGAGGTAGTGAACCAAGAGGGCGATCTTCGAGCCGCATATATCGACGTCGAAGCCTGCAACACCTTCTCCCGAGAGAGAGACATGTATCACTGGGTCGTGAGCCATCCGGTGAGCAGACTGCGTGGACATTTCATAGAAATGTAGCTGGATGTCTCCGACGGAGGCGCCATTTTGATTCGTTTCAGGGACTGGGTTGGACCTGTAGCCAAGTTGCGAGATTCAACATCTGTTTGCGATTCATGAAGATGACGGATGACGAACGTCAAGAGAATGGCCAGGAGATCCTCTTCGGGGATGGCCAACAACAATTCCTGGATATATCCCGGAAACTCTAGCTGCTGCAAGATAGGCTCATGGGCAGCTAGAGAGACCCATTTTAACACCTTAGAATCCCGCTCCGTCAAAACGAGTATGTCGCCGGACAAGCCATAGTTGTGCACGAAAAAATCGTCAATCTCAAAGTTGCGGATGGAGCTGGGACGAAGTTCGGTAAAGTACTTCTCGCGGCGCCGGAGTGTGGCAAGCTTATGAACAGATGTCATGTTTGTGTTCCAGGGATTGTCCTCGACGCAAGCGGCGTGGGCGGCCAAGCGATATTGCAACAACGCTGAACCATCGATGAGGGACTTGACGCGTCGATTCGTGGCAAGACAGGTGGTGAGGGCCGGTAGAGTCAGGGAAGAAAAGATGAGAACGAGAATTTCGGGGGGCAAGTCGAGCAAATGAACCGTCATGACGGTTGTGGTGAGAAAAGTGCACAGCCACCAAATACGGTTCATCTCGCGCCTCCACCTGCTTTTGCGTGAAATGCCCAACATCAGTGTTTCGAATCGTTCGACTGCTCAAACCCTCATGTCTCTCCCTATAAGCCCTCCGCACGTCTTCCCAGTCAATAATCGTCCCAAGTACTACACGAAATCGGAAATCAACTTTTACAGGCTCTGGAGTCATATTCCTGCCTCAGGCCACCAGTCTCCTGAACAAGCAGACTTTACTTCGGGCGACCAAGAATACGATCGTCCTCGGTGACCTATACAAACTCAGCCGACCCTGGATCTGGGCCGTAAGACTCTGTGTTCCCCGCGCCATGCGGCGACGAATTCGCCCGGATATCAGCGTACCTATAAAACCCCACCTCCGGTAAGCCCGTGTGGGCGCTTTCAACTACTTACTCTCCGCACCAAGCTTAGTATGGCCCTGCCCACCGCACGCACCCCTCAAAGCGTGAACAGCAAGACATTCACCGCTCCACCTCCCTTGTCCCTCGATCTCGCTCTCCCCGAGCTGTACGACTGGCACCACAAACACAGCGCCCAGCATCCGCTCTATGTGTATGTAGACGACGCGACCGACCAAGTCACCACGCTGCCTTGGGGGACGGCGGTACAAGGGATCTATCGCATCGCGCATTTGGTTGTCGAACGCGTCAAGGAACTGAAATCCTCCGAGTTGCGTCCGACGATTGGATTGTGCTCGACCTCTGGTACGCTTTATCCTACCCTCTCTGATCCTCCGAAGCCAACCCAAGTGTATGTACTCTGCAGATCCCCTCACGTATCTGCTCTCCATGCTCGGAATAATGCGCGCCGGCTACCCCCTCTTCCTCATCTCTGCCCATACCTCCCCCGCAACGCTGAAGCACCTGATCAAAATCAGTGGCGTCCAGCTCGTCCTGGCCAATACCGACGACGATGCAGAGTTGAATTTGAAGCTGGCTACTGCTGTGGCCGAACTTGCGCTGGACTCGGATGGCGGCAAGGCCACGATAGCTCCTCTCCTCTCCTGGTCCCAAATCTTCTCGAGGGAAAATGTATACGACGAGGGTCCAGCTGTAACGAACTATGATTCGGAGTCGGCGGCCCTCATTCTTCATTCTTCGGGTGGGTGCCAGGTCCTGCTGGACTCCCGTTTCGCGACTGTACTTATTACTCCACGTCTGCTCTCAGGTTCAACCACGTTACCCCGCCTCAACGTTTGGACTCATCGAATGATCACGACTTCACTTTGGCAACCCTGTATGTATATGCGCTTGCTTCCATTCACTGTCGTTCGTTGTTCCCAGACTCACAGAGGGTAGGGTATGGCGCGCACGACATCTGCGGAGAGATAATGTCCGTCGCTTCAGTGCCCTTGTCCGGCGCCGGCGGCGCGATGTTGACTTTATTCCCGGTACCACCCCCCATTCCTTATTTACTCGTCTGAGTTGCTCTCAACGCGTTCTTGTGCAGGCCTCCTCCGGTCTAGTCGTCTCCGCCCTTCAACCGAAATCGCCTCCGACCCAGACCAACGCCACAAACGTGTGGCAGGCCATCGTCGCAACCAAGTCTACGTACGCGTTCATCCGACACCCGTTCCTCTACGTACGTTTCAGACCTGCTGCCTTTTTCTTTGGCGATTCGAGTGCGCGTTTGGTTGAATGTTGTTGTTCGCAGATGTTCGCCGAGGATCCAGCGAAATGTAGCATCATGGCTCAGCTGAATGGCGTGGTATGTAGTTTATTTTGGATTACTTATGGCACGCTTATCGAGAGGTGGTGGTCACAGTTTTACGGTGGAGGACCTGTTCGCAAACTCGTCGGTGACCAACTTGCACGCCAAGGCGTCCGCTTGGTGCCTTTCTTTGGATCGTACGTCAACACTAATAATTATATCCATCACATATGTTGAATGCGCCTATGTACATAGCTCGGAAGCGGGACTCATGAACGAGGTTTTCCCGAACCCGAAAGGAACCGCCCTCGAAGATTGGGAGTTCTTCCCCTTCTGGTCGTTCCTCAGCCTGGCGTTCGTCCCGCAAGAAAACAGCGAGCTGTTCGAGCTCGTTATCAAGGTGCGTAGGAAATTGTTTTTCAACATCGCGCTTACGAACTCCCATTGAAGAGCGGGGCGTTGCACAAGACCACGCAGGTGAACACGACGTATGAGGGTGTGCCTGCCTTCGCGACTGGGGATTTACTCCTGCCGCATCCGACCAAGGGCGGGTTGTGGAAGTATGTTGGGCGAGTGGACGATCAGGTTACGCTTCCTGGGAATGGGTTGAAGGTAAGCCTTCATTCAATGATCGTAAAACAAGCAACGACACCCATTGAGCTCATCACCTGGCACAGGTCAACGCAGTGGCTTTCGGTGCGCGACTCCTCATCATCATTGGTTCTCAACCCACGCTGATACTGTGTTGTAGAAATGATGCTCGCATCGGACCCATTAATCCGCGGCGCAGTCATTTTCTGTCAAGGCGCGACATTCGGGGTCATCGTCGACCCCGTCCCTGAATATGCTGCCCGCTGCGACCTGTCTGTCGCAGCAGCGGCGGAGAAATTGAGGGCTCTTATTTGGTGAGTTCTCGTGATGTCTCGGCAACTCTTGCTTGCTGAAATTATTCCATGTAGGCCCACGATCGAGAAGTTTAACCAGCTAGTCCCCGTTCTTGCTCGTCTCAAGAAAGAGGTGCGTTTTCAATGCTTCAGTTCGTCGTCGTTTGAGAACGAATATTGTTCCAGATCATCTTGTTCTCCACTCCCGAAAAGCCATTCGTGTATGGCGAGAAGGGGCTTCCGCGCCGGAAGGCGGCTATACAGGCGTATGTGCCCGAGATAGAGGCGTCGGTGGGCGCGTGGTCGGGAGTCTAGGAATCTTGTCCTCTAGACTGTTCAACACACGTTACATTAGAACACATCAACTTCATCCTTCGCCCGGATACTGCAAACTCCTGTATCGAGTGCCTGCTTCTGTGCCTCCTCGTCGCGTTTTCCTTGCTGAGCGCCTCGTCCGAGTCGAAGTGAACGGAAACCAGTCGACACAGCCACATTGCGTGACCGCGATGCGACAAGTTCAGAATATAATTGTGGTTGTGCCATAAAACGCAGGAAATTAAACACAACGACGCGAATGGACCACAGAATAAAAGACAATAAAAACAACAATTGCCTAGTTGAAACTCGTTGCAGGCCGTTGAAAGCGGTGTCTTGCACAGCCACTCCGCAGGTCTTGTCATGTCGACCTCGTTCTACGCAATGCTCGCAACTTCGCGGCCACACTCGCCCAGCACACCAACACAGGCATCCATGAACATGTCCGACGAGCAAATGGACCTCGTCGACATCCTCCGCTCGGGCGAGGACTCCCGTCTCAGACGACACCGTCATCCACATCATCCACAGCGCACGAACAACGAGGCCGTCCCAGTGGCGCTTTACTGCGGCGCAGACCAAGCAGCCCGCGAACCCGAAGCAGAAAATCCGGACTGGGACGAACATCGGCCCTGGGTCGTCGAGATGCTCCCCGAAGCGGTCGTGTCTCCGATGTCGCCCGCACGCAAGCGCCAGAAGCGCTCGAATGGGTGTGGGGCGCGCATCCACGCGCGCGCGGTGCCGGATCGGCGGTGGCGCGGGATGCGCGAGGGCGCGAGTTTGGATGTCGTCGTGGGTCTGCAGGACGAGTATTTCACGCCCGATATGAAGCGTGAGTTGCTCATCGGGCGGGAGCGGTGTGGGTGTTGTAGGAGCGGTGTTGGGTGTGCGATTTGGTGGGTCTCGTTTCACCTTATTGTTCCTGGCAATTGTTGTTTCGACCAAGTCTTACTCTCAAATCGTTGTCTTGTTCGTGAAGGCTGACCGACTTTACAGCGGCAACCCCCTCGGCGCCCTCTTCACACCTTGCACCAGACACTCCCCCAGCTCCTCCGTCAGCAGCTTCTCAACCTCGCACTACACCTTCCTCCGCGCCGCCGTCTCCCCTCCCCTCCCCGCCCCCCTGGCCACCCGCCGTGTCTCCCTCCCCAGCGCCAGCGACGAGAACCCCTTCGACCGCGGCGCAGGAAACCGCGACGCCCTCCGACGCCGCATGCGCGACCAGGAGGAGCTCCACCAGCTGCGCGCCCGCGTCCGCGCCGCCCAGGCTCGCGTCCCCCTCTCGCGCTCCGATGGCAGTCGCGAGCAGCGCGCGCAGGAGTACCTCGCCGGGCTGCGCATGCCGCCCCTCGAGTCCGTGACGGATGACGACAACGGGCGCGCGGCGTTCGAGGCGTGGGCGGACGCGACACTGGAGCGCGCGACGGCAACGGCGACGGCGGCGGACGCGCCGGTTGTCGTGGATCTCAGCGCGTTGGTGAACCTGCGGGGGCCGACTGCGCCGCCCACCGCTGCGCCCGCGTCGGCTACAACAACGACAGTGGGAGCGGGGTCTGCGGCGCCGCGGGAGCTGAGCGAGGAGGAGCGCCGCCGGGATTGGCAGCGCGGCGCGGGTCGGAGTGAGCGCGAGCGCGAGTCGTGGCCGTCGTTTGGATACTATGGGCCGCGCACGATTGAGCGTGTCACGGCGCAGCCGGCGCTCGAGGGGGAGTCTGCGTCGACGACGTTGGAGGATGCGCTGAGGGTACGGTATGGGCATAATCGCAGTGGGGGAAGGGAGGTGCGGATATCTGCGGGTGCGGGAGTAGGGGTTGGGGGAGGGGGGGAGCCGCAGCCTGTTGTTGTGGATGTGCGGGTGACTCAGGATGTGGAGGGAGAGGATAAGGAGGATGCGGAGGGGACGCCGAGACCCAGGCCGAGGACGAGGACGTTTTTTGAGCGGTGAGGGGACGTGCGTGTGGCGTTGATAGAATATGGGCGGAGATGGGGTGGTTGGATCTCGGGCTGGAATACCTTGGTTAAAACACTCAAAAGAAAAACGATTTCGCGACACATACCTTCCTGTTTCGGCGAATGGAGTTCAAGTTGTAGCATACTTGGTGTATTTTATTGCAAACCAGGGTCCTGCCATTCGGTGGCCAATTCTTTCCTCGTCGAATTTGCTGAACTGGCTCTAGAGTTTGGTCGCGTTTGGCGGTCGACCTGGGCGCGTCGCGGTCACGTCGAGGATATAAGGTCGTGTGCTGTCGTGTGATGATCCGTCTCGCTTGTTCTCTTACTCCATCCTTGTCCGGGCCAAACCAGCCAGAAACAGCCCGGACAATTGGGACCAGTACTTGCCGCCACCGCTCCCGTTTTCTTGACCTGTTTTTCTTGACCATCCCCCCGTTCTCTTGACCATGGATGCTGGCTTGGACAACGACTCGCCTGGCTTCGAGGTCGTGGAGCCAAAGCGAGTGATCGACCTCTGGTTCGAGGACGGGAACGTGGTCATCCAGGCAGAAGACTACCAATTCTGCCTCTTCAAGAGCTTCCTCACAACCCGCTCCCCCATCTTCAACGACACATTCTCCATCCCCCAGCCGGAGGACGCTGAGCGCATCAACGGCTGCCCTGTCCTCCGCATCCACGACTCCGCCACCGACGCCGCGCACTTCTTCAAGGCCATCTTCGACTCGGAGACTTTCCTCCCGCCCCCTGCGGCGACGAGCTTTGAAAAGGTCGCCGCCATCCTGCGCCTGAGCACCAAGTACGATGTGGCGTACCTGCGCAGGCGCGCGCTCGCGCATCTTAGCTCCGGGTACCCCACCACCCTCGCCGAGTGGCGCTCCGACGACCCCAACAGTGGGGCGACCTTCCCCGTGCTACCCTCCGACGCCCTTGCGACCATCAACCTGGCGCGCGAGGCCGCCTGCCCGTGGGTCCTCCCCACGGCGCTGTACGACTACTGCAAGTTCACCGGGCCCGGCGAGATCTTCGGGGGGACGCTCCAGGACGGCGTACTCCTCGCGCTCTGCGCCGCGGACAAGCAGCTGTGCCTGGAGGCGCGCGAGGCGCAGCGGGAGGCGAGCAAGGACCTCGAGGCCGCGTTCCTCGCCGCGCCCCTGCCCGAGGACTGCGGTGCCGGTGACGGGGGCGGCGCCGACGGGGGGTGTCTGGGCAGCCGCCTCGTGTGGCTGCGCTACCTGAATAAGCTGCGCCAGGACGGGTTCTGGCTCGACCCCACCGAGGAGTGGGAGCACTGGGATGTGTTTGGGGGCCATGTGTGTACGCCGTGCTTGCGCGCGTGCGAGAGGAAGTATGAGGACACGCGCGAGGCGGTGTGGCTCTCTATTCCGGCCATGTTCAAGCTTCCGGGCTGGCCGGAGCTGGAGAGGGAGAGGAGGGCGGCGTTGGAGGAGGAATGAGAACAAATTCACAAGGGGAAGGAAAGGACAAGGAAAGGAAAGGAATGTACCAGTATGAATATGTCTCGAATGTACAACCAGCATATCACCAGAAACACAGTGGACGAGGGAAATCATCATGAGCTGGACTGTTTCTTAGTCTTCTTCAGTTTACGAAGCCGGTACCACCGCGAGTGGGTCAACAGCTGTCCGGCAGCGGGTCGCGAGAAGTGTACATAGCGGATGCCACGAAGGATGGAACTGCTTTGCAATTATGTAGATGAACATTATACTGATAACCTACACATTTACGGAGGCCCCGGGAAACTCCACCAAGGCCTGGTCCGAAAATTAAGCTTTTTGAGGCCAAAATTTCGGGATTTCCTGGTCCAAATGTAAGCTTTCTCAGCCCCGAATTCGCAAAACCTAGGCCGCTTGTAAGCTTTTTGAGCCGAATTTCTGGAGAGCTGAATTGAGCGAGTCAGTTACAGGTTCGAAACAATCGGGCACTACCTGACTGAGCCAGGTAAGATGTCATCGAAGCTACCTAGGTAGTCGGGAGCTCGATGGAGTGCTCCGGGCGCAAAATTTCGAATTTCCAGAGGCACGACATCGATTTTTTTCTCCCTCCAACACGTGATAACCCTTGCCCGATTTAAGCTTTTCGAGGTTCAAACAGCCCAAATCGTAAGCTTTTTGAGGTCGATTTCTGGGAATTTTCCGGACCAGGCCTTGGTGCAGTTTCCCGGGGCCTATTTACGGTCCGGTGCGTCCAGGAGCCTTCCTTCCGCAGTTTTTTCGGGGAGTGCCAAGCAGTTTGGCCAGGCCACCATTAGAAGAGTATGAAAGAGGTATTGAAGCTCTGACTCTTCAAGGACATCGGCGCCGTCGAGAGAGTTGGAACGAATAGAAAGAATAAACAAACGATTTGATGTGATCAAACAAATTAGTAATGCACCATAACACGTACACGCTCGTGTCGCGTCTCCTCGATGTTACACAAGAAAAATGGCGTGTTCTCAAAAACATGCCTGCTTGCTGCCCAGGATATGACTCCCACGCAGCAATAATATCTATGCGACATTTAGTGGTCGCGCCGCTGTTTGGCAGGGGCCGGGAAACTACACAGCCGCCGTGCGAACTTCTCTTCCTGACCACGACGATGCCGATTCTGCTCGACTTGCCACCTGAAATCCTCATTCTCATATTTTCTTCTCTGGATCTACCGGCCCTCACCTCTTGCCTTGCTACGAACCGACACGTAAAATCCATCATCGATGGCTCGACATTGCTTCAATATCGGTTGGCCGCTCTGGCTGCTTGCGTTGAGGACAATCCCGGGAACACAGATATCGATTCTGCTCACAAGCTTGCTGCACTTCAACGACGGCAGAAGCACTTTACCGAGCTCCGTCCTGCCTCTGCGCGCACGGTTGAGGTCGACCTCGTCATCCGTACCTACAGCTTGTCTGGTGGTGTCTTCGTAGCGACGGAGCGCGATTCCGGGATTTTGAAGTGGATTTCTCTCCTGACGAAGGAGCCTGTCCTGCAGCGCTTAGAGGTGCATGGATACGTCCAGGATATGGTGTTGGCTGTTCCTGAGGATGACCTGCTGGCCATTGTTTTAGCGTTCGTGATATTTGAAGACAGGAACAATGAGCCTTATTTTGTTACAGGTCTAATCCCGCTGGCCCGGTCGTGGAACTTTGTTTTTACGAAATGTCTACGCAGTCCGCACATCGTATGGCTCGCAAGGCTGTCATCAAGGTCCCTATCCCTGGAGAAGACATTGAACATACTGCCCTCGATGTTTGCGGTTCCAAGCTCTCTCTCTTGATTGACTATGACTCGGACTGGAATATTACGAGCCACCTTCTCATATACGATTGGAAGCAGGGTCATCTTCTCATGGTATGGAAATATCTCGTTGACTCGGAAAGTGGTGGCGGTTGACACTGGCAACTCACCAGGACATTCGCGGCGAATATAAGACTACCACTTTCTTGTCTCCCGACGTCATATTATTGGTGCAGGAGTCTGCTGGAACGCTCGAGCTGTGGTCTATTCCTGGGAATGTTGCGCAGGACATCTTGCCACGCGTCTCACTGAAACTTCCACAACTCGCAGACGGTGGCACATACGAGATCTCCTCCCTCGAATCTAATCCCAAGGGTCCTACCCCACTGTTCTCGCGGGAGCCCTTCCACGCGTCCTTCGCCGACTCGATTATAGTCCTCGAAGTTTGCATTTTACTCGATGACGGCCCGGAGGAAGCCGTTTTCGACTTGGTTCTTCCTCGGAGTGCATTGTTGCAGCTACTTCCCTTGCCCGGAGAATACGAGAAGGAGCTTCTATGGGGGGAATGGGGTCCTCCTATTTCTCAGTGGCTCGGAAGGAGTATCAGTGATAATTGGGCACCGGTGATCTGCGGGCAACGTTATGTGAACGTGGAGCCAGACTCCCGCATCCGACTCCTCGACTTCAACCCCCACACGCACAGGAAATTAACGACAACCTCAGATGCCACCGGGGAAGACACGACCGTTTGTACCGATTCGGGCGAAGCAATTCAACGGGTCGACGGTCTCACTCTAGGAATATTCGCCGAGAAATTATCTCCGCAGCTGGGATGTGTCGTGGCCCACGCGTCTGAAAGGACGGTCTACAACGGCGTCTTGTTGGACGAAAAGTGCATTGTGGGGATCAAGGTATGATTTTCGACGTTAGCCAACAAGTCGTCCTGACCCTGTCGGTATGCAGGATACAATGTTTGTCGATGGGAAGCTATCGTTTGATATTTGGGATCTCGAATGAATCAGATTACCTCCACTCCCTGAAATTCACGTACTCTTGTACATTTCCCCGCAATCTTCTCCGTTCAGTCGGATACAATGTCCTAGAGAGAAGCCCAGACACCGGAGAACTTCTCCAGTTCAATCGACCAAAAGTGGATATTCGACTCAAGGAGTGGTTAACCCTTCCGGCATACCTTGCTGGTTTAACAAAATCCCAGGATGTTGCGTTGGCCCGTAAAGTTCGGTCTCGATATTCAACGGTTTGGAAGCTTCGGTGATGGTCGGAGTTTGATGATCCACCTCTTCTTGAACTTCGATGAACTCGCCACTGAACCGCATCCCTGCTCCTCGGCATCGGCTCAAAATCGGTACTCTTGGCGATTTTTTGGCCTGACCAGCAGTGCGATGGGGCCGGCAAACGAGTCGCGCAGGGGCATCTCTACCAACTTTCTAGCGGCATCCACTCAGCGCTGTTCGCCCCCGGCGTTCCCCTGAGGCAGTGCTTCCATTCCACTTGCCGATGCTACGCACACATCGAAATCCACAGGCAGACGGCGACGGTCTCTCCCGAGGAGCTAAGAATTGCGGTGCCATCGGTCGGCCATTGGCAGTCAAGTTGGAGCGACGAAGTTCGTTGCTTGGAGCTCTGGCCTTGACCACTCAGTGGCTCGGCGATGGTTCTATTGGTTCAGCAAGGAGCGTCCTCGCCCCGTTCAGTTCCTAGCGTCGATTGGTTCCCGAGCAAGGGCGGCGACGCCGCGACAAATCAGATTTTGGACCAGCCGCGCAACGATTGCAACTCGTTGCACTACCGTTCTGTCTGCTCTCGTTCTATTCAAGCATGGTTGGACGTCGGACTGCTCGGGCTTCGCAACTCGGACGCCGTTGCACGCTGAATTTACACCTCTTCAAATCCTTCTGCCACGGCTCACGGACGTTCAAATCATTCTGCAATTCTGCTCGCGGCAGACGTGTCGTAGACTCAGCGCGCCTAATATTGGAACCGGAACTCCTGAACATTGCTGTCGCCCTCAGCGTTCAACCTGCATACTGATCAAGTGAAATCAGCTTTATCTGACTAGCCTTCGAGAAGTAGTTCGCCTTGAGGGCCAAAACTTCGACAGCCGACGTGCTATAGAGTGGCGCTGGGATGGACGCCGTCGAACTAGTTGAAATTTTCGGGTACTTCAAGTATAAAAGACGTCCAAGGGATGGTTCAATCCTCAGTTTCCCTCCATTCATACATCGTATGTCCTCATCTCCGGCACACATCTATCGTGGACTGACTGTACTCTGCGCATGCGTCTAGGAATCCAAAAGCCCATTGAACTTGCCAGTTTACCGTGAGACGCATCCTCCCAAAGCCAGAAGCTCGAAGATTAACGATTCATCCCAGAAACCATGTCCACCAAATCCCAAGCCGCCTTCATCAGTGGCAACGGCGTCCTCGTCACCACCAGCGGCGCAGGCAAAGTCCACCTCATCTCGTACGCGAGCAACGCCAACCTTCCCAACCACGTCGGGACCATCACCACGAGCAACGCCGGCGCGACGCGCTTCATCATCTCCCACGCGTATACGTTCACGAAATTTGCGTTTTACTGGGAGGGTGCGGGCGAGGCGGTCTTTAGTATCGGAGACCAGTTGTTGCGCCAGGCTGTTGGGAATAGTTGGTCCAGGGCGGTTATGGTTTCGTACGGCGGACAGGGTTCCACTGGGGATGTTTCTGGCCAAATCTCGTCTGCGGTTCAGCGCGACAATGAGGTTACCTGTTTCATCATCCCTGACCGTATCTAGTTGAAGGTCGCAGGATACAAGCGGACCCCGTACCAATTTTTGTAAAACTACCTGATGTTTGCCGTATCTGGTTCAAATGTTAACATTGCATTTTGGCCATTGTAATGTGAGCAGTAAACGAAAAGAGTGGTTCCATAGTTGGTTCGTACAAAGAGACAGTCAAGCGCCCAACAGAGTTTTACCCAGGAAGAAAGAAGTGGAAAAGTCCATGTTACAACCCATACATCGCCGCAGCGCCCAAATGTTATCCCTCCCTCAATACGGCGGTGCCCCAATGAACCTCGCAAACGCCCGGCGTGCACTGTCGAGCTCAATATTCGGGTCGACGGTTTGTTCGTAGACGTGCAGCAACGCGAGGACGGAGGATACTAGAAGTCATTCATCATTCAGTCATGGGCCTTTGGATAGCATAGCAGACGGAGTACGTACGGTCAAGCGCGCGCAGGTCGGCGAGCGTTGCGGGAAAGAGGTACGGGAGGCGGTTGGTGGTGGTGAGGAGCGGCCGGAGGACGTGCCCTCCCGCACCGGGACGCACGCGGCCGTTTTGGAGCCGGCATTTGGACCATTGGTCGCTGTGATAGGTGGGTTAGTCGCAAAGTAAATTGAAAGTCGTGCGCCAAAGGATGAGGAGGTAGCGGAGAGGGGGGTTGTCTGTTATCTCGAGAGGGAGGTAAAATCGGACAACGTACTGAACAGCCAGCCTCGAAAACCACTGCGCGAGCTGCGCCTCGAGCTCGCGGTACTCGTCCGCTGGGGGTCCGGCGTTGAGGAAGGAGGCACCTGGGGCGCGCCGGTGGGTCACCACTGGGGTTGCGGCGGCCTGCATCCTATCCACTCTGTGCCTGGGCGCAGTTGAGCTGAACTCCTGTCCCTATTGCCTGAGTCTCTGGTTTTTAAGAATTTTTCCATTAACAGGGGGCCGCAGTCGCGGAGGAGGAGGTTGGTGCCTGCCGTTCGTTGAAGTCTTCAGGAGGATGGGGGGTTAATTGTCTTCCATTGAATTCCGTACTCCTGAGGTCGGCGAAAGGTTTACGACTTTCCGACAGCGGAGCTGTTCAAGGATAATTATATTCCACAGAGATTGGGGGATGTATCACCGAGAACCGCGAGAACCTGTTGCGCATAGACACAGTCCAGACACTTGGAGCGGCCTTTTACTTCCCCGTCAGAGAGTCTAGGCATCGGCCAATAATAAAAGTGGTGTCAGATGCGGCGGTTTCCGACGGTCGAAGCGCCCCGGAAATGGGTATCAGAGTTGTTTAATGGCATGGCAATTTTTGTGGTGACCCCAGTCCGATGGGAATTTCCCTCGTTGAAAGGAAACCGTCTTCACAGGGCTCCGTCCCAGTTTAGGAAATTTTCGTTTGTTTTCAATGGATTTCCATAGATGACCGTAGGGTAATTCGCAGGGCCTGGGGCTGAACCTTATGTCCGCCAGAGAAAGTTTGCACGCTCGGAAGGAAGTACAGAAACGGAAGGAGAGCCTGGAGAGCTTGGCTGGAATTCAGGCCTGGCCATCTAGGCCTAGACCGCCCGGAAGCAAGAGCGGCCCGCCGATCTCGGCAAACGGTCTAGACCCAGCACCGGCTTGAAAGTCTCTGGAGCATTGCAGAGAGTAGGTCGAGGAGCGAGAACGAGAGCGCGAGGAGATCCAGAGGAGGGTCGGACCAGTTGAAGTCGGAAAAAGACACGAAAAAAGCAGAAAAAAACAAGGAAAAAGGGCGACTTGAGGGAATCAGGGAACGGGAGTGAAGTGGTGGGGGTGTAAGTATAAGTAGGAAGGGGCTGGGCCTTGGTCCGAACCAATTTCTCTCCTGTACGAATGGACGACAGATATCGCGGCCAGCAGCCCTTGCTACCTCTACTCTCCATTGCCGCCTCGCGAGCGCAGTACTCGCCGACGCAGGCGTGGCCCCCGAGCACCAGCGTGAGTTTCCGTGTTTGCTGTTCCGCGACGCGTCGAAACTGGGCTGTGTTTGTTTACCAGCCCTTGACCAGCGCGTTCATGCCAGTTCACCCGGTTGATGGTCTTGTCCTCTAGCAGCTCCCCAGTCTTGGTGTAAAACGCGAAGGCGCGTCGCCAGAACATATGGCCGACCGCAAGGACAGCGGCGGGGCTCACGAGGACAGCATGTCCTCCACGAGCGATTTCGTCAAGAAACTGTACAAGTGCGGCTAATACTCGCTGACCTTTCTGTGGCCTTTCTCACTGACTCATGTGCAGGATGCTTGAGGACCAGTCCTTCCAAAATGTGGTTTCCTGGGGGCCTCAGGGTGACTGCTTCGTTGTGAAGGTATGCAATACTCCGTGTTCTGGAGGGTCCGCGATTGACGCCCGCGCTAGGACATGAACGAATTTACAAAGTCAATATTACCCCGCATGTTCAAGCACTCGAATTTCGCCAGCTTTGTGCGGCAGCTCAACAAGTACGACTTTCACAAGGTAAAGAATACCGACGACAACCAGTTTGGCGAGCACGTATGTCTTGTTTTTGCTTTGGTCGCACAGGACCTCATTTGGAACAGAGCTGGACGTTTCGACATCCTGACTTTCACGCCGACCGACGCGACGCGCTCGAGAATATCAAGCGCAAAGTCCCAGCTCAACGCAAGACCACCGGTGGAACCTCTCTACCAATGGCCTCTGCCTCCTCCTCGTATGCCCCAGCCACCTCCTACACGCCATCCGCTGCCTCGGGCTCCTTCTCCGGCAACTCATATGGACTCGACTCGGGAACGTCCAAAATGGACACCATGCAGGCGCAGATTGCGACGCTGCAGTCTCAGCTCTCTTCCCTTGGTGCCGCCCACGAAGACGTGCTCTCCCATGTCCGCAACCTCGAGCGTAGCTACCAGGAGGTCCTCGTCGAGATGGTCGGCTTCCAGCGTGGCATGGCGCAGCAGGACGGTCTCATGCAGAACCTCATACAATACTTTTTGCGCGAGAATAATGGGAACGGCGCCGGTGAGTGAGGTTCGCCTCTGCCCTCCCGTGTGCCCGACCCTGTTCCTAATCAAATACATTGTTTTTTTCTTGACTTTTCTTTCGGTGCGAACCAACGTAAAGGCAAGATGAAGCAACTGCAACCTACCGACGGCGGCATGGATGGGGGTGGGAACCCGTTCCTGTTCATGCAGCAGCAGGAGACGCAACGGATGCTGGACAAGAGCTTCGCCGAGCAGGATGTCGCGCGCGCAACGCTCGTGCAGATGAGCGAGATCTCGCGCCGCGCGGAGGCGGTGGGGATGTCGTTCGGCGGGCAGGCCTCGGGCTCGGGTTCGGGCGCGGGTGCGAGCAATACCCGCGTGGGCACGAGCGGGATCGGTGCTGCGATGGGTCGCATGGACATGCTCGCCCGGATCGAAGAGCTACAGGCTCAGCGTGACCGTTCGCGGCTTAGCACGCCGCTCTTCAACGGCAGTAGCAACCCCGTCGCCAGCGGCTCAGGTGCGAACGGAATGCCACCGACTCCGGATGAGGAGCAGCGACGACAGCAGATGGGTGGACAAGAGCGGACAGAGTCTCCCGAGTCGGACGACTACGAGGACGAGATGGTCGTGCCCACGCCGACGAACCCGCCGAGTCTCGACGTCGCACTGGCGGAACGGCCTGCTGACCCGTGGAGTATGGTCGGCGGGGACGCGCACGCGGGGCTCGAGGTGTACACCGTCGGGCACCTCATGCCGCGCGGGAGCGCCGCGTTTCCGGACGCCCAGGGCAACTGGTCTTTCGACAGTAGCGAGTTTGCGAGCGAGATGGTGGGGAAGCAGGAAGCGTCGTATCCCAGCACGAGTAGCGGGAGCGGGAGTGGGAGTGGCTCGAGCCCGCCGGGGAAGCAGACCCTGCGTGTACGGCGGTCAACGTTCGTGCCGGGGTGGGCGGTGCCGCCCCGCGTGTTGCTGGTGGACGATGACGCTGTGAGCCGGAAACTCAGCAGCAAGTTCCTGCAGGTGTTTGGGTGCACGATCGACGTGGCTGTCGACGGTGTCGGGGCGGTTAACAAGATGAATCTGGAGAAGTATGATCTCGTCTTGATGGTGAGTCTCCGTGCATTCCTCTTTCGTTTCCAGCTAACTGGGCGCAGGATATTGTTATGCCGAAATTAGATGGTGTCTCTGCCACGTCGATGATTCGTAAATTCGACCCGCAGACGCCTATTATCTCCATGACAAGTAACTCAAGACCGAACGAGATCATGACTTACTACTCCTCTGGTTCGGCCTTCTATCCAAGTAGCGCATTGACCTTCTTCTAACACCCCCGCAGGGATGAACGACATCTTACCGAAACCCTTTACAAAGGAAGGGCTACTCGACATGCTCGAAGTACGCGCTCCCGTCCCCTCCCGTCCTGCCAAACTAACTCACCCTCCCAGAAACACTTGACGCACCTAACGGTGATCAAGGAAAAGATGTCGACATCAATGCGTATCCCGCGGCAACCGTCGGGGATACCACCGCTCGACGATGCGGGATTCGAGAGCGCACTACAAGCTGGTGCGGCGTCCAGCTCGGGAGGATCTTCATCGCCCGGGAGCACCCTCATGGGGTACGGCCTCGGCAGCCCTGACGCAGGCGACGGGCGCATCAACGTCCTCGCAGGGATGGGGCTTTCGGACGAGCAGTATAATATTATGCTCGCGGGGATCATAGGCGGGGACGGATTTAACTTTGGCGAGAAGCGCACGCGCGAGATGGACGAGGGCGACCCGGATGGGCGGGATGGCAAGCGGAGTAGGTTTGAGCTCGTCGAGTAGTTAGTTGTTGCTTTGCTTTTTTCACTTTTTCTTTTTCTCTAGCTTTTTCTTTATCTTGCAGCATCCCATCTCATTCGTCGGATAACTGTTACACTATATTCTTGACCTAGAGTTGTATCCAAACTGTGTACTCATTATTAATTGTATGATAATCAGTTGAATCCACAGCTGCTTGAAGTCGGCTGGCATCTTTCTGACGTTCTCCGTGCCTGTGCCTTGAGTCAAGCTGTCTCATTCGAGGGCCATCTGCTGGGAGAGACAGACGTCAACGTGCTCCACTACTTATAAACTCACAAAGCAACTGGATCGTCTAAATTTGAGCCCACAACCAACCCGCAACCATCCGCATACCCTTTGTCGTACTTGACATTATGAAACTCGTCTTCTGCATGATACTCTTCGTGTTCGGAATCGGAATACAAGCGAGTCGGCTGGACGAGAACGTCGCGAATGTATGTCTATTTTATCTTGAACCCGACGAATAGATGACTTACAAGGACGTGTGTAGCCGTGCCCACCTGCGACCTGGTGCACACCGGATCCAGCTGATCTTTAGCGAGGCCAGGAGAGGAGCGCAGGAATTGGGAGCATACAGCTGTTGCCTACGATTGTGCTTTAAATTTGAACGACGTTCCGTCTTGCATGATGATGGATGGTCACCTATCCAAAACGACTGCGCGTCATCTACTGTCTCCAAAAACGTCAGTTGTCGGTTGTCGGGGGCGAATCTATAAAAGCGCGGGTTACATCTGTCGGAAAAATAAAAATACCCTTATAATCTCACGCCCTTATAAGGACATGATTCGGCGGTGATGAGTCGCCGGGCTGCCTTATGCGGCGGTTATCCGGTCTGAGCGCCACATTATCGGGCGCTAATAATCTTGTTTTCTCCCGCCTCAATCCCCTTGCTCTCAATCACCCACAGCCTATCGGTGGCCCTTCCATATGGCTCTGCCAACTCTTCCTCAACATCCAACGTCAAGCCCCCGTCCGCCGTCTCCTCAAGGCCCCAAATCCACGGTCGCTCCTCCCACACCTTTGGCCATTCCTGCCCAGCTCTTCAGCCTCATCGGTAGAGCTGATTCCATCGACGTTCGGTGTGTAAATCATCACCATTCAAGGTCATCTCTCACTTCCTCCAAGGGCAAGGAGCATAGCGGAGTTCTCTGCTTTAGCGTCCTCACATGCACCAGCGGTTACGCGCGACATGCCGCTCCACGAAGCGCATAACAACCTCCGGTGACGTCGCTCTACGAACATCGTCGGGAATGGAAGCGTCCATGCCATTCCCGTGGCACTGGCAGCGTCGATTTGGGAGCGCGAGAGAGAGGTCAACTTCGTGCGTCCACTCTCTTTGTTTTCAGATTGCTTTTGGTGCGAGTAGTGATCCCAGCCGACGACACGACACGCCTCCTTCAGCCACGGTCTTCGGATTCGCACTCTCGCGCTGCAGTCGCCGTCACGCTATAACAACCACCGCACGCGCAATACTTTCACCGCCTTGACCTCCCCACCGCCGGCTCATCCTCACGCGCAAACTCGATTCCCACTCCGGGTACGCAACCCCTGTGGGCGTCCTTCGAGGTACCGCCAGAAGAGCAAGGGGAGGGGGGAGGAGTACGACGCCCGCCCGTCTGCGCTGCACCTGACCGCGTTGGCGACGTCTGTCTTGTGGGACGCGCGTGCATATGCCGCGCCTTGTTGGTACATAGTTTGTCATGCGTATGAATGAATTCATATCTATCTGCAACTCTACATGCCCTTTAAACGAAGCGCCATATCACCATCCAAGACATCGAACACAATGAACTCGCCTGCTCTGCCGAAGTCGGGGACCAGGACCGCGCCGCGAATGATGGAATGAACTGAGATAAATTCCGCGTCCTTCCTCGCCTTCGCACGAACTCTGCGGAATCGCAACATCTGATCCTTTCTGCGTGCTTGACCGGTCGGGGCGTCGAACGGCAGCACGAGGGCGAATGGATGGGACTTTTCCTGCACCGTGCAGGAGAAGAGATAAATCAATTGGGCGTATATGTCGCGCTGTGTTGTCTTGACCAACACACAGTCGTACCGCGGATGACCTTGGAATTTCGGATTGCACCGCAGATAGTCGGCTGTAGGTGCCCAGGTACTGAGGGAATCGTAGTGAACCTTGAGAAACTGAAAAGGTATAATCTATATGGGCCCCACTTAGCGCACCATTTCTCGGGAAGCAGCGCATTCCTACCGTTTCAATGCCGTCAAATCGGAGCCGTCTTTGGTTGGGAAGCGCATATCCATAGGCTGGGAGGAAATCGGAGAGGAAGTCACCAAACTTGATTCGGAATCGTTCGAAAGCAACGTCCGGGGCCATGTCTTGCTCGAGCTTCGCGAACGAGATCGCTGGGAGTTTGGATCCTATATCCACATTGGAAACTATGGATCCTTCGAGATCGTCATCGGGAGCGTCGTTGTCTGCGAGGGCATCGATCTGCTCTCGGATATACGTTGCAACTGTACGCCGGTGATCGTGTTTCGCAAGCTAGAGATGTTCTAGTGAAAGGCACAGCACAAGTACACAACACACCTGTGGAGTTATGTCTTTGAAATTGGTGAGCCTGTGGTACGTATCACGAATTGTTCCGTGCATCGATTCACTCGGTTTGGTGGCATAATTCCGACTAGCGCCCTTTCTCTCGACATCATCGAAAGCATGGCGGCGAGCATGAAACTTCGGAAAATTCCAATTCTTCTCGCCGTAGTCAGTTCCATCGCAGGCGGCAATGTATTGCTACAGATGATGAGAAGATCTGTCTTCTGCGGAGGAGTACTTACCTTCATCGTTGCATCAAGAGTTTGAACCTCACGTCGCCCATCAGCAATAGTTTTGGAGGTGTGGACCTCGAAAGCGATAGATGTCCGGAACTCGAGGTAGCTCCGAAGGGCTTGAAGGAGTAGTAGGCCAGCGTTGTCTGTGAGAACGTTGTGAGCGACAAACAGCATCATCTTTGCAATGTCTTCATGCTTGGAGCCGTCGTTGAACGAGGTGTTCATAACCGTGTCAAAATGTTTCAACCCTCTCCAGCGGGGGAAGGCGGACATTCTTTAGGGTTGGTTAACGGCTGTATAGGTAGAAGGACGGGGGCAAAGCCTACTGTGAGTCTATCTGAACAATGGCTGCTCGCCCCAGCTCTGTAACGCGTGCTTTGATCTGCGGGAAGAGATGATCGTCGAAAAACCCTCCGTCGTCTGCGTGGAGAGGGTCATAAGATATTGCAGCATGGGGATCTGAGCCCTTGATTTTCCACATAGCGTTCTAGGTGCATGTTGAACGTTGAATGACAAGGAGGGGCACGGAAGTTCAAACACACCTCGACATCGCGCAAACCGTTGTCTTTGAGCTCCTCGTCGCGTTCTGCTGCGGTGCGCATGGCACGAGCTTCTTCAAGAATCTTCTCAGATCCTTTACCTGTTCGCAATGGGTGCTCAGTCGAGAGATCAGATTGTTCATTCCACGGAACAAAGCAGACGGGGCAGGGATACAGACCCTTTAGCCCGCGGATTAGAGCCATAACGCAACTGAAATGAGATTTAAGCATGGCTACAGTGGCGTGAGGGGATAACTTACGCCTCTTCGTAGTCCGCAGCTAGAATCAGGATTATTGGCCAAAGCCAACGAAGCTTCCCGTCGCCGCAGCCTGTCCATTCCCCAACCTTGGAGGGATGGACAAGGGATTCCAGTAGCTTGTAAAATGCGGTATGCCAAACTACATTCTTGAAATTGCTGAAGGCGGGCTTCCCGTTTTCCTGTGGATCGTCTTTCACCTACACATTAGGTTAGTTGAGGCTGGAGCGAAACCTGACGACATACTATAGGTTGATGTCCGACGACTTGACCCCCGCCGGATTGGATACTGTTTCTGACTCCGCAGACGATATTTGCCATCCGAGCGATCACGGGATAACCTTTCTGAGTGCCGAACGACGACAGTTTTGCTTTGTCGGCGTACAAGACAAAGCAGACAGGTTTGGCTGCTGGATCATCCGGTAACGACGACTACGAGGGAAGGGTAAGTAGTGCGGGCAGGAACAATTGGACCACCTACTTGTGCGGCCCAGAACGCGTCAGCAGTCCACGGCTCGTGGTAAAATCGCACATATTCTTCACTGGTGAACCGGTATGCCTTCTCAGCATCCCATACGAATGAAGACGCAAGACCGGGATCTTCGATGAGACTTCGCGCCCATTTCCAAAGCGGTCGCGTGTGAGTATCATAATCCATATCTTCATTCTTGTACTTGACGGTGATGGTCCCTCTCTCAAACTGATATGCTGCTGAGCAAGGGTGGATAGACACAAAGAAGATTATACCTCCGTGCATTTATGCGATGCCAAGGTCCACAATGCCTCCAAGTCGCCGTGATTAGCAATGGTGAAGTCCTTGGGATTTGCGCTGCAACGTCGGATGAGGGAGATCAACGACTCGATCGCGTTCTTGTTTAGCATGTAGTTTGTACAGTATTCAGCGAAGTCGAAGTCCAACTCAGACCGAAACGGCGTCCACGGAGTTTGATCTGTGGCCTGTCTTCGGTCGCTCGCTACAAAATATGCCCTGAACGAATCGAATTTGGGGTCGCGCTTGCTGTGAGGATGAAATATACGCTTGATTTCAGTGTCCTCGGCCGTTGGAGGACTCGGAGGACGCGGATCTTCGAACGGCGGGACTTCCGGGTCGTCGCTGAAGGTGTCGCGGACTGAGGACTGATGATCCAAATAGTCTGGTGGGTTTCTAGGCTGTTCGGGTATCTCCACATGCAGCACATTTTGGTTGGATCGACCTGCCGCGGTTTGTCCTGTCCAACAAGTTGAACGGAAGAAGAAATAGAAGAGAGAGACTTACCGTTGCCTCCTGCTTCAAGTCGTTCAACTTCAGCTTTTCCTGAGACTGTTTTCAACACAACAGAGCGTTGATAGTATCTGCACCTACTTTTCTGCACCCTCAAGCTTGCAGCAAAATCTCTGGCTTGCTCCCTGCGACCCTTCGCAGCGCGGCATGCAGTTTCATGGGTTTGTACACCCCTCGGACTAAACGGGTCTCCGCAATGGCGGCATTCAACCTTTCCGTTGTTTTGAGCCATGGGGTTGAGTTAAGAAGAGAAGCGGTGGGAGACGGTGAGTGCTCGAGTCAAGGTTGAATATTCAATCATCACATGTTCGTGTTGACGTGCTTACGTCACCCATCTCACTCTTTCACCACGACCACCACACCTCGTCGTGTCGCGTTGACTCTCCTGCGCGGGAAAGTCACAGGTACGGTGCTTTGTGACTCCTCGCGACTCAAACTGACGGATGTCCGTCAGTTTTTGGCGCGTCTCATCGTCGACCACTTGCCGCTCCGATTCGCAGGCGTCAAGCGTAGCTCCATCGATTCCCCGGCTTGAACGTGCTCACCAATGCCCTGGGAGTCCAGTCCATCCTTCAGTTGACGTGTCTCGAGGCAGACAAGAAGGTGTGTTTTCTCTGCTGACTTCAAATTACTGCCACTGCTGACTTTCCCTTGTTGTGAATCGAAGAAGCCGCGGCGGGCCCGGCCACTCAAACCTACGCAGCAAGATACTGCCCTGCATCTGGATTCCCGCGCAGACCCCGCAAACGGGCAACAAAAACTCATCGACATTGACGACGAGAGATGCCACTCCGAGTGTGCAGGTCAACACAGTAAGTATACCACAGTTCTATCCAGCTGCTGCCATTCCAAGAATCAGCACTTGGATCTGGAGGAAGCAGCAGCTGAACCCCGTGTTAGCCTGAATGCATGGCTGAGCATATGTACAGGCTGCAAGACATGCACTCCTCAACACCATCTCCGCCCTCGACCCGTGCCGCAACGAGCTCGCCCCAATCTCCAAGCTCTCCCCGGAACTCCTCTCCGAAATATTCCTCATCGTCGCCGCCCATTCGCGCCTCTCCGCCGCGCACCCCGAATACCTCTCCGCCGCCGAAACGCGCCGCTGCACCGTGGGCGTGTGCCACCACTGGCGCGCTGTGGCACGAAGCACGGCGCATTTATATAACTACGTCGATTTTGCGCGCGACTCGCCGGAACGCGTGCGGCAGGCGCTGGAGGACTCCAAGGTTACGCCGCTCGTTGTGCAGGCTAACCTATGCTCCTCGACGCACGGCCTCCGTAGCGTGCTGCTTGCGCTCGAACACTTCCCGCGCATCGAGTGATTGGATCTGAGCCTCACTCGTTTCTTGCCCCGTGGTTTGTCGAGGCGGCGCCGGCGCTTGCGGTCCTGCGGCTCCACTGCGAGCACGAGATTCTACTGCCCTCGGGTATCTTTGCGGGCGCGACGCCGCGTCTGCGCACACTTCCACCTCGAGTCCTCGACGTCCATCGCCCAGCCCGCGCGCATACACCAAGCCACCTCGTCTTCGCAGCATGTCGCTCCGGCTTATCTAGCCACCCCCGAATCCTCACACCCCCAAACCCCCATCCAAACCTCCGCAACCCCATCCTCCTCACACTTAACCTGCATCCCGTTGTCCCGCAGAATGAAGTAGATTCGCTCCGGCGTCTGTACCACCACCAGGGCGGGGTGCAGCGGCCGCTGGTTCGAGGCGGTGAAGTGGAGGCTCTCGACGTGGTGGTGCGCGGGGAGGAAGAGGTTTACCTTGGCTTTGGTTACGCGCGCAGGGGCGGGGGCGGGGCCGTCGGAGACCGTCCTCGTGTCGCGTATGCAGGCGCGTCCCACCCCACTCAGCCATATTACATCAAATAACTGACGACGACCGCAGTGTACCAGACGGTTCTGACTACAACAACCGCACCGACATTAACACCCACATCCACTCCAAAGACCGTCCCTCCTCGCGTCCCGTCAACAACCCCAACCCCAACGACCGGTGTGGCCAATCCTCCCTCCAAAAGACCTTCTACGGCTGTCCCTCTCAATGACCCACACCATGGAGCTACTTGACGACGACAAGGCGAAGGCCGACTCGTCGAATGTACCTTCGTTGAGGGCACGGCATACTCCTCGTGCGACAGCTCGTGTTCAACGCGCAGCGGATCCGCCTCCAACGCGTTCCTTACTTGCCCGTCCGGCTTCTACTTCGACTCGGGCGAGTGTGTTGCGACCTGTCCCGATGCCCCGTGTGCAAGGACTGTGTGTTTCTACCTCTCCGCTTCTCGCGCCCAGCCGCTGACACTCACCATGATAGTGTTCCTCGGCGACAATGGGCGCGTTCTGCCGTGCGGGCATGAGACTTGCTTTGGTCAGTTCTCTACCCACCTATTCACTTCTTTGTGGATCTAACGAGCGACATAGACTGCATGCACCCACCCAGGCCCGACCTGCCACAAAATGACGGACCTGAAGTCAAAAAAGATCTTCAAATCCTCCGCGTTTGGTTTGACCCGACCGAGGACGAGCTGGAGCAGCACGCGCGCTCGAAGCGCGAGGCTAAGCGCCCGCGGTACAGCTGGAGCGACAACGTGAGCAGCAGCGTGCATGTGCGCGCGACACCGCAGAAGGTGTTTGAGGACCGGCGGATTGACTCGGACGACGACGACGACATGCCGGATGTGCCGCTGCTTGGGGCGCTCTTCAAGAAGGAAGAGAAGGTGTGGGCCGCTATTGGCTGGCTTCCTGTCTCGCGTTGCTGATGTACGTGTGTGAAGGAGGAGTCGATCTCGACGGCGAAGAAGTGGAAAGGGCAAGGCGGGGAGGAAGGCAAAGTTGGGGGACGACGAGGACGATGTGCCCTCGGACGTGGTTATCTCGAATTGGGGGCGCGGCGACGACGACCTCGAGCCAAGCACGAAGATGCTCGAGATGATGAGGCTCCTGAAGGAGTGGGAATCGACCGGGGACAAGACGATCTGCTATTCACCGTGTATGTCATACCTCATCCCCTTTATACTCAACGTTCACTGACTTGACTAATGCAGGGACGTCATTGCGCAGGGCTGTATCATGTGTACGACCCAGTGGTATGCGGAGAACGGCGTCGACAGTATCCTCGAGCATACATGTGTCCTCGACGGTATCGTGCCCGTCCTTGTGCCCCTCCCGGCCTTACCCCCACGCCGAGACTCCTAATGCGCACCCACTCCTTGTGGAACGGTAGACCGTTAACGTGCGCATGCACAGCGCCAGCGCCAGCAAGCCGCAAACTGGGTTCTCGAGGGCGCGCTGGATTTGTCCGTGCTGCGTACATCGCTCTGTCCGTGTGCTCACCTCTGAGCGTGTCGCAGGGATGGAGGTCATACTGCCATCGACTGTGGCAGTTGCTTTTGTCTCGTACCGCACCTCCATTGCAGAGTACTCAGGTGTACCCCTCAAGGCACCCTGGTTTCTTGCATGACGAGGGCGGACTTGACCCATACCTGCAGATACATAATATTATACCGCTATGTCAAGTCTGTTAGGCCCTCATTTGATATGCGCGATTTACGCTGCAAGCATCCTGCCATGACTGCTTTAGGTGCGTATCCAATTCCGTATATGTTGCGACCATTTCCACTTACATTCCTTTGTTCTTTCCTAGCTCCATTGGCCCGTCGCTTGTCCGCCCACCATTTAAGGATCAATCATCGAACCTGAATGCAAATCGTTTCTTATTTTGCTACCACAACCATGTCCGTCTTCCCCCTCAATGCTGCAGATGCTCGCAAAGTCCAGCGCGACATTGACTTTAACGAGGCCTTATCCCTATACAACAACCGTCTCGCAGCCATCGACGCGAATGGCCACGCTCCTGCTGAGGCGCGTCCAGACACGGACATCGCGGCCAACCGTCGGTATGCGTTCATCCCGACCAAGAACGAGTACCTCCAACGCCGAGTGGACTTGGACAACGTAGGTTTTCCATCTATATTGTAGTGGTTTGATGCTCACTTTGAGAACAGCCCGCGCATGTCGACAAATTGGTTCTGAGCCACAAGCAACTCGAGAACAAGTTGGCGGTAGTCAAGATGTTCACCCTTCACAGCACCATCGACGACTGGGTGCGCCGCGGTACACAGGACGCCGAGATCGAAGAGTTAAAAACCCAATGTGCCGCCCTCTCCGGTCGCTGCAGCGACCTCGAGGGCCGCAATGTCGAACTCGAGGACCACAATGTTGAACTCGAGGGCCGCAATGTCGAACTCGACAGCGCCAACGCTGAGCTCGGGCGCCACCACATGGAACTCCAGCTCGAGGTGCGCTACCTCAAGGCGCAGTAAGTCGTTTTTTGAACAAGGGAGAATCGTGCTGAGAAACTGTTGAAATATTAGACAGCAGATTCAATTCGCCATCCCTGTCTTGGGTATGCTACCGGCCGACGTCGATGAGGCGGGTGCGCCCGCCTGAGTCCTTTTCAGTTTCATCTGTCGGTCCAGGCGGAGGTCTAGAGAACCGATGGTTTTAGAATAGCTTCAATATCATACGCGAGTCAAAAAGTTTAAAATTCCTGATTTGATTCGCCAAACTGTGTGAGGAACTGTCGACCCTGGATGCCTTGCGGCGAGGTACCGAAACACTCTTCACATCTCCCACAACCATCCTCTTCAACCTCCATGTCCGACGACGAGGGCGACGACAACATCCACTTGCAACCTCTCAATCATAACGCGTCGCGGGATGAATTGCTGGAGGTTTGTGCATCCTGGCTGCCACTCCCCGACTATCAGCTATAGGTCTAACCACACCTTTCTGCAGGCGTTGACAGCATCTCAGCTTTCTGTTGTGAAGCTCCTTGCAGAGAATCGCGAACTCCGCAAGTCGAACAATGATCTTCTGGCGACCTCATCCAAAAAGCGACGCAAGGGCGGGGAGGAGGATCTCCTCGGATACAAGGGACAAGTTGTGGGACTCGCAAAGAGCTTTCTCTTCACCCGCGCACTTTGTATCCACGCGACAGCCTTCCAAAAGAACCCACCTCCTCCGACCGCTATTGGAGATCGATTTGGCGACAACAAGAGGTACAACGACGGTGTAACCGCAGATTTATACCGCCACATTCCCGAGAAGTTTCATCCGCTGTTGAACCTGAAGGAGTATGGCAATTTTGCGAAAGACGTACGTGCTTTATTTTATTTCTTTGAAGTAAAATGACATTGTTGGCCAGTTTATCCGCGAACACGGGGATGGACGCTCAGTCCTCATCTCTGCTGTTCGTAAAGCCCTTCCTGTCATCTTACAGCAGTACAATGTCGGCTCGGAAGTGCTTCCCCTCCTCGCCTCTGCCAACGCCGATCGAAAGAACAACAAGACCCTCGAAGGCCTCCTTCGCTTCCCAAATGAACGCCGGGCCACCCTCTACGCACCTATTCTGTTTCCCGGTCCTACACAAAACATGAGCGAGGTCTTTACGGCGCCAGCTGTCATGCAAGTGAGTACGATACAATGTTCGCTTCACCCAGCTAATGTGGGAACTTCCAGGTTCATCGAATGATGCTCTTTGGGCCAGGAAGTCTGACCGTAGGGTCCAAGCCAGCTCCCAACTCAAACGGCGTCAAACTTGGGTGCATGGAGATTACCGAGTCCTCAGTTTCCACTGCCGCCACTATTGTGAGTCTTCGCTTCGGGATTTGCTCTGACCATATCTGAGTGTGTCACCAGACTCGTTTTGTCTTGTCTCCCGACAAGGAGTGGGCAGTGAAGGGTGCCATCTCAGGCGTTGAATGGGAAGAAGATTATCGCGCTTATCACCAGATGCTGGCCTGCAATCGGCACTTACCTCATGTCAAGAAGATATTCAGGACCATCCATAACTTTGTCTTCGCAGGCCTGACCGCTTCCAGCACGACCATCGGCGCAGAGAGTGGGTCCGACACGGAGGCAGATGATGGGATTAGTGATGCATTGCGCCGCTTCCAATTGGGTAGTGACGAGACGGGTATAGACGACGGGGACAACGGGGACAACATCGGGGCTGGGAATGGGGGGGAAGCACCACGTGTGGAACAGGATGATGAACCTGCCCCGCCGATTGAAGAGGAAGTTGTTGTGCCGGTCGCCCCTGTTATACGTCGTGCACCGCGCAGAGCTGGTAGTAGGAAGTAGTGTGTGTATGGTGGCCCGGGCCTGAGACGGCGGTTGTGGGCTCGACGAATTTCACGCAGTGTATCAGGCTCGGAATGATATGAATTTCTTTTTTTTGGCCTGGGGCAAATGCATCCTAGCCGCATGTATTGAACAGACAACCCTTATCTACATTGACTGCCTGGCGCAGTCGTTTATGGCGCTGGTCGTCTACAATGGTGATTTCCGCAAGGTCGCCGGTTCGACCCTTATCATGGACACTCTCCCACATAAGCGCCTGAAAATAACTGACAGCTGGAAATACCTTTTGCCGTCCTTTTTCTGGCGGCCGATTTCTTTTTTTCCTACTAAACATGGCTGACCCTCCTTATCTGCGCTTATTAGGACCCAGTCATCTTATCTGGTCTGATAAACCCCCGGCCGCCTTATCATATCTCGCAGCCTAATTAGCCTGCCGGCTCATTATCATTGACTCCCATCTTATAATGCTGTGATAATGAGGCCGCGGCCTTAAGGCCTGATCACCGGTTATTCACGGTTATCGGCTTCAGCCAGTTTTTCCGACATCGTGGGCCGAAACTCATGAAGTTCATCTCTACCTTTTTCTTCTTGGGTCGCTTGGCCTCGTTGTTGCGGCGCCGGCCTCGCTCGAAAGGAACACTGAAGGCCTCCAGGTGGTTTTTCTGCGAAGGAAACTTGAAGCAACTCTGACGGTCATCGGTAGGCTCGAAGGGCGATTATCGGACCATGCCCAGCGCATCTGCTTTGAGGTCGTTCCGGCGAATACCTGTGAGTTTTTGAACCTTCCACGGAAGAGTCTGATTTTTTAGCTTCCACAGGTTTACTTCGGGCGCGACCCAGTCCATACTGCTGAATTTCCGGAAGCCTTGCATAAACCACTCGGGATCACATCAGATAGTCCTCGAACTTTTCCGTCAACTCTTCCAGCTTCCAGTATTTCTTCAAGTTCTCGGCTTTCAGATCCTCGACCTCTGCGTCCAAGTGAGCGAAAAGGACACCGCGGAAACCATCGAGACAGGTGCGCATCTGCTCCGGGGCTATACCTGAACGTCAGCGGGGTAAGAGAGTCCCTTCGAAGTAACTCACAGTATGTCGACGGCTCTTTCTTGAATTTGGTGATGAGTGTCGTCAGCTCTTCGAGACCTTGTTATCGGGTAAGCAGCGGTGGTTAAAGAAGGCGAATAGCACACCTTCATGTATAGCCTTGTGCGAATTAATATGTGCGTCATCTGTCGAAAACTACGAGAAAGTTAGTGAGCGAGAAGCGATCAAAAAGTAGCGCCCACCTCAGGCATCCGTTGAGCCAATATCGGAAAAATGTCGCGCTCCTCTATGGTGTGATGCATTGTTAAATCTACAACGGATTGAGACCAGCAGGAAGCATATCTGCAAGTAAACTGACGCAAGTTTAGCCTTTGAGCCATTTGTAAATACAGCGAGAGGCTGAGGCCGCGTTTCGTAAAGGAGCCATCGGCCAGCTTAAATGCTCTGAGACAAACGTCTCGTATAAGGGCGGAAAGCTGTAAAATCACCTCATAGATAGTGTTGACTGCCCAAAAATTGAGCCAACTGAAGATCGGATAAAGTTCTGAATCGAGACGCACATTCCTGCTTGAAGTAGGCGTGAGCACCGGCCATGTCCTACGTGTGGGAGATAGTATGTGGTGGTTCGATATTGTGCAGCTACATTAGTTTTCGAACGTAGTACCTTGCTGAACTAGGGATGACAAAAGTTAGTGAGGCGGAAGATCGCAAAAGGCGGAATGGAAACATACGCGACCCCATTGACGCTCTTCGAGACTTTGAGAGCCTGTCATTAAGAACGGACGTCTTCATGGTTAACGAACGGGGCCTTTAAATACAGGAGTTCTGACTAAACAGGTCTTGGTGAGCGTCGCTTGAGTGCGGTGATCCGTTATGTTCTTAGCGGTGATCCGCCTCAGCAGGCTCGGCTGAGTTGAACTTGGAGGAAGGAGGGCGGTTATGCTGAGGAGTAAGGGGATTTATTTCATGTCAAGTACATAACACGGGATATCTCCCGAGAAAACAGCCTTGCAAGTATTATTCAAAGTTCCAAACATCAAACGATAACTTTCGATGCGCATTCACTTCATCCTGTCGCTTGAATCAGCACGAGCGAGTTTTTGAGAACAACCCGCACCTGGACACCAACAATCCACTTTCCGTCGCACAGGACCCCGTTATAGACCGTCCCTTCAGACGTGTGGGCCACGACACATCCCAACTGCGAAGATAATTTCTCGGCAAATATTCCTAGAGTGAGACCGTCGACCCGTTGGATTGCTTCGCCCGAAACGGTACAAACGGTCGTGTCTTCCCCGGTGGTATTTGTGCTTATCGTCAGTTTTTTGTGCGCGTAGCGGTTGAAGTCGAGGAGTCGGATGCGGGAGTCTGGTTCGACGTTCACATAACGTTGCCCGCAGATGACCGGTAACCAATTATTCCCAATGCTCCTTCTGAGCCACTGAGAAATAGGAGGACCCCATTCCTTCCATGGAAGCACCTTCCCGTATTCTCCAGACGAGGGAAGGAGCTCCAACAATGCGCGCCGAGGAAGAACCAAGTCGAAAATGATTCCCTCCGGGTCGTTGTCGAGGGAGATGGAAACTTGGAGGACGATAATCGAGTCGACGAAGGACGCGTGGAAGGGCTCCCGCGAGCACAGGGATGTAGGACCCTTGGGATTAGATTCGATGACGAGGATCTCATATATGCCACTGTCTGCGAGTTGTGGAAGTTTCAAGGAGATCCGCGGACAGGGCAAGATGTCGTGCACGACATTCCCTGGGATGGACCACAACTCGAGCGTCCCAGTAGACTCCCGCGCCAATAATATGACGTCGGGAGACAAGAAACTGGTGGTTGAATATTCGCCGCGAATATCCTGGTGAGTCCAGTATTGTCAACGGCCAGAAAATTCCGAGTCAAAGAGAATTTCCATACCGTGAGAAGTTGACCCTGCTTCCAATCGTATATGAGAAGGTGACTCGTCATATCCCAGGCGTAGTCTATCAAGAGGGAAATCTTTGAAGCACAAACATCGAGTGCAAAATAGAAAGCGTCCTCCAAGGCGTCCAGATCCTCTCCAGGTATGGCGACTTTGATGACGGGTTCGCGAGCCATTCGATGTGCAGACTGCGTGGACATTTCGTAGAAACGAAGTTTTACGACTCCCTGGCCAACGGAAGGGTCATCGATCAGATTAGACCTGTAGCTGAAGATAAGACTCTGTGTTTTTGGCGTGGAATGAGACCACAAACGTCGAAACAATGGCTAGCAGGTCCTCTTCAGGAACGGCCAACACCATATCTTGGACATAACTATGCACCTCCAAGTGCTGCAGTACAGGCTCATCCGTCACGAGGGAAATCCACGATAGAACCCCGGAATCGCGCTGAGTCGCAACGAAAATCCCGCCAGACAGGCTGCAGGTCTGGACGGCAAAATCGGGCAGCTCAAACTGGCGCGTGGAAGTAGCTCGAAGTTCGGTAAAGTGCCTATGCATCTGTCTAAGCGCGACAAGCTTGTGAGCAGAACCGATATCTGTGTTCCCGGGATCGTCCTCGACGCAAGCGGCCAGAGCGGCCAACCGATATTGAAGCAAGGTCGAGCCATCGATGATGGATTTTACGCGTCGATTCGTAGCAAGGCAAGAGGTGAGAGCTGGTAGGTTTAGGGAAGAAAAGATGAGAATCAGGATTTCTGGTGGCAGGTCGAGCAAATGAATCGGCATCGTCGTGGTCAAGAAGACAGAAGAGTTCACACGGCTGTGTGGTTTCCCGGCCCCTGCCAAACAGTGGTGAGACGCGAGCACTGATATCGCATAAAAATTATCGCTGCGTGAGAGCCAGAGTTAGGTGGGCAGCTAAGGATGTTGTTCAACACAACAAGGCATTTTTGTATCAAGGAGACGCGACGCGAGCGTGTTATGGTGCACTATTTGTTTGATCACATCAAATCTTTGTCTAATTCTACTCCAACTTGTCTCCATCTCTCTCGACGGTGCGGATGCTCAGAGCTTCAATACCTCTTTGATGCCCTTCCACTGGTGGCCCGGCCAAAACTGCTTGGCGCTCCCCGCCGCGTCCAGCCCAGACCCTTCTTTATTCTCCTCTGCGTTCCACCCTGAACTCCCGGCCCCGTTCATGGTTTTCAGCAAAAGCGTCTTGAACTCCCCCATCTCTCCTGGAATAGCATCCAAGTGCTCCACGGTGGTGTTGAATATCTTCCCGAGGTCGTTCAGGCTCCGCCGCTCACCCTCCAGACGGAATGTGCGGTTCTCCAGCTCAACAGGGGGCAGGGTGGTAAGCACATGCGCAACAAATCCTGCGTGTGAAGCATTAGACCCCGGAGAATTTCTGAAGAAATCCCTGGCACACCTGCGATATCCTCAACGGCCGTGAAACTCGTGGGCGCTTCTCCTTTTCCAACCATTCTAATCGTGCCGTGCTCTGAATATCCCATCACCCAAGGGATGACTTCAATGAACAACCCCGTCTGGTAGAACCGCTATCAGCCACCGCTCGGAATGGACACCCTTCGCTCACATAGAATCGGACAGTGGGGATCCCGACGCTTTGGAGATAGTCTGTTATTAAATGTTTTGGTTTTATGAGACGCGGACTAAAATTGCAGCTGGACACTCACCGTTGATTTGTTTCTTTTGCCCCAGAACTCCCTCGGTCTGGCCGTCGGTCGAAAACCCGTACTCCGCAGGTGCAAACAATTTCACCCCCGCCAACTTCGCCGCATCGACGAGGGCCTTTTGGGCAGTTGTTGCCACCGTTGCGATGGTCGACAATACGACATCAACCCCACGCTGTTGGAAAGCCGCAGAAATCGCCGCAACGTTGGTGAAATCGACTTCCACAACCTCGACTCCTGATGCAACTGTTTTCTTGGCTGAAGATCCTGGCCGGGCGAATAGCACCACCGAGACGTTGCGTGCAGCTAGTGCCTCGACGATGGGTAAGCCTATCGTGCCTCCACCGACGACAGCGAATGATTTGTATGCAGACATTGGAGTTTCTTGGGTAGGATGAGTATTGGTTGGATGTTTAGAGGATGTTCAGACTCGTCTGTTATACCGTTCGTTTTCCGGTTTCACAGGATCAGCGGCAAATTCAAGGCCTGATAGAGACTGGTGGTTTGTAAAACTGGTTATAAACACCTCGGTCTTGAATTTCGTACCCGCCGAGTCTACGGGCATGTATGGACATTACTATCCCTCTTCCTTCTCCTTCGGAGTTGGGTTACTAACCTTGGCGAAATAATTATAGATTCAACACCTCCTTAATCGACTTCCACCGGTGTCCCGGCCAAAGCGGATTGGCGCTCCCCGCGGCATCCATCCCCGTTCCTTCCCGCTTGTTCACCACGTCCCAGCCAGTCGAACCCATCCCGATATCCAACGCTGCAGCCAAGAGTGTCTTCACCTCTCCCATTTCACCCGGAATACGGTCGACGTACTCCACCGTAGTGTTGAATTGCCTCGCGAGGTCCTTCAAACTGGCTCGCTCCCCTTCAAGGCGAAACTCGGGATTCTTGAGTTCCGCGGAGGGCAACGTGGTCAGCACATGTGCGACGAATCCTGTACCCACAAAAGTGAACCCTGGGAGCCCGCCAAAAGGTTCCTCAACGCACCTGCGATGTCTGTTATGGCCGTGAAACTAATAGGCACCTCCCCTTTGCCAACGACTCTGACCTTGCCGTGTTCGGGATACCCAGTGAGCCAAGGTATGAATTCAATGAATAGTCCATTCTGGAAACGAAACACTGAATCTCAGTTCAGCGGAACTGGAACCCACCGCTCACATAGAACTGTACAGTGGGAATGCCTGCGGCTCTCAAATAATCTATCGAGCAGCTTATCACGAGTCGAAAGGACAAATCGACTTGGAAACTTGCCTGCTATTTCTCTCTTATCCCCCAGCGGGCCCTCAGTCTGTCCCTCGGTCGGTAATCCATATCCAGCGGGTGCAAACAACTTGACCCCCGCCAACTTCGCAGCGTCGATGAGAGCCTTTTGCGAGACTGCCACTGATATCCCAACTGTCGACAGTACTACTTCGACTTTGTGCTCCTGCAAAGCCGTCGAGATCTGGCTGACATTGGAAAAGTCGACTTCGACAATCTCGATGCCGGGGGGCACTGTCTGCGTCCTTCTAGTTGACGATCCTGGGCGCGAGAATAAAACCACGGAGACCTGACGCCGGGCGAGTGCTTCCACAATAGGTAGGCCAATTCTACCCCCGCCGAAAACTGCGAACGACTTGTATGCGGACATGAGTGCTGAGGGTTGATGGCGTTTGGGGCATTCTATTCCTGGTATATATTCCCTAGGACCTGACAAAGACGTGTGGCAATGGCTAGAATACTCGTTTGTAAACCAGTTTGTAAGCCTTGACTGCCGGAACTCCGCCCCATTCTGCTGAGGCAGATTTGCGTTCTGTTCGCGGTCCAGGGTGTGGTTCAACCTCGAATTTGGCGGATGCAAGATGCATCTGTAGGAGTATCGAAATGATCCCAAATTCAACCAAGGTCACCAAAGTTCAACCTATTTCCGTCTCGGGGATAAATTATAATTGGAATGCTGAACATCGGACTACCTCAAAGAGTCAAACGATTTCACGAAGGGACATCCGAGTTACAAACCAGGCTATCCAACCTCGCCTTTGTCAGGGAATAAATCCCGGTGATTTCGCAACATACAACGTATAAAAAGTGAGTTCAAGCCCGTGTGACATCAATTTCAACCAACACTCAAACCCCACTCAAACCCCAATGTCTGTATACAAATCGTTTGCTGTCGTCGGTGGCGGCCTGATAGGCCTTCCCATCGTCGAAGCCCTCGCCGCCGCCCCGCAAAACGTCCACGTTGTGCTCTTCTCTCGGCCAGGCTCTTCAACCAAGACCGTGCCAAATGGCGTCCCCATTGTCGAGCTCGACTACAGCGACGTGACGGCACTCGCGACTGCCCTCCAGGAGCACAAAGTGGACGTCGTCCTTTCTACTATCAGTACCCGGGGACTGGACGCCCAGGGGCCCCTTGTCGAAGCCGCAAAAATTGCGGGGGTGAAGCTGTTCGCCCCTTCGGAATATGGGTTCCCTACCGAGGGCCAAACCGAGGGCGCCCTTGGGATGAAGATGCAGGTCGTCGGCATGTACTCCTATTCACTCGTCTCATATCGCAACTAACTTCCACAAAGATCACTTGCGACGCCTCGGCATCCCTACTGTGCAGTTCTATGTGAGCAAGAAAAGTCTTTCACGTTCGCATGATTGATTGAAACTTCCCTCCAGACTGGGTTGTTTATTGAGGGACTCCCTTCATTGACGGGGTTCAAGGAGAACGGAAAGGTCAAGATCGTCGGGAAGGGAGAGGCATATGCTAGCTTCACAGCGATCGCAGACGTCGCGGGTACGCTGGCGTCGTTCACCTCTCAGCGTCTTCTTCCTAAATCCTAATGCACCGAACTCACAGGATTCGTCGCCTACGTCCTGACCAATTTCCCCCCCAACGCGCTCGAAAACCGCGAATTCCGCATGGAGGGCGAGCGCGCGCGTATGAAAGACATGGGGAAGATATTCAACACCACCGTCGAGCACTTGGAGCCAGTTCCGAACGACAAGGCCGATTTGCAGATGATGTTGTTGCAGGTCTTGAGCAGTGGGTTGGGTTCGACTGGGTGGGATGTGATAAACAACAAAGAGGGTTCCGGTGCCGACGGGGCGGGGAGTGCGAATTCCCTTTGGCCCGGCCACCAGTGGAAGGGGATCAAGGAGGTTCTGGGGCTTTGAAGCGTATCCATAAACTTATCTGTCTAATGTCAAGCCTATCCGTAGCTTCCAGCGCTCAATAATATAGTCCTTGTTGAATTTTCAGTCATGTTCAATTCTTGAAGTTACATGTATACTGTTAATCGTAAGTAAGTTGTGGCTCGATATATGCACGCTAGCCAGCCACTTACTGAGTACACCCCTATCGACGTTCGAAATAATCAAGACTTCTTTTGCACGATATCGGACACTCGACCCTTCACAAACTCCTTACCCGCCCGCCTCAGCAGTGCTTTCCGCCCAACACCCCGCAGGTCAATATAGACCAAAGCAACATTGCGTGCCGTCCCCGCCATGAGCACCGAGCTCTCTCCCGCTTCTGTACCATATCTAGAATACACGAAACACGATCAAGACCGCGCAAAACAGCAGGAAAGCAAACACCGTCGAACGCACTTGTGCCCAACGACCACGCCCAGATTCTCAGTCCCAGAATCGAAAATCCGGCGCGTGGAGTTGTCGATCGTCGAGAGGATGAGATCGGCGGAGAGTAGGATGCGTGCAGTTGTGGTTAGTTTGAGCGAGACCGTCTCTGCGGACTTGCGTGGGGGTAGCGCAGGCGGTACGGGCGAGGACCCCCGCGACGGCGACGGCGACGGCTGCCGCCGCGGCGGAAGGGCCGGTTTTTCGGTCATCGGAGGAGTCATGTCGGGGGATTTCGTGTACGGTGGAGGTGCGAGGTAGGGCGCCGCGGGCGACGGTGCGCGCGGGGGAAGTGGCGGCGGCCCCGGGGTGAGAGTCGCTCGGCCCTTCCCCTTCGAGCTCCCGAGCGCCTTCTTGATCATGTCGTCGATGATCGCGACGGTTTTGGCGCTGATTTTCACAGCCTCCCCGCTGACGGAGTGTACAGCTGCGAGCCCTTTGCGCGTGCGCGCCGAGGATAGGAAGGTCACCGCTCGCGGTGGAAGCGGTGGTGGGGCCACGGATCCTACCGAACTCGTTGAACTCGTTGAAGCGATGCGCTGAGCAGAGGGTTTGGAACGGCTGGTATAATATGAGGATCCGGCTGATATGGCCGTGAGGAGAAGCGTCGTGGATCCAGATATTGCGTGGCTACAGGATGTGTTAGCAGTGGTTGAAATACTTCAAATGGGTGGCTCACGAAATAACTGTGGCGCCCGTTGTAATCCAATCGCGCTGTCCTGGAGGGATGGCCCGCGCGAAAATCTCCATGGCGTTCGCGTCATATTCCTCGTTGGATTCGGGCAATTCAATAATGACAGGGTCATTCTCGTGGCCCTTTTTAGCGAGCGTTGGATCTTCCTGGACGGAGAATTTCCTATCGAACTCCCCAACGACCTCTCCGTTATCTTGATCGACGAGAACGAGGTGTCCGCGAAGTTCCTTCGAGTCCGCGGGTTCGTAGATATTTGGAGCCGCATCAGGACTGGGAATATCCTGCGCCAGTGGGTCCTGAAGATCTGTGTACTGCGCCAGGATACTTTCGAAGATCTCAATTTCCTCCAAGAAGTGGGCGTCGGGAAGACTGGGCAGGGCGATGGTGAGGACCAGTTCCACCGGGTCCGTGTCTGTCGCCAGAAATGTGTACTTTCTCGACCCAGATTCCGAGAAGCGGGTCTCGATTCTGCGGGAAGGCTCGATAGGAATTTCCGTGTCGTTCATCCGAAGGACGAGATATACGTGGTGGTCACCGCCATTTCCTGCGCTGGTGGGCGCACCGGGGACTTGAATGGTGACACATTCCAGCGCGAGGGAGCCTGAGAGCTGGTGCCTCGCATTAGCGACGATGGAGCAATTTGCGAGGGTCAGCAGGAGGAAGGCGTCGGCAGTCGTCGCGGACATGGTGGTCGTCGTGGAGAAAGGGTGTCCGTCATCGTTGATCGCAACTTGTTGAGTCCCAATTGGGAAGCACAGCTTTTTGAACCACAACTCACCTTTATATGTAGTTCGAGACGTTTGAGACATTCGAGGCAGCTGAAACCAACTCATCAATACTAAAATGTCTAGAATCGTAAGGCGTATATCTCATTATCCTGTCGTAACTATCACTCGAACATGTTCAATTTTGATTCGCTCAAATTGAAAAGGTGTCGCTTACTCTACAATTTCCGGGAGAGGTACGGTCTAACTGCCAGCAGCGAAATATACCGCCAGAACTGCGAGCTTCCAATTTGTGACATCCCGAAGACCAGATGCGATGCAGTGTTGTTCTCGATCTGTGTGGCCACACCTTTTGTTCAACTTGTTTAAATAGTCGACACCCGCGACGCAACACCATATCACAACTTCTTCCCGTACCCATACTCCCAGCACATTTAGCCGTGCGACATCCAGAATGGCTCGCAGTCACTCTCTCCAGAACGGTTCGAAGACGAAGAAGGTGGTGGCGGCGCGGAAGCCAAACCCGCAGGCGCAAGATCAGTGGGTAAAGTGGTGCGCGGAGCATACCTGGACTGGGATGCTGTACGACGAGCATTTTGACCCCTACGCCGACCTGAGGCTTATTTACAAGTCGGAAGGCGAGTAGCGGTTGTTTTGTGTGGCGACCAGTAATGCTAACCTAGTAGTACAGCGAAGAGGTACTACCTGCTGAAGGACCACGAGCTGGCCACGCTGCCTCGCGTTGAACATCGGAGCCCGCAGGAATATAAGACGCAGACGTATGACCATGAAGATGTCAAGACCTTGCTGCGCCAGAAGTTGGCGGTGCTCGTCGGAGAGATGAACGCTGAATCTGATTGGAACGAGCTTTTGAACAAGGGAGAGGGCCTGCTTTCTGGATTGTGAGTGTTGCTGTAAAGTCAAGATTACACACGCAAGTCTACTCACGTCGGTTTAGCCTGCAGAAACGGCGTAAGGCGAGGAAGCGCGAGGTGAAGACTGTGCCTGTCGCGGAGAGCGAGCGCATTACCGCTGAAGTATACCACTGCCCAAAACCAGAGGGAGGTGGCGGTCCGCAGGAGACGGGGAACGACACAAGTGCGGATGGCCTCGGCCGCGACGACATGTCTGAATCTGTCGCGGAGAGCGAGTGCCTTACCGCCAAAGTATACCACGAGGGAGGTGGCGGTCCGCAGGAGACGGGGAACGACACGAGCCTGAGTGCGGACGGCCTCAGCCTGGACGACGTGTCTGAATCTGTCGCGGAGAGCGACGAAAGACCCTGCGAAGAGGAGCCGGCATCAGGCTGGTCCCAGGAATGCTCGCAGGACAGTCCCTGGGTGGTCGATATGGCCCTTGCAAGGAAACGGATGCGATTTCAACGGCCGCTTGAATCTGTCGCGGAGAGCGAGCGCATCACCGCCGAAGTATACCTCAAACCAGATGAATTTGCGGACGGCCTCGGCCTCGTCGACAGACGCTGCGAAGAGGAGCCGGCATCAGGCTGGTCCCAGAGAGGCTCGCAGGACAGTGCCAGTGCCTGGGTGGTCGATATGGCCTTTGCAAAGGAACGTGGGCAATTTTAGAGGACGCTCGATTGGGGAGGCTCCGGGATCGATGCGTAGCACCGTTCATTGTGCTGGTGAATCAAGCCGAGTCTGAATTTGTGCGCCTGTTGTGCAGTGTACATTATACCAGAACCCGCGTCCAGTCTGTGGCCTTTGCAAGCGCCGTCCAAGTACCCGTCGGTCCCCCGAGGCCTCGCAAGTGGCAGAAGGTTCCCCACCGAGCCCTAAGTAAGCAGTCGTCAGCAGAGTTTGCGGGTATCGGATATTATGCGCCTTACACCCAAACTCGTTGACGACTGTAACTGCCAGTGTAGCACTGGGTGATGGCGGTAGTAGCCATGGGAGGCGGGAGACCCACGGTGACGAACTGTTTCTCCCTCCCTCGATGGATATTTGCTCGAGTATTAGCGGCGGTTTGGATGAAAGAGTCAAGAAAGAGTCATCGTCACGGTTGATCGCAACCTCGTTTGGGTTGCACAGCTTTTTGAACCACGAAGTTTTGAAATATAATATCCACTTCGCCCATCCTTCCCGAGCCCTGGTTTGTTTAGCAGCCCTGCGCAAAACCCGTAATAAATATGAGGGGAGGTGCCAGTACAGTCCGAGGCCCCACCGAAAATTCAATTAGTTCGACATTGGAACTCAAAATTGCAAATCGATTCGGGCAAAAACTAGTAGTACAAGCATCACACTGCGGCCATTAATTCGCCGCTTCTTTTGAGATACACCCTCCGCGTTCAATCAGATGAGGGGCGGAATGATAAAGCAAGTGACCATATTGTCGCGCTGCACCGCCGACGCAACCTGCGCCGAAATATCGCTATTAATCGCCGCCTGCCCCCCATACGGGATGTTCACCGCCTTGGCCCAGCTATTTCCCACCGGCTGGCGCAGAAGCTGGTCCCCAACGCTCACCACCGCCTCGCCCGCGCCGTCCCAGTACAATGCAAACCCGGTGAAGGTGTACGAGTGCGAGATCATGAACCGAGTGATGGCGTCGGCGGCGGAGGGCGCGGTGGCGATGGTGCCGACGTGGTTGGGGAGGCCGGCGTTGCTGCCGTAGGAGATGAGGTGCACTTTACCGGGGCCGCGCGCGGTGACGAGGACGCCCATGCCGTTGTTGAAGGCTTGGATGGTGGACATGGTTGAGTTCTGCGAGGATATGTAAGAGAGGGTTCGAGAAATTGAGCAACAGGGAGGGTGCGTCGTACAAGAACGGTTGGTGGATTCTGGGGAATATAGTCAGCATGATGTTGTTGAAAGGGGGGAAGAAGGCATACAACGAGCTCGAGGTAGAAGGTTTGGGTGGAACCTGGGGACTCCAGCACGTCAGCTCCCTGCTTTATATGCCTACAGTCCCAGACATTTTTATTGCGGTCTCCCCACTGTCGGAGTTAATCTCCTTCTAGATGCCCTGTGTGAACGACGAGATGCTGGAGTAGCACGTATATCTATACCTAGGGAGCAAATGACCCTCTCGTGTGTGGTAGGGATTTATGTCGGCGGCAGATCGCGGGGAGGATTTATCGCGCGCCAAGTCTCCCTCGATTAACGACCGACGCTGATCGGGGGCGGCGCGAGAACCAGTGGATGAGATGATGGATTGAGAACTTGGCGGCCATTCCCGGGCTGCAAGGCTACTCCGGGTATTGCGCGAAAAGGATTGAAATATTGGAGTGGGCAAATAGTACGGCGGGTGAAGCTTGAGTGAACTTCGATGTCGACTGCCAGTGTAGCCTCACAAGAACCGATTCGTTGCCACAGAAGTTCAGGAAGAAGCGATTTGGAGCATGGTGGATTTAGAATCGGGGTTGAACCGCCCCTGCGACGACGTGTATATTGAACCATTGTATGGCGCCGGGTCGATTGTGAGGCCGAAGGGACTCACGGAGGCAGAATCCTGCGTGGCAGAGAGGCACTGGATATGCCTAGTAGTAGCAGCTCCACCCCATGGGCTTATGGCTCCTCAAGATGCTGGGCCGCTCTCCCGCAACTTCTTGGGGAGCGGGACCCCGATTCTGTTCTTGTAAGGCGCCACCGCTTAGCATGGAGTAAGCTAGCGTCTTGAGCCCACGACCATTCTACATGTCTGTCTGGCACAGCAGCGCCGAATCGGACGGAAATAGGGAGGAGGAGGAGCAATTCAACCGCGTGTGACACAGCGTAACACAGCAGTGCAAGCACGTGCCGGTTTCAAACTCCGCCGGCCCTTTTAAGCGACCGACGATCATTTTTTCTTCTTCAGTGTCCGCTCAACCAACTGGATCGTTCGCCTCGGCACAGACGTTTACTCGTCTGGTAACGTTTTACTTCAGGTTGACGGAGCGAAGCGTCCTCACGGATTGCCCACAAGACCAAGCTCTCGTTTGTCTCTCTCCCTTTGCGTTCGAGTCCGTTTCGGCGTTGACTTGGAGGTGGAGGTTTGGGGGCTGCGTTTGCGGCGTTATATTCCTTGTACCTGTCGTATTTGTGACTCTGTCTCTTTGACGGCGAGGTCAAGTAAGACCATAATGCATACATTTTGTTTCGTTATTTAATGCAATGCAGTTTTTGGAATAACTCGGATGACCTCAGTTGCTCAGCGCTCCATACTACGCTCAATAACAGGAGAGTCCAACACGCCCATATATACCGCTCTTCGGATCGGACGACGCTGAGAGCTCAGTACTCAGTGCTCAGTGTCCACCGGCTTGATTGATCTCGACACTGCCACTCCGCCGCTCTCAGCTTATGTACCCGCGAAGTTGCGGTATCGCGCAAAGTCGGAATATCCTCCCCCATCTTCTTACCAAGCGCACTCCTAGATGCATCCATTAGCATTTAAAGCAAGCCAAGGAGGGTCGGGTCTCATACGAGCATGACGATCATCCAGCTGCTTGACTCTCCCCTCATCGTCGTCGTCGGCGCGACTGGCGCCCAAGGAGGGAGTGTCATCACTGCTCTCGCAGACTCCACCCACCCGTATCGCATCCGCGGCTTCACTCGCGATGTCGCGAAACCAGCCTCTGTCGCGCTCGCAGAGCGCGGTGTCGAAATGGTTGCCCTGGACTTGGTCGTCGAAAACAGGGAAGCGGTTTACGAGGCGTTCACTGGAGCGGACTTTGCATTCGTGAGTGAGTTTAAACAAGTCTTGGTGCGCTCGCCTTAATTGTCGCACCGCGCTTCAGCTGGTGACTAACTTTTGGGAACACATGAACGCGGAGAAGGTATGTACTGTATCTCGCGTCCAACACGCAACCTGACATCCGGGTGACGCAGGAAATATCCGAAGGAAAACTGCTCGTCGACGCCGCAAAGAACGCAGGCGTAATGCGCCTCATCTGGTCCGGCCTTTCCTCAATCACCCAAAACAGTAGCGGAAAGTACACCCACGCAGTCCACTTCGATAACAAAGCCGCCGTAACCGCGTACGCCCGCGCCTCCGGTGTCCCCTTCGTCGACGTCCAAGCCGGGGTCTATACCACCAACTTCCTCGGCCCGCTTTCTGGGCTGCGGAAACAGGCGGATGGGTCGTATGCACTGGAATGGGCGGTAAAGCCGGAGACGGTGGTGCCGGTGCTTGACATCGCGCGCGATTATGGGCGGTTCGTACGCCGTGCGCTCGAGGCGCCGGTTTTCCCCGCCGGATCCGAGGTCCTCACTAGCAGCGAGGATATCACGGCGGGCGAGTTAATTCGTCAGCTCGCTGAAAGTACGAACTCTTCGCCCCGTACTGAAATGTCAGACTGATAATATTCGACAGTCACGGGCAAGAAAGTCGTGTTCAAACAAATATCCGTCGAGGAGGGCGAGAAACAGTTCGTCGCGGTGGGTCTCCCGCCCACCATGGCTACCGCAATCATCGAGTGCTTCAGCTACTTCAATGAGTTTGGTTGTAAGGCGCATAATATCTGATACCCGCAAACCTGCTGACGACTACTTACTTAGGGCTCGGTGGGAAATCGTCCGCCACCCACGAGGGCCTCGGAGGACCGACGGGTACTTGGGCGGCGTTTGTAAAGGCCGCAGATTGGACGCGGGTTCTGGCATAATGTACACTGCACAACAGGCGCACAAATTTCGACCCGGCTTGATTCACTCGCACAATGAACGGTGCTACATTTCCATCTCGAAGTCTCGCCTCTGCAATATTTGCCCACGTGCCACTGCAAAGGCCATATCGACCCAGCCATCCTGCGAGCCTCCTTGGGACGACCCTTCAATGGGCATGTCGGGGAGGACGAAGCCGCCCTCGAATCAGCGTGCCAGTTACAACCTCAATTTTGTCACCGGTGAGAACCGTGGTCTCCGTCTCATATACGTTTACGGGCTCTGCTCTGCGTTCATGAGAGGGATTCGGTGGGCGGGCAGCCTTCAGCAGCGGAGACCAATTGCGAATTTGTTGCGCCAGCTGGGCGGAAATACTGGTAGTTGGGCCAAGCAATCAGCATCGCGTGGGCGGGCAATCTAAATCCGCACTTGTGGTAGGTAGGCAGGGTGAAGTACAATTGACCAAGCAAACTCTGAGGTACATGGATAAACTGCGGCTCGGGAAGGAAGAGCAAATTGATTTTTTTTCAATATTCTGAATCAGAATAATATTCATCAGAATAAGATCCTGGGTCATAGTCGATTTGAGGGAGTTTAGGTACTATGGTCCATTTCTTAGGCTTCTTGCGCGGTGACTTGGAGCGTTGTTTGAGTTTAGCAATGCTGGAGGCAGGACAGATGAGGATCGGGTACTAGTAGAGGAGGAAGAGGGATCTGACGCACCGATCCTCGAACAGCTTCTTGCCGTCCTCCAAAAAGGCAGCCTCAGCAGGGGAATTTGCCTCGGGCGGGGGGCCGTCAGTGTTGAGCGCAGCAAACTTGCGATGAGCAAGTTTATCGAGCATGGCGACAACGTAGGATTTCCCGGCAGGGGCTTTTGGATGGTTTTTGTTTTCAAAAGTAATGTAGGGCAATGTGGCCATTTCCTCCTTGATAAAACGGTAATCGTTCATCGCTACAGCACAAGGTATCGGCGGTAGTTCAGCTTAAGACACTGAACACAAACCTTCCGTTCGATGCATTTCAACGTTCCCAATCTTCTGACGATACGGACTGGCAGGGTCTGGCTGCCAAACATTTTGGCTGCACCAGAGCTTCCATGCCGCATTGCGCTTAGCTTTCGCCTCAGCTTTGGCTGTAGCAGCGGCTTTCCGCTCTTCAGCCTTGGTAGGTGTACCGCGAGGCGCGCGAGTCTTTCGGGGCGACGGGCTTCCATCGTCAGCCGCATTCGACGCTACGCGTTTACGCTTTGGGGTGGAGGGAGTAGCCATGAGAGACGAGAAAGTTTGGTTCTGTTTGATGAGCACCGCCACTGATACCATAGCGAGCGACTGAAATACGACGATGTTCAGGATATTATCCTAAATGGATCCGAACCCCCGCCTTCCAGCCCGCCCAAGATAGCCTGCCGTACCGCCCCAAGGTAATCACCCAATCTCCGCCCATCCTCGTTCACAAAGTCCTCATAGAGCTTGTATCGCGAGTCTGCCACTACATTCGCAAGCTCCAGCGCACGTTTCAAGTTCCTACCAGGCGTCAGCGGGGAAGAGAGGAACAATGAGAGAAGACCTACTCGGGGAACTGGGGGCGCGAGGCGAAGAGCAGGAAGTGCAAGCGGATTATAAGTTCGGGGACGTAGATTTGCCGGATGCGGATGAGCTCGCGGCGGCGGCGATTGCCTAGTGAGAAAATGAGGGGGCTATTCGAGGATGAAATCGAGTTCGGCTCACCACCGCCCTCCTCCACATCGCTGACCAGCCACTCCGAGGTCAGAAGCTTAGTGATCTGATCGTGGGCTTGATCTACGAGAGACTGCACCCGCCGTGTTAGCTAGGACGACACACACAAACCATAGTTGAGGGCTAACCCGATAGTCCTCCAACCACGCCGCGCGCGTATTCCGGTTCATCTGCGGCGTCTCGAGCGCCTGACACTCGACCACTCGTTCCAGCGTGTCCCAAATGAGGAAGAACTGTCGATAATGGAGGTACTCCGTCGCGCGCTCCTCCGGCTCGCTTATCGACGCCAGCTCGAGCGGGAGCATAACCAGGAGGCGCTGTGCGACTTGAACCCGCCCTGAACCTACGTATGGACATCAAGCGGTTAGACAAATGCATTGGTGGGGAACAACGGACGGACCGAGGAAGTATCGCAGGATGACGTTGGTCTGCTCCAGCGCCGTATCATACGTTGCCTCTGTAAAGGTCGTCCACTCAATCGAGCGGAGGAGGAAGAGCTCCGCTTCAGATGGCGGCGCCTGCATCGCTATTATCGAGGGCAGTCGGCCCCCCTTCAAGTTCAGTTGGCCGAGAAGACTGGGATCGAAGGCTTTCGCCATCGTCCGTTCTGCGGCGACGATAGCGACGCGATCCATGTCAAGGCCGTGGTCCCGCGCACGGGTAAGCGCTAACCGCCGCTCGGTGATGTCCGCAGAAAGCTCGAGTGAAACGAGGAAGAGGGCGTAGCGCTCTATCGCGTTGTCGCCGAGCGCACCGGCGTACATGGCAATGAGGTCTCGTTGACCAGCGGACTGGCGCATGTCAGCTCGAGGGATGGAACATATATCAAGGACAAGACAAACCTCGAGAACTTGCAGGTACGACTCCAGTATGACCTGGGTGGCCATGGGCGGCACGGCAATGTCGATCATTTGGAGAAAGAGGCATAGATGGGCGAAGAATCGACATAGCGTCGTGTACCTCGGAGAACATCAGCGACAGAGGATTGAACAAATCGGAGCACACATACTCGAAGCTCGACTGGGAGTACGTCCCGTTTTGGATCCCTTCCGCAAAATTCTGCATCAGCGGTCCTATTCGGTTCAAGATGATCTGTAATTGCGAAAAGTGGAAAGGATGCTGCGCGCTGGGCCTGCAAAAGATGTCAAGGAACTGAAGTATGTGCAAGCCAGTGTCGACTCACCCTTCCTGAGTTGCGACCGATTTCAAGACTTCTAGCGACCCAACAACCTCCTTCTCCCACTCGTCCGACTCCGCCTCCTCTGCTTCCGCCGAGATAACCCGTACACCGGTCTCCACGGCGGCGAGTCCGCCATCCCAGAAGCTGCCCCCGACACGGAGCATCTCCGTACTCTGCTTTTCTTCGCACACAACACTGATCTGGGCCCACAAGTGGTCTTCCCATGTGCGACACGCGGTCTTGAGAACAATCGAGGTTTGCGGAGTGGGCACGAGGGCGGCGTAGAGTATTCGATCGTGCTCGGAGACGTTTGGCTAGCATGGGTGAGTTTCAGCGAGAGAAGGCCATCGGGAGGCCTACATTTATGGCAGCTCGGGTGCAGGTCGTTTTCCACAGCTGCCTCCGGCGATTACCCTCCCAAGCGTCGTCCATATCTTCCTCCATCGCGTCGTCCTCATATTGCTCGTCCGCTGTAGATACATTAGAGTCGAAATATGAATACTCGGAGAGAAAGCCGCACTTATTGCGCGCCACCGGAAAAGTAGAGAGCCCCGCAGGCTCGCGGCCCGCCACGGCTGGTGGGCCTTGCGACACAAGTCAACCGCTTCTGGGACGCGTCCCGCGCGCACATACGTGTACAGCGCCTGCGCCAGTCCTTTTTCGTAGTTCTACTCGCCCCAATAAATCCATATGTATGCACTGAAATACGAGGTGCCACTCACCGTGTCGTCGGCAGCGAGCATACGCCCGTCGCCGCGGTTGACCGCGTCCGGGTCCATCTCCTTCACCAGGCCATCGCGCGCGCCCCCGCCGCCCATGCGCAGAGACTGCATCACGCCGTGCTTGGTGAACTTCCAGTATCCGGTGGTGGCTTCTGGGTGCTGCGGCGGCGGGGCGGTCTCGTGGAGCCATTCCCGGACGGCGACGAGCTCTGAGAGGAGGGGAGACGCGTGCATGATTGCTTGCGCGAGAGTTTGGGTGGGTGTGTAAGGGTTTTCCGCCAACAAGTCGCGCGCGGTTGGCGTAGGTGGCCCTTCAGTTTTTCGGGCCCTGCGGCGCGAGTTCGGAGGTGTTCAGAGGAGTAGTATTCCCGACTCACGGCATAACGGCTTGTAAGAGTCCCCATGTGTCGCGTTCAAGACGCAACAGGTCGAGCTCCTCCTGCGTCGTTCTCCCATCCCCGTTTTCTAGATATTCCGCCAATCTGCGACTCAGACCATTGAAAGGAACAAAGAAACACGTTGGTCTCACTGATTTTGGCAGATATGACGAAGTCGCGGGGCAAAGCCTGTTTCTGGATGCAGCAGCCCCTCCAGATCCTCATTCATGGACTGGCATATTGACAGAACTTCTGCACAAGATTCATACAGTGCCGGGTCAGACATGGCCGATTTCAGCCGGAGCTGAGGCCAGCGTGAAGGCGTTTAACGTTTTGGGAGGAGAAGGGTGTTCGGGAGGCTATTGGCGTTGAAATCAAACAACGACAGACAGCTTTATGGGGATTTAATTAAGGACAGTTTTTCCCGTTCGTCCGCGAATGTTAAGGGAATCCGTAATATACAGTTATGCAAAAGACTTAAGGTACCTACATATGTGCTACATCACAGGGCGTCAAAGTTAATATGGTGTGACGCCCTCCGCCTCTCCAGCTCGTCCTCTCGCTGCACAAACAAAGATCAGCGACGACTCTCACAACAAGGCATTCGAGCACACCTTCTCATTCAAGTGTAGTACCAGCACAATAACCGCCAGCAGGAGCGTCGCCACTACCACCGTCAGCGTTACCAACGGGATCCACTCCCCCGGCCGCAGGAACAGCTCTCGCTTCCACGGATCGCCGGGTTTCGACGGCGGGAGGATCACGACCTTAGAGTTGGGGATAACACCCTCCATGTTGATGTAGTGCTGCGGGGTGTGTATCGTCGACCCGACGAACAGGTTCTCTATGTAGTTGTTCGTTCGACCAAGGCCAAAGAACGAGTAGGGCGTCTGTAGCGACTGGTAGGACGTCTGCGGGAGCTGGCCGACTGGGGAAGCTAGGACTTAGGTGGCTGGCCCAGTCGCGGTGGGCAGATACGTACCTTGGGCAGCGGAGCGACCGCCTGTGGTATCGAGTACGGTGTATTTGTATGACGCTCCAGAGTAACTGACACCGAAGGGCTGTGGAGGAGAATAAGTTATGGGCCGGTCAGCGGGGCTAAGTTTCGTACATGGTATCTTTCGGTGCCATTGGGGCCGTAACACCAGCCGTTGCCACAGGCACCGTTCAGCACTGTTTTGTTGTGAGTCGAGGCATGAACGGGAAGGACGAGACGTACCAATCGCCTTCAGGAAGAAGGCGTCGTAGTAAAAGTTGTTCTGCACAAACAGAATATTGCCCTTGCCAAGGCTGCCTGTCCGTTGGACCATGATATCGAGCGTCCCCTGCAATCCAATTCAGTATCGGCAGGGATCACGCGGATACGAGCGTACATCCTCGTCCATATCCAAGAATGACACGCTCCGCGCGTCCTTGACGGCGTCGAGGGTCTCGATTCCTTTGGTGGCCACACTCCAGCCGCGGTGTCCGCAACCAATGGCGTCGGAGCTGCCGCAAGGGACCGAGAAGAGCATCTTGGGGACGTGGTCCTGGCCCGACGCAATGATCAACAAAAGGTCCGGGAAGCCATCGAGGTTCACGTCGCCGAGCTTAAGTGAAATCGGTAACGGGGGGATTTGCGTGGTATCAAGGACGACGAGAGAGGAGCCCGGGAAGAGAGAGTTGATTGGGATGCGAACGAAGGCCTGAAAACCGATTAGTTGCATACTGAGGATCGAGTCTGGATAACGTGCGTGGTTATCCGGGCGGTCAGTTAGGTCAAATTTAAATGCAGGGTCAGCGGTACAGAGGTTTTCAGGAGGGCGGCAGGTGCTCTTCTTGAGAGCAGAGTCGGAACTAGTGCAGAGCGGTAGCTGCGTGTTGTACGCGATGTTGATAGTGCAATCGGTGCCCACGCCACTGGAGGTCGAAACCGACGAACAGGTGGTGAATACCATGTCAATGGTGCCATCACGGTCTACATCGAGATTTGAGCGATTGAGGAGGTACTCAAGGTTCCCAGCATACCGACGTCAGCAAAAGAGACACTCTGCACTCCGGAAGGCATAGAGCCTTGTAACGCGAGAGAGAAGCCATCCGCTTTGTTGTTGACCCAGATCTGGTAGGAGTTTCCACCGTGACCATCGTCGCAAAGGAGAAACACGTCTTTTCGTGTGGTGAGAATTCCATGCATACGTGTGATGAGATGAGGTTACCTGCGAGACAGTCTCCGTCAAGGTCAACAACAGCATTGCTGTGAGGATTTGCCAGGGTGCACTGGGTGCCTTTGAAGAGAGGATCGATGCTGCAGTACCGAAACAAATTGAGCGACGTGAAGAGAGCGGAGCAGCGAACTCACACGTCAAATAATGGTGACTGGGGGTCAGAGGCGTTCCAAACGTTCTGCCAGACCTGGAAGGGCGAAGAGGGGGTAGACGAAGGTGTCATTCCAAGCAGGTCAATCTTCATGTCTCCGTCCACGTCGATAGGTATTGGTTGTGGCATGGCAGACGGAGGGAGGGGGAGCGGATTGCTTGTGTCTGTCGTAAAATCAGCCCTGAAACGACCACACCGCAGCAAGACGCACCAAAGCCTCCGCTCGGCAACGAGGTATAAAGGGACAAGTCCAGTTGGTTACTTGTGGAACTCTGCGCCATCACGAGCAGATCTAATTTCCCCGAGTGTGTAAAGTCCCCCGGTACAACATTATAGATTTTGCGGGGGTGGAGGAAGCTCTTGGTCTTCTCGAATACGAAGTTCTCTACGTCCAAGGCTCGTTTAGATATCCAGCTCTACGCGACTTTGCCGCACCGTGATTCCATATATAAACGGTGAGGGTTTGCTGATCAGAATCAAGGGTCAGTGCATCGAGACTGAGATTGAGTTAGGCACGTCGAGGTAGTGTTGCATTGGATTCGTACAACTGGTCTCCATTGAAGTCGCCGAAAGCAATTACACGGCCCTGAACGTCGATGCCCATGGAACCTGCGTCCACCAGGGAATTTCCGGAGAATCTCTTGGGGGGGAATGGCCACATGGCATTCGCAGCGTCTGAGAGCCATAGTAGAGCGACGAGAGCGCGACAGAGGCTCTTCCGCCGGCCCAGCAGATGACGGTACATTGGAAGGTGTGTGTGGCTATGCACGGTAAAGCCCGAGACCCTTCAGTTCAAGCAGCTCACAACATTGCGTTCTTTAACCGAAACCAACTCGTCCTTGAACGGCGCAAATCCTCACAGGCTGACTGGGAATCTTAAGCTCCGAGTCGAAAGACCCACCCGTCCCCGAATAAATGCTGTTGAGGTCAAGTAACCGCCCGCTAAACGCCCGTCACTTCCAGAGTCTCCAATCAGTGGTCTCGGCGACAGAAATCATGGCGCCCCCAGGCAGCCTTACAGAGACACGGTGGTAGCGATCCAATGGTGCGGTCCTACGTACTCCCGACTCATCCATCTGCCAAACGAAGCCGCAGCTCGCAGGCGTGGCGCGTCAATCTGCCAGTTGAAGCGGACTCCGTGAACTTGAATCTGTTTTGGATCTCCTTTAAAGACCTTGCAATGCCGTCTCAATGACCCTCCACTGCGATGCCAAAGGATAGCTCCTCAAGCTGCTCCAACCCGCCAGGCAAACATGGGCAAAAGAAACGCACTCTCAGACCAGGTGTGGAAGGTTCAAATCCATTTTGGTCTTGACTAACGCGGCGAACTAGATACTGGCAGCGAAGCAAATGCAACCGTTGCTCAGACTTTACCGACTTATGGGCCACCTCTTCAGCCAGTTGAACCCCCTCTTTTACAGACCAACCCGCTTCGATACCTTCCATTTGGCATCATTTCCAGCGGGCCCCATGTCGATCGCATGAGCATACCCCATCTCTTGAATCCCCCACCAGTACGACGCCGAGGCAAAAAACCTGTCATCTACCTCTTTGCCCCGGAAGTTATCGATGTCCGGGTGAAGCTATCCCTCATTCCAGCATGGTCCTTTTCCTCCATCTATCCCATCGTGCCCATAGAAACGCGACAGTCTGGAGGAGAAGCCGTGGAATGGAACGTGCGGACGCATGTCGGTGGGAATTTAACGGAACTCAGCACAGGATTAGAAGTAACATACTTATTCTGGGAAGCGGAGTGAGTTTGTCTCCGCCTTTGACCGTGTGTTTTGTTCATACTGCTCACAAATTCCAGCGTAATTATTGACCGCGATGTGCTTCAGAAACGCGCAGTTTCGACCCCGCCAGAGAGCTGCACACAGTTCAACCCCGCGTCATGCAAGCTCTCAGCAGCAAACACAGTGCTACTCTCAACGCCGCTTGCCGTCTCATATCTCAGCAATGCGCTTAAATTGCTTGGACTACACACCGAAGCACGAACATCCTTCATAACGTACGTGGCTTTGCACCACTCCAGTCCAACGTCAAGAGTAACATTCCCGATGTCTAGATTCTGGCTTCCCTCATTTCTCCGACACAAAAACATTGCACTACGCTTCTTACCCCAATTGATGTACGGAAACGCTGCCCCGCTGGACGTCGACCCGAAACCAGACGTCATCACGAGAATATTCATGCTCTTCACGGGCGTCGGCGACGAAGATTTGTCCCAGTGGGGATCCGCCCAGCTGCGCGCCTGTGAAGATCCCGCTTGGTGGAAAGATGTCGTCGGGATCGACGAAACGCGGATGAGGGACGAGCGGCTTTTCCGGGTTTTGGAATGGGGCGGAATGGAGATTTAGATTTATACAAGCGCCTTCTACACGATGTTTATATTTCCTGTTCGACCTATCTTCCATTCATACTTTCATCAGCCCTAATTCGATCGCCTTGATTTCCAGCGCCTGAGATGAACAGCAATTATTAATCGTGTAGAGGGAGGCACGGTTGATTTCCATCCTCACCAATGGCTTTGAGAAGGTACGCGACATGTAAAATTCACCCGCAGCGAACCACAGCTGTGAGGAATATCAATTGAGGCACGAATTCATATGCAGCGGAATGGTACTACTCACACCTGATTGACCAGTTGGGCGATAACAACCGCGGATCTCCCCCTCTGCGTCAAGGCCCCAGACAGGACCCACGCGGTCCATGATTTCGTCGCCGAAAAAGGTCTTCCGCAGAGTGTCACCGATGTTTTCGAAGGAAGTGCTGGAGCATGGTTGAATTCCGAATTATTTTTGGTTGAAAAGCACCACGCACGCGAATATCACTGCATCGGCTTCCAGGGTAGACCCGTCTGTGAAAACAACGGAGTCCTGCTTGAACTCTGCTAGTTCAACTCCATGTTTGATTTTCACTTTCCCCGATCTACTTTCTTCCAGATGAGAGTTCGGCGAAAGGGAAGTAAATTACCTGATGAGCTCCGCACAACCGACATCGACCCCTGCGATTAAAAATCAGTAAGGGACTGCGAGTTCCTTTACAGAACGCGGAATTACCATATCCTGGAAGGGAATTATGAACGAAGAACCGGTTTTCGCAAATGAACGCTCACCTCCAAGGCCTTCGTACCACAACGTTAAAAATCCCTTGCCCGGTGTAATCTTGAACCCTGCCTCCGCAAGACCGTGGTGAAGCGTTTTCTCCTCTTCCAAGGCCTGCTCCACCGTTTCCGCCTCGATTTTGCGCAGCAGGCTGAGCGGGCGCGCCAGCGTCATAAGATCACAGACGTCGATGTCGAGTTCCTCGGGACATGCGCGATCAAACATACCGCGCACGCTTTCGCGGGAAAGAAGCCAGGCTCCCGAGCGCTGCACCATCGTAACGGACTGCGCCTCGTGGAGAACAAGGTTCATGCATATGTCGGGTGCTGTATTCCCTGCACCGACAACGACGACCTTTTTCCCTGCGAATGGTTTACCGCCATGGTACCCAGAAGAGTGGAGGACTGATCCCCTGAAGATGTCTTGGTGAGGGACAACAGGCATCCGAGGCGCACCAAACGTCCTCGCGACAACGATATGAACGGGATGAAGAATAACATGCTCCCCGTCGCGATCGACTGTGACCGTCCACCGTTTCGTAGAATTATCGTATGTGGGATATGGGAGAGGCCGTGAGTTGGTCCACACAATCAGGTCCTGAGATTGCGCATACTGTTCCAACCAATTCCCCATCTTGTCACGCGGCGTGAACACCGGCCAAGTCCGGGGATATGGTTGAAAGAGCACTAGGATCCATTTTATTTCAACTTTCAATTATTGAAACGACATCCTCGCACTTACTCGAGTTGGCCTTCCTCGGGGAGTGCGTGGTCAGTGTCGGATAACGCATTCTCCAGTTGTCCCCAATTCGAGGGTTGGTTTCGACGACAAGCGCGTTTATATTCATCTGCTTGAACCGGGCAGCCACATTAAGGCCAGTCTGTCCAGCGCCAACTGTGTGTAATGAGTATGGATTGCGGTCAAGACTTGGTGTCTGACGTACTGATCAAGACGTGAGGGCTAGTCTCGATGACCTTTCGCCGTTCGTTGAACACGTCGGCCCACGCCAGTGTATGCCCTCCGTATACACCTAATTCGTGCTCGATTTCCTCGTGTCCTTTGATATCTGCAAGAGCCATCATCACAACCAAAGCCTTCCATTCGCCAGAATCCGCAGCAGTCAAAGAGAAGTATCCGCGGCCGACGCCGACGGCACACGAAAAGGTGAATCCAGCAGATACGGCGCGCAGCGAGGGCAGATTGTCGTTCAGCATCCCATACTCCGGTGTCAGTCCGGTTCGCGTCTCCAATTTAACGTCGCGAATAGACGCTTGCTCGAGGGCGCCAGTCAGATACGTAGTGAGTTTCGCATGGCCATGCAAGCAACGGTTATCCCAGCCAAATACAAGGATATCCCGGAAGTAACTGTCCGAGTGCATGGAGCCTGAGACCGTGGCAGTAACGTCCCCGGATTCAAGAGACTTTCCAAATTGCGAGATCCAGGAGGAAGCGACTTGGGAGGGGTTGACCGCCATGGTTGTATAGACAAAATGAAAGACGTCGTACGATGGGTCCGTACTATATAGCCTTCCAAAAAGACGCCATACGAGTGTCCTGCTATCTGGAAAGGCGTTCGAGTCGTACGATGGTCGTGGCACTTCTACCAGCTTCCATTGTGCCTACTTCGTTGAAGCTAGCCACGTAACAGTAGCCGAGTACGAAAGAGGTCTACGATTCGACCGGGGTCGAGTCCCGATAACGTTGGTTTGGGAAAGACAGAGGGAGGAATTTGAAAGACCAAGAGTGGAATGATCTGATCATGATTGGCGCAGTTCGGCAGTCTCGGCATGTCGAGATTTCAACCGTGGGAAAACTCATGAGCCAGGTTGAATTTCGAGTGCCAGGGATTTTTTTGAATATGGACCCAGTGGGAGGAGTTAAGCTCACGCCACGGCTTCTATCTTGAGGCCGAACGTCACCCGCAGTTGGGTGGGACAATAACTGCGATGTTTAACTATCATCGTTTGTAGTTGAATCTAACCTCCGTGTCAGGGACAATTCACGATGTGGCCCGTAGACAAATTCACCCCATTGCCACATTCGACAGCAAAGACCATGGCAGTAGATGAATGACGCGCCAAACCCTGCGGGCGGCCAAAAGCCCACCGCAGAAGCTCTGTGAACTTTGAAGGATCAAGCTTCCGTTTTGCCGTGGAGGAGCTGTCCGACATGGGACCAGACCCTGACTGCATTAGCCTGGTGCAGTGGGCCAAGATTTACCCATGTTAAACAGAATCAGGCTCTCTGTCGTCCGCGACAAAGAGCACGCGGCGAAGAATTCCACTCGTTGCTTCTGGCCGGGAACTCTCATGGGTACTGGGCTGTAAATATCCGGATACGCGACTGGGAGACTAACTAGGTGAAGAGGAAATGGGCTGGCCGGACGGTCGGCGCCGTGCTAGTGGGCGGTGCTTGGATGGATAGGACAGGAGGGATAACCATATGCATCTACCTCTGGGTAAACGTCTTCTAAAATTACATACCTTCAACATTCCAACTTTCAACAACGTCCGGGTGGAGTATCTACGGGAAGTAGCGATAAGGATGGGAGTGGGACCCAACATCTCAATAATTTGGGGTGGAGTGGATACGAGAAGAGTGGGAGTGGGAGTAATGGCAGCGGAGTACAGGAGTCAGAATCGGCGAAAAAAATATATACTCAAAGGCTTATATTTAATTACTACAACACGCCTTCAAGCCGGAGGAGGAGGTACGGCTTGTGCTTCTCCCCGCCAAAATCGGAATGGCCTCAAAACAGCGTGTTTACTGTAAGATTACGAGACGTCGGCAGGGGATGCCGATATTGGTCTTGTGATGGCCGTTGCCTTACAGGATTTCCTGAAAATAATGGCAATCACTGATTTTTTTTTCGCCCGATTCCCAAAAAGGAAATTGGTCTCTTCCCTCTCAAACTCCCTCTGCCTTCGTCCCGTATCGCTGCCTGGGCCTCCAATCTTCTCAAAATCGATGACACGGAGACATCTTGCCACACAGGCGCTGCAGTGATGCGCCTGGGACGCCAAATCGACCCGGCAAGGCTCCTTCAAAACCCTAGCTTGTCTAGCTTCAAGTTGCCTGAGCACGCATGACACGGACACCGGGATCGCTTCGCCGCCGCAGGAGACGTTTAGACCGCAGATAGGGCGGAGAAAACGCAGCAGAGAGTGTGCATACTGCCATAGACGAGACGAGGGACAGAGTCTGCGCGCGGACAACATTCAAGGTGCGTTGACCCGCACCACCGCCTCACCGCCTGCTCACCACCTGTGCTCCAACAACAGTACATGCTCTATCCTGCACCTTTCGGTACATGACTCGTTCCAAACGTCGTAGGACGGGTGCCTCCGCACGCGTCCTGTCCCTCCGCACCGATCCCCTCCATCTAACCTGCTCACTGAGACCAACCTCTACGCCCACTGCCCCAGGAAACCCGTACTGCGGACGTGTCCTGCTAGCGCCAGAATGGACCCTCCCCCCGCAAACGCAGATGACGCCATCGAGGCAAAACTGCGCCATACTCAGGCGCTCATAGCCGTGCGCGTGGGGCACGAAGAGACAACGGGTGCGGGGTGCAGACGGCGGACGAGAGCTGTAACGCGATTGGGGCGGAGGTCTGCGCTGTTACGCACCGATTGGCGCGAGGGCACCGCCGCCGGCGCGTCGTTCGCGTCTACTCGTCACCCCCAACTATTACATACGCCGCGGCGGCGCGCGCCCAGCTCGAATGGGGTGGAACGCCAACGCGAACCCGCGAAGCCGGTTGAGGTTTGCGGGGACGGGAAGTGGGGAGTAAGCGTGTTGCGCAGAGGATGGCACCGGGGCGCAACCGAGGCGCGTCGCGCGTTGAGTTTCCTTCGTTTCTTACAAGCTGTACATACCAACTTTTGGCTATTCTCGTGTAGTGTGATCACATTCACCTATAATACACGTCCCCAGTATGCCATAATATATCGGAGAAGGCGTCGCAGGCGCAGGGACTGAGGAAGGACCGATTTCCTTTTTGGGAATCCCTGCAAAAAAAAATCGGTGTTTGACATTATTTTCAGGAAACCCTGTAATTATTCTTGGTTTAGTTGGCTAGTCCCTCACACTCCCATCCTTCTCCGAGTCGTTACTCCTCCGGGTGAGAATCGCAAGCTCTGGAATGTGAAAGCTCCCGACTCTGGAACGTCTCGAATTCTGATTCAAAGGCACCACATAAACCTTACGTCCTCCCGCGGTTGAATACATCGGTGCTGCGATCTCATCTACAACTCCCGGGTGAATACAAATACGGGTGAGTAAGTCCAACCCTGTCCTTCCCCTTCCCCTTCCACCACAATGACTCTCGACCCAAGCCAGATCGCATCGTCGTGGCTTCAGCAGTATGGCGATTTCCTGAAGGCCGGGGACGTCAAAGGCACTATCTCCTGCTTCCACCCTGACGGATTTCTGCGGGATCACTTGGCGTTCACTTGGAATAATCGCACTTTGCATGGCCACGAGAAAATTGGCGCTTACCTCGGAGCTACCCTTGGGCCCGCTTGCATCGCGGAGGTTGAACTCGAGACCCGCGCTGGATTGGTCCCCGAGCTGGGCGCTTTCACTGCTCAGATGATTTCGCCTGTGGCAGAAACGGTGTCGGCTGGCTTTATTTTTGCGTGCAAGGTTGGGCGCGGCGAGGGATATTTCGTTCTCAACCCTACCGGAGGCGGCGACTGGAAAGCGATCTCCGTCATGATGCGCCTCGTCGATATTTCGGGACACGAGGAGTGGATCGAGGAGGAGGGGGTCTATGGAGACCACACCATCTGCTGGAGCGACGTGAACCGGGAGAGGCGTGAGGCGATAGAGAAGGATCCATATGTCTTGATTGGTATGTGACTCTTCCTTGTTATCGGCCCACGTTAATGAACCGCCCCCAGTTGGCGCGGGACACACTGGACTTAACATCGCTGCGACTTTCAAACATATGAACATACCTTCGTTGGTGGTTGAGTCCAACCTTCGCGTCGGCGACAATTGGAGAAAGAGATACCCAACCTTGACGTTGCATACTCCGAAGAGGTACAATGAATGTAAGTATGTCATGGCTCTGTTCATGCGAAGATAATCAAGAAAACCAGTGCTTTACCAACCATTCCCCAAAACATGGCCGGTCTACACACCGCGCGACAAAGTTGCCGACTGGTTGGAACAATATGTTCAGTCTCAGGATCTCGTCGTGTGGACAGATTCACACCCAATTCCTACTCCCACATTCGACAGTATCGCTCGTCGATGGACCGTCATAATCGACCGCGCAGGCCAGCAGGTCACTTTGAACCCCGCGCATATCGTGTTGGCAGCAGGGGCCCTCGGGGACCCCAATATCCCCGACATGGACAACAGGGATGCGTTCGAAGGACCAGTGGTGCATTGTGCAAACTACAACGGAGGAAACTCGTTTGCTGGGAAACAAGTTGTGGTCGTCGGGGCCGGGAACACGTCGGCGGACATATGCCAGGACCTTTGCTTCCACGGCGCGGAGTCTGTCACGATGGTACAGCGCTCTGCAAACTGCGTGCTCTCAGTGAACTCGGTGCGTGCGATGATTGAATGCTGGTATCCTGGGGATCGGGGGAACGACGTATCTGATTTTCTGATAATGGCACAACCGCTGGGACTACTCGAACGGAAATCGAAGGAGTCGGAGGCGCTCCTGTTGGAGCAACAGAAAGAAACGCACGAGGGTCTCCGGAAGGCGGGGGTATCGCTTGAACATGAAGCAGCATTTATTTTCACTCTTTTATGGAGGATATGGAGGTGTGTGTTGAGAATCAACTTGTTTGCAAGCGCTAATTCCCCACGTTGTAGGATATTGTAAGGCGCTGCAATTCACCGAATAATGCCCTGACTATCTTGTTACCAGGGTTCGACGTGGGTTGCGGGGAGCTCATCAGGTGCATCCGCTTCGTCATTCGTGCCCGAATATTAATCGCTTGTTAGGTCCGGAAAGGTGAAGATCAAGCACGGAGTTGAAGTCGCTCGACTTGAGAGAAACTGTGTGATTTTCACGGATGGTTCTTCCGTCGAGGCAGATGCAGTCGTTCTTGCGTTCGGATTGTCCTTCTGCTTTTCAACGTGCAAGTAATTTAACTGATGATCACAGGACCTCCTTCAAGAGTGTCCGCGAAAAAATGCGAGGGGTCTTCGGGGACGCAACAATTGACCAGACGAGCCCGGTTTGGGGCCTCGACGAAGAAGGGGAAATCAGAGGCTGCTATCGTCCGAGTGGCCATCCCGGTGTAAGTACTTATCGTCATCCAATTTCCTGTTGACGATGCTAAGTTGTGAAAAATCCCCAGCTCTGGTTTGCTGCAGGAGAGTTTTTCACGTCGCGTGTGCGGACGAAGCAGCTGGTACGTTAAATGAAAACCTGAAGCTGTCGTGCGTTACTGAACGTGAGTTCACGTTTTAGGCGTTGGAAATCAAAGCAGTCGAGTTGGGAATGCTGAAGTTGTGACGGGGGAGGACTTGAAAGTGAAAGACATGTCCTTGACATTTTCCCCCTCATTTTGCCGTCGTCAGGTATAATACACGTTTCCTGGTTTTTCAACCATGCTCGGGAAATGCCGCAGTTGTGGTCGCGTGCTAACTGGTTCCTGCGCCTTAGATGGTATGGTGCCGACTCTGCGCGCCAAATGGGGCGATAGTTGATCAACACACTCACTTTCCCACCGCCTGTGCGCGACGTTGTCCCACACGGGAGGTCCTTTCGCGTCAGCTTCCACACTTTATAATGGCTGTTTGTAAGTCGGTTTATAAACAGCGGTTTGTTTACAAACCACGAATTGAAGCGTTTATAATTGCTCTGGCGGTAACAGGACCCTGCCCCAGATTCCTCTTTACTCGCCCAAAATTTCGGTCACCAGGACCGCCTTCTGCTCTCATCATGCTATGCCCAGAATCCGTGACGGGAGGCTGCCTTTGTGGCGGAGTGAGATATCGTATTGATTTTGGCCCAGATCACGATTGGAAACGAGCGGTACGGCTGATTTCTTATGAGACAGTCCAGAGGATAATCTGTTTCAGCCTCACACTTGCCAGTGCACTCAGTGCCGCAAAATGAGCGGTAGCCTCATCTTCCACCTCCACACCGTAGACACCAGCGAAATTACTTGGCTCTCCAAGACCAGCTACGCCGAATACAACTCATCCGCCAGCAATTTCCGCTCGTTTTGCAAGACTTGTGGGTCGTCGATAGGCTGGATGGACCGCAGCGCCGGCACGGAAATGGACGTCGCGGCTGGAACCTTCGATGAGGAATTCTTGGTCGGGGACAGAGACGACAAGGATAAACCACTCGGCGCTTATGGCGTGGCGCTGGTAAATCCGCAGAGCGACCACTTTTACATCAGGAATGAGATACAGGGTATCACGGACGCGAACTCTGCCCAAGGCACACGCTTTTGGGAGGGCCCGAGCGAGGTTTCCATGGCGCAGTAAATTAGTCCATAGCGTGTAGATTCGTCCCAAACTCGCGTCCAGCAAACTTGACTTCGGCGCAATACCAGCCGGGGGTCAAAAAGTAGATCCGTCGCCATAAAATGAATGGCAGAATATTAATGCGAGCACAGTGATCGATAGTTCCCACGGTTGAAGGTTGAATATTTTGATTGAACGGAGTCGAACATCCGGTTTTATCCCGGCCCTGAAGGAACAGTGTCGGTCCAGGGGAAGGTAGACAGATTAATTCAGCAGATATCCCGGACCAGATAAATACCGAGTGCGGCGAAGGCGCGTCTACGGGAATTAGAGACAAGGAAATTGGTGCGGGAGGGACTCGAAGGCCAAAGAAAGACACAGGTGCGGAAACGACGGGCGATTTAGAGACTCAGTTGATATTATATACTGGGGAAGGAAACCACCGATTATGGTGGAACCATCGCGAGCATACATCCTCCACCCCACCGACCCTGTGGAAGAAAAACAGCGAGAAGCTCGTCAGCGACGAGTTGGACTCAATTGGACTCAATTGTCGAAGTTTGCGAACGACACACAGCGGGCACGTCGAGTGGAACATAAGGAAGGAGAGAGGATCACCCTAACGCGCGTCTGACATCTGCTCAGGTGACCGTGTATAGACAAACTATGGGAACACACAGTGCCAGAAAATTCAAAGGAAGGGGTCATAAGGACACATGTACACAACTCTTGAGGGGGAACAGCGAAACAACTCTAAGCTACAGGAAGACGAAAAAGACAACTTCAATCCATTTGCTGCCTCTGAAAGCCAACTTCAAATGAAGCGCTCCGAGAGACAGCAAAAAGAATGAAGAAGGGAGTCCCTTGACAACACAAGCCAGTAGTGCAGCAGCAGGGTCATCGTGTCCAGTGGATGCAAGCAGAGCCAAAGGACGAGGGCGGCAAAAATGATATGACAGAAATGCTCGCGGTGCGAGCATATTCGTTGTCAAACGAATAAGAACAGATACTACACTTGATCTAAGCCAAAAGGCCAGAGTGGTAAAGATTCAAGTCGTTCGAGCATCGCTTTTATACCTACTGGCCGTGCGCACGGACCAAGCTTGTGTTGAAAGGTTTGGTCGATCTGCGCACGGGTTTGATGTCGAGCTCCAGCGGTCGCGGAACACCGTACCATGGGCCTGCTATGAACTATCGAACGACGACTCTGACCGAAGACTAGAAGGTACTTGTTTAATTTAAATAACACGGAACACCAGTCGGCGTTAGAATACATAGTACAACCCTACCTCCCGAATTGTATTCTGCAACACAAATGGAACAGAGGTATCAGTAATTCGTACCTTACATTACCCACGCACGCAGTTATTTCGCGACCGGTAGATAGCGCTCCAAGAAATGGAGCTTGGCCGCGTTGGTGAATTCAATCACGCTCTTCTGCTTGAAGCCTTGCTCGAAGGTCAGACCTTCCGCCAACAAAGGGACAACGTTGTTCGTGTGTGCTCACCGTGCCCCTCCTTCTCACAAACCATAAGCTCGCAGTGAACACCACTCTTCAAGACCGTCTGATACATCCTCACGGCCTGGTCGACGGGCACACGACTGTCCGACTCGCCGTGCGCGATTTGCAGTGGCGCCAAGATCTCCGCGGTGCGGTTAACGGGGGAGATCTTCTCCAGGAAGGCCCGTATCTCGGGGATCCGCTCGTCGCCGTATTCGCCGCGTCTGTGGGACTGGCGCATAATTGCGGTCTTCTCCAGGAACGAGGGGAAGTGCGCGATGGGGAAATCAGCGAGCCCGCAGGCAAATTTGGTCGGGAAGTGGATCATGCACGCCTGGGGCGAGGTCAGATGTAGGCTGCTCTGGAGTAGAAGAGGAAAACTTACGAGTGTCATATAACCGCCATCTAAAAAGACCAGTCAACGGTGAGAATCTAGATGGATGGAGTGGACGAACAAGATGGCCCGATGACGGCTATCCGGCTCGCGTCGAGTTCGGTCTTCATCGAAGTTTCGATGTGGCTCAACAGCGCCCCGATATCCCTGTGTCCGCAGTATCAGTTAACCCATGATAGATGATCCAGCACTGGAGGGTCAACTTGACGGAATCCTCTCTTTTTTCAACATCGTCCGCGGCCATGAACCGCTTCCCATAGCCGGAACTACCGCGTACGTTGGGGTACAAGATCGCATATCCGAGTTCGTTGACGATGTACCAATGAATCGAACTGGTCGGTCGTAAGTTAGCAAGCGCCTTGATCAGAGGATGTAAAGCACGAACACTCTGGTGTTGGAGGTCGTTTGATCTAGATGGAATCAAATGAGTGGAGCTTCAAACGCGAGATGGCGAGAAGGGTTACCTGCTGGCCCGCCGTGAATATAGATCACAACCGGGACTACGGATTTGCCGTCTGTTGGATGATAATAAATGCAAGGTATCTCCAGGTCGTCGAAACTCTTGAACCGCAGTTCCTTCGCAGGGAAGGTGCGGTAGGCGGGAGGAACCGGTGCGGCCTGTGTATACCGCTCCAGCGGCACGGATATATAAGGATGTCCCTCCTCGTCCCGCTCAACATCCTCCAGTCGGCCCGTGAAATCTTGAAGGCGAGCCAAGGACGATGGCGAGAGGTGAGAGGCGAGTGTGAGCACGACCTCGGAGGGCCTCCCATTTTTGGTGTTCACCGTAGAGACAAACTGCCCGCCTTCCCATTCCGGTTGAATTTCGACGACCGTGTCCTTCATCACGCCGGACAAAGGCAACGAGAAGAATTTGGTGTAACCGCCCGCATTTGCGCGGAAGTAGACATACTCCGATGTGGCCTTGAGCCCGAGGCACGGCCAATTAATCGGCCGGAGCGCACGCAGCTCGGGTTCGGGCGTGGTGATATGCAGAACGGTGCGGCTCAGGGTGTCGTACGCCAAAACCGAGAGGAAATCACCATATGCGTTGGAAACCATGTACACCAGATGAGGTGTCGCTGGATTCCGCGAGAAGGTAGCTTGCTGGAACTCTGTCTCCTCTTCCTTCTCGGTCGTGTTGGGCAGGACTATTAATTCTGGATAACCTCCGGAGACACGGGCGAGGTAGCACGGTGCGTATGAGGATGCAATACTGTTGGTTAGAAGCAGATATTGGTCGTCGACGGAAATGTCGGAGATGGCCCAACGCGAGTTGCCTTTCTCTGGTACGGGGGTTACCAGCCTGGAAGGGAGTGTAAAAGGCTTGGAATCCCCCGCGGCGTCGGTCTGAGAGCCCATGAGATTGGCGACATAGACAAGGGTGTCCGTGCCATTCTCCTTGTTGGAGGTGAACGCCATAATCCTAAGCAAACATTCAGACACCGTGCCCAATACGCGACTGCGCGCACTCACTTGTTGGAATCGGAAACGACAACGTTCGCATATTTGAACTTATCATGCGTAAGTCGTTCAATACGGCCACCCGGTTCGTTCTTCAGCTCGCCCTCGATAGGGGGAAGGCTCTCCGCAGACTTGTCGTCTTCCCAGTACCGCCAGAGCTGAAAGAATTCGTTCCCGTCCAGATCCATAGCCAAGATCGCCCCACCCTCGCGCCAAACACCTCTCCAGTCTTCGCCGGCGATGGGACGGAAGCTGGATATCGTGCGCCCGGAGCCCAAATCGAAATAGGTGATTCTCTCGAGAGAAGTCGAGACTTGTGGGTCGGTCGACATGCGATAGTACTCCTCGACTTGTGAGTCTACCGGTCGATGGCGTACAATGGCCGTTCCGGGGCCGTCTGAACCCTTGGGAAGTGTCTCAAAGCCGATGAACAGGAAACCTACAGCCAAGGTGAGGCTTGTTGCGCGTTTGGGAGAGATATATGTAGTACACCATACCTCGGGCGGATTCTTCGTATTTACGCATCCCATCCACGATACGTGAGGGCACATCCCCCATGTTGAACGCCTTGATATGCTTGGCCGGCTGCGTGAACTCGAGATCCCCAGAATCGAACGGCGCCATGGTTGGACCAGTGGCTAGTCTCGCAGGCCGACTCTATATAATTCTTTTGTGAAAACCATTCGCCGTTCGCCGCTGTTCGTAGCCATGGCCAGCGGCGGCAGTTCGCCTTGAGTTCTTGTTGAGTTCGGAATCGCCGTGTGCATGGCCGCACCACGGTCACGAGGTGAGCAACATCGGCCAGCCAGTCGCAATCCAGTCATTCCCCCCAAAAATCACAACCTCGTGAAACTCTTGCCTTTTTTCAAATTCCAAGTCCACGATGGAAAATAATACCCCAGATTCGTGACGGGAAGGACGACGCGATGAACGTCGCAAACTCTTGCCTTCTTCCCAGATTTGATTCGTGACGGGAGGCGGTCAAGGACGACGCGATGAACGGACTCCGACCGGTCTTGGCTCTTGCCCCAAGCGCTACTTGGACAGAATTTCGTACACGAAAGCTCCACAACAGTCACTCCAACGCACGTAAGACGCAACTCCGTCCGTTCCATTCACTTTATTTTGAACTCGTTCCGAGTCGTTCCATTCACTTTATGTAGTTTAGCTTGTTCTGTACTCCTACTCCTACGCGTTTACTTCGTCCTCCCGCCCGCCACGCGCCTAATCTCCGGGTCTAGCGGGAACCGCTGCGTCTCGGGCGGGACGGCGTAGAGCTTCTGCCACACGTTCTGCAGGGGCTTGGGCGTCTTCCACGCGAGCTCGTCGTTTCGGAGCCAGAGGCGGACGAGGTGGCGGCTGTCAAAACAGGATGTTAGTTAATTTTTTTAAGCAGGGAACGCAACAACTCACGTCTTCTCCCCCTCATCCGTAAACCCATCCCTCGCATGCAGCAAGCCCATACTATTAATGTACTGAATATCCCCCTTCTGGAAATTCAGCCCCAACGAGTACTTCTCCGCCAAAAAGTGCACCATATCCAGCGCCTCCGCCTGCGCCTCGCTAATCGGCGGAATCCCCGCACTCCGCACCTGCGGCCCATAGCCCGTAAAATGGCGGCGCGAATACTGAATCACGATATGCCCGTCCTCGTTATACAGCACCGGCCGCTCAATATACCCGGGGTCCGCGCCGAACCGGTCCAGCGGCCACGGCTCCTTCAGCACTGTGATTAAATCCGGGCGCGTGCGGGCGATCTCGTTGTATACGCGCCCGCCGGAGGAGAGGCGCGAGACGCCGCCGTGCGCGGAGGTCTGGATCCCCAGGAGCGCGATGAGGTCCCCGATGTCGGTGTGGAAGACCTGCTTGTCGGTCGTGTACGCCGCGTTGCCGATTCCGCCCGCCTCGTGCGCGTGCGAGACGCGCAGGTCCTTGATGTGCGCGAGGACGGCGTTGGTGCCGTCCTGCCGCCCGCGCTCGGAGCCGACGTGCGCGGAGAGGCCGGCGTAGACGATGGCGAGCTGGCGGCGGGTGTATTTGTCGATCGGGATTTCGCGGAGGACGAAGAAGCCGCGGCCGCTGTAGAGGACTTCGGCGAGCTTGCGGAGCTCGGCGGAGAGGGTTGGGAGGGGGAAGGTGTCGCGCGTGATGTAGCCGAGGGGTTGGTCGAGGCCTGGGGGGTGCGTCGTCAGCGATGATCAAAGGTAGAGTTTGTTTTTTGGGCATACTTTCGAAGTGCGCGAGGGCGCTATCGATCTCTTGGAGCTGGTCGTCGGAGAGGTTGTAGACCCACTGCGACTCGTCCGTCCAGTCCTTGCCCTCCCACACGATGGGGCCCTCGACGCTGGGGGGGAAGCCCTCGGGGAGGGGCCGCTGCGGCAGCGTCGGGTCCTCGGCCAGCCGGCGGGCGGTCCGCGCGCGGAACTTGGCTTCGTCGGGGTGGTACGAGATGTCGGGCTGCTTTGGGCCCTGTATAGTCACAGTCTCCGTGGTGGTTTGGGTGGCGCTCATTGCACAGCAAGTTTTAGAGTGTGGGTGGGAGGAAGGAGGGGACGCGGGATAGAAACGTGCGCTTTTATAGGTTAAGGGTGGGAACGGGATGTGAATGGCGTGCTTGTCCGGCGGGGAAGATGGATTTCATCGAGAAATACGGGCCATAGGGACGTTGTGGATTGCCGAGTTTGCTCCTCCGAAGGCGAATGGGGGTTACTTGATTTCGCACAGGCGTGGAAGGGGTGGTGATGTCAATCGTGGACAAGGTTGTGTGTATTACAAAACTAGTGGATACCTGGGTAAACCGTTGAACGGAGTGAGTTACCGCAGTGCGCCAAGAGAGAGCAACCCTCACAGATTGAACAAGATTGCGCTTATCTGATAACGGGTAAGATGATCAAAACATCACAATCTACCCAAGCCCCATTCAAGTACCTCCAAGGGCCATCCAAGGCCTCTCAAGGGCATCCAAGGCTAAGGAAAGGGTCAGAACAGCGAATGGGTTAACGCAATGCAACATACACTAAACATCCATGTCGTCCTGATCTGGCTCCTCAAAAACGACACGACTCCCGCTCCCGCTGGCACCGGCGGTCGTAACCCCGGTCCCCAAGTTCGCCTTCGGCCCAGCTTGCCCAGCCTTACCCTTGGGACGCGCGCCTGCCTTTTTCGCAGGGCCCGACGTGTCGCCTTCGAATTCCCCATCCCCGATCGTCAACACGATCATCAGCGTCGACTTTCCGCGCGTCCTATACGTGATCTCCTCCTCCTCGTCCTCCGGCACGATCTCGTCCTGCACCTCCATCGTCCCCGTACGGATTTCCGTGCGCATCTCGTCCGCGGCAAAGGGCAGGATTGGGGGCAGCGCGACGGAGAGCTGGAGGAGGTGTGGGATGGCGGCGCCCATTGCGCTGAGGTGCAGGGTTTTGTATCTTGAAAGAAACTCGTTCAAGAAAAATGTAAAGACGCGAAGAGGCCCGCTCACCCATCGTTCAGGATTATATTCTTACAACGGCGCAAGTAGGCCGCCAGAGGTGTTTTTCGAGTGATACATATGAGATTTTTGCCCTCCTTGTGCGCAGAGCGGGGGCCGGTAGCTGAGACGGACTTTGGTACCGTTGGAAAGGGCCTGGGAGGGGCAAGTTTATTGATGCGGCTCCTCTGCACCAGCGGCTCCGGCTTTGCGTCCGAGTCCGCCCCTACGGCTGGCGGGGGAGGAGTCACTTTGACTGCACGAGAGCGGCCCTGGGCGTCGACGAGTCGTATGCGTTTGTTCGAGTCCATGGTGGAGTCGATGCGGCGGCGTTTCATGGGCTGGCGGTGGCGGTCAAAGCGGGACTTAAACTTTACACGTGTTGTGATTTCATCGATCGCTCCATCGTCTTTTTCACTCTCTCACTACTGCGAGCACTCAGCTATGGCAGATGCTGCTGAGCAGAACATACAGATGTGGAAGGTCAAGAAGCTCATAAAGAGCCTTGACTCGGCCAGAGGGTCTGTCGCAATTATATTCCTTTTTCCTCGTCGTCTGACGATGAGCATTCGTTCATTCCAGCGCGGGCACTTCCATGATCAGTCTCATCCTCCCCCCAAAGGTGCGTTCTGGTGGTTCACAGTTCGACTTGAACAGGTCTTGAACGGATGTCGGACACCAGGATCAAATCTCCCGTGCATCGGCCATGTTGACGCAGGAGTACGGGACGGCGTCGAACATAAAATCCCGCGTCAATCGCCTCTCCGTCCTCGCCGCGATCACCAGCACCCAGCAGCGCCTCAAGCTCTACAACCGAGTCCCCCCCAACGGCCTCGTCCTCTTCGTCGGCACCATCCTCACCGACGAGGGCAAGGAGAAGAAGGTCTCCTTCGATTTCGAGCCCCACAAGCCCATCAACACGTATGTCCCCCCTGCTCTTTCTTGACTGTCTTTCCTTCTGTGTCTTAATGTCATCGATGCATACAGATCCCTCTACCTCTGCGACAACAAATTCCACACCGAAGCCCTCTCCGAACTCCTCGAGTCCGACTCGCGCTTCGGGTTCATCGTCATGGACGGCAACGGCACCCTCTTCGGCACCCTCGCCGGCAACACGCGCGACGTCATCCACAAGTTCACCGTCGACCTCCCAAAGAAGCACGGCCGCGGCGGGCAGTCCGCGCTCCGTTTCTCCCGCCTCCGCGACGAGAAGAGGCACAACTACGTCCGCAAGGTCGCGGAGCACGCGGTGCAGCATTTTATCACGAACGACAAGGTCAATGTGACGGGCCTCGTGTTGGCGGGGAGCGCGGATTTCAAGACAGAGCTGGGGCAGAGCGATATGTTTGATTTGCGCCTGGCAGCCAAGGTCATCAAGGTCGTGGATGTCAGCTATGGGGGCGAGAATGGCTTCAATCAGGTGCGTTTCCCCCTCCCTCCTTGTTTAGATAACTTCCGCGTGCTGAGGCTTGCCAGGCAATCGAGCTCGCCGCCGAGTCGCTCGCGAACGTCAAATTCGTGCAGGAGAAGAAGCTGATCCAGCGGTACTTTGACGAGATCAGCCAGGACACGGGGCGGTACTGCTTTGGTATCGAGGACACGCTCAAGGCGCTCGACCTCGGCGCGATCGAGACCCTCGTCGTGTGGGAGAACCTCGACATCACGCGCTACACCCTGCGTAATGCTGCTGGTGGTACGTCCCTCCCCCTTTCCTTTCCGTCATCAACAAATGAACTAACGAACGTCGCCCACAGAGGAAATAATCGTCCACACCACCAAAGAGCAAGAAAAAGACCGCGACAAATTCCTCGACAAATCCACCAACCTCGAAATGGAGCAATCCGCCGAGCCCCAATCCCTCCTCGAGTGGTTCGCCGAAAAGTACAAGGACTTTGGCGCCAACCTCGAGTTCGTCACCAACCGCTCTCAGGAGGGGGCCCAATTTGTGAAGGGGTTCGGCGGGATTGGGGGGTTGCTGAGGTATAAGGTGGATTTCACGAATTTGGGGCCCGGGGATGAGGAGGAGGACGAGTTTTATGGGAGTGATGAGGAGGGGGTTTGACGGTTTTGCGGGCTCCCGTATGTGGAGCGTCCTGTTTGGGAGGGCGCGCCGGGTGGGGTGGGGGAGGGTAGGGGTGGAGAGGGGGTGTCGGGAGGTGGCAGGGATAGTGACAGAGATGGGGACGGCGACGGGAAAGGACGACGAGGGGACGCTGCTGCGACGACAGACTGCAAAAGACGTGGGGGTACTACGGCGACGCGCGAGCCGTTGCGAGTTGTCAATGGCGACGCGCGTCGGCGCCCGCTCAAGCTCAAGCGCGATGAAGAAGACAACAACGTTTTTAGTGGGGAGAAGGGTGGCGGGACGGACGGACAAGTTTCTTTGACTACGTAACTGGTCTGTCACTTTCGCTGTCTTACTGTTCAGAGGCCCGAGACTCATCGCCTGTAGGTCCTGCGCGCCAGACCGAGACCAGACCAGACCAGGGCAGGACATTGAATGAATATATGTTGTACGGCGCGTTGTAAATAGCGAGCGAGCACATACAGATGCGATGCGATGTAGTGTTTTTGGTGCTGGATGAATTTCAAGCTTTGAATTCATTCACAGGAAGGAGACTTTGGCTTCACCTTGTAGATATCTGCTCGAATAATCCCTTGCAGACCCGAGATCCCTCGGACCCGCTGATTGCGTCTTTGAATTCGACTCATCCTCGCTCATTTCCCCGCCCACGGTGGCGGTGGCCGTCGCCGTACTTAAGCCAGCCTGTGGTCTGAGTATGCACATCTCAGCAAGCAGGAAAATGTCTCATATGGATGCTTCTGAACAGAGGAAACTAATCCAGAGCCTCGAGTCGGCGAAAGGGTGCGCGTTCCACGCATGAATCGATAAACACTGGAGTCTGACGGAGGGTTTCAGAGCCGGTAGTTCGTCCTTGATCACTCTGATCTTGTCCCCCGATGTAAGTGCTGAACCCTCGAGGCCCACAGTTGCACCAGCCAGCGCCGTTCCTTCCTCAAATTTGTGCTCTCCTCACTCGCTCAACACTCATCACATCCCAGGACGAACTTTCCCGCGCGGCGTCCATGTTAACACAGCAGTACATCACCGCAGCCAGCGTCAAGACGCGCGCAAGCCGACTCCCCGTGCTAGCCGCAATAACCATGGCCCAGCAGCGCCTGAAGCTCTACGAAGCCCGCCTCCCGCCCAACGGCCTCGTCCTCCTCGTCGGAACAAGCCTCACCGACGAGGGCAAAGAGACGAAGGTGGCGTTCGACTTTGAGCCGCACAGGCCGTTCGAGGCGTACGCTCCATTCATTCACTTTGGATGGTTTTGTTGTGGTGTTGATTTTTCGTTCTTTCGATGCAGCTCGGTGTATCGCTGCGGTAACAGGTTTTATACTGAGGAGCTTGCTGCGCTGTTTGAGTCTGGTATGTCGTTTCACTGTTTCCGACGCGAGGAAGATTGACCATTCGGCGCAGGTCCTGGGGATGACGTTGTCGTGGATTCGGCGCCGACCGTCAAATGAGAACTAGGGTCACAGATTCAGGACGTTCAACCCAACGCCGAAAGTCTGTTCTGGGTCAAAGGCGATTGGAGTGAAAACCTCCAGCATTAGTCCTAGTAAGATACACGCGTTTAAAATAATGATATCTCGGGTCCCTGTACGAAGTCTGAGCTGAGCAGCGTAAATTAGAGCGACGAAAAGCACTCACGACCCCTCTAGTCTCAAATGCCAGCCAGTCACCCGTGCCCAGTGGCAGCAGCCCCATCGCACGACACTTCCATAATCCAACGCCGAGGGTGAGCACATTGCACGCAATGTACACCAGCTTTTGCACGAGAAGAGTAGTGAACGCCTTGGGGTTCTTCGCCGTCGTGGGCGCGAATTGGGCGAATGCTGCTCGGCAAAGGCATTGAAATCAATGAAATGTACTGAGAAGAACAAAACGAAGAGCCCACCATCGTTCATACCCGCGAGGTTCTTGAACGGCGAGAGGAGCAGCATGAACACGATGCCCATGCTGAATATTTGGACACCGCCGCCGGACATGTACAGCATGAACGCCTGCATCGGGAGTGACTTTGCAGGCGCGGTCGCAAAGTCCAGCGCGCGCGTTTCCTTGATCGAGTTGTACGCTTCTGGGGGAGGAATCGCCGTCTTGGCGGATGCGCGGGTGGACTATAGGTGGAATGCAGCATGTTGAGACTCGTAGGAAGCAAGTGAAGAGCGGCGCGGATACCGAGGAAGATTTGGAAAACCCTGGGGGTGGAGGGAGGTTCCGCCATCTGCAGGCTGGGTTAATTCATCGGATAAACGCAGCCAACTGGACAAACTTGGAGGCAGGCTCGAGCGAAGCGTACTCGAGACTCTTGGACATGGTTGGCTGAGGGAAGGGAACGGCGCGGGAAATCAATAGCCGCAAATAACGCGAAGAGTGAGCAATTAGAGGCGCGTGTCGCGTCGCGTTGTTGCAAGGCAGTACAAGGTGTATAGACATGATTGTGGTACAGTACAGGTCGTAACAGTAGATATTCGAGAGTATAATGATAGTTTCTCCCGTTAAAAGAGTTTCAAGAGGTGGCACATTCGAAGGCCTGAATATCGCGTAAGAAGAAATAGTAGAACGATGCTGAGCGACGACGTACGAGTTTACACGGCCGACTGAACAAACAGTCCGCTCGACGGGGAGCAACGCCATCTGACCGACGCCCCTTCGGATCCATGCATGAAGCGTACGAATTTGAGGTTGGGATACGTCGCCGACAGTGCGAAGAGCGTCTTTTTAAAGCACGAAATCGCGTCCGCCGCCGCCTCGTCAGCCGGGATCCACAAATTGAACTTGTCGCGCCCTTGGATGTAGATGGTGAGCTCTTCGAGGCCGAGATGCTGTGGGGAAGCGTTGAGCACGCCGTTTATATCCGCCGTTGACAGGGCGGGCTCGCCGATAGCGAGTGACTTCAGCACAGGGAAGCAGCGGTGGATGGTCGAGAGCAGCGAGGCAGGAAGTTCGGCGCCGTGGAGGCGGAAAGAGAGGGACTCGAGACCGCGATCTATGCCCTGCAAGGACGCCTCGAGGCCATGAGACCGGGAGGGTACGGAAATGTCGACGTGTTTCGCATTACGGTTGCGTAGGAATACGGCTGCATAGTGGTGGGGGCCGCAGTAGGATGTGAGGTTGGGAAGGACACCCTCGGGGAGACATTCGAGGAGGGAGCGGGGGATCGACTCGGTCGTGTGCAATGAGAGATGGTCAACTGCTGGGCAGCGCGATAAGGCTTGGATGAACATGTCGGAATTAATGCATTCGATGGGAATGTCCAGTGTCTGAAGCTTTTGGAAGGGCTGCGAACGCGCCAATGCCGGGAGGATGCTCGTCGTAGTCGCGTGGAGTTGCTCCAAGTGCGCAGGAGAGAGGAAGAGGAGGGAAGGGTCAACTGTATTTCGACGCAACGGCTCGTCGGGGTATTTGAACGTCACCGCCTGGAGCGGGACGGACGGCGTGTCCGCAAAGTCCGCTATCTCCCCGAAGCACATCTCCAAACTGATCGTGGTCAGTTGCAAGTTCTGCAAAACCGCGAGCCGCCTCGGCGTGAGCCGCACGTAGCGGCAGCTCAACACCTTCAGATTGGGGAGACGCGACAAAGAGGCGAATATAGTGTCGATAACATCGTCCGGGGCGCCGTCCTCCTCCTCAGGTGTGAGGGGGCAAATGGAGCATTCGAGGACCGAAGGGGAAATCCGCGGCGAGAAGAAGAATTCGACGCGCTCCATAACGCGCTTGCGATATTTCGAGGTTTGGGCGCCGCGCAAGGACGATGGTAACGCAGGCGGATGCGTCGAGATGGTGGGGAATAGCAGCGGTTGGGCTAATGCGTGGAATGAGCGACATGTGAGTGTCACTGCCGGGAGGAGATACAGGGGAATGTTCATGAACACCTTGAGCCACAGCTCAGGCGGCACGCTATTCACGGCCGCATATGCCTCCGCGGGGCGCCGACTGCTTCGTTTCGAGCCCAGGGAGGTCAATGAGCGAGCGCGGTGCATGATGCGAGAAAAGCCAGGACTGCGGGGGCTTTTTATTGAAGGACTTCGGGGGCCTGTTATAGACGAGGGGGAGAGGAGGCCAGGCGAGAGCATGCCACTAGCTGGCGAGAGCATTCCTGGTGAAAAAGGACCTGGAGAGTCGATGGCCCCCCTCGCCGCATTCATGGTGAGGGGGTCCAAAGACAAAAAGGGATACTGTTTGCGCCGGGCAGCCATTGTTCACGGCGGGACGAGGTAGACGGGGAGAAGGCGGAGTCTTCAACGAAACTGGTTTTGGTATTTAACATCTTCAATACGCGAGGCGATTTGAGATGGAGATCTCAAGAGAACAAGCGTCGCATCAAAAGACCTCGGCTGGTCATTCGCCGCCAAATTGCATCCCCTTCAATGGTCTGGCGTTTTCTGTGCGTCCCTGGCAGCTTGAGGGTTGGAAGTGTTCGGTAGGAAGCTTGAGCCGCGCCTGGAAAATGGGAACACAGAAAAATTAGCGGGCACAGACCCAGACGAGATGGTTGCCGCGTAAACCGAGTCGGGACTGATGCTATTGATGGTCGAGTCCCTTCTTTTATTCAGGGGTCCATTTCACGGCAAGTCGACATGTCTCTTTGCTCGGTAGACCACGGTGGGAACAAGAAAAATGTGTTCTTTTGGGTCTCTGCAAGAGTGCACGCACGCTCAGATTTCCGTCGAAGACGTTCGTACCTTTTTCCGCCAGTTCCAGTTCCAGTTCTAGTTGCCAGCAGCCTGAAACATTCAAGGGTTCCTAACCAGCAGCGACAAAATGAAATCCCTGGATTCAACGCATTAAAAGTGTTCGTTTCAGGTTGATTTTTGGAGGACCTAATTGGGACCTAATGGGATTGGCGCAACCCTTGAAGCTCAACCGCGCGAGAACAAATTGCCGGTAGGCACTGTACGGCCAGCACCGTAGGCGGGCCTTTAGTACCGAAAACGACGACGGCGGCTTGGCCCGGGCGGCCCCATCACTATCGTTTCCGTGGCGCAGCCGCGAAAGGGAGCGTACTAGGCTCGTCTTCCTCCATTTAGGGTGTCGGCCGCTTGGCGGCGCTCACTTGCCAGCGTCATATAGGTTCTCTATGCTTCAACGTATCAGCAGGATATGCCTTGCACTGGACAGAAACTGTTGAACGTCCTGGATGGCGATTATCGGCTCAAAAGCGTGGAGGATCTTCTCCGCTGTATTCAATCCCCCTCGCGCTAGGAAGAATGCGCCCAGATGGTTGGCCAACATGCCGCTGTGCTGGAATAACTGTACAACTTTGGTGCCGTTATTTTTCTTCTCTCGGGCCGATGGTACTCGACGACCCTCGCGCGCAGATTCTCCTGGAGTCCTCGGTGTTCAGAAATCCTTTCCCGTGGACCTGACGCCCTGTGAATAATCGGTGCCAGGTCAATATTCCGCTGTCCAATAGTAAGGAAATGCAGCAGAGCCGCTGCGCATTAAATCCCTCCGCTAGTCTTCTCACTGATGACGCTGCCTCGTTGCTGTCCAGTGTCCTGGGGATTTCATGGAAAGAGACCGACGAAGAGAGGTAACTTCTTGACCACAAGATTCTCCCGTCTTCCGTCTTCCGTCTCCGTCTCCGAGCTCGCCGAGTAAATTGTCCGCAATGAACGCATGCAAGCTACCTGCAGCGATAACAATGACAACATGTCGAAACCGCACAAAGCGCGATATATTTGATTAGCGCGCGTGCACTTCACCGATTCCAAATATTCGTCGCCCCTCTCTGTAAGACGTGCATTTGAGCCATGCGGATGCAATTGAAAAGAGGAGTCTCACTGTTAGTGGCGTCCACAGACAGCGAGCACTTGGATCCAATGTCGTGGTTCTCGAGATGCCGAAGAGGATATCGAGTATGCATGCAATGTCGGCGATTCAGAGGCCACCGCCCGTGGAGCCCGCAGCAGGTTGCTACGGAGAGGCGAGCACAGAGCGCCCCGTTCCTCGATTTCTACTCTTCGGCATGTCAGTAACTGCAGTAAAAGCTTGGAGAGGCGAACTTGGAGGTGTCGACACTTTTCTCATGTCCGGATTGCCGGCACGGCAGAAGATAATGTCATTCTTGCGACTTTTCATTTCTGCGACGTTCCTGCCTTGTTATCTTGATGCCAATTGCGAGCCGCATCCAGTGCCGGCTCGAGAGCGCAAGGCTATCGTGATGAATGAATTGACGTATTTTCAGCGACACTTCTGGCGAATTCGCCGACGGTGATGCAAAGCCCGTCTACTAAAACGGGCAGCGGACCTGGATATAATGGGCAAGAAATACTCATTCTGTTCTGAAAAATTCCGTCTGTCGAACGGCGGTTCCGTGGCCCACCGTGAAACGCGGATATCTATCGGTCCGCCACATCGAGTCGAGGGGAGACGCGCCGTAAGAGATGAGGACTGTACCCGAATACAAGAGAGATAACGCTGGAATGCAGGAGGCAGGCAAGTCATCGGTGTATTTGAGAACGATGAGGACCATATGGTACAGAAAACGACAGATACATTCGGGCAGCCTGCCAATATCAATCAGTACTGCGGCTGCTGAGGCGGGACCATCTGTCCGGGGAACGGGCCTCCGAAACCAGGAGGGGGCGGGGGCGGGTATCCAGGATACATCTGCATATTTGGCGGGCCTGGTGGTGGCATTGGCATCTGCAATCTGCATCTGCATAGGCATTCCCATCCCCGGCGGCGGCGGGGCCATCCCGCCCATTTGTATCGTGGGCAGTATCGTTTGCTGTTGCGTAAAGCCAGGCGGTGGAGGAGGCTGGGCCAGAATGCCGGCGAATTGGCCCTGATATTGATATCCTGGTACAGGCGCACCAAAGGCGAGCGGGGCCGCTGGTGGCCGAGCGGCAACAGGTAATGCGTTATTCTTGCGGGCTTGGGCAGTGAGGAGACGCTCGGCTGCCGTGCCATGGCGCTCTCCCTTTCCGTCCTTTTTGAAGGCGTATTGGACGGTGATTGCTTTGTTCATTAGGAACGAGCCATTCATAGCTTCGACCGCAGCGTCGGACGCGTCGAAATCCGTGTAGGCGACAAAGCCGTAGCCTTTCGAGGTACCGGTGGTGGGGTCACGAGCAACCTGGAAGCAGAAAGCGTCAGAGTCAGGAACGAAAAGAAGGGAAGGAACACACCTTGGCAGTGGTTGCCATTATGCCGAACGCGCTGAAGGTGTCGTACAGCAGTCTTTCATCGACATTCTCGTCCAGATTCCCGATGAACAAGTTGGCACCGACATCGAGCTGTTTCTTATCAGAAGAAGCCTGTAAGATAGGATCAGTCAGTACGGTTATAAAACAAAAACAAAACGAGAAGGTATGGAAGGATAAGTGACGCCGAGGGTGGTGTTTGAGCGTGCGGTGTAGGAACGTTTGTAAATCTGAGACATACCTTGTTAACCCGAATGGGCTTGCCCCACAGTTTAATCTGGTTCATAATCTTACAAGCATATTCTGCGTCCTCTTCGGTCAAAAACTCGCAAAAGCCGTACCCTTGATGGGCCATTGAGATACGGTCCTTTGGGAGATGCACGTTGACTGGGATATTTGTGAAGTGGTGACGTTGAACAAGGATTCGAGAACGCACCTACAGGCCCGGCTTGCAGCATCAGCTCCCAAACAAGCGCGTCTGTACACCGCTCATCGAGATTTCCCTGCAGTAGAGTGAGTAAATGGCCGTTCAAAGTGGCGGAGAACTGACCAGATATACGGTAGCCTCCTGGTTGCGGTCATCCTGAGGACGCGACATTTTGGTTTGGGGCAAGCGTGGTGCTTGGCTTTGTTAGATCCGGACGGCATTCGGACTTTGAGGGTTGACCGAATCCATCTCGTCAACTTCCACTGTCTTCGAGGTCGCTTCGAGGCCTATCCGGCTAGTATCCGCTCGCAGATCGCACACCTTGCCGCGCCGCTCAATCGTCCCGTTCCTCCAAGTTGCCTGCATCGCAACTGCTGCTGTGGAGCGCCCAAGGCGCATTAAACTCTTCAAGGCTTCAGACAGGTTATCTTTAATGCTTGGCCTCCGCTTGACTCTGCTCTCATCCTTGCTGGCCTCCGAATTCTCGCCGTTTGTCATTCGGAATTAATTGTCATGTCACCAAAATCTTGCAGTCAATCAAGATTTCGACCGACCCGATGGCGCTCACCGCTCTGGCCCCGCCCACTGCGGTCCCAATCGACTATAATTGCCGATGTCGTATCGAAGCCACATTTGATTTCACCGTCGACGTGTCGGAGATGTTTTGTCTACGGCCTTAACTCGCCCAACGCGCCAAGCGGGGGTTCGCGTTCCCTCAAACGCAATTCCACTATCTACTATCACTGCCCCCACTATGTTTAGCCTGCGCGGTGGCGAACGAATCATTCGATTGCTGTCGGACGCGCCGAACGCAACACCGCGTCCCTCTTATAAACACCCCGGCGTATCATCCCCTCGAACTTCCCACTTCTCACCGAGGAAGTCCCATTCCGCTGCCCCGCCAGCTATCTGTGCCCACCCCCCATCCCCAGAGCACAATGATTGGTCCGCGCGCCCTCCTTCTGCTTTTTGCAGTCATCCTCTTCCTCACCCTCGTCACCGCCGCCCCGATCCCCGCTGATGTTGCCTTGTCCAAGAAGGCGCTGAAGCAGTTCAAGCTCAAGCGCGGTGATAATCCCACCCGCGTCGGGCGCGACGCTGCGAAGCCCTCTGGCTAGTAAGTTGCCGTCTTTACCTTTCCAACGTCCAGGACATTTTTTGACATTTTCCTCGCAGCGTCGCCAAGAGAGATGCCGCCACTGCTCCCAAGCCCTCTCAGTGCGCACCCCGCCCCTTTCCCTTTCCTCGCCTTCTTCACCCAACTGATTCTCATCCCACAGGGTGTACAAGCACTAGATTTCACGCCTGTCCCCTCGATGACTTGGTCCTTCCTCCCCTACCCCCCAAACACGTATATGGTTCCTCCCCCCTCCCCCTTGGTCTCTTTTCCTACCCTCGCCCTTCCAACCTACCGAATGCCTATCTGACGTAATAACTTATGCCCCTCCCAAACTGCCTCAGCTACATTGTTCCCCCGTAGCCATTTGGTGCTCGTACCTGCTCACAGTACTTTCGTCCAGTTGTAGGCACATAAATAACGTTAACTTGTTTCTGTATTTCTATCCATCCGATTCCCGGGACCAGTCGAAGGGAGTTTCATCTTTTCGAGTCCCCGGTCAGTCCAAAAAAAAAGGTCCTCCGCGTTGCTGAGACCATCTGCTTCATGGCGGCAATCTGTCATCCATCGTGCGCGCAGACCATCTGGGATGCATAATTTGCTGATTTAATGAGGTGCTCAGGTTTATTTACGTGACAGCCCATCTTCAACCAAACTTCGATCCTTTTCTCCCTTTTTCTTCACTTCCGCGGCTATTGCGAGTATTCTGCCCCGTCTGTCTCGCTCGACTGACAGCCTGATTGGGAGCGTCGATCTCAAGCCGCGTATACATGCGTTGCTGACCTGGCAGTGGTCAATAGCGTTTAGTTGCATTGCGACCTACACCCTTCACACGTCGACGGTCAACTTGAACTGCATCCTGTAAAGCCGTACCGCCGGCATTGCTACTCTCCACTACTACCACTGGGCACCTGCGTTTGACGGGTCCAACTTCGACCAGGGCTTCATTCCTTGACGATTGCACCATTCTTTGCTTGCATTCCTCCCGACCACTCTGCGACCACGCTGGGCTATTCAGAACTTCCAAAATTATGACGGGTCAACAAATAAACATCCCCTCACCGACATAAATTGCAGGGAAAGGCTCATAGTTGCAAGAAACCCTCTGGAATCCCGCAAATCTCTGTTCTCGTGTAACCAGCTAGTGTGCGTGACAGAAGCAGGACTCTTATACTCTACCATTCGCGCCCGACATCTGGACAGCTTGCGCGATGCGTTTCGTAGGTTACTCTGGTGTACCTCGCGCACCCGCACTGGCTCGTTTATCATATCTCGCTCTGTCCATTACTATCTGGCTTTCGTTCTACAACGTCCGACTTCCCATTCGACCGAAGGAGAACTCGGAGCACGTCAACATCGTCCCCCGCGTTCAGTGGGCGCTGCGCGGTGTCGTTCTGCGCGACGACGACTGCCACAGCCCGCACATTCGGCCAGGAAAATGTGCAGACAGTCACCATGACCAGCACGGTCGTCGCGGGCCTCACAATAGCGTCGTTCCGGTCGCACGACTCGGACGTGGTCGGCCCGCCGGTTTTTTTGGCCAACGGTCGAGGACACGTTCCGCCTGACCTGAAAAGGCAGCTCGGTCACGCTCCTGGCACCACTTCAGCACCCTCTTCTGAGTCTTCATCGCGATCGAAGGCTCAGCTTCGTTGCTCAGGCTGCCTTTTCTTAATTCCTTGTCCTGCACCATTTCCTTCCATCTTCACCCACAAAATAATTTGGACTCTCCGTGTACTTAGTACGCCTTGTTAAATATCACCGCCATCCTCAAAAGTGAACTCCGGCGCCTGCGAACTCTCCCATTGAATTTTGCTGGCCATTGGAAGCGCCAAGCTATCTTTAGGCCCCGCCCCGGCAACTGACTGAACCGGTGCCCGCCTCTTGTCTTTGACGGCGGTCTTTAAGTTTCGCTTCAGGATTCAACCCTTCAGCTTGGTGGTTCAATCGGCGCCCATGAACCGCGACCCTTCTCTCGCTAGTTCTGCGCGCGCCGTTCGATGGCTCTTCCTGCAATGCACCTTGGCGAACCGGTTTCACCGTTCTCACGTCTCATCATGATTCACACATCTCACTTGCGCGTCTTCTGCTGTATTCTGCTCTCTACGCGAGCCCACAGGACCAACTACCTTGCCTACGCTCCCGATACCTCCCGGTCGGCCTCTATAAACCTCTCTATTCCAACAAAAATCCGCGAAAACGAACAAGAGCTCCCGGGCAACACAAATTGAACGTCTTAACCCAATATCCGAGAGAGTTCCCGGGCTTTCTCCGATGAACTCAACCACGCGCGTTCACGCGCATGCGCATTTCTGCGCACTACCGCGTCACACGATGTGCGGGGTGACTGTCCAGGTGTACACCGTTTGTGCTTCTCGACGGCCCGCCCTCGAAGGTTCAAAATGCCTCATAAGTTTTAAACTCATGCCCACCCACGGAAAGTGACCAAGGATGTCCCAATTCTCCTCACTCCTCGCCTTGTGTTTGGTGGCCACGCTCGTCGCGGCCGGGCCCTGCGACCTCTACGCCTCGGGCGGCACGCCCTGCGTCGCCGCGCACAGCACCACACGCGCCCTCTTCAGCGCCTTCTCTGGCTCCCTCTACCAGGTGAAACGCGGCTCCGATGGTGCCACGACTAACATCGCGCCGCTGTCCGCGGGCGGTGTCGCGAACGCTGCCGCGCAGGACTCTTTCTGCGCTAGCACTACCTGCCTCATCACCACTATCTTCGACCAGACCGGCCGCGGCAACCACCTCACCCAAGCGCCCCCCGGCGGCTTTTCAGGTCCCGAGGCCAACGGCTTCGACAACCTGGCCGCCGCGGATGGCGCGCCGGTTACGCTGAACGGACAGAAGGCGTACGGCGTCTTCGTCTCGCCCGGAACTGGCTACCGCAACGATGCTACCAATGGAATCGCCACGGTTGGTCCTCCTACCTCCTACCTCTGTACGTCAGTGTGCTAATAGAGACAATCTTCAAGGGAAACGCTGCAGAGGGCATGTACGCGGTCCTCGACGGCACACATTTCAACGGCCAATGCTGCTTCGACTACGGCAATGGAGAAACGAGCGCCCGCGACACTGGCAACGGCCACATGGAGGCGATCTACTTCGGCAACGCGCCCTTCTGGGGCACAGGCGCCGGTGCGGGCCCCTGGATCATGGCCGACCTCGAGAACGGTCTGTTCTCTGGGCAAGGGACTGGCAACAGCGCCGCCGACCCGACCATTACCTCGCGCTTCGTCACGGCCGTGGTCAAGGGCGAGCCCAACCAATGGGCGATCCGGGGCGGGAACGGCGCATCTGGGTCGCTTTCAACCTTCTATAGCGGCGCCAGACCTACTGTTTCCGGATACAACCCCATGCACCTTGTCTGTCTTTTATCTATCTTAAGCTCTCGACGTTTCTAACCTACCTCGTAAAAAGGAGGGCGCAATCATCCTCGGCATCGGAGGAGACAACAGTGTCGGCGCGCAGGGCACTTTCTACGAGGGTGTGATGACCTCTGGCTTCCCATCCGACGCTACGGACAATGCAGTCCAGGCCAACGTCGTCGCCGCCAAATACGCGACCACCTCCCTCGTCAGCGGCCCCGCGATCAGCGTGGGCTCCGCCGTGTCCTTCCGCGCGACGACGGCCTGCTGCACGACGCGCTTCATCGCGCATACGGGCGCGACGGTCAACACACAGGTGGTCACCACCTCCAGCGCCAGCGCGCTCAAGCTCTCCGCGAGCTGGACCGTCGTCGCGGGCCTCGCGAACAGCGGCTGTGTCTCGTTCCAGTCGCGCGACACCACCAACAGCTTCATCCGCCACAACAACTTTGCGCTGCTCGTCAACGCCAACGACGGCTCGCAGCAGTTCCGCGAGGACGCGACGTTCTGCCCCAAGGCGGGGCTCAACGGGCAGGGCAACTCGATCCGCGCGTGGGGATACCCGACGCGCTCGTTCCGGCATTTCAACAACACCCTTTTCATCGGGAGCAACGGCGGCGTTCACACGTTCGACGTTACGGCGTCGTACAACGACGACGTCAGCTTCGTCGTCAGTGCTGCCTTTGCCTGAGGCGTTTCGTCCGGACGGCGTTGCACCATGTATCAAATATATCTAGTTGTACGCTCTGTAAATACGAAAAAAAATCAAAAGCGTACAAACCTACCGAGTTTTTGCCCGAAGCCACTGTGCAGTCTTGTGCGCTTTCTCGATGCAGGTACAGCAGCGCAAACGCAGTATTCTTCTGACTGTAACCAAAAAAAAACCTGGTCAAGAAGATGCTAAAATAAATTTGGACCGATGTTGCCACACCGGCGCATCTAGACCCCATAAACCAGAAACGAATCACACATGAGATTTAACTAGAAAAAAGCAGATAAAAAGGGGGATACGACATCACAGACAGAGTGAAACTAGGGGTCACTAACAAACTAACTAGTAATAGGTGTTGTCGCGGCGTAAAGGGTTATTCGTAAATTGTATGGATGGGGTTCCGGGACGAGAGGGACATGATACGACGGACGCAGGGTGCACGACGACGATTAAGAAAAGGGTTCTGTCTAGAGGACCACACACTTTACTTTCCCCTTGCCTTTGACAACCGGCGGCTCGAGCGCCGCGACGATGGCCTGCAGAAGACCGTTCGGTCAGCGTCGCGGTACAAGGACAGGTAGGAGGATGGATGCGCACCTCGTCGAAAACGTTCTTTAACCCCTTCTGCGTCAGCGCCGAGCACTCGACATACTTGACGGCACCCAGCTCCCGCGCAAGCCGCTCGCCCTGCTCATTCGTGACCGGCCTCTGCTTTTGCCTCGCCAGCTTCTCTATCACCTGCGAGTCGTCTCTCAGATCGATCTGCGTCCCGACAATGAGACATGGCACGCCCGGACAGTGGTGGTGCACTTCCGGGAACCACTTCTCTTTGACGTTCTCGAAAGAGGCCGGGGATGTTACACTGAAGCACACGAGGAAGACGTCCGTCTGCGGGTATGATAGAGGACGCAGTCGGTCGTAGTCCTCCTGACCTAAGGTGCAATATGAGATCACATGCGAGGCGAAAAGAGCGCAGGCGAGACGGACCGGCAGTATCGAAGAGGCCTAACGTATAAGGATCCTCCCCAATCATGACGGTAACAGCATAATTGTCAAAGACCTAGGCGGGGGGGAAGTGTGAACGGCCATAGGGGTGGGTGGAGGGGGGGCGACGTACGGTCGGGACATATTCACTCGGAAACTTGTTGGTCGTATACGAGATGAGCAGACAGGTCTAGCGAGTTTGGTTTGGGCGTCAAATAGGTGGCGCTGGGAAGGCACAGGAAGCAGCGGACCTTTCCGACAGCTCCGTCTCCAACCACTACACATTTGATGGTTTGCATGGTGGCTTGAGGAGTCTAAGGCGGGGCGTGTGGGCGGGGGTATGTGGACTGCGGGGGGCGCAGAAAAGGTGAGCGGGGGGACAGAGACGGAGGCGGAAGATGGCGCAGTCAAGGGTTTGGCGTGGTAACCAGATAGCAGCGCCTCGTGGCAGTGTCGACGATGATGGACGCGGGTCACAGAACGAGCACAAGACGCTGGCTGCAGCACACTCACAGTAAAACGGGCTGCACTGTTGGATCCTGCGTGGTCGATACTCAAATCGGCCTGGGTAAAGGAAAGATGAAAGTAGAGTCTGCGAGTGGGTCGATGCCCGTAAAAGTCAGCAAAGGTTGTGTGGAGGCACGGGGCGAGCCAGGGGGACGTACAGGGCGCAGAGGTGAGAGCGTATACAACGATACCGCCTGCCGCCAGACGCTCTGAAGGATCAAGGCTTGTTGCAGAGTCGAGCAACTGGTTTCGTAACATGTACAAATAGAAATACCTCTCCTCAAGAACACGCGAACTCGACGGACAGCGAAAACCTTAACCTAGCTGTTTTTAGGACAGCGCACGACACGGAGTTTGCTGATTATATATATATTTCACCCAACGAAATATACCTACTCTACCTTGACTCGTTTCCGATTCGCATACGAATTCCCACCGGGATTGGAGCTCGGCGAGGCTAGGCCACATCGTCAACTGGCGGATGGTCTAGTTACAATGAAACGCATACCAAATCGCTCCGGCCACCAGATCAATCGCCCTTGTCGCGTCCCCGCGACCAGGCACCCTTCTTGTGGGTCATCCCAGCCCTACGCGTCGAAATTCAGATCAGCTAATCACCACGGTAGGAAATAACGCGCTCACCGCCACGGCCTGGATCGCGTCACCTTAATAGTCGTTCATTAAATGGCCAGTAAGCGGAGATATTTACCGCTCACCATTCGCCCAGTCCCCATCATGCCCATCCCACTCCAGCCCCCACACAACCGTGCCTGTACCCTTCCCGCTCCCCCCACCTACATCCCAAACGAGCAAACACCCCTCCGCCACCCCAAATACGACCATCTTCCCCTCCGCCGCGTACACCGCGTCGTCGCTTGCGTTGGTGCTGCCGACTTGTGAGTGCCCGACGAGCTCGGACGCGCCAAACACCCGCTCCACGCGCTTATCGTCCTGCGCGCCGAGCTTGAGAAGGCACGCAGTCCCGCCCGCCTGCCCGATGAGTGCCTGCGCGTACGCAGGATACGTGCTTATCGAGGTGCTATGATTATAGAGCACGTTTATAGTCACTAAATAATCATTTCGCGGAGGCACTCACATCCTCGACTGCAAAAACGCATACACCTTCATCGTCCCATTCGGCACCGCGCAGTGCCAACTACGGGCCAAGAATCAGCGGTAAAAGGAATATCGAGGTAGCGGGACGGATTGAAAACGAAAAGAAGGAAGGACGCACACGACCCCCTCCCGTGTCCCACCCAACAACGCGTCCCCCCCATCGATGAACTTGAGCACAGTGACATTGCTACGCATGATCGAGCGCTGGGCGAGCCATGAGCCTTGAAAAAAAAATTGTCCCGATATCAGTTTCCTCCAGCAGGCGGGGGGGGGAATGGGAACGGGCCGCACCCTTGCACCATATCCACACTTTTACGCCCGACCGCGGAAACGCCACCGCGATCCGGTCCCGCGCACATGCGAGGCACACTGCGTCGTCCGACCCTGACGCGCGGTTCTGTATCTCGAGCCCCACGTTAATGACCCGCGCCCATTGCCATTTCCTCTCCTGCCCCTGCGTAAAGTAGGTTATGTTATAAGAGCGTGTGTGAGAGGAAGAGAGTTGAACGGACAATACACATCCACTTGCCCAGCACCCCGTCCTCGCCGAGCGCCATCACCGCCGCGTCGTCGTCCACCCACGCAATCCCAATGATCTGCGAGTTGTTCCCCAGCCTCGCGATCTCGACGCGCTTTCTGTTGTCCCAGATGCGCACCGTTCGGTCGCAGCCTCGAGTGAAAAAAAAAAACCCCGAATCAATATAAAATAAAATAGATGCCGTCGAGCAAGTAGACGCACAAGATATTGCGAAACGCGACCCGTCGGAGCTGAACGCAATCCGCCGGATGCCGAGGTCTCCGTCGCCTTTGAGCGTGTCGCGGTGCGTCGCCGCGATCGTCGGCCAGCGGCGTTTGCGCTTCGTAGTAATAGTATGCTGTCGTTGCGGCGGATGCACGCGCACGATCCCAGGCGCGGTCCACAAATCGGGCGAGGGCGGACGCTCGCGCTTGATGCCCCGGGGGAGCGCGATCGCGGGTGGGGGCTTGGACGGGAGGGAGTGGTGGACTGTCGTGGGTGAAATATGAATTTATTGAGGGAAAGCGGAAAAAGAAGAAGGAAGAAGACGAACTAGGGAAGGTGAGGACGGAGATTTTCTGGGATGGGTCGCGCTGTGGGGGCGCGCGCGTTGCGGTGGCGGAGGGGATGGCGACATCGTTGGTGGGGCTGGCGGTCGATTCAGCGAAACAAACGCCCTGGGGTGGGAGCGCGGGACGTTTTTGATTATCAGCAGGGGGAAGGGAGACATCGCGTGTCGGCATCGGCGCCTGGGGGTTCGACCTAGCGTTGTCGGAGGCGATGCGAGTGATAGGTGAACCCAGCGGAACCTCGGCCTTTGTCCCTTCCTCTGGTGATGACGGCGGCGACCCTCGGGCTCTCCAGAGAGAGAGGGTGAGCGGGGTGGGCCAGATCGGAGATAATGTCGAGTCCGCTGAGTGACTTGGGGTTGAGGGAGGAAGAGTGGGAGGACGCATCCTGCGAGGGGAGACGCGGGAAAGGAGCGAGACGCCAGACGATGGTCCTCCTTCTTCTACTGGTGACGACGCGCGCGCGGGCGATGACATTCGGTCCGCTACGGAGACTATCCATTCAATAAATAGAGAGCAAACGCGAAATTAGCCACCAGAAGCTCACCTGGAGCAGAAAGCGGGGGAAGAGGTGGTGGCTTGCGAACAGGCGGTGGAGGGTGGCATGGCCTCGTCATCCGTTGGTCCGACACCGATAGAGAACCCAGCGTCGACCCGTTTGCATTTATTATTGACCGCCGGAGGCGCAGAGCACGAAGAGGGCGACCGATACCTTACGATGGTGCTCAAATCCGACTTGGAGGACGAGGCGACCGGCTGGGAAGGAGCTGGGGCCACAGTGGTGGCCGTAGTGACAGCGCGAACAAAGGGCCATCCGCGGCCCACCACAACTTTCTTCTTCGCTTTTGAAGTGGTGGAGACGGAGGTCGAAGTAGAAAGGGCGGGGCGCGCACGGGTGGATTTTGAGGGCGAGGTGGAGGGGCGGATGCTGAGGGGGTTTGTAGATGGACCCGCAGCAATGCGTGCGATGGCTCTGAGCGGCGGGGGCGGGGTCGAGGAGCGGGGAGAGGTTGTTAAGTCACTGGCAGGCGCTGGCCCTTTCAGCTGCACCCGATTGAACAAGGTTCCTTCACGGGGGAGGCGGAGAGGCGGTGGGGGAAGGGGGTTCGATACGACCTTGCTACTTGATGCAACGGCATTTTGAGGGGTGGCACGAGGTTGCGGTGGCGGAGGGCGACTTTGAGGTTGCAGGGGGGCGATGGACGCTTTATCCTGAGCTCGGGCAACTGTAGCAGGTGTAGGAGGGACGCCGAGCGTCGTGGCCACACCGTCGATTGCCTCAGGCTCTTCGCGCAGCCTTACCTTGTTTCGGCGACCACGGCCACTACGACGGGACCGCGATCGAGCAAATTCCGACGAAAGCACAGGCGAATCAGAGCCGGGGGAATTTATGGGGAGGGCAGAGTCAGTGTCGATGATTGGAGGTTCCTGTTGCGCGGCCGGAGAGGCCTCCTTGTCGGCAAGCGTCACGACACCAGTGAAATCTGTAACGAATCCGCCAGAAACGAAAGGATTCCGCGGAACGGGTTCGGGGGTTCCCAGGGCGTCCTCGTCTAGATTAAACATGTCGGAAACCGGGCGGGGAGGAAGAACGCGCTCATGATTGTGGGAAGCAAGGCCCGGTATGGGCACTTCAAGCTCCTCCAGCTTCAGTCTGGGCATGGGCGCTTCCACCTGCTCAACTTTTACCGGCAGAGTGAACACGTTCACCGAAGTTTCGATGGGGGATATCTCCATGTCCTCAGAAGGCTCGCGTGGCCCAGGGATCTCGATGGATAAAGGAGGGGTGAGCAGGAAAGGGGACTCTCGTACGGGAGAGCGTCTGGACGCATGTGGCTGGATGGTGTCAGCCTGGCCAGCGCGCGACGACGTGTAGCCTCACCTCGTGGTTTATGGTCAGGTTCAATACGGGGAGGATGGGATCCGTTTGGACGTCGGAACTCGTGTAACTGGGAAGAGGCGGCGGATCCGCCTGAACGGCGCAAGAAATTTGAGAGGTGTGCGTCTGAACGGATGCGTTTATGGTCAGATCCAATACGGGGAGGATGGGATCCGTTTGGACGTCGGAACTCGTGTAACTGGGAAGAGGCGGCGGATCCGCCTGAACGGCGCAAGAAATGTGAGAGGTGTGCGTCTGAACGGATGCGACAGTGTGATACGGCTGCGCTTGGACAGAGACGGAGTTTTGTATACAGATTGCCTGCACTGATGAAGAGATATAAACAGGTTGCGCTTGAACGCCGACCGAGGTAGGGGCAACAGGCGGATTAACTTGTGGATTCAATGAAGTCGATATATGATGGATTGGGAACCGAAATCACTCACCTGCTGCGGGGCTCACCTCCTTGGGTTTTCTAATCCACTGCCGGCGCATTTTCGGAGGTACGACGGGTTCGGGTTGAACGATTTTCTCCTCCTCCTCGATGACCTGAGGTTCCTCTTCGACCTGGGTCGTACCGTCGTGGTCCGAATCTTCATCGGTTCCTTTGAGGCTTCCTTCCAACATCACGACTTGGTTTTTGAATTGACCATCGACGGCGATGGTCAAGAGAACCTCCTTCCCTGGCTTGAGACTTATGTTTTTGTGGGCAAAAACGCGAAATAAGACGACGCTGCTATCTTCGCTTGGATCTGCGGATGATTCAACGCGTCGCAGAATGGCATGAGCCTTCTGGATTGTGGTATCATTATGAGGTCGAACGCGCAAAGGGCCATTAATGCCAAGGAGGGAGGATAGAGATGTATCGAGGTCAGTATTTGTGATGCTAGAGTTGTCGGACATGGCATTTGGCCCTCGGAGGCCAGCGCCTGACGGGAATGGACGAGGGAAGGAGCAAGCTTGAACTGATCCAAAAAAGGGAAGTGACATGTCACGCGTGACTCGGCGTGAAACTCAGCGCCTTCGCCACTCACCGTCGGACGACTCTTGTGGCCACGGACGCACTTGCTGACTCTCGCCGACCAATGCCTATGCCCCGATTCAACATTACACTGCTTGGACGCGAGTCTGGAATGAATTTACACGCTATGAATTGATTTACTGCGCCATGGAACCCTCCTTGCTACCTTTCCAAAAGCGTGTACCTTTGGCAGAGTCTGCGTCCGTGATACCCTGTATCTCATTCCTGATATAGAAGTGGTCACCCTGTGGGTTCACCAACGCGACCCCATGAGCGCCGAGCGGTTTGTCCTCGTCGTCTCTGTCCCCAACCAAGAATTCCTCGTCAAAGGTTCCAGCTGCAAGTTCGATTTCTTCGCCAGCGCTGCGGTCCATCCAGCCTATCGACGACCCACAAGTCTTGCAAAAAGCGCGGAAATTGCTGGCGGATGAGTTGTATTCGGCGTAGGTGGTTTTGGAGAGCCAGGTAATTTCGCTGGTTTGGGCGGTGTGGGAGTGAAATACGAGGCTACCGCTCATTTTGCGGCACTGGGTACACTGGCATGTGTGAGGCTGAAATGTATTATTTCCTGGACTGCCTCCCATAAAATCAGTCATACCGCTCGCTTCCAATCGTGATCTGCGCTAAAGTCGATACGATATCTCACTCCGCCACAAAGGCAGCCTCCCGTCACGAATTTTGGGTATTGCATGATGAGAGCAGAAGGCAAGACAGCGATTTTCTGGGAGTGGAGAGAAATGACAGCTGTTGCGATCAATTCTCATATTCGGCGCGCAGCTTGAGCCACCATGCCAAAGGCGCAGGAACCAACGACCGGCTCTTCCTCGCGATTAATTCGCACGCTCAAACGAACCAACGCGCCCTCCACATCCTCGCCAACCGCGCCGCGCCCTTCCAAGGGCAAAGGGAAGGCCGTCGAGAAACCCTCAGTCGTTGCCAATGTAGAAGCGCGAATTTCACCCCCTTCCTCGTCGCACAGACCTTCTGTGAAGGAGGGACACGCCTCAGAACCACGCGTCAGGCGACATAGGACACCCCCTGCAGTAACCCCTCCGCCAACAGTAGCAGCGAACTCCGTGCAGGATGTACCGATTATCCAGATTGACCCCCCTCCGAAACCGTCAGAATCCACTTTTCTTGTCCAGAAGATCCGTGGTCTGATAGACTCGTTACCCGCGCTGTCTTCCCGCTTTCTTTCACCGCCCAAGGATGCTGCTGCTGCTCCCATGATCACCGACTCGGATGGGCGGCCTATCCCGCCACCAGGAGCCGTGCGCATACAAGACCCCGACCTCATATCTCTTCTTTCCAACCCCGAAGTCATGAACGGCTCCGAGGGAAGGAGGCGGAGCGTCTGGAGTATGCTGGAAGCGATTAGCCCTCCCAGTGTCGAGAGCGGCGATAATTATGAATACGTTGGCTCCGACAGGTCCAGCGTGATGATGTACTCTCCTCTCATTCCCAACGCCGACTCGGTTATTGAGCTGGCTGAAGTGGAGGATGCACCCGTTTCATCTGGCTCGTCCCCGGGGTGGACATTTCCGTCCTGGCTCGAGTGGTCAAATTTCTGGCCACTCAATGGGTGGAAGGCGAAGGAAACGGCGGAGGAAGAAACTGCTCTCACCTCCTTGTTGCTGGCCCCCGATGTCTCCGTTCCTGCGCCGGTGGCTCAGGCACCCGAGTCAAGAGTGGCCCCCGTCCGACGCGTCTGGGTCCCTTCCACGACGGAGCTCTCATTCGAGACAACGTGGTGGGGCTACCGAATGTGAGCAAACCGGCTCGACTGGGGCCCGTTATACTCATCGCGCTCTAGCTACCTCCCACCCCCCGTCCTTGCCATCCTCGACGACCAGTCCGTCGAAGCCGCCAGACAAGCGACGACGCTCACCGCCGCTCTCACTTGGTTCTTCAGCAACCTCCCCATCTCTACCTTCCCACCTCCACTGCAGCCTGCGATGATCCTCCTGCAGCGTCTGGTCCCGCTCGTCAGCTACCTCGGCACGTTTATTTCATGGAGCTGGAGCACTATCCGGGGCTTTGATCAGGGTTCGCGTTCTGCATACCACTCGCGCCGTCGTCCGTACTCACGACTACCTATCACAGGCCACGGAGTGATTCTTACAGCGACTTGGCTCTTGCCTATCGCCTTGATCCCAGGGACCTGGCATGCTCGCGACGTCCCTCCACCACCACTAGACCCAGACTCCGCTGCCCCCGCTGCTATTTCCGACGCTATTTCCGAAGGCGAGGTCGTACATCCCGACCCCGACCCCGAACCCGACCCCGAACCGGTGATGCCTCCCCCGCCTGCACCGGTCATTAAGCCACTTCCAGAAACACCAGCGTCGCCTCCGCCCCCTCTGAAGCAGCGCAAATCTTCCTCTTCAAGTGGCAAGTCGAAGATTAAGACGCTTCGCAAATTGACACGAACGTTTATTCAGTAGCTACCAGTAGAAAAATATATAATTGGATCGCCATTCGGTCTCGATAGTGTTGACGCTCGATGAGCGACGACGGTATGAGAGATCCTCTGTACGGGTCTCTCGTAGACTAGGAATAGCTCTCCCCAAGTCCCATTGAGGATTATGGTATACTCGACGTATCATATGTTTGGCGATGCTGGAAAGCGACTTGCTGGTTGGTCTCCAAGCCAAAGTGTATTCAGAGGCTCTACAAAATTGGTACCTTCTGGGCCCATACTTTTCGTTGATAGTCAAGTAATATGGGAACAAAGTCGAGCAGCCCGAATTCCGGCCAGTACGCTTTGGAGAAATGAATCTGGGTGTTTTCACAGCACTACTCCTCTCTGTCAGCTCCATGGTTGAGTTGGATGAATATCGGGACCACTGCGAACCTGCCACAGTAAAAAGTCGCTCAGTCGCTTCACGCCACTTGTTCGGATGAGGATGTCGAGTGGAGGGCTTCCCACCGTCATCAGCTGAGCGGATATATCGTCTTCTGTTATTTCGCAGCTACACGGAGGGGGTCAGAGAGAATCAAACGGTATAGGATGAGGATTACGGGGCTGAGTCCGATTTTTCAAGCGATGTCCGGACAGCAGACTCAACTGCCGTTGTCATCTCGTCTTGGGACGAGTAGGACATGCAGATATTAAGTATCGCTGTAGAAACCAACTCGTTCAATTCAACGAACGCTCAGAAATGGACGTATACTCATTTATTATTGTGCCGCGTCACCGATTCGACGTGTCGAATGGCTTCCTGCACAAATTCTGGTAGAAGAGACGTCTTGCCCACGACGTTGAGCCGCACGCCGTATTCTTCTAGAATCTGCCTTGACGCGAATGAATTTAGTGCTACAACTGAGGTGCAGCACCTACCCATGTCGGGACATCTCCATGAGCTTGTCGTGCGCCAAGTTCATGAGATGGTCGATTTCTTCCGGAGAGCGTCGGAAATTGTCCATCGCGAACGCATAGGCGGACACACAGCGGATATCGAGCCGTAGACACACTTCTAGCATCTTTCGTCGGTCGTAAGTCACTGGCGGGGTGAGTTACAGGAGCGAAGTACCTTGCGCAGCGCGACAAAGCCTTCGCTGTGCCCCTCATGGATCGCCTGTTGGTGCATACGTGCATACCGTCGGTTACCGTCCATGACGAACGCGACGTGCTTGGGAATGGGGCCAGACGCGAGGACGCGCAGGAGTAGTCTCTCCGCTCTCTGTGTTATTTTGGCGCGTATCCAGCGGAGGCAGCGTAAGAGCATTTTTGGAAGGTGGCCGTTTGCGGAAAGGTGGTTTTTGTTTGCCGACGGCAGGCGACTCGGATCCCACGCGAGGACAACTCCGACTGATGGTTGAAAAATCGAGAAACATGTATTATACGCGACGACGGCAAAATGAGGGCGAAAATGTCAAGGAAATGTCTTTCAAGTCCTCCTCCAGTCACAACTTCAGCAATCCCAACTCGACTGCTTTGATTTCCAACGCCTGGAGGGAAATTGAACTTTAGTACCCTACGAAGCGTCAGGATGGAATACAACTCGCCAGCTGCTTCGCCCGCGCGCGCGACGTATAAAAGTCGCCTGCAGCAAACCAGAGCTAGGAATATTTTTACAACTCAGCATTGTCAACAAGAAATTGGATGATGGTACTTACACCGGGGTGACCACTTGGCCGATAGCAGCCTCTAATCTCTCCTTCTTCGTCGAGGCCCCAGACTAGGGCAGTCTGATCAATTATGGCGTCCCCGAAAACACTTCGCATTTTATCGCGAATGCTTTTGAAGGAGGTCCTGAGCAAAATTATGTTCGTCAGCTCTGACCCTAGATCAGAAGCAGAAGAACGAACGCTAGCACAACTGCATCTGCTTCGACAGAAGAGCCATCGGTAAAAACTACGCTGTCTTTTTCCAACCGGGCGACTTCAACTCCGGGCTTCATTTTAACCTTTCCTGTCCTGGTAAAACGTATTCAGCCCAGTCGACTCGCAGACTTCAACGGAGCGGCCGTACTTGATGAGCTCCGCGCAGCCCACATCGAACCCTGAAAATGAAAGGTGGTCATTATGTTATTCCACGTCGATTTTGAATGGTTTACAATATCCTAAAACGCGCGCGGTCGAAAGTTGGCCCTTGGACAAAAAAAGTGATCGTCGAGGTTGAAGTACGCACCTCCGTATCCGCCAAAAAAGAGCCCAAGTATGTTTTGGTCAGTTATCAAACGGTGGCCAGCCTCGCGAAGACCCTCGTGTGTTTCCTTCTGTTGCTCCAACAGCAGTCCTTCCGACTCCTTCGATTTCCGTTGGAGTAGTCCCAGCGGCTGGGCCATGAGCAGGAAATCAGATATATCTGTCGCCCGATTTGCAGGATACCAGTGCTCAACCATCTCGCGCACCGAGGACTGCGATACGACGAAGCTCGCAGACCGCTGGACCATCGTCACCGAGGCCGCACGGTGGAAGGAAAGGTCCTGGCATATGTCCGCCGACGTGTTCCCTGCGCCAACGACCACAACTCGTTTCCCAGCAAATGGTTTTCCGCCCTGGTAATCTGCGCAATGCAGCACTGGCCCGTCGAACACATCCCTGTTGTCCATCTCGGGGATATTGGGGTCCCCAAGAGCCCCTGCCGCGACCACGATATGCGCGGGGTTCAAAGTAACCCGCTGGCCTGCGTGGTCGATCACGATGGTCCATCGACGAGAAGTGCTGTCGAATGTGGGACCAGGCAATAGGCGTGAGTTTGTCCACACGACGAGATCCTCCGATTGAACATATTGCTCCAGCCAATCGGCAACTTTATCGCGCGGCGTATATACGGGCCATGTTTTGGGGAACGGCTGGTAAAGCACTGGATATCTGATTATATGGTGCACATTCGCAGAGAGATAATTTGCGTACGTTCAGCATACACCTTTGGCGTATGCAGCGTTAGCGTCGGGTATCGTTTCCGCCAATTGTCGCCGACACGGAGGTTAGACTCAACCACCAACGAGGGCAGGTTCATGTGTTTGAACATTGCAGCAATGTTGAGCCCAGTGTGCCCCGCGCCAACTAAACATGTGTGGTTAAAAATCTGGGCCGACGACGAGAAAAGATGAATTACCAATTAACACATATGGATACTTCTCTATTGCCTCACGTTTGTCCCGGTTCACATCGCTCCAGGACAATGTGTGACCTCCATAAATTCTGTCCTCCTGGATCCACTCCTCGTGTCCCGTAATATCGACGAGTCGCATCATGACGGAGATCGCTTTCCAGTCGCCGTCCTCAGTAGGATTGAGAGCAAAGTACCCTTGACCAGGGCCGACCTTGCACCGAAAGGTAAAGCCAGCGGACACCGTTGTTTCCGCCGCGGGTGAAGTCAACTGCGTGTTAAGCCCGCCCACCTCGGGGACTAATCCAGGGCGGGTGTCGAGTTCAACGTCCGTGATGCGTGTGGATGCAATAGTGTCTTCGAGGTATGCAGCGATTTTCTCGTGGCCATTCAAGGTGCGATTGTCCCAGGTGAAGACCAAGACGTCGCGGAGGAATCCGTCGGGTCGGAAACAAGAGACGGCGCCTCTGATATCACTCGACGTGAGACATTCGCCATATTGCTGAAGCCACGACGAGGCGACTTGAAATGGGTCCAACATTGGGAGCGGGAGTTGCTGGGGGGTAGCTGAGGTATGCGTACTCTTCTTGCGGACTTGTAATAGTTATACGTGGCATACTGCACGCGCTGCGTTAGCTCGGGCTGCTTCGAAGTGGTTCCAAGTCCAACAGCGGGGAATAGATACAGCGCGAGTGCTCTTATCGCGGACTTGGAGTAGTCATACGTGGCGTACTTCCTGCGTTAGCTGGGATAACGCCGCTGAACTGCTGGTTCGGTATACTTCTGAAGTTCTGATACCTAAACTTGAACTCCACGGGCAAGATCCAGTTCAAAGTTGATACTCACCTTCCTGAATTGTGCGGCCGGTCAGTGGGCTTGGCTTGCTCGATCTCAGCCGCTTGAGTATGGTTCTGACGTTTTATGAGTACTTATGGGTTTCATGCACTTCAAACATGTCGATTCGATCTTCGACTCGTGCTGTTCAATGAGCCATAGGAAGTACTGTAATACCCTGCAGCCGTGAGGCCAAGAGTCCAAGGGAATCATTAAAAAATGCAAGGCTAGTTTGTCCAGATTCGGCGACTGGTTTGAAGATGGTGAAAGTCAAGGAGCAGGATAAGCGAGAACGGGTCGTAAGATCCGACGCAAATTCCCACGGTCTCCTCCTAACGTCCTTCCGCTTCCACCTCTATCTGCGCACATCGCTGCTGGCTAAAATAATCGAATTCAAGAGGTTCCCTCAAATCTAAACACCTCCTCTGCCTCCTTGAAAACAGAGTCCCAAATCAATACGTTTCCTGGAACTAATTTCAAAAAATAACCCACCGCCCACCAAGGAATGTCTCCTCCGCTTCCGGTCGCCCCTTCAACGAGCGTCTCCTGCATCAAGTCGGTCACCTTCCACCACCGCTGCGTCTCCGGATCCTCCGAGACCTTCTTCATATCCCCCTCGTAGTCCGTCCCAGTGTACTTGAAGTTTGCGATCAACAACTGCATCGGCGCGTAGTAGTGGATGGAATAATCGACGATGTGCGCGCCCTCGATTGCTGCGAGCACCTTGGGCCACACTGCTGCATGGATGGCGCGGTATTCTGTCTCGGCGGAAGGCTTGAGCTGGACCGTGATCAAGTCAGCACCGCAAACCGACAGGAAGAATGAGTGGACTCCCCACCTTCACGAGCTGGCAGACGCGCTTCGGGGCCATGGTGGGTAGAGGTGAGTGGTTTATCTGGCTCGAGGGCCGCCGGGCCGAGTGCCGTCGGTCAGACGACTTGCAAAACCGTGACTTCAAAGTTCAACCAAGCCACACAAGCAGGGCTCCAGACTCTAGGGAGTATTCGCTTTCATTTCAAGTCTCCACAGTAGATTACTCGAAGACCCATTACGACCATACAAGAAATACACATTTCTCTTCCAAAAAAATCGATCCGCAAAACCCTAGGACGCGACGAGCGTGAACTTGGTCGCAGCTGCCAGGCTTGCCCCAGAGTTAACCAGTTCCGCCGTCGCATCGAGCGTGATATACTTCGCGTTCACCCCCGCTTGGATCACATACGTCCCATCCGCCTGCTGCAAGACCTTGAAGCTCTCCCACGCCTGGGCGACAGGACGCGCCGCCGACAGCGCTGCCGCCCCGTTCGGATCCGCCGTAACGAACTGGTTGGTCACCGCGTTCAGGATCGAGCCCCCGCCGGGCATATACGCGAAAGTGAACCGCGTCCCGGTGGCCCCGTTCGCCACCAGCTGCGGAGCCGCCGCACTGGACGCCACAAACTTCCCACTCGGCGCGCGAAGCACGAAGGTTCCGACCGGGTTCGCCGCACCCGCCGTGCAGATACTCCCGCCCCCGGAATTCTTGCGCGTCGCAAGGTGGTAGAGCAGATACGCCTGCGACGTCGTCCCGCCCCAGGCAGTGATGTTCGTCGAGCGCGCAAAGGCCGTCTGCGGACTGACCTCCCCATACGCCATCTGTATGATGGACTTCCAGTCGTCCCCGATTGTAGGATCGACCATCTCCCCGCTAACGTAGTTCCAAACGCCCGTAATCCACGCTGTGTCGTACATCCCCTCGTTGATTGGCGTGACCGGCAGAATCTGGATTGCAGCGATTTCCGAGCGTTGAGCGCCCCAGAATCTGTTTTAAATTAGCCATCTTCGTCCAATATAATGGTTGAAAAACACTCACAACCATGCTCCGGCTTGGTAGTCCATAACGTTCCCAATCGTCGTCAAAGCCCGCAGCCCCGCCTCGGGATAAGGTGTATCGGGATCGTTCGCGTTCGGGTACAAGTGCCAGTACGTCTGAGCTCCATCAACCTCCGTCGCCCACAACAACCGCGCCCAGTTTTTCACGTCCTGGTTCCCCAAAATGTCTGCGAATAAAATGAGCCCGTAGTAGGCATTGGTCTAAATGGCGGGTCAGTTGGTTGAAAGAGGTTGAACCCGTTTACTGACCGCCTCCCCGATAGACTCCTGGTCGCGCGAACCACCGCCGTTGGCAATCCCTGACGCTGAAAAAATAGGAGCCGATTCAGCAATGGTTCAACTTCAGTCGGGACCCGACTCACCCCACGAATGCCCCGCAAACCAATCCTTGCAGCGCGCAACCGTAAAGTACGGATCCGCAGTCGAGGGATTCCCGATATCGCGCGCAAACGCCGTGATCGTCTTCTTGTTCGCAGTCCACCACGCCGCGTCGTAGCGCGCAAGGACGGCCGCCCCGTGCAGCATGTACCCGTAATGGAAGTGGTGGTCGTTGTACTGTAAGTAGGTCAGCGAATATTACATGGTATTTCATAAAACATCGCTCACATAGCCATTCCCAAAGTCAATGTTCGGGTTGGTCGCTCCGGGGCCGTCAACGACGCCGCCCCACGCGGTTTCGTAGGCTGCGTAGGTGCTTTGCCCGCTCTGCGTCTGCATTCATTCGTCAGCTCGTCGAGACTCAATAGGAAGAAAGAATGCCCTTCGCGTACCCAGTATGCGAAACTCTGCTTTAAGATTGTCGTAACCGCCGGGATCAAGTCTTGCCGCCCCATATGCTCCGCGATGAGCCTGCGCACCAAGTCAACTCTAGCACCACAACGGCAACCCAAGAAGGACTGAAACTCACGCCAACCGAGCCGTCGCCTGGAACGCCTTCCCCCAGTAATAAAAGTCGCCCGGGACCGCTACCGTCAAGTGCGCGATCTCGTACTCCAGCGCCTGGATGATCTGCTGCGTGCACGAAGCCTGCGGCGCGCGCGGCGGCAGCCAAGTAATCGTCGGCAGCGCATACGCGAGCTTCCACACGTTCCCGAGCACGGGCTTCATGTAGCCTTTGGTTCCCAGGTAGCTCAGGCCGCTGACGAGCGTCGGGTTCACGAGGTGCTTCCTGTGAAAGAATTTCGGACCGTGAGAAGAAATGGGGTTGGGACGAATAAATACGGAAACCGACCTGTGGTGGGGCCAGGAGAGGTGGAGTAGATTCGCGGCGTTCCCGACGACGTTCCACGTGAAGCTCATGGTCGCGTTGTCGCCGGCGAATGTGTAGTCGAGTGCCACACTTGTCGGGTAATTCGCAGAATACTGATCCAGGAGCGCCTGACTGGTGGTTTCTGCAGTAACACGAGCAAGCCGGATGACGCCGGTGAAAGTCGCGCTCCCAGTGAGTGCCGCCGGTGTGGCGGTGAACGAGATAGAGCCGCCGAGGGAATACAAGACATAGGTTCCGGCGGCAGTCACGACGGTGAACTTGGTACCCGTTACCTTCACTAGAAGTGGATTATATATGAGCGTCTTGCGTGAGCTATAGCCAAAAATCGCACCGCCTGCGGTCGCGACAGTCTGTCCGTTGATGGAGGCAATGTTGCCGTTCTTGCTCGTCAGGAGGATGGTCGCAGCGTTGTAGTTGAACGTCATATAAGGCGAACCAGGAACGAGGTATGCCGTGTAACCCGCACCAGTGGAGCTGAAATATTTAACGGTGACGGTTTGGGTATCCTGGAAAGCAGAAAGTCAGCGATAGCCGGCAATGAGCGTCGAGCACTTACCCAAGCGGTAGCCTTGTGAGCCGTGTGGGTATTCGGATTCTGGACATACGAGGCCTCCCAATCCATTTGCGTCGTCTGAATGATCGAGGTACCGTCGAAAGTCCTGGTGTTCGAAATACCGAAATTGATGCCGGTATCGAGCGCGCTCGACATGAACGGGAATGGCCCGGCGACGACACTGTTCGCATTTAGTATCGGGAGATACAAGAGCGTAGGAGATAATACGCAACCTGTTCTGGGACGGCGAAGCAGCATATCCAACCCACCAACCCGTCGTCGGGAACGGCGGCTTGAAATCCTGGAAGAATGGACCAGGGGGCGCGGCGCTGACGACGGTACCGCCAGCCAGAGCAGGAGCGGAGGTATCAATCGGTCCAAGAGCCGCCGCCGCGAGGGAAGCCGCCCACAAGCAAAAGACCAACGCCATGATGCTGGTGCGAGGTTGGGGGTTCTCAGTCGTGTGTGGGCGCGTTATAAGGAGGCGACGGCCAGTAGCGGACAGTGTCATGTGGATGAGGACACAGGACGCGGCGGTGGCGACGACGGGCACCTCGCCTAATGCGATCCCCGAAGTGGGTTTGGGGATGCGATATGTGCGATGGGTGTGCTTGGCAGCTAGATATTACACCCGGATGGTGTCCTCGGGCGCGTTTTGTCGAGGGGAACGCTCGAACTGCTCACCGCGAAATGCACATGATATGTGTTGCACTCGAAAAGAAGACCGAATGTTTCGTTCCCTTGCCTCATGACATGAAACGACCACCCAGTCGACGTCGAGGAAATTCACACGGAACAGGGGGGTGGAAGATCCGAGTCATGCGCTGCGTTGCGACCGCCCAAGTATCCAAGAGTGGCGAAGTCGTACCAGGAGAATGTGTTGAAGTGGGATTGAATCAAGATTGAATGCAGAAATTGGCGTGCTCTCCTCCTCCGATGAAGGTCGGAAAACAAGGGCGCCTCCCGGAGCTCGTCTAGCCAGCTGAGCGGAAACAATCCGAGGCCGAGCTCACATGCTTGCGCAATTGACAACCCGAGATCCCAGTTCTCCATCCCCGAGATGGCGGTAGCGATGTAGCCTTGTGAGGTCTCTTGAACGGGGGAGCTGCCCGCCGCGAGCGGGTGGCGCAAGGCTGAGGAGCCCACTGGAGCGCTGGGGGAGGCACTAGGCCAAGGCGGTTCAAGTCAACATGCGGATGTCGGACCGTATGATTGATCGCTCCCACGCTCCCGCTTTGGGCCTCTCGGTTCAACTTTGGTTCAACTCGGAAAAAATGTCGCCGACGAATGCATTCAGATGCTATGTTCGGTGCAAAGTCATATGGTTTAGTACAGCAGATCCATGAGTTGAATCCAACCTCGGCGACGAATGTATTCACATGGTACATTCGGTGCAGAAAGTCGACAGTGGTTTACAGTGCAGCAGGTATCCGAAATTCCGAATCAAGGTCCAGCGGCGGTGAGAAAGTCAAAGTCCACCCCATGCTCTGCCTGGTTCACGCTCCTCTCATACAAACCTCTATATCCTCTCTTTTTTTCAACAGCCCTGCTAGAACGTTCTTCCGCCTTTGCCGCAATCCTCTGCGCAATCTCCTCATCAGGAACATCAAGCTGTATCACCCGGTTTTCAACATCGCATCGTATCACATCACCATCCCGCACCACGCCAAAGATCGAGTCGGCAACGACCGACTCGGGGGAGATGTGCAGCACGATCGTCCCCCCCCGCCGTCCCAGACATCCGCCCATCCGACAGCCGCAGCATATCCTCCACGCCAGCCGCGCCGAGCTTGCGCGGTATCGGGATCAAGCCCGCCTCAGGCATGCCCGGGTGGCCTATAGGACCGATGCCCTGCAGGACGAGCACGGAATCCGCTGTCACGACCAACTCCGGATCGTCGATCCGCCGCGCCATGTCTGCAGTGTCCGAAAACACCACCGCCGGCCCTGCGTGGTTGAGGAGCCGTCGGTCTTTGGACGCAGAGGCTTTGATCACGGCGCCGCCGGGCGCGATGTTTCCGCGCAGGACGACGATGGAGGAGGCGGGGTAGAGCGGGTTCGACAGTGGGCGGATGATCTCTTGCGAGTACGGAAAGTCGGGAGCGCCCGACGCGTCGAGAACTTCGCCGAGCGACTGGCCGGTTATGGTTTGGGCGGAGAGGTGGAGAAGAGGGCGGAGAGTGTGCAACAGCGCAGTCATACCGCCGGCGTTGTGGAAATCGGTCATGTAGTTGTCCCCGCTGGGCTTGAGGTCCACTAGGAGAGGTGTCTTCTTGCCAATTTCATCGAATGTATCCAGCGTGATCGTCCCAGCGACATCGGGGTGTCGGTTGATAATCGCCATAAGATGCACGACTGCGTTAGTTGAACCACCGATGGCCTGTAGGACCGTGATTGCATTCAGGAAGGATTCTTTGGTGAGGATTTTCTGGGGACGGTGCGCTTCGGACACGGCAGCCACGGCATTCTTGCCCGTTTCTTCGGCGACACGCAGACGCGTAGCTGAGACGGCAGGAGCGGATGCACCGCGGAGGGGCATGAGTCCGAGAGCAGCAGTGATGCACGCCATCGTGCTCGCCGTGCCCATTACACCACAAGTTCCCGACTGGAAAAGCGTGAGTTGTTCACAGAATAATGTGTATCGAGGCTCACCGTAGGAGCCAGTTCATCGTTGAGGGCAGCAATATCCTCAATGTCCATCAGTCCCGCCCTGTACGCCGCCCAATTATTCCGACAATCGGTACACGCGCCGATACGCTTCCCTCTGTACGACCCAGGCATCATCGGGCCCGTGACAAGAGGCAGCACAGGCTTATTGGCGGAGATGCCGCCCATGAGTTGCGCTGGTACAGTTTTATCGCAGCCCCCAATCATAATACCTGAACTCGGCGTCAGCGTAAACCGTTGTTGGTTGAAACATTTCGGCATACATGCGTCCAGGGGTTGAGCCTTAATCATCTCTTCCGTATCCATACTCATCAAATTCCTCAAATACATGCTCGTAGGCGACGAGAACGACTCGTGCAGGCTAATCGTCGGGAACTCGATCGGTAAGCCGCCGTTGAGCTGCACGCCGCGCTTCACAGCCTCGATGAGCTGCGGGATATTGGCATGGCATGGGTTGAACCCCGAGCCAGTGTTGATTATGCCTATGACGGGGCGCGTGAGCGCGTCCTCGCCGTAGCCGGCGGCCTTGATGAACGCCTTGCGCAGGAAGAGGGAGAAGTGGGGGTCGCCGTAGGCTGCGAGTCCCTGGCGGAGTCCGACTTTGGAGGTGAGGGGTCGCGAGAGGTCGTAGTCCTCGAGGGGGTCGGTTTGGCGGGACATGGTGGAAAGCAGGCTAGTTTTCGGGACGGGGCTCCGTAGAATTCCGTTATGGTTGATTGCTAATTCCCACGGTTCAAGGTTGAAGTTGAACCCGAGTTGAACATCCCGTTTTGCAACCCAACGCGCGGCAGACAAGCCCTCAAACCACAACCAAGGAGTCCAGGAGAGCCGTAGTCCCCCTAGTCAGACCAAATGATCAGTAACGTTTTTCTGGAAAAAAAAAAGACGAAAAAGACCTGATAGGAGAGCCGTGCCTTGGGCAAATGGATTCACAACGAGAATCAGAGCGAAAGAAGATGGGAAAAGAGAGGACAGATGGATATGAGGAGCCAGGATATGAGGAGCCATCGATGTTGGGAAGAACGCTGGAGAAGAGAACTTGGTCGACCAGCAGCGCGACTTTCTCCACATTTGCAAGCGATACAGAACACGAAAGTAGTAATCTGAATGCGAAGTAACTACAACAACAATTACAGAAAAAAAACTTCAATCCATTTGCTACCTCTGAAAGCAAACTTCGAATGAAGCGCTCCTCGAGCCAGCAAAAAGATTGAAGGAAAGAAAAGGTCCCTTGACAACACAAGCCAGTAGTGCAGCAGCAGGGTCATCGTGTCCAGTGGATGCAAGCAGAGCCAAAGGACGAGGGCGCCAAAAATGATATGACAGAAATGCTCGCTGTGCGAGCATATTCGTTGTCAAACGAATAAGAACAGATACTACACTTGATCTAAGCCAAAAGGCCAGAGTGGTAAAGATTCAGGCTGTTCGGGCATCCAATTTATACCCCCGCCTCTGCGCACGGACCAGGTTGGTGTTGGGGTGTCACGTGCAGAGTAGGCCCCGCGAAACGCCGGACACCGTCCGTTGAGGCGTCCATCCTCATCGTCCGCAAACTCCTTGGCCAGCGAAAGAGCGATGAACCGAAAGCAAGAGCACAAAGAACACCCCGGTTTTTTTCTGACGCCATTCTCTAAACAGCCGAATGAATATCCAAGAGACACGTATCGTTTTAGTACTACAACAAGAGAAACAACATATATGGCCTGTGAACGGTCAGTGCAGACGAGCAGAGCCTCGATAAACCCTCTGCATAGATACGTACCCCTCCCTTAACACGAATCCTCCCTCGATTCCAATCCCGCACTGGGCAAAAACAGTTACCAACGGCGGCGATGGCGGCGAGCTCGTAAGAAAATAAGATATCTGCGCTACGCGAGTGAGCAGCGAGTGAGTGAGTGTGGGTTTAGTCGATTTTTGTTTTGTTTAGGTCAAAGCGAAATGGGAAGGGCTCGGGGAAGAGGCGGGGGAGTCAGCATTAGCATTAGCTGCCTTACTGCTGCCCATAGTGCCCCTGTTGTTGATAATACGAAGAGTAGTCGTAGCCTTGCTGCTGCTGCTGCTGAGGGTACCCTCCTCCTCCTCCTCCCCCTCCTCCTTGATACCCAGCCCACGCCGCGCCGGGCCCTCCGCCGCCGTACCCAGCCTGCGGCGGCCGATACCCCCCGCCCCCACCGCCCTGCTGCTGCTGATTCGACGGAGGCAGCCAATTCTCAGGCCGCCGCCAGGGCGGGATCCCCGACCCGCCGCCCGTAATATCCGCAGGCGCCGACCACACCCCCGTCCCGCCCACCGCAGCGACCGCACCCCCGCCGCCGCCGCCGCCCCCAGGCGTCTCCCCCAGCTCCGCCATCAGGTTCGCGTACTCCGAGTCGAACACGCGGTTGTTGCCCCCGCCGCCGCCGCCGCCGTTCTGCGGCCCCCCGCGCGGGTTCTTGCCCTGGGTGCAATCGCGCGCCATGTGCCCGGCGCTGCCGCAGCTCGAGCAGGTGATGTTGGCGGTGAAGTTCTTCTGCCCGGGGCAGCTGTATTGGTGGTGGCCCGTCTCGCCGCAGTTGTGGCATAGCTGGCTCTCGTCGTCGCGGAACGTCCCGTTCAACGTCGCCAGCTCGCGGAGCTGGTTGCGCTTGTGCTCGTTGTCGCCCTCTGGGGTGGACGCAGCCTGTAAAACTACGTGTGAGTCATATGCTCTCGAAGGAAAGGAAGGACAAGTTACGCACCGTCTCGATGACCTTGTTGATCATCTTCACGCACGCAGCGACGTTCTCCGCCGACTCGGCGAGGACGAAGCAGTGCAGGTCCTCTTCCGCGTCGTCGGCGAACTGGTCGGGACGCGCCTTGCCCTCCTTGACACTGCCCTTGCCCCGAATGCTGATTTTCGCCCCACTCTCCCGCTCCATCTTCTTCAGACTGTTCCCGCGCGGTCCGACGAGTAGACCGAAAAAGTTGATTTCGGGGAATTCCTTGACGGGTATGTAGACCCGCTCGGAGGGGCGCTGGGAGCGTTTTTGTTGGTGGTACTCGGCGGGCGGGCGGAAGTTGGGGTCGTTCTTCATGGCGCGATCGACCAATTTTATGCGCTCATCCTCAAGTTTCTTGCGGTAGCGGACCTCGCGGGTGTTGGTTCTCCGGCCGTGGGCATCGTAGGTCGGCGGGGGAGAGGGCGAGCTGTACGAACGCCAGGGTGAGTACACGTAGCTCTGGGCATAGAAATGGATGCCTACCGCTCGCGCTCCGGGGGAACAAAGTCGTTCAGCCTCAGCTTGCGATTGATTTCCTCCAAGCGAAGATGGGTCGCATAGCTGTCGAGCTGGGCCTGGGACACGCCGACGGCGTTGATAGCGGTGGGCAAGCCCGGGATCTCGGCCGTGGCGTTGCCCCAACGACTACGACGTTGACGGGGAGCATTGGGATCGACTGGCCAGCATTAAAAAAAAGAAATAAGGTGGGGTTAGCAAGTAATCCGTCTGTGTTAGCACTAGCGGCGAGTCGGGTGGTCGTGGGTGTGCTGGACATGTCGAGACGGACAGGGGTCGCAGAGAGAAAGAGTGGTTGAACTGATCTCGAGGCCTCTGTGTTAACGCACTGGGTTAGAGGCTTACCTTTGGGGCTCGACTGGGAGTCGTCTCTGTCTTTGCCCGGGCTCTCGGTGTGAGGACGCGGGTAGGCGGAGGGGGAGGGCTGGGCGAGTTGGGGACGGGGGGCCTCTTCTGCGGGTGCGGGGCCGAAGCGACGACGTTGCCCAAGGGGGACTGGATTGAGGGCGCGGTTAGAGAGGAAAAATTGGCAAGAGACGCGGACATACCTTCGTTTGTGCCGGATATTTGGCGTGTTGCTGGTCTCCACATTGAGAACGAATCCAAGAAAAATCAGGCGAGAGGTTACTTGGACGAGGTGGACGTCGAGAGCAAGCCGAAATGGACACAGCCACACGGCCCTCCTCAAGTTGCCGCCACCACGAACCGAATCCAATCGCTAACGCCCAGTCTCGACGAGTCAACAAGAGGATGTCTTCGTGGACTTTTCTAGGGCTCCCCTCTATGTACCGAACCCGTTTGGCCCGCCAAATCTTCAAGTTCTCGACTCAAAGCTGCTACATCGACGAAGAGGTCCGCCATAAAGTACCTCGACCCCTCTACCAGGGCGGTAGTCTTGAAGTAGCGAGTCGTATATCCGACGGCGAGCAAACGAACTCGTACTGTGGTCCATCGTCCTCCTTGAGACAGAAGAGACCGTCGGGGCGTAGTCTGCGGAACCATCAACACCCTCATATCCTGCCACTCAGGCGGTTAAGGGACGAACATCCTCTATGTCAACGCGGCCCCACCACCACCCTTGCTCACGAAGGTCACTGACAAACGCAACGTCCTCATCTTCTCGGAGGAGGTACCCGGTCACCATAGAGGGTATCTTCGAAGTCAAGGTCAAGAACCGACTTGTCGACCACTTTGCGCGGACCACAAGGGTATGCTGCTTTTCCTTTTGTTCCTCGAACATTTTGCCGACTTTACTGTTCTTCCAGCTCTACCTCAGCGCACTCCATCGTCTCCGTCGAAGGCATCGGGCTTTGACTACTGGGGGCTTCGGCGCTGGTATCTCGCACTACCCTGCGCATGACAGAAGTCGTGCCCGCCCATTCAACTTCAAGGGACTCTTCCGCACCACAAGGCGAAGGTCCGCGCGATGGTCCTTATCTCGGTGTCTCCTCTTCGTATCGTCAAGCTGGTGCCACTCGGACCTCTCCAACGCCCCGGCTGTGTCGTCGCCTCAAACGCTGCTACCTAGGCTTGGTCCAGGCTGCCATCCTCTCCGGAGACACCTCGGAGAAGATCCCCAGTTGCTGCCTCGGTCGGGTATCATGACCGCCTCCTCAAGCGCCGTCCCCACAAAAATTTCGACCACCGGCCCGAGGGCGAGCGTACACAAAACACAACGACCTCCTCGGTAATTTGTGCCTGGTCAAGCGTGCCCGTTTCGAGCAAGATCGCCGCCAGGAACTCGACCGCCAGCAGATCGTCTTCGTCGGTCGTTTCATCCATCCCCCGTACCTACTTCATGTTAGGCTTGTCGTTGCTTCCTCCCTGTATTTCCCTGGTCTGCGCTTCTGAATAATATATTTTTTCTACTTTTTTTCGTTCGCTTGTCAATGTTTGGCTAGAACCTTTGGCTACCGGCCCGACGGGTAGGGCACGTTTCCCGGGCCGACAGTGAGCCGTGCATTTCCCTCGATGCTACTGTCTGGACCTTGACTCGCTCGCCGTCGTTGCCCGCCAACTGCTGGGCCAACCCTGCACAAGTTTTAGATGAGTTTCCTCAGGAAAATCTTTTCCCGGCGGACACTCGCGCTCGCGTCTGGTGGAACTGTCTTGACCGCGGGTGCCGGCTACTGGTACCTCAATTCTGGCCCTGCTTACCCCCTCTCGACCAAGGAGACCCGCCGCCCGCCACCGCCATGGACCCCTCCTTCCCGCGAGCATATGCTCAAGTCCCTCAAGGCATCTGGTGCCATCAAGACCACTGGCCTCGCTGACGAGGAATTCGATCTCCTCGTCGTCGGCGGCGGCGCCACAGGTGCAGGTGTCGCAGTAGATGCTGCTAGTAGAGGCCTCAAGGTCGCTCTCGTCGAGCGTGATGACTTTAGCGCAGGAACCTCGTCCAAATCCACTAAACTCGTTCATGGCGGCGTGCGCTACCTCCAGAAGGCCGTCTTTGAGCTCGATTATGAGCAGTACAAGCTGGTCCGCGAGGCCCTCCACGAGCGCCGCATCTTCCTCCAGACCGCGCCCTATCTCTCTGCCATGTTGCCCATTATGCTGCCGATATACAAGTTCGTCTTCCTAAACACTCTCCGGTGGACTCCATGCTTACTGCAAACAGATACTGGCAAGTACCATATTACTGGTCGGGGTGCAAGATGTACGATATACTGGCCGGCAAGGAGAACATGGAGTCCTCCTACCTCATGAGCAAGGGCAAGGCCCTCGAGACCTTCCCCATGCTCAAGAGCGACGGCCTCGTCGGCGCAGTCGTCTACTACGACGGCCAGCACAACGACTCCCGCATGAACATGGCCCTCATCATGAGCGCCGTCAAGCACGGCGCAACCGTGGCCAACTACTGCGAAGTCACCGCCCTCCACAAAGACCCCACCGGCAAACTCACCGGCGCCCGCGTAAAGGACAACATGTCCGGCGACGAATTCACCGTCCGCGCCAAGGGCGTCATCAACGCCACGGGCCCCTTCTCCGACGCGCTCCTCACCCTCGACAACCCCGCGCACACGCCCATCGTGCAGCCCTCCTCCGGCATCCACATCACCCTCCCGAACTACTACTCCCCGCGCAAGATGGGTTTACTGGACCCCGCGACCTCGGACGGGCGCGTCATCTTCTTCCTCCCCTGGCAGGGCAACACCATCGCGGGCACGACCGACTCGCCCGCGGCCGTCGAGCGCGAGCCGCGCGCGCAGGAGGAGGAGATCCGCTGGGTGCTCGAGGAGGTGCGCAGGTACCTCGCGCCGGACATCAAAGTCCGGCGCGGGGACGTGCTGAGCGCGTGGAGCGGCCTGCGCCCGCTCGTGCGCAACCCCGGCGCGGCGAGCACCGAAGGGCTCGTGCGGAATCACATGATCTACGTCAGCGCGAGCGGCCTCTTGACGATCGCGGGGGGGAAGTGGACGACGTACCGCGCGATGGCGGCCGAGGCCGTCGATGAGGCGGTCAGGGTGTTTGGGCTCGAGGACCGTGTTAGGAGCGGGTGCGTGACGGAGACGCTGAGGTTGGTGGGCAGCGATGGGTGGAGCCGGAATATGTTCATTGGGCTTATCCAGCGGTATGGGCTCGAGACGGAGGTGGCGAAGCACCTTTCGGACAACTACGGCGATCGAGCGTGGACGGTGTGCTCCCTCGCCGAGCCGACGGGTAACAGCTGGCCCTTGCACGGTACCAAGCTCAGTCCACTGTACCCTTGTAAGCCCCCCTCCTCCTCTTCCTGATGTAGCACTCACTCACCCGCCCACCGCCAGTCATCGAAGCAGAAGTACGCTACGCAGTCCGCCACGAATACGCCCTCACCCCAGTCGACGTCCTCGCCCGGCGCACGCGCCTCTCCTTCCTCAACGCCCGCGCCGCGCTCGAAGCCCTCCCGCGCGTCGCCGACATCATGGCCGCCGAGCTCAACTGGTCCCGCGCCGAGCGCGCGCGGCAGATCGCGCGCACGGTCGCGTTTCTCGGGAGCATGGGGCTCGCGCCTGAGCTATCCGCGCTCGCGCACGCGCAGGCGCAGACGGGGGTGTTCGAGCGCTGGTTCGGGTTCGGGGTGAGCGCGACGACACCGTCGTTGAATTACAGCCGGGCGAAGTTTGACGGGGCGGAGATGGCGGCGCTGAAGAGTGCGTTTGCGCGTGGGGCGGAGACTGTGGACGTTTCGTCGGCATCGGCGGGGGCGGGGGCGGGGCAGGAGGTGCGGCTGAGGAAGGCGCAGTTGGGGGCGGTGTTAAGCGAGGTGCCGGCGTATGCGGGGATGAGCGCGAAGGACTGTGAGTATGTGCTTGAGGAGGCGGGGTTCAAGGGACGCGTGGATTTGGACTTTGATGAGTTTTTGGAGGTGCGTTTTCTCTCTCTTCCTTCTTCTCTTGTTGTGATTTAGCGATGGAGAACTGACGAACGATACACTCTCTAGATTTGCGGGAGCCTGAAGGAGGTGTCGTTCGCGCCTGTGCCGAGTAAGCAGGAGAGGCGTATCATTCCGGTAGAGAAGAGTGGGGGTGGGGTTTGAGGAACTTCGTATGCTATGCCATGCCATGTAGGGCGGTGGAAGAAAGAGACGTGTACTAAGTATCTGTTCCGTTTTATCCTAATTGACCGACTTGCTCCTCTCCCTGATAAACTACTTAATCCTCAAGCATGGTTCATGGATAGCTCGAAATCAAAATCAAAGTGTCCTTCGTGCTCTCGTTTTCCCACGAGGCTGCCGCTCATTTTGCGGGGCAGGTGTTTATCGGGTTTTAATATTGGAGAGTTATGTACTCCCGACAGACCGATATTCGTAACCTCGTCTCCTGCTTCCAGTCGCGATCTGCGGCAACTTGAAAGCAAGGGCAAAGTCAATCCGATATCGGACCCCGCCACAGAGGCAGCCTCCCGCCAGAAATTTTGGATATTGCGTGGAGGAAGCGGAAGGCTAGAGTTGGTCAATGTTGTGGAATTTTTGACCGAACAGTGGATCGCGAGAGGGAAAGGCAAGCTAGCCGATGTTGTGGCATGTTACTCACTCGTGACCGTGGTGCCGCGGCCAGCGGCCCGGGCCAACTGTCGCCAGCCTGATAAGTCCAACCATGGCGCCGTTCGATTTTGGGGATCTCGAGTTTACGCAGCCGGCCAAGCAGATCAAGGCGTTCAACATGAGTGAAGTGCCTTCACGTATCGTGGATGGGATGCGTAAATACGAAGAATCCGCCCGAGGTATGGTGTAATCTCTCCCAGACGCGCAACAGCACTCACCTTGGTCGTCCGACTGTAGGCTTCACATTTACCTGCTTTGAGACACTTCCCGACGGCTCAGATGGCCCAGGAACGGCCATTGTAAGCCATCGGCCGGTAGACTCGCAAGTCACCGAGTACTATCGCATGTCGACCGACCCACAAGTCTCGACTCTCGAGAGAATCACCTATTTTGATTTGGGCTCCGGGCGCATCATATCCAGCTTCTTTCCCATTGCCGGTGAGGATTGGAGAGGTGTTCGGCGCGAGGGAGGGGCAATATTGGCTATGGATCTGGACGGAAACGAATTCTTTCAGCTCTGGCGGTACTGGGAAGACAACAAGTCTGCGGAAAGTCTCCCCCCTATCGAGGGCGAGCTGAAGAACGAACCTGGTGGCCGTATTGAACGACTCACACATGATAAGTTCAAATATGCGAACGTTGTCGTTTCCGACTCCAACAAGTGAGTGTGAATAGTCGCGTATCGGGCACCGTGTTCAAAATGTTTGCTTAGGATTATGGCGTTCACCTCCAACAAGGAGAACGGCACGGACACCCTTGTCTATGTCGCCAGTCTCGTGGACTCCCAGACCGACGCCACGGGGGATTCCAAACCTTTTACACTCCCTTCCAGGCCGGTGACGCCCGCACCAGAGAAAGGCAACTCGCGTTGGAGCATCTCCGACATTTCTGTCGACGACCAATATCTGCTTCTAACCAACAATTTCACATCTTCATACGCGCCGTGCTACCTCGCTCGTGTCTCCGGCGGCCATCCAGAATTGATAGTCCTGCCCAACGCAACCGAGAAGGAAGAGGAGACAGATTTCCACCAACCCACCTTCTCGCGGGATCCAGCCTCACCTCATCTGGTGTACATGGTTTCCAACGCATACGGTGATTTTCTCTCGGTTTTGGCGTACGACACCCAGAACCGCACCGTCCTGCATATCACCACGCCCGAACCCGAGCTGCGCGCACTGCGCCCGATCAATTGGCCGTGCGTCGCTCTCAGCGTCACCTCGGAGTACATCTACTTCCGCGCGAATGCGGGCGGTTACACCAAATTCTTCGTGTTGCCTCTGTCCGGCGTGATGAAGGACACGGTCGTCGAAATTCAACCGGAATGGGAGGGCGGGCAGTTTGGCTATGCTGTGAACACTGAGAATGGGAGGCCGTCCGAGGTCGTCCTGGCACTCGTCTCTCACCTCTCGCAATCGTCCTTGGCCCGCCTTCAAGATTTCACGGGCCGACTGGACGATGTTAAGCGGGACGAGGAGGGACATCCATATATATCCGTGCCGCTGGAGCGGTATACACAGGCCGCACCGGTTCCTCCCGCATACCCCACCTTCCCAGCGAAGCAGATGCGATTCAAGAGTTTCGACGACCTGGAGATACCTTGCATGTATTATCATCCAACGGACGGCAAATCCGTAGTCCCGGTTGTGATTTCTATTCACGGCGGGCCAGCAAGTAACACTTCTCGTCATCTCGCTTTCGAAGCTCCACTCATCTGATTTCATCCAGGCCAATCGACCGCCAACACCAGATCGTTCGTACTCCATATCCTCTGATCCAGCCGCTTGTTGACTTGTGACCTACCAGTCCAATTCATTGGTACATCGTCAACGAACTCGGATATGCGATCTTGTACCCCAACGTACGCGGAAGCAACGGATATGGGAAACGGTTCATGGCCGCGGACGATGTTGAAAAAAGGGAGGATTCCGTCAAGTTGAAACTTCCGTGCTGAATCATCTCGCTTACGCGCTAACCAATATTCCGACCACAGAGACATCGGGGCGCTACTGAGCCACATCGAAACTTCGATGAAAAACGAACTCGACGCGAGCCGGATAGCCGTCATCGGGGGATCTTGTTTGTTCATTCCATTTACACAGATTCCAGGCTGACTGGTCTTTTTAGACGGCGGTTATATGACACTTGTAACGCTTCCGCTTCCGTTCCAGACCTATATCTGACCTTGTTCCAGGCTTGCATGATCCACTTCCCAACCAAATTCGCCTGTGGGCTCGCCAACTTCCCCATTGCGCACTGGCCATCGTTTCTGGAGAAAACCGCAACTGTCCGCCAGGCCCACAGACGCGGCGAATACGGCGACGAGCGGATCCCCGAGATACGGGCCTTCCTGGAGAAGATCTCCCCCATCAACCGCACCGCGGAGATCATGGCGCCGCTGCAAATCGCCCACGGCGAGTCGGACAGTCGTGTGCCAATCGACCAAGCCGTGAGGATGTATCAGACGGTCTTGAAGAGTGGTGTTCATTGCGAGCTTATGGTTTGTGAGAAGGAGGGGCACGGTGAGTATAAACAGTGTTATCCCTTTGCCGGCGGAGGTCTAATATTCGAGTCAGGATTCAAGCAGAAGAGCGTGATTGAATTCACCAACGCGGCCAAGCTCCATTTCTTGGAACGCTATCTACCGGTCGCAGAATAACTGCATGCGCGAGTAATGTAAGATACGAATTACTCTACCTCCGTTATGTGCTGCAGAATTCAATTCGGGAGGTAGGGTTGTACTATGTATTCTATGGTGTTCCGCTTTATCTAAATTGACTGAGTACCTTCTGGTTTGGTCAGAGTCGTCGGTTGATAGTTCATAGCAGGCCCATGGCACGGTGTTCCGCGACCGCTGGAGCTCGACATCAAACCCGTGCGCAGATCGACCAAACCCTTCAACACAAGCTTGGTCCGTGCGCACGGCCACTAGGTATAAAAGCGATGCTCGAACGACTTGAATCCTCACCACTCTGGCCTTTTGGCTTAGATCAAGTGTAGTATCTGTTCTTATTCGTTTGACAACGAATATGCTCGCACAGCGAGCATTTCTGTCATATCATTTTTGGCGCCCTCGTCCTTTGGCTCTGCTTGCATCCACTGGACACGATGACCCTGCTGCTGCACTACCCGCTTGTGTTGTCAAGGGACTCCCCATTTCTTCATTCTTTTTGCTGTCTCTTGAAGCGCTTCATTTGAAGTTTGCTTTCAGAGGCAGCAAATGGATTGAAGTTTTTTTGCTTTTGCTTCATGTACATGTCTGGGTCGTGTACCTTCCGGCAGTTGTTTTTTTGCGGTTCATACTTGGTAACTTGCTCCCCGATTCCGAACGCTTCAATGAATTCAAGTTGCAGTAAATGAGCCTTCTCCTTGTTGTTCTTCACCAGCGTCAATGACCTTCAAGTTCTGTCCCCGCACCATTCTCTTTGGTTTCAACTCTCGTTGACTCAGCTAGTCTGAACCCTTTGGCCCAATATGTGTTTTTCCGAGACGCTGGCTTCCTTCGCTACAAGGTTTACACGCTGTGTTGTCTGCCTTTTTCTGGCGGGATCTGCAAACGATACAAACACAATGTTCAACTATTCAACCTTGAACCGTGGGAATTACCGATCAATGAGAACGGAATTCTGCGGAGCCCGTTACTCTCGACGTGCTCGCTCGGGTGTCGTTCGCAGCGGCAATTGGGTCTTAGCGGCCCACAAGCTTCTCCTTGTTTTGCACCCGAATGTCCTCCGCTGGCCACCATTGTCTCTATTTTTGATTCTCGTTAGCTAGGGGCCCAAGAGGCGTTTTCTTGGGGCTCCAGCCACACTTGTAGTATGCACGCTGGAAGCATATTGTTGCCTAATTCGTCTGCCTTTATCTCTCGCCCGCATCACGTTGCAAACGATAAAACGGCTGTTGCACGTTAACGTTGGACTAAGTATTCAACATTCGATTGAACCGTGGGAATTGCTGATCAACTGTGACCAACAAAGAATCCTTCGCGCATTCAATTCTCAAAAAAGACATCCAAACTGAGGGATACTCAGCAGAAATGTACCTCATTGAAATCAGCTTCGTTAGCGGCCTCAAAACCTCAACACAGAACAAGTATCGGACACTCAACTACTTACCATCTGAATCAGCACTGCAGCATTGTCCTTGCAAAATTCGCTCGAGAATTATACTTTGAAAGGCTAGCCGGGAGGAAGCTGTTGTCAAGAAATGTATCGAGCAAGAAAAAGTGCGAAATATGGTAATAGTCATGAAAGGTCAACGCGGAGGATGTCGTCAAGATATCGATCGAGTAATGGATGAGTGCGGAATGTGGTGAATACTTTAGGCACAGTGGAGGCGTCAATCAAGGTGCCAAACTTCCAACGACACCCGGTGGTACATCTCCTCGGGGTCGTCTTCATCAACTTCGGCTGTTTCCTGAATTTCGCAAGGTCAGACTTGAGCGGTTCAGTGAAAATTCCTTAATCATACCTTGATCGCCACAATCCACTTTTCATCCAACAGAACGGCGCTGTATAATGTCTCCTGCGGCGAATCGGCCACAACGCAGGGTAATTGTAAAGATACCCGCTCGCCGAATAGGTCCCGATTGAGACGGTTCGCGTCTTGGAATGGTTCGCCCAACGGACTATGGATGGTATGAGTCAGTCCTTCCCCTGCAGTATGTCCCTGTATTCTCGCAAGTCGTTTATGTGAGTATGGGTTGAAATCGAGCATCCTGATGCGCCCGGGGCGTGGGTGAGCGAATGCACGGCGCTGACCGCAGATTATCGGTAGCCAAACAGCACCGTAACCATATCTTTCCACCCAGTGAGCAAGGGGTGGGCCCCACTCCCTCCAAAGAAGCTCTTTCCCGCTCTCCTCTACAGGTGGAAGTAGCTCCAAAAGCCCACGTCGAGGAAGGACCAAGTCCGAGACTGCCGAGTCGTTATTAACTGAAATGCAGATCTGGAAGAGTATGACAGAGTCGGCGAAGGAAGAGTGGAAGGGCTCATTCAATGACACTGATCCAGGGCCTTTAGGATTAGACTCGACAGCTTTGACCGCGTATGTTCCATTCGGCTTCATCAATCGAGGAAGTCTGAGCGAGATTCGGGGGGAGAGCGCGGTGGCACCTTCGTCCGGAATGGTCCATAATTCGAGGGTCCCGGTCGAGCTTTGTGCTGCTTTGTGCCAACAATATAACGTCAGGAGACAGAAATATGGTAGTTGCATATGCGCCATGAATATCCTAGTGATAATGTCAACGGCTACAACGTCAACAATGTGGCCAGTGCATACCATAAGAAGGCGACCCAACCTCCAATTGTATACAAGAAGGCGGCTGATTGGAGTCGAGAAGTTGCCGAAAAAGTAAGAGACCAAGAGAGAGAGTTTTGAACCGCAGATGTGGATTTCAAAGAACGTGGCGTGTTTTCCCGAAATGTCGGGTTGAATGATGGGCTCGCAAGCCATTCGATGAGCGGACTGCGTTGACATTTCGTAGAAATGAAGTTGTATGGCTCCGACGGAAGTGTGGTCTTCGTAGAGCGGTCTCGACCTATAGCTTGAGATCAGACATCCCGAAGGTTGAATACAATTCGAAGCCGAACGACGAACGTCACAACCATGGCTAAGAGATCCTCTTCAGGAACAGCCAACACCATATCCTGGATATATCCCTGGACTTCCAGCTGCTGCACGACAGGCTCCTCGGTCTCTAGTGAGAACCACTTCACAACCCCGGCCTGCGCCCCGGCGATGATGCCGCCAGACAAGGTGAGCGCACGAAGCGAAAAATCGTTCGTATCAAAGGTGCGAATGGAGCGTGGGACAAGTTGGGAAAAGAACTCCTGGCGTCGTTGAAGCGCGGCGAGCTTCTGGACAGAATGAGTCGTGTTCCGTGGATTGTCCTCGACGCAAGCCGCTTGGAGAGCTAACCGATATTGAAGCAACGTCGAACCATCGATGATGGATTTTACACGTCGATTTGTGGCAAGACAAGCGGTCAGAGTGGATATATCTAGGAAATAGAAGACCAGAATCAGTATTTCGGGCGGTAGGTCGAGTAAGAGAATCGGCATCGAAGTTGAGGACCGAACGGCGGACACAGCCACCAATTGGCATCACGGCTCATGCCAAACAATGGTTCAACTTCATGCTTGAACTTCTCGTAAGCGAAAAATGGTGTAGGGACTTGACGATCCGATTTTCCTTGCAAACCCTCAAACCCCGATTTATCGCGATCCTGCCTGAATGCACAAATATACGGTGGAATTCTTCGAATTCTGCGAGTGAATCGGGACCATCGAACGCTGCGCAGCGTCCAGCTCAATGGCGGTTGGCTCATCGAGTTCTCAACGATCGGTCTGCGCGAGTTCTCATGCGCATGTGTCTCAGGAATTTGATGGGCATGGACACAGGAGATGATAAAGGCTCAACCAACGGTACGGTTCATGCTAACCACCAGGTTTCAGGTATTATGATTGGCGGCTGCAATAGAAGTGTACCAGCACAACTCATGGACGGCATCCCAGCAAACGAGCCTGTGCTTCCCCTTGTTACGGGCCCGATGATGCCTGGCTCGCACAAGGGAACTTAGGGAACTGTATCGGCGGTTTAGTACTGATTGTCGGAATAATTGGGCAGCGTACAGAGCGGGATTCATGAACATTTGAGATATCGCTGCCCTCGACAACGAAATTTGCTCCTACGGTGCGCGTCGACTGGAAGTATTGTGTAAACGACTCATGTGCAGTGGGTGTGTTTCGTTTTAATTCGATTGACCGCATTCCGACAAGTAGCTCCCAGTTTTCTGTCAAAGTTTACGCTCAATAACTACTTCCAGGCTCACGCGCATCCGTCGCCGACCGCTTCTGACATCAACGAAATATTCCCGTGGTCCGTGCGCAGATCGACCAAATCCTTCAACACAAGCTTGGTCCGTGCGCACGGCCAGTACGTATAAAAGCGATGCTTGAACGACTTGAATCCTCACCACTCTGGCCTTTTGGCTTAGATCAAGTGTAGTATCTGTTCTTATTCGTTTGACAACGAATATGCTCGCACCGCGAGCATTTCTGTCATATCATTTTTGGCGCCCTCGTCCTTTGGCTCTGCTTGCATCCACTGGACACGATGACCCTGCTGCTGCACTACTGACTTGTGTTGTCAAGGGACCTTTTCTTCCCCTTCATTCTTTTTGCTGGCTCGAGGAGCGCTTCATTCGAAGTTTGCTTTCAGAGCCAGCAGATGGATTGAAGTTTTCTTTTGTTTCCGACGTGTTCTCTGTCGTCGGAGTTCGTTCTCGTGCATGTATATGCAGAATTAAGCAGAATACTGTCATGGATAACTGTCTCTTATTTTCCTTCGCGCCGTTTTTTTGTCTCTAATTCTCCTGGGTCAAGTTTCTGCCTCAATACACGGTTTTCTTGAGCTCTTGCCGCACTCGGTATACTCTTCGCGCTGAGATATGGAGGCTGCGTTATCTGCCTTTGCCTCAATGGCGTCAGGCTAGAAGCGATAAAACACGATTTCAACTATTCAGCATTCAACATTCAACCGTGGGAATTTACAATCGATTGTGCAAAACAAGACGGTCAAACTTGCACTACGCTTCATTTTTCTCATCCACCTCCCTAACATCTCCCACCCGCTCGACAGTAGCCTCCACATGCTCCGTCATCAACTCCTTCACCCCTTTGAGGCACGCAATGCACACCATCGCAACCACCACGAACGGGATAATCGGGATCCACGCAGCGCGGTACGCGCGCGCATAGACGTCGTGCGACGCCGCAGTCGCTGCTGCGATCACCGCCTCCGACGCGCCAGGGACTGTACTGAACGGGACCGCGCCGCCCGCCCCAAGGGCCGCCAAAAATGCAGGGACGGAGCCAGCGGGGAGTCCGGCCGCGACAGCGGCGGCACCGACGTCGGTGTCGTACGATGCAAGCTTGTTGTTGATGATTGCGTCGAGGATGGCGCTGCCGAAGGCGCCGCCGATTGCCCGCGCGCTGAAGGCGAGACCTGTCGCGGTAGACTGGGAATCGCGTTAGCGACAAGAGGATGGACTCGCAAGAAGGGATTTCACCAAAAATTGATGCGGAGCGGTGAACTGCGTGAGTGCCACGATGAGCGTGAGGGGCCCCGACTGGCCGATGCCGGCTGGGGAATGTGAGCACGAATAAGGACTACGGAAGGCACGACCGCGACATACCGAGAACATTATACCCGATCTGAGCATGGTTCAACTTGGGTGTGATAGTGGCGTAGCAGATGGCAACCACAAGGAAGAACGAGAATGTGACGAGGAGCGGACTCTTGAGGTCTTTGTATTTCGTTGCATACAGCCTGCGAGCTCGGGTGTCAACCGCCATGGAAAATAACACAGAATGAATTTGACCCACGTAACGGGAATGGAGGTGACGATGATGAGGATATTATACGAGAGCTGGCGCACGCTAATCCGCCATGCGTCCGTCTCGAATCCCAGATTTAGCACCATCTGCGGCACGACCGAATTCACGGCCGAATAAAAGACAAACCCCTCCACGGCGAACGCCACCAACGAGAGCGCAAAGTTGGGCCCGCGCGCGAAGAAGACGTGAGCAACGATGCCGTCGGGGCGGGCTTTCCATTCGTACAGGGCGAAGAAGAGGAGGAGGACGGCGCCGGTGATAAGGGGGCCGAGGACGTGCGCCGCGTGCCATGGGAAGGTGCCCCCGGCCCAGTCGAAGGCGAGGAGGAGGAGGGTTGTGCCGGCGGTCATCAGAAGCGAGCCGATGGGGTCGCACGCCCAGAGCAGTTCGCGGGCGGTGAGACGGGGGTATGCCGAGGGCGGGGGCCAGTAGAAACCCAGGAGCCCGACGGCGGTCATTCCGTGGAAGGCGGCTTGCATCCAGAAGATATTCCTCTGTTACAAGTCAGTGTAAGATATCATCATCTCAAAAGTCCTTACCCAGCCAGAAGGATTCAAATTGGTGCTTTAAATAATAAATGCCAATTAGAAGAAGAGACGATGGTTGGCTTACACGCCGCCTGAGCCGAGAACACCAACTAGGCCGCCTGGATAGAGGTAGCAATTTACTCCAGGCAAGTAGGAGTGAAGAGGTTTGCTCACCAAAGGAGCCCGCAAGGAACGCATACCCGTTCGCCAACGCGCGGTACTTGAGGGGCAGAATTTCCCTTTTTTCAGTTACAAAAAGAACCACCACAACCATGATTCAACTCAAACGCACGACGGAATAGCCTGCACGATGGATATCGTGCTCAGCGTCGTTCCTATGAGCACACCCCCGCCTATGAGAATGGCCATGGATTCGGCCTTGGCGGACATCTAAGTATGAAAGTAAAGCCAAAGTTGAAGACTAGGGAACAGGAAGCAACGCACGACTGCCCCGGCAAACGCAATAAGCGGCGGGACTCCAGCGAGGTATTTGCGGTCCAAGACGTCGGAGAGGCGACCAATGACCGGGCACAGGACGCTTTGCATGAGGAGGGGACCCTGTGAGCTGTTCTCAACCAATGGTGTTCCTATACTCGAGTCAATCGTACCTGAATGATCCATCCTGCTATGGCAGGCTCCCCGAGGTCCCGGACGATGAAGGCGATGACCGACCCGGCGGCGGTGACGACGAAGACCTGGGCGAAGATGGCGAAGCAGGCAATGAAGACGACTGTCCAGGAGCGCCAAGTGAGTTTGACGACGACGCGTTCATCGAGAAATGAATCAGTTCGCGGGATAGGTAGGCCAGTATTCAAGTTGGACTTGAGAGGACTCGGAGGCTGGCCACTGGCTTCAAGTTTCTCGTCGCTGTTGGTCGGAGACATGGATGGGAGTGTTGTGTCCGCCGTCTTCTCATGGTATTCTCGTTGTGGGGGTCAGCAGGACTGGTTGTGTGAATTCGAGGTCAAGGTTGCGGGTAAACCGTTGAACCATTTGATCCGTCGCCTATTTCACTGCTTCCCGCACACCACCTCGACCAAAATATTACTGGCACCTTCCCTGGCCGTAAAGAATCTTCAAACTCTCGGATATTTACAGATAAGTAATAAAAACATATACAGTTGGCATCTCTTCGCTGAGCCCCGGACTCTGAGACCTCTGTTCTCCTCCGCGATCATCTATTCAGCGTCGCCAGCGGTGCACGCGCCTCCACCCCTTCAATTGCTTCCAACACTCGACTATATCCTTCCCCCAAGACCTCCTGTTGCGCCTCGACATTTCCCACCATACCCAACAGTCGCTTTCCAGTCATCTGGCTCGTATACCAGGTCCCGACGGCGATGAGCGTCGCTGATTTCGTGATCTGCCCCACGGGTAAGCATTCGAGTATTTCTTTGTAGCAAGGATTGATCACCTCTAGGATGTACGGCCGGGTGCCCTTGAGGGTCTGGTAATGAAATCCGAGGCCGCGTCCACCCATCTGACGCTCCAGATGTTCTCTGTCCTGGCGCCGCTCCTGGAAACTCGTCGTCGTCCGTCCATCCAACGCAAATTTCCGGAGGGCAACACAATTACGGCAGTTTCCCGCGCATCCAATCCGCCTCAGATTCTCGACGGAGATCGACTTGTCGGTGGGCTTTGGAGGCATACAATCCTGGGCGAACGCTTCGATGACACTTCTGAAGAACGCCCTCGGCACATCCAGAGTCTTGATGTCCAGCCCCCTTTCCGCGAGAGCCTGTTTCAAACGGAATGCGAACGGGATGGTGGTTTGTGCCATGTGTTGGGCGATTGTGGTGTTCGGCGGGGCAGACATAACAGTTGACAGAAAGCGCTCCTGCGTCGCCCCGGGCGCGTTCGTCTCGAGACAGAACTCGACGACCTTGTAAGCTGCGATGTATGGCTTGCCGGCGTACTGGAGGCCGAAGGTTGCTGCTGCAGACTCGACGATGGAATTAATGACGACCTCGTAGTCCTCGTCGTTAGAGGAGTCAGCGATGCAGCGTGCGAGTACTTTCAGCGTGTCGGTCTCTCGACACAACATCTCACGGTGTACCGAGAATCTCAAGGACGGTTAGATATCTTTCTGCAAAGCCTTGCGTCGTTGAACTCACAAGTCTTTCAAGAAGGTGGCCCCTCCGACTCTTTGCACCGCTTTCTTCACCGTGGCCAAAATGGAACCCTCGAATGTGCATGGGAAAACCAAGCGACGATCCGGCAACTGCCCGAGCGGCGACAGAACAAAACGCAACGTGTCCTGGAAAAATTCCTCAAGACCGTCCGCCGGTGTCGCGCCGAGCCACGCGTCGAGTGCGTTCGCCAGTAACAGATAATACCTCCAGGGTGGGACGCTCGGGCTATGTTCGCCCGCCGCTGCCGCCGCTCGCATCCTGCGTGCAATGACACTGCACAAGTCGACCCGGCCGATACTTACGCAGTGCTCGATCAACTGAACAACAATGTCGACGTTGGGCTCTTCGACGCCATCCCTGACCGTCGTCGGAAACGCCCAAAGTTGGCCGACGAGCACCTCGACGCCGTTATGGATGACGCCGCACACCACGTCCTCCTTCCCCGGTGAGATCCGTGCTCGGTTTTCGTACAGCTGGTGGAAGAACGGCGCCCAGAACTCCACAACCGGCAAACATTGGATCTTCAACTGCGGATAAAGGCTAGAAAATCCCGTCAGTCACTTGTCTGCGGTGCACTTGTGCCAACAGAAAAGTACTCACATGTCCCGCACGAACTCTCCCCCGCCGATAACACTCACATCGATCAGCCATTGCAAATCCGCAGGATGGACAGGGTTGAGATTGCGAAGCAGGTATGACTGGTGCCATTGACACCAAAACTGGACATCGATCAAATCGTCGACGAGGGCCATGCCCGAGAGCGCCATGAAGAATTCCCAGCGACGGGCCTTGGAGGGTTCCGATAGCGCCGCCAGTGTGCAGCTGTGAAACCTAGGGTAAGCACTTCGTGTTCAAAACCGTATTTCTCAACATCACTTACCAATTTTGAAGTGCACTCCATCCAAAGGTCCTCACGGCTGACACGAGGCACTCAAACGCGACCGAGGAAGGGTTCTCCGAGATCCGTGCTGCCTCCATTGCCCCGAGGAAACCATCTACATCGTTCCAACGTTTCCCTGCCACTTGGATCGCAGTCAGGACCCTCCGCAGCTCGTCCTCGTCCTGCCGCGCCATCGCAACCCATGCGGTAAGATACCGCAGGATGCGCTTTTCCTTGGGGGTCGCGGTGGTGGAACTCGAAGTGCTGAGCATGTTGTATGCGAGCTCGTGAGCGTCGGCGAGCGTCGTGTTCAAGTCGGTCGTGTTCTTGGGCGAGATGAGTAGAAGTGTGCGGTTGTAGGCTGGGGAGGACCGGGTTAGACTCGACGATACCGGAAACGTTGAAGAGCTCACTTCGAATCATATTGGCGCACTGGACCCAACGTCACGTCAGTAGTGTTCAAATCACAAATTCAACACACTCAAGTACCTGATCGTCCAACTTAGAAGAATTGGCTTTCGGGAGTGGACTCCCAGGCGGCGCCACGTTGATGAGGTCAGTCAACTCAACGTCTAGGCCCTCAATGACGACGGGAATGCCCCCGGGAGTCAGAATTCGAAGAATCTGGAGTTCTTTGCTCGCCTCCTTCGTGAACGAAGAAGTCGCGAAGGAAAACGCGAAGGAATCCTCCACGAAGGAGTCATCATCTATCCGTGCGACTGAATCACCTTCCCCAAAGTCGACGGGGACCTTGGTGGTTATTTCCACTTCGACGATGTGGGTGGAATACCCCAATTCGTAGGCGAGCGATTGGAGGATGTTCCATAGCTTTTGGTCGTGGCTGTGGAGAGAGGGGACCGTATCGAAGGTCGACTGCTGGTACACGTCCCCAAGATGAAAGGCGATGAACGGGCCTGCATATTCTGGCTGTCCCTGCCAAGAGCGAAGGATTTCTCGGATCTTTTGTTTGGGGCCGTCGACGCCGGCGAGGGTGGGCGGGTGGACGCCGTGGTGCAGGACCTCATAGTGTAGAGCTATAAAGGAGCCCGACTCGACGGGTTGCCACTCCTGCTCAACCCCCACGTAGGCGCCTACGACCGCGAGGCAGTTACCCGCGCCTGCGAGCTCGAATTTCTTGACTTCGTCATCGTGGGTGAACTGGACTGCTCCGCCGCTGAACGGGGAGGGCAGTACGAAGAGCAGGTCCCCGATTTTTCCCGGGGTGCTGAGATTTTGCTTCAGAGGTCGTCGATGAGGAAGCCGGTAAACATACGTCGTTTCAACTATTAGGTTGAAGTTTTCTGGCATCGATCTTTGTAATTAGAAGACGCGTTTGTTAGTTTCGGCGACCAAAATACGAGTCACGGCGGCTTACTGTGCGCTCTCGATTAGCAGGAGGTCTTTCAGGTCAAACTCGAATTGTTCGAGTTGTGTAGCAACGCGAAGGGCCCGCAGTGTGGCTGGGCCAGCTACTCTTTCCACCCACCGACTCCACGCGGGGTTGTTGAACTTGATCTGAAATTATGTGTCAGTGGAAGACCGATCCAAGCTCCTAGTACGCGTCGTACCTTCGTCCCCGGGATCTTCCAGCCCGAGGCCGCAATGCCACCAACCGAGAAAGACAGGAGGACGCGTACGTCCTCCTCCCTGGGCGGGAGCTGAATCGCGCCACCACCGAGCCCCTCGATGAAGAGACTGGGATTCGGCGCGTCGCCGGGTGAATAGTGCGTTACGGACGCGAAGGGCGCGTCCTTGTCCAGCCCGGCGTTGAGGAAAATATTGTCAAATGAGGTCTAGGAGCAATGAGTAGTCACCAGGACGCGAGAAAGAGGTGGACGTACTTTTATGTCTGTGAGGGGGCTCATGTTCTCGTCGCCGTCGACGTCGGAGTGGTTTACTGGCTCGTCGATGCCAGGGTTGAATTTAGTAAGATGCAGCTGTGGAGGGAGCGAAGCCATAGCAGGCTCTATATGATTTGAGATGAGCTTGATATGCGTGGGTATGCGCTTCAAAGGTTGCAGGGACTCGATGGTCGTGGTTGAAAATAAAAATGCCAAAAATCAACCTTCGAGTTTGGCGCTATTTGTAGTGTCACGTGCCGATTGGTAATCCGGACGCGATTTTCAAACTCTTTCCTTTCCGAACTCAGACCGTCCTCGGCGTCGATGGCGCAAACTTACAACCCCAGGCGCCTCGTCGGGATCCAGGCGGAACGAGTGACTGATGTGTCCAGCCGCGACTTCCCCGGGCACTACCCGGGCGAAGACCATTCATGGAGTTTGGACAAATTTCGCGAGGTGCGCCGCCCCCTGCCCCAGGGACTTGAGGGAACTCTTTGTTGACGACGGAGTTCGTAAGGGCAGAATTTAACAGTTAAAATCCGGCGTGTCTCGAACCGCTCGATCGAGTTTGACCTCGTCGGCGTGGACGCTTCAATAGCGAACGCCTTTCGCCGTATTATGATCGCTGAGGTGCGTGCGTTTCCGTTCAGGCGTTCCCGGGGTCGGTCTGACCTGGCACAAGGTCCCGACGATATGCATAGAAAATGTCTATGTGTACAACAACACCACTATAGTCGCGGACGAAATTCTCGCGCAGCGGATCGGCCTCATCCCGCTAAACGTCGACCCCCAAGCGATGGACATGCGCGGCGAAGACGAGTCGACCGACCGCAACACCATCGTGTTCACCCTCAAACTCGAATGCACCCGCAAAAAAGACGCGCCGAAGGACTCGACTAAGCCGGACGAGTTGTACGAGAACCACGAGCTGCTTTCTGGGCATCTCGTGTGGGACCCGGCCGGGGAACAGGCGGAGGTTTTCCGGCATAAGCCGCCAGCGCCGACGAATCCCAACATCGTGCTTGCCAAATTGCGACCGGGACAGTCGGTCGACATTACGCTGCACGCGATGAAGGGACTCGGGAAGGACCACGCCAAGTTTAGTCCCGTTGGTGAGTCCCTGTACTAGTTGAGTGGGTTCTACATGCATACTAACACTGTGTAGCGACGGCCTCGTATCGCCTCCTACCGAACATCGTTATAAAAAAACCTATCCCACCCCACCTGGCCGAGAAATTTCAGAAATGCTTCTCACCAGGCGTAATTAATATCGACCCCCGAACAAAAAAAGTCACAGTAGACGAAGAAAACAAACGAAAAGACACCGTCAGTCGGGAGGTCCTCCGGCACCCCGAGTTCGAGGGCCACGTCGAATTGAGCCGTGTTCGCGATTTCTTCCTATGTGAGGTTGAATCTCCGTCGCTTCATTCACCACGCTGATGATGTTTCTTTTCCCTTCTTTCAGTCAGCGTCGAGTCTGAGAGCGCACACCCGCCACAACGGTTGTTCACAGAGGCCATATCGGTGATGCGGGGGAAAATATCTGCTATCCGGCGCGCCGCTGAGGCGCTGCTCGACCAGCCCTCCGATGCAGATGTAGTAATGGCGGATCCTTAGAAAGCCGCGTACAGGTTAGGTTGTATGTATCATATTTCACAACGGGTCGACGACGATTGCCGTCTTTGGAATGACCACTCATCCGACCGTCTTCTCGCCTGTTGTCGCTGGTTGCAACGCTCCTCACTGAAATCTGTTCGCGACTTTTGTTTCCAACTGACGACGTTTATGGTTCAAAATTTCAACGTCCATCCTTCGATTAATTTTTCGAGGCCGACGACCGGCCACATAAACCCAGTTTTTTTGGCTGGCGAGTCCAGACCAGAACAGCTCGCTCGCTGACGGAATTTGAGATCCCACAAGAAGTGGCGAGCTTGAGCCTCCCCCAGCGCCCTGAGCCGCAGCAACAAGACGGGATCCTGATCCGGATCCTTCACTGTCGCCGACAAGCACTCTTACCGTACCCCTTGGGAGTGGAGAAGATGAAGAACGCGCCGACTCCGCAAGGACGATGTCTGGACTCTGGACATGACGACTCCGTGGACCCGCTTGTGTATAATCGGCCTTGCCGTAGACGAAAGGCGGAAGTAGAAAAAACCAACACTCGCGCAGATGCGACGGCGACGAATATGGAGAAGAGTTCGACAAATGAAGGGAGATAGATGGTACCCGTGGCCCCTTCCCTGTCCATACTGAATTCCTTGTCTGCGACGATGTGGTCCAAGCGCTGTGTTCCTATAATAGGAAGAAGATCAACTTCGAGTCAGCGCGATTACACGACAACGTTCCTCATAATATGGTCGGCGGATTGGTCGCGGTCGAAATAATGATTTGATCCATCAAAACTTCGCCATTGTCTGACCCAGTGACCGGCTGATGGCCTTTCGCGGTCCCGTGCCTACATTTACTGCCGCGTTCTGACACTTTGGGGGTGTAGAGAAGAATACAAGCCTGCCGAGGCAGGCTCCGGATGGATTGTGCTTGCAAAGGTAATATATCTAAGCAAATACTGGAATATCTGGACCTAAACAGCGCCCTGGGGAGTCCGCAACCGCGCGTATATACACACTGAAAAGCCTGAACAGGGCATCCCGGTCTGCGCTGCAGCAATAGCTTTGCGGTGTCGGCCCTCGTGGTCCTCGGGTGTGAAGGCAGGAGGAGCGGGTGCTCGGGCTAGGAGAATGCCGAGGAATCTGATTCCTCAAAGTACGTACGCGGCGACGCTGGCACCCACTACCGCCTCGCGGGCGCGGTCGTTTTGATGGCTAACATTGCACTGCGAGTAGGAGCCCAGGGAGATACTATTGACTTGCTTGCAATGGAATGACACGGTTCATGAGGTCCTTTAGTGGAGTGGCTGGTGGAGACTGAAGGCGGTTGATTGAGACAATGGCAGGCTAAGAGCAATTTTAGGGGGCTCCAGCTACAATACCGAGCATAGTGGAGAGAGAATCCGCACACATCGAAGCGTTTGGGGCGCGAGAACACGGCAGGAACACGGTGAGAATCAGAGATGGTGGTGGCGGTGGGAAGAAAGTCGGCAGTCGCACGGCACTCTGTCGCCAACACCGCGGCTGGGAGGCGTACAGAGTATTTATGATCCACCGTACATACCCCGATGCCCATATTCCAGCTGTAAAACAGTGTTTCATAGAGATAATTGCCCAAAATGTGGCACGGGACCGCGAAAGGCCATCAGCCGGTCAGACAATGGCAAAGTTTTGATGGATCAAATCATTATTTCAACCGCGACCAATCCGCCGACCATACTCATAAGGTCTCCTAGGCGTCGAATATTAGGTCAAGTATATTATATCCATCTACTGTAGCAAGCAAGTAATACAACAAGTTTCAATTCAATTCACACAAGCTCGTCGTCCAGCGGCAGACACTAGTCACCGAGTCAACATCAGTACTTCAACCCAACGAAAGGAAACACGCACGCGAAACTCAATAAACGCATCCGACGCCCCCTCAGCCTTGGGCCGCGGCGACGGCATAAGGAACTGCAGGCTCAGCAGCCCTTCGTCGTCGATGCGCAGTGAGGTTTTGGTCGAGCTCTGCAGCGCGCGCAGCGTGCGCGAGATGTGCCCGAAGCGATAGCTGGTTCAACCACAATTCAACATGGGGAGAAAGAGTGGAGTGGAATAACATGAAAGAAAGGGGACGGAACGAACCTGAAGGTGACGGGCCGCGTGCATTCGAACGTCTCCAGCACGTCCCGGTCGTCCGGGTAATCCATCTGCGACGCGGCTAGGTTGGGTTTTTGGGATTCAGGTTAGCGTCGTGCGTACCTCGGTGCTGCCGAACGTCCCTGCGGCCTGGATCCGCAGCATCGGGGTCGCGGTGGCGGCGCGCGGTTGCTGGCGCTGCCTCCCGTTGGCGTTGGCGTTGGCTGTTTCTGGTGGGGGGTTCCCGATGAAGGTCAGCTTGTCGCAGGAGGGGTCGAGCTCGGAGAGCGCGTCTCGGAGCCAAGAGGACTGCCAGGCTGAAAGTAAGGATTATTTGGGTGTGGTATTCAAAGACAATTCCCTGCCTTGAGGATAATTTTTAGAACCCTATATGGATTTTCGATGAGAACTGTAGAAGTGCGAGGCTAGAAGACAAACATACATGCGCTCCGGCTCGAATGGAAGTTGAAGGTTAGGTTCTGCCTCGTAAGTAGTTATCTCGCACGTAGTCGTCGGACCCGCTGCATCTTCCGCTCTGCAGAGAAAATGCGTTGTCAATTAAGTCCATGCTCGGTGTTGGGGTGGACAACGACGCACATAAGCAGAGTCAACGGGAACCCCGAGCCCGCATAAGTCATCCGCATCCCCGTCCCCTTGTCGGCAGCGTTCCCGAAATACTGGTCTATGCTCCTGTTGCCCCCGCCGCCGCCGCCGCCCCCTCCATGCGAGCTCCGCCGTCCGCGCGCATCGCCGTCGTCCCCATCCCCATCCGAATCCTCCCCCGCGCGCTTCCACTTCTTGTAGTTGCCCGCACCAGCGCCCGCACCCGCACCCCCCGCGGACCCACTCGCGCCCGCCGTCCCAAAAATATTCAAGCATTCGATCAGAGTGTTCAGCGGGACCTCGAACGCGGAGTTATCCTCCTCCTCCTCGTGCGGCTCGGAGTCCTGCGAGTTGGGCGGGGCGGTATGCGGCGATTCGGAGTTGTACGTGTACTCGTCGAAGATGTCGGCGAAGATGTATGCCGTTGCTGCCACTCGCATTCAGGCGACAATTATTATGAATGAGCGGGAGGCCGGGCTACGCACCCAAGAGCGCACGGGCCTCCTCGACGACGACGACAAACCCTGTCTTGGTGATCGTCACTGTCGCTCTCTAATAGAACTATCGATAACTGCGCGCAAGGAAAGTCGGACGGCGGCGCACGTTAACGAAATTGACGCCACGCAGGAGGGCGGCGAAGTAGCGGACGTCGTGGACGGAGGCTTTGAGGACCTGCGGTGCATGGGCGACGACATCAGAGTCGAGAGCAGTGGTAGCGTACCGGGGGCAGTGGGACGTCGTCCGACTCGTCTTGTGCCATGGACGCGTCGTGTCACGGGAAGCCGTGATGTGACATATGGCCGACTTTCCCGACTTTTTTCTGAAACAATTTACAAAGAGACGGGATGAGTTCTGTGCGCACGTATTTGAATTTTTTAATTAGAAAAGAGTCGGTGGGAATAACCGCTACGCGTCAAGTGGAGGCGAATTTTAGCTACGAGTAGGTCGATGGGCGGCGCATCATTCGGAGATGCAGCGTTGGAGACCCAATCACTACACGATTGAACGGCCAGCGCAGATAGTACACCAGAGTACATGGAGGCCCATGAAGGTATCTGTAGCGGGGTATTCAACCGCATAGTTGGCGGCGGGGCGATCGCCTACAAAAACCAGAATCATTTGACGAAGGAAAATTTTAGGACGGAGATTCTGCAGTGAATGTAGTGTGCGGTGGTTCAAAAGGTCGCAACGAAAACGCAGAGAGTGGTCGCGCGTTCATAAGAAGTACGATGCATCCAGACAAGCGCTGACGAACGAGCAGGCTGGAATTCTAGAACTTCCAGGCAAAATTTTTCTCCTCACAAGTACGACCCACTGGGACAATTTTAAGTCCAGGGAAATCGCCAAACGACGAATTCCAGCGCCAAAAACTTGAAGTACCCCGTGAATCGATATCCATAAATGCGGGCGGCGCCCTGAAGGATACTGGATCAGGTTTAGCTTCGGTAAAGTCGTCCGGGGAAGTCCAAGACCTGAAAAGCAGACCCTCTTGCATGAATTGGCGCCAGAGAAGGAGAAGCTGGGCACATGTGACTGAACAAGTTGGAAAAGCAGGGTGACTCCGAGAAGAGCGAATTTGTATCGGGAATCGGTAGGACAAGTTTTTGAATCCGACAAAGTTGTGAGGCCAGAAGAACAGATACTTGAGTTCCTTCGCCTACGCTTGCGAATGGTCAGTTGACTAGGCAGGGCCATAAACTTTTGTGGACTCGAACGTGGTTGGAAGAGCAAAGGCCGCCGGATCAGTCGGTTACATACCTGCCCAATTGGTCGACTGCGCTTGCTTACGGCCACCCCAGTGGAGTACTATTTATTGGTCGACCGACGCTCACCGGCCGCGCGTTTCCTTACTGACGATGCACCTCACCCTCCTCAATCTCACCGACGAGTCTTTGGTCCTTTCGTACGCCGATGGCGCTGCGGTCCACGAGCTCTTAGCGCTCCCATCACACCCATCGACGACAAGGTTTCCCAAGAAATGTTCTGCGACACTGAGTCTCGGTGGAGAGAAGCATATCGAATGGGCAACGGTGCAAATTACTCTCTCTGGGACTGGCGGTACCTCGTGGAAACCCATCTCGGTCCCTGAGGATTGTTTGTGGCGCATCTACCTCTGCAAGGTGCGTCGTCGTCCAGGATGTCCTTCCCAAGGCTCAAGGAGCTCTAGGTCGCGCGTAAGCACCGCAAGCTCGTGGTAATTCCGCGCAGGAATCTCCCCTCGTTCCTCAAGGTAATACAAGCTCAGCGTAAGACGTTGGACTCCACTTCTAACTGGTACTGCAGTCGATGCCCGACAATGCCCCTCTGTCCTCTCTTTTACTTCCGGGTACCCATGACACGTAAGTGAAAGCAGCTCCCTCAGGGCGCAGACCTATGCACCAACTGACCCGCTTCTAGGATGGCATTCTACGGCTGGCCATTCTCCCAATGCCAGTCCATCCACACCCCCCTCGACGTCCAGTTCCAGTCCGGTATTCGCCTCCTCGACATCCGACTGACGGACGTCAAGGGCCGCCTCATCGCGTACCACGGCGCGTACCCGCAGAAGACCTCCTTCCAGGACATCCTCATCGCCGTACACGACTTCCTCACCTCCCCTGCGGGCCGCAGCGAGACCATCGTCATGTCCATCAAGCAGGAGGCGCCCTCCGCGCGCTTCTCTCAGCTCGTGCACGACGAGATCACCGTCGGTCGCGGCGGACGCGACATGTGGTTCTTCGAGTCCAGGATCCCCACCCGTAAGTCGCCCGGATGTATTTGGGGCAGTACCTTGAGCTCATGTATACATTTGCATCCGCAGTCGGGGAGGTACGCGGCAAGGCTGTCATGTTCAGCCGCTTTGGCAACGGCGACGGATGGGAAGGCGGGCTTGATGGGATGGGGATACACCCCACCTACTGGCCCGACAGCGCGAAGAAGGGTTTCACCTGGATGTGCAACGACACTGTCGTGCGCACGAACGACTGGTTCGTTCCCCATTCCATATACGTATCGCTCCCTCCACCTTGCTTATCTATTTCAGGTACCACATTCCGTCCTTCCTCTCCATCCCCGAGAAGGTCGGGCTCGCGACAAGCGTGCTGGAGCCGCAGCCGTCCGATGCCGCCGGCCCGCCCGTCCTCCCCATCTCCTACTTCTCCGCGTCGAGCTTCCCCCTGGCGGCGCCGCAGACCATCTCGCAGGGCTTCGGCTGGCCGAGCTGGGGCCTCGGCGTCGAGGGCGTGAATAGCCGGGTGGGCAAGTGGGCGCTGGGGCAGCTGGGCAACGGCGTGAAGAAGGGCGAAAAGGGCGAGGGCGAGCCGTATATCCGGGGGTGGACCTTCATGGATTACTATGAGGAGCCCAAGAATGCGCTCGTGCCGCTGCTTGTCGAGTTTAATTTCCGGGGGCGCAAGGCGGACGGGAAGAGGTGGTGAATGCGTGGTCAGTCGGCTGCCCATGGACTATTCAATGTGCATTATGAGTATGTTCCTCCTTATGAGTTCTGTAACATTTAATAGAGATCGGTCGTCGCTCGAGATACCACAGCAGTGCCCCCAAGCTCCGTGAGCTTGAATGTAGACGTTGGTTTCCTCGTCGGCCTCGACTAGGTGTATCCGACGGGATGTTAATTCGAAACCTCACAATAATGTCCACCCATTGACAGGATACGAGAGGAGGAGGAGGAGGAGGAGGATGTATTACTGCAGAGGTCCCTAAAAGGAACAAGCAGGTATTGCCGACATACACGCGTCCATAATGTATGTTACAATCGTCAACAGTAGATTCATTTCAAGAAGCCATTATGTGAAGGTAGGACCCAATCCAGTCCATGGGTTCAGTGCAATGAAATTATCGTCACCGTACTGATCCCACCCCCACTGAGAGCTCCAGGATGACGCAAACTTGAAAGATATCTCCAGCCCATTTACCCTGTAGGGCGCAACACATTGCTCGTAACTGCTCTCGTCGTCAACAGGAGTCTGGAAAGATATGTTGAGGCGGCGGAAGGGCGTGCCGAGTTCCACCCGCTGCTTCAGGAATCCCTTCAGAACGTCCAGTGATGATGGAACGCAATCTTTCACGACGAGATTTTGGAGCGCGGGGAACAAGAGCGGTAGGGTGGGCTTGGGTGTTAGGCGGAAAAAGAGCTCGTCTGTGATATTGGCAACGAAGTTAGCATTGACTGTGTCGGTGAGCTCGAGGTGGGTGAGGTCGGGGAAGAAGGAAGAAAACAGAACACTATTGAAAAAAGCGGCTGCCGTGGCCAAGGATTGTAGGGAACAGTGAAGCTCCTCGACCGCTGGCGACCTTTTGCTCAAGGTTCCCAGGGCAGTAGTTGTCAGAATATCCTGAGGGACAGCGAGGTGCCGCAGGTTGGGCATCTCAAGGCTCTCCAGGAGGGTCTCTAAGGTATTCGAATCACAGGGCTCCGGTAGGACAAGTTTTTTGAGGAAGGGCAACAGAAGGGATGCAGGAGCAAGCCCGACGGTCGCGATCCTCAGCCCGAACTCGAATGAAATCAAGCGAGGCGTCCTCTTCAAGAATTCGAGAGGGATAATGACCTCATCCTCGAAGTGGTTTTTGTCAAGGCGCGAAATTGACAGATGCGTGAGCTGGGCCCAGTCAACATCTGGCTTGAAGGCTGTTGCGTCTGAGGAGTACAAGTGGAGCTCGCGAAGGTGTTGACCTTTCAGCAGAGCGAGCGTCGGGTTGTGGAGGAGCTCAGTGTCGGAATGGCCCACTATTCGCGGCAGGTCACCCGATATTTTGAGGAACTCCAACACAGGTGCTTGTACATCGACGAGCTGCAAGAGCGCTGACGAGGTGACGTTCGCCAGCTCCAAGCAACGCCAGCGACCCGCAGTTGCAGTTAGGAGCTTGTAAATCGCGGCCAAGCTCTTAGAGCTTGGAGGCGGACGTCGCTCGCGGTCATGGACATGGTAGTATGTCTCGCCGATGAGCGACAACGAGATTGGACATGCGGCAGAGCGCTGGAGCCACTGCTGAAGAGTGTGCATGCGGCGCTCGTCTGCCAACACAAACTGGAAGGGAATATGTAGGGACGCCCACAGCGGCGGTGTAGAGAGTGCGATGGTCCGCCATTCGCTGCAGATACGGCACAGTAAGAGCGGTGCTTCCAACGAGCTCATAACTGCATTCCTGTCGGTCGGGAGGCACGCAAGGAATATTTCTTGTACCATCTCGCTCGGCAGGCGGCGAGGGAGAGATATGAGCGCTTTTAGCGAGTCCACGTAGTCGCAAATTTTGTCGCGTTTGTCGGAGAGCTCGTCGATCAATGCTTGGAGGCGGCGGAGCTCTCGAGCTGCCACGTCGATATCCTGTCGAATCCGCTGGATCTCCTCGTCGGATGGAACGTAGTTTGTGTCCAATCTGGCAAGAAATTCCGACTCCATTGTGGTCAAGTAGAAGCAGAATAAGCGCCCGTCGGGGCAAAGGTCCGAAGTCCTTACGTGCGAAATGCTGCTCAGTCTTCTGCCGCGACCAACTTGGACCAACTCTCACCTGCCTGGGAAGCCTCATGGTCACTCCTCTGCCTCTTGCTCCACCTCTTCGTCGCTGTCGGAATGGCCGCGAAACTTGCCCTCTGGCCCTCAGCAAACGACAGAGGATATAAGATTCCGAACCTGGAGTATGGAACGGTGCGTGTCCGCCCTTTCTCGATCTTATCAGAAACATATTGACTATTTCCACATTTAGCTGGGGAATATTAAGATTATAGCCATAGGTGCAGGTATTTCTGGAATCAGTCTTGCGCACGACGTCCAGAAAGACGGTGAAAACATTCAGCTCACCATCTATGAAGTAACTCTCGTCTCTCCTAATAACAAACGCGTTTGTAACCTCGGTCCACCAGATGGCTTCAGATGTAGGCGGCACCTGGCACTGGAATAAATGTGAGCCATGCCGTTCAGTGTTCGACGAAGATGGGTTGACGGTCGCAGATCCTGGAGTTCGTTGCGACATTCCGTCGGTAAATTACCAGATGCACTGGAGTCCGAAACTGGACTGGTCCGAATTCTACTCGCAAGGTCCAGAATTCCAAAAGTATTACCGAAGTCTGGTCGACAAGTAAACCTTGTTGAGTTCAACCACTGGATTCGGTACTCAACCATGTTCAATTTTAGGTTTAACCTCTGGGGATATATACGTCTCAGACACGAAGTCGTCAAAGCGGAATGGGACGATGACGCCAAGAAGTGGCGCCTCCACATCCGTGGTCCAAACGGCGAAGAATTTCAGGACGATTGCGACGTTTTCGTTAACGGCGGAGGTTTGAGCACATTTTCTCCTTCGTTGCCGCAACTAATCGTGTACCAGGTGTCCTCAATACATGGAAATGGCCTTCCATTGAGGGACTTCACTCTTTCAAGGGCGACCTTTGCCACACGGCCCGGTGGCCTGAGCATCTCTCTCTAAAGGGAAAACGGGTGGCCGTAGTCGGGGCCGGATCTTCGGGCATTCAAGTGGTGTCAGCCATTCAAAGTGAAGTCAAACAGCTCTACCACTGGGTGAGGTCTCCGATATGGATCACACCGCCGTTTCTACCCCAATTCGCGGGCCCTGGAGGCGACAATTTTCAATGTAAACATTGTTGTGCTCGGGGTTCGAAAATGTGTTCACTCGTTTCAGATTCGGAAGAGCAGAAGAAACGCTTTGTTGACGATCCACAACATGCCCTCAAGTACCGGAAGATGACCGAGGCTCGTCGGCGTTCACTTCTGGGATTTCTTTCTTTGAAAACGATAAACACCGCAGGCTGAACTGAACCAACGCTTCAAATTTATCATCCAAGGCTCACCAGAACAGCAAGCTTCCCTCGAGGTATCTACCCCCACCCGACTCATTCGTTATCTTATTTTCTTCGATCATTCAGTTTGCCAACCACGAAATGCGGGGGCGACTGCGAGGTAATCAGCGGTTGATAGACGCAATGGTCCCCAAAGATTTTGCTGTCGGTTGTCGACGACCTACACCAAACAATGGCTACCTTGAGGCGTTACTGGAGCCGAATGTTCAGGTCTATACCGAGATGTTGCAGCGGATCACCGAGAAGGGCTTTGTCGACGCGGAGGGAAACGAGCAGGAAGTGGATGTCATAGTCTGTGCAACGTATGTCGCATGAATCAGTCGATATCGCCAACTGTACACGTCGCTAGGGGGTTCGATACAAGCTATGTGCCGCGATTCCCGGTTATCGCGCATGGCAAGAATCTTCAAGACGTCTGGAAGGATTATTCTGTGGATTCCGTACGTATCTGCACAACTATTACGGGGTTGTGTTTGAAACCGTCTCCTGCACCAGTATCTTTCTATGGCCGTGAAAAACTTTCCGAACGTGCGTCTATTCGTTGGTTGGTTTGATTGCACTAACCTCGAAGCGACAGTACTTCATGTATTTCGGCCCTCATGGTCCGTTCGATCCTTTTGGTTGTAACGTCTATTAACCGGAGACTAGGTCCCATCGCTCACGGATCATGCACTCCCATAATCGATGCTTGCACGTCCGAACATTCCCGCCAGTTCTCATTCTGACCTTGAATCACAGACACTTCGGCATTCATGAAAATCATCAAGAAAATGCAGATGGAAAATATCAAGTCAGTTAAAGTCAAGGATAAAGTGAGTTGTAACTACTCAGTCAAAAGCCTTCTTCTTGAGCTGGTGTCTACCTTCAAGGCCGCCGATGATTTCAACGAACACCGAGAACTCTTTTTACAGCGGACGGCGTGGGTTGGACCCTGTTCGTCGTGGTTTAAACCCAAGAGTGCACCAAACGGTAGGGTTCAAGCTACCTATGGCTACAGTATGTGTTAACTCCAGGGCGTCTAGACACACCGATGTTGTTCCCCGGTAACCGAATCCTCTTCATCGAACTACTCCGCGACTTGCGGTGGGAGGACTGGGATTACGAGTACGGCTACGCCGGGAATCGGTTCGGGTACCTCGGAAATGGTTTCACTCGTCGTGAGAAGGATGGGCGAGGTAAGTCTCTACCGCTGAAATCTCCGCTACTGATGATCATGAAATCCCGTTAGACACCACATTTTACTATGGTTTCTTGAACGGCAAGGATGAGCAGCCAGACTATTCGGACATTCGGCCGTTGTATGCTAGGAAGGATTAGTTCATTTCTCAACCACGTATGAATCCCAGTTTCTCATGTACTGACTATGCATAACAGTTCCTTGTCCCATCCTTTGGTTCAAAGCATTAATCTTCCAACCCATCCGGGCATCGGACTGATCAATTTTTGGAGGACGCCGTTACAGGCCGTTCTGTCTTGAATTAAACCAGTCGTGCGACGATAAAACTCAATAAGCCTCCCTTCTTTCCGGCGCCTTTCCGTGTGTCGCCGGGACTCAAGCCGGCGGAGTCGCTTTACGTCACAGCACGCTATATAAACTCTCTTTCTTCGCGTCCGCCTTGTCACCTCTCTCTCTCCACACCACTCCAGCTGCTATGCCTTATCTTGAGCTCATGGTCAATGTTCCGGTATGTCTCTACTAGTCAGCTAACTGACGGCGAGGATTGATTCGCTGATACACCGGCAGCTTCGTGACGAACAAAAATTCGCTCTCGAATTTTCCAAGGTCCGCAGTGCGTGAAAAACTACATCTATGTGTTGCTTCAACTTTTCTGCAGCTCGGTGCCAAGGTCTTGGGCAAACCTGAGGGGTACATTACCGTTAGCATCACATACAACAAAACCCTCACCTTTGCGGGAACCTTTGAGCCGGCCTTTGCACTGACCATCGTACGTTTGCCATAAGTATATGGAAGTCCGCTGAACTGAAACCTGACATAGACGAGCTTGGACAACCTGAACCCCGAGGCAAATGAGAAATACAGTCTTGCACTCTCCGAATTCTTCCAGGAGAAGTTGAACATTCCCAGTGACCGGGGATACATGTCAGTCCGCTTTTCTGTGCGTTTATATTACCTGACTGAGTTGACCCTAAGAACTTTCAATGACCCGGGGAGAGGGTACCTTGGGTGCGCAGCTCTACCGTTGAACTTGGAACTTACCCTTAGTTTCTTTTCAACAGCTACAAAGGAACGACCTTTGAGACGATTTTTGCCAAGTCCTAGTGCTGCCTCGATCTCGTGAATTTCCTGTACAATTTTGCGTCTTCAATGAAGTCACAGTTACTACATTCTTCTTGACTGTAAGGCCGCGCGCCCGATGCCTAGAGCTTCGACGAATCGAGCGAACACTGCGAAAATGCGAAAGCTTCATCCTATTCGCCTGCATAATTAGATCATCCGGTGACCAGTGCCGGTGCGGCGGACTACTGTCGTGTTAATTGCGCATGTGCCGGCGGAATCAGCGAGTTAAGCAACGGTTTGGCTTAAGAGTGCTTGCAAGGGCATCTTGCAAGCATCTTGAGTTCAACCCAGGTTGAACCACGGATCAAAAGCTGACTAATCCACCTTAACGATCTCCACCCACTTCGGGCAAAATGGACGACGAAACAGCAGAAATCGAGCTTGTATGTCTTCGAGGCTGCATGGATCTTGTCTCAGTTACTGAATCCCAGCAGCTCGAGCAAAACCTGAATAAAACTCGTCAAATATCCCAGCGAATGACTTGTATGTCTCCGTCTCGCAAGAAGCGTCTATTGGCCTCACCGACTCAGCAATCTTGACTAGTTTCGACACTAGACTTGCAAAGCTTGAGAAATCCATCCTTCCGCTCTATGCGTCGACGCAAATTCTCAACCGACGTGCAAACAGTTCGTGGTCCAAATCAGAGGACTGAGCTGGCGCTCATTTTGGATTCCAGACATCGAGAAGGCTTTATTGAAGATAGATGAGGTGGCCAGCAACCAAGAAGGGATAGCGTTCGAGGAAGCATTGATTCTGCGGGGGTAAGCTTCGTTTCAATGGACCCTATCCTGCAAATACCGACCTTGATACTTGCGCAGGCCCCAGCCAGGGCAGCTGGCTGTTTACCAGGAAGCGCTGGAGCGCTTGAATGCCTCGATAGCCTTCAAAGCGTCCGATCGAGATTCTCTTGACACTGCGCGTCTCGTGGAGACCGGCGCCAAGAAGCTCACCCAACTGTATACCAAACTAGTCGCTGAGGCCTCTACTGGCGCAACACCACCGCCCAACACCGAAATTTCGGCCGCCCCATTCACCTCTGCGATTCTTGGCACGTTACGACCGCTAGTGGCTTTCATGCGCACGCTGCCTTTGCCAGCCTCCCACCCCTCCCACCCCGCGGCGCCAGCGATCATGTCGACGTTGAAGGACGCGCAGAAGGGATACGCCGACATGCGAGGCACCTGGAGCCGCAAGTGCCTCGAGGCGCAGGGAAAGCGGGTCATCGATCGCGCAGATTCGGTCGACACTATTATCGCAGGAAAGGACTTTGGACGTTGGGTCGAGTCGCTACTGAGCGTCGCTGATGTGCGTCTCTGCTGACTCTATCAACACAGTAGCTGACTTGATTCCCGCAGGAGGAGTACAAACTAATCAAAGAACTGAGCCCGCTCAGCAGCCCTAATGTCGTCGCGTCCTCCTATAACGCGCTCCTCAACCCAATACTCGCGCTTTTCAGCACGACCCTCACGTCTTTGATCTCCTTCATCAAGCGCTCACTGCACAAGTACGCCTTCCTCGCCCTATCAGCGTACGAAGCCCTCCTGGAGCTACAGCCGCGCTGGGACACCCTCCTTGCGCGCCGCGGGTCGGAGAATGCCAAAGCCAACGAGCTGCGCGACGGGCTCGGCACCCTACGCGGCGTTTGCCTGCGCTCGTTCCCCGAGTTCCTCGCAGACATCAAGATGGCGTCACTAGCAAAGGGCGCGTCAGGCGGTGACACGAGCACCGGTGTCGCGGACTGGATCGTGTCCGCCGTCAAGTACATGGACCGTCTCCCGGAGGTGCACAGTGCCGCATCAGCCGCCCTGCTCCAGCTCGGCGATGGGAACTGGAAGATGGGTGAGGGTGTGCAAGTTGGTAAGGGCTCGAAGCTTGGTGACGGTGATGAGCAGCTGATCCTCGAGCACTTTGTCTGTGCGTATCCTACTTTTCCTCTCTCTCCGTTACACCGCTGACGAGCTCGCAGTCGATGTGATAACGACGGCTATTGCCAGCTTGACGACTATCTCGCGTACACAGCGGCGGCCCGCATATGGGTCGATGTATCTCCTCAACAACATGTCCTACCTGCGGCACCACACGGTTCTCTCACCCACGCATGACGCGCTCCTCGACCTCCTCTCCCGACCCGCGCAGGAGGCGCTCAACTCCAACTTCCGCACCGCCAAGGCGGGGTACTTTGACTCGAACTTCTCGCCGCTGCTACAGACGCTCACAGACGAACCGGGCAACGCCAAGGGCGGGAGCTCGGGACGCGCAGCGGTGAAGGACAAATTTACCAAATTCTACGAGCTGCTGGAGGAGGTGCTCGAGCGGCACAAGATTGCGCGGATATTAGAGGACGATCCGGAGGCGCGGGAGGCGATTGGGGACGATGTGGTTAAGCTGGTGGTGCCAAGTCTGGTCCGGTTCACGAACAAGTATCGGGAGAAGGAGTTCAGCAAGAGTACGTTGTCGCAGTGCTTTCTCTCTGCTCGGATGCTCATCAACTTGTTTCCTTTCTACCACAAGATCCTCAGAAGTGTAAGTTTCTGGTTTTCAACGCGTCCTTGTCATTACTCACCCCATTTTCCACAGATATCAAACAGTCGTCCGAGGCTGTTGAGGCGCAGCTCAAGGCTATCTATCGATGAGGGTGAAGGAAGGGCTAGTCGATTGTGTACATGTATTACTATTTCGAGGGATCGCGATCGCTTGACTCGAGTGCATCGCCACTGACTCCTTCTCCTATCCGACCATCATGCCCAAACCGAGAGCAGATACCCACATAAGTGGTCCCGCACAGACGTTGAGACAAACTACGCTCAAGTTCAGTGTAGTCGCAAATCCAAGACGCCACATCGCAAAGGGCGTCTCAAGTACGCATCAACCCAGGAGAAACGATTCAGACGATGTATCCGAACGAGCCCCTCGAGCTGGACCCTCTGCCCCCCGCCAGAGTTCATCGCAGCTCAATAAGCCTCGGCGCTCCGTTGTTGCGTTTGACCCGTCCCAGACTGGGTCTCGAGATGAGCAGCAAGTGGGCCTGCGTCGGAAGGCGATTGGCGACCCCGATAATGGAGTGCCCAGGAAGCGTCCCCGAGTCTCCGCTGGTCCGTCGGGCATGGTTGATTCTTCACTCGAGGGGCGCACAGGAGATGCAACTGTCTCTGGTCCTCGACTTCGAATGCAAGATGTATTTATTTGTACTGTACGATTTCAATCGTATATGTAGTGTGCTTACGTTCCTCAGCCTCGTCTCCGCCGAGATCATCGTCTTCAACGGTCACGAAAGCACCACTCACCACTCATGGAAAGACAAGGAGGGACTTGCCTTCGCAGAGATCTAATCGGGAAGGCGCTGGTGGCTCCGCTGCCATTCTCGACTTGTCCTCTGGGCGCAACCAGTCGCCTTCGCCTTCTGTGAACGAGAAGAAGAACTTTATCGAGATCTCCTCGGATGAGGATGAGGCAGAGGGTATGTCGTTTCCTTGTTCACATCTTCCTCATTTACACCTCCCCCGTTAGATGCCGTTCCTCAACCGCGACGTAACCCTCCGCGAGGTGGAGACTCGCAGGCAGCGAGAAGTTTGCCTACGATCCTCGTGTATGATGATACCGACGATTCGGATTTTATAATGGACATGCCTCGCGCACGACAGAAAAAATCTGATGACGAAAGCCCTTCGCCGCGTCGAAAACGACAGCGCGTGCAACCTCCAGAGCCTGAGGCAGACTCCGACTCTGACGCTGTTTCGGCACCGTTATCCCATGACAGTGATGCAGATTTAGAGGGTATGTCCTCCCCACTGCTATCTATCCGACGTAGCATTTTCTCATTTATCTGCAGGTGATGAGACAGTCCAACAGCAACAGAGTCCATGGCATGGCGTGAAACCATTGGAACCCCTGGCTCGAACTACACGGCTGTTTCGTCGTACCTCTCCCACCGTCGACAGGGAGCCGAATGCCAATGGTGTGTCTTCCCCACGGCGCAACGCACCTTCCGGTATCAAGACGACGAGGACAAAGAGGTTGCTGTCCATTATATCGGTCTCTGACGATGAATCAGACCCAAATGATCGCAAGAAGACAAAGAGGTTGCAGTCCATAATATCGATTTCTGACGACGATAAATCGGAGCCCAATGATCACAAATCGATGTCCGATGCTGGGCCACCTCCGGCTCTGCGGCGCAATCCTCCTCGCAGCAAGACCCAGGTTAAATCCCGGACCAGGAAACAGATGTCTCCGTTGGTAGTCCCAGTCTCTGACGATGAAGCGGATGGTGATCGATCCCCTCGCCGTAATCCTCCTCGTGCCGCAGTGAAACCAATCGTTCTTCCGACCCGTAAGAGTAGGAAACGAGCGGTGTCCCCTGTCGTGTCCGATTTCGCCGATCCTCCCACCACAACGGAGTCAATGAAGCAAGCTAAATACACTGCCCCGAGTCCCAAGCGCGCGAAACGAGTGGCGAGCCCCGTCGTGTCCGACTTCGCCGACGATCCTCCCCGCACACAGACCAAACGAGTGCCCAGTCCTGTCGTCTCCGACTTTGCCGATATTACGCCTATGAGGACTCGTGATGGGACTGAGGACGTCCCGCCCGACTTGTTGTTTCAATCCGACGATGAAGCGGAGTCAAAGAGCCACGGGGTTGAAGATAACGATGGTATGTGATTCGACATCGCCGTATAATGGCCTTACTTACTACTTTGTAGCTTCCGTTACACCCCCGCGGCGTAATCCACGAGATAATGCACAAGCGGGTCCTTCGAAACCGCGGCGGAAGTTATTTCGCAAGCCGGATGTAGCTGAAGGCGCCGCCTCGGATGTCGATGACTTATATTGTACGCGAGGTTCTACATTGAGCTTCTGTTTCTTGACCTGATCTTCCACAGTTGCGCCTCCACCCGTCTCTTCAAAGCAGACTCCGACACAGCGGAAGAAGGCAGTTCTTCAAAGATACAAAGATGTTCTCCGTGAAAAGTCTTCCCCGAGAGCTGTGCGGAGAACTATCAACGATGCAGAGGAGCAGACTTCTTCCGACCACGAGTCAGTTCGGAGTCGTGCGGAGGAGGACTCCGACAAAGAAACCGCCACTTCGAATTACGCGGGTTCTTTCATCGACGATGATGGTGTCGATCCTGAAGAGGCGAAGGCAGTCGACGATGAGCTTGCCGAAGACCGCGACAAGCATCGTACAATTGAAGGCCACTTGGCGGTCTTCATTCAGTATATCGTCGACCTTCATTTCGATCCGGACCTTTTTTCCAACATTCCAGAAGCAAGTGGTGTGTGACCACAATCTCGTCGCGTATCACATATACTGATATTTTTCAGAACAACATTACCGCACCGCAATCGACGCTCTCCGTCGACGCACCAACGGATTTGCTGATTCTATACGCCTGCAGCAGTGGAACGCACCCTTCACTGCCACCTTGGATCTCCGCCCTGAACTTGAGGACGAGTTCAAGACACACGCTATGTTCCCCACGAAGTGGCAAGTCCCCGACTATCGGAAAGGTTACGGATGCCAGGCTTGTTGGACCCGAGGGGATAAGTCGTGCGACCGCCGCGGGCAACGCACGTTATGGACTGTAGCTGGGACCTACAATCTCAAGGGAGACACATTTGAGGCATCGTCCCATCTTATGCGTCTGCTGAGCCTAGGCTAATCTTGCTCTTTCCATAGGATATGGATGAAGAAGAGGGTCCCAAGTACGAGACCCGGAAGCACTTCCCCAATCGCGCACTGGCCAAGCGAGTGCCTTATCCACCCGGCTTCAAGCTAGAGCTCGGATCGCGGTGCTGTAACCGAGCTATTGTCTAGTAAGTTGTCAGGAGGGTTTACTTCTTGAAAGAAGACTAATACTGAGCAGCCATGAAGCGCGCCATTATCCCTATCTCGTAGCTGTTCGCGTCAAAGCAAAGATTGAGCATGAAAGAATAGCAGCCAAAGATCGTTACGAATTCTCGGAACGCATTACCGACGAGGTGTGCTCTTCCATTCCTCACTGCCTGCTTTCAAAAGTGCTGAATTCGCTGAAGTTTCAGGAGGCCCTCCACTCTTCCATGAGGAGATGGGAATCGTATCAAAATCGTTGGGACTTGGATGAAGATCTTGAACACGATCGTGGTGCAACCCGGGTATGATCACCCAGGAACGACCCTACTTTAGTACTGATCATGACCGAACTTCTATTATCGGACTCTTTATTATACCACCGACTCTGTACCTACTTCTCCTACCTTCCGCATAATTTATCGCTCATTTATTTGGCCTGTCCAATCGTCCCTAACCGTTTACCTTGCCAAAAACTACCATTTTTGGATTTTGGACGAGTTTTAAATCCACGGTGAAGCCAAACAGGCTCGCTTAAAAAACGATATGGCTCCCGCCACAACCGCGTTCGGCGGGCCCTGGTCTACTCTCCCCACTTCCCTCACGCCATGGATGTAATTTGACCTGCGAAACCTCTTCTAATCTGATTCTAACCCTTGGTTTCATAGCTTGGACGTTATCCAATCCATGGGACACACTCAAATGACCCCAGTCCAGGCCTCCACCATCCCGCTCTTTATGCAGCACAAGGATGTCGTGGTGGAGGCAGTCACAGGCTCCGGCAAAACTCTCGCCTTCGTCATCCCAATACTGGAGCGTCTCATTCGACGCGACCGCAAGCTACGGAAACATGAGCTCGGCGCGTTAATTATCAGCCCCACACGAGAACTGGCGACGCAAATACACTCAATATTCTCGCTGTTCCTGTCCGCGCAGCCGCGGGCACCACTGGCTGACGATGCGGATCCGGCGGAGGCGCCAAAAGCGGAATATCCCGACGCGCTGCTGCTGATCTCGTCGAAGAAGTCGTCGCCTACGCAGGATTTACAGCGGTTCACGACGACGGGCGCGGATATCGTAATAGGCACTCCGGGACGCGTGGAGGAGTTCTTGCTCGGAAAGGGGAAGAGTATTGTGAGTGCCAAGGAACTGGAGGTTTTGGTGTTGGATGAGGCGGATAGGTGCGTTACCACACTCAGCCAAGACTTTTTCTGAGAAAAACGAACCCCCAGGCTACTCGACCTGGGCTTTCAAGCTGCTGTGACGCGCATTATCACACAACTACCGAAACAGCGCCGTACGGGTCTCTTCAGCGCGACTATGACCGACGCCGACGCGCTGTCCGAGCTCGTTCGTGTGGGACTGCGGAATCCCGCCCGCATCATAGTCAAGGTGCAAGCGAAGAAGCTGAGACTTTCCGGCGCTGAGGGGCCACAAGTTGTGGAGGAACGACGGATACCTGCCAAGTGAGCATCAGCCGCTATCGTTTCCGTTGAGGATGTTGACCTGGGACGTCGGTAGCCTGAAGATCCACTACATCGTCTGCCATGCGTCGGAGAAGTTGGTGCAGTTGACGCGTATAATATCTTCTGAAGTTACGGACCACAAATCCGCTCGATTTATTGTTTATTTTGCGACGGCTGCATGCGTAGACTATTTCTACCGTGTAAGTTCTGTCAGCTGTTGTACTCTGGCTCTTTCCTGACCCCCACTAGATTTTACAAGATCTTCTTCCTTCACAAACGTCATTATTTTCGTTACACGGCCAGCTCCCCCCTTCCGCACGAACACGGACTCTGGCAGCATTTTCTGATGCCCCCTCTACACCTACTGCTCCGTCCATCCTTCTGGCCACCGACGTCGCAGCCAGAGGACTCGACCTTCCCCAGGTCGACATAATTATCCAGTTTGATCCCCCGTCAGATCCCAAGGCGTTCTCTCATCGGTGTGGGCGTACAGCAAGAGCTGGCCGTAGTGGAAGGGCCTGGGTCTTGCTCGTCGGCCGGGAGACGTCGTATGTTGGTCAGTCGATTTCGAATCTTTCCCGCCCGGTTGAAGCTAATTGCGGGCCCATAGACTTCCTCGCCATCAGGAAAATCCCGATTTCTGAACGGCCGTATTTCACGGGGTCTGGGGACCAAGTCATGACCGTACCGACCACAGAGGAAGCCGACGACGATGAGCCCGCGCGCCCGGATGACAGCGAGGTCTCGGTCTTCCTCGGGTGCATCCGGAAAACTATTCTGAAGGATAGAGCGATACATGATCAAGTGAGCTGGACATACCGTAAGAAAGTGTCTTCGACTTAACTGAACGACCTCCCTATCAAGGCCGCGAAAGCGTTCGTCTCGTTCGTCCGGGCATACTCGAAACACGAGGCGTCCTATATTTTCCGGGTGAAGGACCTCGATCTTGTCGGCGTGGCGAAGAGCTTTGGACTTCTCCGGCTTCCGAAGATGCCTGAGTTACGCGATTTATCTCGTGAGGGCTGGGAGGATTCCGCGGTCGACGTTCGTTTTTTATCTTTTGGCTTTTGTGTTCGACCCTCCTAATTGCTCGCTCCCACAGTGGAACACTTTCGCCTACCTCGACAAGGCGCAAGAGGCGAAACGTCTCGTCGATGGAGCGGCGGCGGCGACTGTACTGGACACTGAACGTGAAAAGCGGCGGGCAGAACGGGCAGAGAAGCAAAAGGCGAATGGCGCGTGGAGCGAAAAGGTCGAAAAGAAGGAAGAGCGAGAGAAACGGCGCGAGAAGAAGGGTAAGAAGAGAAAATGGCTGAAGACGCAGGTGGCCGAGGGTGCCAAGCAAGAGGACGGGGAGCACGGGGATGGGGCTGCGGGCGAGACCGCGGGCGAGGGAGATGACTGGGAAGAGATTGCTCGAGAGGAGCGAATGGCGAAGAAGATGCGCAAGGGCGACGTCAGTCAGAAAGCGTTCGACGCCGAGTTCGCTGATTTTTGAGCGCGGGGGATTAATCCAGCCGTATCTATTGCACATGTATATGTATGAAAACAGTCGGGTTTTGCGCGTCCGGCTCGGAGAGTAGGGAGATGCCCGCAGATGCCCGAGCACAACCCGAGTCGGCAGTGCCATTCGTGCGCGATGTGACGCTTATTGATCAACGCATTTCCAAATCTGGCTTTCACTTATAAGACGTCGGTTTGTGCGGTGGATCGACAGTTCTGGCGCTCTACACCTCCCTGTACACTCGCTCTGCAATCGCACGACTCTCCCAGGTTTGTTCGCGGTCACTCCAGGTCTCGCAGATGCTCAAGATCAAGTTAGTTATCCAGAACACTTTCTACAGCTGCAATGCCTCCCATCTTCGATAAACCCACCACAGACAAGTATGACTTGGTCATGATTGGTGGAGGGAGCGGTGGATCTGGTTGCTCGGTGCGGTTTGTGCCATCTGGTATTGTTCGACTCTAAACAATAATTTAGAGACGCGCTGCGTCGTATGGCAAGAAGGTAGCCGTTGTTGAGATGAGCGGTATCCTTGGTGGAACCTGCGTGAATGTCGGTGGGTGATTGTCCTTTCGCAATATCTGCCGCATTCTAAACAAACATCTTCCAGGATGTGTCCCGAAGAAGGTCATTTCGTTCCCTTCATTCGGCGAGTGCGACCACTAACTATATTGTACAGATTATGTGGCACGCGGCAGACCTTCACGAGAAGATAATCAATCACAGTGCAGGATACCATATCGAGGGCGGAGGCAGTCCGAAATTTAACTGGGCGGCCTTCAAACCCAAGCGCGACGCGTACATTCGCAAGCTGAACGGTATATACGCCAGCAACTTTGAGAAGGAGGGCGTCGAGCACCACACTGGTTTCGGACGCCTTCTCTCTGCGAGTACCGTCGAGGTGACCCGACCTGACGGACAGAAGTACACCCTCAATGCCGACAACATCTGCATCGCGACTGGTGGCCACCCCGTCATTCCCTCGGACGAAGAAATCCCCGGCGCCTCGCTTGGCGTTGACAGCGACGGCTTTTTCGCGCTGGAGGAGCAGCCGAAGCGCGTCGCGGTCGTTGGCGCGGGGTACATCGCCGTCGAGCTGGCGGGCGTGTTCAACGCGCTCGGCTCGGAGACGCATCTCGTCATCCGCGGCGAGACCGTCCTGCGGACGTTTGACCCCGCAGTCCAGCAGGCACTGACGCCGTGGATGGAGCAGACCGGGGTGAAGCTGCACAAGTCCAGCAAGGTCGTGAAGGTGACTGGAGAGAAGGGAAAGACGCTCACGGTCACGACGGACAAGGGCGAAAGCATCGAGGTCGATGCGCTCGTCTGGGCGATTGGGCGCAAATCTCTCACCGCGGGAATGGGCCTCGAGGAGCTTGGTATCAAGTTGAACAGCAAGGGTGATGTCGTTGTGGACGAGTACCAGAATTCTACCGTCAAGGGCGTCACCGCGATTGGTGATGTGCAGGGTAAGGCCCTGCTTACCCCCGTCGCCATTGCTGCTGGGCGTAAGCTGTCGAACCGTTTGTTCGGCCCTGCTCAGTACAAGGACGACAAGCTCAGCTACGAGGACATCCCGACTGTTGTTTTCTCGTGCGTCTCTACTTACTCCCTTTACTGTGCATTCAATGACTCCTCAGGCATCCCACCATCGGCACCGTCGGCCTCACCGAGCCCCAGGCGCGCGAGAAGTATGGCGATACTGTCAAAATTTGTTCGTCCTTTTCCCCCCCTTTTTGTGGTCGTATTGCATCTAACACCAACTGCAGACAAGACCTCCTTCCGTTCGCTCTACTTCTCCATGATCGAAGAAGAGCACAAGGAGCCGACCATGTTCAAGGTCGTGTGCGTCGGCCCCGAGGAGCGCGTCGTGGGCATCCATATTCTCGGCGCGGGGAGCGACGAGATGATGCAGGGCTTTGCGGTCGCTGTCAAAATGAAGGGTGCGTCCTGTTCTCTTATTACGGTCTTCGATGCTGATACCAGTGCTTTGCCCTTGTAGCACGCAAGCAGGATCTGGACGACACCGTAGCTATTCACCCGACCTCGGCGGAGGGTAGGCTTGCTTGTACCCCATTCGATATGCGCGCTAACGAGACCTTCTACAGAGCTGGTGACTCTGCGTTGAGTAGCGAATTAACATGTACATATCGTTTAGAAATGGAATACTTGGAGAAATAATGCTACAATCGATACACGGGAAATTGCATGCAACTCTGGAAGCTGTTATAACAAGCGAACCGGCGATCCCGACATCGACTCAAGAGTAGGGGCAACTATCTCAAATGAAGGTATGCTACGAGGAGGAGGGTATTGCGTAGTTCCACTGTGTCCGATCCAGTTCGAAATCGTTGAGAAGCTACGAGTCGAGTAAGGGTTTGAATGTGAAGTAGAGTGACGAACCTACCTCTGCAGCGAACGGAGTAAACCCTTCCGGCAAGATTGTCACGTCCTGCGAGGCAAACTCGTCATTCTCGTTGCACAACCTCTCAATCTCGTCTTTCACCCGGATGAAAGTGTTGTACAAATAATGTCGGGCTTGGTGGCTACGAGATATGTATCAGAAACATGGCCCAAGAAGAACAAAACAACCAACTAGGCTGCCGCGCGACGAGCACATCGCGCTCCAACAACCAGTCTGAACCCGGGTGGATAACGCAGTTTTGGAGCCACGGCGCTGTTCTCGAAATCTTCGGTCGTCTCTCTGCAATATTCGACATCGTTTTCTGGTTCGGCCTGCGTTACACGTCGAATTAGTGTGAATCAGAGTTGAATTGGATATGGTTACCTGGAATGTCTTCGTGTTGTAAAAGCCCTTCCGCGTAGAGAGAGTGTAACACCCAGTGGCACTGCATGCCTGCTCTCCGCGAGTCCAGCATGCTTGGCAACTGCTGTCTTCGCTTTGAACAGGACCGACGAGGATGGGACGACTGTCCAAAGTGAATGTGAAAGGAGAAGGCCAGGTGGAGAGCAGTAATGAATCAGCAATGGCATCGGTACGTTGTCGTACTGCATTTATTGCTGCTTCGAAGTACCAACCTGGAAAATCCGAGTTTGTTAGTCAACTAAGTAGCGGTTCGAGACACTCACGATCACTATCCGACGTAGTCGCAACAGATAAAAAGTCGGGATCAAAGCACAGTCTCACGAGATAGTGGACGAATATCGTAAAGTGCTGGTCGAGGCCACGGCGCGCATGATACTCGGGCCCAAGTGCAGCCTCAAGCGCCTCGGTTGCCTCCACAGTCTCAGGTGCTTCGACAATAAAGGACCCCAGACCCTCTGACTGAGCGTCAGGCTCTGACTCGTCGGTTTGCGAATCACTGCTAGAGCTTTCGAGGCCCTCTGTATCCTCGATGTTTTTCCTAGTAGTCGGAGAAGACTTGTTCTGGCGCGTAAATTTCAGTTCCTGTAATGCTGCCCTTTTCACCTCCTTCGCAGTAGGTTTCGACGGGGGTGGCGGAGTAGAAACTAGATGAATAAATCAGCGGGGTGCTGGGGAGTGGGCATTCTCACGTTGTAAATCATCAATATCAGCAGAATCAGCAATGGAAGGGTTCCCCTCTTCTGCTCGCTCAGACAGGGACTCAGACCCTTTGCGATTGAGGCGTTGTCGAGGGGTAGATTCAGATTCATTTTCAGCATAGGCCATCGCTGGAAGCTTGCGCCGCTTAGTAGGAGACCGTGGCCTCTCTGATTCTGCTTCGTCTTCCGATGACACAGGCAAACGTTCCGGCTTTATCGTCGAAGCGACGGTTGTGTCGGGCTCCAGAAGTTTTATATCCTCTCGCCGAGGGCTGCGGCGGGGAGGAGCATAATGCGGTGGGCCTTCGTATTCGTCTGGTTCTGATTTGGCGAGGGTTTTCCCCAAATTGGCTCCAGAACGACCGTCAGTTGCAGGCGGGGACTGTTGCAACTTGACGCTGGACGGGCCGGCCTGAGCATTCTGACGCTTGCGTTTGCCGGGCATGAGAGTGAGAAGGGTGTGATTGACGTGGCCGTCGAATGCCAGGTGACTGGCAGAGATGATTCACCTAGCACCCTGAGGATGGACGTGGTAGGAGGCAAGGTTCGAATCGGTGTAGATGGTTGTTTACTCTTTGATGTTGATCGGCATGGTTCAACTTTTGGTTGAAAAAATCGGAACATCTTGAGCCAATGTTAAGCGAGCCAGATTGGTCGGAGGAACTTCGGAAGTCATACTGCCAATTTTAGCTTTGTGCGGCCACAAACTCCAGTGACAGGGCTTAAACTACTGTTCCAATCTCACAGCAGCAATTTACGGACAAAGCTTGACTGCAGTCTAAGTCTGTTTCTGAGTCACTCACGTGTCCTGAACCCTCTGTGGGACAGGAAGTTGAAGTCCACAAGTGTGTGCCCACCTGAGAGCAGCTTTCACTGGGAGAGCCATCACATCAACCACACTTGAATGGCGACTGTGCACCCTCCACCGCCCGCTGAGAGCTGCTTTCACTGATACTCCAAGCGGCAGCTGTCATGTTGAGCACACTTGAATGGCGGGTGTGCCCTCCACCACATGCTGAGTGCTGCTTTCACGTTGGGCACACTTGAATGGCGGGTGTGCGCCCTCCACCGCACACTGAGAGCTGCTTTCATGTCCCTCAGCCTAGCTCAGTTGGGAGAGCTGTCACGTTGAACACGCTGAGTGTGCGCCCTCCACCGCATGCTGAGAGCTGCTTTCAGACTCAGTTGGGAGAGCCATCACGTTGAGCACACTTGAATGGCGACTGTGCACCCTCCACCGCACGCTGAGAGCTGCTTTCACATCCCTCTTAGCTCAGTTGGGAGAGCCGTCACGTTGACCACACTTGAATGGCGACTGTGCACCCTCCACCGCACGCTGAGAGCTGCTTTCACATCCCTCTTAGCTCAGTTGGGAGAGCCGTCACGTTGAACACACTGAGTGTGCACCCTCCACCGCACGCTGAGAGCTGCTTTCAAGTCCCTCTTAGCTCAGTTGGGAGAGCCGTCACGTTGAACACACTGAGTGTGCACCCTCCACCGCACGCTGAGAGCTGCTTTCAAGTCCCTCTTAGCTCAGTTGGGAGAGCCGTCACGTTGAACACACTGAGTGTGCACCCTCTGCCGCACGCTGAGAGCTGCTTTCAAGTCCCTCTTAGCTCAGTTGGGAGAGCCGTCACGTTGAACACACTGAGTGTGCACCCTCTGCCGCACGCTGAGAGCTGCTTTCATTGGGTCACGTTGAGCACACTTGAATGGCGGGTGTGCACCCTCCACCACACGCTGAGAGCTGCTTTCATTGAGAGAGCCGTCATGTTGAGCACACTTGAATAGCGACTGTGCGCCCTCCACCGCACGCTGAGAGCTGCTTTCACATCCCTCTTAGCTCAGTTGGGAGAGCCGTCACGTTGACCACACTTGAATGGCGACTGTGCACCCTCCACCGCACGCTGAGAGCTGCTTTCACATCCCTCTTAGCTCAGTTGGGAGAGCCGTCACGTTGAACACACTGAGTGTGCACCCTCCACCGCACACTGAGAGCTGCTTTCATGTCCCTCAGCCTAGCTCAGTTGGGAGAGCCGTCACGTTGAACACGCTGAGTGTGCACCCTCCACCGCATGCTGAGAGCTGCTTTCAGACTCAGTTGGGAGAGCCGTCACGTTGACCACACTTGAATGGCGACTGTGCACCCTCCACCGCACGCTGAGAGCTGCTTTCACATCCCTCTTAGCTCAGTTGGTAGAGCGCGTCACTAGTACACTACTGCGAAATGACGAGGTCAGTCGTTCAAATCGGCTAGCGGGAATTAAACTTGGGACGACCTTGTCTTTTATCCTTTTTTTCTTTCCCATTTCTTTCCCATTTTTCGCCAGATTGCCCGTCAGCTCTTCATTTCAGGGTGTCTGACTTGGAACATTTGATAGTGCCAGTGATGAGGAGCTTGTATTTGGAGGAGGCTTTAACGGATGCAAAACTTTGGCGCTAGCGGTATGTAGATTGAAAAAGCCTGGAACTCTCGCACGACCTCGTCCCTCGGTCGGCTCCAGTTCCTGGCAAGAGCAGAAGTGGACCCCAGAGGTCCGGACATAGCTATTGACTCACCGTCTTGTAGGTTGGAGCACCACTTGTTCAGTTTGACAGTGGGGATCCAAGTTGTAAATGTTTCGAATTCATCTCCCGTGAGTGGACCAGATGTGCCATTGCCAAATGGTCTGCAAACACCAGGTTACTGGAGAGTAGGAGACTTCGAGGTGGGATTTGAGTGTGTTGAACAGGATTGAACCACGGCAACCTCCGGTGCTCCACAATATTCAACCCAATTGCAAATCCAACCAAAGTTCAAAAACTTTCAAGCTGTCGTAAACTCAACAAACTGGGTGGTCAGAACAGTTCCGAGGGTTGTTCCCAGCTGAGGCAAACAAGATGGAAGCATGTTGACACCGTTCGAACAACACAGGGATATTACATCGGAGGCCAAGTGGTCGAAAGTTCCACGTTCAGTGGCGGGGAGATTGATCGATGAGCCTGAAATGTGTCTTCCATCTCTGCCTTTGTTGCAGACTCGCAGTTTTCGCGGTACCTGCCAGGGCATGAAAACTCGAGGCTTTGGGTTTGGTTTGACTGCCTACTAGGCACGATGGGTGCGGAGTGGAAACGGACCCGAGGAGGAGAAATCAGCGGGCCGCATCCATTTGCGTGAAGTTCACGTGTCCGGCGGTTGACGAGCTGGAGTAATTTTCTATCGCTGTTGTGCTGAATGAAGTTCAATTTTCAAATTTTCTTCTCGTATCATACACGCCGTTGACTCACAGCCATTGCAACCTAAATTACATGTAATCCCTTCGTTCAAATTTCCCACAGGCAAAAATATACATAGACCAATACATCGTACATACCTCCGATCTTTGGTGGAGAGATTGGTCGTTGTTATACCGTACATGTGCGGGCCGCATCCGTCGACGGCGGTTTACTAGGTTGAATTCCGTTAGCAGCCTGGACTCGTAAGTTGCGACATGGCCATCCCCTTGGTTCGATTTTCCTTCCCTCGTATCATACACGCGGCGGTAGCGGCGAATATTGAGCCACCGGGAGTACTGGGTGTACTCATGTCAAGTCATATCATGACAGCTGAACAAAGTTCCGTAACGCCTTCCGTTACGACCTCGCCGGTGGATTCGTAAATATCTCCTTGGTTCGAATTTTTCCACAGACAGGAACGAGAATATGCATACATGCACACCTTGCTTGTTACACACCTCTTCGATATCCCTGCTAAAGAAACACGTGTCTGATACCGCAGTGGGTCGAGACTCGGAGGTGCAGTAAGGACATTTATTTCGCTTGAGGAGACTGCCGGCAGACGTGGGCGGAGGAACGTTCGAACACGACACCTGCGTACACACACCGCCTCGACACAGAGATTTTTTTTGTGGGGCCAGGAACGTTTGTTCGCGGTCGGGCATGGCCACTTCACGGTTCGAACGGGGACGGGTATATGATCGGCGGCGTATGTGGCGCGTGCGGCCAGAGTCGCATATGTTGTGTATGTCACCGCGGACGGCATAGGACGGCATACTACGGCATAGATAGGGAGGAATAGCGAGGGAACAGTTGTTGTTGGCCGAATTGAACAAACACTAAACTGGTCAATAGATGATCAGTTATTGCTTTTTACCCTTGTACACTGACAAGCGCGTTGGAACATTGCAGTTACCAGTAGGTAGGTCAACGAGGACTCCTTCATTTTATCACACCAGGGTTTCGAGTCTGGTAAAAATCACCCACCACAGCACCCAAGCGCCTTGGCTGCCTGCGGATCTCAGCTTGAGGCAAGCCCGAGGGACTTCTGTCGAATTTAGCTCTTCATTTGAGGGTGTCTGACTTGCAACACCTCCATGTCTTGGAATCATATTTCCGAAATAAGGTGGTGTCATATGCCGCCAAGTAAATGGCTAGCACCAGCGACGGGGAGCTTGTGTCTGGAAGAGGCTTTACCGTTACGAGGCGGAGGGGCGGTGTCAATGCGCGTTTTCTGCCAAGTGGTGGCGCCGAGTGGAGAGACGGCTTCGTCTCGGGAACCGCCGAGAATTCAACTCAGAATCTGAAAACAATGCAGTAAGAGTACGGCTGGATCCAGGAACTAAATCGAACATGTTTTGGCGTCAGATACGCCAATGAAGCTGGGGGTTGTAAGATAAGCGTAAAATTGAATGCTCCAACCCGCAAAATCGACGAACTGAGAAAGTCAACCGTGGGAACTAAAGTGAGAAAGAACGATACTTACGTATCCAGGCATGAGCTTGAATTGAAGACGACCGAGGACCAGGAATGCGCGACAGAGACTCGGTGTGGCACAAATCAGGAAGTTTATGTTCACAAATCGACTGCCAAATTCAAGTTAGCGTCGCGTAGTATCCCGGTCAGTGCTGAGTCAAAAGACCAACTAGACCAACGACCACTCGGAATCGGAAGAATTAGCACCCCTGGTCGCAGACGGCGGAACGGACAACCGACTTGGAGGGAAAGCAAAACAGGCTGACGCTTTCCCTGTGCTTTTGAAGGTGGATCATGGTCCGGTCCGAGAATAGGGATACCGTTTTCTATGTCGATTTATCTGATCCAGAAACACGGCCAACGCGTCGAGGGCGCGCCCGACGATGAAGGTCCTGTTGGATGAGGCATCTTGTTAGATATAACTTGCCAAATTTGAGAACTCTTGGTGATGGTGGTCGTATGTATGTCGATGAAGAAAAGAGAATGAGGCAGACTCGCTCAACTCACGTTGCTTGAACACACCACAAATCCGAAAAAAAATAGACTCACCCACCACCAGCTTCAACTTGCATCTCACTCGAGTCAACCACACACACACGTATCCCTGAATATATATGCAAAATGCAGTATGCAATAATGTATGTTTGTTGTCAATGCGTAGTATGTATGTACACCGAGCGAGGAAAAAAATAAATGAAGGGGGAGACCGTAGAGTATAGTAGAGTAGTAGTAAAGCCAATGTGAATGTGAATGTGCGCACGCGGAAGGAAGGAAAGGAGTGTTCAACAAAGCCCATGGCCGGGGGATGAAGAAGGTTGGGGTGGGTGGAGGGGAACGAATTCGAAAGAAGAAGAAAAAAGAAGAGACGTAACGGCGTACTGTACATACAAAGAAAGAAAGAAAACCAGAATGGAAACGGCGGCGTAAGACCCATAAAAATAAAAAAGATGCTGCTAGCGGGAGGGCGTAGGCGTAGAGTAGGGGCTGCCAAAGAAAAGAAAAGACACACAATCAGCACAATTATTGGAGAGGAATGAGTGAATGAACGACGAGGACGCACCACTAGATCGAATATAAGTTACTCTTGGGGTTGGTTGGGGATGCAAGCAAGAGTGATGCAGCGGGCTCTCGCACGGCATGGACTTGTGCGCGCGCGGGGTGGCGTATGTATGTAGTAGATTTGGGTTGGGTGGTGGGGGTGTATGTATGAATGTTATATGCAAAATGGTATCGGTATCAATATCGGTATCAAACAGGCAGCAGGGTCATTGTCTCTGTGTAGGGCGGCGCGGGGGAGCGGGTGAAGGTGAAGGTGAACGGGGAGACAGACGGTAGTACGGCAGGGCAGGGCAGGGGTTGGCGTTGGCGGTATGTTCTGTTACCGTTACCGTCAATGCTGTCCGTCGCGCCAAGGAAGCCAGCCAGCCGCGCGGCGAACGACCCACTTCGACACCCACCCACCCACCACCACATCCCGCAGCACGGAGCGAGCGGCCGCAGAACACACACGAGTGGAGTCGCGCACTCCACTCCCGGGCGTTGGATAATACGGCGCGCCGGGCGGGGCGGGGGTTGGGCTGTAATATATAGGTGGGTGGGTGGGTCCAATCCAATCCAATCCAATTTTGTTCGCCCCCTCCCCTCCCTCCTGCTCTGCACGGGATGGACGCGCGCACGAAGAGAGTGTGGGTAGTTGGATGGACGGATGGCGCTGGGTCGCGGAGGGGCGGAGGGGAGGAGAATACGGTAGGTATAGCACAGCAAGGGGCGGGGTATCGACAGCAAGGGGGATGCCAGAAGGCGAGCGAGAGCATGGGACGGACGGGTCGGGATAATTTAGACTTTTGGGTGGTGGGTGCTTTTGATTGGTTGGTTGGTTGGTAGGGTTGGGTTGGGTAGCTTGATGCGATGCGCGCTCGGGGTGAAGTAGAGGGAGGAGGAGGAGGAGCCGTTCGCCTTATTCCTTATGCCGACTAATCTTCTCCACCCCCGCCCCCAGCGCAGTGACCCGCCTCTTCTCCTGCTCCTCGTCGTCCTCATCCTCCTCGTCATCCTCCTCCTCCTCATCCTCATCATCGTCTCCCGCGGCCTCCCGCGCCTCATGATGATGCTTCTTCCCCTCCCCATGGCCGCCCGCACCCGCCTCATCCTCGTCCTCATCCTCCGAATCGCTGTCCGACTCGCTATCCGAGCCAGAAGACGACGACCCCGAACTCGACCCCGCCACCCTCGCCTTCTTCGCCAGCACCGTCTCCTGCTCCTCCTTCTTCCCACCCGCACCCGCACCCGCACCGTCCCCAGGACTCGCAGCAGCAGCCGTACCCTCGAGCACGAGCCCACTCGCCGACGCGCTCCGCGAGTGATGATGCGAATGCGAATGCGAATGGTGATGATGATGGCCCCGAAAGTGCGCGGGCAGGTTAACAGCGCGCAGCACATGCTGCTCTTCCTCCGGATGCCCCTGGGGCTGTGGGAGCGCAGACGCAGAGGTGGTGTGCTGCGCCGAGGCAAAGGGCGACGCGTACGGGATCGAGGGCGTGCCGAGCGGCGTGCCCGACACGGACGCCGCGGGTGTGGGTGTGGGGACTTGGGCTGGGGAGGGGAGGGCAGGTGGGGATACTGTGGAGGTCGTAGACGTGGGTGAAGACAACGACGACGCCGCGGGCGACGCGGCAAGCACCGGGCCCGCCGCTGCCGCCGCCGAATCTGCTGTGGGGGTCGGGGTCCCGTCGTCCTCCTCCCCCGCGGCATCCCCATTCGCCTCTCCAGCCCCACCCCCCTTGTCCCCACTCTGCTGCTGCTGCTGCTGCTGCTGTTGCTGCTCCTTCTCCAGCTGCGCCCTTACGGCCTCCTCCCGCTCCCTCTTCTCCTTCTCCTCCTTCTCCTTCGCCTCGCGCTCCCGCGCCTCCCGCCGCCGCCGCACCCACCCCATCCCAGTCCCATCGTCGTCGTCGTCTGCGTCGTTCGACGTGACCACGCCCATGCCCACGGGCGCCGCGCCCGAGACGCCGTTGGGGAACGTCGAGCTGGTGGGCGTCTTGCCTGCTGGTGGGCCTGCGGGAACGCGTTGTTTAGTTTGGTCTGCGTATATAAAATAAAAAAATAACGATGAAAACTCACCACCCTGGACCCGCCCCCAAGCCGCGTGTCCCGCCGAGTTCTTGACGGAGCCCATCCCGCCATACCCCCACTCGACAAAGGCGGGCTCCTCGTCACGCGCGTTGCCGAACGGGTTGTGAGTTCCTGAGAGAGCGAGTTGTTAGTTCGTGTGATTATACGTAGAGTGAGACAAAGTCCAGTGAATGAATGAATAGGATCGGAGACCAGGATCGACAACGCCCGGCAGCAATCCCGCCTGACCTGACCTAGCCCACTCTAGCTAGCGGTTAGCCGCCCCGCCTCGGACGCCGACTGCATAGGCGTAGTAACCCCGCGCATATGAACCCCGGCCGAAATGAATGGATGAATGAGCGGCTGCCTCGTCATCCTTGCACTCATCCGCACTGAATAGATTAACGCCGACCGCACTCTTCACTAATGGAAGGACGGCAGCCAGGATGCGTCACCAGTCAAGTGTGAAGGGCAAGGCAGAAGGCTAGGCAGAAGCCAAAGGCAAAAGGGACGCAAAGTGCCAGCGGGAATGGAGGGGACCGAATCGAATGGAAGGGGTGGTGTGAGGAGAAGTGGGGCGAGGGGTGTAGGGTGTAGGATAACGGAGTCCGTGGTGAATAAAACGGAGGAAAATAACGAGAAAGAAAGCAAGAAAAATGGAAGCAGGAATAAAACAACAGAACAGGGCACAAGACCACTCACCATTGGCATTCCGTGACCCGTAGACCCTCCCATTCAGCATGCGCGTCCCCCGCTTGCTGCCCAGACTATTCGCGAACGGGTTGAGCGCAGGGGGCCCGCCCTTGCCCTTGCCCTTGCCTTTCCCGTCCTTGCCGCTCCCACCCCCTGCACCCGCGTCGCCATCATTGGACCCGCCGAGACTGAGTGTGCTCCCGCTGAAAAGCGAGCGAGCGCGGCGCTTCGTGACGCTGCCCCCACTCTGTGTGCGGGCGAGGGGGCTCCCGTTGGTGTTGCTCTGCGATGAGGCGGAGGAGGACCAGCGCTGCAGCGAGACGCCCCAACCCGTGTCGTTCCCATTGCTGCTGCTGTTGTTGTTAGCGTCAACGGACGGGGTGGGGGTGAGGCTGTCGGTAGAGGACGCGGGGGTGGTGCTCCCCCCGCGTCTGAAGGGCCGTAAGAGAGACTTTGGCTTTGGCCAGGTAGAGGACTTTGTGGGCGGGTGGAAGGAGCTCGGGGGTGCAAGGGCGAGGGGCAGACCGATACTGGGTGTCTGTGGCGAGGCGTCCGGGGTCGGTGTAGACACAGATGCAGAGGCATAGGGTGAGCCAGCTGGTGGGGGCAGGGGGCTGGGTGTGCGGGGGATGTAGGCATGATAGGCGTCCACGGGGAGGTCCGCGTTTGTGTGTAGTGCGGGCAAGGGGACCTCTACGCCGTCGTCGCCGAGAAGCACGGCTCTGCGCGGGTCTGGGAGGGGCGCAAAGCGGATACTGCGGACACGCTGGGGCTTTGCCTGCATTGTTGTGGTTGGGGTTGAGGAGGAGTAGCTGTTGCTGCTGCTGGTGCTGGTATGGGATGAGGTGCTGCTGCCTCTGCTACTGCTGCCCGCGGATTCTGAGCTTGAGAGGGAGTTTGTTGAGGGCTGGCTGGGTAGTTGGAGGATTGACGGCGGGGCCAGCAGAGTCGGTGCTGCCATCGTTGTGGAATGAAAGAGTCACAACTATTTCTTGGCACAACACACCAGTATTTTTTTATGTCTTTTATTTTATTTTCTGCTTTATTTTCTGTTTATTGCCTATCGCTGCGCTTCCTGCTTCCTGCTTCCACCACGAACCCGAACCTTCTTGAGGCTGCTTCGAGGACTGCCAGGACTGCTCTGAATGGCCATCATCGTTTGCGCCGGTGTAGCAACGACCACCTTTGCTGGGCGTGGGAGTCATCTCCTCCGCCGACCAACGCGTCCGCCGTACCCGACACCTGACCTATAATACGTGTACCCTCACCCAACACGCTACGCTGACCACGGTCCCCGTCCCCGCCCAAGTTCAACGACGCGCAACCCAGAAGAGCTCACCCCGGTACCTCCAAGCGGATACCGCGTCTTACCGCGTCTGACCGCGTTCTTCTCTGCCACTCCCAATCCATGATCCCCGACACTCCCGCCTCGCGTGCTCGCGTGCGTCGCCTACATAGACTACGCGTGCCTCGACGACGAAAACGCGCCTCAAACACGAGTTCATTGGGTATGTCTTGGCAAAAGACACCGACCCGGAGCCCGAGGCGCCTATCTGCCAGCCCACCTAAAAAAACATCCACGGTGGCACGGCGCCGGCGTTATACGAAACCAGACAAGACACCGTAAGGCCGGGGCGAACGACTCGCGAACCCAGCGGAACCAAATCCCCAATCCCCGACCGGAAGTGCCCGTCCAAATCGATTATCCGATTCGCTGCCTGGGATCAACTCGAACGGTCAATCAGACGAGCAACTCTCCAACGGTCCAACTGGATTTCCGGTGGGGACTCTCCAACTTCCGGTCAACCCATCCCACGTACCACTATACCAGTCCCTCTGCCTCCGAATCGCGAAAATCGCACGTGTCTTGGGCCGTGATCCAAATATTCCTCCTCTCCCGGCGTCCAACAATCCGCGGTGCCTTTACCCTCGCCTGCCGTTGAGATAACCTCAGACCCTCCCTCAACGGCATGCACGCAGCATCGAACGTGCGCCGCCACCCTGGCACCCTCCTTCCCAACGCCAATGTTATCGCACCGCTTCCTGAGTCTCCCTCGGTATCTCCCGGTCCAGGCTCGAATCGAATCGCATACCTAACCTACCGCGGGGCAAACCACTTCTGCATCCTTCCTTCAAGCGAACTAATAGCACGAAGAACAGAAGACGAGACTGAAGTAGGTATATTCGTTCAAGGCACGACTCGCTCCGTCTCCGTCTCCGTCCCGCCTACACACATAGCCCTCCTCCATCTCAAGACGGATTCAGAAATTCTCCTTACCCGGCACGAAGCTCTATCTGCTGGCCACGACCGACGACCGCTGCTTCGCGATAATCAATGGCCTGTTTAGCTCTCCATCCGAGTCCTCCGCGGCTCAATACAAGCTTGCTTCAAGTTTGTTTCCACCACGGAATCTAACATCGGAATGACGCCACGGCCACGCACGCAGAAAACTCACACTCACTCACACTCACGCATATCCATGAACGTGCGCCCTCAAACATACGCGATATCCGCGTATCTATCGTATCTATCTAAGCGTATCTCCTCCCTCCGAACCCGAATCTGAATCCGAATACCACACTGGAGCAGACCTTCGCCGGGGCCAACAAGCGTATCGTTACGATCGACCGAAAGAAGGGAAGCCGTCTGTCTGCGTCTTCGAACAGCAAAGACGGAAATTAATCCATGACGGGTGGATCCCCTCCTCTGATGTTCTATGTTCAGTTATGCCATCCATCTCTGAATTGAATTGACTGGCGCCCCCGACTCCGACTTATCCGTATCGGCGACTCGCGAGATACACTCTGATCGAGAATTGGTATGTCGTCGGGATGTCTAGATACATACTCTTACAATGACATACCTTCATTCAAGCCTGCCCGCTGCCAGTCTGCGTCGACCGGCGTTCAATCTGATTCTGATTCTCCTCCCACCAACTTTCTCGGGCTTTCTCGGAATTGTTGGCGTTCCGCTCAACATCTCTCGCCTCACGCCGGCAGCGCATACAATTATCACTTCACAACAATCTCTTTTGAACCGATCATCCATCCCTTCATTCATTCATTGACCAGCAAGTATAGCATTTCTTCAATTAGGTGCTATCCCTCCCATCCCTCCCTATCTATGCCGTCCATCCTTCTTGGTGACATACACGGATTCGGATTCAGAAAGACGCGCCACCCTGACATACCATACACCGCCGATATCCCCGTCCCCGTCTCCGTCGAGATAAGCGTTGGTAGGTACGTAGCGAATTCTCAACATGAACACGACCTGACACGACTGCGAACATCGACAAACGTTCCTGGACTTGCTGGACCCACACAAAAAAAAAAAGTCTGTGCCGAGGCGGTGTGTGTGTGTGTGCCAGTCCGCAGGTGCGCGAACGTTCTTAAAGTTGAACGTCACCTCGATTCAGAGTCTCGAGCCAGTCCTCGTTCTCTTTATTAGCGAGGATAACGAACGAACGTACTTGCGTATGTGTGTAAATTTCAAGGAAGTATGTAACAAGCAAGGTGAGCATGTACGGATATCCTCGTTCGTTCCTGCCTGTGTAAAAAAACAAAATCGAACCAAGGAGATATTTATGAATCCACGGAAGCCGTTACGGAACTCTGTTCAACTGTCATGATATGATAAGTATGACTTGACATGAGTACGCCCAAACTTGAACCTTCCCGAGTACTTACTCCGCTCCGGCGCGTCGATACTCGCCGCGGGTGTGATGCGAGGGCAGGAGAATTGAACCAAGGGAATTTTTCATCTCACTCACTTACTTACTACGATTTTTCTAGGCCGTCTTGAACCGCCCGACGGATGGAATCAACCTAGTGTCATCGAACCGCCGACGGATGCGGCCCGCGGGAACGAACACAAGTATCTTTCCACCAAAGATCGGAGGTGAGTATCTATGTACAGTATGAGTATTCTTGCCTGTGGAAAAATTGAACCAAGGGGTTATTGAATCCAGGTCGACCGTCGTAATGGTTGCAACTGACGAAACTGCCGTATACCATTGCGACCTGCCTGAAGGTTGACGTACACCCGAGTCCTCCGTTCACTTTCGGCGCCTCGATACTCGCGGTCCCAACATGGGCGCGGATGGTACGAGGGAAAGAAAATAAAATTGAACCTTGAACTTTTATTCAAACAAAAGGTCACTCCAGATTGCTAACTGCTCGATAGGTGAACTCCAAGAAAGTCGACATACAGGCCGCTGATTTCTCCTCCCCGGATCCGTTTCCACTGCGCACCCCTCGAAATTTTCATGCCCTGGTAGGTGCCGCAAACACTGCGAGTCTGCGAGAAAGACATAGATGGAAGACACGATTCACCCCATTGATTGATACTGAACTTTCAACTACTTAGCCTTCGATGTAATATATTCCTGTGTCGTTTGAGCGGTGTCAACCTGCTTCCGGTTTTTTTTCACCTCGACTGCAACAAGAACAGGACCGACCTTCGGAATGCACAGTATGTTGAGTTTACAACGGCTTAGGTTTACAACATTTGGTTGTATTCGGGTTGAATCTGGCGGAGCACCGGAAGTTGCCGGGGTTCAATTCTGTTGAACACACTCAAGTCCTGCCTCGAAGCCGCCTACTCTTCTGTAACCTGGTGTTTGCAGACCATTTGGCAATGACACACCTGGTCCACTCACGGGAGATGAATTCAAAACATTTACAACTTAGATCCCCACTGTCAAATTGAACAAGTGGTGTTCCAACCTACAAAACAGTGAGTCAACAGCTATCTCCAGACTCTGGGGTCCACTTCTGCTCTTGCCAGGAACTCGAGCCGACCGAGGGACGAGGTCATGCGAGAGTTCCAGGCTTTTTCAATCTACTGTTAGCGCCAAAGTTTTGCATTCCTTAAAGGCTCTTCCAAATACAAGCTCTTCATCACTGGCGCTAGCCACCACTCAGCGGCATATGACACCGCCTTATTTTCAAAAATGTTCCGAGTCAGACACCATGAAATGAAGAGCTGACGGGAAATGGGAAAGAAAAAGGGGGTAAAAGACAAAGTCGATGATTTGAATTCCCGCTAGCCGATTTGAACGACTGACCTCGTCATTTCGTGAATTTGTACTAGTGACGCGCTCTACCAACTGAGCTAAGAGGGATAAAGCTGGTCTCACCGTGCGGTGGAGGGTGCACAGTCGCCATTCAAGTGTGCTCAATGTGATGGCTCTCCCAACTGAGCTAGGCTGAGGGACATGAAAGCAGCTCTCAGTGTGCGGTGGAGGGTGCACACCCATCATTCGAGTGTGTCCAACGTGACGGCTCTCCCAACTGAGCTAAGAGGGATGTGAAAGCAGCTCTCAGCATGCGGTGGAGGGCGCACACTCAGTGTGTTCAACGTGACGGCTCTCCCAACTGAGCTAGGCTGAGGGACATGAAAGCAGCTCTCAGTGTGCGGTGGAGGGTGCACACCCATCATTCGAGTGTGTCCAACGTGACGGCTCTCCCAACTGAGCTAAGAGGGATGTGAAAGCAGCTCTCAGCATGCGGTGGAGGGCGCACACTCAGCGTGTTCAACGTGACGGCTCTCCCAACTGAGCTAGGCTGAGGGACATGAAAGCAGCTCTCAGTGTGCGGTGGAGGGTGCACACCCATCATTCGAGTGTGTCCAACGTGACGGCTCTCCCAACTGAGCTAAGAGGGATGTGAAAGCAGCTCTCAGCATGCGGTGGAGGGCGCACACTCAGCGTGTTCAACGTGACGGCTCTCCCAACTGAGCTAGGCTGAGGGACATGAAAGCAGCTCTCAGTGTGCGGTGGAGGGTGCACACCCGCCATTCAAGTGCGCTCAACATGACGGCTCTCCCAATGCAGCATGCGGTGGAGGGCGCACACCCGCCATTCAAGTGTGCTCAACGTGATGGCTCTTCCAGTGAAAGTAGCTCTTAGCATGCGGTGGAGGGCACACACCCGCCATTCAAGTGTGCTCAACATGACGGCTGCGGCTCAGAGTCTCAGTGAAAGCAGCTCTCAGCGGGCAGTGGAGGGCGCACACACTTGTGGACTCTAACTTGCTGTCCACAGAGGGTTCAGGGCCACTTGAGTGACTCAGAAATAGATTTCGACTGCATTCAAGTTTTGTTGATACCTTGCTGCTGTGAGATTGGAACAGTGGTTCAAACGTTCAAGTCTTGTCACTGGACTTTGTGCTTCGGAAATTCAAGTGAATGCTTCAAGTGTAAGTGACAGTATTTCCTCTGGCCAAACTGACTCAATATTGGCTCAGAGATGTACTGATTTTCAACCAAAGTTGAACTAGCATGCCGATCAACATCAAAGAGTAAACAACTATTCACACCGGTTCGAACCTTGTTTCCTACCACATCCATCCTCTGGGTGGCACAGGTAAATCACTTCTGCCAGCTTCCTGTCAGCCTTCAACGACGACATATATCTCACCCACATGCCTGGCAAGCACAATGCTCTTTCCCTTGTTAGGTTAGAGCACTCCTGCTACTGACACATTTTCTGGGACAAATTGAAGTATCCTCCTGTCAAATCGGAACTGGATGAACAGGGTAATCTGCTGACTGGTGTTGCTTCTCCCCACGGCAACTCTCGGGGAGTGGCTGCAAAACCCCTTGACACTACTCGACTCGGAGTTACGCTGAAGCGGGAATGTTCGCCCAAACAATTGTCGGTAAGCTCCGTGAAATACTCCGGGGAATTGGAAGAAACACTTCTGCGAAAGTCAAAGGCAATCGTTCAGCCTTCAGCAAAATTGCCATTTCGAGGTCGTTGGAGGAGTTTAGAAGAGGCGACATTGCGTGGTCGTCCAAACATTAGCGCTGATCACTATCTCTTGGCGTCCTTCGGAGCCGCCATGACTGGACCATCTCGCGCGGGTTGAACGTTGAACTGGGACCATGCTTCAAATCACTCCAGAGGAACGCAAAGCGCGCGTGCAGCGAATATTGCAAGACAACCTCGGTATATTCGTAGGTTCTTTGGACGCGTCAAAGCATTTCAGCATTTACATTGAGCAACAGGCATCTGTAGATGACATTCTCCCTCTTGAGAGAGGATACAACAACCATCTCTACTCTATCACAATTGCGAGCGCCGCCACGAAACCGCACAATGAACAACCCGGCACGGTCCCATTTTCGATCGGGACTGGGACTGCTTCGCAGAGTCTTATTGTTCGTCTATTGAAAACAGAACTTGGCGCAATGCGAGAAAGAGTGCAGAACGAAGTCGCCGCACTGGCACTCGTGCGCCAGTCATTGAGTTCCCTGGCTCGTGTGCCGGCCGTTTATGCGTGGAGTGAAGGGCGAGCGCCCGGTGAAGTTCCGTTTATCATTATGGATCTCCTCCCAGGTCCGATCCATTCGCTTGATTAGGTTTTAACTCACAAAGGAGCCTTGCAGGAACACCTCTCGATACATTGTGGCCTCTTTTGGACCTCCCTGCTCGTCTTCCGATTCTCAGTCAGATCAGGGATGTTCTCATGAACCTGAGGTCCACCCAACTGCCTGTGCCTTTCACACCGTCAAGTTGTGCATTCGGTGGTTTGGCTTTCTCCGCGTCGGGGAGTCTAACCACGGCTACACACCCGGACGGCATGGGTGGGCCATTTACCTCCGCTGAGGAGCAATGGCTTTCGATGCTTTCCAATAAGTTGCGTGCGGCCGATGAGAACAAATACCTGGAAGGCTGGAAAGGCCCGGATCAGCCTGACCTTCGCAGTCGACTGGACTCATTTATCCAAAGCGACAAGGGATTCCGCGCTATGCTCCGCCAAATTGCTGCGGATCCCATCTTCGTCCATGGCGATTTCAGTACGTCCAACTACCCCATTGTAGTCCCACTTCGAAAGACATTATAGATTGTCGCAACTTCCTCGTCTCTCCTGAAACACACCGCATCACCGGTCTGCTCGATTTTGAGTTTTCCCGGATAGGCACGTTCCCAGAAGAGCTCATGGACGGATTGGAAGAGTTCCGCAAGCACGACTGCATGCAGCCCGCCCCAGAGGGCATGCGTCTTCATACGCTCGAGAGCAACGGATGGCCATGCTTCAAGTCGGAATCGGCTATTCTCGATTGCCAAACAGCCAAGGCGTGGAGGGAGCTTGCACAGTTACCGATGCAAGAGCCCTACGAAGGGACGGCCAAAATATACGATTTCATCGACAAAGTTTGCCCGTATGAGCTCGTTCTGGATATCTCATGCGATATTGATTCTTTCTCAGTTGGTATTTTTGCCAAGAACCCTGGTGCGATGCGCATGACATGCAGGTCGAGCGACACAAGGCAGAAAGCACCATGAGTACCGTTCTCGCCGCGTCGGGGTTCTAACACGATAGAGTATTAGTCTTCTATATTTATTGGAGTAATGCATGACAATATCTAAATCGATACAAATGATTCCAACGTTGGAGTAAGCAACCTGTCCGAAGCCATGCCCTGGGCATAGCACGGGTAAATATATAAATTGCATACGATAGTTACAAATGGGGTCTTGTAGAGGTGTCGTTACGTTCTGACTAGGGAAACCAAGTGTCTAGTGGTGGCCGGCGTATTTGGATCTTGCGCGCAGGCGACCGGCGAATCTCCAGAGCGTCTGGATCGGTGTCAATAAACGAGTCGACAAGTAAATCAAGAGGGAGCTCACATAGTAAGCCGCGATGAGGCAAACTGAAATGCCTGCGAGGACCGCCGCACCAGTTCCAAGTCCAAGGTTTTGGAAGTATATAGTACCGAACAGTCTAAAGAAGCTGGTGAGCAGGGAGCATTTCTAAGAAAGGCGGAGTACGTACGGGAACACGCTCGCCATCGTAGACCGGAAGAAATCGTTGCCCGCCAAAGCGGACGCCGCATAGTGGTGATAAGAAGACGCAATGTAGATGAGAATAGATAGGAAAGTGAGGAAAATCCCCGGGAGATAGAGAGATGCGCCAATGACCGGGACAATCCTACGCACGATTCGGGTCAGTAACGATTGGGTAAATTTTCGCAAAAAGACTGACCAGTGAATGCTTTCTCTCGCGGTGTAGCCGAAGATAAGCACGCTAGCAGGAATGAAGATGCTGGCCATGAGACCAATCTCAAGTCTGATCTCTGGGGGCACGGTTTTGCCGGCCTTGGCTGCGGCAATGTACCGTGGTTTGACATGATACATCTGGTAGCAGACGTAGAAGATATACTGCGGCGAATCAGTTTGTGTAGAGAAGAGGCATAGCGAAAGGAACGTACAGTAATGATTCCCGTCACGAAATACGCGGCGAAAGGTAAGCTGCTTTTGCCCAAGTCGAAGTGGTAGATCCCCGAGAACACGAGGGGGAACGACTCGAACCACAAGAAGAACAGAGCGTCTGGGAATTGCAGAAGGTCAGTATGTCTGTTCGCTGAAGCAAAGGAAGAAAGAAACGAACAAACAAAGCCAAGATAGATGTTGGCGAATATCAAGACCGGTTCCGCCATCAGGACGAACGGACGCACACACGCCTCGAAAAGGATGGCGCCGGCGGTCTGCGATGCTTGTGCCAATTCGACAGCCGTGTGCAGGTCGGTCCGGCCCGTGAGCTTGCGCAGTCGGTGAGCGCGTTTGAGGAGGATGCTCGGCGCATAGGTCTCGGGGAGGACAATGGCGAGGACGACGAAAGAGAAGCCAGAAAGCCAAAGCATTTCCCACATGGGCCAGCGCCAGCCTTTGATCTCAGCCGCGAAGGACCCGGCGATAGGACCCGAGACGGGACCGGCGACGGCGAAGAGCGACCTATCGAAGAAACGAAGTATTGAGCCCTGGTGGCGATGAGCGACGTTTGAAGCACTCACCATACACCCATAACGTAAGGAAGCTCTTGGATCGAGAACATGTCGGCCATGGACGCCCCGCCCGTCGCGAGCGCCACTCCACCGAAAAAGCCGGTTAAAAACCGGAGGGCAAGAATGACGTTCAAATTATGCGATATAGCGATGGGCGCCTGAACTCCGACGAAGATGGCGAGAGTGTAGATGTAAACGGGGGTTCTGCCGATGGCCGGAATCTCTTGCAGCGGAGCCAGGAAAATTGGACCAACAGCATAGCCTGAAGATTCTTAGCACAGAAGGGGCAGTGGCAGTAGCAGGACGGGGCTAACCAAAGACGTAAAGTGTGAGCCCAAGCGTCGCGCGCACCAGTCCGACGTGGAACTCCTCCATGATCCCAGGGATAGACGCAGTGTAGATGGCGGAGCCGATGTACATGGCAAACGTCAGGTACGAAATGCATCCCGCGACGAATACTTTCTTCTTCATCGACCAATTCCTGCGCAAGTCAGATTGGTTGAGTCAAAACTCGCTGAGGTTGGAGTGAAGGACGTACTTGGGGTTAGCGGGATCGTCGGGTCCGTCCCAGCCAACGAGATCATAGTCCACCATCTGAGCCTGCGGCTGGGACATGTGTCCGTGGCCCTCCTTGCCGCCGAGGTCCAACGTGACGCGCCTCGCCGACCGCGCATCGACGGACTGTCGCTTCGTTCCGTCAGGCTTCCCCATATGCGAGAGCGCAATATCTTCTTCCGAGTTGGGAACGACGAACCCGGGCGCATTCGAGTACACCGACGCGCGGCGGTCGAAGAGAGGCGAGAGACGACCACCGATAGGCGAAGTGCGACCTGCGAGCGCATCCTCCTCTTCCTCCTCCTCCTCCAGGCGACTCGGCGAGCGGCCATCGACGCCGACCACTGTGAACGTCGAGGCGCGGCGGGTTTGTATGACCGAAGAGCGCCTGTTGGCGTATGTGGGTGAAATTGGCATGGGCACCTCCCCGCCGTGCTCGTGGACCGCCTCCAACGCCTTCCCGGTCTGGAGCGCCTTGGGTGGGGGTTGAACGGCAAGGGAAACGGGTCTGGACCTCGCTGGACGAATGAGATGAGGTGGGATGACATATCCAGGGCGCTCCTCAGGGTAAGAGAACAGACGTCCACCCGAGAGATAGTGGACCCATTGGCCGAAAGTCGCGTCGCGTATTAGGTCGTTGACCATCGTGAAGTAGAATAGAAGTGGACGGTTGCTTCAAGAAGCGATGGCGCCCGACTCCACCTTTATTAGATGTGGCGACTGTACGTTAGCGGCCGTCGATGACTGAAGGCGGTTAAGATGACTGTATGCCCATGAGTGATGGCCCACATTTGGGTTGCGACAGTACGTACTCAGCGGAGAGGGATCTGTTGGCAGTGTTGGAGAGTGGATAGCGCCCGCCTCGTTTTACTTCTGTTGATGATTAACTTCCTTATTTGGGTTCGGAGGAGGTGTTTGAGCGATGGTTGTTCAACTTGGTGCTGGAAGTTCTTCGATTTTGTCGGTAAAAAAAGGCTTGTTGCACCCAAGAAGGCCCAAGATCAATGTCAAGTCCGGCGTGGGCGGTGTTTCATTCTCTTCATCGAACTTTTGACAGTTTGTATCATGTTCACATATATAAAGAACTGGGGTCCAAACCTGCCCAGGGATCAGGAGCAGCACCACAACCCACGACTGAGCCACGTACCCAGGGTCCGCGTACGTTCCAATTCTCCCGCCACCGGATTACAAAAGGTCAGTGGATCGTATATATGAGTCGGTCTCCGACACCCACCAGAGCGCCGTAAACCGCCCAGCCGGCAGCTCAGGGTATATATGAGGAGCCCATGCGCGACCACCGGAACCCACCTTTGACCCACCCGACCCACTTGGCTGTGACCCACTGTTGACCCACCCGAGTCCGACAACAACGCCTTACATAAGCGAGTCTTGATCCTTTCTGGACGACAAGTGCGCCCACTGCTTTCTATCGGACTTAAATCGACCCCATAGCTTTCGTCGGGGTGAGTCGGGAATTTGTAGCTGGATGGGCAGGAGACACGTACATATGTAATGAAATTGCCCTCCTCCGAGTGTTTCATCGCTTCGAATAAAGCATTTGGGTCTTCTTCGAGCTCCTCATCCCCCTCGCACAGACTCTTGATCTTCTCCCTCACCCGCACGGCTAGCCCGTACATGTAGTGTCGCGCTTCGTGACTATACCACGTTGGTAAGTTTATTGCTTTTTCCGCTCGGAAAGAGAAAACATACTAAGCCACGGCGCGATTAAAACACCGCTTCCCGATAATGAGCTCAAATCCGGGCGGGTACGGCAAATTGCGAGCTTCGGCGTTGTTTTCAAACGATGTCGCCTTGCCGTATTTGATATGTTTTTCCGGTTTTGCCTAATTCCCGGTGAATACACACGGAGAATAAATACAAGGAGCAATTCACCTGGAACGTTTTGGGGTCATAGACACCCTTTCTCGTGGACAGGGTATAGGCCCCGCTAACATCGCATGAGTACATCCCCCGAGTCCAGCAGGCGTGGCAGTCGCCAGTGCCCTCAGTGAAGAGACCGTCATCGAGAATGGGTCGAAGGTTCAATGTAGCTATGAACGGTGCTTTCCATGTGGAGGGCGTAATCGAGTCGGCGAGAGGGTCGATATGACGGCGCAGAGCATTTACTGCCGTCTCGAAATATTCCTCTTGAAGCGAAACATTAGCATATCATGAATAGACTGTATGGCGATGCGTACTTTCGTCTTCAGTCGCCGTGGATAGGTAATCGGGATCGGAGTGGAGCGCTATAATATACTCGACGAACACGGAGAAATGCTCATCGAGCTCGCGGTGGGAATAGCGCATACGGTTTAGAGCCACGTTTGCGTCTGCGTCTGCATCCGCGTCGTCCTCGTCGACGATGAAGGTATCTTCTTCAGGCTCTTCTCCGCCGGCCGCATCTTCCTCTTGCTCCTCGTCTTCCTCCTCCACCTCTGAGAATGGGGTAAACAGGCCATCATTCTCCTCCTCTTCTTCTTTAGCAGCGTCTGACGGTACAGGTGGCGGTGACGACTTGTTCTTACGCGCTTTCGCATAGCGCTGTAGGGCACTTGACTTGAGCTCCTTGTTGGTCGGCCTTGAGGACGAGGGCTGGGCCGGCACTGAGAGACCTCTTTAGAACACGGTGGCAGACTAGACAAAATACAAACAGGCGAGGTCCTCAGGGTCGTCGTCAGAGTCCAAGTCGTTCGTAGCGTCCGCATCTTCAGCAGGCATGGATGAACCACGCCTCAGTCTTGTCGGTTTTTCATCATCATCAGAATCCGATACGACCTCGACCTTGCGGCGGATGCGGCGTTTGGGCACGGTATCTTCGTCTTCGTCTGAATCCTGGCTTGCCACCACTACCGGCTCCGGCTTCAATCGTTTTGCCCTCCTGGTGGCCTTTGGTGAAGGTGCAGGTTCTGCCACCAGCTTGGGCTTGGTCTTGCGCGCCTTACGCTTAACAGGCGCGTCGCTCGCGTCGGAACGGACGTCGATGACTGGGATCGTTGTCTGCTTCAGCACAGCGCGCGCGCGCTTCTTTGGTGGCGAGATTTCCTGCGACTCGGGCGGTGGCTCATCTGCGCCGGTTCTTTTGCGTTTTGTACGGACCATGGGAGTTGTTGTGAGTAAGTCGTTCAAACTCCGCTCATCAAACGTGGCCGGACTTTGCCGAAGTGGCCACCAAGTTTCAACCGTCCAGACGCGCAGGCCCGAGACGGTCCCGCTCCCTAGCGCAACTAAACCTTGGGCTCTCGAACTCTGGATTGGCGTGGTTTCCAATATTCACAACACGAGCCTCCATTAAAATTGTGTTTACCGAAATCGCATTCTGTCCACCGAGACTCATCTTGGACGTTACTACCGACTCTCTTCGAGCCGTCACCTCATCGAATCTCTTGAACGCGCGCGATACCTTCTCGCTCGCAGTCCATCGCTTCCCCATTTCCATGTGCCTAGTCCGAATTTGCAATTGCCAGTGGGGTGTTCATTACACTGCCTCGTAGACCTAGGCCAAGTCTACGCTGGGCTACGTGCGTCTACGCCGGTCTACATGGGTCCACATGGGTCTACGCAACTGCTACGCGAGTCCACCTTGTAGACCCAACATAGTAGGTCGACCTACGTAGACCCACGTATGTCTACGTCGAGTAGACCGAGATAGACTCAGGTAGACTCAGGTCGCTCCACGCTATTGTCTACACGTGTAGACCGACCCTACGCCTACTGTCTACGAGGGTCTGAATGCAGTGAATATCTTCGCTGTCATGCTTCCAACTCGTAATATTGTGTGCAGGTGTTTTCTGTGAAAATACTGCAAATTTCTGAAGAGTGGGAGGCCGAGAGACGCGTCCTTGCTGTGTAGAACGCGTCGAACTTGAAATTGAACCAGTTGAACCCGCTGTCACACGGTTTTGATGGCCGGGAATAGGGACGGCTGAGCTCTCACCACCTCCTCCAAAATGCAATCGCCCCTTAGACACCCCGCCCTTGTTCTCTTCCCTCTTGTCGTGACTGAGCTCGTAAACTTCGGCAAGCGAGAGAGAAGACAGTCGGCAGCTCGCGCTGATAACGCCGTACATACGCGTACCTTGGACCCACCATGCAAAGTGCAAGAAAAGTCTGGCTCATAACTGGCAAGCCACATATTCCACCGTCCGAGTAGAGATCCTGAACCAAAACGAAGGTGCCTCCTCCGGATTCGGCCGATGTCTAGTCACAGAAGTGCTGCAACGCGGAGACCGCGTCATTGCCACCTCTCGTTCTTCAAAATCTCTCGAGGCGAGTCTGCAAGGGACGAATGATGAGGATAGTATCCGCCTCCTGCAGCTGGACGTGACCGCTGGGCCCGAGATAATCAAGGCCAAGATGGCGGAGGCAGCGGCGTTCTTCGGCGGGCTGGATGTAATTGTGAACAACGCAGGAGCAAACTATTTGGGCTTGCTTGAAGAGGGAGGGTGAGTGGATACTACCGTTCGGAATACACGAACTTGATCGAACTCTCCAAGATCTGCGCACCTCCGCAAGCAATTCGATGTCTGTCTCTTCGGGGTATGTCTTTTTTTTTTGAACGAGGGTGTGGTACTGATGTAGAGCGAGTAAAGGTCATGGATGTAACCACCGCCGCTCTCCCCTACCTCCGAGCTCAGAAAAGCGGCACGGTAATCATTGTCGGGAGTCGTTCCGCGTGGGTCCCAGAGGTTCCGGTAAGTTCTTGCCTCACCGATGCTCGTCGCGCGTCATGCTCAACCCATTTTGACAGGGAATAGGTATGCAATTACTTGCAACCACCAGGGGCCCAACTTACACGTACCAAAAACTACAGGAGCCTATGCGAGCGCCAAAGCCGCCGTCCACGCGCTAGCGGAAGCCTTCAGCGCCGAACTAGCCCACCTCAACATACGCATGTTACTCCTCGAACCGAGCGCGTTCAGAACGAATATGGGATCCGCGGACGGGGTCATGGATGGCTTGGAGCGCACGGATACCATTCCCGACTACGACCTCATGCGAACCAAAACCCTCAAGATTTTCAAAACCATTGTCGAAGAAGGGAATATTGCAATGCCGGGCGATCCAGTCAAGGCCATGTCGGCCGTGGTCGACGTCGTGAGAGGGGAGGGTGTTGCCGTTGGCAGGCCCTGGCCGACTTATCTAGTTCTTGGCAAGGGGGCGGAGAAGGCTATACTGGCGAAGATGCGCAAGCTCAAAACTCACTGCGAAGAGTGGACCGACGTCGTACGGGGCGTGGAATTCGAGAACGGGATGTTGAAAGCCAAGCTGTAGACTCGGGATTTTAGCGCTAACGTCGGCCCACAGATGAGTTCACGAATGACTTCACAAACGATCCCATCCAAGAGAAAAATAGCGATCCCGACGTAGACTAGAATGGGCATTACAGGTTTTCCGAGTTACTGTTCAATTACTGTACACTATTGAGATACAAAATCGTTCGATATACATTATTGCGAGATCAGGTTAAATACACCTACTGTGTTGCCAAATCCTGCGAGACTATGCGATCTCGAGACTAGGAAAGGCGACACACGAGTAAATGGCAGCCGCGGGATCGTGTCCTTCGAACTTCGGGACGACCGCGACGAGTCGGTCGAAGCTGACGAAATTGATGCTCGCGACAGGACCGATGGCTCGCCGTTCCCGACGAGGGTAGCCAGCGCAGAGCTCTGAACGCGCGTCCCAGACGGGTCGAACGACCACAGCTCCCACCGCTCCATGGTCGCTGGCGTCAGCCCCGGCTGCTCCACCAGAGGATTGACATTAACGCGCGCGCTCTTCACCGCCGACCGCGGTTTCCTCCGCACCCCAACGACGCGCCGATCACACACATCCCATCCCCCTCTATCGCAGACCGTATCAGCGACGCGCACGACAAATACGTGCTGCCAGACCGACACAGTCACACCGGGGGATGGCCGCATTATCGCAGAGTCCATGGGCCCTAAAAGGCCGCCGTTGTCTTCCCCGAGCGTCGGGACGGTTAACGTCTCCAGCGACCGCCGCGTCCCTGAATCCCTCTCCGACACCCGCCGCGAGCGCACACCATGTCCTGAGATTGGGAACGGGGGCGGCTCAAAGACAGAGGCTAGTTTGATTCGCGGGATTGACGGCGAGCCACCGGGCGACGGAGCGATACTGTTCGCGCGCGAATGTCGTCCGAGACTGTCCCATGACGGCATCCGCCGCGGCGGGTGGACATTACACGAACAGCGCCGCGCCTGCTCAGTCAGGTATACCCTGAAAAAGTGCACAATGTTGTCCGCCGAGAATGCAAAGAAAAAGCCGTCGAGGGGGAGCTTCCCGCACGAGGCGCACGGCCCAGCCGGCGCGGGTGATATCCGCAGACGGTTGATGCGCCCGTGCGACTCGTCCAAGAGGTGGATGAGCTCGCCCGTCCCGCCGTCCCACAGCGAGACCGTCCCCGATTCCGTGGCGGCGGCAACAACGAGGCGCGTACTCCCACTGACCTCGACGAGGCAGGCATGCGCGGTGGCGACCACGTCCGCGGCGTTCCCAGCGTAGATAGAGTGGTCTGGGAGCACAAGCGCCTGCGCGCCCTGCACCTCCGCAAACTCCAGCGTCCCGTCGTCCATGCAGAAGCCCAACAGCACATTGTCCGCTTGCGGGACCCGCAGGAGGAGCGACCGGACGAGCGACGCGCGCTGCGAGGGCGCGAAGAACGTCACGCCCGCAGAGATGCCGATGCCCCACTTGGCGGCTAGCCCGCCCTCATAGATCGCTAGAAGCGAGACGGGCAGTTGCCGGTCCTGTGGCGAGCAAGGTTCCGACTGGGGAGGCGTCCGCCGGGCGCCGCGTGCGACCGGACACAGGAACAGCAAGTCCACGACGGCCGCGGAGGAGTTGGGGAGGGAGAGGAGTGGTAGCGGATGTATGCTGTGCTTGCCAATGCTCCAAACAGCAATGTTGCCTGCCCCAGTCCCGACAGCACAATACCCCCCGTCCCCGTCCACCGCGACGCATGTGATCTTGGAGGACGCGCTCGAGGTGCTAGCGGAGCGCAAGAGCACGTCGGTGACGTCGATCGCGACATGCACCCGACTCAGCATCCGCCATATGATCACCTCGTTCTGCGTCCCAACCGACACCACCAGCCCCCCATCCTGGCTCGTCGCGATGAGATCCACGTCGCTCGCCAACGCACGCGGGAGCGTGGAGAACGAGATGCGGCCCTCGAAGGCGCTGGCCGTGTCCTCCTCCACGACCTCCGGCGAGTCGATGTCCGGCCGATTGCGCTGTGCCTCGAGGAGCTCCGCGTCTTTAAGTAGATACAGCAGGAGCCCCCACAGGACGGTAGTGGTAGCCGTGATGGGCAGGACGACGATCTTGAGCATCCAGAAGAGGACGCGCATCGAAAAGAATTTCGACCGATGAGAGGCGGGTGCATCGGGGCTATTCCAATCCGCGCGCAAGGTCAGCACCACGGGCGCCTCGATGCGCAGGTGCAGTGTCTTCTCGCTGGGGTTCAGCGTCTTCCAGATGTTCCAGGCAGGAGAGGGTTGGCGGGGGAGGGCGGAGGTGTGGTTAGTGCGCGTGAGCGCACGCTGCATCTCTTCCATGGGGAGGCGCGGTTCGGTCGGGTATGTCGTGTAGTACAGCGTCCCGGTGATGGCGAGGAGCTGTGAAAGAAAGTCTAAGCGACAGCAAAACGCGGTGTCGTGCACATACCATCAGCAAACTGATATTCTTCGTCGCGCGTCCGCGGAGCATGTTTTGGCTCATGATTACAAGCTTTTCCCACGGAGAACGCGAGTTCTTTGACATCACCTCTCTTGCGATTGGAGGAGGAGGAATGGCGGGCGCCAGGCTTGGATTTTGCCGAAGGAGATCATCGAGCTGCAAGTTCGGGTTAGGGTCGGTATGGAGCTGATATGAGGAAACCTGCCTCGAGGCGCTGCATGTCGATAGATAGGACAGCCATGAAAAAGGTGTGTGCTAGGAACCAATGTGCTACGAGAACGACGATTGCGAAAACACAGAATTGGCGGATGGCGCCCGCTGCAAACACAGCGATGACACCGAGAATGCTGTTATACGATACAACTTTGAGGGTATTGGAGGTGCCCGCATGGCTGAGTCCTTGGGCAATACGTTGTTTAACAGAAAGGGTGACAGAGGTTTTCCCGACTGCATCGACCTTGAAGCACAATGAGAGAGCTTTCATGTGGAGTAAAGAGATTCACTCACTAAATTAAACATGTTTTCGGCGCCGACAAACACAATCACAATGGGCAACAGTTCCCTGCGAGGTAATGAATGAGCATGGCGGTATTGAACGACTGGATGGACGATTACCAAGGGACCATCGTAACCCTGAACCCGACCAGCGCGCAAACGCTGACACTGGTAATGGTACTAACGGTGATCTCGACCAGGGCCGTGAATGTGATACCGATGCGCGAATGAACGGCGTCCATGCGCCGCATGGACCACGAAACATACACGAAAAATGCCGAATAGGCGAGGTACAACAGTGCCGAGATCGCCGTCCACCCTCTTGAGCTCGCGCGAATCTCGTCAAACTGCAGCAACGTTTTTGAATGATTGCACGAAGTGCGTAAAGATAGGGAGAGGGACCGACCTCGAGCGCGATCAACGTCGGTTCCTGCGTGTGTACCGTCCGCGGAGCATTCTGGCTTGCTTCGTCGACCGCTTTTAGCCATGCGACGTGCTCGGCGCTCCCCAGGCAGTCGGAGTTTGGGAAAAAGTATGTGAGGGCGAGGAACATTGCAAAGTCAAAATGGGTGCCAGCGACGTGTGGTTCGTCGGACCCGCGGCCCGCGAGCACCATCTGGGGCGTAATAGGGACTCCTGCGACGGAAATATTCCGGCTGAGCAGGGTGTCGAGGAGGGAGGGGTCGGCGCGGAGGGTCGCCTCGTCGTGGCGCCAGAACGCGAGGGGGGAGAGAACGAAGCATGTCCCGTCGGGACGCTTGAGGCATGGGAGGTCGAGATCGTCTATGCGGCGTTCTAGCTCCAAGGTGGACTGGAGGATTTGGTGATTTACACCACCGTCGAAGGGACTCTGTATGAGGATTCGTTCGACGCGTAGCGTGCTATTGCCTTCGCAGCTGGCGCGAGTCTTGGCCAAGGAAACGGCGTCCCCCAGGACGCGTAGCGAGTCGTGGCCCGCCCAGAGGTTCACGAGGTCTTGCGGATACTGCGAGCGGGTGACGTCGAGCACCGATAAGAAACTCGGGCCTGAAGACGAGTAGAGGGCGAGTGCGGGGTAGAAGAGGGAGGTGATCACGACGCAGGAGACCAGAATAATGCGGATTTGGTGCGTCGCGCAGTGTCTGTGGGCCACAACTGTGAGCGTGCTCGTGCGGGAACGCGTCAAGACCTACAGTCCGAACTGAAGAAAGAATCTGTTGCCGTACGTCCGAGCATATTGCAGCAGTGTGCTGGGACCGCTAGCCAGCATGGGAGTACGGTACAAGCCACAAGTGCGTGCCCAACGTTGGTGTTACGTCGGAGTGGGTTCGCGAAGCTTAGTGAGAGTAAGAGCGAGGCAACGAGGGGATCACAGAAGCATGCGATATCTAGCTTGGCTGCTGGCAGCGTCGATGGCGAGCAGAGTACTAGGGAAAGCGACGAGCGCAACCGGGTCTAAGGACTTACAAAGTTTGCGCCGAGTGATGTCGAGGACACAAGCGGATGCTATCGGCCATTCGGCCTGATCGGACACCCAGGCACACCGTAGTATTCTTCATTATTTTACTGTACAAAAGTTACGAAGCGGGCCGTAGGCTATGTTCTGCCTCGACAACGCGCTCAACGACGCCGGAGAGTATGGCAACATCGTGCGCGATGCCCACAAAGAAATAAGTACTCATGCGCGTCCCACAAAGAAATATTCATGCGCGTCCATCGAGTATTGTCACGCACCACGACAGGGTTGGTGTCGCCCGAGTCGGGCAAGTCGGGGATGGGCACGGACCACAGGGGGTGGGTAGTTCACCTCTACTAGCTCTAGGCTCCCGATGACAGCCTGTATACGGTTCAGCGGGATCCAGACGGTCCGTGATGGGTTTGAATGGCACAGTACGATTCCGCTTTGGAAGCGACGCTCGGCGGGATGTCCGTGTCCGTGTCCTTTTGGTGCCCACGTCTAAGCTGAAGCGTTTCTTCCTCCACGTAGACAAAGAGTAGCTGGATGGCTTCGTCCAGTAAGAACGGGTCCGAGCATGAAATTCTCGTCGTTGGATATCCTGCACGGCCGAAGGAAGCAGCAACGCGATTGGAACTTCAAGGGCGTATTGAACGTTGAGAATGTCTAGGTCCAGCACACAGGCCAAGAACAGTCGAGAACAGTATTGTCTAGTAATGTTTACCATGAACTGGGGAGAAATTATTGAAGAGTTTGGTGTAAATTTGAAGTCAGAGTGGCTTCTTGAGACCGAGGCCAGCAGAGAGGCCCCGGGCGTGAACTTGTAAAGTTGAAGAGGCTCTTTTGTGCTTTTGGAAGCGTTTCATGGTTTGTGGTCGCAGTTCAAGCTGAAGCTGGCTTTTGATCGGAACAACCCGCCAAAATATTCATGACCATGGCCTCACTATCGCGGGCGGCGACGAGCCCACTTCTCAGACGATGTAAGCTCGCAATATATCGCCTTGATATGCACCAACAAGCCTTCTAGTGCTCCACCAATCCCATGCCCGGCGCGCAGTCACCCACCTCGAAATGCCCGCCATGTCCCCAACGATGACCGAGGGCGGCATCGCGGCGTGGAAGAAGAAGAACGGGGAGGCGTTTGTCGCGGGGGACGTTCTGCTCGAGATTGTACGTTGCGCGAGCACGTCTCCGGGTTATTTAACAATGAATTTCGTGCATGCAGGAAACGGACAAGGCCACCATCGACGTCGAAGCGCAGGATGACGGCGTAATGGGCCTGATACTCGTACGCTTCCCCTCCCTTGAAATGCGAAGAAACCCAGGATTAACGGCTTCGTTCGTTCCTAGGTCCCGGACGGCTCGAAAAACATCGTGGTCGGAAAGGTCATCGCGCTGCTCGCCGAGGAGGGGGACGACATCTCCAACCTCGAACCGCCAAAGGAGGACGCGTCGCCCAGACGGCAGCAGCAGCAGAGCTCCGAACCTTCTCCCCCCTCCTCCTCCCAAGAATCCAAACAACAACCGTCACCCCCGCCAGCCGCGGCGTCCCACTCCTCCGGGACCCCGCCGTCCCACTCCCGGCCCCTCTTCCCCTCCGTACACCGGTTGCTTCTGGAGCACGACGTTGCGAAGCCGTCCGACATCAAGGGCACGGGCGTGCGCGGGATGCTCACCAAGGGCGACGTCCTCGCGTTCCTCGGCAAGGCCTCCGGGCCCATGGGCACGTTCAAGGAGTCGCCCCCGCCAACCGCGCAGGCTCAGCCCTCGAAGAAGGCGGAGGAATACAAGGTGCGACTCGCGCGCAATACCCTCCCTCGTCTTATTTATTCATCTATCCGTTTATTCCATGCAGCCCCTCGACGGCCCCGCCCTCCGCCAGTTAATCGTTTCCACGATGCTGCAAAAGTCCCTCAAGGCTCGGAATCCCGCTCCAAGTACGCCTTTTCCCTTCTATTGGTACACAATTAACGACCGACCCACCAGAATCCCAGGCGGACTTCGACTCCGTCCTCGCCGATTACCTCCCTCCAACCGCGGCGACGCCAAAAGCTTCGACTCCCATCACCCCACCTCCGCCCAAGGCTGCAAACTGGCTGGACGGTTTAATTTAGACACTCATTCTTGGAACTCGAATTGATAGATTCCGATATGGACTCGGTGTGCCGTGCTATCTCACCTTCGGAAAACGTCTTCAACATTCGGCTGCTCTCCAAGACCTCTCCCACTCTATTCGAACTTGCTGTGAGTCTCGCTTGGTGTGAAAGTATGGATCAAGTCCGGCGGTTGCGAAATTTCTGCCACATTTCTCTGAAAAAGTTGGTAGCGTCGTAGTGGACGCCGGCTTCAATCTCACCGCAACCCGCCTCTGAGCTACGCGCTCCCTCCACCCACAAAGCCCACCATAGTCCAGCGGTAACCCCGCCCGCCCCGGAGTAAAATCCGGAAGCGGGCAAGTAGAGGTTCGATTCCTCTCGGTGGCAAAAACCTGAACCCAGTTCAATCCCTCTTTGGGAGGACGCACGGCCAAAGCGTCTCTACCGCGGCGACACAGTCGCATGTAGGTGGGTGACGTACTAAACCGTGCGCATTGTTCCAGGACTCATCAGCCCGCCAACGCGGTGGGGTGAGGCTACGCTTGCCGTAGTGGTGTGGGTTTAATTTTTGAAGGTGTTTTGGTCGTTTGAACATAAGACCACGGTGAAATGGAACGTCGAGGTGTCACTCGTGAGTCGTTTCCAAGTTCTGTCGGGCCAGGTCGGGCCCCTTCGACTCCTTGGTTAGTCAGTTGAAGATCTTGACAACTATTGGCCACAGTGCGGTCAAAGAATGAAACAATTAACATGCAATAATTTTGTAACGAGCGCAATAGACAGGATTAAAACGATAACAACTGTGTCGGGCGAACCCGGCCCACCTCCTCCGACGCCCTCCGGCCCAAACTCAACCAAACTCAAATTCAACCAAAGTTCAACTTTTTACTTTTTGACGCCAGCCAAGATAAGCGCCGTCGCCTTCTCAGACCTGGGCTTCAGGCACGATTTATAAGGGAGGGGTTGCCTGCGACATCACAGGGTAAGTTCGATGTGTTGAAATCAGGTTGAAATAGTACGCACACGACCATGCCGGCGAAATAGCCAAAGTCGGGCTCGATGGTCTTTCCGTCCTTGTCCACGGGCTTGGTGATGTCGAACGTCGCCAGGATGGATGCGATGGCGAGCCAGACCTGGGCGCGCGCCATGTGGCGCCCGGGACAGATCCTGCGCCCGAAGCCGAAGACCATGTCGGGGTCCATGATGGCCGGGTTCAGCTTTCCGTCCAGGAGCCAGCGCTCGGGGATGAAGGAGTAGGGGTCGGGGTACATGACCTGGAGTAACAGACGTTAGTGTGAGACGCTGAGGGTTGAATGAATGGCATAACGCACCTCGTCATGGAGGATAGCCCTGCCAAGTTGAATTCAGGATTAGACGGAGCAATGGTGGTCAGGTTGACGACGGACGTACCAGGTGTTGGGAATGACGACGGAACCGGCGGGGATTCTATAACCGCGATATTCGTCCTCCTCGGCCACGAAATGAGGAATAGCTGCAAGGGGGGTGAGAAAACGCCAACATGGCAAGTTGAACACGCACAGATGGGAGTGACATTCTTCCACCGCAGACTCTCCTTCATGCACGCGGTGACATACGGCAGCGCCGCCTCGTCGTCAAAGTCCGGGAGCCGATCCTGCCCGACCACCGCGTCGATCTCCGCCTGCGCCTTTTTCTGCGCCTCCGGATGCGCGAGCATCGCCAAAATGAAGGTGCCGAGCGCACTGACGGTAGTCCCAGTTCCTGCCGTATACATCGTCCCGGCGGTGTTCTGCACAACCTGCGCGACATAGGCCTTGTCCTCCGCGGCATCCACCATGCGCTGCCCGTCCAGCGTAAACGAGTGCTGGGCTTTCCCTGCGGCCTGTGATTCGGAGAATGAGATATGGGGTACGAAATCGAATTAGCCAACGTACGATTTTCTCTTTGGCCTCGGCGTAAGGCTTTTCGAGCATACCGCGCGACAGTCTTCTCCATTCCTGCGCTTTGCGCTGGAAACCAGCACCAGGGAACCACGCCGGGACGTGTCTCAAAAAGGGCATCGATTCCTGCGACCGAAGTTGAGACATGTATAAACGGCGCCTGAATAATGAATGAGACGTACGACGAGGAATCTTCCGGGGACGACGGCGGTGACCAGGCCTTCAACAGCCTTGTCGGCCAATTCGACGTAGGGGTCGTTCGAGCGCTGAACATCGAGGCCATAGGCCACAGACATCACGAATTTGGCCGCCATGCTGAATAATTGATTTATTCAGTCGTGGTTGAAGAAGAAGAAAAAAGAATAAACGCGTATACGCACTGTCTCAGATGATCCAGAACGTCGTGCTCTGGGTCTTGGAGGAAATCGTAGAGGAGCTCTCCGGTAACTTCACGCTCTTTGGAACGGAAGCTTTGAGCGGCGACGGCGTTGAATACCTCATGAAACAATCGGCGATGGGCGCGCCTAGGTAGGAAAGTATTAGCAAATCGTCTCGGGGCATAGCGTGGAACGCACCAGTGATCACCTGCCAAATAAATGCGATTAAGGTCTTGTCCGGGGACGAGAGTAGACTCGGAAGCATACCGTATTTCATGAAGGCTGATCGTTCAACATTAGTTTCTGCGGAGACGAAAGTCCAATAAATAACTCACCGAGAGCGAAATCCCAACCCATTAAATCGTTCACCATTCGGAACCGTGGCCTGACAAAAGTGGGTTAGTTGTGTTATCAACCGAGGCGAGACATTAATCCTGCCTGTCTGAATAGATAGATGCCCGCTTCTCGAGGAGATCGTTGGTGGCTTCCGCGGTCGACAACACGATGATCGAGGTTCCCACAACGTTCAAGTGCAGGATGTCAGAATCTATATCATGTTCAACGTTCAACGTCAGCGTGTCTTCCTTTAACAACATGGAACGAAACGTACTATATTTCTTGGCCCACTCCATGTAGGTTTCCCATTCGAAGCTCTTGGGCATATCGAAGAGGTTGCCCACGAGGGGCAGTTTCTTGGGCCCCGGAGGCAGGGGGAGTTTGCTCCGGTTGGCTTGCAGAAAATACGAGTAAAGAGCGACAAGGAGGGTTCCGCCTCCGACACCATAGAGATACACAGACATCCCGAGTGTTAGTAGTTTTTGAGAGGGGGGTGGATGTTGGGAATGGGGCCCAGAGAGAGAAAAGTGAGGATTAATTCCGTTGATCTGCGTCCGGACTTATTAAAAGCTTCCTGTAAAGATCTTGGGTGTACTTACGACACGGCAAAGAGCGGACATCGGTACATCTCCACATTACGGACATTTCGGCATCGTGCCTGAGGCTAAAAGTTGCCTAAAGTTGCCCGGGATGCGCGGTGTCAATCAAGAAGAACAGCCAAAGGGAGAAGGGAAAGCGGCGCAAGGATATGAGTGAAATTTGGCCAGAAACACACAAGGACAACTGTGCAAGGTGTGAAATTTAACAACTGCACTGCGCCCGAACGGACGCACCTCAGGGATAGCGAGAAGAGGCAAGAAGCGAGTGAATGGGAGTCACTATGTTTTGATGATCATCTGGCTAGGCGGTTGGCAGGACTTAGAAGCGTCGCTTTGAAGGAATCAGTGGAGTGTCAACTTTGCGTCTTATGCGACGGCTAACGGTCCGTTTCAAAAACAAAAGAATGTGGGTGCGACATGTACACTGAGCAGAGCTAGCTCTGCTGGTAGGAATGCAGGCGAGAACGGTCTGGGCAATTTCTGGACTCAATAATTCGCAGCCCGGTATTACTAGGCTCTAATTTATCCACTAGTGTTGTCAGGGATCGTCTATTTCGCTTCTATGTGGAAAGACTACGTACGAACGAGGGGTCACAACGGGCCGCCAAAACTTTGCGTTTCATGCCCGCTCATGTTCTCCTTGTTGTCGACCGAAAGACGTCGATCTCCCATCGATTGCTCGACCTGAATGTGAACATGCATCGGTTTCGAGCGGCCGCCCCCGTTGTCTGTACGTGAAAGAGGCAGTCGAGGAAGACTTTGGTCTGTGTTGTGATTCGACCGTTCGTTCTGGGTGACTCCGATGCGCAGGATGACCATGTAAAAGGCAATTGAGATGATCGGTGTGACCATGTCCAGGACGACGTATTGTCTAGAGGGCCGTTAGATAGAGTTGTATGGAACGTAACGGCGCACAACTCACCCGTTGGATTGTAGAACGAAACAAATGAGCGCCGAGAGAAGGGTGACGGAGTACAAGACGCCGGCGTCCAGGACCACCAGCAGAACCGGCATGGTGACCCCGCCACCGATACGGCTGCGCTGAATACTGCGGTTGACTGTCCAGAGTCGGTAGGACAAAAGAGCTGGAATAGAGCGAATCAGAATAACGATAGTAAAGGAGGGGTGGACTTACCGGTTGCAGTGAGGTTACACGCCAGCGTAGTCGAATAAAAGGCGGTGATCCACTTCCCAAGCTCACGCGCATAGATGTCGGCAGAGTCCGTCGACGGGCGCGTGCAGGTATACACACTTCCAGTAGCGGTGACTATAGATGTTCAACAACAAGAAAATGTCGTCGTTCGGGGAACTTGCCTGCCACGGAGAGCCACATAATCATGGGCAAAATGCACACCCATATAGATCTCCAGACCATATAGCAGCGGTATATCTAAACGACCGCGTCAGCGTTGGAAATCAGGTCGGGAGATGCGACCGACCACAACACCATCTCCGAGCACAGTCTGGAAACTGTAGACAGCATTTTTGAACACGAACGAGGTTTCGCTGGGGTTGGCAAAGAAGGCTGCAGGTCCGCCTGGGAGGTCGCGCGCGAGAATAAGGCCACTGTTCAGTCGATTGATGTCAACACCAAGATGCTGGCAGGATGGTTGAGCTGGGAGTCGCGTCGGAAAATAGAGCGCCTACGATGGTGCTGAGACAGAACAAGAGGCAGGCCACCACGACCATCGGTCGGTTTACTTCCGGTCTTCGGAGTAGGATCCACATAGTCCCGATGAACATCAAGAGTGAGAACCCTTTCGTGCAGTTAGTATCGTTGTTGTTCAAGTCTGAAGTGTAGTTCACTGACCATAAAGGAGTGATTCGAGGACGGTTGAGAGGAGTCCTGCCTTGTCTTCGGGCAGAAATTGTATGGCCATTTTTTTGGGGGGGGGCTGGCTCTATGGCGGGGGGAAGGTCACTGACCGAAGCGCCGACGGGGCCTCCATTATGAAGGCAGCGAGTCTAATGCGAACTGGGGATATCAAAAAGGAAGAATCTTGACACTAAAAGTCCCACCGTAAGTATGTCGTGTTGTGTGTTGTCAGGCCGCCAAATTTTGTGAACGGGTCCCGGTTGGCGGCTGATAGGCGTGGGTCACAGCCGCGGGGGCAGCTTGAGCTTCGCAGGCTGCGGAAAAGTAGTATACTTCACAGAGGACGAACGGTCTGAGAGTTTTGCACAACGGCCAGGTCGGAGCTGGGTCTAACTCGAATCGAAACTTCGAGGGGTGAGATGGGATTCAGAGCTGAACGTTCAGGCCGTTCAGGGTGCGGTGGGAATCCGTCTCTTGTTGTGCATTACGGCCCTGAATGTCTGAAGCGGAGACGCGGTTTTTTCATTGAATTGTGGGAAACGGAGTGTGGAGCATCTTTACAGCACCTAGGATACCCCGCGGCTACGGGCTGTAACTGAGCGCGCTTAATGGGACCGTGAAACTTGCGATGCCTGGCAGCCTGCACAACGCCAACAGTGGGAACTTTCGTACATTGCATACGATGTGTATCGTCCGAAGGCCGCTGGAAGGACCGACCCGGCGGTGAATCTGTCGGGGATAAACATGTGGAATGTTTCTCCAATTATCGTGGATCTTTCGAAGCGAACAAGAGGAACTTGGCAAAGGACCTGGCAGTGGAAGGACAGCGCATAAGGTGTCGACGATTTGGCAAGTATCACATGCGGCTTTGGTTTTTTTTGCACCACAAATGTAGTTAGCCTGGCGGCGGGGAGGGGACGCTTTGAACGATTAGCGGGATGCTGGCATTGTGGTGGCAGGAGGAGAAGACTACGGTCTCCGCTCGTGATGTTCCCACGGTTCAGACTATCTCGTAATGTTCGGACGCTCGGGCCCGAGGCAAAATGAACATGGCATCTAAAAAATTATAATCGTCGGCTGGTTATCTTATACATCCACGTTGAACAAAGCTTTTGACATCCCGACTCCATTAACTGGCTCGAACTCCACGCCGCGCACCACGTCGGTCCATTCCTCCAGGTGGTTTTTGAGTTTCTGAGTCTTCGCCAAAATAGCCTTCTCCGCGTCCAGACCAAGAACCAAATAAGTTGGCCAAGGTCTGCCACTGGCGACGCCTTCGCCTCTCACGACGTCGACGACCGCCGCCATAGCCTTGACTGGGTCCCCAGGCATACTTCCTTGTTGAGCAACCGTCTTGAATAAATTCAATGTTTTCTTGCGCGGCAGGTCGTAGTCGGGAATCATAGTATCTTCCCGCTCTAGGCCGTCCATAAAGCCTTCTGCATAAGCGATTCCTGTTTTGAACGCGCTCGGTTCGACTAGCAACACGCGGATATTCAGGTGCGCCAACTCGCCGCTGAAGGCTTCGGCTAGTGCATGAACAGCGGCTTTGGCACTGGCATAGGCACCTGGTAATCAGTCATTCAGTACTTCGGGATTTCGAGTGGGTGTTTGGCATCGGCAGCTACCTATTCCCTGTCGAACCGCGTTCAATATCAAGTCAAAATTGGGAATGAGAAATGTACCGGAAACTCGGGTACCCACGCCGAGCGACTGCCCATAATAATTATTGTGCCGTCTCTCTGAGCGCGCAAGTAAGGGAGAGCGGCGGTAGTCACATCCATGACCTTTCATCAGTTGAATATAATGCAAGCATTTTCGCTACAAACGAAGACTTACCCCGAAGAGGCAGACATCGAATTGCTTGCGGAGGTGGGCAGACCTTCGACAGTTGAATTGAAATTCCTGGCTCGGTAGAATCAGTCACTCACCCTCCCTCTTCAAGCATACCCAAATAGTTAGCTCCGGCGTTGTTCACAATTACATCGAGGCCGCCAAAGAAAGCCGCGGCCTCAGCCATCTTGGTCTTGATGATTTCAGGTCCAGCGGTCACGTCAAGCTCCAACAACCGAAGGTTCTGGTTCGTTCCTTCCAGAGGCTGGAGTGATTTTGAGGAACGAGATGTCGCAACGACGCGATCCCCCCGACTGAGTACTTCTGTCACCAGACATCGACCGAAGCCGGAGGAGGCACCTGGTGTCAATTAGTATACTAGAGCTGCGCTGAGCCTAAAAACTCTACCAGTTATGAACCAGACTTTAGGGGTGGGCATGGATGGGAGGTTGGAGATGTAGGAGATGTGGAACGCAGGAGACTTAAGTACGGCTCGCGACCCGCCGGTTATTGCCCGTGAGTGTTCAGAATGTGTCAGCAGAATTTTTCACGCCGAGAGCCGCCCCGCTCCGAGTCGGGTCGGTCTTCCAAGGTCTTACTCGATGGAGGATCTGGGGAGGCCAAGATTACCGGGCACGTTCATTTCGGAGTGGCCGACCGTGGCAGCCAAGAGCGTGAGCTATGTAGAGCAGGGATGCGGGCTGGAGCGGAGAGGCGTCCTGGAGATCGTCGTGGTTCGAGTTCAAAACAAGATTACGACATAACACGATCACGTGGGTACACTCATTCAATATAGGCGCATCGCCAAAACTAACGGCTACTTGGCAGTGAACTGGGAGACTGAGTTATTTCGCATCGGATAAAGTTGAGCGTTCAACTCACGTATACACAATCGTCCAAATTGCCGTGTTGAGCAATAGGGACAATCACCGGCTGGTGATTCATCGCCGCGTTCTGCGAACAGAGGCGGTAGAAGCCAGCGGGGACACCAGCGCTTACAGGAGTGGATACAGCGCCGTCGGCGATGGGTGTGTTGATACCCTACAAAATCATGGTGAGATTCGACTTCTCGCTAATCAGCAATGGGCTTGCCTTGAAGAAGACGAACGTCTTGGGGTCCGTGGTGGTGGCTTGGTCCATCGTAGAGAGTGCTTCGATGACTACATGCGTGTGCCCTATAGTTGTAGGATTAAACTACCGTCGCTGTCTGAGGGAGACCATTGTACCGATAATTACTCCCTGAGCATTCAGCTGTTGCGGCGCAGCAAAGTAATTTTCCTATTCACGTCACAAGCTCAGTGAAAGTTGACACCTAAACCTTATCGAACCAGCGCGTACCTGAGCGTTCGTGAAATGACCGGCCTGTACATGGGCACATTATATGCATGTTCGTTGGGCATCGAGTTGAACTACTTACGTCGACATTTTTCAACCCCAGCGTGATGTTGAACGGCGTGTTGGCCGGAATCGTGTCGAGATTCTTAGGATTTTGGAATTTCGAAGACGGCATCTTGTCAGTGGATGGTATAAGGCCGATGGGCGCTCCATTGCAGGACCCTGGAAGCCCGGTTAGCATAATGAATAATAGAAATGCGAGTGAGATTAACATACCGGTGGTAATTTGCTTTCCGTTGGTGAGCGGAGTGTTAGGGAGTGTTAGGGCGCAGAAGTTGATAAAGTTGTTTCCACTGTGAAATCGTTAGCTGAATCTTAAATTCGAACCGACCACAAGGACGAGAACCTCGTCAACGAGGGGAACTGTCCTGCAGAACGGACATGTCAGTGGGCAAGAAATGAACCCATTGTGCTAATTTACGCACCCTGAACGGGTGGGTTTTGCCCGTTGTTCTGGAAGCCGGTTTGGATGACGGAGGGATCGAGAGCTGTCGGTTGAGTTTGTGAGCAGCAAGAAGGAGAATGAGTAACTCTGCGTACTGAAGGATGTTTGAAGATCTCCAGTGGCCCCACCGACTGTCGTATTGGACGCGACGGCCTGTGATAACGGGGTCAGTACCATTTACCGTGAGTACATAAAAATGTTACCGGCGGCGGCTGAGGTGTAGATGTTGCGGTGGCAGTGACGGCGGCGGGAAGGCCAGTCGGAGTCGCAAGGACGCCAGTGGGGGTTGGACTCAAGGTCGCATCGGTAGACTTGCCGTTCTTAGGCTGGCCAAACCGAAAATTCTTGGGGCGGTCAAACCGGTGGCGCGCAGGGACAGCGGCGGTGGCTAAGGCAAGGGCAAGGGTGACGATGAGCGCGGAGGAGTGCATCTTGAGGTTTGTTTTGAACGAGTGAAATGAAGGGCGACGCCGGGTCGAGGTTGATGTCTGAACTAGCAGAGGGGGAAGTGGAAGGAGGAAGGAGTGGGGGGAAAGAAGCAGGCGCGAGTGGAATTTAAGGGAAGCTACGGATCTCGATTCGGTTCAGTGCAGTAATCGGACGCAACGTGGTCAGGCAGTACAAGTACGAGGTTGAATGATGTGATCGTATACGTACTGGTACTGGCTGTGAACGAACCTTTCGAGCGAATGCCAAACTCACTGAGCATGATTTAGCTGCAGGGAATCGTCTCCCAGTCCATGGAACCTGCATCGGTTGAAATTCCTTTAGACTCTGAACCTGGCTGGAATGTGGTACCAGCGCCCACGTTCATACTCATCATTACAAGCTAGTTTCAGCGAGCTGTCCAGGGATTTTTCGACCGTGATGGAAGATGGTAACGAACCCCGAGAAGGCGAAGAAGATTCTACCAATGGATGGCGGTCGGGCGCTCTCCATCGAGAGCCTTACTCAGTTCCGTGACTGACCTTGGTAAGAGAGCTCGTGCTCGCGCCACGTCTGATGGAAGGATGGAAGGGAGATATCGCGATGGCTGCGGCGAAAAGAAGACTCGAGTCGATTGAAGGACTGCTGCGCGAGATGAAAATGATTATAATGGCAGCTTTGTACTTGCTCGACGAGATATCAATCTATTTTGCTTCAGTTTCTGCTCCTTCATATATTTTATCGTCTCCTCCGCGCTAAAGCGACGTTAGATAGGCGGAGGGAAAGACAGAAACAATAACTCACGACGCAAAACCCGTCTTGCCCAATTCTTTCGCGGCCATACGCCGGGTATATCGGACGAACTTGGCAGCTGTCCGTGGCCGTTGCAGCTCCGTCAAGGCAGCCGTAGGATCGGCGGAAATGAACAACTTCTTGGGGGCTGGTGCTGGCTTCACTTGAGGCTTCGTTGACTCGTCGATTTTCTTCTGCGCGTCACGAAGGGAAACGCGGAGTTGCATGCCCTTCCATCCAAGGAGGTCCGCCTTTGTTTCCATAAGATATTTATCCACTCCGCCTTTCTACGGGCGGCGTCAGTGCCGACCAAACACAGAATCCTGGTAAAAGAGAAACCTTCTTGACAGTCCTCAGCACGTTTGTGGTCACTTTGACTCTAATATTCGACTGGAGGGTTTCGGAGAACAGCCTTTTCCGCTGGACGTTCGGAAGCCATGTGCGCCGTGTTTTGTGGAGGGAGAAGGGGACGCTGTTCCCGTATAGCTTGGTCTTTCCGCCGAAGAGACCGAATTGGGCGCGCTTGAAAGGCTGCGACTTGACCGCGACCGTTGACGGCGCGCGCACGCCGAGCACTGCGATGGTCGGGCGCATAAATCGTGGAGGTTGTTGGCACACAACCGACAACCGGCATAAAGGCGCCTAAGCTTACCCGAAGGCGCTTAACTTTCTGGCATCTGGCCACCATGTCCCTTAGACCGTTCACCCGTTCGCATACCTTTTCCTGTCCCAACTGAAGCCGATTTGCTCATATAATATACCAGACTACCTTCTCCCGCTCCTCGTCTTTCCAGCGATATCCTACTTTGCCTTCCAACACACTTTGGGTCACCTTGTCGCATCTGGACTCAGAACTGCACTCGTTCAGCAATGTCCCCTCGAGCCGACTCCCGGCGCCCCGTATCGCCTGGCATACACCGGCATTTCTGCCGTCGATAAACGTCTCTGCGGCCTCGTCACCCTCTTCCATTTCGCGCTCGCACCGGACGCCGTGCCATTCACTACTTACTTCGTTAGCACCGCCCTCCCCCTCCTCGCCCTCCCCGCCATCGAGTCCTTCCGCAAAGGCCGAAGCGCTCTGATCGCCCTCCCCGTCCTATTTGGGCTCATCTCTCAACTCATGACCGTCGGCGTCATCCTCCCCATCTACTGGCTCCTCTTCATCCTCACTGGCTCTGCAAGCCTCCGCTCTGGGGACCCAAACACGCAGCTCGCGCGTGCCCACGTCGGAGCCGTAACTATCGGGCTCGCCGTCGGCGCAGCCGTCCCCTCGCTCGCGCTAATGGTCTTGGAGGATCCATACGTGACCGCGCTATGGCAGTTTTTCCCCTTGTTGCAGTTCTTGGCGCAGCTCGGTTGGTCGCGGATTCAAAAACCGTCTCCCACGGATAAGACCGCGCGGTCACTGCTCTTTTCGGGCTACATGAGCATCTTTGCCCTTGCAGCTGCGACCCATCTCAAATCGTTGTGGGTCGCTGGGAGTTATGGGGGCGCCAAAGCATTGCTCATCCCTTCTCTCGCGCCCCTCACGGCTGTCCAACCCTCTCTGCAAACGGTCCGTCGGCTCTTTACTTGCTCATGACATAAAGAAAGCTAAGACGCCACTCATAGCGCGACTTCCTCCAATGGGACGCGATCTGTGCATTCGGTTCGACCATGCTCGCGACGCTCTGGTTCGCCGACCGTCCCGCGCAAGTGCTAGACATCGCGCTGTGGAATGGTGCCGCGAGCATCGTTGTGGGTCCGGGGGCTGCTATCGCGGTGGTAGGGCTCTGGAGGGAGTCCCGGCTGCACCCATCCGTTGATGAAATGCCAAAGAAAAAAGTACAATAGTCGTAGTATATTTATGCGTAATTATCATACCCAAGACTTTGCCTAGTCAGACCTAGTCAGACTCCACCAGATTTAGGGTACTTAGTCGATAAAATCTCTTATCAAGACTGAATGCGTCAATAGCTTTCCACTCAACCACGAACAAACACGGTCTTCTCAAAATTTCATGGTACGCGTTCGGAAAGAAAAGGGCGGGGCCGCTGCGCCAGCGCCTGCTGTGACCAGAGGAAAGGCCAAATCGTCCAAGAAATCGCGGTCGGGCGAGGCCGTTCTCCAGGAACAAGTGCTTTCCCTCGGCGGAACTAAAGCAGACCTTGACCTCGTTAAAAACACCAAGAAGGCGGCAGCAACTGCTGCGTCGGAGGCGGATGTAAAGCATTTCACAGATATCATAATGCCGAACTCAACGTGTCGTTCTGCAGCCCAGCCTTTCACAGGACGTCTCGCAATTCCTGAAGGGCTTGAACTTGGGAGGTCATGATGGCGTTCAGGACGACACTGCAAAGTCATCCAAGGCCCTCAAGAAGGCCAAGAAGCCTAAATCCAAGTCCGAGACGAAGGACTCGTCGCCGAAGAAGAATAAGGGCCGCGTAAACTCAAAAACTACTGCTGAAGTTTCAGCGCCGGTTGTTCCTCCTGCAGCCACACCACCCAAAAAGAAGGGCGCACCGGCCCCAAAAACTAAGCCCGCGTATCCCGTGGAAGCCCCGCCTCCTCCCGTAGTCGAGGAGCAGCCTAAAATCCAGCTTCCAACAAAAGTCACCCTCGACCCCAAATCCCACTTCATCGTCTCCCCCGCCTCGCACTGGTATCAGTCTGCCCCGTCACTGGGCGCGGCGTCCACCTCGGCTTCCCTTCCCGCCGTAACTGCAACGCAGCTCGCCACCCTCACCACCCGGGCCTCGAACCTCCACACGACCGACATCTACACCTTCCAGACCTCCTCCTCATCCAACTCGTCCGCGTCCGAGGCGAACTTCCTTTCCAAAATCATCCAGTCGGGCACGCTCTCCGATAGGCTGAGTGCCTTGACGCTCCTCGTGCAGAGCAGTCCGCTGCATAACACGAAGGCGCTGGAGACGTTGAAGGGGATGGCGGAGCGGGGCAAGGGAAAGGGTGGGCGAGACGAGAGTCTGAAGGCGCTGCGGTGTGTGGTGGATTGGTGGGTTGGTGGTGGGGCGCCGGACCGGAAACTCAAGTGAGTCTGGAAAGACTTATTGCGTCCTTTTTTCTGACGCAGTCCAGGTACATGCGAGATCAGCCACTTTCACACCCGTCGGTGACAGATCAACATCTCCTGCTATGGTACTTCGAGGACTGGCTGAAGAAATACTTCTTCTCGATTCTTCAAATCCTCGAGGTACGCTCCTGGTAAATTTCGCGATCTTCCGCCTCATTATTCATTTAGACACTATCTCTCGATCCCCTCCCCTACGTGCGAACACAAGCACTCACCCTGATCTCCACCCTGCTGCGAGAGAAGCCCGAGCAAGAGCAGAATCTCCTTCGTCTCCTCGTGAACAAATTGGTGAGTTCACCTTTATTATGCACTTGCCCTCCTTGACAAGCTTGACACAGGGCGACACCGAGAAATCCATCTGCTCCCGCGTCTCGCACCACCTCCTCCAGCTCCTGCAATCCCACCCCTCAATGAAGTCGGTCATCGTGCGCGAAATAATCGCCCTCGTCCTCCGGCCCCCCGCACCCCCGCCACCCCCCGCTCCAACCGTTGGCAAACACATTCGCTTCACCGACGACGACAAGCCAAAGTCCAAGCCCAATCCCAAGGCCGAGGAAAAAAAGGCTGCGGGCAATAGCCACGCGCGCTATTACGCGACGATCACGTTTAACCAGATCGTGCTCGCGCCGGGGGATCGAGAGGTCGCGCTGCAGCTGATTGATGTGTATTTTGAGATGTTCAAGGAGCTGTTGGGGGAGGGGAACGATGGCGGCGTCGCTGCTGAGGTTGAGGAGGACGGTGCCGCTGAAGGGGCTGCTGAGGTCAAGACGGACAAGGGCGGACGGGTGCGGGTGCGTGATGCTGGAAAGGGCAAGGGCAAAGGCAAGGTTACCGAAATCAAAGGCGCGGCGGGCTTTGCCGAGGTGGAAGATGCGCATTCCAAGCTCATCTCTGCCATCTTGACGGGTGTGAACCGGGCTCTTCCCTTTGCGAAGATCGAGGCCGGGGACGTTGGGTATGTTTTACATTCATTACGACATTTCAAAAATTCAAACGATCTCCGTCAGTTTGAACAAGCACATCGACACCTTATTCCTCATCACCCACACCTCAACGTTCAACATCTCCCTCCAGGCTCTGGTCCTCATCCAGCAGATCTCGGCATCGCTCTCACCTCCACCCTCCGAGTCGGCATCGTCGTCGTCCACGCCGACGTCCAAATCCATCACCGACCGTTATTACCGTACATTGTACTCGTCTCTCCACGACAATCGGCTTGCAACATCGTCAAAACAGGCCATGTACCTCAATCTCCTGTTCAAGTCCATTAAGGCGGACGCGGGGAATGCGGATGGCGAGCGCGTCAAGGCGATCGTCCGGCGATTCGTGCAGGTGTTGGTCAGTGGTGGGAGTGGTGCGACAGAGTTTATTGCTGGGGGCCTGTTCCTGCTCGGAGAGGTATTCTTTCGTTCACATGACAAGCTTCCGCATTACTAATGTTTTCCAGCTTTTCAGCAGCATTCCTGGCCTGCGGAGCATGCTCAACGATGTACCCGCTCCCGACGACCCCGAAAGCGAAGGGTATGACCCGCGGAAACGGGACCCCCAATACGCACACGCCTCATCCTCGCCGCTTTGGGAGCTAGTACGCCTTCCCTCGTTCCCTCTCTCCCTCCCCATTCTTAACATCCGCGCATATAGACGCCGCTCGTGAATCACTTCCACCCTGCAATCTCCCTCCACGCGCGCCAGCTGCTCTCCTCCCAGCCCCTGACCGCCAGCGCTGACCTCTCCCTCAACACCATCTCTCACTTCCTCGACCGGTTCGTGTACAAGAACCCCAAGCAGGTGAAGGTGAACGCGAGCAATGCGAATGTGGTGGTCGGGAAGGGCAAGGGCGCGAGCGCCATGCAGCCCGCGGCCAGTGGGCTCGAGGGCGGCGGTGTGAAGCTGATGAAGGGTGAGATGGGGGTGCTTGAAGATCGGGTGAATGAGGGGGGCTTCCTCAAGAAGAAGGAGGCCGACGTGCCCGTCGACCAGGTACGGTTGCTTCCTCGTCTCCATATCGGATCCACGCTGACTGTCGCCCTCAGGTCTTCTTCCACAAGTTCTTTTCACGGAAGAGTGAAAAGGAGAAGGCCCAGTCGGCCAAGCGCCGGAAGAATCGGGATGATGATTCAGATGAGGACGAGGAGGACGAAGCCGGCGATGATGACGATAGCGATGGTGCCGAGGGGAGTGGGGAAGAGATGGACTTGACGGGCGACGAGGCTGAGAAGGCTGGCGACGCCGATGGTTCCGATGAGGAAGAGGATAGCGATCTCGGCGAGGATGAGATCTGGAAGGTTGATATCATCATTTCCGCCTGCTCTTTCGCCGCTCACCAGTTTATTCCAGGCGATGCAAGCAAGCATGCCGCGGGCTAACGGAGACGACGATCTCATGGAGGAGAGTGACGAGATGCCCTCAGACGACGATGAGGAGGATGAGGAGGAGGAAGACGACGACGACGATGCGCTCTCCTTGGTTGAGGGTTCCGATAATGAGGACCTCGTCCCTCTCGACGCAGACTTCCCCGGCCTACTCGAATACGAATCGGACGGAGGCGCAGAAGGAGCGGAAGACGAGGAGTGGGGCGGTATATCCGCAGGAGGCGACAAGAAGCGGAAACGGGAGGACTCGTCCAACCAACGCCGGAAGAAGATGCGGTCGCTGCCGACGTTCGCAAGTTACGAGGACTATGCGAAGATGATAGATGATGCGCCGGAGGACGATATCTAAAGCACTATATTATTAGTCGATCTACTCTTCTGCGTTTTTGTCGGGGCGCGCAAAACGAAAAACGTTGGAAGGCGTTGACACAATGGACCAAACAACCACTCGCTGCCATAAACGGTAATTATCTTACCCCTGAACGCTTTTGGTTCTTCGCGCTCTCCAGCGAGAATTTAGTTTTCCACCCCGACGGTCAGCAGGCGGGTTTTCCCCCTCGAAGTAAACCAGCCTAGCCGACGCGACACCATCGAGGCAACGCCGTCAACAATGTCGCCAAATCTCGGGCGCGTCTGGGAAGCCGAGGCCCTCCACCACGTCGAAAGAATGCTCAAATACATCGAGGCCCAAACCATCTCCTCCCTTGTTCTGGCCAAGGACCCCACCAGACGAGACCGCATGTTGAAGGAACTGAGCGAGTCGACGGACCCCCGGGTACGCCGCGGGCTCGCTGCAGAGCCAGGGGAGGATGCGCTCGCCTCGATACGTGCTTGGGATACCGCTCTCGACCAGGCCGCTACCACCTTCGAGCAGTTTGTGCCATTCTTTTCTCCAGCCCCTAAACTCGACCGAACTCAATATTCGATCTTCAGGCATTTTTTTCAGTTGCATTACGCCGTGATAGCTGCTGTATTCTACGAACAACATGTGCTCGCGCCTGCCTACCGAAAGTACGGCGACGTCTTTCACGACTTTTATTTCGCGAAATTTTGCGCCGGGTGAGTGGCCCTATCTGTTACCCTCGCCCTTCCCGCTCATAACAAGATTCTCCCAAAAAGGTCTGCATTGATTGTCTCCAATCTGACTGGTGGAGAGACTGGCCAAGTTGTGCCTCAGGATCCACTGATTCCCCCTTCTGCCGACATTCCCAACATCGAGCCCACCGTGGCTCAGGTTCTCCTCCTCCCGCCATACACGGGTCTTCTATCACTCCGACTCTTCCTTCGCGATGCGGATGAGGACGGTATCGGAGGGAGCTTCTTCTGGCGAGTAGAAAGCATCAATAACAAGACCACGAGCAACGGTACCCAATGTTTGTTCGAAGTTGTGCCTGAGATAGGGAATTCATGGGAGGAGTGCGAGGAGAAGGTCTTAGCTCTGTTGCTTTCGAGTTGTATTTGCCCAGGGAGTTGATTGTCTCGTATGATGATGAAACATGTTGCTTTGTAGCGTGTCGTAGAAATGATTATTTGTAACTTGAATTGTCGTCCGTATCTGCATCTATGTATCTTGGTATTCTCATGCTCTGTCCAGAAATCAGACCAACGGCAAGCTCCCAGCATCCTCCTTGATTTTGGATTCATGGTCCCCTTCTTGACCGCGGCGTGCAGCTCGCCGCCGAATAGTACCGCACGCCCCCAACGTCACACGCGCGCCGCAACACCAGACCGGTCGGGAGCACCGCAGGCGTGTCGTACAGACTCGAGGTGTCCGCGAGCGTCTGGTACGTCATCGTCAGCGGGACGGCCGTAGCGTTGACGTCGACTCCGTGCCGCCGAAGATGCCCGCGTGGCCCACGAGGCGGGATGCGGCGCGACATGACGGACAAGGGGTAGTTGCTCACGAGCGGCAGGAGCGGGGGGACGCGGGGGTCGTCGGACTGCACGCCGTCGATCGTTTCGTTGTCGCAGTAGAGAGGATCAGCGCTGCCGACGGAGGATGCAAAAGCGTCGTGCACGGGGATGTTATCGAACTTGCCGTTGTGCGAGTAGGTCCGGGAGTCGACTACGAGTGTCCTCCATCGCCAGGCGGCTGAGATACCTTGAATAGACGTAGTCCAAAACGCGCTCGCCGGCGGGAGGTCCGGGTCGAGCAGACGATGGTGAGCGAGTAGAGAACTGTGCCGCTCCTCCGCCCTCTGAACAGAATGCCGTGCGCATCCGGCACGTCTAGCTGGCTGCGATAGGGGCTCTCCACCTCCGCAATGCAGGCGGGAGATTTCAGCGATGCTGATGCTCGTGTTTTTTCGGAAGTTGAGGGTACTTTGAGCGGCTTCATACAAGGCGGGCTCGGGAAGGGTAGGGGCCGAAGTTGATGACTCGAGACGAAGTCGATGCCATTGGTCGAGTTGCGGTGCGGGCTCAAGAAACAGTACTTGTAATCTCCGCCAAATCACTTGCACGTCGTATTGCGCTCTAGTTGTTCTTGGGTTTTCCGGGAGGTACTCCAAGCTGAGTTTTCAAGCTTCAAGGCGGATGTCCGTTCAGGGCGCTAATTCTGACTGCAATCCCGACCGAATGCGACCGAGACAACGACTGTTGAGGTCTCCAATTCAGAGGTTTTGAGTGGGAAGTGATAGTTTGACGACAAAGTATTTGTTCTTTTGATACTTTCAAAGGTTGACCGCGCAATTTTGGCTACGTTCTCATCGTGACGAGGCAACTCCAACGAATTGAACGATACATTCAGTTGAATCTTGAATACATTCAGTTAGATGGCTTGATACACGCGATGTCCGTGCTCGCCGTGCCGGCATCGCAAGAAAGCGCTCGAGACGGCGCTTATGTTCAACAGCCTTTGGCTGATTAATATGTGATCAGCTGTCCATCTTTTTGTGGATGTGTGGGTGCGCAGGAGGTCGAAAATATGGAAGAGAAGGGAGAACAAGGGAGGTTGTTATGTCTGGCGATAAGGGTTGCCAGGAGCAGCGCAGTATTCTGGGGTCATATTGAGGCAAGGTCTAAAGGTCTCGGTGGGTGTTGGCCATGGTGGTACTTTGTCGCATTAACGGAGACCTGCATCGAGGACAGCGCGCAGCAGACAGGTGGCAAGAGACAAAGAGGGTGAAACAATGCGAGTCAATGGAAGTCGGGAGAAGGATAGTCACAATCAGTCACGTGTGACATTCGCCACGTATATAAGAGACGAGTTTCTGTGACTTCGCCCACGCCTCTTTACCCCCCATCAACAACCGAATTTATATTCGATTTATCTCAACATGTCCTTCGCCTTGCCCGCTCGTCAGGTCACCTTTGGCGCCCGCTCCAATGCCCAGGCCCTCCAGTACCAGCAGCAGCAGCAGCAGAATGGCCTCGCATTGCCCGGTGCCAACCCATACCAGACACAGAACGGCTTGGCCTTGCCTGGTCCTTCGCCTTTGTCGAACCAATACCAGCAGCAGAACGTTGTGGCACCCGCAGCAGCAAAGGCACCGTCGCCACCTCCGGCTTCCAACGCCGTCGCAGGTCCATCCAGCCCCGCCGCCGCCGTGCCCTCGACACCCATCCCCCTCACCCTCGAGCAGCAGCACATCACCGCTGTAGAAGGCATTGTCCCCACCCTCCAAAACATCGTCGCCACCGTCAACCTCGACTGCCGCCTCGACCTCAAAACCATCGCCCTCCATGCCCGCAACGCAGAATACAATCCCAAGGTTGGTACCGTACCTTGCTCTAATGTTTAATGCACGTCGAACTGTTTGTTTCGCGTGTTATTAGCGTTTTGCAGCCGTCATCATGCGTATTCGCGACCCAAAGACTACCGCGCTCATCTTCGCGTCGGGCAAGATGGTCGTCACCGGAGCAAAGTCCGAGGATGACTCGCGCCTCGCCTCGCGCAAGTACGCCCGCATCGTGCAGAAGCTCGGGTTCGACGCAAAGTTCTCCGAGTTCAAGATCCAGAACATCGTGGGCAGTTGTGACGTCCGGTTCCCCATTCGCTTGGAGGGACTGGCGTATAGCCACGGGCAGTTCAGTAGCTACGAGCCAGAGGTAATTGTTCTCGTCCTCTGTCCTCAAGTACCCTCACTAATCCTTTGACAGCTCTTCCCTGGTCTCATCTACCGCATGATCAAGCCCAAGGTCGTGCTGCTCATCTTTGTCTCGGGCAAGATCGTGTTGACGGGCGCCAAGGTATGTGTCTTCCTTTGTTCGCTTTCATACGTTGTCGCGCGGGTTGCCTCGTCGGCACCCCGCCGCACGTACGCCGGACGTGATCTCCGTGCTGTGGTCCTCCGTGATCCATTGACGCTGACCCGCTCTCCCCCTCATCAGGTCCGCGAAGAGATCTATTCCGCGTTTAACACGATATACACCGTGCTCTGCGAGTTCCGCAAGCCGTGATCTCCTAAAAGCAATTGCGCGACGGGCGGACGTAGAACGTAGTGCACAGTACGCTTCCGTTCCCGGCGATTTTTATTTTATTTTCTCTTTTGGCTCCGGACTCCTTCATGCGCATTTTCATCATTCCACACCCTACCATCCATACATACAAGCCACATAAACATACATACAACACATCTCTGTAACATATAGTAAGACTCTGCAATCGAAGAATTTGTATCAACTTGGGAGAGAGCACTCTTGTCTCTTATAAACACCCACATCGAATTCCGGTTCCTCGCGGCACTCTACGCTATGTGGCCAGCAGTTTCTCAAGAGCAGCCGTTTCCCTTCGGTCTTTTCATCCGAAGGCTACCGTCGACGCCACGCTACCCGTTGTCGTGCGCTGACTTTGTCAATGGTGGTCGGACTTCGTCGGCGCTTTCTTGTTTCCATCCATGTGCGGACATCCCAATGGCGACCCGCGGCGCCCAAATCACGGTGAACTTCCCGAATAAATGCGAACTGGATCCCCACCATGCCGCTCGAGTCATAAAACAACTTCTATAAGAACTCACCCATGCTGGACCAACTCAAAGCGCCATGTCTCGAGTCATCAACTTTGGCGCAGGGCCCTCTGCCCTCCCCGATTCAGTGCTGGAAGAAGCCACCAAAGGTCTCCTCAACTTCAATGGAACGGGGATTGGAATCGCGGAAATCTCTCATCGCTCGAAAGAGTTCACTGCGTTCATCACCGAGGTCGAGGGCCTCATTCGCAGCCAGCTAGACGTGCCCGAGACGCACAGTATCCTGTTCACCCAGGGCGGCGGGGCAGCGCAGTTCTCTGCGATCGTGCTTAACCTCCTCGCCCGTCATCGTCTGCTTTACCCCGACCTCCCCGCCGACGAACGCGTTCTGGACTACGTCGTCACCGGATATTTCAGCAGACTGGCGGTCGAGGAGGCTCGCAGGCTGGGAGGCGGCCAGGTCAACGTCGTAGTCGACTCGCGAACCCACTCACAGGCCGGCAAGTTCGATAACATCCCCGCGCACGACGCTTTTAGATTCTCTGTCGGCGGGCCCGACCCCGCGCTGATATTCTACTGCGACAACGAAACGATCGACGGCGTGCAGTTCTCCGACGACCCCGCGTCACCCGCGTCCTTCCCGTTCCACCTCCTTCCGAAGAACGCGCTCCTGCCGCTCGTGGGCGACTACTCCTCGTCCTTCATGTCGCGCCCCATCCCCCGCCTCGCGGACCACGCGGTCATCTTCGCCGGCGCGCAGAAGAATATCGGCCCCGCGGGGCTCACGATCCTCATCGTGCGCAAGGACTGCCTCGTCAACGTCGACGCCGCGGCGCGGCTCGGCGCGGCCGCCGTCCCGCTGACGATGGCGTACAAGACGCTCGCGGACAATGCGAGTCTGTATAACACGCCCGCGGTGCTCCCGATTTACATCTCTGGGCTCGTGTTGCGGCGCTCGCGGGACCTTGGGGGTGTGCGGTACTATGCGGATGTCAATAGACGCAAGGCCGGGAAGCTGTATGCCGCGATTAAAGAGGGTGAGGCGAAGGGTTTGTTGAGGCTCAAGGTCAAGGAGGGCTCGGCTAGTCAGATGAGTGTGGTGTTTGATGTCGTCGGTGAGGGAGCAGAGGAGAAATTCGTGGCCGGCGCAGAGGCGCTGGGGATGAAGGGAATCAAGGGACACCGGTGCGTCTCTTTGTTTTCGAATAAGACTGAAATGCTGCTGACGAGCATGAGTATCAGTTCGGTTGGTGGTAAGCCCCTTCTTTCTTTCTTTCGAACGAAAAAAACTAAATCTGTCCCAGGCATTCGCGTCTCTCTTTACAACGCCATCACCGAGGAACAAGTCGACACTCTCGTCGCCTACATGAAAACCTTTTTCGGTTAATAAGGGTTTTACAATGAATGATCTTCGTGGAACATCCACGATATAATATATGATTTGAACCAGACCATCCTCAAGAAAACTCTATTTCTGAGGGAAGCGCAAGTGCAAAACGAGTCCGGCGAGCGAGAATAAGACAAGGCAGCACGGTACACTCATAATAAACTACATACATTCTAGCCGTTGGAATGTGTCACAACTTGGTCGCAACTGACAGGAGCAGCGTCCCGCGTCCGAACCGAGTCTTATGCGACCGCGACTTGATAGTAGATACGCTTCTGAGGGGATCAACGGGCTGAGATGGGACGATGCGACGATGTTGGTTCTGCGGGTGCTGGTGGAAGATGGTCTCGAATATCCAGTGGGAACAGAGTTGGAAGAACGTGGAAAACTCGGAAAAAACAAGGTAAGATTGTCGCCGGGACTCAAAGCAACGATCAGGATAAGGCTACATGCACTAAGTTATACAGGACGGTCAGAAAACCAAGTATCCCAGGCGGCTTTGCGAAACACGAGACAAATATAAATCAGGCAGATATCCAAACTTGCGGTCTCGAACGGCACTCCAAACCCCAGACGACTGGCGCTATTACGGAGTCTTAACGCTGCTGAGCCGCACGACGAGCGGTAGGAGCGACACATTCTCGCTCGACGCGTAGAACTGCACGCAGTTGAGATACACCTGTCACGCTCATTAATAATGTCAACCTTAGGAGGAGAGAGGCACAACCAACCTTGAACCAATGATTGAAGTTGGTCTCAAATTTGCTCAAGAAGTCCCACCGCTTCGCCATGGCCTGGTCCCCATCTGGCGTCTCGGACGCAGAGATGGCCTGGTTGGCGGACTTTGTGAACGAGGCCGTGTACAGCGCGAACGTTGAGCATGTGACGATAAGCCGCGAGTACGCCTAGAGATTTCCATTCCATTAGTACACAGGAACATTGCGAAAGGTGGGACGTACCCGGAGCAGCTTCGAGCTCGTCAACATGCATTCCTTTAAACAGGTATCCAGAAAATCCACATGATCCCGCAGGAGCTGGTCCACCGTCGTGACCTTCGCGAGCTTCCCCTCCAGCGCGCGCCAATGCGGCTCGAGGACTTCGAACGTCGCGAACGCCAGTATTTGTTGGACGAACGAGAGCATCCGAGCACGAAGGAGGAAAACCCGCAGGCGCCAGCGTTCGAGCTCAGGGTGGTTAGGCATGGGTGTGCGCCACGGTGCGGTCTTCTGCTCAATCCACATCGCAGACAGCGACTGCTCGACGTGCTTGAGGTGGAGGAGGAAGCGAAAGAGGAGCTGATAGCGGAGAATAGTTTTGCGGGAGATGACAAGGGACAGCGGAAATTTGACGGTATAGTCGAGCGCTAGGGCATCGATGGCTGTTCATATAAATCAATAAAATGTACGAAAAAGAAAGACAAAAAGCAAACCTAGCATTGGTTTCTTATCATCCTTTTCCTTCTTCTGCTCCTCCTGCTGTGCCTCCGGCTCGCCCTCTTCCCCCCCAATAACACCACTAACGTTCACGACATTGAGCAGCCACTCATACAATCCGCTCGTCGCCATCGTTACTTTGACGTCCTCCCTGAACAGCATGTCCTCCCCTTGTGAATCAGTATTCAGTGCGAGATCTAGCAGGCTCTGAAGCTTGACGATCGAGGCAGACTTTGCGGACTTGCGCAGCTCCGCGTGCGAAAGATCGAGCATGTGGGTTAGGAAGGACGACTGCGAGAGGAAGAAGTATCGCTTGAGGGAGGAAAGGCGCGGGATGAGCTGCTGGTCGCGCAGGAGGAGTTGTAGGAGGGTGCGGTTTGCGTGAGTGTAGGCGTCTTCAAGAAACACGTAGAATCTGAGCGTGGTTAGTATGCAGCATTGATCGAAAAATTGGACGAAACGGACTTTTCGTCGTCCATGGTGAGTACTTCGTCTACAGAGTAGCTCGAGTCCCGACGAATTTCTATCCCGCATTCCCGAATCACGTTCAGATACTTTCCCGCGAGGAGAATCTTATGTTTCCACCCTTCGAGTAGCGGGGGCACGCATGCTCCTCCCGGTAACCGTCCAGCCATCGATCTGGGCGCAGGAACTCCGGCTTGCCGTCGTTTCGAGGGCGCGGCAAGCGTCGACCCATCCCGGAGCTGTGCAATATGTGAGGAAATGATGCATTGAGTCCGGTAAGACCCACCGTGTATCGTCGCTCCCAATACTCGTCCGTATAATCCATCTCCAATATCCCCCGATTGATAAACTTGCTCTCCTTCACCAGCAGCTCCTCATACGGGTCCACAAGTCGCCCCGTCATAATCCACACCCGCAGCATTGCGACGTACGGCGTCCCCGCAGCTCGTAAGAGTGTACTGTACAACGCATTCGCAGTCGGATCTCCCGACATGTTTTGCATCCGCTCGTAGATTATGGTCAGTACCTCCCCGCCTTTGACCGCAATACCGCTGCCACCCGCAACGTCCAACCCGTTCTTGTCGATCTCGGACAACACGGCCTTCAATTTGGCGCCGCCGAGCCCTAATGCCTCGTTGCGCGCATCCTCCTCTGCGTCAGACGTGGTTGCAGAGGAGCTGGAGTCCAGCTCGGCGGCAGGATCGTCGGCTGAGCCCAGCTCGATGATGAGCTGGTATATCAGGGAGAGTGTGTGGATTGTAGGGTGGATGTAGAACCACATTTTCTGCAAGGAGAACTGCGCCGAAGAGGAGAAGGCGTGCTCGAGCTGGGAAAGTAGCGTTTGATAGTCCTTTGAGCATGTCGCGGACGGCGGCACATAGTGCGTGGTTGACGAGGCCGTAGTCGAGGTGGCTTCGCAGCTCGACAAAGAGAGGATGGCAGGTGTAGTATGTGCCTAGTGGCAGTATTCGTTCGACTAGATCGCGCAACGACGAGTCTAAGGGCATTATCAAGTCAAGTAGATCTTTTCAAGAACCAGTCAACGTACCGAGTGAAGGCGAAACGACAAACCGGATCCCTTGCAACGGATCGTCGTCCTCTGCAGAGTAGTCTGGGTGGAACGTGATATGGGTCCCTTCGATGCCCTTGAGAGTACATTAGAATACACGCCATATTGAATTGGGATGCCGCACCATAAGAATGTAGAGCATATCCTCCAAGATCAAAGCTTCCTGTATAGTCGACCGGAATATTATCCAACGGCTCCTGCTTTGCCTTGCCCTTGAGTTTTGGGATCCCCGAAGTCGAGCTGACACGCGAGTTCAATGGTGCTCGTACGAACGACGTCTCTGCGATGAAGGACGGCTCGGTCTGGGCTAAATGACGATCAGGATGCGTCGAACCACTTGCGCAGAAACCACACACTTCTGGCGCGACTTTCACGCGACGAATGGCCATTCCGGTTTATCTCTTCGTCAATATCGTCTTGCGGGAGCCTGTTCCGCCGCACAGACGCGATGGTGCCTGTTATCTGCCATGAATGTTGGACCACGACCTGCCAGGCGATTTTGGAAACGTGCCTTGGTGTATTCCTTCGCGGACTAGAGTGATATTCTTCTTTCTGCCTCCCGTACGCGTTCGTGGGGTGAAGGGCTCCATACGGTCGAGTGCGAACGAGGTGGATTGTGGTGCAGGTTGAAAGCTTGATTGATCTACATAAACACCAACACACCTCTCTTGCCGCAATGCAGATGAGACGCAAATCGTCAGCGCAGAATCTGCTCTCGCTGTCGTACAAGACAGCGCCGGGAATGTCCCCGCGACGCCCACAGTGTCGACACCCACTCCTGGCAAGGAATTCGACACAGCAATCCCTCTTCTCCGACACCACCACTTTGAACTAACCCTCAGGGTCCAGCCGGCCCACAGGGCACCTCCATAGAATACCTCAGGGACCTCGTGCAGAAGCGCATTATCACCCTCACATACCTCCGGAGCATCCACGAAGGGTCCGTCGTCGTCTCCTGGTGGCAGTGCATCTCTCACACCGTCTCCAGACGCAGCCATTGGTTCCATACCATCATGATTTCGCGGGTCGACCTCGACAGGGTCTTCAACAATACTGAGATGAAGAAACGGTCAGCTAGCGTTTGTATGCACCAGGGCCAGCTAAACCAATTGCTATGATAGGACATTCCGCTTCGCTATACTCGGCATGTCGCTCTCGGGCCTTCTCGACATCCCGCAGCCCCTCGATCTGCTCAAGGGTCTCATCAACACACTGCAGGACTACGAACAGTCGCGGGAGGATAACGACAAGCCCAAAATAGTGCGTATCTCGTATTATTTCGCCACACCCAGGATCGCAGGTTTATCAGATTTATAGCGACCGACAAAGCGCCTCTTTAGAACGAAAATGGGCAAACAGCCAGGCATGTTCCCAAGCTTCGGTTCCTACGGAGACTCCTCCGACGGCTATTTGGTCACTCCGCACGTTGTGAGTCGTCGACGCCAATGCAACCTACATAATCAATCTTAATCGCTCACTCACCAGCCCTTTCCCCTGGACTACCACCAAACCCTCCTCTCCCTGCTTGATGTCCTCTCGGAAGTCTACAACAAAATTTCCAAACTCCTTGGTCCCTCCCCCTTCTCGCACTCCGCGCAGAACATGATGGGTCCCCTCGGCCTGCTCGCGCCCCACCCTGGCGTATCTTACCTCTTCTCGCCCGACTCTGGGCCCGGCAGTGGGCCATACGGTACCCCGCTTCCAGGCCAAGGTCAATTCGCCTCCAACCCCACGCTGTCCTCCAACACCCACCTCCCGGGCGGTGGGAGTGCAGACGGAGACTCCAACAGCCTGTGGAGTATTGCGAACGTCAGCACCGGCGGGCACATGTCCTCCCCGCCCTCGTCGTGGACAGTCGGAATGGGCGAGATGGTACTTAAGATCGATGGCAAGTTCAAGGTATGCGCAGTTTTACCTTTCGCCCTCCAAGGATCAAGACAGGCTAACGGACTCGACTTTTAGAAAATCACCACAGTTCTGCTGAAAGAGCTTGATCAATTCGCGCGCAACGGCATCAAGGACGAGCTGGCGTCCCTCGACCCACTGCTGCGCAATATCAACATCCCTGAAGAGGGCGGTCGTACGATCTACGAATTCGAGGGTATGTGAACTTGCTATTGGATTGCTGCTGTAAAGGGTTGCGTGAGTCTATTTTCTCCGTGCTTGCTTTTGATGCGAGCTGATGATGTGCTTCAGTGGCCGCCATCTTGGCACGGCCTCGGGAGGAGTAACCTGCTTGGACTTCAGTCAACCGGCTCGAGAATGTTGGGCGCATGAAGCCGGACCATGCACCGGTTTGGCATTTGCACGTTAAATCGTGGCGGACATTAGTGGCCAGCGTCGCGCCGTGTGCGATGTAACAAATGGACAGAGAGCAGAGGGACGTTCAGTGCTTATAGTACAAGACTGGGGATCGTAATGGCTACTACGGGCATATCGTTCATCATTCGCCAATAACTAGTAGCCGCATAATAACGAGGATGTTGGAGGATCCGTATTACTACGCTGATGGAGTATGTGACCGCGGGCGACGTCGGACGGCCTTTTTTCACTTGCTGCCGCACTTTGCAGTTATTGGTTTCACAGCTGCATCTGCTCGAGGTGTAAGTGATGCAGCTAGAGGTAGGGAGGGAGGACGCATACGTCTGGGTGCAGGAGCAAGTGGTCGAGCCGCAGGCACTGTTAACAGGGCATAGTAGTGGTCTGAGAAGAATATCAGCTGCGCTCATGTGAGAGGGCGGGACGACAGTTACAGTCTGCATTCTCGATGCTGAAGGTCGTTAGAGGATGGGAACTGTGTGTGAGGGGAGCGACCTACAGACCATCCACAGTCGCTGTGCTTTTTATACATCCATACATTCCGGCACCCGCCAGAAGGGTACTATTCATGTCGCCTTGCACCATGTCACAGAAACTCACTATCGATGTGAACTTCTTGGGTGAATTCAGTCAGCTGCAGCAGCGCGCCGAGGGAAGCAGCCCGTGTTTGTCAAGGGCGGCCCCCAGGTATGGAGAAACCCTAGATGTGGGCCGTAGTAGTCTATAAAGTAGCTTCGGAGCACGCTTGGGTGTCGATTTTGCTGCGACTTGAAGGTAAACTGAATGATGAGATGGTTATCCCAGGGAGTGAGAAGTCGCATAAATACGATTATAGGGTCGCAGTAGAATACATGGGGGGGATACAGCGTTCAATCGAATGAAATGGCACCATCGATCAGGTAGAGGATGCCGTTGGAAGCCTACGACAACGATAAATGAGGGGACGAAGTTTGCATTGAACAAGTCAGTTTACCTCGCGCATCCCAATGATATGGATATTGGCCCCAAGAACAACCTTGCTCCAGTCAGGAGCGTTGGCGTCACCCGTTCTTAGAGACTGTGTGAATGAAATGGATTTGCCCTCCAGAAGAGTGGGGTAGGTCTGGTCGAACGAAATCGGAGATTGCTAAAGGGAGGATATGTTTAACGACAGCCCATGGCGAATCGTATGTAGAGTAAGGTTCCTACCGGGATGATATGGGCAGACACCCAGCGCTCTACGTTCTCCTTCGAACGGGAGTCAAATTCCTCCTCAGTTATCACGATGTCGCCGTCCACCGGTGCCGGGCCCTGATGACTGCGTATATCGTCCTTAGAAGGCCTGATGGGTGGGCGGAGCTTGTAACTTACGGTTTCCGAGCCAGTGCCATTACAGCCTTGTTCGTAGGGTACCAAGAGAGTCACAGCCGTCGTGCCAGAGGTCGAGAACATGTCGCTCAGCTGGAGCTCTCGGGCGTACGAGTAGAAAATAGAGGTTGAGGACTCTATTGTGAGGAGGTCCGCCAGCGTCGGTTTCATTGATTGGTGAGCGTCCATGACGATCTGTTCACCGCCCTGAGATGCGAGTGCCTGGAGGAGAGGGAGCGCTAGTATGCTGCAAAGCTGGAGACGCATGGTAATTGGGGTGAGAAAGTGAGGTTTGTTTACGTCTAATATTCATCATTGGCAAAGCCTTGGTCGTTCAACTCGCTTGGACCGCAAGAACCAAGTTCAAATTTTCAAATAAGCCAGCGCCACAGAAACCGCAATTAATTATACCCGACCTAAGATTTCCAAAGGAGTACTCATTTCCAGGCATACAGTGGCCGGATATCCGAATAGTCCGGTTGTTCGTCCTTGTCATCCAAAAATCCGTAGTAGAAAGTCGTATCTGGTGGGAATCGCAGAGGCGGTTAGGTCATAACGTGCATAATGAGTGTACTCACCTCTCCCATCTGTCTCCCGCCGAGTAAATCCAGTTCCCAAGTACCCGAACCGATTCCCGGCGTATCCATACTCGTAATCCCAGTCCTCCCACCGTAGATTCGTTAGGAGTTCCATAAACAGGACTCTGTTCCCAGGAAACAGCATAGGAGAGACTGAGCTGTGGGGTATGGTCAGCAAAAGAGCTGCGCAGATGCCCAGAGAACTTCTACCGTTGGGCCCATCCCTCGGTTTGAACCACGAGGAGCAGTTCCCAACCCAGGCGGTCCGTTGGACATAGAGCTCTTTATGCTCGTTGTAGTCCTGCGCCGCCTGAGAGGAAGTTATTCAGGCGGAAGAACTTATACTTACTGGGAGCGAATTCCTACCTTAGCCTTGATTTGTATTGACTGAATATTTTCCGTTTGCATTTTCTTGATGATCTTCATGAATGCCGAGGTCACTACGGTTCAGTGAGCGCGAACACATGTCACGACACAGATGAGACGTACAAACATCGATTACGGGTGCACCGGAACCGTGCGCTGTGGGTCCATGGGGCCCATAATAGAGAAAGTACTTCGATTGGATCGGGTTCGAACTTGAAGTCCAGGCGACGAAGCAAATAACCACGTACATTTGGGAACCCTTTCACGGCAATGGAAAGATACTAGAACGGCGAGGTGGTGAGGAATGTAACGGAACTCAGATTCAACCCACCGAGTCTACAGGGTAATCTTTCCAAACATCCTGAATATTCTTGCCATATGCAATAACCGGGAACCTGGGTTTGTAAGCTCGTGTCGAAACCGCTGTGAATATTCATACACCTGAGAAAGAGTTTGGACAACAATAATGCGTACGTTGCACAGATTATAACGTCCACCTCGACTTCATTCCCTTCCGCGTCGATGAAACCCTTCTCAGTAATACGCTGGAACATTTCAGTGTACACTTGAACATTGGGCTCCAAAAGCGCCTCGAGATAACCATTGCCTGGCGTCGGACGCCGACAACCGACCGCGAAATCCTTGGGGACGATTGCCTCAATTAATCGCTGGTTTCCTGTCGGATGGGTGAACAAAAAGACGTGTTTGACGGGTCCAGTTTTACCTCTGAGTCGCGCTCTCATATCTTGGTTCCCAAACTGATTTGTGAGTTCAACCAGTGTATGAAATAGGTTGGGTGCGAATATACCTCCAAGGATGCCTTCTGTTCTGGCGTCCCTTGAACGACAAATTTGAACCGTTCATTGAGTTCAGACTAATATCGTAATCAGACGTTTGAACCAAGAAAGTTGAACCACATTAACAAACTTCTATCATTTTTCGGTACTTCATGGCGTGCTTTGGGTCTTCGGTGAACCTCTTCTTCTGCTCTTCCGAGTCTGAACCAGTCAGTAATCATAGTTCTTGTAGCAATATGTACCCACATTGAAAATTGACACCTCCAGGGCCCCGCAAATTGGGGAGCGAAAGCACCTGTGATCCATGTTGGAGACCTGATCCAGTGGTACAGCTGGTTCACTTCGGGCTGGATGGCGGCGAGAACCTGGATCCCCGAAGAGCCGGAACCAATCACGGCAACCCGCTTGTCCGTCAGAGAGAGATGTTCCGGCCAACGCGCTGTGTGGCAAAGGTCGCCCTTGAAGGAGTGGAGTCCCTCGATGGACGGCCATTTCCAAATATTTAGGACACCTGCGATGAATTGGCATCGTGACAATATCGATGAGGGGGCACAAACCACCGCCATTGAGGAAAACGTCGCAAGTGTCTTCGAATTCTTTGCCGTCGGGGCCTCGTACCTGGAGACGCCATTTCTTGGCTGGGTCGTCCCATTCTGCCTTGACGACCTCGTGCTTCAGCTTGATATATTCCCAGAGGTTGAACCTTGAATTTGAACATGAACAACTCCAAGGTTGAGAAGCAGTAAAGGAGAGCTCACTTGTCGACCAGACTCCGATAATATTGCTGGATTACCGGGCCCTGCGAATAATATTCTGGCCAATCGAGTTTCGGGCTCCAGTGCATTTGGTAATTGACAGAGGGTATATCGCAGCGCACGCCAGGGTCTTATTTCTTTTTTCAACACGAATCCATTTCGAACACTGAACGGTATGGCTCACATTTATTCCAGTGCCATGTGCCGCCTACATCTGAAGCCATCTGGTGAACCTAGGTTACGGGTGCATCTGCTATTGTGCAGGAAAGCCGAGAGCTCACTTCGTAGATGGTAAGCTGAATGTTTTCACCATCTTTCTGAACGTCGTGCGCAAGACTGATCCCGGAAATCCCAGCACCGATAGAAATTACTTTGAGAGGTCTTAGCTGGAAGGATGTTCAACTGTACCCGATACAGAGTGAAACAACAAGAACTGACCGTCCCGTATTCCAGGTCGGGAATCCTGTATCCCCGCTCGTTCTCCGAAGGCCAAGGAGGAGACTCGCCCATTTCTACTGAAGAGCGTGTAGGTAAAGACGGAAAGAGCGGTTGTGAGAATCCTCGGAAGTGTCGGACCGTGAATTCCGAGTCTCACGAGTTCAATGGATAGGATAAAAAATCATTACAGTTCACGCGTTCTCGACGCGTCTTGTTTCCGAATATCGCGCTTTCTGCATAACAATACGGTGAAGCCTGGGATCCCGCTCTGTCACCCGGCAACATAAATATGCTGTGGGTCTCCAAAATGGGTCGAGTTTCTTTTCGCAGGATCCAATTTGGTATCTCCCCAACACCACACACTGACATGAAGAGGCGTAACAGTTATACATAACAATACAATAGCGACAAGGTTCCCTGAGGCGCCAAAAAAAAAAGTTCGTATTCAAGAGCATTGCGCAAGACCCATGTTGATCAGTTCAGTGCCCGCTGCGAAGATATTAGCCAAGAACCAGCCCGACTACCTCTCAAGAATCGTACCTTTGATGTAATAATAATCGCCTAGACGAAGAGGTCTATCAGCTGAGTTCAACAGAAAGGGTGGAGTAGAATTACCGTAAACAATGCCAGTTAAGAAATTGTTGGCAGGCCAGTTCACCGTGCCGTTCGAAAGGAGCGATTGCCACGACGGGCGCCACGCCAATGTCGTTATCTTGTTGAGCAGCTGCAATGGGGTCAGTTGATCTGGCCTTGTAACCCGACCGCGCAACATACGTTGATTGCGGCGTTGGTCCAGAGTTTTGCTGCACCCGGAGTGGTGTCCACGGTTGCCAGGAGAAGAAGACCGGTGGCAGCAATCGTGGCGGCAGAAGAGTCTGCTGGCCGAGGGGCCGGCACCAATGGGGCGTTAAAATCCCTTATTACAGACGTCAACATCAAGTGGGATTTAGCGCAAGTAGAGCGCACCAGGGCACGATGCCATCCGAAGGGAGGTTATCGAGGAAGTAGGTAGCCATGCGCCGCGCCGTAGCAAGATAATTAGGGTCTTTGATGTGCGAATACACTGCGGCCAAATTTCAACCATGACGTACGAAACTGAAACTAAATAAAACTCACTGTTGGCAAAACCGTAAATCCCCCAAGCTTGTCCCCGCGACCATGTACTGTATTGTGCGTGTGAGCATGGAGGAAGATGCAAGGTAATGAATCAAACACCGACCTACTGTCCGAAAAGCCCTGCGAGGTGCGCTTCCGAATGACAGACCCAGTGGTAGAGTTGTATTCCACGACGTGCCATGTCGAGCCTGGAAACGAATTAAGCTCGAGCCATGGATATCTTGAAAGCCAACGAACCATCCGTACGGACATGATTCTTCATGGTTGTAGTTCGCGTGCGTAATAGCGATAGTTGCGCAGCGTTTCGTTCTTGGTCAGGCCGTAAACAACCCATAGAATCTCGAGGATTCATCATGTTGTCGATAATGACCTAGGCCAGCCATCAATTGAGATACGAGCTTTAATTTCTTTTTCTGTGAACGCACCGTAAAATCCGTTGGATCAGGCGGTATCCCAGCTCCGCGTGCATCCAACAGTCGGGGTTGAATCTGGCGGCGAGATCCGCGGCGAAATTCTTGACGGCAGTGAGAGCAGTCTGGTTGGTAGGATTGCTGGTTTAAAAAGTTGTAGCGTCACAGTTGCGCGCATGAATGAAGAACTAACATGACCTAATTCTTCCACAAATGGGAAACTCAGGAATCCAACATCGTGCCCTTGGTTGTTGTGCGCCTCGAGGGGGATCAGCCCGTTACTGGTCGATCGGCCCCAGGTAAGCCAGTTTGCAGCACCCAGCCCGTTAGCAGTAGTGGCACCACAAAGCGTTTTCCTCGTGTTTAGGGCATAGAGAGTTGCCGGGAAGAACCCACTGGTCCAGGTGTCCGGAGAGAAGTCAAGCCAGTGTCCGGCCGAGGTATCGGTGTACTTGAGGATATTGGATGGTCGCAGGGAGAGATTTCGCGGTGGCGAGGACCTTCTGCGGAATGAGAGAGGGAGTAGAGTTGGGCTGGAACAGTCCTGTGCCGCAACGACGAGGGGGGCGAGAACGGCCAACAAGCAGACGGGAGAGTGCATCGTTGCAGGTGCGGACAAGCTTCAGTGACGCCCCTTTAAAGCGCGAAAGAAGCACCGGTCCGAGAAAAATGCCCCTTGTGGGGCAGGCGGGTCCAAACGTAAACGCGGATAGAGCGTGTCGTCACAAGACGGGGACCGACATGATCGCGACGATTGGCGAGAGTCGAACGCGGCGTTAGCACGAAGAGCGGCACCACATGACACACCCGCCTTCGGCTGGTTTTTCGCGCAAGTGGCTTGCGCGGGCTTGCGAGCAGAAGGTTCCGAAAATAATGATGTGGGGGTAAGGAGCGCTCTGCTGGACCAGCAAGCTCCCTGCCTGTCAAGCCACTGCTCCCAGTCCATCTCAGCTTGCCACGAAAAAAATTACGGCCATGTGGTTGAAATCAGACGATATTTATGTCCGCGAAGGTTCTGTTCCAAGGGATCTGTTGAATAATGACGCATTCAAAGCAAGGGGAAAGCTGTCGAAAAAGGGACAATCGTGGTTCCGGACAAGGAGAGGCATCATTGCCATCAATGTGTTCTGGCAAAACGCGTCCACGTGAACAGTTCCGGAGAACCTCCGGCTCGCTCTCGTCGCTCTCACTGTCAGGCTTCGTTCGGGACCCCGGGAGAATCTGTTCATGGACCTGCTGCCCCTCGCATGAGACTGACGCGGTATCTTTATTTTACTTCAAGAACCAGGATGCGCACCAGTTCTTTCCGACCTTTCTCTGCCCTTGTGCTGCTATGCGCTTGAATCCAGTTTCTGGTTGCAGCCGCCTTTGGGCTTCTGGCAGATATCTGCAGGAGCCTGCCCCGCCTGTCTCTGTCGTCTCCAACACTCAGCTCGATTCCAAAGGGGATCTTTTTCGTCTCCTTTTGATGGTATGCACTCCCAGTATCTTTTTCTGGACGCTATTTGACCCTCGAGTCGTGAATAAGGCGTTGTGAACGTCAATAGCTTCCAGGACAGCGCTGTGCTCGCGTACCAGAACTTCCAGTTCGCTGCCTGGTATACCTCCACCGGGATTGCTGTCCTGGGCCGCCGGAACACTCCCTTCGGGCGCCTGGTCGACCCTGCAGTTGCCCCACAATCTCTCTACGATCGACTCGCACAATGTTATATCTTTGGGAGTGTCGCCCGCGGATGGGAAGATCCATGTCGCGCTCGACTGCCACAGCACGCAGATGTTCTACACTAGCTCGGAGGCCAACCTGGCCACAAGCTGGAAACAGCTGGGTCGCCAGCAGATTCGCGGCCATCACCACGACGCTCAGAACTCTGAACATTGGAACGTGAGCTTTCTCTTTCCCTCCCTTGAACCAGTTTCTCATTCCTTGCAGGACCATCACATATCCTCAGTAAGCGTATCTCGTCGATTGAAAACCCATCACTAAGGGAAACAGATTCGTTGTTACCCCGAATAACCTACTTCAATTTGTGTTCCGCTCGGGCGTCTCGGGAACGGAGCCACTCAGCTCGCTGAATATAGCGCGGGAACATGGAAAAATGTCGGTTCGTGGGCTTCTGCGACTGGGACATATACGGCGCCCAGCGGCGCGACCAGTACCCTCCGTAATTTGTACATTCACGGTGAGTATACGCATCTTCCTTGTCCTCGTTCCTCATTTACCTACTTGCTAGGCTTCTCATACCACGGCACCAGGGCGTATGTCACTGGCACCTGGCGAGAACAAAACGGGGCAGTTTCGTGTAGCAGCTTGGGCCTGACCAACCACGACACTGTGTATCTCTATTCGGATGATATGGGCAAGTCCCTCGTCGTCTTGATTCGCAGGTTGAAGCCTAATGCGGTGATTCTCCAGGCCGTACGTGGTTTAACAGCGCTGGAGCTCAAATTGGGACGTCTGGCAGCGCTCCAATTAACGTGAATACCGCCGGTATCATCGTGGACGCCCTCAACGCTGACCACGGGCTAATGAACCAAGAGTCTCAAACAGTAGACTCGACCGGCCAACTTCATGCCATAATATCCTATGTCCCTGGTGAGTCCTTGTATCCTGTTCTGCTGGATGAGAACCTTCTCATCGGGATGTGTGCGCAGGCCGATTCACCCAGTGCGTGACGAACTACGAAACCGACAGACCGGCATTCGCCCGACCCTTCCACCTCTACCGATCTGCCTAGTGGCGTCTGGACCAAAGTCGAGATCCCCTTCCCTATCCAAAGCGTCGGTCCGCTCGCAGATCGTCATGGACAACCAAGACAACGTCTACGTGATTATGCCCGTTCGTCCGCGTCGTCACCGCCAGCAAGGCGTCGGGCTGGACTGACTGGACGGTGGCGTATAATGGAACGACCACCGGCTTGAACGCGTTTGGGGAAGTCACCTTGGACAGGGCGAGGGTTTCCAGCGGACTGGTGTCCGTTCTCTATCAAAAGACTAGTACTGGAACGACTCCGTCGCCCGTTCAGCTGATTGATTTCGCTTTGAACGGTAGCTGAGAGTCCTTTCCAGCTCAGCTTTTGTACCGCACCTTGTATCTTCGAAGCTTTCTGAAAATAAAGGCTCGAGCGAGTATTGCCGCAATTACATTTGAGTTTTCTCTAGATTACACCGTCAGGCTTGGACACTCTTTCCGTATGTTGGATCAATCTTCCGGATTAGGGTCCATGAAGGTATCGATTTCGGCTTCGGTGACTTTCGCTTTCCGCTAAGATATTCAGGTCAGAAAAGAGAACTGGAAAAGGAAAGCGGGGAATAAATACCTGCTGGAAGTCGCCGACGAACTGTTGTAAAAGTTCTATGCATTTACCCTTCAGCTGACCAGTCAGCAGTCTCCCCTGCCCGGTATTCCTGTACCCGCGTCGGTAATCAAGACGACAATCCAAACGAAAAGTCGCTCACCACACCGAGTCGCTCCAGTTCCTCGTCATCTTCCAAGAAAAACGTTAAATACTGGTAGCTGACGTCGACATCCGTGTCTCCTCCCAACCGCCGATGCTCCTCTTCCGTCTCCTTCCCACCAGAGAACCCATGCTTGTTGACCTTTTTCTTGATCTCCCCGAGCTTGTCGCTCATGTAGATACTGCTGTTCGGGTCGCTCGCGCTCATCTTCGTCTGCGGGCCTTGGAGCGCGGGGAAGAACTTGGAGTGCAGAAGCGCCGGCTTGGGGTACTTGAGCTTCTGCGCAACGTCACGCGTCAGACGGAAGTACGGGTCCTGGTCGATCGCGCAGGGGATGAGGCAGGGGATGTTGGATGCCGTGCCGAAGATCTGCGGGAAGGAGTTAGAGAAGGAGGGCGTGGCTTGGATGGCGGCAAAGTGGATTTTGCCGATGTTGTCCGAGTCGGTGAACCCAAAGGTAGCCTTGGCCTGGCTGTAGGTGATTTGTCGGGATATCTTGGACACGTTTTCGTAGAACGCGCCGCCGAGGTAGGAATAATCACTGAAGATGAATGTTCTTGACAGGTCGAACCCGACCGCGATTATATCGCGTGCGTTCTGTCTCGCAAAGGCTTTCGTTTGCTCGACTTTCAGTTCATGCTTGAACAAAAACTTTTCGTCGTCGGTGAGCTGAACGACCAACGGGACTTGGAACACGTCCTGCAGCCATCTGCCAATGATTAGAAACATAGTAGCGCAGTAAACCACCACTCACTTGGTGAAAACAAACGGTACCATATGCCCTAAATGCATGCTGTCGCTGCTAGGACCCCGTCCGGTGTATAGGAAGAACGGCTTTCCCCTGCTCGTATCGATCGAGAATTTTGTCAAACTCCCTGCAGTGATGGGCACTAAATTGATCAATTTATTGCACGGAAAACAGACAACTACATGCCGATGCGAAAAGAACATCCCTCGACGCAGGAAGATATGGGGTTTATGCCCTGTGAGCTTCTCAAAGCGCTCCAGAAGGGCCGCATCTACTCTCCGCGTGCCAAACTGCTCTATGAGCTTGTCGTAATCGATGGCGTTCTGCTTTCCGTCGGTCGATACGGAGCCTTGCACGTCCCAGGGAGTGACGACCTGGGCCTGTGATGAGGCCTGGACTTCCGGGGCAGCAGCGCCAGTGGTTGTGGCAGTCCGAGGTAGAGGCACTGGATCGCAGTAGAGTAAGTAGATGCTTGAGGACCTCACGAGATATCGCGTACTCGGCAAGAGAGACACCAGTCAAAGTCGATGCAAGGTTCTCGATAGTTGCAGGCGCTGTAGGATCTACAGAGAGTTCCTCGGGGACGGACGAGGCGACGAAAGCCATGGGACGGTGGTGGTTCTGGTCAAGGGTTTCTTGGAAATCTGATCGAGTCAAGCCTCGATTAGGAAGGCCGGCAGCGCAGCAAAGACAAACAACGCGTCCATTCTCTGCTGTCACTTGCTTTTCTCTTCCTGCCTCCACAACCATGGCCGACTGGACTTGCGACGCGAACGAAGCGCTTACCTTGTCTCTTGGTGAGGTGGCCGTGGTCTCCGAGTGGAAATTGCCACCTAACAGCTTGGTTCTTCTTTCTGCTTCTTAGTACGAGCACAGGAGGACGAATTGGTCTTGGGAGAAGAGGAATCATACTCGGATTTCCACCCAGGCTTCACATATCCTGTGCGGCAGCTGTTCTTGCCTTCCTCGCCGCCTCCTGTACTGAATCTACCCTCTTTGTCCTGTCCAGATTTTTGGGGAGGAAGAAAAGATATATGGCTACAGCGACCTGGTCATTGACGTGTGTTCAGCCACCCTATCCCTCGGTTCACGAATTTGACGCGTCATTCAGCTGAGATTCGCGTCTGGGTCGCTTGTTCAGTTTCTCGAAGTGAAACACTCGAAAAAACTCGCCTCTTCTTCCACCGTGGACGACGTCGACAAAACTCTGACTGGCTTTATGCCCACAGGTGGATCCCCCGCCGGCGTTCCACTCCCTTGCTCATCTTCATTGTGTAGATTTCTATCGGGACGAGAAAGCTTTCCTCGCGCGCGTTGAGGAGGATGCAACGACCTTTAAGCCCACCGGTCAAATGATTTACACATACACGCGGCCCGCACCGACTGCCAGCAACTCTAAAGGGAAAGGCGTTGCCCAGCCGCAAGCTAAATCCTGAGAGCGAGGAGGCGATTGTTTTCGAGGTGTATCATGTACGTCTGCCTTTTTCATTCGTCAATTCCAAAGCTCATCTCTTTCCTTCGAGGCAACTTGGAATTCGCCCGGTTTTCAGGAGTTGCATCGGCGAATGCAGATTTTTATATTGCTTTATATCGAAGCCGGCTCATACATCGACGAAGAGGAGGATACATGGGAGTTTGTAGTGCTGTACGTGTGGCACATTATTCTCTGTCGACCTTTGTTAATCTTTCACAGTTACGAGAAACGAAAACGGAGAAATTCTCCTGGTGTCTCCACCTATCACTTTGCGGGTTATTCATCGCTGTATCCTTTCTATTGCTTCCCCGAGAGAGTCCGCATGCGGTTAAGGTACGCAAACATTCCTTGCGCACCACTCTGCTCACGCGTCCTTGTAGTCAGTTCGTGATATTACCGCCGTACCAGCGCTCCGGTCATGGCTGTGAGTTGCTCACCGTACCCACAACCAAGCTAATCCATCGACGTACATCCAGCCGAACTCTACACCGCAATATACCAATACGTGCTCTCCCAGCCACACATTGCCGAGCTCACTGTCGAAGACCCAGCAGAGGCGTTCGAGGACCTACGCGACAAAAATGACCTCCTCATGCTGCTGTCGCACCAGCGCTTCATGGAGGAGGGCTTTGGTGGCGAGTCGGTATCGCACGGGGGTGGGCGGGCTGGTGGAGTCGGGAAAGGTGGCCGCAGTGGCAGGGGTGGAAATACCGCGATGGCGGGGACCGCCCCCAAGGGAAAATGGGTCCGCCTGCGGACAAACCGTGGGTTGAAAAATGGCGGAAGGATCTGAAAATTGCTGGGGTATCGTTGTCCCTCCTGTTCGACGTCCTGCTTCTGACCGAATCTGTAGCGGCAATTTCATCGCCTAGTCGAGATGCTCATCTTGCTCCGACTGGACCCTACTGACGGGCGCGCTATGCGGGCATATCGTCTTCAGGTGAAAGAAAGACTGTACCGTTTCAATTTTGTGAGTATCCCCGTCAACTATACCCTTCCTGTCGCTCATGTGTGGGTATGCAGGAAATGTTGGCGCAACTGGAGAAGCAGGAACGACTGGACAAGCTGGAGGAGACATTCCAGAGCGTGCGGGACTGATTATTTAAGAATATTGAGTCTACTGAGCCATTAAATATTGCCTCTGTGCCTGGTTATTGGTCGATTTATTGCTTCACTGGTCGTCGTTTTGGCGCATCAACTTGGATTGATCATGATGCGCCGTTAGCCTTCTACCTCCAACAAGCCTTCATTGCATCCGTAGTGAACTGGACTTTGCTCATACCTTACGTCGTTGCGGCTGCGGCACGCGTCCAGCATGACCTCGGAAACGGCACCCCAGTCCCCGGATGCCCACACTGACGCGGACGTTGCCAGCAGCGGCGTTCTCTCGCCTCTTCGCGAAAAGGCACCCTCGATGAGCTCGAGAACCAGTACCGCACAAATATCCACTCCTTATGGCAACCGGTCGCGACCCTCTCTAGCAATATCAAGCCAGCGGAAGGCTCCTGCGTTCAACAAGTTCATTCTGTACGAAAACCGCCTCCGGTTCTTCATCATCGCGTCCAACACGACCGACTCGCGGCATCGTATCATCAAGGTCGACCGCACGTCGCAGGAGGAGCTCAGCGTCGTAGAAGATGATTCTGAGTACAGTGGGAAGCAGATGAGCGCGATGCTCAAAATGCTGGATGATGGAAACAAGAGCTCAGGAGGGCTCGGCAAGGCCAGGGTGTTCTTTGGAATCGCTGGTGGCTATTCATGATTTGAAGGCGCTACTTTGCTCATACGTGCCAGGCTTTATCCGCTTCACGGCCTGGATACTACATGATTTCTGATAACAAAACGCTCGTATGTCGCGCTCCTGGGTGGCCACTATCTGTACCACTGCGAAAACACAGACATCGTTCCTGTGTGCTTCAACCACAAGATAGACAAACCAGCGGAAGAGCAGCGCCTAATGAACATTTTCAAGCAGGTGGACATGTCCAAGAACTTTTATTTCAGGTTCGTTCAGATTAAAACCAAGAAATTCAACTGACTCTTTCGTAGTTACACCTACGACATCACCTCGAACCTGCAGCACAATCTTGTGGGCTCGAGCCGCCCAGGTACAAGGCGACTTGGCCGTTCAACTGACAGATTCGCCTGGAATTTCAACATGATGACGGCTCCCTTCGGGAATGAGGAGCATCCTCACCTCAAGCCGTACTGGATACTGCCGCTTGTGCACGGTCACGTCGACCAAGCCAGTGCGTTTCGTACTCGATGTACCTGGAGTGTTCTTACAATGCATAGAATTGACCGTCCTGGGACGCGTCATTTTCGTGACGCTCATCGCCCGACGATCCCGTCATTTTGCTGGCGCCCGCTACTTGAAGCGCGGTGTCAATGATGAGGTTAGACATACCTCCAGCCCATCGGCACACGCTGAATTCCTCGTGTAGGGTAACGTGGCTAATGAAGTCGAGACTGAGCAAATTGTGTCGGAAGCACTTACGACTCCGTTCTACTATCCTTCTCGCCGAGATCCCGAACAACAAGATCGACGGCCGAGTCCGAATTACACGAGTTATGTTCAGGTATGTTCACAGGTTTATTCGTCTTCTTGGTTCTGAGCCTCCTTCGAGTACCGCGGCAGTATTCCCATATACTGGACGCAAGAGCCCAACAGCATGAGCCCACGTCCGCCGATTGAAAGTCAGTTGGGCCCAATCTCAGGAGTGTGACTACACCCTAATTCCATTGCAGTTAGCGTCGTCGACCCGTTCTACACCGCCGCATCGCGCCATTTCGACGACCTCTTCAAGCGATACGGCGCGCCGCTGATGATCCTAAACCTCATCAAGAAGCGCGAGCCCGTTGCGCGCGAGTCGAAGCTGCTCGACGAGTATACCCAATGCGTCAAGTATCTTAACCAGTTCCTGCCGCGGGACAAGCGGATGGAGTATCGACCGTGGGATATGTCTCGAGCGTACAAGGAGTGCGTTAGTTTGGGCTTTCTCAGCCAGGATTATGACGAGCTCTGGCGCATAGGAAGACACAGGACGTGATCAGCATTCTGGAAGACCATGCGGAAGAGTCCTATCCAGATGACGGGCTTCTTCCACTCTGGCCCCGAACCCTACTCGCACTTTCTCCAGAGCGAGGCAGAGTATGTTTTCTCCATCCCCTCCATATCTGCATTGAGCTCATCTTCGATTTACGCAGGAATAGCCAACTCCCATGGCGGAGCACCATCTCGCTACAGAATGGGATCTGCCGAACGAACTGTGTGGACTGCCTCGATCGTACCAACGCAGCACAGTTCGTGTTCGGGAAGCGCGCGCTGGGGCATCAACTGTACGCCCTCGGAGTAGTTGAGAACCCTAATTTGGCGTTCGACTCGGATGCGGTGAACATGCTGACTGAGATGTATCATGATCATGGGGATTGTCAGTGTTATCCATTCAATATTTGGTAACCACTAACGCGGTATATTTTAAAGCGATCGCCCTGCAATATACCGGAAGCGCACTGGTCAACCGCGTCGAGACGTATCGCCGAATGCCGCACTGGAACAGCCACTCTCGAGATATCATCGAGAACATCCGGCGATTTTACACCAACTCGTTGCTTGGTCAGTCTCTCCCTGACTTGCCTCACTGAAAGTTAACTCGTTGTCCAGATGCGGACAAACAAACCGCTATCAACCTCTTCCTTGGTGTGCAAAGTGAGCGGCCTATCATACACCCACCCGTACGAGGGGGATACCAGAAGTGGTTCCACGAGGAACACCTCCAACCCCCGTACGGGTTGGACGACTGCGATCGCGGACTGCGCGATTTCGTGCAAAACAAGAGCGACTTTTGGGTCGAGTACTATCGGCCGCTGTTGTTCACTTCGCTGGGCAAGCATTTCGCGTATTCGATGAATAGCACGCTGAAGCTTCCTGGGTGAGTTTGAGTCGAGTGGATGTACATTTTCATTCATGTGTCTGTCGTTGCAGGAAGACTGCAAGGGATATGAACCAGAGCCCGTTTGAAGCGCATGGGAGTGCCGTGAGGCATCAACCAAGGTGTGTATAATGTATTCTTGGTTCCTTCACATTATCCTAAACTGCAATCCAGCGTAGTCCAAGGCGTACGACGCTGGATCGGCGCACATCCAGTTTCGAGTTCCAAGAAGAATCACAACAAACCCGCCATCCGCGTCGAGGATAAAAAGCCCGCAGCAGAACCTGAGCTCGACCGGAACTCGACAGAGGTCTTTGCCCGACGACATCTTGATCCTCATGTGTCCGAGACGGAGGAGGCGGAGTATCAGGGGTACGCAATGCCCGGCCACTCTCTCATGGGATGTTCCTGACTTGGAGCAGGTATATCGACCAGTGCCAGGAGCTTCTCGATGCCCCAAGTACGTCGGGTGAGCGGAAAGACCTTGAGGTCTATCACCTGGCTGTGCGCACGGCAACAGGGGAAGTACCCTACTCGGGAGAGATTCCGAAGGAATTCATTGCACATATGTCGAGCATGGGAGGACACTATATCTTGACGGACGCAAGGACGTCCAACCGCCTTTCAACTACGAACGGTGGCTCGGGTCTGCGGGAATGATACCCAAATAATACATGTATTTCTATTACGCTGTCTTCGCCCGTGCTTGTGAGCGTGCGAGGATGCTGCCGACCTTCAGTGTACCACCACATCCCCAGGCATAGAAGGCCGAGCACGCCGCCTGTGGCTACATGAACTAGCACGTTCTTGTTCATCAAAACGGAGAACCCTGCTCCCGCCCGTGCCACAGTCCCAGGGTACTGTCCAGCCTGCGCGCACTTTGGCGGACAACTGCCCACGACACGCAGCACACGGTGCTGAGACTGTAGCCCGGAAGCGCGCTTCTCCATGCCAAGACAGAGCGAGGCATTATTCGCACTGAAAAATGCGGAGACGAAAAACACCGCGTATGCGATTCTCGCGCTCAAATTGATTATGTTGGCAAACACCAACGACGCGTCGCCAAAGTGCCAACCGTATAGCTGGATGGCTGCGCCGATGTAGACTGACCTGAGAACCCCGCCATCCACCTATTAAATCCGTCAGGACACGAGTCGAGAAGGGAATATGAAAACGGACCAGCTCTGTCTGTTCAGATCGCGGGGAGTTGAGACGCTTGATATGAATGCCTCCAGCCCCCCGTTCAATGCGAGGAACGGGTATATACCAGACCCAGGCGCTGAGAACGTGTGGTGCGCTTGTGGAGAGATATTGGCGCGGGAGAAGCACAGGGAGAACGACGGGAAGGTAGGCGGTGCCGAACACAAGGAGAATGAGGGAGAGGGAGATCTGGATGGAGAGGAGGGTGATCAGGGCCTGGGATGCTGCCTGCAGCGCTTCCTTTCCCGCTGGGGGAGCCAGCATCCTAGAAAATGAAATTCTGGAGGTTTCCTCGATGGGTTGAAATATTATCCGGGCAATCAGAGACCCTAAGAGTATGGAATGAGAACAGAAAAGAAAGAGGAACCTGATTGCGTACCATAATTCACGGCAATGGCGTACCCGCCCTGGTCTCGCAAAGGGCTGAACTGACCCGAGGACAAGTTTGTCGCCCTCGGTGAGGAAATGCTTGATTATAGGATTGAAAAGTCATCGTCAGGGACAAGCGGAATATGCCATCCTCGACCTCTCCGTTCTTGGCGCTGTAACAGGATGAGGGGATGTCACTGAACTGCAGAGGTAAGACTGACCTATTCGAAGCCGAAGCGGGAAAAAGGGCGGAGAAGCCATAGTGTGATAGGTACACGAGCCAAGAGGCACAGCGAGTATGCGAGCTGACCCATAGCAAACGCCATGAGTGCGAGATCTCCGTCCAGCTCAGCCTTGGAGTCGTACAACAGCACAAGAAATGTGACGAGTGTCTTCACTGTAATTCCCATTCCTTCGGCGCGAACACGACTGTGTGTTTTCATTTCCGACATCGCCCTACATGGTGTAAACTCAAGGAACGCGGAGTACAAGGGGTGCGACACGCACTTACTGGTTATGCATCGGCTCACACCACAGTTCCAGTACCGCCGCGACTGGCGTACACGGCGATTCCACCATGGAATCCGGCCTGCGAGCTGGTTTCTTGTGCGGCGAAGTGTGCGTACAGAAAGCTTGTGGCCAGTGCCAGCGGAACCCCTATGACGACTGGCAAGAAAGAGAGGTTTCCGGCATTCCAAGAGCCATCTTGCGCCCGTTTGACACGTAGTAATGCATTCCGAACACCCTCCCGGCTTAGGAAGAGGATTGTACTGGAGATTAATTCGAATTGGATGGCGGCGGTGCCAAATGCGCGGGGGAGATGCTAGACGGAATAGCGCCTGGTTCAAGGCGAATGTGACGCCGCGAGAGAGTACTTGAAGCCCGATGAGAGATGTGAGTTGGCGGCTGGACATTTCTGTGTTTGGCGATGGAGGCGCAGGCAAATAACGCGGACGCGTCGAAATTCTAATTGATTTCCAACGCGTACAGCCGGTTATTCTAGATCTATTCTCCAGTCTCTACGTCGATTGCAAGGGCTCACTCCGCCGACCCTCCATCCTCGCTTCCCAGTCAAACAGCGCATCCCCGGGGTTCCGCTCCCAACCGTCAAGGGCCTTCAGGGCAGCCTCGCCCCAGTTGAAGCTGTCATGTTCACTGTGGCTCCTTCGGCCCGTCCACAAAAACGATGAGGGCCTTTGATGCAGGCTTGATGAAGCCATACGAAATCCCGTTTTCAATGAGCGCGCGAAGCGGTTCGAAGAACGAGTAAACGTTGAGCAAGGACCACCGCTAGAAAGGGTTAGGGTCAGATTCGTAGTCAACGAGAACAGGGCACTCACGTTTGTTGTGGATTCCGAGCTGCGTCCAGGTGGTTACTTCGAGAACCTCCTCGAAAGTCCCGAACCCGCCCGGGAGTCCCACAAACCCTGCTGATCTGCGAGCCATCTCGACCTTGCGGACATGCATCGAGTCGACCACGACGTGCTCAATCTTGGGGCCGTTGAGAACGAATAATGGTTAGATACTGAGCTGCTACACACCTTCTCGCGTCCAGCCTCATCGATGTTGACCTCAACTTTCGAAGACGTCTTCTCGCCTTCCCCTCCAGCGGCGACCATGGCATACGGCACCACACCAGTGACCTTGCCTCCGCGCTCGAGAACTGCTCCGGAGACAACACCCATGATTCCCTTGGAGCCGCCGCCATAGACCAGGGGACGATTGGCATCAGCGATGGCGTGTCCGAGGGCTGAGGTGATCGGGCGATTCAGGCGTTAAAATCGGTTGAATGTAGGTTGAGGAGGAATAGACGGACAGGTCGCGGCGTGGCTGAAGGCCTTTTCAGTCCCGATCGAGGAGCCACAGTATACAGCGACGGCGTTTGTGGATTCCATGGTGGGATGGAGGTAAGAGTCAAGGTGTGAAATGAGTCAGAGAACGGTCGGTCCTGATTCCACCCGAGTCCGAGAATGCTCGACGACGACAGAACTGGCGGCGGGAAAGTGAGATTGTAGGAGGCGATTCCATGTGGGCCAGCGCGGTCAAGGTGCAGAGTGGGTTCAAACTTCAGGTCGTGCGTTGACCTCATAGAAGGCGCTGGACAACAAGGACGCAAACAACCGCTACGGTCCCAATTTGGAACCTGTCCGGTTTCCGAAATTGACGGTGCCTCCTCTGCCGCACAGCAACGCTCAGGTCTTTGTTGCAGGTTCATCTGTAATTTCGAATCCACCTGCCATGCATTAGAGCGTATTTTCTGCGCCGTTTCCGCGAGTTACTTTTCAGTGAAACTGGCTCCAGGTTTTGCGAACACTTGAGCCCCACTCAGCTCCACAGGTCAATTCTTTTTTTTGAAAATGTTCCGCTTTTGGACGTGAACTGTGCCGCTGGGGCGGCGTTCCCGTCTCCCTCTGTTAGCGTAGGGAGGAGGATGGTAGATATAAGTTTTTTTACGACCCAAAGCATATCAGAGAGGCGGCGGGAGGTCGTTTTTGCTCTCGCGGGGATGACGTCGGAGCTCCACGACACCTCTTGAGGATGTATCAATTCTGCGAGACACGCTAATCATTTTTTGAGATCTCACAGAAACCGCTCGAAAAAGGCCAGCAAATACACGCTATTTATGATACGATCCATGTGGTGGAAGACCGCATCGAGCACAAAAGCGGAAGCAAACGGGACATCGTCAGGTTCGACTTTATTTCGAAATCAGGCAGGAGAGACGCGGAAATGTCTAGTCATGTCTGAGGCTGCATGGCAGTAACAGAGGTCGAATCTCCGAGTCGGTTCAGCCTGGCTACAAACTTCCAAGTGTCTGCTCGATGTCTGGATTCCTTGCGATGAACAATTTGCCGGCGAGGCCATTAGAACATGGCTAACGCTAGCATCCGCGCGAGTATAGCAGACGCGTGCCCTTGACTCAAAGACATGCGGCGCAGTATTAGCACCATGCGCAGCTGCAACGTTTTGGAGGATATTGCACGAAATATTCGGAAAGCAGCTGGCTTGGGACTGGCGCTGAAGAAAGACTCATGAGCTGGCACGAGCTTCATGTTGAAAATAGCGAGCCAGGGGAAATGGACGTTGAGAGGAAAGTGATTTTTGTTTGGTCGTGTTAAAGACGCAGCGCGCAGCTTCGACGTTTCTCTCTCTTTCATCTCCCAACTAGACCTCGATGGCGACTGGACCCTCGGGACTCGGCGTAGAGATCGTATCGACTATAAACAAACTTCAGGATGTCTTCACAACAGTCGGCTCCAGCGCATCCTCCATAGACTTGCCTCAAATCTGTGTCCTCGGTAGCCAAAGTAGCGGCAAGAGTAGCGTGCTCGAGGTTGGAACTGCCATTAACACTTATTCAGCACCCTAATTCCTTCGCAGAACATTGTGGGGCGAGACTTTCTGCCTCGTGGTTCTGGCATAGTGACGCGGCGACCACTCGTGTGTCCCTCAGCTTCGCTCATGGCAAGAGCAAACTAACCCTCCCCGTCCAGGTTCTTCAACTCATAAACAGACCCGCGACGGCCCCGCCACCCGCCGTCAATGGTGCTGCTCGTGCGTCTCCTGTCGCCAACCAAGCCGACCGCAGTTGACCATCATTTAGCCGCTGCCCCTGCTGCGCCTCAGCTGAACGGCGCCGAAAAGACGGACAAGCACGCCAATCAGGACGAGTGGGGCGAGTTCCTCCATCTCCCCGGCGAAAAGTTCTTCGACTTCAATAAGATTCGGGAAGAAATCGTCCGCGACACTGAAGCCAAGACCGGTCGCAACGCAGGCATATCCCCGCTGCCTATCAATCTCCGCATTTTCTCGCCCAATGTCCTAACACTGACATTGGTCGATTTGCCGGGCTTAACAAAGGTCCCAGTCGGTGACCAGCCACGCGACATTGAGAAGCAGATTCGGGACATGCTCATGAAATATATCATCAAACCCGCCTGTATCATTCTCGCTGTCACAGGCGCCAACCAGGACTTGGCCAACTCTGAGGGCCTGAAGATGGCGCGTGAGGTGGACCCCGAGGGTACTCGGACCATCGGTGTTTTGACCAAGGTCGATTTGATGTGCGTTCTGCAGTTTTTGATCCTTTTCTGATAACTAAAGATTTATACAGGGACGCGGGGACGGACGTTGTTGATATCCTCGCCGGGCGCATCATTCCTATGCGTCTAGGCTACGTGCCCGTCGTCAACCGCGGTCAACGAGATATCGAGACAAACCGACCCATCAGCTACGCTCTGGAGAAGGAGCGGGAGTTCTTCGAAAACCATCCGTCTTACCGGAGTAAGGCCCAGTACTGCGGAACACCTTACCTGGCACACAAACTCAATCAGGTGCGTCGCCTCGTTCTTCGCAGTATCTTATTCGTTTCACCCACCTCCTTCACTTAGATCCTGAAACTTCACATCCGCAACACCCTTCCCGATATCAAAGCCCGCATCACCCAACAGCTCCAGAAATTCACTGCTGAGCTGGTGACTCTAGGCGGATCGCTTGGCGACAACTCTGCCAATGTCGTCCTCACCGTCATCACCGAGTTCACGTCCGAGTTCCGCACCGTCATCGACGGAAACACGAACGACTTGTCGCTGAATGAGCTGTCCGGAGGAGCCAGAATCAGCTTCGTGTTCCACGAGTTGTTCAACAACGGCATCAAGAATATCGACCCCTTTGACCAAGTCAAGGATGGCGACATCCGTACCCTTCTGTACAACTCCTCTGTGAGTTTTTTCACCCTTCCATCTACTCGTAGACTCATAGGATGGTGTAGGGTTCTACGCCGGCACTTTTCGTCGGCACGGCCGCATTTGAGGCCATCGTGAAGCAGCAGATCATGAGACTGGAGGAGCCCAGTCTGAAGTGCTGTCAATTGGTGTATGATGAGCTCATTCGAATCCTCGGCCAGCTTCTTGGCAAGATTGTAAGTTCGCACTCTGCTCGATTAACGGAGGCGTATATAACCCTTCACATAGCAAGCATTCCGGCGGTATCCGGCAGCTGCGGGAGCGCTTCAACTCGGTCGTTGTCAATTTCTTCAAGAGCTCGATGGCGCCGACGACGAAGCTTGTTACTGACATGGTCGCGTGAGTGGCTTCGTTTTCTGTGCACCCCTTCTGTAAATCTTATCGCACCGATAGAATGCAAGCCTGTTACGTCAACACCACGCACCCGGATTTCATCAATGGACACAAAGTTTGCATCCTTTTCCTTGCCTCTCCGATGACAATTTCTTACGGCAACTCCTCAGGCCATGTCCATTGTGAATGACCGCCTGAACGCTGCCCGGCCGCCCCCGCCCACGGGGAGACCCCAAGACCGGCAAGCTCGCACCCGGGCAGATCAACAACAACCGCGATCTGGACGTCGAGGCAAAGAAGGAGGAGCCCAGCTTTTTTGGGTCGTTCTTTGCGCCGAAGAAAGGGGGGCCAACGAAGAAGGGTGGCACGGCTACGCCGTCGACAATGGAGGCGCCTCCCGCTATCATCCGGCCGCAAGGCCGCCCTGAACGAGCGTGAGACGATGGAGACTGAGGTTATCAGTACGTTGCATCCCCTTTACAAGCCTTGATGTGGTGCTGACAGCGTGCATGCAGAGCTGCTGATCCACTCGTACTTTAACATCGTGAAGCGCGAGATGATCGACATGGTGCCCAAAGCCATCTCCCTGACGCTCGTATCGCACTCGACGAAGAACCTGCAGCGCGAGCTGCTGCAGGAGCTGTACAAGCCCGAGGTGCTCGATGACCTGCTCAAGGAGAGCGAGCACATCGTGCACAGGCGGAAAGAGGTCACCAGCATGGTCGCCGCGCTCAACAAGGCGGAGGAGTACGTCCCCCCTCTTTCTGTCCTTCCCCGTCCCCTGTTATTAACGCGTCTTCCAGGATCGTCGCCGGCGTCTAACCGCCTTCGCTCTCGTGTCGATCCGGCTTCTCTCGTGGATTATACTCATACCTCTCCCTCTTTTTGCGTCGAACTCTATGCATAATCCTCTTCATAATAAGTTCACCGCCAGGTCGACCATGCATGCATGCAGACTTTAGCCGCTGGGATGGGGTAACTTTGTGGTATTAGGGTATATGTAATTGGCCGCCGACCGACCTTTCATCTTTATTTAATACATCATGCACTCTCTCGGAACTAGGACTGCCATCAAGCGCGAAATTTGGGCGAGCGAGGCGGGTTGGAAGAAGGCCTCGTATCCTAGATTGCTCAGACACCTGGTATTGTCAAGCCGAACAACTTGGCAATATACACTAGGCAAAGCGGGTGACCGTGTCGCCCTCCTCGTTCACCACATAATCCCCCTTGAGCCGCCAGAGGGTTCCAACCGTGCTCGCAACATGGCTCTCCCAGTCCACCGTCCGCCCACACTCGCGCACCAACATATCATACCGGTACAACAAGCGAAAGCACGTTTTGAGGTACTCGTGCAGTTTGTTCGAATCGCCCAATGGATCCAGGTCTTCCTCCCGCACATAATGATCCAGGGACCCCCAAAGGAATTCGCGGTGAGGGTACGTCTGCGCATCATAATCCGTCGACAAGGTCAACATGCGGCACATGCGCTGATAGCTCCTCATCGCTTTATACCGCTCGTCCGCATGCAGCTCAACCTTTGAGAGCAGCACGTTGAAGACGATGTATGCCTCGAGCGCCCAATACATGAGGTGATCCCAGCCGAAGCTGTGCCCCCAGCCCATCGAGTGAAGGCGCATGAGCGGCACGCGAGGGTGTCGCGCAAGCATCAGCAGTGAATCCATCTGGTTTTCCTCTATCATAACCTTGACGACATCGGCCAAGTCGCCCTGGGCCGTGGTGTAAGACGGCGGCTCCCCCGCCCGCTCGATCCAGTTTTCCAAAAGCTGGTTCCGCGGCTCGACGGATGAATACAGGAGGGCTGAATATCGGGAGAGGATGGCGTCGGAGAAGAGCTGGCCGGTGAGGGGGGCGTCGTAATGTGCCGGGTATTTCGCTCGCTCAGTGTCGGAGAACTGACGAACGGTCGTTGCGAGAGTCCTGGCGAAATGGTTCAAAGAGTTGGCCTGCGTGAGCAAACCTCGGGAGAAGAGATCCGTATATCGAGGAGTGAGCGACTTGTTTTCAGAGATGAAGATGAGATTTTCGGTGAGCGACTCCCAAGCGATATTGTGTGTCTGATGCATGGCTGGGACGGTAGATGCCAGTGAGGACGAAGTGAACACAATTCATTGGCACTTTTATCAAGCAGATCTTTGACTGGTCTTGACTCAGTTCGGACGCGTCCGGAGGCGGGACGCTCCTGTCAGCGGCGGACAGACTGACAGACTGGACAGTCGTGTCTATGAAGTGACTTCACTCCAAGTGTGAGGGCGCGAAACTTGAAGGCCACGGAGCAAGAGAATCAGTTCTGGTAACATTCGCAAACAACCGCTCTGCAGTAATACATCCTCCTCCTCCTCCGCTTGCTGCACTATGCGATTTTGGGCTTTCTATCCCGATCAACAGGCGCTTTTATTCCCACAAAATAAATAAACGAGTCCCTGACGGACGCTACACCATCGAGGTCAAATCGAGGTAACGAGAAGATAAACGCCTGGAAGGCAATAAACAGTAAATCGAGGAGAAGAGGTAGTGTGCGGGTTGAGGTACGAGCGACAGAGGAAGGAGACTTGGCGGGGTTGTGCATGCTGGGGATACCATTATCGAGCGAGGGGAGGTGGTGGTGCCATCGAGCGCGAAATTTGGGCGAGCGAGGCGGAGGGTTGGAAGACCGGGCTCGTATCGTAGATCGCTCAGAGGGCACCTGGTATTGTCAAGCCGAACAACTTGGCAATATACACTAAGCAAAGCGGATGACTGTGTCGCCCTCCTCGTTCGTCACATAATCCCCCTTAAGCCGCCAAAGGGTTCCAACCGTGCCCGCAACATGGCTCTCCCAGTCCACCGTCCGCCCACACTCGCGCACCAACATATCATACCGGTACAACAAGCGAAAGCACGTTTTGAGGTACTCGTGCAGTTTGTTCGAATCGCCCAATGGATCCAGGTCTTCCTCCCGCACATAATGCTCCAGGGACCCCCAAAGGAATTCGCGGTGAGGGTACGTGTGCGCATCATAATCCGTCGACAAGGTCAACATGCGGCACATGCGCTGATAGCTCCTCATCGCTTTATACCGCTCGTCCGCATGCAGCTCAACCTTTGAGAGCAGCACGTTGAAGACGATGTATGCCTCGAGCGCCCAATGCATGAGGTGATCCCAGCCGAAGCTGTGCCCCCAACCCATCGAGTGAAGGCGTATGAGCGGCACGCGAGGGTGTCGCGCGAGCATCAGCAGTGAATCCATCTGGTTTTCCGCTATCATAACCTTCACGACATCGGCTAAGTCGCCCTGGGCGGTCGAATACGCCGGCGGCTCCCCCGCCCGCTGGATCCAGTTTTCCAAAAGCTGGTTCCGCGGCTCGACGGATGAATACGGGAGGGCTGAATATCGGGAGAGGATGGCGTCGGAGAAGAGTTGGCCGGTGAGGGGGGCGTCGTAATGTGCCGGGTATTTCGCTCGCTCAGTGTCGGAGAACTGACGAACGGTCGTTGCGAGAGTCCTGGCGAAATGATTCAAAGAGTTGGCCTGCGTGGGCAAACCTCGGGAGAAGAGATCGAAGAGCGACTTATTTTCAGAGATGAAAATGAGATTTTCGGTGAGCGACTCCCAAGCGATATTGTGCGTCTGATGCATGGCTGGGACGGTAGATGAAGACGAAGTGCCAGTGAATACGACACACGACACTTTTATCAAGCAGATTTTTGACTGGTCTTGACTCAGTTCGGAGGCGGGACGCTCCTGTCAGTGTCAGTGGCGACAGTCGTGTCTACGAAGTGACTTCATTTCAAGTGTGAGGGCGCGGAACTTGAGGGCCACGGAGCAGCAGCAGCAATAGCAGTAGAGGAGTCAGTTCTGTAACATTCGCAAACAACCGCCCACTGCCCTATATAGCGATTTCAAGCGAAATGGGCTTTCTATCCCGATCAACAGGTGGTTTTATTCGGTGAAGTAAAGGCGTCCCTGACGGACGCTACACCATCGAGGTAACTAGAAGATAAACGCCTTCAAGGCAATAAACAGTAAATCGAGGAGAAGAGGTAGCGCGCGGGTTGAGGTATACGAGCGACAGAGGAAGGAGACTTCACGGGTTGTGCATGCTGGGGACAATATCGGGCGAGGGGAGGTGGCGCGGCGGGGAGGTGGCCTTGGGGGCCATGCGGGCGTGGAGGCAGTATGCTTGAACTTGAAGAGGGAGCTAGAATTCAGAGAGCAGCGACGTTCCGACGAAGGCAACAAACAGACAACTGAGGAGAAGATTCAGCTCAGCAGAATGGAAACTCGCGGAGAGATCGACGTACCACAACACTCTTGGACCAATTCAACTCCAGCTCGGAAGAAACCCAGCAAACCCTCCTCGAGATGAGGCACGTTACCCTCGGGCCGGCGTCTTGCTGAGTTCGGTGACAGCTGCGTACCGTGGTGTGCGGGCGTCCCCGCACCTTGGCCATCACGTCGCAGTGCTTCCGGAGATTGGAGTTGGTCGGAGCAAGCCGTGGATGGGGCTGCTGTCGTCCTCGTCGTACGTCGAGCGCTGGCGAGGCAAGTGGCGGGCGAGGACAGCGGGGCGACCGAGGTATCGAGGGGCCACGGCGTCGGCGATCCTGGTCTATCCGTCCGGCGCGACACATCCATCTCGCGAGTAGCGCTGCCCAGCTGGTTCTTGTCCACTTAGGCTCCCAACGACATAAACTGCGGCTCGACGGGGGACGGCGTCGAGGAGGAATTTGCGTTCTTGAGCAGCGGGGATGAGAGAAGGGGCGTGAGAGGAGGATGGCGGGCGAGAAGAGGTATCGCAGCGGGCGAGCGGTGAGGGGCAGGGTGGCGCGTCGAGCGAGAGTGTAAAGTGACGCGAGACGAGCAAGCAGAGGGTCACGAAAGAAGAGCAATTGGTGGCCGAGTCGTTGCAATGTTTTTGGTGGACGTCGTCGAGAACGACCTCCTTTTCTCTAAACGTAAAACATGTTAGCCACTCAGGCTGCAGATGGCGAACGGCGAGAAAGCATACCTTGTAGCTTTCGGTCGTCGTTGGCCTCTCCATGCGCATGCACACACAGCATATTGACGGCAGCACTGGTGGATGAGTTGGTCGCTGTCCAGAAGGGATATCTCAGGAACTTACTGGGAGGCCCACGTCTAGCGACCTTCGAAGAAGCCTTGGGGCCGCGATATGGGCGCGACGAAGTTGCGTATCAGAATATTCATTCGAGGGACTTGAGCGGAAGAAGGTGGTGGTTTGGGACAAGAGACTGAAGAGCAGAAAGGAGCGGTGCTGGATTTATACCCCCGAGACAAATGTCAGCCACCTCGAGTGCTTGCCGAGGGTCGGCTCAATTATTGGGGTGGACTAAAACTAGGAATCTTGAAGTTCTTGTTTTCGGAAGAGGTAGGGCAGGGCGCCAACTTGATTCGATATTGGGTGGAGCAATCTGGTAGGTCGATAACGTTCTTCTGTTCAACGTTCATGTCCGACTCGGATTGAATGAGATGCTGCCTGAAGGGGTGCGCAGGCAAGGCGTCAATAAATCGCCAACATGATGGTTTGGGACAAGAACTTCAGTGGCAGTGTACAACCAGTTAGGCCATCTATTCGAGTGGGAAGATCGCTACAAAACTCTCGTTGCCAGAAAATCCTTCATGTATGCGACTAGAGCGTCCGTTTGATCCTCCGTGATTGCGTTGTACAGCGAAACTCGGAGACCTGGCAAGTCAAAAGCACATCTAAAGCTCAAGGTGAAAAAACAATTACCTCCAACAGATCTGATTGAACGCGTCAGACGGAATCTCGGTGGCCAAAATGGAAAGAACGAACGGGTGGCCCTTGATACCCTTCATTCCCCGCGCCTCGGCACCAGAGATGAATGAATCTTCTGCCCCGTCCCCAACAACGTCGAACGTCACCGTCATCAAGCTCCCCGCATCCTCCTTGACTTTGGCTTTAAATACCCCCTTCGCCTCCCCCTCCCGAATGACAGAATAGAGTTTCTTCGCTTTCCTTTTGTTCACCTCCTCATAATACTTGATGCCGCCCAAATCCTGCGAACGCCGCAGCACCAGCCCGGCAATATATATGGAGAGGACCGGAGCCGTGTTATAAACACTGGAATTGTCCGAGAGTGTCTTGTACGCCATCGTCAGTGGGACGGGCGCGGCTCCAAGTGCCGCCGCGGCGTCGACGTCGACGAGGCAGTCCTTGCGCACGATGAGGATCGTCAGGCCTGCGGGGCCGACGCTTTTTTGCGCGCCGGCGAAGATGACCGCGTGGTCCGCGAGGCGGGGAATGGGGCGCGACATGAAGGACGAGGAGTAGTCGCCCACGAGCGGCAGGAGCGCGTTCTTCGGAAGGAGGTAGAACGGGAAGGACGCGGGCGAAGCGGGGTCGTCGGAGAACTGCACGCCGTCGATCGTCTCGTTGTCGCAGTAGAATATCAGCGCGGGGTCGGGCCCGCCGACAGAGAATCTGAAAGCGTTATGCGCGGGAATATTATCGAACTTGCCGTCCTGCGAGTGGGTTCGCGAGTCCACTACGACGTTGACCCGGCCACCTCCCAGCCTGTAAGCCTCCTCGATCGCCAGTCGGCTGAAATATCCCGTAACGACGTAATCCAGAATGCGTTCGTTGGCGGGGAGGTTCGGGTAAAGCAGACGATGGCGGGCGAGGAGGTTAAGCACAATCGCAGAAAACTGCGCTGCCCCGCCGCCCTGGGTGAACAGAATACTGTGGGTCTCGGGCACGTCTAGCTGACCGCGAATGAGGCCCTCCACCTCCGCAATGTATGCAGTAAATTCTTGGGAGCGATGCGAGATTTCCGCGATTCCGATGCCCGTGTTTTTGAAGTTGAGGAGGCCTTGAGCGGCTTCGTGCAGGACGGACTCGGGGAGAGTAGAGGGCCCTGCGCCGAAGTTTATCACTCGAGACGAGGTAAATGGCATGGTTCAAGTTGCGGTGTGGGCTCGAGACGCCGATCGTTGTGTACATGGCCTGAAGGCGCAGCACTTGTAATCCCATATCAGTTTTACTTGCATGTGCAGCGGTGCGCTCTTGCTGCCGTTGGTACTTTCGCGGACAAGTAAAAACCCAGACGTGAGTACTCCGAACCGAGTCTTCATGGATGTCCGTCCAGGGCGACTGCACCGTTGAGGAACTCCAATTCCGAGATTTCCGAATCTGCGTGTCAGCCACCTCGAGGTTCAAGGGAGTACTCGATATTTGCTGGACCAAACGTCGACAGTGAGAGGGTGAGCTACACAGCACAACGAATACAGGCGCTGAGTCTTGTTAGAATTCATGGAGTGACCGGGTCAACTCCGAGACAGCCGAGATGCCGACCTGTTGTGCGGCATCACGAGCGATTAAATAATGCGCTGTATCTTCTCCTTTACCACTACAATCGTCCGATATCTATTGGTTCCTAGCCCCAATACCACGCGGGTTTTAACAGGTTATGGGCCCCGCGCTCTAACTGCACTCAAGAAACCAATCTGTTTACGATCCGGAGCTCGACGCTTTCAAGCTCCTATCTTTCCTCCCTCGAAAAGCTGGTCGACAATCCATCGGAGATTCAACCCCCGTCCTTCATACTGAAACCTATGGCACTATACACCAACAAAACTGATCCACCCGGCCAAAAGACCGTGATATGACGCAATAAATGAAGAAATCGGGGCGGCACACCGTGCAATATTCAAAGCTCTGGCGTCCACGCAAAAGTCCATGTCAATCCCAACTTCCGAAGTATAGGTCCGATATTGTGCTCCATGGTCCTCATCGATCTCGGAACATCGGTCAAGGGAGGGAATTACTTGATGACCGCCTGCTCAGATCGCCGGATACTGCGTGGCTCATCGTCTAGCTGGCTCTTTTCTGCTCGGTAATCGAATTCAGGCCGATACTGGCAACCACTAGCCTCGCGGCGAGGAATATTGGGCTTCAATTCGATGTTGGAGTGCAGCGACTCAATGCTGACTCTGGCGGCCTGGCCTCCAACCTTCCGCATCAAGTTTTCACTCGGACGGCGGATTGAGTTAACTTCCAGCGGTCACTACAGGCTTCTGTTCCTCAAGGACCTTACCTGCGACGCCTGCAACTCCTTTTTTTGCCGCAAAACAATTCCACCTGACTCGCCGGATGCTTCATTGTCGTGGGACATCCCCAGATTGTTTGGGTCGACATCCACAGAGTCTTGGTCAACAGCATCTGGGAACGTGCTAACAGAAGTTCTGTCAACCCTTTGGCGTCAATACAACCTTCAATATTGTGGTGCTCTTACTGCGAACCTCTTCGTTTGGGATTCTCGAGCGTAGTTTTGGAATTTGTGATAAAAGTTCTCCTCCAATGTCGAAGCCACGCTAAGCCTTCTTCTACCATTCAAATCTCTCTGTATCTGACCACGTCACCGCTGTCAAACCACTGCCAGCCCCGCTTTGAACTCTGACTCAAACCACGGTGTCCACGACGTCAATCCCGACATATCTTGGCCAGCAGTATATCAACTACCGTTAATCTTATCCACGAAGCTGAGTTTACATCCAATAATTCCACTTGCGCAAACCTCCCGCCTTCGAGCGTGAATCTGCCTCCGAGCGTAACCCTATCATTCCGCCTTTGTGCGTGTGCTGCCTTCGTGCGCAACCCTTCCGCCTTTGTGCGTGTGCTGCCTTCGTGCGCAACCCTTCCGCCTTCGAGCGTGTGCTGCCTTCGTGCGCAACCTTCCCGCCTTCGAGCGTTTGCTGCCTTTGCGCGCAAGCTTCCAGTCGTCGAGAGTAACTTCTCGCCTCTGAGCGTCACCGAAAGCTTTGACTCTCAGCTACGTTCAGTTCACTTCCGAATGATACCCACTGATCAAAGGATTCGACAGATCTATGTTTTATACTTGCTACATCGCTCCAATTGGTGTCGCCCTGCGACCATGCAAGCTGAACCATACAATATTTGCCTTCGAGCATTACACTGTGAACCCAACACGACCTTCGAGTCTAACTCTGCCTTTGAGCATATGTATTCGCCTTCGAGCTCGTCTTTTCCACCTTCAGCGCATCCTAATTCACGATGAGCACATTCCATTCACTCAGTCCGATAATCACTCCGATGATCACTGATTTTCCAACGCAGGAAAACGACTCGACTCATTGATCAATTTTGAACCACATTTTCAACCAGCGAATGTAATGGCTCCGGGACATTGGTGCGCTGAGGTCGCACTCAGTAGCGTGGGCTTATGGTACTGTGGGTACTGAGGAGTACTCGCTTTGCCTCCCAAGTTCCGCAAGAGTCTCAGGGCCACAGTGCGGTTACGCCTGCAATGGGAACTTGGGTTTTCCCTGATGTCTTTCCTCATCCAGACGAGGAGCTCGGCACATTCTGCTTCCCATCTCCCATCCAACTTTTCTTTATCATCCACTCGTACTTGACGCCGGTCAAGGGGGGGTGTTAGAATTCATGGAGTGACCGGGTCAACTCCGAGACAGCCGAGATGCCGACCTGTTGTGCGGCATCACGAGCGATTAAATAATGCGCTGTATCTTCTCCTTTACCACTACAATCGTCCGATATCTATTGGTTCCTAGCCCCAATACCACGCGGGTTTTAACAAGTCTTCTGTCGCGCGAGTAGGCTAGACTCAGCTGCCACTAGATACAAGAATATTCAGAGTTCCTTGACGCTTCTTCCCAGTCTCCGTTTCGGTCGACATCCACAGGTGATTCTCAGTGAGAAGCAGCCTGGCGAGAACAGGTGTATTTAGGTGCCCGCCCAAGAAGGAAAAGGTTCCCACGGTACACTCTACTTCATGGACAACGCATTCCGCAAGATCGACATCGACGCCTACGATGAAGACGTCCTCCAAGAGGAAGAGTTATTCGACGCCGACCCCCGCGACCCGTCACAGGTCCTGGACGATGCCAAACAGCGCCAGGGCGCAGTCCGTAGTGCGCTCGCAAGGTATCTTCCAACTACCCAGCCTTGTTTCCTTTTAATCTGGCTTAGGAGCGATGTCGTAGGTGCCCTGAACACCCTCTTGGAGAACGCGCCTTATGGTCCCAACGTAGAGGAGGCAAAGGTACGCGCCAATGTGCTCTGCGCTCTGCACGATCTCAACAGCGTCTCCCCAGACCGTCACCCTGCAAACCCTCCTCACGATCCTCAATACCACGAAATCCACCGAAATACCTGCTGTAATCAAGGCGCTGTCGCAAGACGGCCAAGACACCCTCATGAAATACCTCTACAAAGGGATGGCAATGCCGGGCTGGGGGGATATCAGCGGAAGCGTTTTACTGGGATGGCACGAGAAGGTTAGTGCTTGCTTCAATCCGTTCATTCACTTGATGAACCGTTTTGGCAGTTGACAGAGGTCGCTGGCACGGGATGTATTGTACGAACCATGACGGACAGAAGAACCGTTTAATGCGGGTAGACAAGAATGTATTGTACACGCAACAAGCCTTTATCAAGCGGCCAATATTCTGTTCATCGCGAATACCTCAAGAACATCTAAGTATCAAAGTGGATTGGCTAGCCTTCATCCACCTCCGCTTCAAGCGTCAAGCGATGGATGCAGAGAGCCGCCACTGCCTCTCCATCCAGGGGAATAGAGTTCCCTACAAGAATGTGTGACTCACGTCGAGAAATAAAAAGTCAACTGACCTTGAAACCCTTCAGGATAAGCTACCAATGGCATGTCTGGACTCGTAAAGGCGCTGGGGAAGAGTTATGACCGGATCCGGGGTGGAAATGCACCACTTACTCGGAGTCCCAAAAGCCGTAGTGGGTCATGCCTTCTATGAGGATCAGCAAGTTATCCACCGAGCCCATGTAAATCGCACCAAGCGCGCGGGTCGTGTACTCGTAGTCATGCGCGAAACCACCTGGATAAAAGAATTCAATGACGGTGGACCGGGCATTCGGTTTCATCCACAGCAGACTCGTCAGCCCATTTCCTACAACCAGGGTTGACGAGTGAGTTCGTCCCAAGGAGAACTACACACCATGCACACCCATCAATATCTGGCGCGCATCAGTACAAACCAACAAGAACACGACGTGCGGCGCACCGTAGTCCTCGCAGCCAGTTGCAACTGCTCCAACCTCGTCATCTTCTCCGGCACAACAACATTCACCTCATACCCATAAACCACTTCGAGCTTCCTCAATTCCCGCACAAGCTTCTCATGATCCGCCTGCACAAGCATCCGCCTCCCCCATGCCTGGCGCGAAATATACGTGATCACAGGCCGCCCCCTCGTCCCCGCCCCCACCTCCGGCGCCAACCCCGCAAACCGCACCACGTTATTGCGGATCGTAAGCCACCAATGCGCGCTCCCGGGCAGCGCAAACGCCGGCGCCGCCGTGCGCTGGTAGCGCTGGTAGTTCAGCGCAGGCATGGCGGCGGAGCGGTCCGCGAGCACCACGCGCTCAAAGACGAAGGGCACACCCATTTTGACGCGGTCGTCCCAGTCGTCGATGAACTCCATGGTGAGGTCCGGGAAGGACGAGCGCACGACCCATTGGTTCATGGTGGAGTAGTCGCGCCAGCGGAAGGCGTCGAGGCGGTTGAAGAGCATGCGTCGAGGCGGGGGGAGGGTGCTGTTGCCCGAGGCGGGGATGGTAGGGTCAAGGGAGGAATAGGCGCGCCAGAAGCCGAACCAGAGCTCGGCGCACCAGTGGTAGTAGTGTCGGACGCTGGGGAGTTTCAGGACAACCAGGGAGCACACGATGAGGGGACTCACAATTGCGGGGGGTCGTTCACGAAATACTGCACAGTATACAAGTTAAAAAATAATTGAGGAGAAAGGAAAATGGACTAACTGTGACGCCATCGAGAACCTGGGCGCCCAACCCAAATAAATGTCGCGCCTCAGTGGTGCTGATTATCCGGATATCCGAATCGTCAGGAAGCCGTGCTAGCTCGGCCTCTTCTCCCAACTCAATATCTATACCCTTTGAATAAATCGTAGACAGTGCGGGAATCCTGCGCGGCTCGTTCGACACGATGAACACAACTCCTTTATAGATGTACAGCCGGTCGATGATAGTCCATCCTGCAACGCAGTTAACTTATAAACTAACCAGGGAATCGGGGAAGAAGAGCATACCCGGCACATGCGCGATGATTTTCGTCTGCGGGACCTGCGAAGTATCCCAGCGGAGTCTAGTATCATAAACTTGCCGCGCAGAAATATTGCGAAACGGCTCAGATTGCGGCTCCGCCGAGGAGGGAGAAGGGGAGAAGGATGAGGATAACGGCACAGCAAGGAACCGCTCGCGCGTCTCTGGCACGAAGACCAGGTATACCGCAGTCAACAACAGACATACGAGGAGAATCTCGCGAAATGTGGGTGGGGCGAGTCCCATCGTGCAAGATTTGATGCATAACAGATACAGTGAAGAGATATAAAGCTCGATGGCGCCGAATTATGCCCGCTCGCCGAAGATAGCACTTGCCAACATGACCGAGAGGCTGTCGTAAGGTCTGCGACGTGTGAAAAGAGGCGCAGAGGTCTGAGGTTATAACGGGCTTTGGAGGATAGATTGGGTGAACCTGATCGGGTACAACGGGGTTGAAGCAGCAGATAAAGTAACGCCTGGAAAGCCAGTAATGAAATAGACATCTTCACGGTAGCGGCATAAGGAGCGTTGAAACCGACGGTGTTGGAGTAAACTGACAGGACGTCGACAGCTGGGATGGAGGCCCGTAGCGGTTCTTGAGTCCAGATCCCAGATATCGACGCATCTCGTAAGGTGTTTAACGCGTTAAAGGGCAGAATATAAGAGGTCCTCAGGAACCCATTTGAGCGTCGACACGAACGACGCAAGCAAGTCTTCAACGATGATGCGTAAAGGTCCAGCGAGATTGAGGCTTTGAGCCGAAAGAGAGTGATGTCGGAGTCTGAGCTTCGATGGTGCCAATCAATCGATCAAATTCGAACTTGTCCTGAACCACTCGGACCATGGACTTGATTGCACTCGAACTGGCCGCCGATTTAGTGGCCAAATTCCACAGCATCCCAACCGAATCGCGCCTTATCGTCGGCATAGCTGGATCGCCAGCCGCAGGCAAATCCTCGTTCTGTCACCGGTTACTCAGAAATATCAACACCCTTCTCGCACAAGACGTATCTTCACCCGCTACCGAACCTACCTCCGCCATCCTGGTTGGCCTGGACGGCTGGCACCTCACTCGCGCCGAGCTCTCCCTCTTTCCTGATCCACAGCTTGCCCACGAGCGGAGGGGCATCCACTGGACCTTTGACGCGAAGGGATACGTCGCGTTCGTGCAGGCTCTTCGACTCCCGCTGGCATCTCCCAAAGTAGTGTCCGCGCCTGCGTTCTCGCACGCCTTGAAGGACCCTACCCCCGATGCGATCTCCGTACATCCGCACCACCGCATCGTTCTCATCGAGGGCCTCTACGCTTTCCTCTCCATCGCACCATGGGCCGAAGCTGCCGCATTACTGGATGAGCGCTGGTTCATCCGTGTAGATGAGGCAGAGGCGTGCCGCCGACTCGTCAAACGCCACGTTGAGACGGGTATATGTCTTGACGAGGCCGCAGCCCGACTTCGTGCAGAGGGGAATGACTTGCCTAGTAGGTGGCACAGTGCTCGAGATGGTATATCACTTACGATGCCACGGAAGATGCCAGGTTTATCACGAAGAACATGATGCAACCGACGAAATTCATCGAGAGTATCGAGGATCCGGTCATTGCCCATGAATTGGATTCCTAGCCTTTATGCAGCATTTGGTAGGGCGTGCGTCAGGTTTGGTTGGTTTGCGTAGTTTCTTTCTTTGTCTTTTTGGTACGTTTTTACCCCCGTTTGCCTGACAACAGGTCGTCCCTTCCACTCACCAAAATGGTAAGTTGAAACTGCGTCAGCTGAAGACCGATATTTCTCGGAGCGGTCGGAATCCTCAGAAATAATGGCTCGTGCTCGTAGGACAACGAGGTACATGCTGTGATCCTTGAGAGGAAGATAAGCGAACCAGCGGTGTTTCAACGCAAACTTCCCACGGTTGAAACTGCATGTATGGGTGCACCTCCAAGTTTTGGCGTCACAAATCCCGCTTGAATAGTGGGCAATCTCATGTCCCCACCTGTTTTGTGCGAAACCATTTCATTGACTCAAGCCGGCCACAACAGACCTGGGGTCAGACCCGTGTCGTCCTTGGAGACAACGTTCTCATGTTAATTTCTCGTGTGGAGGTTTTTCGAGGTGGGATACATATGTAGGATTTCATACGGGTCCCGGTTGGTTCTTGGGGAGGTATCCCGTCCTGCCGATTCTGAGCGGCCCGCTGAATTGAGGCAATCGGCGCCCGTCATCAGAAGTTTGATGAGCGCTCGAGCCTAGGAATGCAACTGCTGTGCACCTTGAACCGCACCCTCATCCTCTTACTACGCTGCAGCGAGTTCACCATGGAGAGGAATTCGACGGAACCTGCCACTAGCGCCTCACCCTTGACCGCGGAACGGCTGGTGCGGCTGCACTCGTCTTGATCTTTCCAACCATAATCTGTTGATGACTCTACCCCAGACCAAGACCATCGGCCACCATCCCCATATAACGCTCAAAGACCTCGCCGCTGGCCATGGCTCGCATTCGCTCCTAGACTATGTTATCGCCCACGGCCGCCTCCGCGAACGCACCGCGCGCAAGTTTGCGCTACCAGATCGCAAGCGCGTTGGATTTCTGCCACCGCCAGCGAGTCGTGCACCGAAATATCAAACTGGAGAACATACTACTGTCGGAGTCTACGGGAGATGCCCTGCTGGCGGACTTTGAGCTTTGCTGCTGTTTTCGACCCGCGGGGACGGCTGGACACTTACTGCTGGGACGTCGTATTTTCCGGCGCCCGAGATGATCTGCCACACACCGTATGTGGGACCTGAGGTGGGTATCTAGGTCTGCTTCTGCTGTCTCACTGAGGCGCATATCTGGTTGAGGTTGACGTTTGGGGCCTCGGTGCTGTAATTTACATCCTGGTCTGCGGGAAGGTCCCATTCGACGCTCCAGACCCGGAAGCGCTCCGTGTGGAAATCAAGCGCGGTTCTGTCACATATCCCTCTCATCTTAGTGCTGGGAAGTATACTGCGCTGTTCAACCACTGCATGCGTGCTCACCAGTGGAAATAAACAGACTGTCGAAACGTTCTCAGTCGAATGCTTACCATGGACGCGGCGTCAAGAGCGCCACTATCTGAAGTGCTCTCACACCCTTGGATGGTATGCACGCGTGCTGCTGTTGAGTTGCCAAACGCCTCACCAATATAATCGACAGACAGGTGCTGTCAGCGGCGCTCACAATAAAGCGGGTAGCCGCGCCTGGGGATTCTGTTCTTTCAAGTTGGCCCGGGGGAGCTATAGGGTAGAGTAGGACGCCCCCGCCTTTTGTTTTTCAAGGCTGAACGTAGCGGTCAACGCGGATGGAAATGTCGCTCGGATGACAGTCATAATAACACGTGCCAATTGCACGATGTCGGGTTGAAATTGCACAATCCGTCGATCAAATGGCGGAGGGCAACTCAGGCTAAAACGTATGGTCCACTGATCCGACTCTTGGCTTGCAGGGCACTCGAGGGGAATTCCTGCAAGTCTCTTGTGTTATCTGCGTTATTTTTTTGAGGGAAATCCATCGCCAACTCTTTTCTCCCAGCGGGCACCATTATCCAACTGGGTCTTTTTCCTAGGTAGGAACGATCGGCAACGCGCCAGAGCATCAATTTCCTATATCAAACCATCTTTCCCCATTCCACGGAGGGTGGATATACTTTAAAAGCACTGATCGGTTGACATCCTCAGGCCCTTTCCCACAAATTTCCCCGCCCGACCTCCCGTCCCCCGAATCTCCGCAATGGACGATATTAAGGATCCCAAGATAGACACCGTCTCCTCCGACGATGAATCCAGCTTGTATAGCATCTCCGGTCAAATTGCTAAGGAGAGCGGGAACGAGATCCAATACCGGACGTGTTCATGGCAGAAGGTTCGTCCTCTTGACATTCCCTACGCTCTCTCCTCATACTGGGGCTGCAGACCGCGGCGCTGTTGTTCTCGGAATATATCTGCCTCGCTATCCTCTCCTTCCCATGGTGCGTCATGCCGTTTCCTGCGCATGCTTGTGGAGTATCTAAATTTCCCGAAGGTCGTACTCGGTCCTCGGGTTAGTTCCCGGCGTGATTGTTACCATTGCTGTGGCTGGGACGGTTCAGTACACTTGTCAGTCCCATTCCAACCTCTCCGACGCCTATTATTCACATTTATCTTCCAGCGCTTATCGTATGGAGGTTTTGCATGAAGCATCCCGAAGTCCGCGACGTGTGCGACATCGGCCGTATTTTGTTCGGCGGCTCAGAATGGGGCTACAACTTCACCGCGGTCATGTTCATTTTGAACAACACATTCATCCAAGGTTCGATTTCTCCTCAGAGCATCAACCGTGATGAATGACTTCTTTACAGGTCTCCATTGCCTGGTCGGCGCGAAACTTCTCAACACGTTGTCGAATTCAGCTCTGTGCACGATAGGGTTTAGGTTCGTGTTCTATAACCACAAGTCTATCGATTCTAAACCTTTGGGCAGCGCCATAACCGCCCTCATTTGCTTCTTCATGAGTCTCCCGCGCACACTCAATCAACTGAGTGGCCTCGGAGTATTCAGTGCCGTCACTATGGGCATCGCCGTCCTGCTGGCTATCATCTTCGCCGGAATTCAGAGCGAACCGTTCGGTTTCGTGGACGGCGAATTCCCAATCGTCACCAAGTTCCCCGTCGCCGGGACAACATTCGTCGCAGGCAAGTTCAATTCTCTCATTCGTCGTTCTGTTTACTGACCGTTCGTCCCTCCAGGAATGTCGGCGTTTTTGAACATCAGCTATACGCTCATCGGACAGATCACCATCCCTTCGGTGCGACACTTCCAACCTATCCCCCCCAATTCATTCTCATTTCCTTCTCTAGTTCATCGCCGAGATGCGGGAGCCGCGCGACTTCCCCAAGGCGCTCTGGGCCGTGACGATCTGTGAAGTCGTCGTGTTCACACTTTGGTATGTTCGAAACTTCCTTTTCGCGTTTGATCCGTTGTTGAACTTTCTTTACTTTCTTCTTTTTGAAAGCGGGAGTATAATGTACCACTGTGCGTTCAAATTGCCCATCCTGCGAAGCACACACTGACCCTCAGACAGACGTGGGGAACCAATACATCACGGCGCCCGCGTTCGGCTCGCTGCAGCCCGTCTACAAAAAGATTGCGTTCTCGTTTGCGATCCCGACGATCATCTACCTTGGGTCGCTGTACTCAGTGCGTGCTCTGGCTCCTCCATAGAGGCCCTATGCTGACTCGGGGCGTCACAGTCTGTGACGGCGCGCTTCATCTTCTTCAGGCTGTTCCGGAATTCCGAGCACAAGCATTCCAACTCCCTTGTTGCATGGAGTGCTTGGGCAGGGATCATCGCAGTCTCCTGGGTGTTCGCCTTCCTGCTCGCTGAGCTCATCCCGTTCTTCTCAGACTTCCTCTCTCTCGTCCGTCCCTTTTCCCTTTTCTCCAAGCCAGTATTCTAATATATCTTATATATCCAGATGTCGTCCTTGTTTGATGGCTTCTTCGGGTATGCCGACATGCCGCCGCTCTCTTGAACGCCCTCTTACCCTTGCCTCTCCTAGATTCACCTACTGGGGAATGGCCTACCTCATCCTGGTCCCGGCGAGCAAGCGCTGGAGCGGCCCGTGGCGCATCCTCGAAACCCTCGTCAACTACTTCTTCATCATCTTCGGGAATGTTCATGCTCGTTGCGGGGACATACGTGAGTGTCGTCGTCCGGGTTCTCAAGCAACACAATTGCTAACAACCCCACGTCGAAATAGGTTTCCATACAGTCTATCCTCGACAGTTATAAAGCCGACGCTGTTGGGTCTGTCTTCTCATGCGCATCTAACGCGTTATAATACCTTAGAGTCGCCACTAAAATACGCATTGAACTATTATGAATATGTACACCTTATTCGGAGGTGTGAACCGCTACATATGCAGAGATTCCCATTTTCGAGCAAAGTTCAACTTCAACTTCAACCGTGGGAAGCTCGGTGACAGTTACATCACACGGCGTCCGTCACTTCACTCCCCGCTCAGTCATTCGCTTTGTTTGTTGCCCACCACGGCGTTTGCGTCCCCAGAAGTAACATGTTCACGCTGCGCGATACAGCTTCGGCCAATTTACGCGAGGTGCCTCAGGTGAGTTGGGTTTGACAGAGCGTCTGTTCCGAGAGATTGCTATTACAGTCTACTCAGCTCACGGTCTGTCAGTGCCGCCCTTTTTGTGGGCTCTCCACGAGTCGTCGAGTATGCGTTTCATCATTGCAGCGTCTGACTGGGGTACATTCAACCGTGGGAAATTACAAGAATAATTCAATCAAGTTACTGTGCAGGCCGGGAAGAGCCCCGCCGCGTTCCCCGTCAGGTTGACATTCTGGCACGTAAATTGCGCTGGCCCGGTGGGGGAGCTGTTGTAGTACGACGTGAGTTCGAAGGGCACGGCGAGGTTGGACAACTCGGATACTACTCACGAGAGGTTGAAATTCTCCACGTCGATATTTGAACAGCGGCCGTCAGGGGAGCACGCAAGACTCGCTACGGTGGCCCCGCTGGAGGTTCCGGAAATGCTTCGAAGGCCAGAAATCGTCAGTAAATGGGGAAGCGACAATGGGTTCAAAATGCATACTGGGTGAACAGGACGTCTTGAATGAAGGTGTTTGAGGGGAATTGCGCGCAAGCGGTTGCGTTGGTCATGTCTGAGAATTATTAGTGACGTCTACACTGGGCGGCCACGGCGGACTCACAGCACTGCGAAAGAGAAGAGGGTAAAACAGGTTAGCTAAGGACGAGGAGTTTGGGCGTGACATGGTTGACCTGATCGATGACAACCGGATTATCGACGTTGGTCTCGAAAAACATGTCGAAGGTGATATTTTTGACGATACCCGAACCGACTCCGGGGACCGGCCCACGCCTTGAACGGTTATCATTATTATGTTCCTATAAGCAGTGGTGGAAGAGGCAGGACCTTGATGCGAGCCCCGTTCTGGGCGTTGCTCATGATCACATTCCTTCGGGTGTCGGTCAGTGTAAGGAAGCAGATTTAATACAGGTTTGAAGACGACCCACGTCGCTGTGACGTTCTCGACGATGTCGAACATGCCCGCAAATTGGCCCAGTGATCTGAGGAAAACGGGTTGAGTCTGAGGACGACCGGCGAACACGGCTGGGGTTCATACCCAACCGAAATACCACTGGCCAAGGATCGGTCAAACGTGAAAACAGACAGCAATTTAAATGGGAGCGCACTGGGAACCAGTTGCAGTTGAGGTTGGACACGATGATGTTAGTTGCGTTGGGCTGTCAAGCAATGAATTCCAAATATCGAAGAGTCCTGGAATGAATGACCACCTTGAAAGATACACAATCGTCTCCATTAGTTTATGTGCGAGTTTTTAATCGTGACTTGATCACTTGGGAGAGGTCTTAGATTCGAAGCAAGTAGGACAAGATGTTAGCGCGCGCACCTGCGATAAATATCCCATCCGTCCGTGTTCGATGGCCGATGGGTTGAATTCGACACGGCGTTGATGCGAAGATTGTCGTATGTGACGTTCGTCCCTTCGTTGACCAGATTGAACCACTCAGGGCTATTTATCATGTTGATATTTTTACGAGGACGTTGGTTGCTTGGAAGATGGTCATGGTGATGGGCCGTAGGAGCGACGAGTTGGCTGCAAACGCATCGTACCAATCCTGCCAGGATGAGTTATTAGTGTATGGCCGCCCAGAAAATAGGCATACGTACCTGGCCTGCGCCGTCGAGAGTACCTCCCCCATCGAGCAAGATGTTTTTACCGCCCAAGATCCAAAAGGTGATCTGCGTTTGGAACGGGAAGGAGAAGCCATTCTGATGGAAAAAGTCAACAAGGACTTGAAGAAGAAAGCCGGCGCGGCGGGTCCTTCCTGTAGATACATACCCCGCTCCAGTACGGGATGTCGGGATTGAAGCGGATAGTTCCTTGCAGGTCCTGGGCAATGGGCGTTCATTTGACTTTTTTTCGTCCAAGTGAAAACCGAAGAGTCACTCACGATATGTTTGTTGTGCAGATTGGTTTGGTTGAGCCGGGTTGAGATGTTGAGGGTTGTGTGTGCGGGGATGGTGACCTTGCTACACGCCTGAGAGGCGCTCAGAAAGTGCGGTGCGTCGTCTACGCCGTGTCCTTTGGCGACCAGGGTGCAGGCCTTGTCATCGCCTTTTCCCTTGCCGTCTTTATCGTTGCCATTGTCACCCTTTCCCTTTGTCTCCGAGGCAAGTATTGAGGGCTAGCAGCAGCGACCAGGAGCGAGAGAAAACGCATAGTTCCACTTGTGTGTTGAGGTAGGCGCAAGGTAACCGCATTACTTATATTCAGGATCCATCCATGGGCGGTCCGTCTTCTCCGTCCGTGGATCCGTTTGCGCATTTATTTGGGGCAGCTGACCTTGTCGGCGGGCAGTCCTGAGTCGGGATTCTCGCGCTCACGGCCCACGGCAAAAGCTCAACCCGCCCCTAGACCGGATCATCACAACGTTCTCACGCTGCCTCTCACCTCCCTCGCGATCGATGTCGGGCGAACCCTCTTCCTCGGCGCGTCGCGAAAGTGGCCAAGCGCGACCGTGCTCGTACTTCCTGAAAGGAACTTGTATGTTCGGTGAAAACTGCCGGATGAGCCACTCTCCGCCCAAACCAAACGAGACTTTGACCAGCAAATCCGTCGACTCAAAGGAGTGTCCCGACTGGGAGGATGGATTCTGCATTAGAGGGCGCAACTGTCCCCTGAACCACGATCCACAGGTATTTTCATTGCGTTCGCGGTTTGTGCTTCCACAATTCCTTTATAGGTTCTCATTACGGCGAAGCATCGTCGGCAGGCAATGCTGGCCAAGGTCGTGCGGCACAAAGAGGAGGCAGAGCGTGAGCGTAAGCTGCGAGAAACTCTAAGGGAAAAGCACAGGCTTCAAATTGGCCGGGAGGAGGCCTCAAAGACAATTCAGCACGTCGTCCTTGGTTCGGCCATGGTTTCGTTCGGAGCAGGCGCCTCAGTCCAGCATGTCCTTCCCGGTGCCAATTCATGTCGCATCGGAGTATCGAATCTACCCCTGGACGCTACACGCGAAGAGATCGAGTCCCTCTTTACTCAACAGGGCATTACTCCTGGGACGTTCTGTGTGTTGGGGTTGGCGAGATCTCCAGACAACGTACATCTCGAGGCAGATGTTGTTATTGACAAGGAAGAGGGGGAGACGATCGCGGTAGGCCTGGAGGGTATTCAATTCCGCGACGAGACGCTGGGATTCGAGGTGAGCGAGAACGACAGACCGGACGGCATGAAGGCATCTGGGACGCCCACCTCCGATGTTCTTACCTTCTCGCTGAGGGCTCCGTTCGAGTCTATGCTCGTATCCTTTCCTACTGCACAGCGAGCCCTCGAGAAGGCTCGCGACCTCAATCGCGGAATGTGCGGAGGACGCAGGGTTCGGGTTGAAACGAACCGCTACCACGTTGGGGATCCTCATTTTGGAGAAACCGCCGTACGCATCACTGGTCTGCCCTTGAACTGTCCTTTGGTCACCGTGGCCCGTTTTGCGGGTGCCGGTCTGCTCATGAAGTTGAAATCGGTGGATTACAACATCCCGGACGCATTTGAACTGCTCCGGATGAACATCGAGTCCCTGCCCGGAGGGAAGATAATCAAGTATGAAATTGTTTCCGGCGAAAGCGTTGACGGCTTCCTGATCGTCAAAGCTCACTTTGGGAGCTGGAAGCGGGCTAAAGAGATTTACCACTGGTTCGATGGCCGGCGCCTTCCTTATATTGGTGGCACCTCCCTCAAGATGCACCTTCCCGATCCCATTCAGTACGCTCTCTCCATCCCTCTTGCACAGTTCCAAGCTCAGAAGCGAGTATGGGATTCGCTCACCGACGCAAAGAGCAACTCCGACGCATGTTGCATTCGCATTCATCTCCAGAATTTAGCATTCATCCGGGTGCTAGGGGAGGACAAGAAGGCGGTTGGTGCATTGAAAGTGAGGGTGGAAACTCTTGCAGCAGGCGAGAAGCTTGCCCTTTGGCACGCGTCCTTCGCTTCGACAGCCGGCGAGGCCTTCATCTCCTCTCTTTCGTCCCGCACTCGCGTTCACGCCCGACCTGACCCCCGACTACGTGTCATCAAGCTATACGGAGACCCTCCTGCTCTCGAAATGGCCCGTACTCTGATTCGAACAGAGGTAGATCGTTTGAGCGGCCTCGAGTCGAGCGCGTTGCTTAAACCCGAGTGTGTTGGCTTTTTCGTGCGCCGCGGCCTCGGGATTTTGCAGCGCAGATTGGGAGAGGACAACGTGAATCTGAACATCGCGTCGACTGGTTCGCGTATAACTGTTCGCGGCGGAGCGAATGCACAAGAAATGCTGAGGCGAACTGATTTCGCACGCTTCCGCCACCAATTCAAATCCCATCGACACCCAGAGCGGAACGGTGTGTCCGGTTTGCTGCGACGATATCTCGCACCCGGTGGACTTGAGCTGCGGACACACCTATTGCACCGACTGCCTCCGACATTTCCTCACCACCGCCACAGAAACCAAACTTTTCCCGCTGAAGTGCATGGGAGAGGATGGGAAATGTGGTGTCCTGATTTCCATCCCCACAATCCAACGCTATCTTCCACCGCACCAATTCCAACGTCTTCTCGAAGTAGCATTCACCAACTACCTCGAACAATCCAGCCGAGAGCTGAAGCCGTGCAAAACTCCGGACTGCGATCAAATATACCGAGCGACAAGCACACCGGCGGTTGTTGACTGCCCCTCTTGTTTTTCGAGCATTTGCTCGTGCTGTAGCGCAGACGCGCATAGAGGAATGAGTTGCGAAGAGAACAGGATTCACAACGATACCGCTGAACAGGAGCGCCTCAACGACGTGTGGGCGCAAGAGAACAACAGTCAAGACCTGTCCGTCATGCAATATTCGCATCGAGAAGATGGAGGGTTGTAATCACATTTCCTGTCGATGCGGGGTGCACATTTGTTGGAAATGCCAACCGGTGGCGATTTTCGATCGAGAGGAGATATACGAGCACTTGAATGCGGCACACGGTGGCGCCTTTGAGGTGTAAGTCGGTACACATAGAATACACATTTATTCGCGGATCCAACACGCGCTACTCGTACACAATCAGTCTCGTATCAACGACTACATGACAACACAGCCCCAGCCACTTTCTTGCCGTTCTCGCCTTGCCGCCTGTGCTGCCCTTGCCGCTGCCGCCTGTTCTTCCCGATCACGTTGTTGCTGGCGCCATTGCGCGGTATACAGCTCTCGCTCCCGCCGTCTTCGGTCGGCTTCGAACATTTCTTGCACTTCTTGCTGCCGTGCAGCTTCTTGAAGGCGAATGGCTGCAAACCTTCGGTTGGCTTCCTGAACCGCGCGCGCAGCTGCATCCTGTTGAGCCCATAGGGATGTACAGGAACTTCCGGGTGCTCATGACGCGCGAATACAGGGCGGACGGCGCTGCTCTGGGGGTACTGCAAAAAAGCCGCCATGAACTTCGTTCAGATGCGCGTAAATCTGGGTTTGTTCGAACACACGCATGCAGACCCAACAAATGTGCGCGCCGCATTTACACGTCATGTGGTTGCAGCCCTCGGTTTTCTCGATCCAGACGGAACAAGCAGGGCAACGCTTCACCCCATTAGCTCTGGCCCACTCGTCGTTCCGGCGTTCCTGCTCGCCCGGGTCACTTTGAAGTCGCTTGTCTTCGCAGCTAATTCCTTGGTGGCCCTCTTCATCGCATGAGGAGCAAACCGTGAAGAAACAAGAAGGACAGGTGATCGCCGTCGCGTCTGTATTGCATCGGTAAACTTGAGAACAGTCCGGTGTTTTGCAATACTTGAATTCTCTCGGGTGTTGCTCGATGTGGCGCAGAAACGCTGTTTCGAGAAGCTGGTGGAACTGGGCCACAGGCTAAAAAGTGCTCAACTCTTGGCAGTGGGATCGGGGTCTCGCAGGTCGCGTCGTTTCCAAGGCAGGTCAACTGGGAACGTGTCGGCTGCCGTAGAAATGTAGTGACGAAGGCAGCCCAAGCAGTACGTGTGGCCGCAGCCCAGAGTCACTGGATGCGAGATCTCGTCGTAGCAAATGGGGCAAGACGCATCCGTGACCGTTCGTCGAGCTGTCGACCACCGTCTCCTCCAAAGACTCGTCCATCAACCTTCGTCAAGAGGTGTCGGGCCTCTTCCCCGCCTTTGATGATGATCTTGGATGCACCAGGAGCGATAACTGAGCTGTTGCATTCTCCTCTCCCAGTGCCTCTTTCAACGTCGCCATGCCTCGCCGTACGAAGAATCGGATGGATTGTTTCTTCAGAAAGACGGACGATTCCAAAGAGTCCAGCCGCTCGACCTCAGTCTTAATAGCTTCGCGGGCTTGGTCAACAGAGGCAGCGTCACCAAAGACCTTTACTACACAAAGCTTCCAATCGGCTCTGGCGTATGCGCCACTGCGATCGAAGACGGAGTTGAGGAAGCGAGCACCCGCGGGGGATTTAAAGGATCTATGCCAGCAGCTGACGTTGAGCTGTTCGCCGGCCACCAGGTTCTCGACGCGAACTTTCAACGACCCTACTGCCTTTTTATCATCTCCCAAGACCTTGATCTGCATTCTGGTATTGTTTTGAACAGAGAAGATACGAATAAACGCCTTCTTGTTCCCAGCGGCCTCCCCATCAGCGAGCGAGTCCCACACGCGCTTCTGCGCCTGATACTGCTGGCGCGGGATGGAAATGATGTACTCCAATGGATTGGGAAGCCAGCGACGAATGCTTTGATTGCCCAAATAGGGGAGGCGTCCGTCGATGTGGGCTTCCACTCGCTTCGCAGTGTCATGGTTGCTAAAACGCGCTTTCACAGAAACATTTCCTTCGATGTCATCCTGCGCGACGACGTCGAAGCTCATCAAGGCAGCCCCACCGATATTTTCCACTTGCTGTCTCACGATTCGCAGACCAGTATCAGGAATTGTAGAAAATGGGTTTGAGGAATTTGAGTGAATGCGAGCCGGTGAATTGTGAGACCACGTCGTGCGCAACGACACTGGGGAGGCCGGTGATTTTTATGGCACACTGCCAATTAGGTCCGCGCAGATATCCCGGAGGCGGTTGATTCATCTCGACCCGAACGCGACGACCGGCGCAGATCTGGCGATTCAAAAGTTTGACCTTGGCCTCCGCCTGCTCTACAGCTGGCAAAGGTGGCCACCACGCTGCTGGATGGGGCACGCCAGGACAGTGTCAAGGTATCGCAGTCTTTGCGAGCAGCGGTCCCCATCCCATGGGCATTCTCCATCACCTCGAAATGTAACCGCTCCTGCCTGAATTCAATGTCTTCCAAGCCGACAGCAATAGTACCGCCCTCCTCCGAACTAGTGATCAATGTGGCCTCCAAGTGCCCGTCGGGAAGTTCCTTGGTTCCAGTGATGAAGAGGCGAGTCTCATCGACGCCTTGTTGGGTGAATATTGCTTTGATCTCGTTCTCGGTCGCGTCAAGGGGAAGATTCTTTATGAGGATACGACAGGCTTCGAAGCCGGTGACGACCTGCTGTATGGAGATCCCAGCGCCATAGGTGACAAGACTGGTGCCGAGGACGATACGCTGCAGGGTCTGCGTCGCTTCCTTTGCCCTTCGAGCCTCGAACTCGACTTGACGCACTCGTTCGAGGGCGGCTTGCTCAGCCTGTCGAGCAAGCCGTGCAGTTCTTTGCATCTCCACCTCGGCCGCCCGCCGTGCCTCGGCCCTCGCTGCTTGTTCTTTGCGCAATCGCTCGGCTTCCTGGCACCTGGTCAAACTTGAGAGATATTCAAGAGATAAGGCAATCGAATATGTACCTGTGGATCGTGCGCGTACCAGCATTTGGCGCCCTTTGCGCAATGCCCGTCGCGCCACGCATGGCACGGTTTTTCACCTCTCTTAGGTCGAAGGACGTTCCTTGGGAGGGGTACGTATCGCCTGCAGAAGTTCCGACGGATCGATCAACTCCCGATTGCGCTTGAGTTTTCGGTGAGCTTGGAGGCGGTTTGCCGCTCGAGGACGACGGTGCAGCGGTGTCGAGTCGAGGAGAAGGATTGGGTATGACGTTCCCCTCTTTCCACCGCGCGAAGCCTGTCTCTACTCGGGGTGGTGCCAGGACCTCAGACTAATTGAATCGCATGTGAGGCTACATTGCTAACAAAGGAGTTTCAAGAACCTACTGGATGGATAAATCTGCACTTGTCGCCATATGGACAGCGACCGTCGAACTTGCAAATTCCGGACCTTACACGCGACATGGTGGAGGTGAGAAGGGCTGGAAAGGCGGCTGAAGAAGTAGTTGCCGTGGACTATAAAAGGTGGTCGAATAGGCGCTGTATTGCCTCGTTCCTCGAGGGTAATTTTAACCTAATTGGAGCGCCTCCCCCAGTCGTATACGCCTCCGAAGTGACACGCAGTACCAGCATTTCATTGGCTTCACCGGGAGAACTGCGAGGAAAGGCGGAATAAAGGAGTGAGTCCCATGGAGGACAAAACAGGCCGAGGTTCAAGTTGGCTCGGAGTTCGGGTCAGGGTGACTGGCTTCGTGACTGTCACGGAGTTCCAAACTCGGTTTCTGCCAAAATTTCAAGGTCGCGTCGATGAGCGGACATATCGGAGAACCGTTCCATCTCTCGAGCTATGGAGTTGCCCCGCGTCTCAGTAAATCCAAGGCCACGAAATCCTTGCAACCATTCGCCAACGTATTCGCAACCCACGAAAAATTTGCGTCGGGTAGCTCAGATGGATATGTAACTGTAGCGGCTCAGGGAGACGGCGTGCACGTCTTGGATGTATGTTCTCATTCGATAAGGCTGATTCTCGCCGTGTAATGCTATTCCAAAGCTCTCCACCCTCCACCCAGTTATTTCGCACACTCTTGGACCGTCCACGAGCTTTTCCTGTCCCTCGGTCACCCTGAGCGCACAAGAGGGCGCGCAAAATGTATATACCACCTATGCAGCAATCGCTTCCTCTGCCGATCTTCCTCCACAAGATTGTGGTCGGACTATCTGGAAATGGCGCGAAAATCTATCCAGCACTCCTGGGGACCGCGCTTCACAGAAGAAAAAAGCTGCGGTGGTCAGTGGTTCTCCCTCCCAACTATTTGCAAAGCTCATGGTCGTCGCAGATGCCGCATCCCATATCCGAGCTCTATGCATGCAACAGCATACCTCCTCGCTTACTAGCTTTGTCTCCTGCCGGGGATTTAACAGTGATGGACGCGGACCTCAAAATACGGAGCACAGTTCCGTCACCAGTCGGGGGAACTACGCTTCTGAAATCCTTCGTTTTTCCGTCCGAGTCAAGTTCATTCCTGTCTGGTCTTCCTGGGACCTCAGTTATCGTTTTACTGGAACGACATTCCCAAGGCGAAACAACCAGTGTCCGGATTTTGAATGTGGCGGGAGATGGTGAAGCGAGAGAGGTCGCCAACACTAAAATCCCTGTTAAATCAGACGTGTGTTCTCACTTTATTCGTTCTCATCATGTCCTTTCTTAATCAAACCTTGTAGGATATTGCGGACGCCTCGTGTAGCTCATCAGGCTATTTGAGCATCTTGAGTGAGCGTGTTTCGGTGAACCGTATCCGTTTCGTCTAATTCACCCCCCCCCTCAAGCGCGAGAGGGACCCTGGAATTCATTTCAGATCGAGTCGAAGCCCGACGGCATCAACGTTTATCCGGCCGCTCAACCGCTACAGCTCGCGCCCAAATTGCTGACCTTCCTTACCAAAAAAGCAGAAGCGACCCTTGGCGGAGAGATCTCGCTGCTCGCATTGAATACTTCCCTCGTCCTGCTGGCCGCAGTAACCTCCCCAACGCGAAGCATCATACTCCTCCTCTGGGACCTCCAGTACTCCGTTCTTCTCGCCTCTCACGTCCTCTCCATCCCCTCCACCCTCTCCCACCTTTCAAAACTCTCCATAACGCTACGCCTCGTCGCAACCTCCTCACCCCAAGCCCTCCTGATCCTCTCTCCCCCCGCCTCGGAAGCTCAAGTCAAGTCCACGGCGGCAACCCGCTCGAGCATCCTCGTTGTCCCACTGACCGTTCCCCCCATGTCGACTATCAGCAACGCCATGGGACGTGCAGCGGCCGGTGCGCAGTGGTTGGCCCAGCCAAAGGCAACCGACGCCCTCGACGCTGCTCGCGCTCAGGTGCTCGCCGCAGTGCAGGGTGCGCTGGCAGAAAACCAGCCGCAAACTGCGGAAACTGCATTCTCCGACTGGGAGAAGGCTGAACAACGGCCCCCAAGTGAAAAGGAGAAGGTGCCGGTAAGCGTTTTGCCTTTTGCACCTGCAACTGACTGACCTTAACGACAGCCGCCGGTTGCGCTGGGCTACACCTTTGCTCGCGATCTTGTGACGGCTCTGTTGGAGCCCACGAACGCGTATTCGTCTGTGCTCCTTCGGGCCCTCCTCGAGCGCCGCGTCGTGAGCGCGAGCATGGTCGAAGGTGGAAACCTTCTGGCCGCCTTGAAGCTGCGGGGTGACTGGGTGCTTACTCCCCTCCTTTCTTACGAGGGTTGTTGACTCAATGTTCTTTGCCTGCTAGAACGCAATAGAGCTCTGCACTACCTGCGTTACAGACCTCTCCGAACAAGACCTTATGTTCATTCTCCAAAATGTCGCGGAGCACCACCGGCAGACCGCCGGCGCTGGCGACGGGATGGACGTCGACCCCCTGCCGCTCGGCACCGTCTCCAAGCTCACCACATTCCTCAACGGCTGTGTGCGGTATCAGACTGCGCCGTCGACGCTACGGGCCGCGATGCACCACTATTTCACCCAGCCCGAGGACGTGGTTGTGGTGCTAGAGGTGTTGGATGCGTGGGTGGGGAGATGGAAGGACGCGGAAGTGATTGTCCTGCCTTCGAAGAACAGTGTGAACGAGAACGAGCATGGTGTTATCGTATTGAAGGAAGGGTGGCAGAACGAAACTGAAACAGAGTATCCGCCACTGATGAAGGTTTGTTCCCTTCACTGCCCCGCTTCACATTTCTCAAGTTCTGTCAAATCTAGGTCCTCTCATTCATCCAAACCACCCTCGACGCCTCCTTCCTCGCCCTTCTCCAGCACGCCCCAGCGCACGACATCCTCCGCAGAGTTCTCTCTCGCATTGAGCCTGAGATCAAACTCACCGAGCAGGTCGACCTAATGCGTGGGCCGCTCGAGCTCTTCGCGCGCGCGCAGGCTAAGGCGGAGCGCGACGCCAAGGAGGGAAAGAAGGATTCGGCGGGCGATTGGCGAACCCGAAGGCGTATGGTGCACGAACGGCAGGCCATGGCAGTGGATCGGGTTTATCAGTTGGAGGAGCTTGTTCTATAGGGCGTTTTTTTTTCGTCATTGCGATTTTCCTCTTCTTTGATCACGCCCAATTCTCCGTCCGAACGAATACAGAATTATGTGCTGGCAAATACACAGATCATACATTATTCAGCTACTATCTAGTGAGTCCCATCGCCTCCACGCCTCTATATCAGTGCACAATCACCCTTGCCCTCCGTCCTCCTCTACTTCGTCCACCTTCGCCCTCGTCTTCGCTCAACAGCAGCACGCACCCCGCCGCCAGTACAAACGCGACCATGCTGGTGTACACCGGCGCGGCGCGGCTGACGATGAGGAGGACGCCACCGAGGATGGGGGCGATCATACCACCGCTGGAGAGCGAGCTGGCTGAGTACCGGGTGCATTCGAGTGAAAGAGGGCGATACACACATTCGCGAGAGCGCAGACGCGATTCCGCAGGCGGTGCCTCGAACTGCGTAGAAATTGTTAAAGCAGTCGAAATGCAGAGTTGGCAACTGTACCTTTTGTGGCGAAAATTTCGGGAGTCCAGCCATAAAGAACGGCCCACATCGTCTGTCGTCGAACTTTAGAGCCTTAAGGCGAGAGAATGAGGGCAAGAACCCACGGTACTAGCGAGCCCAACGCCGATGGCGCTAATGCGTACTGACCAGTCGCTGTTTGCGGTCTGCGCAAAAACGAAGAGAATGCAAAAGGCAGCGGTGACGAGGGTGCTTCCGGCTAACGACCAGCGCCGTCCGAGGGGCGTGAGTATGAGTTTCGCACCAAGCTGCAAGAGCATTAATTGAGCGAAGAGTCGAAACCGGGGGGGAAAGAATACCAAAGCCCCGGGACACCCGCCGATGGTGAAGATGAGTACGTCCCACAAACTGTCTTCGATTGATTTTGTCCCTGTTGATTCCAGGAGCTTCGGTAGGAAGACGTTGAACATCGTATATGCTGCGCTAAAGTCAGCGGTGTTACTTCTAAGCAAAGCGAAGACCGCACCCAATGCCATCCCGCCCCACGCGGCCCACACCAGCATGGTCGTGCGGCGCCACTCGGGGACGAGCACCATCCTGACGCGCCCTGCCCATCGGTGCGCCCAGTGCGGGACGTACTCCTTCCCGCCGCCGATAGCCTCGTATCCCAGCCCGGGCCCGGGGCCCTCAATCGAATCCGGCGCCGCAGCGGCCGCGGCGGTGTCGTCCACATCCGCAAGGTCCAGCTCACCTGCGAGGCGCGTCGCACCATTGAAACGTGCGATAAGTTGCAGCGCCTCGAGGGCCTCGGCGGGGCGACCAGCGTGTACGAGAAAGCGCGGGCTCTCGTGGAGGCGGAAAAATACGATGCGCGCCAGGAACATGACTAGTGTCTTTGAAGTGGGAAGACGCCTTAGTCTGAGTTGTACAAAATGGGTGGGAGACGCACGATGACGCCGAGAGCGGCGAGAAGGTGTTTCCACCCATTGTTGAGGGCGGGATCGCAAGGAAGGTCGGCTATTACGGCACATGAATGTTGGGGGACTACGGCGAGGGCGATGAGGGCGGCCAAAACGGAGCCCAGGGAGAAGAAGAGCGAGAGAGCAGTGACGAGGTATAACTTGGATTGCGGCATGTGCTCGAGGAGGAGAGTACCATCTGTTGGCATTGATCCCTGAAAGGCAGAGTCAGCAGTTATTTGTGAATAAGTTGAGAAAAGAATAGAAAGATGAGGCCGGGACCTTCGGGCTCGAGCGGTTTTACGCAAGCGAATGAGAATACGCGTAATGGCGCGTGCAAATGCCGCCATAACGCGACCAGATGGCGAATGCACTGCTAGTACGAGTCGAGGGCCAGCAGAGCAGATGAAGCATAGAAAACCGGAGCTTGTACTCACTCCTACAGCACTGCCGAGCAGGAAAAGCAGGAAACACAGCGACGGGAAAGAGTACGAAAAGGAGGCCAATATGCCGAAGAACGCCGTGAAGAAGAGGGTAGCGTTGAAGGCTGTACTCCTCCCCAGTAGGTCAGAGCAGGTACCCCAGCCGACTGCACCAATCATCATGCCGGCGAACATCGTAGAGGATACGACGCCAATGTAGTTGTCCGGCACGGAATAATGTTGCTGGACGCGTGGCAGAACGATTGCTACTGCTTGAAGCCACATCTAGGCAAGGTAAGTCAGGGCACTGGCGTTAGGTGCACTCACGTTGTCGGCCATCCAGCCTGCAGAGTCAAATTTATATTATGTTTGATAATTGGAGGGATAATACCCACCGAAACCGCACAGACAGAGCAGAGTCCATTGGTAGCTGCCCATCCCAATACGGTCAATTGTCTTGTCTAATTGGGTACGAGGATCGCCGTCCAGCTCGTCGAGTAGGTGCTCGACGTCGGGGTCCTCCGCGTCGGGCGCGAGGAAATATGGAGCCATGGTTTGAGAGCAGAAGCGGCGAGCGCGGCCTGAGCGGCCGTTGTAAGCGAGTGAATCCTCCCATCATGATGGCCATCACGAGGAAGACTTAGCCAAGCAATCCCAAATTTCAACTTCGACCCGACTCAAAATGGCCGGTATGCTTTTTATACGTCCACCGTAATATTCCATTTACCGTTTCCTTTGCAGACCCAAACTACTCCGTCCTTCCATCTCCGCCCTTCGACACCATCTCCTCCATCAAATATTCACCAACCGAGGCCGATAAACTCCTTGTCTCGTCTTGGGACACGGTTGGTTCAATTTCTTCCAACTATTCACGTTGAACCCTCATAGTTATCAAGTCAGTGCGGTTCTACCATGCTGGGGACCCGAACACGAAGCCGTCCGAGCAACTCGCCAAGTTTGAACACCGCGCAGCAATTTTAACGTGCTGCTTCTCCGACGCGAGCCATGGCTTCAGCGGTGGGCTTGATGCGACTATCAGACAGTAATTTGCCCTCTTCACGCGTTGTTTTTTTTCGTTAATGCTCGCCCCTACAGTTTAGAAATAGGGACAGAGAAGATTTCAACTGTGGGCTCGCACACCGACGCCGTCTCCGGGATGGTCTACTCGGACGAATCCCGTTGCGTATTGCGCTTTCCCCATCAAATAGACACTGACCAGTCCGCGCCAGATGTCCTCGTTTCCGGCTCATGGGATTGCTCCCTGCGGACCTGGGACACGCGCGCGGCGACGCCGCAACAGGCCGTCACGACAACGCCGGAGCGCGTTTATGCCATCGACATGACGAACCACAACATCGTCGTCGCGATGGCCAGCCGCCTCTTCAACATCTATGACATCCGCAACATGTCGACCCCCGCACAACAGCGGGAGAGCAGTTTGAAGTATATGACGCGGAGTCTCGCGTGTATGTCGGATGGCCAGGGTGCGTGGTTCTGCTACTATCGTTTGATTGGGTGCTTAACGTTAACGCAGGCTACGCGACCGCGTCTGTCGAGGGGCGTATCGCCGTTGAGTACTTCGACCCATCGCCCGCCGCACAAGGCAAAAAATACGCCTTCAAATGTCATCGACAAACCGTCGACGACGTGGACCATGTGTACCCTGTTAACGCCCTCGCATTCCATCCTGTGTCCGTTCCTTTTCCCCTTTCACTATCCCTGTTAACACGTTCCACCTCCCAGATACAACACCTTCGCCTCGGCCGGCTCCGACATGACCGTCTCCATCTGGGACCACAAGGTCAAGAAACGCCTCCGGCAATACCCCAAGCTCACCAACCCCGTCGGTGCACTCGCGTTCAACTGCGACGGGAACGCGACTCGCTGTCGGGGTAGGTTACAATTGGGACCTTGGGGAGAAGGGGATGCATGAGAAGCCCGGGACGGAGATTGGGATAAGGAAGCTGGGGGATGAGGTTAAGGTGCGGTTTTTCTTTCTTTTTGTTGGGACCTGATCATGCTGACTTTATTTTTTTCTTTCCTTTCTAGCCGAAGAACTGGACGGGGTAGCTGTAGGCGAGTCCCTTGTAACTATACTTTCCTCGCAATTCTGCTTTGTGGCCTGGAACAGCATATCCTCAAGACAGCAATTTGGGTAAGTCTGAGTGAAGTATGAGTCCTGATTGACCGCACCTACTTGGTGGGTAGTTCCAAAATACCCTTTCTTAGCATCTACGCGCCGCTTGGTCTCTTGACGCGCAATTCACAACTCCTCCCGAAAGGCTATTCTTCGAGCTCTCGAACACCCGTTTACTCGTGAACTCTCTAGCCCTTCGGAACATGTACTTGAAGCCTCTATGACCCGCCGGTCCCACTTGGGCTTGCCTAGCTTGCTTGTGGTCTCCTCGCCGTGCGTGGCTCGTTCCGTTGTCATACATTCTTTTGTCTCGTCGTATGATATTTTCGTTTGCACTCTAGCATGATAAAAATTGCATATTATGTACGGATGTTTCAAAAAATTGCGGGAGACGTGGGACGTGAGAGAGAAAACATGCAGACTGAGAGAGTATGAAGAAGAGAACAGAAAAGATGTCCATTATTCAGCTGAACCATTGCTCTGCTTCTCCTTTTTCCATGCGACGAAATCATCTAAAAGTGTTGGCCATGCCTGTTTAAATAGTCGGTCAATATGGGTAAAGCGCAAAGCCGAGTGATACGCACGCCGTCGGCCTCGTAGTCCTGCAGTGAGGGCTTCACGGTTCGACAAAATTCAAGCATCTGTGGATCTCTCAGATGAAGCTCGACGGTTTGAGGGTAAGAGAGTCTACCATGCTCCATAAATCCTTGTTGGTGGCTTTGTAAGTTCCCTTTTCCTATTCCCAATGTCAGATGGGGCCGAGAACGCGTGTAGAGTTTCCATACCGCGATAAACTCGAGCACTTCCGACATGATTGGGTATTGCGGAACGAGGAGGACTCCCTAGAAGGCCGCCGACACCTGAGGTCGCATTCATGAGGCAGTCCAAGAGAGGAGAAATAATTAAACGCACATCCATCTCAATATTTCGGGATTGTCTGGGCGCAAATGGTTAAAAGCCTGCGAACAAATAGACTGGATGTGACGCACTCGGCCTTGGCTAGTGCGAAGCAAAACGTGTAGAGGGTCTGGAATGCGGCCTTGGGGTCCGAGGCGTACTTATTGTACACAGTCTTGTCGTACGGGTCCTTCTTTCCGCCGGTCGCCTTTGGCGCCGCTTTCCCCTGAATCAACAGCTGGTCGAGATCTGAGATGGCCATCGAAAGCTGCGGGATGGAGGAGATCCTGACCGCGCAGTTAAGGATGGTGAGAGAGGGGGAAGCCAACAGATACTCACTTGAGCGTGTCCGTGCCCTTGGTCCATTCCTCCTTCGTGAACTTTCCCATCTCCGTTGCCTTGAGCTGCCATGCAAGGATGAGGGGCATTGAGCCATCAAGCGGCATCTGGGCGTCGGTGCACAGCTGCTCGAATCCTTCGGGCCCGATGCTATTGGGATCGTCGTCGTCGGCATACTTCTTGAACAAAGCAGCAGCGCGGTCCGGGCTGTAGGGCTCAACCTTGGAGACCGACAGCTGGGCCTTGACGGGGACGGAGGTGCGGCGGGCGCTACAGCTTTAGGTTTCGACTGAACTGTGGGTGCTACTGTCGGCGGGGGGATAGAAATCTAGGCAAAATGAGGACTTGGAAACACCCGGGGAAGGCAGCCTGCTTACCGGTGGTGTCGGGATAGATTTGGACGTACTAGGTGCAGGTTCGTCATCACTGTGGATAGTGGTTTTAACGGAGTGAGAAGAGAAGCAAAAGAGGGAGGAAATCCGCATGTGTGGGCTTCCACATGCAGCGGTGCACGGTGGAAGAAGAAACGGAGCAAGAGACGGTGAAGGCTGTTGAACTCACGCCGGGAAGGAGTCGCTTTCGCCCTGATCAATTGATGTCAATTTGAATGCCGTGGAAAGGGTTAAGTCCCGTGACCCACTTCAGAGCTTATTTCGAGGCGCGCCAGAAATTTATGCGAAGGAAGGAAAAGGAATGGGAGAGGCGCGGGAAGAGGTGAGCATACGAATTATGGGGAAGAGACCAAGAGCGTACGAGATATCTATGATTTTCTTGCTTTTCTTCGGCGCTGCCTTTTTCACAGTGGCTTTCGCGGTGCTTGTGCTGGCCTTTGCTGCAGTTGTCTTCGCTTTCTTCGCAGCCGGCGCCTGCAACGATAATGAGCGTCGTATCGCAGACACGATAAAAATAAAATGAGGGTAAACTACCTCGGATGACTTTGCAGTGGCTTTTGGCGCCTTGGTCGTGGTCTTTTTAACCGGGGCAGGCTTGGAGTCCACTGGGCTGTCGTCCTTGCTCGATCCTGCAGACTGGCGGGCACTGCTGCGGGTGGCTCGCGTCGACGAAGTGGCCTCTGTTACCGGGGCGTCTTCTGCGCGTTTTCGCTGCCGGAACGAGGTGGACGAAGTGAGTTGGGTGGTGGCATTCATGGCAGGATAGGTCACCTTGGGAGGCATTGTCGATATCACGGTGTTGTGGGTGGAAGGGAAAGCGCGCGCGCGTTTTATATTAGGTGATCTTATTGTGTCACGCTGTGACTCCTCCGCTCCGCTCCCACCATGGCTGTCGAGGTTTTCAATCCAAATCCGACCATTTTTGCGCCAGTCAAGCCCACAAAAGCATCCTTAAAGATAGACCATCTGTGGACGAGCGATCCCTGCTGAAATCCGCAGGGATGGAGAGGAAGGAGACTCGGAGGAACCGATTGACCAGGATGAAATTTTTGGCAAGTTTATGGACGTACTTCCCATCCTTGGCTTTAAATAACCGACTAGCGTAGATTTGATACGTTCTATATACGATCCCGAGCACCCAAATACGCTTGAGGAGTTGCGTGTGGTGTCTGCCCCCCAGATAACAGTCAACGGGAACCGCGTCAATGTCGAGTTCACCCCCACCGTGCCGCACTGCGGAATGTCAACTCTTATCGGTTCGCATACTTACCCAATATTTTACTTGCTCTAATTGGGACCCTTCCAGGGCTATCTATCCGTGTCCGACTCCTCCGCGCCCTCCCAAGTCGGTTCAAAATTGATATCACTCTGAAGCCGGGATCGCACCAGAGTGAACTAGCTGGCATGCATCTTCACAGCAGACTCACCCTGGCGCTCATCTTCTGTGCAGTTAATAAACAGCTGAACGACAAGGAGCGGGTAGCGGCGGCGCTCGAGAATCCGGCTCTCGTTCAGACGTTGGAGCAATCGCTGGCCTGACGCGTCCCTTCGAGGACAGCCAGCTCAGAATTGATTTTCCCCACCCAATCTGTATCCATAGCTTTGTAAATGAGAGATGGTTGACTTTGTACCAAAATCAGGACTTCCGCGATTATTACGTAATGTTCAAAAGGCAGGCACAAACGACCATGTCCGACACTCAGATATCACCCCGCCAGTACCAAGAAGAGGTCCTCGACCTCGCCAAAGGAACCAATGTCATTGCTGCACTAGATACTGGAGCAGGGAAAACATACATTGCCCTCTTGCTCCTCAAGTGGACCTCCGCCGTACAACCAAACTCCAAATCAATGTTCTTGGTCCCCAAGGTCGCTCTAGTCGAGCAGCAAGGCCATTTTGTCGCGTCACACAGCGCGTTACGCGTCCTGAAACTCCATGGCGCACTCGAAATCGATCTTGGCGATAGGTATTCACGCGCTTCGTCCGTACACCGAGCGATAACTGAGCGCGACGATCGGTAGAAACGGCTGGCAACACAAATTCGACGCCAACGACGTGTTCGTAATGACGCGTAAGTCGCCAAATTGACGCGATATTCAACGGGGATAGTGATGGACATCCAGCTCAAATCCTTCTCAACCTCATCACCCATTCTCTCTGGGCGATTGACAAGGCTAGTCGTGTTGGCGAACCCTTGCATCCGCGTCGACTCAATGTTCCCAGATATCTCTCATTATATTCGACGAATGCCACCATGCTCGAAAGAACCATCCGTACAATGGAATTATGCGAGAATACTTTGAGGTTCCCGCCGCGTCGGTGGGTAGGCTCTTCTCGCGTCGTTCTTTCCAGGTTGAGCTCTTTTTCAGCGCCCAAAGATCTTTGGCATGACCGCCAGTCCGATTTATAACATCCGGGACACCACAGGAGCCCTTGCTACTCTGGAAGCGAATCTCGATTCAAAGGTCGTCGCAGTCCGCAACCACATCGATGAGCTATCTGCGCATGTCGCCAAAGTCTCAGAGGTGGGCAGTCTTTCTACTCGTTCTCACACCTCCTAACAACTGAACTGAACACAGCGGATTTACCAATACCCATCCCCTCCCGAAGAATACCACGACTTCCCCTCCCCGACGCTTTGGATGTGTCTAAGTGTTTTTGAAACGACGCTCCGCAGTCTCAACGTCGGCTGGGATGATATCGAGCGTCGTCGTGCCACTACCCTGTCCAACTTGGGACCCTACTGCGCCTCGCTGTATCTCTATTTTGAGGTCAACCACCGCCTCGCGCCGTTTTGGAAGGACGTGGTTGAAAACGGCGAGATCACCAACGAACCCCCGCACTTGGCCGAAATACTCCAAATCCGGGAGATCTTAGCTGCCTACGATGATTTCTTTGCTCCCTCGATGCCCATCTCCGTCGAATGGTGCTCCCCAAAGCTCAGATCACTAGCTGACATACTCATTTCCCACGGTTCAACCTCCTCCATAATCTTTCTTAATCAGCGTCATCACGCTGTATGTCTGGCCAAGGTCCTTCCGCGCATACCTGGGTTAAGCGCAATAAGATGCGCGGAGTTTATTGGGAGGGGCGATACTTCTGACGGAGTGTCCAGGAAATCTGATCAGGCTAACACAATGCACTCGTTTCGTGCAGGGACTATAAATCTGAGTTGGTGCTCTTCTTTTCCCCCATGTCGCGATTTACTAACTTCACTTGTATCCAGTCATCGCGACGGCGGTCGCCGAAGAGGGGCTCGACTTTCCGGTATGTGTTTCGTCTTACTCCTTTGCAGACGGTGTTGAACCTAGCGCCACAGACCTGTGACCTAGTTATCAGGTTCGACCCCCTCCAACATATGATCGGATACGTCCAATCGCGTGGTCGTGCGCGCAGCAAAGCCTCCAATTTTATTATCATGGTCGACGAGAACGATGCAACCCAATTGCAGAGATACAAAGCGTTCGCAGAAATGGACCCCGAACTAAAGGCGATTTATCGCTCCAGGCAGGATGATGGTGCCTTGGATGCCGACGACGATATGGACGAGGAAGAGATCCACGCAGCGGATCTTGCGGAGAGGGAGCGTCATGTGGTAGCCTCCACCGGCGCCGTTCTAACTTTCGACAACGCGATCGGCCTTCTCAGTCGACTCTGCGCTCTCATCCCTCACGACACATTTACCCCTCCACACCTCCCCAGATATTCCGGAGACTTCCAAGCGACTGTTCAACTTCCCACGAGTCTTGGTGTTCCGCACCACCATCTCTGTTATCGAGGCCCCGTCAAGCTTTCGAAGAAGGAGGCGAAGCGAGCGGTTGCGTTCAATGCAGTGAAGCAGCTGCTTAAGCTAGATGTGTTTGACCAGCACCTGCTACCGGTCTCGATTGCCCGAAAGGGTCACGAAGATATCGATGGGACACCGCTCATTGATCTCAACCAAGTGCCGAATATAATGCGCGTCTCTGTCAAGGATCCTTGGACCACACATTACTCTGGAAAACTCTGGATTCACCCGATATTCATCGACAATCAACACGTTGCTGGCTTGGTTACAGGGACCAGCCTCTCTCCTGTCGAATTTCGCCGTGGGGCGTCGCTCCTGCGCACCAGTGACGCGGAACTCCTCCAGTTGGATGGGCCTCAACAGCGCGAAATCATGAACATTTTCACGAAAGAGTGTATCTGGTATCGACTGACTGGGTCGCCTGTCGACAACTTGACCCTTTACCTCGTTCCAATTGCAGAAACAGGACAACCCGACTTTTCCGCCTTGCATGATCTCGTTGCCTCCCCGCGCAGTGAATGCAACTGGGACGCCATCGACGAAAGTCACTACGGTCGTCTCATGGTCATAAACACGAATCTGTATGGGAAACAGTACCTTCTGCAACGGATTCACAGCAACGTTTCCCCTGCCTCAGTGCCTCCCGACGGCTCTCCCGAGGCTGAATTCCCGACCTATCATGGATACTGGGTCCACAAATGGACGAAGAAGGCCAGCAGCGTGAAATGGCTTCCGCATATTCCTGAGAGTGGACCATTACTCGAAGTGAGAGCGCTTCCGCGCTCAACTTGCGCAGACACCGAACCAGCTGCGACGCAAACATCGCATGTCCTTTTTCCTCGCGATTGCTGTCGATGGATCAACATTTCTGCGGACGTTCGCGCGGCCCTGAATATTTTGCCCGCTCTATATCACAGACTCACGAATGTCTACCGTGCCCAGCGAGCCCGGGCCTCCCTTTCCCTTCCACCAATTTCCGAAGACAAGTTGATTGAAGCGTTGACACTACCATGTTCAAGAGCTGGCTACAGGTTCGTTTTGGGTCCTGCTCAGAATTCTGGGTTCTGAGCTTGGAATATTATTTCTTTAGCAACCAGCGATTGGAGACGCTCGGAGACGCGGTGCTCCAGCTTTGCACTACGGTTCATTTATTCAACAGATATCCGAATAGGCACGAGGGCCAACTCTCGTCGATGCGCCAAATCGGTGTGTGCAACAATTTTTTGCTCTCTCGCGCAAAGGACATTGGGCTTGAAGCATTCCTCACCTGCGAAACAAGAGATCTGCGGACGTGGCGGGCTAGCATTCAGCGCCCATCATCCCCCGACTATTTTGGCCGGTGTATATCGCGGGAATTCCCGCGTTGAAGTTTGCAGGACTGCATGGAGGCCATATTGGGTGCAAGCTTCTTGACTGGAGGAATTGGGATGGCGTTACAATCGGGGAAATCTCTGAACCTCGACTTTGGGGGACCCACGCCGTGGAATATTCGATATCGTGTTCCTCAGACGTCGGCAGTGCCAAGTATGTTCTCGGCCCTGGAAGAGGTGTTGGGGTACTCGTTCAGGGACGGAAAATTGTTGGTTGAAGCACTCACCCACGCGTCGTTTGACAACGAGACTACGAACTCGTACCAGCGGTTGGAATTCCTGGGAGACGCGGTGCTCGATTTGGTCGTGATCGACTATCTCTATCGGGTATTCCCTGCAACATGTACATCCTGACCAGCTCGCTTGGCCGAGGACGCGTGCTATTTGTGCACCGGCACTGGCGTATGTGGGTGTCCGGAAATTGAAGCTGCACCAGCTCCTGCTCGTGAACAATGTTGAACTGAGCATGGAGATCGACCGATATGTGCCGCAGCTCGAGGCTTGCTCGGGCGAGGAGATCGTTCAACGCGGCTGGCGGTATGACCCTCCCAAGGTGTTGAGGAGAGTTCCATGCAAATTTCGACTTGATAATAACATATATATATATATTTGAAAACAGCGACGTGTTCGAAAGTGTAGTCGGAGCAGTTCTCGTCAATTCAAATTACGATTATGAGCGGACGGCCTCGGTGGTGGAGCTCGCCATGGAAGACGTTTTGGAGGCTTTAACCCCCTTCACCCGAAGGGACCCAATTACCGAGTTGATGGAGTGGGCAGCGTCCGCCCAGTGTATAAGCAGCAAACAGATTCTCTTCCAGTTCGTTGTACCCCATTGCGCACATCCTGCCAGTGCTTACTGACCAACTGTTCGCAGGAAAACAACTTCAGCATTACCCAGCACGACTGCTGTGACCACCATCGTCCATGGTGTCGTCGTGACTAGCCCAGTCGTCTCCCCCAGCGCGCTCGTCGCGAAAAACCTTGCTGCAGAACGCGCTCTGGCTGTGTTGGCGGACTTGACAAACGAAAAAAGCCTCGCGCGTTTGTGTGATTGTCAAAAATCACGCACACCGCCGCAAGTGCCTGCGATGGACGTAGATGGCCCTGTTTAGCTAGGCGTTGTACTTGGGGCTTAATTAGTTGTGACTCTTGCCGAGATGCCGACGTGTTTGTCAGGTGAATGTGACCAATCGCGCTTGCCTCCTGCTCTCATCCCGACTGTCAGCAGCGCACCAATCATGAACAGTGTCAAGCTGAAAACCCTTCTTGCACAAGACATTCCCGATCCCACAGACTTTCCCAAGGAGACGCCCTCTCTACGCACGCTCGACTCGGCTGTTCGGTGTCCCATTTGCTCGGATTGGTTCGATGGGCCTGTCTCTCTACTTTGTGGGCATTGTTTCTGCTCTATGGTAGGACTTTCTTCACTTTTGAATGTTTATCTTACGGGCATAATTTGTGGCTTGCAGTGCATACGCAACGTCATCTCGACGCAGGGGTCCAAAGCCGTATGCCCGACTTGTAGGGTGAACATGAACGAAAGTCAACTGCGGCCAAATCCTGCGATAGAGGATATCGTGTCTGCATGGAAGCTTTCTAGGTGTGAATCCCATGTTCCCTCTTATCATCGTCTCCATACTCAAATGTTTGTGTCAAGACCATATGTTTTGGACCTAACAAAACCCAAAGAGCCAGAGCCCGCACCGGATACATCTGACCAGCAGCTGACGAAGAAACGCAAACGGAGTCCGAGCTGCGTGGCGGGGCCCTCACGCACATCGAGCAACGACGCGAAAAGTGATATGGATATCCCATCCTCGGACGCGCCGACGGGTGATGTTCCGAAACGTACTTCCTCACGTCCTCCTCTCTACCTTATTGAACACTGCTCCTCAGCCGATACCACCGTCCAATGCCCCCTCTGCGCTCAAAGCATGCGATACAAGGAGCTCGACAGGCACATTGAGAACAATTGCGCGACGAGCCCGCCGACATCGGCTGGCGCAGCTCCGAAATCCCAGAAGGCCATATGGTCCAGCATTATGCAATCCAAGTCAAAGGGCAAGGAAAAGTACGTCTCCGTCTTGATGCGAGTATTTGTGTGCGCGCTAATCGAGATAGAGCGACGCCCGCAATTGACGAGTACCTCCCCAAGGTGTCGTATGACACGCTCAAGGACCGGCAGCTGAAGGACAAGTTGGTGGAGCAAGGGTTGGCTGTGAACGGGGACCGGCAACTGTGGGCGGAGCGCCTGCAAAGGTGGGCATCATCCTCCTCCTTCCTCCCTCAACTATTTGCTTTATTGCGTTGTTCTTACTGAGCCTTGGTCAGGTGGACGATGCTTTGGAACGCCAATCTCGACAAGTCATCCTTGAAGAGGCAGAGCCGGGGTGATTTGCACAAGGAGTTGAAGCGATGGGAGGAGGAGCGGAAGAATCGGAAGAAGAAGACGACGGTGGATGAGAATCATCTTGTGCGTACTGAATCTCTCTTCCCCCAGACCCTCTGTAATATTGTATTCTCAGAAAACGCAGAACGCCGAGTTCAAGAAACTTGTAGCGGCAGCAAGGCCGCAAAGCAAGGGGTCCGGAGTGGTGGCGTCCTCTTCGCCGCCGACTTCCTCAGCAGTTGGGCCCTCTGAGCAGGATGTCATCGTTATAGACGATGATTTGTAGAACTATCTAGACTGGGGGATATTCGTCGGAGCCTTGACTCTCCATCTGTATATTATTTAGACTTGAATTGACCGGCGCAGTGAGACTCAAAATCGTGAAGATAATATACAAATGCACAGAGATTCAAAACAAAGCAGGTAGTGTAAGCACTAAACGGTGCCGGCTCTCCCTCTTAAAACTTCCCTCACCGTACTTCGCTCTCCCAATAGCGCAATAATTTGCCACCTCTGGTCCCTCACCTCCCTATCCTTCAGCAAGACCACGTCGCGGTCAGCATCACCACCGGTCCCATCATCGTCACCCATGAAGCCCAGGCGCATTGCAGCGGCGGACCTGTTGGGGATGTCGGCGGGGGAAACGGTAAAGAGGGTGTTGAAGGACGCGGTGGTGAGGACGGGCTGAGTGCGCGTGTGTATGGAGCGCGAGGTGGAGGGCGTGATGGAGGAGATGGTTTGGGAGGTGGAGGTGAGAGTCAGGGCGTGTGTGAGCAGCTGCTTTAACATTGCCTGTGGAGGTGTTCAGTTGAAATATCTATCGATACGTACAACGCAGGAAGGGCATACCTCACACGCCTGATTCATGAGGGATGGGACGGCGCGACTCGGCGCACCAAGGTTGTTCTGTGCACAGATGAGGTTCATGCGGTCCGCAATGTGTTTGACCGTCGGTGCGCCAGCTGTGGCGGCAAGCTGCACGGGCACGTGGCTGCCTGCTGGGTCGCCGCGCTCCGGGAGCAGAACCACACCGCGCTCGGCAGAGATTTCGTCGTGCAGCAGGGGGCGTGCGTCGAGGGGCGCGGCTTGGAAGGACTTGAGGCGCTCACGCTCACGCTTACCGAGCGAGAGAGTCCAGCGTTTGAGGCGCGCTGAGCGGAGGGACAGGGCGTCGACGTCTTCTTCGGGACCTTGGTACGGCAGGACGCGTCGGCGCTTTCGTGGTGGGGGCTTGGGGCGCGGGGCAGCAGTGGGAGAAGGCGGTCGTTTGTGAGTCGTTGCGTCGAAGAGGGAAATTATTAACGCGTTGTGCAATTGAACTGATGATAAGTTAGCTGCCGTCGAGTGACCACAGGAGTGTCCGCACCAAGGTTCGGGGTATCGAGAATAACGCGGATAGCTTCGTCGAATTCGGTGCGAGAGGTCTGGCCGGTCACAAACAAGTTCAGGGTCGCAAAGTAACCATCCGCCTTGGGTCCCAGGTGTCCCTTGAGCTGTGTCTTGAGGGTCGATGTGGACGAGAGCGACATTATGGAGGATACCAACGCCCGAGTTCACTGAGGCCAATGAAGGCAGGAGGGAGGTCGACGCCGTGCGAACCAAACGATCGTACATCCTGGCACAGCAAAGTCGCTTATTTTTTTTCGTTCAACTTTCATGGCGCCGACTCCAAAACCCGCAAAGGGCCCTAGAAAATCTAACAGCCCCGCAAAAGCACCCAAGGATTCAAAGCCTGAACCTGGGCCTTCAAAACCAGCCCAGCCTAGCACCCAAAAAGTCATTCCGGTCGAAGAACCGGCGGACTTGGAGGACGCAGACAGCGACGAGGACTCGGACGATGAAGGTGTCGACGAGGCGGGGATGGAGCGTCTTATGAAAGCACTGGGCGATGATGGGCTGGACGAATTCGAGACGCTGCAGCTGCATGTTACGCTCGGAGGAGATGTAGGGGATGAAGGAGACGAAGACTCGGACGATACCTCGGACGAGGAGTTCACCCTCGGAAAAAACGGAGAGGAAGCCAGTGACGGAGAGGGCTCCGATTCCGACTCAGACGGGGATGAGGGTGAGTTTGAGGACGAGGGTGAGGAGGAGGAAGGTGTGGATGGGGACGGGGACGTTGCGCTGGACGACGTTGAATCCGTCGATGAAGACGCGGTCCCTCGGCAGAAAATCGAGATTGACAATACAGTGAGTCCAAACCCGTCGTTTCTTTTAAAAGTACAGTCTCTAACTATCTTCTAGGTCGCTCTCGCACGCATACGCGACACTATTCAGCTCGACCGCTCCCTTCCCTGGACCGAAACTCTGGCATTAACGTACCCGGAGAGCATCACAGTCGATGTCAATGACGACCTAAACCGGGAGCTTGCATTGTAGGTTCTTCGTTTTCTCTTTCTAGACCCCTCCTCAATTCTGCTTCCCCCCAGTTACAAGCAAGCCCTTCACAGCGCTGCGGCTGCCCGCGCCCTTGCCGCCAAACACAACTTCCCCTTCACCCGCCCGTCAGACTATTTCGCGGAGATGGTCAAATCGGATTCACACATGGAGCGCATCCGACAGCGTCTCCTTGACGAGGGTGCGGGAATCCGGAAGAGCGACGAGAAGCGCAAGGAGCGTGAAGGGAAGAAGTTTGGGAAGCAGGTGCAGATTGAGCGCCTCAAGGAGCGCGAGAAGGGGAAGAAGGACATGGAGGAGAGGTTGAAGGGCCTGAAGCGGAGTTGGTGTTTTTTTCTTTGCTCTAGGAAATCGACTCTGACCACATACTTCCAGAACGCGGGGATGTCCTAGACAAACCTAACGTCGACGACGACGCCTTTGATATCGCGGTCGAGGACGCCATCGCGGACCGGCCAGCAAAGCGTGGACGTGGGGCGGCTCCCAGTGGACGCGGCGACCGTGGTGGTGACCGTGGTGGTGGACGGGGAGGCAAAATGAGCAGGACCGGGCGCGACCAGAAATTCGGCTTCGGCGGCGCGGGGAAGCGCTCCAAGTCTAACACACGCGAATCCACTGATGATTTCGGGGGCGGCAGTTCGCGAGGCCGTGGAGGTGCGCGAGGTGGGCGAGGTGGCGCGCGGGGTGGAGCTTCGCGGGGCTTTGGACGCGGCGGTGGAGGCTCGCGCGGTGGGGGACGCGGGGGTGCAAGGGGCGGAAGTGCAAGGGGCGGGAGTCAGAGGCTCGGGAAGAGCAGACGCGAGGGGGCGCGAAGCAGGACGTAGTTTCCCAAGGTAGTAATTTGAATGAATGCTACTTGCGGGACATTGATATTCCTCGCTTTGACCATTTGGTCAGCTGCCCCCCGTCGGCCCGCCGCTTCCCGACACACAAAAATGCGGAGTCAATTGTCGCCCCGCCCTTAAGTCGCGCCATGTTCGCAGGTTTGGTCTCGGTTCTGCTTCTAACCGGTGTCCGGGCCTCCCAGGACTACACCCAATATGTCCATCCTTTCGTTGGAACTGAAGGTACCCTTATCAACCTACTTCGCTATGTGATCCTCAACTTCGACAAGGTGCCATTCCTGGAGTTGGTTCTTCCCTGACGCGTATGTGTGCACAACTTGAATATTTAAATGTCTGCAGAGCAGTCTCGGCGGCGGAAACATGTTTCCTGGCGTCGCCCTACCTTTTGGCGCAGTCAAAATTGGAATCGACACCTCCGTAGTCAATCTTGACCAAGGCGGCATCTCGAGTGCGAATAGTGGATACACACCCAGAGGCAACTCGACGGGATTCTCGCTTCTCCATGTCAGCGGTACTGGCGGACGTGAGTACTAGATGGACTTGAACTACGACGTCCATATTCGTGTTCAACATTCCCAGAACCAAAATACGGAGTCGTTTCACAAATGCCTCTCGTTGGCTCGATTGAAGGACAGGGTATCAACGTCGCCAACAATTTGACATATCTAACCAACAGGACGAACGAGCACGCCGAGGTTGGATATTTCCGCACCACTTTCGACACCGGCGTCACCACCGAGGTCGGTCTCGCATTACTTTGTTCTTCATGTTCGCCGAGTTGAATGATTATCAACCTATCTGCTGGCAGTTGACTGCATCTCAGCATTCCGGAATCCTCCACTACACTTTTCCTGCGGCCGTGCCAGTGGTGTCCTCAAATACCAGCGTCACAACCGACTCATCAGCGACGGGAGAAATCTCGAGCTCCAACACCACCGCTGGGAGTCAAGTCCACGTCCTCGTTGATCTGGCGCACGTATTACCCTCTGGAGGAGGCGGATTCATTGCTCAGAAATATGTCAAGGGCGAACTGCACGTCGCGAGCGACTACTCGGGGTACAGTGGAAGCGCCTGGTATGATCTAGGTTGGAATCAAGGACAGGCGTGGCAGATATGTGCGTTTAAAGTATCCCAGCATCTTCGACGCTCAGTCGTGTGGCAGTTTTCTGCGGTAACTTCTCTACGCCAGCCTCGGTCGCCTGGACTTTTTTTACGCCCTACAATTTCTTGATTCCGCCTGTGACTGCCCCGACTTTGTCGCCCTATTACGACATCTATGCGTCCGATACCCTTGCCATCGGCGCTCTTTTCACCTGGGAGCACGACGCAGAGTTTCAGCTCGAGTCGAGAGTCGGAGTCAGCTTTTTGAGCGAAAAGAAGGCGTGAGTTTGATTTACTTTATGCATTCTTAAGCCGCTTCTTACAACTTCCGGCCGTAAGTTGCGAATTTGTCCGAGCGGAAGTACCGTGGAAGCAGACATTCAATGAAACTGTCCAAGCAGTCAAAGATGCCTGGAATACGTGTGTTCATTTGTAGTAAACAATTCACTCAAAACTGATTGCGAACATGACAGTGAAATTCTCTCGGCCATCACAGTCCCAGACGAAAATGGAGAGGCCAATGATACTCTCCTTGGGTTACTTTATACCCATCTTTGTGCGCCATTATTATTGCCTCCGTAAATGACTGACTATGGTCTGAGATGGCCCACATTCGTAGATGGATCGGCCCTGATGCCAACGGACCGTACTGGCGAAAATCCAGGTTGGACCTCGTCGGAACCGTACTATGACGATTGGTATACTGTGCGTATCGCCATGCTCAGATTGCGGTATTAGATTTGATATAACTTGCACAGCTGTGGGACAGTACGCACCGACCTAGTTCCTCGCCCGTGTGCTTCGTTTAATTCCCCGCGCAGTCTTCCGATGCACCACGACCTTTTATCATATGGTATTCACCGACCGCTACGTGGGGATGCTGCGATCCTTGATTGATACCTGGTAGGCACGCCTTCCTAACTCTCCAGTTGGGTGGAGCTCATTCAGTTTGAGCCAGGCGTCACGACGGTTATATGCCCGATGCTCGGAGGTACGTCCTTTGTTTTGGACGCGATGGAATCTTCTGACGGGAAATCGTGCAGCGGAAACGAAAATGGGCGCACTCAAGTAGGCTTTACCTGCTTTTTCTACTATTTTTAACTGAGCCCCGGTCAGGGGGGCTCAGACTCGGATAATGTTCTCGCCGATGCCTATACGAGAGGCTTGGACAAGGTTTCGACGATCAACTGGCATGACGCCTACAACGCTATGGTACTTAGGCCCTACAATCTCTTTCTATACCTCACGATCACACAGCTCACAAACGCGGAACAAGTGCCGAAGCGAAACATGGATTTCAATGCCTTTGATGGGGGGACCAAGGAAGGCAGGAATGCTTTGCCGGACTGGAAAGCGTACGGCTATATCACCACTAATTATTCCAGATCGATCTCGAAAGGTGGGATCTGGACTTGCCCGCATGGTATTGCAAAATAACGCCGAGTGCCCAGGGGTTGAGTATGCTCAGAATGATTTCGGTTTGTATGTGGTCGGGAAGGGCCTAGGCAAGAACAGCGATGCCACCAAATATTTGAAGCGCTCAGAGTTCGTTTACTCCTTCCTCCCAAACCGATTAATCGTGATGGGATATCAGGAACTGGAAAAATTGCAGGTCACTCATTTGCCCCCCAAAAAAAACATCACTGACCCCAGGATTATACAGTCTGGAACGAAAATGCCACCGCAGATTTGACCCCAGCTGGCCTGGGTGTTTTCACCGGATTCTTCGGTGCCAGAGCTGCCAACGGCTCGTTCGACCAGTCGGTTAATGTGACGAACTGTGGTGGGTGTACCTGGGGAGACGTAAGTGAGCACCTTCAAGACACTCAACCAGTCCTGACTGTAGACTCCAAGCTAACGTACGAGGCCCTCATATGGGAATACTCCTTTACCGTGCCCCACGATATCGAGGCGCTCATCCAAAAGATGGGTGGTGCGACTGCATTCGAGGCTCGTCTCGACGCCTCGTTCGTCAACGGGTTGTCTGCCGGAAGTGGAGCAGCTAACACCGCTGGAACGTTCGTTTTCATTCTCTGAAAGCTACCTCCACCCTGGATGTCCTTTGCAGCGCTCTCTTCAACCCGGGGAATGAGCCGAGCTTCATGACCCCATTTTTATACAACTACATTCCTGGGAAGCAGTACAAGACAGTGGGAAAGACGAGATACATCGTGAATACTTGTGGGTTTGCAATGTTAGCCCGCCACTAAAGCTGAAGAAAGATTGAGACTACACACTCGAGAATGATGGTATTCCTGGGAACCAAGGTCAGCTCAAATTTTCATACGTTCATTAACTGTCTTCTTATCATCGTGATCAGACGCAGGGGCAATGGCGACCTGGCTACTCTGGAATTTGATTGGGTAAAATTGTTGACCAACGAAGTAGCTGATCTGAACGTACTTCAGACTGTATCCGGTTTCGTCCCAGCCGATCTTCCTCGTCGCCGCCCCCTTCTTTAAGGCCCTGGATATTAGGCTAGGCACTACCGATCCCACAAGCCCAGCCTCCAAGAGTAAGACGTACCTCAAGATACGGGCCCCCAATCTAAGCCAACAAAATATATGTGCGTGGGCTAGTCGTTTCAAAAGTTTCAACTGACGGTGTTGCTGCAGATGTTCAGGGCCTCCAGGTGAATGGGAAGAATATTTCGAGGTCGTATCTCTTGCACGAAGAACTGGCGGGCGGAGGGACGATAGCCTTCGACATGGGACCTGAACCCGGTTCCTGGGACCTCGAGGTGCCGCCCTCGTTTTCGAAAGGGGATTTCACGGTGTAGGTATTGACAATACGCTGATACAAGTACGTTATTGAAAAGCAGTGACTCGCGGGCAGTGTACAGGGGATAAGGAGAGAGAGTGGGAGGGGCGCGGCGCTGGAGAGCGAGTTTTTCTGTTCGCCTCGGAAGTCACAGGGCGACGGTCAAGTTGACATTCCCGACTGAAGCGCCGACTATGGCACTCACTGGTGCGCCGGGAGGAGTGACGGTGACGGCGCCCCAGGGCGCCACGCCGTATTGCCCTTCAATCGAAGCAGCCGCCCAGCCGGAATCGTCAAATCCAGGCAACTGCCAACCGTCGGGTGTGCCCGTGTTCGATTTCCAACTGCCGTCGGATATGAAGTAGGCACCCGAGGTGCAGTTGCACTGCGACACAATTTCGACCGCTACGAGTAAACCGGCTGGGTTGTTGACGTTGCCGCCGTTGGTGGCGCGGACCGCGACGACGAGATTTGGAGCTGAGGCGATATTCACCGTGTATGTCTGGGCTGTGTGGAAATCGGACCCAGAGCCGACGAAGACGCCATTGACGTAGATGAGATATGAGTCGTCGGCGACAACGATGATCGTGGCAGATACGACGATCTGGCCGGTGGGAGGGAAGTACGTGCGGCGGAAGGCACGGGATCCAGGCGGTGCGTTACCGTTGACCACCTCGTTCGTCCAGATCCAGTTGGCGTTGGTGAGGGAAAGAGCTGGAGTCGTCGACGGGATGGCGATCTGTCCCCAAGGAGCCACGCCGTACGCGCCCTCCGCAATGGCGGGTGCCCAGCTGTTATCGTCGAAAGAGAGCTGCTCGTACCCGCTCGGTACGTTGATGGAATAGCGCCAAGTGGTGTCAGAGACGATGGTGCTGGTAGAGCCGTCGCTGTACGTGATTTGGATGGTGGCGAGCAGCCCAGCGGGACCGCCAGCATTCACTCCCGTGACAGCAAAGACGTTAAGGCAGGGTCGCAGAGGAACACAAAAGCGTTCAGCGAATCTGAAGTCCCCACCGGTGCCCACTTGACCGCCGTTAACGTATAAGGTCAGGCCATTGTCGACAGTCATGATGATGTCTGCTTGGACAGCCGTTTTCCCCAAGGGAGGCGTAAAGGTTTTTCGGAAAGCACGCGCTCCGACGGGCGCATTACCTCCAGACACCTCGTTGGTCCAGATCCATTTCGAAGCACCGAAGTCGAGGTCTGTGGCAAGGGCGACGAGAGCCAGAACGGAGAAGACAAAAAAGCTGGTCAGAACTGAATTTTGTGGGAGTGAGTTAGATATGGGAGTAGGTGGAGTGACCGGAAGAGACGTACGACGAGGGGGCATGAGTGAAATCGAAATTGTGGGTCAACTGAAGGAAAGCAGGGAGGGAGGGCCTTTTATACGAGTAGAAGATCCAACGAAGAGTCGGCATGGCGCAAAGACCGACGCCTTTTCGTACACCAGCTACGAGAGCCTTACAACATCTGCGGCGCGGGGACGTGTCGGAAGCCAGTTTATACAAAGGAGCGATATTCTCGGGGGCGAAAATGAATTTGCGAGAGGCGAAGCAGACAATGCGCATGATTCGAATTTACAAGGTCCAACGTTGTAGCGCATTTCAAAGGATGAATCTTGGCAGTGAGAACACGTTGGAGCGAATATCGATGACTGAGTTGGAGCTTGGAATGGCCGTGAGTGCGCTTGTCATGCAAAATTCTCCTCAGTCCGCGCGTCAGGGAAGGTGCGGTTGCAGTAGGCGGGGCGATTCTAGCACATCCGATGCTCTATGGACTTGGACGGACGCGAGAATGGTGAAGCGGAAAGCCTTGAACAAGTCGAAGACTGAAAGCCGTTGAATGCAGAGTAACGAAAGATGCCGAGAGGGGTGAGTTCGAACTCCGCCCGGCTGATGCGAGTTGAAAGCGGCGTCGAAGATGCCGCCTTTCGTTCGTCGTTTCTCACCGCGCGTCCACACAATTAAATGGCTACCGCGTACGATCCAAACGCTAGCGCCAAGGACTTTCGCGTCGCCATTATCGGCGGAGGAATGTGTGGCTTGGCCTGTGCTGTTGGACTTTCAAGATTCGGAATCCATGCAGACATCTTTGAGTCGGCTGTCTGTAACTTAACTTTGTTAAGCAGGTGCGACGATGCTGACCCCTTGTTCAGCCCAAATTCGACGAAGTCGGTGCTGGGGTTGGTCTCGGTCTGTGCATTTATCAAAGGCGGATTCAAAACGGCGGCGTTCTGAGAGCTTGGCAGGTCCAAATGCTCTCCGTGCGCTCAAAGGACTCGGCGTACTGGACCCCGTTCTTGCTCGCGGGGACGAAGCGGAGCGCACTGCCCGCAGGATGTTATTCGTTTCCGGTCTGGGAGCGCACGAAGAGGTGTACGATTATAACAAGAGCGTGAGGACGACTCTCCCAACCGATGAGATTAGATCCGCAATTTAGATTCTAGTCCCAATTCACAGACGCGGACACTGGAATAGGAATCTACAGGCAAGGCCTTGGATACGCCGACCGTTTGTGTTCACCGACACTGAATCCATGCCGTTTTAGACCCGCCTTCCTCGACGCACTTTTGCCACTTCTGCCAGATCCGAACACGACTCACTTCAACAAACGGTGTATCTCCATTTCGACGACTACTTCTGGGGCTCAGGTTATCCACTTTGCGGACGGTACAACCCATGAGCGGATTTGATCAGTAGGCGCCGACGGTATCAGAAGCACTTCCCGGAATGCAGTTACGGGCACGGACAAGGAACTCCTTCAATTTACCAACACTGTGGCTTATCGCGGACTGGTGCCGATGGAAACCTTGAGGCAGGATGGTGTGAAGACTGATCTCAGCAGGCGCGTCTACAACTTTGTGGGCATTGATAAGGTGAGCGTGACCATAGAGTACGAAAAAGAAACTCATTGGTAGCGCAGCATATCATCGCCTTCCCAATTAAATCGGGGAAAATTGCAAGTACTTTGTTACCCGCGGTATCCGAACCTTCTAAACGCCAAGTCTTCGGCAGGTCAATATTGTCGCTTTTGCGACCGATAATTCAGTGCCAGTTGGTTCGGTCCAAGTCAATGGGCCGTGGGTGACGCCAGTTCCCCAGGAAGAGCTGCTGGATAGGTTCAGTGGATGGGGCCCCGACGTTATGGCCATGTTAAATCCACCTCAAGACACCTAGTAAATGGTCCATCCATATGCTGACCCCTCTGGAGACTTTCGTTCGCGGAAAGATTGTCCTCGTCGGCGACGCAGTAAGCTTCTCGTTCCTCTTTGCTTTGTTTCGCGTTGATGTAGCTATGCACAAGGCGCATGCAATGGCTCCCCATCTGGGTGCGGGCTGTCGGGCAAGGATTCGAGGACGTCTTCCTTCTGTGTGAGCTACTCGGACACCCGTCGACTAGCTTGTCCAATCTCGAGGTAAGAGAGCAACAACCTTCTGCGCTACCTACATCAATGAACTGACTACGCCCGTCGGCAGGATGTGCTCCAAGCCTACAACGCTGTTCGGCAGCCTCGGGCTAATATGGTATTGGAACAAAGCTTCCGCGCAGGGGTCATATACGAAGCGTTTGGTAAGCCCGAGTACGGATTCGACGATATGGAGGGCCATCTCGCTGGAATTTGGGAGCCGATTTGGCGTCATGACCTGGACGGCGATGTCGCCTCAGCCATTGCGGGCTTGAGGAAGCGAGGTTCCTTTCCGGCTGTAACCAATGAATGATTATACGAGGCGACTTACAGGTTCACTGCCCAGCTCTGTTACCGAATGGTCCCTTCTAATGCTCGCAGTATTCAATGATTCGGAATCTCCATCCAATCGAATGGTTATTGAGGGTCCATGTGATGCGACCAGTATAGGGATGTTGAAGGCGAACGGTGTATGGGTAAATAATGGAGCGCTTTCCGGGTTTTATTTCGGTCACTTCGGATCGCGATGGAGGTTCAGCAGACCAGACGAGACTGGGTGTAACCCCGGGCAACGCCGCAGCAAATCCACTGACCGTTTATTGCTGCCATGGATGTATTCCCAATTCGAAGGATAAGGTACGGAGGGTTTTGCCACGTTTTCGACACGGTGATCGCCTCAGATCTGCGCCGTTGCGCGCAGCGGGTTGTAGCAACGAGCGGTGATCAGGGTGCTTGTGTGGCCGGGTTGCGATCACCTGTTTCAAGGCCGCTCAAACTCAACAGCCTTGAGGGGTGCGGGGTGCGCCGAGCCCGCTCAGAGCTAGGGTTGTACGGCAATTGCGCAATAATTTACAAGGTCGGCTGTCGAAAATGCCCATTGTGGTTGAATTGAACAAGAATTACCGCTGTCTGGCGGCGCCTACTGTCGGCCTTGAGGGCGATATCGAGGAAATATACGTTATGTGTGTTGTATTTCTCTGGGCAGCATTGTTCCATTGGAGGAATCTGGAGGAATACAACGAGGTTCAGGCCGGTGCCGATCGTGCCGAGGCGAGCTGTCAAGAATACAATAGTGGGTTCCCAATCGGGTCACCCTTGTACCAATGCGCTTAAAACCGAGCGCGATATCATGGCTCAAGCCAACACTCGCCCCACCCATAATGTCCTCCTCCGACCACTCTATTACCTTCTCTGACGAAAAGCACGAGCTCCTGCACGGTCCCTCGGGCTCCCATAAAGTCAAATATCTCGCAGGGGAGAACTGGGATTTCCATGTCGATATCGCCCACAAACCAATCGACATTTCCCTCGTTCTACCCCACTATCGTGCCGCGAACCAAGCCCATCGAGCATCGCATGAGCATGTTCTTGGGCAACGAATCCTATCCGATGAAGGTCAAAGTTGTATGTACGTTGTCCTTCGCCGTCCATTGTCCTCTTGGCCTGACCTTTTTTCCAGTGCCGCAGCTACTGCCGCTCCAAATTCGAGCTCGAAGTCCGTGCCTCCACGTCCGACGTCACGATATGGCTTCCCTCCGACTTCAAGGGCGCGATCCACTGCCCCAAATCCACGACCTTCTCCGCGGGCTTCGTTAACCGCATCATGGGGAACGTCCGCCTCAACGCCCCCGACTCCGTGCACGCGTATGACGAGGACGAGGTCGTCGTCTCCACTGCTGGTCGCGTACGATTCCGCATGTTCGATGTCCTCACGAGCACCCCTGAGAACACGCAGAAGGAGACCCTCCGCCGCCTGTTCTGCTGCAGCCGCAAGGCCCCGGAGACCGCCCACGACTGGGACTTCCTGCTCGAGGAGTAGAGACCCTATACCAACACACACACGTCCGCCGCGCTACGACATTTGTCGTCTGCGCCATATCTTCGACTCCCCCCATTTTATTCTGCCAGCCAGCATACCCGCACCATCGGCACCTTACACTTCGTGCATCGTCTTCGTTCCATCTCACACTACATTTTGAGAACCGCCCGCACTGTAGCCCTACCACCCGCCTCGTTTATATCATATCGACCCAGTAGTCATCATTCATGTAGCACCACCGCGTTTAGCACCACCATCTTATATATTTTATACTCGCTTCGTTCGACATTTTGTGTGTATTTGAAATACTATTGGGGTCTCCCAAAGACATGCAGATCGAGCGTACGCAATTGACTCTTCAGTGCCGGCTGTCTGCATGACGGGCACAATTTTGTGTCCTCCAAGGCGTGGTTAATGCAGCTAACCAAAAAGGGAAATGAGCGCTGTGAATTAACGCGTAAAGGAGGGAGCGACTCACGCAGAGCAAAATACGTGGCCACACCGCGTCGCGCACATCGTCTTGCGCGCCGACAGGCAGATGGGACAGGCCGGCCGCAGCACGCCCGTAGGTTTTGCGCTCTTGCAGACCTTCTGAGGAGATAATTAGACACTTGTTCAAGCGAACGCGGGTAGGGAAATCGGCTTACCAGTGCGGCGGCGCGGGCAGCGAAATCCCAAGGAGTCTCTGGGGCGGGCAGATCTTCTTGCGGGATGGGGATCTCCCCACCGCCAAGGGCGGCATCCTGCTCCAAAGCGAGCTGGTCTTCCCAGCCGTCGGGCCCGGTAGAGGGCCCGTCCTCGTTATCGCCGTCGAGGTGCGCAAAGTCAATGTGCTAAGGAAGAAGAAACCGGTCAGAGAGAACGAAACAAATCGCTCGAAGTGGGGACTGACGATGCGCAGCCCCGCGGGGCTTTGGAAGTGCTTCTCGCAGGTGCGGCAGAAGTTATGTTTGGAAGAGAGGACGTAGTGCTGCGTGCAAGTCAGTATATCAGCGGGCGCAAAGAACGGAAGGACGTACGTTCCGTAAGGAATTGTTGTTCAAGAAGCTCTTCTTGCAGGTGGTGCACTTGGGGTGCCGACTGGAGCTTTGCAAGTGCGCCTTGAGCATGTCGTCGCTGTAGAAGTAGGCATCGCAGAGCGAGCAGTATTTGACGTCGAAAGCAGAGGAGGAGGCGATGGTGGCAGACATGTTTGAAAGGAATTTGAATGGGATTTACCAGTCCTTTTATACCTGACAGTAGACGGGGGCTCTGAGACTGTCTGTGGAGTCGGATGTCTCTCGGGCATTTCGGTGAGACGTCCCCGCTGCTTCCGCATGAAACAGCCTGGACTGGGGACATGGGTAGATTGCACTTGGAGAACACCGATATTGCAATTGGTCTTGTCCAGTTTGCGTTGAGTACGAGAGTATTCTTGAATAGTATGATACTGCAAAAAAAAAAAGGAAAAAAAAGTTGACAGAAAGGGGCTTTCGGCCGGGCCGGTGGCTGTTCTGCACTTTTTGAGCGTCAGTCCGTCGGACTTCATCCTCGCACCAAGAGCTGTTAACAGTTTATTATGCGTTGGTTACAGTCGGAAAGGCACCTCGCTTCCTCAAACCTGCAATGGCCGAGGCGACATCTCCGTTCAAATCATGGCGCCAAATCGGCTCCCGCGTCCCAGCCAGATGACCCCCCATATCGTCAAAACCATACCCGGGCTTCCCGAATGCTTCGTATATGACACCGGCGCGTAAACTCTCTTTTTGTACCATATTGGCGCGCGGTTGTCGGAGAGCGTCGTATGCTTTAAGGACGTCCTAGAGATGGTCGTGATCAGCCAAGTGATGTCCGCAGTAATTTGTTCCGTCCTTGCCTCGAGATTGGACAAACAGGTCGACGAATGCCCTAGGAGCTCACAGAGAAGGAATACGTCCTCGAATCCTTGCCCGACGCCGGCACCCAGATGAGGTGCCATTGCATGCGCCTTGTACATAGCTACATCAACGCAAACAAAGTAAGGAGGGACGAGAAGCATACTGCATCACCGACGAGCACGATCCTTCCGCGGACGAAGCTCTCCAGAGGCATCAGCGTGTGGATGGACCATTTACTAGGTGTCTTCAGGTGATTCAATATCGCCATAACGTCGGGGCCCCATCCGCTGAACCTGGCTAGCAACTCTTGCTGGGGAACCGGCTTCACCCACGGTCCATTGACTTGGACGGAACCAACCGGTACTGTATTATCGGTCGCGAAAGCCACAATATTGACCTGCCGGAGACTTTTAATTGATACCGTTTTCGTACATCGCGGGTAACAGAGTACTTGCAATTTCCCCCGATTTAATCGGGAAGGCGATAATGTGCTGCGCTACGAATGAGTTCGTTTCGCGGGGTCTATGGTCGCGCTCACGGACCTTATCGATACCCACAAAGTTGCAGAGGCGCTTGCCGACCTCCGTTTTCACGCCATCCTGTCTCAATGTCTCCATCGGCACCATTCCGCGATAAGCCACCGTATTGGTAAACTGAAGGTTGTCTTGGCCTACTGCGCTGCGAGAAGTGCTTCTGATACCATCGGCGCCTACGATTAAATCCGCTTCATGGGTTGTACCGTCCGCAAAGTGGATGACCTGAGCCCCGGAGGCAGAAGCCGAGATGGAGGTGCACCGTTTATTAAAGTGAGTCGCGTTCGGATCTGGCAAAAGTGGCAAAAGAGCGTCCAGAAAGGCCGGCCTAGACCGAGGAACGGCGTTTAATGCAGGTCAGCTGCGATAATAAATACGAGATCTCACCTGTACACTCCCATCCCATCGTCCGCGGCCTGTAAATTGCGACTAGGAATGTGAATTTGCGCCTCTGTTGCCATTACCGATGTGAATGGATTTACGCTTTGGTTATAATCGTAGACTCGTTCGTGCGCTCCCAGACCGGACACAAACAGCATTCTGCGCCCGGCGGGCTCTGAATCACCCCCGCGACCGAGGAGAGAGTCCAAGATACCGAGCCCCTTGAGCGCACGGAGGGCGTTGGGACCTGCCCCAGCCTTCAGAAAGCGACCTGGATGGCAACAAGCGTAGTACAAACCGAGGTCAACCCCAGCACCGACTTCTTCAAATTTGGGCTGGACACGTCGTCAGTATCGTCCGATATCGTGCTTGAAAACGAAAGACCGCCGATTCAAAGACGTCTGCGTGGATCCCGAATCTTGAAAGTCCGACAGCGCACGCTAGACCGCACATTCCTCCGCCGATAATGGCGACGCGAAAGTCCTTGACACTGGCATTTGGATTGTAGGTGGAGTGCATGTAGAGGGATGTGAGAAACGATAAGAAACTGTGCGAAGGTCATTTGTGTACGTCGACATCAAAGGGAAACCGCTTGCAAGTGGCATCAACCTAGTCTCCCTGAGGCAGACGATTTCAAGGGAATCTCTGCCTCTGCCTCTGGAGACTACATCAACCACGCATAAGCGCCATCAACGTTGAACCGCGCCTCCCACTGCAGAGGCTAACTTTGCTTCAAACACAACACTGCAAGACATCGCAACCTTTGAAGCACTGTTCAAAAGCAATACAAGAAGCGCTCGCTCTGAATTTGGAGATGCATTCTACCTCCTCCAAGAATTGCGAATGTCAAATTCCTGCTCGCTTAACGCGACTTCTGCTAGTCTTCTGGCAATTGTCTGGCAATCGGCGCTCTACGCACTCGTCTCAACTTCGAGCCACTCCACCTACTGTCCCCTTTTGTCACAAAATCGTCCCCAAGCCAAGGCCGGTAGCCTGAACCCACGCTTCCGCGCCATAGAATCTGTCATCTTCCTGTCCGGTGAGGGCCTTCGGCATCACCGACAACATCGCCCCTCCATGTTCCATCCATTCTACGACGCAGCCTTGCAACAGTTCGCAATAATAAGCTCCGTTCACCTGTCATCATGTACAGGACTGAGCGCTTAAAGGTTCAGTTCTCTTAGCGCTGGTGGAGTTTCATCTCGACAGTTGCAATGGCTGGCGCAGTATAAAACGCGTTCGCCATAGAGGATCTACTTCATTCGACTCTCACTAAAAATGGTGTCTCATCGTACGTCCCTCCACATACACGGCGCATACCGTTGCTGACCTAGATTTTAGTTCTGTATCCCGTTCTTGCGTTATTTGTTGCCAGCACCGCAGCCCTCGACTTTGGGGCCTCGAAGTGGATCTGGACGAATGAGGTGTCAGCAGGCAACGCCCCCGTCGGGTCGCGCGCATTCCGCAAGGATTTCGTCGCTCCTCAGGGCAAAACCCCAGTCCAGGCCGACATCATCCTGACCGTCGACAATAGTCTGACGTTATACGTCAACGGCGCCGAAGTTGGTACCGGCGGGGACTTCACAAAAGCTGAACGCTTCTGTGTTCCTCTGCAACCCTGCCTCAACGTCTTCGCTGTCACGGGGACGAATGCTGCTGGTCCCGCTGGGCTGCTCGCCGCCATCCAAATCACGTACAGCGACGGCTCTACCAGCACTATCGTCTCTGACACCACTTGGCGCTATTCCACCACCGTACCGAGTGGGTACGAGCAGCTCTCTTTCGACGATAACAGCTGGGCACCCGCCATCGTCGAGGGCGCGTACGGCGTGGCTCCCTGGGGTCAAATCGCCATCCCTGCCGCACCTCCCTGCGCTTTCCATCACAGCTGCCAAATGGATCTGGACGAACGAGGTGGTCAACGGCAACGCACCAGCGGGATCCCGCGCCTTCCGCCGGACATACACCCCTGCTTCCGGCCAGACAGCCACTTCCGCGACCATCATCATCACCGCCGACAACGAGTACACACTCTACGTGAACGGCGTCCTCATTGGCTCTGGCACCGATTTCCACACCGCCCAGACGTACAACGTCAACCTTTCCCCGGCGTCCGAGGTCGTGATTGCGGTTTACGCCACAAATACCTTGACGGTGAACAACCCCGCTGGCTTGTTGGCGGCCGTCCAGATCAATACGGACGAGTGTACCTGCTCCTCGGTCTTGTTTGTCACCGACGGGGGTTGGAAGGCGAGCACCGGGACTCCCATTGGCTTCCAACTCCCAGGCTATGATGACAGCAGCTGGCCTGCCGCGACGGTTGAGGGTCCCTATGGGATGGCGCCGTGGGGTGCGACCACGGTCTCCCCGAGCGCGGGCCCGCACAATGCAATCGCTGGTGCTCCGGTCGCCTCTGGCAACCAAACTTTGAGCGGCAACCAAACTTCGAGCTCTTAATTTACAGTATTTGGGTGCATCGCACCTTTAATCTTTCCTTTTCGCCTATATACCAATCACTGTCTTTACCGATTACTGTCTTTCATCCGACACTCGTGAATTTTATATTCTTTCGGGGTCGTCAAAAGGGAATTCGCGCAAAAAACGCAGGGAACGCCTCGGGGATATATTCAGGTGAAATTGAACGCCTCTGGGCGCGTAGGAGTCGTCTCGAAAGGGTGTAAAGTTTTCGCACGTTATTTGCACGTGGTCGTGAGCGAGCCAAACAAGACCCAAACACGGCCACAGTATAAAATTTGCTCGCTTCCAGAACTCCTTCACTTGTTTTCCACCATCTCCTGTCTCTCTTTCGGTGAGTACACCGTTTCCTTTGTTGCTGGCTTCATAGCCATCTATATGATTACCTTATTCTCTTCCCCGTCCTACACGACCATGACGAGCAATAGAGGAGTCCGTTCGCAACGGACTCGCGTTCTACGGGACGCACAGTGTACTTGCCAGTGCCATTTCGTCTGATTCTTCTGCATATAATCTTTGCTTTCGAACTCTCAACTGACATCCTCTCTCAGGTCGCCCTCCTTCAAGTCCCCCAAGCCCAACGTCTATTCAATACGTGAGTCTGCACTCCTCATCCTCATTCCAACCGGCGCCCCATCTTGCACGATGAAACCACACCTACATTCGCAGTTTCCACTTAAGCGTCCAGTGAGCACTCCCCCAATGCGGAACGTCTATATTCCCCCTCCATACCGTGTTGAACCCAAAAGGCATTGGTCGAGCGTGGGCCGCCCTTGTGGTGCGCTGGGCGGAAAGCGGGGGTCGGCGCGATGAGAGCGAAACGACCTTCCTTTGGATGTCTGATCCTTTTCTGGGGCGCGCGTATCGCTCTCGATTATCCAGTTACTGACGGTCGCATTTTATTCTCCAGGGTTTGTCGATACGAACTTTAGTTACAATGAGACTTGTACAATGTCAATTCCTTTCCTTCTTCCCCGTCGTCTATTGAGAGCCCTCTTCGCCGGTTACTGCTGTCTTCTCTAAATGCGAACCGCTGCTTGCCCTTCGTCACATTGGGCGCGTCTGTCGCCGCAGTGTGTGCTGAGATTCCATGATATTCGTGCAACAGATCAGTCTGTGAGCGCGTCGGACGCGAAGTACAGGGCTGGAGGCGCGTCGGCGTCGGCGAATGAGAACTCGGACACTTCAAGGGCGCGTTTGCGCTTCAGATCGAATCGCGAGCTGATATGGAGTGAAAGCGGAGGCAAATTTGTGGGGCGATTTCGCGTGCTGCAGCGAGCGGTGGCAGGTGGAGAGAGTGGCGAACGGTTGCCCATCGTCCTTCGGCGCGTAGACGAGAGGAGGGGTTTGACGGTGTCTGGATGAGAACGAGGACGAGATGGGCGAGGACGAGAACGAGTAGTAGCACGAGAAATATTGCGGTGCGATACGCGGGACGCTGAGGTTTATAAGGCATCGCACAAAATGGCGCGAACGGTCGTGGTCAAGACGCGACTTATTTGGCGCGGTTGATGCCGAACGTTGTCTCTTGACACAACATCCCACAATCTCTCTTGAGCGAGCCTCGTTCGAGAAGCAATGCTTCAGCGGCTGGGACGTTTCTCTTCGGCGGCGTACAGACTACAGATATGCAAGCGGACGCTTTTTCGGTCTTCATCGTTGCGTGAGGAGCCGCCGTTGAACCTGAGAAGCAGCTTTGAACCTCGGGGAAGGCCCGGGGGCCCGCGCACCCCGCAAGAATTGCCCCCCATACCTCCTCCCCGCTGGATGCGCTTTTCTCCCTGGTCAAACACATTCCAGGGCTCATTCAAGACCAGGATTCTCCTCCAGAGTGTGTTCTACGCGTTTGTGCTCACCCAGGTCGCGAACATTGTGGATTCAGCGCTCTTCGTGCGTACACACGTATCCTTTTGTTTTACTTTGGGTTGAAGTAGATTTTTGCACTAGCCGCCAGAGAGCGAGAATACCGCTCCGAAATATGCATCGCCGAGAGAATTACGGATCGCCATCGAAACCCTCCGCCACACGTTCCCTGAGCCGGGCAAGGTCGATACGAACCCAGACACCGTCAAGACCGCCGGGTCTTCCGAGAATTCCTACCACCCTGCTTCCCCCCATTCCGTCGTTGTCCGCCCCAAGTCGACCGAAGATGTCGTCAAAGTGGTCAACATTGCGCGGAGGTTCAAGGTCCTCATATTTCCTGCCTGAAGCCTGGAGACTCGCGCTGATTCGATTCCGCAGGTTCCCATAACGGCGTACTCTGGAGCGACCAGTCTCGAAGGGCATTTCTCCGGAGTATGCTGCCCCTTATTTTTCCTTTCTTCGCCGTTCGTCAAACTGGACATCCTCAGTTCCCTTCCGGCAGCATTTGCTTGGATCTATCGGGCATGGACCAAATTATCCGTATCAATGGTACGTCGACTGCAACGACTGCGCCGCGTCATTCAAGTACTTTCACAGAGGAGGATTCCGACTTGATCTGTCAAGCTGGCGCTCGCTGGGAGGATATTAACGATACGCTCAAAGCGAAAGGGATTCCCCTATTTTTCCCAGTACGCTATCGCCCAATTTCCAATTTATCTCTTCTTATTCTATGCAGCTCGACCCTGGGCCTGGTGCGGTATGAGGGTATCTTCTCTACCACGACCACCTTTAATGTCTTCCAGACGATCGGTGGGATGGTCGGAACGGGATGTAGTGGCAGTAAGTGTCCGGCGTCTGCTTCTCCTTCCATCCTAATTTGTGCGCGAATCAGCCAATGCCGTGAGATATGGGTGAGTCTATGGTCTCCTTTCTTCCTATATGGACGAATAACGGATGTGTATGAAGGACGGCCAAAGCCGAATGGTTCCTCAACCTCGTTAGCTGGTTGTTCTCTCAGCGTTCTGTACCGTTTTTAAGCTTCCCTTCAGACGGTCGTTCTTCCCAGCGGAGAGGTCATCAAGACGCGGAGACGTGCACGGAAGTCATCCTGCAGGGTTTGATACGACTAAGATGTTCATCGGCGCCGAGGTAAACCCTTTCAGTTAGACTCAGCTAACGCGTCTCACTGATTTTAGGGTACCCTCGGGAATCGTCACCGAAGGTGTGTGGTTTCATCCGGCGAATGAATGTACGCTGAACTCGCATTCAGCCACACTTCGACTGGCCCCGCTACTCCCGACCAAGGTGGCGATGGCACAATTCCCCGACGTAGAACACGCTGTGAATGCCGTTCAAGACATCCTGAACTTCTCCAGTATGGAGCCAACGTCCGTACGTGTCCGACCTTGGAATCCTCTCGCAATCAGCCCCTCATAGGACCGCGCAGAGTGCGTCGAGCTTCTCGATGACCGCAGTACGAGCATTCTTCTCTTTACTCTGGATGGCAGTACCAACTCTTTACAGTGATGGACGCTGTGAATAAGGGCGGTCTCGTTGACCGCACGTACCCCGTCAAAGACACTCTGTTCTTTAAACTGCAAGGCGACGACGCCGCCATTAAGCTGACCTCCAAGACCGTCCAAGAGCTCGTCAAGAAACACGGGAGCAGCAAATTCGAGTTTGCTGCGACGGAGGAGGAGGCGGAGACGCTGTGGCAGAATCGTAAATATGCACTCATGTCCACGTTGGCCGCCCATCCGGATTCCAAGTGCTGGACGACGGATGTCTGGTTAGCTTCTCAGCGTTCTCTTCAGATAAATCCCTATCTGATCACCGGACAGTGTCCCGGTGTCAAGACTGCCCCAGCTTGTGCTCGAGACGAAGAAGGATTTATTGGAAGCGGGCTTGAACAGCACCATCGTCGGCCACGTTGGGGACGGTAACTTCCATGCCCTCATTCTATTCCGCGACGACAAGGAGTTGGAGTCGGTTAGTGCGGCCGTTCACCGCCTAGTACACCGTGCTCTGGCCTTGGATGGAACTTGTACTGGAGAGCATGGTGTCGGCGTCGGAAAGAAGGAGTACCTCCGGGAGGAGCTTGGGGATGGTACAGTCGAGTTGATGAAGCGGATTAAGAAATCGGTAGATCCATTTAATCTCATGGTGAGTCGACCGTTTTGTCTTGAATCCTCCTAACTTACAAGGTGTCTACTAGAATCCCGGAAAAGTAAGTCCAATCTGCGTCCCTGGTTCTAGATTTAATACCTGTGCTAGTTATATCCTGACTGAATGTATGTTTTCATCCACGTCGGAAAGGGCATTGGAGTTCAAAGGCGTTGGCTATTGAACCAAACAACCGCTCGCTGCCATAAATGGCAATTTAACTTGAGCCGCAGAAAATGTCGTGGTTTTTGCGCGTTCAAGATTCGCGCGAATTTGGGCTCTCTACCCCGATCCACAGGCGGCTTTATTCCAACAAACCAAACAAGTCGCTAGCGGACGTGCTACCTAATGATCCACGACCCCAGTCGACCCGTCGTGTCGTCAGAGGCGGCCGCGCCGTCCCCTTCGCACGGTAGACGATGGCGAGAGCTAGTACCATGTGATCGAGTATCTGTGTCGTAGGACAATGTGGAAGTCGAATCCTCCTCTTTCGTGATGTTGATTTTGGCATTTTCAACGAGATTGTCGGGAAGGAAGTAACCTCCGTTTACCTTCGCCATGGCGGGGACTCCAGTAACCGAACCTTCCACAGTCCACCACTTCTCGTCCGACAGATCCGATTCAAAATTCTGGAAAACTAGTGCTTGCACTGTTTTGTCCGTCGGACTACCCAAACATAAAACCGAGCCAACAGGAGGAGTATCATCAGATGTCGTGCGCCAAATCAGCGCACGTCTGAGACTATCTTTTTCGTCCACGAGGCGGTAGTCAACTCCGTCAATAGACGTCTACGTATCCGCGCTCATAGTATTGTGTTGGATGGCGGAGGAGGAAGGCTGGTGGTGGCTTCGGCGCTATCAAGGCTGCTCGATATGCCAGCGCGGCTTCCGGTCGCGCAAAACGAGGAGCAAACTTCGGATGCCAGGACGGCACAACCATATTGAGTCCCTTCGGCGCTTTGATGAGTGAGAAGACTCGGTCATGTTGGAAAGCGACTGGGAAGACATTATCATACCCTCCGGGCGATAGCGGCAGGGTAGCAGATGTAGTGTTGATCGTACCCATCTGCACAGATCAGTTCAGCCTCAGTTGTGGTTTCAATTGGTTTGCTTACTGGTAATCCGGAGGCTTCAAGGTAGACGACGACACCGACAGGTGTCATTGTTTTGGTGGCTGGTTTCTGAAGTCGATGCAGGGTCTGCTGTAGGAGAAATTTGGAGATCTTGCGAGGAAGGTCGAGGAAGGTCTGGAATTTGCTCCTTGGACCGGCAGCCCGCAGCCAGTCCAGCGGCAAGCTCCCCCTCTTTCTTCGGGTGGGGGTCAAATTTGCTAGTGGCGGTGCTCCGGGCGTGTTTCCCACGGCGACACCATCAATTTGATTGCTGCGCCGTGGGAAGAACAAATGCCGTTCGTTCTGCTGTGTCGACTCGTTGTGTTTTGTCGCGCTTGAAGTCCAGTAAATTGCAAGAAAATTAGAGTTTCACTGGAGAATAGTACCAGAGGTACCCTACATACCTACTTAATGAAAATATCTGGATTACCCTTCAAAGTTGTTCCCCGGTTTGACTCACCGCGCGGCGGTCGCCAAAAACATGAACGGAGTCACCGGATACAGATGAACCCAAACAACCCGAAGATATCTGAATGGCCGGGAGGTGTTTGCAGCAGGCATAGGATGCACAAATTCGGAATCAGGCAAGCTCCCCCATTACTGTAGGTCGGGCACCGGCATACAAAGCATATTATTTTTCCTTCGTTTTCTCCTGCTCCTTTTCTTCGTTTCGCTTCCACGCTGCCGACCGAAAGGCGGGAAGGTGCGCGGTTGGGTGATAGGACATGACTATGAAGGCGTACCCAAGTCCACCGATCTTAACTGGACGACGGAGTGCCTTCTGCCGCCATATGGCCTTTTCGGTGGGAAACAGAACATCGATGAAGCCCCAGACATGAACCCGGATGCCTACAGCATGTCGGAAGAAGGAAAGGATCGTCCTGACCGTCTCGTCGCTGAGGACGGTCGTAGGGTCAAACTTCTCCGGATCCAGCCCGAGGATGTCGTCGACGTCCATGGAGCATTCTCTGTCTCCGTGCTTCACATAGACCGGCCTCTGCCCGATGTGGAGGGGAACGCGAGTCGGCTTGACGTCTTCGTTCAGGAGCACAAGCCAGTAATGACGTCCATGGTGGTAGTAAACCTTGGGGAAAGTACCCAAGAACACAGCGCGGGCGTGGACGATATCAAGCTCGAACTGAGTGGAGGCAGCTATATCAGCCTCGTTGTCACGATAGCGCCGGAGGTATCGTTCTGAATCTTGGGGATGGGCGGCGACCGACCCTATCGGATGTAGCGCATCCGGCCGACGAACGGGATAGAGGGCGGGGAGGCGTTGGTTGGAGAAGGGGGCGGTAGGGGTCTCGGTCGACATTGGGGTTGAAAGGCGGGAATGAGGGGTGTTCAAGAGGAGAAAGTGAAACCACGGCAATCACTGTCTCGATCTGCCGAATATCCCTGTTGGTCACGTTACCGTGCTTTTTTGTCTTTTCCGGATCTGCATTTCTAAAACCGCACAAGTACAGGAACTACTAGGACGCGGTGCTCGCGCGTGAATATATAAGTGAAGTATGTGCTGGAATAACGGAGTCAAAGAACTGTTGGTGGCACCGACCATTTGGTGTGGCCAAGGGTGAAAGTTCACGTGGCTGTTGGGGCCAGTGCCGTCGCATGGCAAGTACGATTCCTCCCGCGTGATCATTGCCGGTCGAGCGGCATCGCGGCCCAACATTCGCCCGGTCGACGCTCGCGCGTCGACCAGCTCACATTGGGCCGGCAAGAGGAAGGTGACCAAACAAAATAATTAAAACCACTCTTCGTTGGAACAGGTCGGAACCGAACCAACATTACCCATTACCAGAGGAAAACTAACAAACTAGACGGCAACTCGGCGAGAGCAACGGTGAAAGATGAGCAGAAATACGTGCAAGATCATAAGGCGCTGATGGAACGAGTCATGGGTCGGGTCATGGGTCTGATGGCAAGTGCCAAAAAGAGAACTCAACGCCATGCAACTGAAACGGGAAGCCGCGAAGTGAGTCAGACATGGGCAAACCGTCAACTTTGGACGGGTTAGCTCCATCAACCGAAGTAGAATCGAAAACGGATCGAAAATTTGATTTCCGGTTACATTGAAGCGAGACCACGGAAGATGACAATAATGGCGTAGTCTCGATCAACGGAATGCGATATGGTTCCCAACAAGGCTCACAACCTTGAGCAGAGTACTAGTGCGAGTGGTCAATTATTGCGTAGTATAGATTGAATTAATATCGTCTGTCTACTCGTCCTCAAGCGGCTTTATAGCGTGCATCTTCTCCATAAGCTCGCGCACCTCCGTCTCCGCAAACACCGCCGCTTCTTTCGCAACCACCAACTTCTTCTCCAACTCATCCGCCGACATGCTCCGTGTAACCCCATCCTCATCGACCAGCCCGATGCTGTCAAACCTGCGGAGCGTATTCCCGACACGCGGCATGAAACCGTGACGATCCCACCCATTGTCGTTGAAGGAAAGGACAGCTCGAACCGCAGCGGTGTTGATATCTCGATGCAACTCCTCGAGCTTGGAAAGCTGCACCTCCATCCACCGCGCCCGGCGCTCCAGCGCCAACGTCAGCGCCTCCACATTATTATCCTTGGAGTCGTCGAGGTTGTTGTCGTAGTCGCCGCCTTTCAGCATCTCACCGAGGACGCCATCAAAGTAAGAGCTTTCGTCCCATGTCGTGCGGGGAAGCAGTCGAAGCAAGGCGGAGATGGTCTGAGTGAGCGTCTCCAGAAGCTCCTGGAAGGATGAGATGGCCGTGTCGGCGGGGCCGGACCCAGCCCCGTTGGCGAATGAACCACCGCCGACTGACAGCGCCGACAGGGCATGGACAAGCGGGCCATACTCCAGAGGCATTTTGCTGGCCGGATTGAGCTTGTGAACATCGAAGAAGATGTGGCTGGGAAGGTCCAAAGTGGGGTTCAAAATGTGGAGATCTTCCAACAACTCTTCGATTGTGGTCGGCATGTTTTCGTCGAGAGACTCGGAACGAGAACGGTCGGAGCTGGATGTCCCAGTGGTAAGGTTGGGAGGGAAGGGCGGCAAGTCCGAAGGAGGAGGTGGGATTGACTCGTCGGTGGGGAGATGCTCCTCCTCTTTGGAAACCTTGATGGGTTTCGACACAGGCTTGTTCTTCTTTGGCTTTTTGGAAAGGAGGGGAACCTGCGAAACGGGTTCGTTCGCCGCAGCCATAGGGGTCGTCGGTTTAGGTGCAGACGTCTGCCGCGCAGGTGGGGGCTTTGATAGGCCGACTGGAGTGGAATCTGCTCGCTTGTTGACCTTCGGCTCTGACCCCTTGACCGATGCCGCCTTCTTTGCCCTCTCCTTCTCGGCCTGCAGCTCTTTCTCCTTCTCCTTCTCGGCAAGCTGGGCCTGCCGCTGCTGTTCCAACTTAGCGAGACGCTCCTTCTCCTTCTCTCTCGCCGCTTTCTCCCTCTCCAACTTCTCCTTCTGTGCCTGCTCCTGCTCTGCCTTCAACACCGCTGCCCGCTCCTTCTCCACCGCCTTTTCTTGAGCCACCCGAGCCCGCTCCGCTGTTTTGATCGCTGCCTTCTCTTGTGCGATTTTCTGCCTCTCCGCCGCCTTTTCCGCTGCCGCTGCTTTTTTTGCCGCCCTGCGTTCTGCCTTTTCCAAAGCCTTGTCATCCTGGGTAAGAGGTGGCTCATCCGTCGTAGGCGACTGCACCACCCCGCCGGAACCAGTGGAATCCGTAGCAGCCATCAACGCCGGAAAGTCCGTCGCCGACAACGCAAGAGAGAGCGCAGGGGAGTCCGTCGTTGAAACTGCAGATCGGCCAGATGAACGAAGAAGAAAGAGGGGAAAAAGATACGTCAGCGTCAAAAGACAGACGACGACCACCCTACCCAAAGAGTAAGAGAGGAGGAGGGAGAACGAGGTTCATTGGGTGGTGGTTACAGGGCGATGGGTTCATTTAATCCAGTCGAAAAGAGAGTCCATGCGGAAGGAGTGAGGATCGGACGATTGCCTCAATGCCGATAATAGATTTTCCGCACTGAGAAAGCACGGCACTCGGTACGCTGACCTCCCTCCCCTCGAGAGTGAAGGAAATAGACTCACCATGTGCGGATCCATTTCCTTCCATATCGACACTTCCATGACCTTGGGACGGATGGTGCAGGATACCAGGTGGTGCTCCGTATGAAAGGCCAGGCGGTGGACCATAAGCCATAGGACCGTGATTGTAAGCAGGAGACGGCATAGGCGGGGCGAACTGCGCAGCCATAATTGCAGGGTCGTTGAAGGATTGCGACGGCGTGAGGCCGAAGGGAGCCGCTGGTTCTAAAAGGTGAAGGAAAGAAGAGGGGAATGTATCATAGGCGGTTGAAGTACACGGTAAAGTAGGTGAAAGAGAGAGAGAATATCCGTCAACCTCGATTACATGCGAATTATACAAAGAGAAGCCTCATACCAGCTGGGGTGCTGACCGCGCCCGTTGCTGAGGTAGCGCGCTCACGACTGCTTTGAATGAAATCCCGGAGTTGCGCTTCACTAACGCCCGAATCGAACGGCTGGAATCGGCTCTGTTGTTGATTGTACACCGGCTGCGCTTGTGCATGCGGGACCAGAGGGGAACTTGTTGCCGAGCCATTCAAGGGATAATACGCCGCCGCCCAGGGTGCCATGGGGGGTGCGGGAGGCTGCGAGGGAACCGTTTCAGCCGAGTTGTAGAACGAATGGCCATCGCTCGAGCTGGCAGCGAGCGGGGACGAGACATGGAGCGGCGAGGAAGTCGCTGTCGAGCCTTGCCGACCACGTGCGAACCCAAAGCGTGAGACTTTCCTGCTCGGATCGTCGTCCAGCGGAGAGTGTTGCGGCCGAGGCGGAGTAGCAGGCGGCGCGTCCTCGCCGCCTTCCGCGAACGGGTTGAACGACCCCATGTAACTCGACCCTCCAGTGGATTGTCTCTCGACGGGCGTCATGGATGGGCGAATTGACAGTGGATCGTAGATTGAGCGACTCGGGTTATGGGCATAAGGCAGTCCTGGCGGTGTCATGAACGGAGAGGAGCCGGGGGATGCAGCCGAGCGCAGCGCAGGGAAGGCGTCCATATAGGTGCCATGGAAAGGGGTCTTGGCCTCCGCTTCGAAATCTGGTAGTAGTTCTACACTCGCCTCAGTGTCAGAGCCAGCCAGCTTGGGGTCCAGATTGAAGCTGAAACCTCCACCGCCCCGACCGTCCAAGGCGTCGAGGGTGCGATCGAAGTCGGGGAAGGGTGGTATAACCACGACCGGAGCCGGCGGTGGGGGTGCTTCGCGTCGCGAAGAAAGCTCGTCAAACAGGGCACGAGCGGCAGTGGACATCTGGTACGACGACTGTGATGCCAAGAGAGGGGTTTGCGGCGACGCCGTTCCAACTCGTGGTGGTCGACTGGGCGCCGCAATACCAGGAGGGCCAGAGAGGCCGGGAGGGATAGCGGGTAGCCCAGGAGGTACGGACGGTGCGGACGATATAACAGAGTCGGTGGAGCGCGGCCGCACCGGGGAGAGCGGCGTCGCGTCGTGTGAACCTACGTCGGAATCCGCGGCGGCAGAAGGGGCAGGTGAAGGTGAAGGTTGTGGAGCTGTGCGGGCCTCTTTCTTCGTCCGTAACACCTTGCTGTCCACCGGCGTGGCAGGCCTAGCGGGCAAAGAAGGTGTGGATGGCCGGGATGGCACCTGCGGATTAGTTTTCGCGGTCGCAGATTTCCGATCCCTTGTGCTCGAAGGACGAGTTTCGGTGGCGGTGGATGAGGTGGAGGCTTGACCGTTTCGTCCCTGCCGTGTTCCTCCGGCTCCACGACGGGTTGGCCGAGACGGAGCCGATGGTTGGCCAGCTGAGACAGCCACGACAGGAACCGTCGCGCCCTTCCCCCAAGCGGCAGCTTTTGGAAGTCCTTTGAAAGTGTGAACTGGCAGTGAAGGTAGACGGCCAGAGTACAAACCGTCTGCATCGTCCTTCTTGCTCCCCACTATAGTCCTTGTTCGACTCTCGGTCGCTTTCATGGTATGTTTCCTGTGCCCAGATAAGCCGAGAAACATCGGAAAGGAAACAAAGCACGCACAGAGTCGTCAAGTCTTCCTTTGTAAAGCAGTCCTTTTCGTCCCCCCATTCGTGCAGATTCATACAGCCGTGATCACCGCAGGTCACGCTCCGGAGGAAGGCCATACAGTACTTGGTCGTTCCATAGCTAGCTCGCATGATATCGCGACCGCCGCCAGGAGACGCCGTGCCATCGACCGCGCTGATGGCGCGGGCAGCATCCTCCCGGCGGTGATATGTGATATACAGCCCTACGACGGGCGCACCGCCGCCCGAAGGGGTCCGCTTGACAAGAAGAATCTTGGTAATCTTCCCGTACTGGCCGAAGTACTCATTGGATCGCAGTGTCGGAATGAGCTGGAACACGGGATTGGTAAGATGACGGGCTGTAGAGGCGAGGCGCCGAGACGAGACGCACCTCCTCCTTGGCGAATCGCGGGCCAATGCCGACGACATAGACGACGTTGCGCTGGACCACGCGCACGTTGGCTAGATGCCGCCTTCCGAGCGCGTCGAGCTCCTTGCGCTCGCGCTCTCGCTGTTTCTTCTGCTGAGTGAGACGCTTGTGGCTAGAGGCGCCGAAAGATCAATGAGGGTTTTTTTGGAGTACAGCAGATAGAACACGCACTCTTGGGTCGCAATGGGCTTGAACTCCACGCCCTCGTCGGTATAGACCCGTCTGCAGGCGGGGCAACGCTTGTTGAGGTTCTCTTTGATATGGTGCCAGCAGAAGCGGCAGATCTGAACGAGATATAAGAGGGTATCGAGCGCTGGTAAACCAGCGAGACTCGCCTGGTAACCACAAACGCAAGGCTTGAAATTGAGATCCGAGATATCCATTTCCTCCAGACAAAGCGGGCATTCCGCGTCCTCCTGAGCACAGAAAAAAAGGAGTGGAATTAATGGGGGAAACGACGCGCTGAGCGAGACAGACGTACCGCTTCGTCGTCGCTCCAATACGCGTCTTGAACGCCAGCCAATACGGTCGACTTTGACTGGGAGACAGAGAAGCCAGCGTGGACAACGGGAGCGGGCAGAGGGTGGTGAGTTCTGGACATTCTGTGTGGTACTGGTGTAGGTAGAGAGCAAGCACGATGGGCACGCGCAAAAGGATGTTTGCTTTGGGTTGTGTTTGTTTTGTATACACAGCCTTGAGAACAAGGCTCTTTATTTTTTTATTGTTTTCTATGGAGGATGGGAAGACTGAGACACTCCAGCTTATTGTGCGGCGAGAACAGTATGATACATGTGCATAGAAATACATTGATGAACAAGGCACAGCGAGACATCATCGTTCACGACGCCAGGTCATGTTCCGAGATGGGGTCCCCGGCAACGGCGTACTGCTGTGGCTCAGTGGGTACATGGCATTGCTGCTGTCCAGAGAGAAGAACGCCAACTGGTTGGCCGTGCTCTCAAGAGAAGGTGCAGCAGAACCCGAATCCGGCGGAGGTGGTGGTTTGAAGTTCTGGCATTCACAGGTCAACTTCAAGCAAGAGGCGGTTCCCACGGCGAGAAAGCTCACATATTGCCGACCCTCTTTGTACAGCTCCTCCAGCTTCTGGTCAAAAACCCCCTGTTCTTCAAAATCGTGATACGCCTTGTACAAGTTGAGCGCGGACCGCGCGTCCTCGATAGAGTCATGTGTATCCGTTTGAATGTTCTCGCGCAGAACAAACCAGGAGAGGAACCGCAGTGACAACCGACGTTGGCGAGCCTTGAGGAAATAGAGATCAACAGTATCGATGACTTGTTCCGGCGGCACGAATATGTCTGTCCTCGTTGTAAGAGACCGGTCATTCCAAACTGGGCAACTCACTTATTATCCGGAAATCCTTCGAGAGACCATGACCAATAAAAATACAACCCCGATCCACCAACAGCCTCAGCTTCTTGTAGACAAGCTTCAGCGGCGTGAGCGTATGAGGCGACAATGTAGGATCCAGGTCTCCAACTAGAATGCATTCAGCGTCGTGGTAAGGATTCACAGTAAACGGCCCACATCTGATGCCCGAAAACTCTGTCAAGTAGTCGACGATGACCTCGCTGGTGTGTATATGGTCATCGATGAACGGAACACCTTGTTTTGGTCCGTCTCCCCGTAGAACGGATACCCTAGCGAGACTGAGACGCGCAGGCCGCAGAACCTGTTTACTCCCGTCGGAACGGAATTCGGTTTCTTCCTATGTAACACACGATGTGTTAATGTAGTGACTGGAGGACGGCGGTAACATACCTGTTGCATGGAAACGAACTCCGCATCAATAGCGACGAGCGTCCCAGGCTTTGGCAGCTCTTCAAAGCTGAGACACTCATGCTTGATCCTGTTCAAATCGCGATTCCTATGGCAAAATCAACATTGGGCAAGAGAAGGAGGGAGGAAAGCCCACAAGGATATAGACGTGTCGTGACTCAGAATCGCGGGATCCATTGCAGAGGGCAGACCGCTGAAATCCAGGGAGTCCTGCCGGTCGATACGCTCATAATAGATAATGGCCGGTATCTGCCAAAGTCTGAGACAAAGTCGAGGCGAAGACAGAAAAGCGGACCTTCCAAGAATCAGGGAAGCTTAACGCCTCTTCTTCCGTAATATTCTGTACCGCGAAATCGTTAAATACAAACCACGGACTCGATAGATCGACGCGTTGCTCCGCTTCCGGAACTGTGACAGCGATGAGCGTCAGCCAATGGACACAGGAGCATAGCCAACCTTTAACGATAGCGACCAAATGCGAATTTTTCTCCTTGGTTACAATTTGAACGACAAGCGACTGCAACGAGCTTCAGACCCCTCGATTATAAATAGAAACAAACAAACCCTCAGAGAATACACAGCGCCCTCAGGATCATCCACACCCTCTACCTGACCGTGAAGGATAATCTGAGGCTTGAGGAACCTCCGGCTCCTATTGTCAAGCCAGTAGCTAAGGCTCTCGGGGCCGTACACAGAGGCATTGATCGCCAAGATTGGCGGTAAATCCCGACTTGCAATCGACCGACGGGACGAGAAGTTCGCAAAGTGCTTACACGTCTGGCACGTCGCTTTGTGTGACATTTGACGCAGCAGTGCATTCCGGAGGATCGCCGTGAAATCCAGAGGGAGGGGTTCGTTCAGTACCTGCAAGAAAGCTTGAGTGTCGAAGGCAGGAACCCAGATGAAATTGGTGGCATACTGGGCGAGGATACGTCAAGTCCAGAACGTGAGTCATGTTTTCCTTCTCCCGAACGGATTTACAGTTCATGCAAGTGATGAGATTTTTGGCATCAATGCCGAGTAGTTGTGTGGCCGGCGCCGCGACAGGCCCGGTGAGATTTGACAGTGGATTCCTGAGGATCAGTGGGTTCTGCGGGAAGGTGTTTCCCTCGGAGCTGAGGTGATCCAACAAAAACCGATGGAAAGACTGGATCATAAGTGCATAATCCACTTCTGTTGGTTCTCGGCCGTAGTCAATGAGCTCAATGGCGTTCGACGCTACATAGACGTTAGAAGTCTGTCGAGACGAGTGATGCTGGAAGCCTACATTGCGCTAAAACACCAACGGTTTTGCAAAAGTTGCTCGACTGGCAATTAGTCCCATTTGCATCTTCGAGCATGCGGACAACAAAACCCAATTCGCATAGCAGACAATGTTCTCGCGGGCAGCTGGTTGTGATATGTGATTTTGCAAGACGTCGAATGGACGGGCTATAGTGCATGATCTGCAAAAGGAATCAGGGGGCCTGCAGGATCAAAGGGATAGCTCCTGACCTGCAACAAGGAATTGGTGTACGAATTGAGGATATGTGTCTCCAGCCCACTGAACTCCGTCTTATTGTAAAACCTATTCGGCTGCCAATTAGTGCACAAAATAAATCGAACGAATGTTCCCACCCAAAGTCAAAGTCCTCTACACCAAACTTGGAATATTCTATCTCGACTTTTCTATACATGCGCGGGATGGCGCTACCGCTATACTCCCACGTCGGCGTGTCAGGGTCAGGCTGCGAAAATGAGGAGATGCAAATAATCATACTGAAGAACGCACTTCATTCGCACGCGACTTTCCACTCCGGAATCGGCCCTTCTTATTCCGACCACCGACCGATACCATGTTTCGTCGGCCCTTCAGCTCTTTCGGAAGTGCGGCGTATGCTATGTTGTCGTTGAGTTTCATGGTGGCCAGTATCTGCGGTGGAATTTTGGCGGGAGGAGGGTAATTCAACGGTGTTGAGATGAAGTGAGGCGACCATGAAGATAAGAGTTTTGACTCATAGTAGGGCAGTCCGATGGAATTCAGTGGCCTGAAGATGGTAAGAGCCTGGGGCATAAGGAGACTGTCGCCTCACGTAGAATCCGTCCACTCAATATGCGGCAGTGGTGCAGGCGTATCAGCCCACTCAACAGGCTGGCCATCGAATCCATTCAAGGGCAATGAACCCTCCTCGTCAATTTGTGACATGAGGTGGACGATGCCGTCCGCATCTCCGCACGCCATGTAGGCGCCCTGTTGGTGAGAATGCGACGGAGGTGAGGTACGATGAGAGGTCGAGCTGGGCTCTCAATAAGCCAACACGTTAAGTAATAAAATAGATGTACCTGGTAGAATTCGCTTGCTGCAGTAGATACATCGACTATATTAATGAGGCCTTGATTGGAGGTCACAGCAATAGTTGAAGGACGTTTAGGGAGGACGTTGATGAAAGCGGGAGTGGAAGAGAACGGAATCGGGGGAAGCGGGCGCATTGTACGGAGATCGTATACCTTGACAAGTGGGTCTGGGAACGGACGCGATTGTCTGAGCAAGGGTCAGGTTTACTCCAAGCTGGAATTAATGGCCTAGTAGGCACCTCCGAGTGACCCCGAGTCCAATTGTGAAAACGAAATTGCCGGTGGTTTGTAGACCCTGGATGCCGCTGTAATGGGCCAAGACCTGGTTTTCTGCGCGGTTCAAGGCTGTACGAGGATCATGGGTTCGAACATAACCGTCCGAGGCACCAGACAGTATTGCTGAATGGGAGAATTCGAGGTGGGATATCAACGATGGAGTCGCGGCTTGACGGACTACACTTCCGCTCATCGAATTCAGGAGGAGTAATTCAGAGGCCGTGGAAGAGGCTGCGAGTACTGGCGACGCGAGTGAAGTATTAGAAAAGGTAGCCAATATTGGAGGAGGGCTAAAGAGTGAATTCACGGCATGAAATGGATGCAGACGAATATACTGACCGACAAAACCACTTGTTGGCACCACCTTTCGCCCAGGAACCCAACCCTTCTCCAGCGACACCCATTGCCCTCACATAGCTCTCTCCAGCCAAGATTTTGCTGACGGCAAGCGATCCGCCGACTGGGAACGAGACTCCTCGCGCGCCTCGCGTGCCATGATATGCAGTAATACTACCGGAATTGGACCCAACCCACAGGGTATCGCACGCGGGGTCGAAGGAGAGTGCGGTGATTGGTTGCGAGTGATATTCAGAGACCGTTATTGGGGCTATAGGCCGATAAGATGTCATGGTTGGGAGCAAGTCACGTAGCCATCACTTGCAGAGAACCTCCATGCCAAAATACTCCCAGTCAACCTCAACCCGTCTTCGCGGCGGAAGAGCTCTTCTAAACGTGTCAAGTCCTCGAATGTTTACGATTCCTAGAAAGTGTCTCCACCACCACTCCGAAGCATGTTCCGTCCATTATCGCCGCACGTCGCGCCGTTCACCCCTAAAGCGCGAGGTTCTTACTACCATTCTTTGGACAAGAAGGGCAACGCCGTATGGATATTAGGAACGCGCAGCGTACGGCAGAACAGCTGCAAGATCTTCTTGAGCAGACGGCATTGTGTAATCTGCGAAGCTAAAGGACGCAAGGATCGATTCAATAACTTGCTGGCCGGAGTCATCAGCACCTACCCCTCCAATTCCAATGGTCATGCCTGTTGAGCCTACGCCTCCACGGGGTTTGAGTGTGCCTCCGCATATCCCCCATACCGTCGTTTACTCCCTCCCTGAATGGGAGGACAACATTCTCGTCTGTATCGGCAGAGGGGAGGAACTCCAGCCGGAGACTTCGTATCCTCGATTTGCGATCCATCCGTTCGTGAAAAAGGCATGTGTTCTGGTGACCACTGTCCCTCTTCTTTTTGACCGACTGACCAATAGCTGACGGTCGTAATCGTGGCCGCGCTCGACCCTCCCAAAGCCACGCACTGCCTCTTGTTTCCATCTTCTACTCAGGCGGAAGAGTGCCGTTCGCATATCGAAGTCCATTTTCCTTCGTCGTCTTGTGATGTGCATTGCGTGACGGAACTTGCCAACCCCCCACCGGGCCACCAGGTCTTCGCGGTTCTGTTTGATGCCGAGTTTGGAGCAGTCTTCAGGTTCTACACCTTCAGCGGGGACGGTCTGTCCCCTCGTCTCGCGGAAATCTGCCTGCTCAGGCGCTCTGGGGATCTTCGGCCGACGATCGGTTTACCCCCAGTCAGGAGCTATTTCTCTCAATATTACAACAGGCATTCTCCCCTCAATTCCGCAGAAGATGCGAAAAGAGCCATCCGAACGCGATTTTCTGGCATGGTCGATGGGGGCGAAAATATTCGCGGCGTACCAGGAGCGTCACCGAACGACGTATACCTCTTTCCTTCCGGAATGCAAGCCGTCTGGTGGGCGCACAAATTATTGGCGGGCACCGTTAGCTCTGGGGACGCTCGAAAGGTCGCTCATGTCAAGTATGTGGGTCACTTTGCTCCTTGCGTGAAAATTCATCATTCACCTAGCTTCCTCTACTGCGATTCCTACAAATTCCTGGAGCTTTCAAACTCCCCAGGGTACCATTTCTTCACTGACGAGACTCTAGACGATCTTGAGGCTCTTCTGGCAACTGGGACCCCCGAACGCCCAGCTATCCTTACTCTCTTCACGGACTTCCCAGGAAATCCCCATCTGCGCTGCGCTGACCTCATACGGCTCCGCACCCTCGCCGACCACTACAATTTCCCTCTCGTCATTGACGAGACCGTCGGCGGCTATATCAATGTCCAGCTCCTTCCCTACTGTGATGTTGTGGTGAGCAGCCTGACGAAGCTCTTCAGTGGGAATGCAAATGTACTGGGTGGGGCGTGCGTTTCTTTCCCTTCATTTTCTGGTCAAGACTGATCGCATGCGGCGCAGAATGATGCTCAACCCCACATCGCGATTTTACGGACCAGTTCAAAGCGCAGATGGAGTCGACATATGAAGATACCTTTTTCGAGAGCGACGCGCTCGTGCTGGAGATGAATTCCCGCGAGTACAAAGAGCGTGTTGCTGTCACTAACCGCAACGCCGAGAAACTTGCCGACATGCTATACGCCCGTTCAGGTCCTCGGCGGGGCTAATGACTCGATCCTTCAGGCGGTGCGAGGTATTCGATTTTCCTTTCATGATGTGGTCTCATACGACCTTTCAGGTTCACTATCCCAAATATCGAACGCGCGATAGTTTTGACCGTTGTCGCAATCCATTCGCCGGAGGAGGGGGCCTCCCCACGTTCGGCTTCGGCTATCTGCTCTCCGTCACCTTCACATCTTTGGAAGCGGCCAAGGTCTTTTATTCTTCTCTTCAATGCTTCAAAGGCCCCACGTTGGGAACCGCCTTTACGCTGGCTACGGCGTTTACTGCCGTTGCGTACATGCCTGATCGGATGCAATGGGTTGAGGAGCACGGCGTGGAGGAGAGTTTGGTTCGCTTCAGCGTCGGCATAGAGGACACTGAGAGCATCTTGAAATGTGTTTCGGATGCGCTAGAAGTTGCGGAGGGTGAGATGCAAAAGACGGAGGCGCACTGAGGAGGGCGAGCGCATTTAGTATCTACCATACTGCATCGTCTTACTTCCACGGCTTTTTCCAAGTTATTTTGCAGCTATCGTGCCGATTTGATTCCTCTTCCCGCGTGCATCATCTTTCCGGAGTCGCGTTTCTTGCGGTGCACACGCGCTGGGACCGGTGTAACTGGATTGTCAAGCTCCTTTGAATCTTCGGTCCCCGGTCGCCAGTTTTGTCGTGTGTGAGACAGCCTGAGCTTAATATATTCCTGGTAACTTCCTCCTTTCTGCTGTCGCAAATGACCTTCCTTTACCTCCCTCTTCTGGCCCTCGCTCTCCCCGCACTGACCGCAGTTACCTCCGCGAGCCAACAATTCCTCGCAAATGCGGCACTTGCAGACATCCTGGCCCGCGGTTCGCCGATACTTGGTACTACGACTTCAGTGGATACCCGAAGCGTGTAGTGCTGACGATGTCGGGACAGGGTTCGACACTGGATGTTTGCGGACGAGCCAGACGTGCGACTGGATGCGCAACTACCCCGACGGCACCAAGCTCGTGCACATGAACCTCCCCGGGACGCACGACTCCGCTACTTGTGCGCCCTCGCCTGCATACATGCATGGCAATGTGACCTCTTACGCCGCAGTTAGGGAATTACACGCAAGCAACGCAGGACTCGCTTTTCCGGTACACTGGAACGTGCGTCGTTTGACCGTGCAAATGTTCTCACCGACAAGTTATTCCCAGCGACGTCCCGCCAGCCGCCATATTCCAATGCCAGGACAAGTCTCTATTCGATATGCTAAATCTTCGGCATTCGGGTCTTTGACCTTCGGTTTGCGTACAACCCCGGGAACGACACCCTCGGTTTCCATCACAGTATATCCGCGCTGCGCTTTCTTGCGTCTTGACGTGTGTGTTGACGATCGGTGCAGGCTCTGCGCTCCTGGCGCCCACCACGACCGTCGAGGACGTGTGGTTCGGTCTCTACCACTGGCTGGAGCAGCATCCTACTGAGGCCGTTCTCATCTCCTTAAACTACGAAGGCGGGACGGGAACACCGCGCGACCTGAAGCTTGAGCAGCATATCTACGACATCATGTCAAGCGACGTCGCCTCGCATTACTGGGTGCAAACCAATGGCTCCGTTTGTCCCGTCCCGCTTCACTTCCATCAACATTGACGCGCTCACACACCGTTGATCCAGCTGGGCACCCTCGGAGAAGCAGCGCGGCAAGCTTACCTTCCTGCAGCGCTACGAGTACGACTTCCTCCCTGCCTCCGAATCCAAGCGCATCGGAATCCCGCTGTCGCCTTCCGCCTGGACTGACAACAGTCCCCTCCATCACAATCGTCTACAACACCTCCACGCAGCAGAAAGCCTTCATCGAGGACTACTACGAGATCGGGCTCCCCATCGGCGCCGGCGCAGCGGAGAACATACAGTGGAAGTACAACGCCACGACGGCACACCTGCTGAACGCGACGACGCAGAACCCGGATCAGCTGTATATCACCTTTGCGAGCTCCGAGCACGACGACGACGTGCCGCCGGAGACGCCGAGGATTCAGGCGCTTGGCAATGGGAGTGACACGCCTGGGGTGAACCAGAAGCTGCTACCATGGCTGCAGGAGCGCAAGGGGAAGCGGTTTGGTATCATCAGTGGGTCCTAACTTCTTTATAAACCCATTTCTCCTCCTTATCTAGTGCCGCGCAGTGCTTGATTTCTTTGATTCGGTGCCTGGACTTGTGGAGGCAGTTATTGGCCTGTAAACCGTTTCCGAGTAAAAGTAGTATGTTGGACACATTCGTTTCAAGTAAATCCCGCTTTTTCCCAACGTATCCTTCTTTTCCTACAGCACGATAATTGAAGGTATGCATTTGCTGTGAGAACTTGAAGCAGTGATCAATCGAGTAACGCGTTTTGATCAAATGTGCAACGTGACCGCGAACCGCTTTGTTTCTTCCACCAACAGTCATGCTCAAAGGCCCTGCCAGATGAGGAAACGCGCCAAAGCGACCGCAACTTCTTCATTGTCAAGATCATGCGTCCTCCAAAGCGTGCCTCTTTAAAAGACGAGGGTCTTTACAGACAAAGACCGTCGCCTTTCTTCCGTTTCTTCGTCGCTCACAGTGCAAACACACTTCCCCTCTAACGCCTCATTCTTGCACCCGCCTCTGCTTGAAAGCTCAATGGTTCATTTCGTCAAGGATATTCCCAAGGTCAGACTTTAACAGCATGTTCTATCTGCGTCTAACCGTCCACTTCAGGCTCTCGCAGTAACGCACAAAGCCTGGGGACAGATGGTGTATCCCGGATCGCTTACTTTGTGGATGGTGAGTAGCCGCTTGTGCCTCCTCACCAATCTTTCCCTTTCTGACAAGTAAATCCAGGACCCTGAAGCAAAGGAAGCCCACCGCCACCTGGAATACGTCGAGGCACCCGTGTTCCACCTGCCTGAATTCCTCCTCGCATGTGATTCCGTCGACGACGCGTACTTTCCGGACCCAGAATTTGACTCCCCTCCATTGCTCGCCCCGCAAGGAGAGCTGTGCGATACATGAACCGCAGGGCAAGCCGACCAGCGAGACGGCCCCACCGTGGCCCAGCTACGTGCGGCCTGCTCAGTCGCGGGACACTCAGTCAACCCAGCACACTTGGAAAACCACCGTAGAGGTCCCCCACCGAAGCCCCGTCTTCCACGTCCCGACCGCGGACGAAATTGCCGCGCATCTCGACGCAGTTGAAGAACTGTGCAGGCAGAGTGAGCTCCACCTCGCGCCCCAGCGTCCCCTCCCCCGCGTATTCGTGCCCCCGCCGCCGCCGCCGAAGAACAGCCCCTTGTCGGCGCCTGCCCGCGCGGCTTCCCCTGCGTGCGACCGCTCTTCGACACCATTCCGTCTCATCCCATCCCTTCCGCTGCGCTTTCCCGGTCTGTTTGGGCCGAACGTGGACATGGAATATGACGCGGCGGACGATGCAGATGTGAGCGATGGGACGTTCTCTGACATTGACTCTGAGTCGGGAGGGGAGGAATCCGTGTGCGAGTCGGAGGGTTTGGACGAGACGCTGTATGGTGATGCAGACGAGGGGCTGGAAAGCTACTTGGTTGATTGCATCGACGAATGGATGGGGGATGATGAAGCCACGGACGTCGAGGCTGAAGTATTACTCGACGCCGAGTCCGAGGTAGAATAGTCGTGAATAGTCGTCGATAGGAGCTCGAAGAACGCGTCAATAAACCACAACACAAACTTCTACTATATGCACCGGCTGTCGAGATCTCTCTTGCTACCTGTCCGACTCACTAAAGCGATATCGACCATGCCCAAAGACTCCAAGGCATCCACCAAAGGCAAGGCGAAGGGAGCCCAACCACCGCTGCGTCCGATGCGTACGATGAGCACCGTTGCCCTCGCGCTGGGGGCCCTCGACGTCTCGGTGGCCGACGCCACCATCGCTGTGGGTGCAGCCACCGAAGACAAGCAAGAGGGATCGTCGTACGCAAAACTTCCGTCGCCCTTTTCGCGGTTTCACACTACTCCCAGGAAATCCCCGCTCGAATCGCCAGCCGATGCAATTACTCTTGAGTTTCTGGAACGCAACACCATGGGCCCGTCGTGGTTTGAGGCGCTCAAGCTCGAGTTCGAGAAGCCTTATTTTCTCAAGGTCTCTTTGTAAATCTTTCCTTGCCACTGATAACTGACGGTTCGCAGTTGAAGAAATTCATCGCGGCCGAGACCGCGGCGCACACGATTTATCCCTCCAGTTCGCTGACCGTTCTTTCCTTGCGCAATGCCCGACTGAATATCATCCGCAGTAGGAAACATCTACTCTTGGTCGCGCCTCACCCCCCTCGACAGCGTACGCGTCGTCGTACTCGGCCAGGATCCCTACCATGATGTTGGGCAAGCGCACGGTAACCGATCTCAGACCAAGCGAGATTGATGCTATTCTAACGTGCCCTTGAATGGCAAGGGCTCTCATTCTCCGTCCTCCCGCCAACAAAACCCCCCGCTTCGCTAAAGAACATATATAAGCAGCTACAGACGGACTACCCCAACTTTGTGCCGCCCAAGAGCGGGTAAGTTGTCACCTCCATCGCAGATGTCTTTCATCACGTCGATTTCCTCGTTCGCAGAGACCTAACACCACTCGCCTCCGCTGGTGTCCTCTTCCTGAACACCAGCCTCACGGTACGTGCGCACGCCCCGTCGTCGCACGCAAAACGCGGTTGGGAGTCGCTCACAAGCGCAGCGCTGCGCTGCGTCACGTCGCGTCCAGCAGAGCAGGGTGTCGTGTTTATGGCATGGGGCCTTGCCGGCGCAGAAGGTGTTGGCAGGACTGAATGTGGACGAGGTTCGTTCTTCCCATGTACCCTGGAGACCCATGTAATAATTTCTGCCCACAGACCAAGCATCTTGTCCTCCGCTCAGCACACCCTTCACCGCTGTCGGCGTACCGAGGGTTCTTGGGCAACGGGCACTTTCGGCTTGCGAACGAGTGGTTGGAGCAGAAATATGGCGCAGAGGGCTGCATTGACTGGGAAGTGTTGTCGAAAAAGTAGGACCCCTATCTGCCTTCGTAGTTGTTCGTGTTTGGTCCAGCTTACCTGACCTCTTGTCCAAAATTTTCGTTCACTTTCTCTTCCTCTCCTCCACCATGTCGGTCGACGTTCTCGGTAAGCTGCCTCTCCACTTTCCTTTTATGATGAAACGCACTGGGCTCTGAGGACCACACAATGTGTACCTTGATGTAACGCACTACGCCTTCGGGCGGCGGCCTAGAAAACCGTTAACTGACACTTTTATTCCTTCTTCACGGACACGAGAAATGAAACTGACTATTCCTGTATCAGACTCAGCCGCACCCCAAACTCCCGACACGGTAGCGTTCTGCACCCTCCTCGACGACATTACTGCCTCCCTCGCTGCCACACGTGCAACACTCGCCTCCCTGCGCGCGCAAGAATCCTCGGCCCTCGCACCAGCCGAGGGGATTTCGCTCCTCAGCCTGAAAGCCCCGCTTCTCCTCTCGTACCTGCAGTCCCTACTCCTCCTTACCACCCACCGTGCCCTCGGCCACACATTTTCCTCGCGTGAGCCGCCGTCACAGCCATTTAGTAATCTAGCTAGAGACGCACGGGGCACGGAGGGCGGCGACGTCGTAGACGCGCTGGTCGAGGGCCGTGTAGTGCTCGAGAAGGTGCGCGCGCTCGAGGGGACGCATGCGCTACCAGATCGAGAAGCTCGTGCGCGCCTGCGACCGCACCCGAGAACGACTGCCGCCGGCGGGGTGGTGGACTGACCCGCTCGCATTCAGACCCAACCCGGCGAACTTGGCCAACGACGGCGAGGCGTCGGATGTCTCTGAGGCAGAGATGTACAACCCTTACGAGAAACGGGGCCGGAGAGACCGCCAGGACGACGGCGACGGCGATGGTATTTACCGCCCGCCGCGACTCGCACCGGTGCCCTACACGGGCGCGCTTCCTGCCACCAAAGGCAAACGTGGGCGTGCCGCCCCAATACCATCCGCCCTCCGCTCGCTCGCCGATCCGTTATTACCACACGCTGAGTCCACCTCGGGCCTCGGCAACACCAAGGGCGCGGGCCAGGGCAGTGCGCGCGCAGCGCATCTGCGGCGCCTGCAGGAGTTCGAGGAGGAGAACTTCGGGCGCGTGGTGCTCGGCAAGGGCGCCGCCCGCGCACGGGCGAGGGACGAGGAGGATTTGGCGCTCGGTGCGGAGCTCGGAGGTCCGCGCGGCGGGGGACGCAATCGCCGCCGTGGTGGACTCGAGGATGAATTTGGGGATGTGTTAAGGAGTGTGGATCGGGTGGGGGTGCGGGGTGGAACTGGTGACGGGTATGATGAGCTGAGGAGGGGAGGGAAGAAGAAGGGGGTGCTCGAGCGCGCGAGGGGGAATATACGTGTGAGGGATGAGCCAGAGGAGGACGTTGGGCGCGTGCGGAAGAAGAGTCGGTTCGAGCAGGACACGAAGGTCGCGAAGCGGCGGATAAAACGGAGCAGTATATAGATTATTGCGATTATTCAATGATACTTGCTATTCTGATTTCTCCTTCGCTGTCTCGGTCTCGGGATGCAAGTGCGATTCTCGCCATAACGCGACGGCAGCGATGGTTGCTCCTGGCCCAACGACGACACTGCCGACGACATTCCACACCGCAATGGCCAGGGCTTGTCGCGTCGTACGCGCAAACCACACTGTAGCTAGCAGTGTCGATCCGAACGCGAAGATCGAGTCCCATTGGAGCACATCGAGCTGTAAGTTGCAGGTGAGTGATACAGTTTACTTGGACCAAACACCGATACTAACCACAAGCAACTCCGGCGTCACACGGACGGCAGGCGGGCCCATGCGAGGCAGGAACACGGACGCGACAGATGGCGCTGCTGCGATTGTACCGAGATGCAGCGACGACCCAGCGATGAAAGAGGTCACGTAAAGCGCCTGTATCCAGCCGAAACCGTGTGCGGTGCTATTAGCAAGTGGCCGCACAAGAATATGGACCGTTTGCGCGATGAATTGGTAGAGGGGGAAGAGCTGCCAGAGGGCGGTGACGTGGGGATCGCTGAGCACGAGGAGGCAGGCGGAGATAACGCCGACGATGAAGAGGGAAAAGACGGTTGCTTGGGCGTGAGCGGAGGATATTTGTGTTGTTCTCGAGGGAGAAGGAGCGACGTGTGCGGCGCCGGAAAGGATGAAGACGAGCCAGTAGAGCGGGAGCACGGCGCCGACGGTGAAGAGCTGTCCCGCGAGTCCGACGAGCACCGGTAGAGACAGGATCGCGGAGTGACCTCTGCGATGAGCTTCGAGCGCGGGCAGAGCGAGGAGGGGGAGGGAGGTGCCGAGGAAGTAGGTTAGCAGGGGACGCACGGTCGGGGTCAGTGCGAGGTGGAAGAACGCGACGAAGCCGCAGACGGTCGCGTCAAGGGCGTCTAACCCGGTGTATGATAGACGGTAAGGATGCGGTGATTCATGAAGGGATGGAGGAGAGCATTGGTGCTCGAGGTAGGGAGTCAAACCAGCCGCAGTGTCCAGGTTTCTGAGTATCAATTTCAGAGCGAGAGCGGACAGCACTGGGAACAGGATTAAGGGAATATATGCTGCGGCGCGTTAAAGGTGTGTCGGAGTGAATGGACTTGGCCGTACTGTTCAATAGTTTGTGGGACATGGTGGTCCTGGTCCAAGCGCGTACACCGGTAATCATATAACAACCGGGTTGATGCGCCCAAACAGTACTTGCTTAAATTGCTTTCAACGTCCAACCACTGCCACGGCTCAGTGTATCTCACTCTGCAACGAACGTTAGTTTGTTACGCGCAGTAAAGGTGTAACTCTTTTCACTGCGCTTCCGCAAGCCGCAGCATCGCAGAGTCCCTACAAGAAGGCAGCGCTGCGCTTGGTTCCCTCCAATCGCGCGCCATGGATGTATTCCCGCTCGCCAACCTTCCCTTCGATATCACCGAGCTGATCGTTGGCTCTATCGACTCCCGCCAGGACCTGATTTCCTTCGCCGCTGCTTCCACAGCGTGCAAAGAACGTGTCATTCCTCGACACACTGAGTACCACACCCTCCGCTTGGGCCGCCACCCTCGAGTCTGGGCCCATCTGGCGCAGCGCCCAGATCTTGCGCGCAACGTCCGCGAGGATCACCATTCGCGAGGGCGACCCTAATTGGACGATTTACACCGAGTCCGAGCGCTATCCCACAACCTTGGTCGACGTAGCGGCCCCGCCATCGGATACAGTGGAGGAAGGTGTTGCCAATATTACGAGGGCTCTGCGGAACATGGATTCCTTGCGCTCTTTCACTTGGGTTGAGGCTTGGAGTCAAAATGGAGCCTATATCAACATGCCCCATTATTTTCACGATGTTTTCCAAGTACTGAGGACGTCCCAGTCCCTTGTTCGATTCAAGATGGTCGATAGTGTGGTACAACCGGGGCCTCGTGGAATCTGAAGAATATCCGGTGTGTTCGACGTTTCTTTGGCAGTCGCGTGTCCTTCTAAAACTCTCGTAGTTGTGGCACATTGCACATCTGCAAACATTGTGCCTCAGGCAACTTGGGTGGTGGCCACAAGGCTTGAAAATGCTACTTTCGCAATCTCCAGACCTGCAGGTACGTGAGCGTGTTTTGTGTGCCGTTTCGACTATATTCCTAACCGTGAACAGACCCTGGACATTCGACTTCCCGTTGAAGCTTCCATCTTATCATCCTGCCGCTTTTCACGACTGCGCAGAGTCAACTTGCATTTCAAGCCTTTGAGTCATCGCGATGAACTCGTGATTCTTAACTTCCTGGAACGGCACCCGACCATCGAGGACCTTCGGTGGTATCCGAGTCCTCGTAACGATTCGCTGAAACTCGCTGACGGCAGTTTGCCAAACCTGAAACGTTTAATCACCACTCCGGCGTTGGCATGTTCAATCCTGTCTGACCCAACCCTGCCCAACCGGGCAATCGAGTGTATATCCCAGGTGTCCCTGGACGAGTCGACATTAGCGATTCTGGACACCATTGACACCAGTCAATTGCGGGATTTCCGGGTCTGGCGGTATCCCGGCCTGGATGCGGTTAACGACCTCGCACAACGCCTTCCTCAACTCACCCACTTGGAAATTCCAAAGTTTGGCATTCCAACTCGGAACGACGCGGAAAATGATTATACAATCGTGGGCATTCTCCTGTCCGAACTATCCTATGCGACGCTCATGTGTTATGTTGTAGGATGACTATCTGCTCACATTGTCCAGATTCCGTTCTCTTGAATACCTTATCGATTCTTCCATTTGGCCTGCACTGGAGCTCGGGGGCGAAGAGAAGATCAGCAGTCTCGCCACTCTCTGTCCGAGCCTGCAACGGTTGGGGCATTTCAATACGGAAAAGTCGGAATACGTGGATATCGTATTGAAGCGGAGCGAAGGAAGGATTTCCTGGACAAAGGAGATGGCGAAGAGGGAGTGGCACGATTAAACTGCGGTAACTTGATATGATAGAACCACGTTGTGAAGAAATGCGCATTTACTGTAGGCTGCATCTAGGCCGAATTTACTGTTGTTTGCCAACGTCCACACCACGGGATCGCGACTTCGGCAAATCGCGCTTCACCCCTTGGCGCAAACCTCGGTCCTCCACGCGACTAATATCCCTGCTTCATCCAAACTTTGTCGATTATCGCTTGCCATCCTCCGAGCTCCATCTCTCTCCGCTTTTTCATCCTTTCTACATGTCTGCACAGAACACGGGAGACGCAGAGGCCGCAATGGAACACTCTCTGCTCGTTCATATTCGTCACCTCCTGCTAAACTACGCCATCGCCCATATAACGACTGACTATATCCAACTAACCGACCAGGCCGTCGTCGATGTAAGTACGCCCGAAAATCCACCTAAGATATCTCCTCACGGGTCATAAACAGCTCTGGAACCAATATTTCGTGGAGATTCCAACCGCTGACCCGCACGCGTTAATCCTGCCCACTGATCCATTCGAAACTCTGGCGCGCCTCCATGGATTGCGCACTTGTGAACCATTCCAAGAAAAGTTTCAATCCACCCCCGGTGCTATTCAGTACATCAAGAAGCTCATGAAACCCCCCAGGTGGTAACTCAAAGTCAGAACGGGTCGCATTCGAGGAATCTCACTGTAAGTGTTTTCTTTCACCTGTTTTTTTTTTTTTGGTATATGCCGACGCGTCAATAGTTGAATCCCATGTCCCCATTTGTCTGCCCTTCTCCCCCGTCTTAACAGCTCGTGCGAGGAGGGAAACCCCAGCCCCGCCGTCAGGGCCAACCAAGTTCCGCGCATCGCTCCATTCCTCACACCCACAATTTCTTTCCTCTCAAGGAATCAAATCGGTCGTGGTCGAACCAATGTCGGAACCTTCGGCGAAGCAGGACGACGTTCTGTGCGTCTTCGCCGCCTTTCCTGCCGCGCGCTGACGATATCCTCCCAGCTGTACGAGTTGGCGTTTGCGCCCAGAGGAGCATGATGCAGTTCGCTCACTCTTGCGCCCCGTATTGGGCCGCTGCCCCAAGGAATACAGAAACCAGCACCTTCTCGCCCCTTCCTCACGTCCAGACACACCCCCGAAAGCGAGCCGCGTACAGGAGCGGCCTTTTATACCGATCTTCCCTCGCAGACGCCGAGCAGGAGGTGGTGTGCGGGAGGGAGATCTACCGCCCGCGGGCTTGAAGGGAATCGCGAGCCTGCCCGCTGTGATCCTGCCGGAGGTGAAAATAGAGGAACTTGAGCCCGAACTCCACAAGCGGAATATGGTCGTTGTTGACGGTTGGCGTGAGCCGGGCCCTCCAAGTTCACGATCGACCACTTTCTAACCGTGGTGTAGAAACTATTAGATCATCCCCGTCGCCGACCCCAAGTCCGGGTTCGAGTCAGGAATGTGACGAGCTCTTGTCTCCCGACACGACTCCGCCTCCGGCGCGGCCAACGAAAATGGGTTGGTCGTTTCTTTGATTGTTTACATACTCCTATTGACTCGCTCGCCAGACGTTGTACAAATCCCGCGTATTAGACGGATTGGTGGGACGAGGAAGAAGCCTCCTCCCATCGGACACGGCACAAAGTTTGTCGCCTCGCTTCGGGTTTTTCGCGTACTGACTACGATAGTTTGGGGACTTTCCTCGTGCCTCTTGTACAGAAGGCAGCGGCTCCAGACAATCTCGCCCGTCTTTCACCCGAGCCAACGGCGTCTATGCTCGGACAAGCAGATTCCACTTGCGATGCGGCCATGGATATTGATGAAGGGGGTTTTGACGTCGCAGTTGGTGGGTTGTACAGACACCACAAACAAGACCCGAGGGATTTGATCTTGAAGGAGAAATTGGACGAAAAGCGACAGCTTCTGATGGAAGGTAATTGCACGTATCGTGGTTTCTCTTATAATTGACAGACAGCTGGTTAGTTCCAACTCTCCCTCCACCGAACGAGCATCCGCCCAATGCGTTATTTCTCCCTTTATTCCTTGGCGATCTTGTTGCGCCGCTGAAAACCAAGGGTCAGATAGACCCACAGAATCTCGCGCATTACAAGTTCCTCAAAAAGGCCAAGGGTATCCCGTCCTTGAATGTCGAGCTCTCCTGGGTGTTCGTGCAGTTCTTTCGAAATTTATTACTGATTCACTGATTTCTCACTCTTCCATTCAGACCTATCGCGGCGAAGACTCGGATTCCGACGAACTCAGAGATAATCAAGGCGACCAGTCTTCTAGATACCGACTCGGATCTTCCAACACAACTTGTCGCCCTCTTACGATCGGTGCCTGCGAGTCTCTCCCAAACAGAGCTACCACTTCACTCGGATTCTTGGAGCCGCCGATATGGCAATATCTATCCTGAAGGCGAGGAACTGGACCCGGAGCTCGCTCATTGTGAGATCATTTTATCGCGGAAGGAGCGGAGAAGAATGGCCGGACTGCCTGACGAGGTGCAAGAAGATGTCGAAGATTCTGACGAGGCGATGGACACCGAGGAGCCTCCAATGGGCGAACATAGATCCGCCAAGCGTCGAAGACTCAGCCGGGACGAATATTTGGACGATTCAGGTATTGCTTTCGATACTCCGGAGTACAAAGATGGCCCTGCCTTCTATGACGACCCGGGACTTTATTATCCCCCAGACGGCAACAAAGAAAACTTGCCCCCCTTTGATCCAGATTGTGACGCGCCTGTGCATTTCGACGCGGACTATCATGAGCAACCTGATCCAGATAATCCTGCAACCACCGTTCCCGTAGACTCACACGCAAGCCAAGATGATTCCTATATGGGCTACGAACCGAGGGAATTTGTGGCGCTCTCTTTCGAGGAATCTGTTCCCCTACTCTCCGCGCAACCCACGCAGACCCGACCTCCTCCTCCAGACCAGACTTCCGATGACACGTACGCAGGAATGTTCGAGCCTCATCCGAACGCTATCATAAATGATTCCGCACTCCCCTCTGTTCCTCCTTCCCTCCTGAAATCGCCACTCGTTCACTGGGCATAGCAGAGTTTGCCAAACTGAGAGCGAAGAAGATCACCGCCGTATCCCAGCCGGACTTGACGCCGGCCAGCACTGAAAACGATGCCAATACTATTCCTACGCACCTCGAAGAACCTTCGCGGACAATCCCCGACCACGTATACGACAAAAACACGCTGCGTCTCCCAACCACCTGGATTACGCCCAATACGCTGCATCGCTACATGGTGTCCATGGATCTCGTGCAAAAGCAGGGCCTCTTGCGCTCGCTTCGCTCCCGCTCCTGTTCTATTGACCTCGTCGAACGTGACTCCCTCGGCGGCGTCGATATCATCCTTGACCCACACACCGCCATCATATACGCGAACCTCCTCGTCCTGCCGTCCGCGTGCGCCGACCTTACCCTTCGTATCGCGCAACAGTCCTGGCTCTACGCGCGCCTGCTTGTCATCTTCGACGCGTACCCCGCGTCGCACTCGTACCAAGCCAAAGCAAACAGCGACGCCGCGTCGGAGCTGTTCGCGTACTCGCCGCCCGTGCTGAAGGCGTTGGGGAAGCTACGGCGGGATGTGGGGATCGCGGAGGGGTGCGGAAACAAGCGCCGCGCGTGCGTGGTGCAGTATGCGTTCGCGGATACGGTGAATGAGGCGGCGCTTTTTACGCGGTACTTTGGGGATTTTGCTGAGGCCAACGACGAGTCGGGAGGCGCAATCTGGGGCGATCGGATATGGCTTGACGATGATGTCCCTGAGGTCGGTGTCGCTGCTCTTCTACTTTCACCACTTGGCTGATTTCTGATCCACAGGGTGAACAGGATCTCGCGGCGGCGGACGGAATGAATCGGTTTGCTGCGTTCTTGATACTGTGTCAAATTGACCTTGGGGAATTTTTGGAGCTGAGCGCGGAAGCCCGAGTGGAGCAGTTTGGCGGGTTTGTCGGTTTCGAGCGGATGGTGAGCGTTTGTGTCAGGCTGTCCGGCATAACTGACTTCTGTGCGCGACAGGATTTGCTTAACCAAGTCATTGAGCGTCGGCTGCGGGCGATGGAGGCATCCGACGAGACTTCTGTAGTGACTGGAGCCACTGGACAGAGCTAGCAGTTTAGAGCAATTTACCCCTATCTCGGGCCCGATGCGGCTTATGCTTTTGACTCTCGTGCGAATCCCGCCTTCACTTTGACCGCTTTGACCACTTGACGATGTCTGGCGACCAGCCCACCACCGACGGGAAAATGATCAAATTCCAGCAAGTTCTGCGTAGTTCCAAAAACATCATAGTCGTCTGTGGCGCTGGGCTTTCAGCTGCCTCGGGCATCCCCACTTTCCGTGGCGCAGGTGGAATGTGGCGCAAGTACGACGCTATGTCGCTTGCAACGCCAGAGGCGTTCGCCAAAAACCCGTCGTTGGTTTGGCAGTTTTACCATTACAGACGCGAGGCGTACGTTGCGGTCGAATAAATTACCCATTTATTGAATGGCACGCAGAGCGCGTAAGGCAGAACCAAATGCCGCGCATGATGCGCTCGCCATGTTCTCTATCCCTGAATTCCGAAAGGTCATGGCAGCCAACGCAGGTTTCTCAATTATCACACAAAACGTGGACGGCAAGTTGTACATGACTGTTTTCGTGTTGTTACTAATTTTGGCATGCAGGGCTCAGTGTCAATGCTATGGACAAAGTCTTGAAAGAGTATACCAAGGACGGCACATCCACGCCCACAGACATATCTCCCTTGCTGGAAATGCATGGGCGAATCTTCGACGTGAAATGCACTTCGAAATGGTGCAAACAGGTGGAGTACAACACCTCCTCGCCGATTTGCCCTGCCCTCGCGGGCGCGGAGAATGCTGTTGAGGCTGGTTCGCTGGATTTGGATATAGCTGCGGCTCAGCTACCCCGATGCAGCAAATGCAATGCTCTGGCTCGCCCAGGTGTTGTGTGGTTTGGTGAGCAGCCGAAAGAGTTGGATACGATCGACAAGTTGGTGGAGGCTGCTGATTTGTGTCTGGTGGTTGGAACCAGCTTCCACTGTGAGTGGCTGTACCTGCTAGAGCTTGCCCGATGGTTGACCTGAGGATACAGGTGTATCCCGCCTGCGGGATATGCGTCGGTGGTCCAGGAGAATGGCGGCACAGTGGCCGTCTTCAATTTAGAACGGAGCGCGGGAGACGGCGATGCTGATTTTGTGTTTTTGGGCCCTTGCGAGAAGACATTGCCTGAGGCGCTGGGTCTTTCGAAATAAGTGGAATGAGGTTGTAGACGAGAAGAAATTTGTACTTGTTAGGGCGCACCTTGAATTCCGTTTCGTTCTGGCTGGCCACCATGGCTTCTTCTTCCGATTCCTCATGCTACACCATCGTCCAGGACTCGGCCGCAGAGTATCCCTCGGCCGCGGAGCTGCGCCAGGCTTTGGAAAAGGGTACCGACGACGTTAAAATTGACACGTTACGCAAAATCATCGTGTCCACTATCAATGGGAACGCTCAGGTTTGTCGCAATGTCGGTCGGAGGGTCTATTGGACGCTGACGCGCCCTTCTGTGCTTTCTAGCCAACCCTCATGATGCCAATTATCCAATTTGTCTTGCCTTCTCGGAATAAGCAGCTCAAAAAGCTACTGCACTTTTATTGGGAGGTGTGCCCGAAATACGATGAGAACGGCAAATTGAAGCAGGAGATGATATTGGTTGTGTGCGTGTCTCATCTTTCCTTGCCTTGTTGCGCGTATTGAACGCGCAATCTAGCAATGCGATCCGAAATGACCTGGTACGTGTGCCCAGCCCGTTCCGTGTAACGCGTTCACTGACGCACTGAATAGCAACACCCCAATGAATACATCCGTGGCGCGACTCTGCGATTCCTCCAAAAGATCGCCAAAGACGCCGAGCTGCTTGAACCTCTCATCCCAACTTGCCGTTCTTGTCTCGAGCACCGCCACGGATATGTCCGCAAAAATGCCGTGTTTGCAGTCTACGCCATCTACCGCGAATTCGAGCATCTCATTCCCGATGCGCCCGAGCTCATGTCGACGTTCCTCGCTGCCGAGTCCGACTCGACATGCAAGCGCAATGCCTTCGTATTCCTCGCGCACTGTTCGATGCCCAAGGCGGTCGAGTACATCCTCAACATATACGACTCGATCCCTGCGCTAGATGAGGCGCTGCAGATGAGCATCATCGAGGTTATCAGGTTGGATTGCAAAGAGGACTCTGCACATCGTGTGAGTATTCACCAACGCGTTTTGGCTTGTGATCTCTAATGCTTCACTTCAAGGCACGGTACATTCGGGTTATGTTCGAGTTGTTGAACGTCCCCTCCAACGCCGTGAAATACGAAGCCGCAACTACCCTCACAACTCTCACGCAAAACCCCGCTGCCATCAAAGGTCCTGCTTCTCGCCGTGGAATGAGTTGTCCGTGCTAACGTCTTGACGCATAGCCGCCGCCTCGTGTCTCATTAACCTTGTCGCCAAAGAGTCCGACAACAATGCCAAAATTATCGTTCTTGACCGACTCGATAATCTGCGCTCACGGCACGGTCATGTCCTCGACGGACTCATTATGGACGTGCTGCAAGTGCTGTCAAGGTATGAGCTTCTTTTGTTCTGCTGCCTCCATTATTGAATCATTATCCCAGCGCCGACATGGATGTCCGCCGCAAGGCAATCAGCATTGTCTTGAGCATGACCTCCAGCCGGAACGTCGAGGAGGTTGTGTTGTTCCTCAAGAAGCAGCTTCAAAAAACCCAGGAGACTGAGTTTGAGAAGGTGAGGGATAATCCATCTGCTGATGCTCCGACCCTCATGGAGTTTCTTCTAGGCACCGGAGTACAGACAACTCCTCATTCAATCCATCCACATCACTGCTATCAAATTCTCGGAAGTTGCAGCAAGTGTTGTGCACGCCCTCATGGATTTCCTCGGCGATTCGAACAACCCCTCCGCATTGGACGTCGTGTCCTTTGTTCGGTCCGTCGTTCTCCTCTTTTCTTACCCTCGTAAAATAATGTAGCATACCAGTGAGGTTGTCGAGAAATTCCCGCACCTCCGGTCAAACGTCACTTCGCGACTCATCGAGAAAATGAGCGAGATCAAATCCGGCAAAGTTTTCCGTGGCGTTATGTGGATTCTCGGCGAGTACATCGAGACTGTCCCCGACATCCAGTCTGCCATGCAGGAGATCCGCAAGGTTCTCGGTGAAATACCTATCCTGGCGTCGGAGCAGAAACTGCTGGATGATGCGGCTACCGGAGAGGAGGAACCGACGAGCCCCAAGCTGGAGATGGGCGGGGGGAAGCCGAAAGTGCTTGCTGATGGGACGTATGCTACTGAGACAGCATATTCGAGCACAACGACGGCGCGCCTGGAGGCTGTGAGAGCTGCGTCGAAGCCTCCGCTGAGGAGTGCGTTTTTGGTTTTTTTGTTATTTCATCTGTGCTCTGGACACTAATGATGCCTGGCAGCGCTCCTCCTCGGCGGCGACTTCTTCACTGGGACGGTGCTGGCCTCCACCCTCACGAAGCTTGTACTGCGATTTGACGAGCAGGCGACCGATAAGGCTGCTTCCAACCTGCTTCGTGCAGAGGTACCTTCTGTGCTTCGTGCTTGCCTCGGCTATAAATTAACGTGTCTTTCTCACCAGTGCATGCTGATAATGACCTCCGTTATCCGCGTCGGGCAGTCCAAATTCGTCACGGTCCAGATTGACGAGGACTCGACCGAGCGAATCATGAACTGCATCAAGACGCTGAGCGAGTTGGAGACTGAGAGCGCTGTCCAGGAGATCTTTTTGACTGATACAAAGACGGCGTTTTCACGCATGCTTGGGGCACAAGAGGTCTGTGCTTCTTGCAGTTTTCGCTTCCAACAATCCACTAACGGGCATGGTAGAAACGCGCTTCCGAGAAAATGGCGGCGGAGACTAGTCAGGTTGCGGCTGTACAGGTGGACGATCTCCTGTCCTTCAGGCAGTTCTCGAAAAAGACGGCCGATGAAGCGATTGATGTACGTCGCGATACTCTCAGAAAAAGCCCGCTCTGACCTCCAGCTTTAGTACGACCAGGATGTCGACCGTGCTACCGGCGGAGAGGTGCACGAGGACTTCATCTCGAACCTCAGTCGCATCTCTCAACTCACTGGTGAGATTTTATTTGCTCTTATTGCCCTGAAGCGTTGACTTAACCGCTTGCAGGCTTCTCCGATCCCATTTACGCAGAAGCCTACGTTAAAATGCACGGCTTCGACATTACAACTTGGTGAGTACCTCCTAGTATGCCGGCGGCTGATCCAAAAATTAATCGGTATCAATAGATGTCCTCCTGGTCAATCAAACAGCAAACACGATGCAAAATCTCTGTTTGGACTTTGCGACGCTAGGAGACCTCAAGATTGTTGAACGGCCATCAGGTGTATACACTAGCGCCACATGGTTTCCAGAGCATCAAGGCGACGATTAAGGCTCGTTTATTGCTACTGACTCGCATAATCAGCAATTAACAATGTCCCTAGGTGTCGTCAACGGAGACCGGGGTCATCTTCGGATCCATTCTGTGGGAGGGTCCAAGCATGTCTGAAGCTTGCGTTATCCTCAATGATATCCACATCGATATCATGGACTACATCAAGCCGGCGTATTGTAACGAGGCTCAGGTATTTCGGTTTTACTCTGTTGCTGCCTCTTGCCTAACGTCTTTGCAGTTCCGCAGCATGTGGACCGAGTTCGAGTGGGAGAACCGGGTCAACGTTGATAACCAGATGTCGTATGTGCCGCTGCATGAGGTACTGTAGTCGGACTGACCGTCAATGCAGGGATCCTCGCGAGTACCTCGCACATGTTATGAAGGCGACCAACATGTCGTGTCTGACGCCCGAGGGTGCTACTTCTGGCGATTGCGACTTCCTCTCCGCCAACATGTACGCAAGGAGTCTGTTTGGTAAATGTCTTCGTCGTCCACTTCCGATATTTTACTTACTCCCTGCCTTTTTCTAGGTGAAGATGCGTTGGCGAATTTGAGCGTAGAGCGGACAGCGGCTGGGACGATAACCGGCCATGTCCGGATTCGTAGCAAAACGCAGGGCATTGCGCTTTCGTTGGGGGATAGAATCACAATGGGTAAAAAATGATTTTATTCGGCCTGCATTATTTACACGGACCGTTCTGTAGCGCCAAAGAGCACCTTGGCGTTATAAACTTGCATAGGATAGATTGTTGTGCGCATATAATTAACGGGGCGTTGATCAGTAATCATGACGCTTCCTGCTTTGTACCATTACTTCAGGACGCCGTTGCCTTATGCACGAACCCTAGCGCTGCAAGAACGCCTCCACCAACTGCAGTTAAAGCAGCGTGCTACCTCTTCCCACAAAGACATCCTCCTTCTCCTCCAGCATCGTCCTGTGTATACAGCCGGACGACGTCAATCGGAAGAGTCTGTTCAGGATGAACGCGCCCGTCTCACGAATATTGGCGCCGACTTCGTCACAACTGCTCGCGGCGGTGAACTGACCTTCCACGGACCCGGCCAAATCGTCGGCTACCCTCTCATTGACCTTTCCCGCTCGTCTCCGCCGATGCCCGTCCGAGACTACGTTTGTCGCGTCCAGAAAATGCTCGAGCTGCATTTGCTAGAGGCGCATGGCATCAAACACGCACCGTCAGACCACACCGGCGTGTTCCTCGACGCGAACACGAAAATTGGGAGCATTGGCATCCAGGTTCGCCACCGGTTGACGACGCACGGCTTTTCCATGAATATCACCCAAGAACCTATCCCTTGGTTCGATCAAGGTCGTTGCGTGTGGTTTGGCGGATGTGCGCGCCGGGTCCGTGGAGGGCGTGAAGAGTAGAATGATTGACGTTCATGGAGAGACTTGAGGGTTTGGTGAGTAGGCTAGGGCGAATGCTCGATCGTGAGTTCCTGCCCATGCGTCTTGCTGAGGAGGGCGAGGTGGGGGAAGCTATTGTAGCCGCTGAAAAGGAGGCGCTTGAAGCAGGCGATTGGGCGAAGGCTCCAGCCACTTAGACGTAGAGTAACAGATTGTTTCCAAAATCCAAGAGTTAATTATAAAACATAGTACAAGCCAGGTGCAGTAGTGTGAAACGTGAGGAGAAGAGTGCTGGGTTCGGGTCGGGTAGTAAATGCATGTACGTGGTCTATAACTAAAGGCGTGGAATGTCTAAACTATGAACGACGTCAGTATGAATGAAATATATGGGTGTGCGTGTGCGCGTTACAGAGCGTAATAAGCCTAAATGCGGGGCCCAGAGAGCGTCCGCGAAGTCGCAGGGTTCGTGCGCGGGACCTGTGTCTGGCGCTTAACCTGCGCCTCCATTTTGATGCGCTGCTTCCGGACGTCGTCGTCCTTGACTTTGAAAGAATATGCAAGAGCTATGAAAGCATCGGGAGACGGGGGAAGCCAATGGGGTGAGGGGTGATAGAGGGCGTCAAAGAGCGACTCCTGGTTGATCGCCTCGAGGACTGGTCGGCGACAGCAATGGAACAAAGCGAGGGCGACCCGGAAAAGAAAAGGTATTCCTAGAGTCTGCGTCAGAAGCGAGTCGGAGAGGCGGGAGCTGTACGGGCATACCTTCGAGAAGGAACAGATCCCAAACCCTGTTCAGGTAGTCGAGGGGAAGGGCGTCCAGGAACAAGGTCGAGAACCTGCGAGCCAGTTAGCCATGGTGCTGGTATTCGGCTAATCCTCTTACCATGGACGGCAAAGATCGACGGGGTTTACAGCTCATGTCGAGGAGAACCTTCTTTGCAACCTGAGCATCGTTGGCTTCAAGAGCGCGACTGAACAACGCCGCATCGACCTCTATTTGCGTGGTGTTGGACGAAAAATAGGGCCTAAGATACGAATCCATGATCGAAACAAATATCCAGAACGCGTCTTCCTCAGGGGAAAGAGCCAACAAGTGGCCGGAAATGAGAGTTAACCCTAAACAGGATTAGTTGAACAAGACGAAGCGAGAGACGAGGACCGACCTATGGAATACTCGATGTCCGGTACCATCGACAGATACGCATGCAATACAGACAGCAGAGATGCCTGGTTGGTTTGCATCTGTGGGTGGTCGGGAGAGCTTCGATGTATGTCTCGCTCAACCACAGCCAAGGCAGGTCCACGCGGACGCTTCCCAAGTTGGGCATAGACTCCAGGAATCGCCTTGGCCTTCCCGTCCGTAAGGTATGACCAGACGAGGAAGCGAACGGACGAGGGGAACGCTCCCATCCATCAGTAGCTTCTTCACCTTCTTGTTCTTTTTCGCCTGCGCGGGAGGAACAGGCACCCATGAGTGAAATCCACTTCAGTTCCCGCTGCCGATGCGCGTCCATAGAGGTGTCGGACGACGACCAAGGACCCTGGTTCGACGTTATCGAGATCGCAGGGCTGTCTGTCCGCCGGAAAGCATCCCCGACATTTGATGAACGCCCATCGACCGAGGCATCACGCCCGCCCAATGATGAGTCCTCGCTACTTCGCCCCGATGCCTGTTGGAACTGCGCAATGTTCGGGCGAATAAGCTCAAAGTCCATATCCTGAACCTGAACAGTCTCATTGTCACCCGCTCCGGAGCCTGAACCCAAGCTTTGCCGACTTTGATTCCGTCTTAGATTGGGCAAAGAAAGCTTCTGTCTTAATGATTCGCGACCGGCAGGAGTGGGGGAGACTACGCGCATAGATTCGTTGTCCATTGAGGGCCGTTCTTGCTCTTGCTGCGTGAGCGAGCGGAGAGACTCGTTGCGGGTGTGCACCGGCGAAGACGATGCGGGGGAATCCGAAACTGCATTCCTTGAGAGAGTCGGACGATTCGACTGGGATCCTGGCTCGGTACTCAAGGTCGACCGGGAAGTCGTCTGACGCAGTTGATGGATAGGTCGGAGGGAGTTCGGATTGGACGGATTGGGGGCCGCGGGAGCGATGGGCGAGAGAGGGCTGGTAGGAGAGCGCGGCATACCAGGCACGCCAAGGACGCTATTGTTCTGTGGGAGAGAAAGGGGAGAAGGGCGGAGGGAGCTTCTCGAAGCGTGCTTGCCCAAGGATGGGGACGGTGAGGAGGGTGAGGACGAGGACGGAGGAGATGATAAAGGAGATGACGGAGCAGGCGCTGAGAGAGCAGACATGGAGCGACCCGTTTTCTGAAGAGGCGCTCTGGTAGCTGGCGCGGAGCCTTCTTCCCGACTTGAAAAGAGAAGAAGAAAAACGTGAATTTTATGGGATAGTGCGGAGGATGCAACTTACCTGCCCTGAACAGCTTTTGACTTGTCGGTAATCGAATTGAACCCACTAAAGCTCCTTGACCTAGGTCGACTGGTGCCCGCTTTGGGGAAGAAATTTGGTCGCGGAATCGGTCTTGGGTCAGCAGCCTTCTCAGCGAGAGGTGAGCTTTTGCTCGGGAGGGCCACAGCGGGAGTTGTGGCTGAAGGAGATGGATTTGACCGTCCCGGAGGCCCGCCATTTCTCGGCGAAGGTGTTGGAGAGACAGGTTGGCTCCGCTCCTCGTTGGTCATCCTCCGCCTCGGAAGAGGAACAGGTGGCGACGCCCCGTTTCTAAACGGAATCTGACTGGGGAGGGGCGCGGTAAGCGGGGGGAGTGGGTCAATACTAAACACCATCCGGACAGGCCCGGTCGAGCTTTTCAGGTCAGCGTCCGTGCGCCCGTATATCGTCGGCATAACGCGCGTTACTGCCGAGCGCCCGATTGACATCCTGATGATGTTTGCGACGTCGTCCGTATGTCGTTGGGAAGGCGGCGGAGGTGCGCGTATGTACATCGGACCTTCAGCGGCTCCCGTCATGGGCGGAGGCTTCGGCGCATTCGGATGTGGGAGGAAGATGCTCGTCCGTTGAGCAGGTGCATCCCAGGCGTTGCCGGCGGATGAGGAGGCATCCCCAGCATAACCACGAAGCTCGGACAGCGACGGTCGAGGCTGGCGCTGAAATGATGGGGCGGGTTGTGATGGCGGAGGGGCTAGATCGGGAGGGGATGAAGGTGAGAGAGGAGTTGTCGTTGCAGTGGATAGTGGGGACTGCGGAGATGCAGACGCGGAGGTGGGAGCGGTGGAGTTTGGTGGAGGAGAGAGGGAATCATCATTTATAACCAAAGGAGTAAGACTGTCGGGACCAGGTCTTTTACTCGCAGTGTCATCCTCGTGGTCCACTTCGGCAGAGACCTCGGATTCAGGCGACTCCGACCGAAGGTCGTCAATTACCGACGGCGCTGGAGGTTCCTCATCATCCTCGATCACTATCCTGCTCCCCAGTCCCTCGCCCTCCTGTTCTTCGGGTTGCTCGACCTCCAAGTTGACATGATTGCTGCTGGGACTGCTGCGGTCCAGCTCAATCCGCTGCCTCAGCAGACTGGCTGCACCTCCGGGACTGATACTTCCGCTCGAAGCCGACGGGGGCGGTGTCCCCTCATAGAAACTAGTTTGGCCGGCAGCGGAGGAGGTGGGTGGCGAGGCAGAACTAAGAGGACTTCCCCATCGTGTGTGTAACAGGGGTGTATTTAGTGTTGGGTCTCCATTGACGCCGGCCAGATGCAGTGGTGCTGGGCGGCGGCCCTGCAGCGGTTGAGCCGATAGTCCGTGACGGATCGCTCTGCTGCGGTTGAACCGATACTCTTGAAGAAACGTTGGAAGCCTGTGTGTAGATCGATGCGTCCGAATCGACTGAGCGCGTCTTTTGGCTTCGAGTGCTCGCGAATTCAAGCGGCGGGTCCTCGGGATGTGAATCCACAGGAACTGGCGGAACGATCGTCGAGCTCGGGCCAGCCACCGCATGCTGAGAACTCTGGGAGAGTCTCGATGGCATCTTCGGCGGGGGCCCAGACGTGGACGCAAACGTCGAAGCAGAGGATCGCTGGTTCGTTGAAAACTTTGAGAATCGGTAATAATTCTCGTAGATATCCGAGGCACCGTCAGAGTCGTATCCATGTTCTGGAGGACCTGGCATTCCGCGGAGCGGTATCTCCGGTTCTGGGACAGCCTCTATCGCTGCTGGTGGTGTTGGTTCATCCTCCGACTCCGAATCCGACGCACCACCGCCTCCCAGCATACCCTGCAGTAAAGAAAGGCCAATACCAACCTCTCCGTCTTCCGAACCGGCTAGGGAAGATGCCGCTATGGATAGTCGCGTCCTTTCTTCGTGCATCAGGGAACTGGAGCCAGACGAACGAACGCGAGAAGAAGTGTGGGACGCAAGAGAGCCTGAGACCGAAGGGGTTCGGCGGTGGTTAGCGACTGAGGGCGGGGAAGAGCTTCTCCGTTCCGAAGGTAGCGAAAATCTCGTCGTCTCGTCGTTCTCGTTATGGTCTTCAGGGTCGCTGTTATAATCAGACTCTGAATCCGTCTGATTGGGCGACTTGGAGAAATCAGTTTGGTTGAATGACTCGGAACGAGACCGGGATGGAGTGGATTCGGTGTCAGTTTGAGGGCGCGGGGAGGACCCGGAGGCGAATGACTGATACGGCGATGGGGGCGCCGAATTGGGATTGGGTGAGTTGATTTTCACGACTTGCAGCGGTAATGTTCTCGCCCACCCGCCCTCTTCGGGGTCGTATCCTTCACTGTCGCTGCTACCCAGTCGGCGATGTGCTATGCCTGTCGCCTCGTCGCTGCTCTCCTCGCTGTCGTCCGGAGGCTGTATTGTGAGGGCAGTGAGGGCTAACCGAGAGCCATTGATAGGCTTCCGAGCGATAGCGGAGGAAGGGGAGGCGGCTGGCCACATCTCCACGGTCGTTGTCTCTGATCTTCGGTTTCGTCCGGGGCTCCCATCGGGTCCCTCACCGGCGTCACCGTCGAGCCCATTCGCGCGTGATGCAGCCGAGGCCAGGTAAGTGCTGCTGCGACCACTGACATTCGTGTCGATGGAAGCAGTCGACGTCGAGGTGTCAAGAGGCTTCGGGGGGATTGGTTCTGGGGATGAATACACGGTCCCCGGGGTATCAGGGACGGCGGAAGAATGGGAGGAGGAGGACTGGGATGCCGATGCTGATCCGTTGGACACCGTGGTCGAAGAGAGGCCGGTGCTACGCGGTATACGGTCCTGTGAGGGACTCGGTGGACTTGGTGGGGGCTGGTAGCGTAATTGTGAAGGACTCGCAGAGCTTTGTGGGTTCGAGCCCAATCTTGGGTTGGGACTGTAACCCAGCGATGGGCTCGGGCTCTGAAGCATAGAGGGCGTAGGCGTACGGTTTCCAGAAACGGAGGCGGCGGAAACGGATGATCGTTTGGTCATTACGGGTTTCTTGAGTTTGGAATGGAAATGCACATCGTTAGCGTGGAAGCGGCCCACTATGCCTTCACAATATCCCTAGAGAACACAGACCGAGGTCAGTTCATGCCATCGAGAATGAACCGAAAGAAGATTGTAATGGACGGATAGATGCGGCAGGGGTCAAGTGCGACCCGTCCTCGAGCGACTGTATTCCGACATCGCAGACGACCATGTCGTTCGGGGATGGCCTTGGTACGGCGAAATAGCATTCATCTGGACGCACCAAAAACAGGTTCTCCTCCGGTAACTGCATCAAGACCACAATCTCGTCGTTCTGTCGACCGATACACGCATTAGCCATGATAACGGGAGGCAAAAGACACAAGACGGACCTTTAGAAACATAAGGTCCTCCGCTGCCTCTGCTACACAGTCGCCGATAGCTGTACACTTGCCAATTCCGCCTTTGGCGGCGAAGCGCGTCCATCGAGCAAGGTCTGCAGCGTCCATGGTGCGAGCTACATCCACCATCCAGGAAATTAGGGATTATACGGGAGGGTACGATTCAAAAAGAGCGTGAGGGTCGGCGAATCAGGACTCTGGTGTTATGTCCCGAGGAGTATTTGAATAGGTTTCTATTCAAATATTCGGGTGATGAGGCGGTACTGGGCAGGAAGGGCCAGGAAGAGGCGATGACTGAGTTGTAACACGTTTCGCTCCATCTATAGAGGTTTTTAAACAGGTCGCGGTTCGAATCCCGGCGAATTGTCATTTTACTATTTTTCTGCATCTTTCCCGTTGTTGCATGAATTCTTTACTCAACCTCCAAGCACCTTCTAGCAGTAATCTTCAAGCATTATTCTATATTCTAACGGCCCAAGTGGGCAACAGAATTACCATGTAATACAGCAACCCACAGAAAACAGAAAGAAAACAGGCCGTCGACCGAGCGACGCCACCGGTAGCCACGCACCGCGACATCCGGTCTCCGAGCGCATGATTCCTGTCCCAACCCGCCCTGCTCTTGATGCAGCGGCCATACACCAAACGCGCGTGTCGAGACCCACCCGGCCAATGCCGAAGTCCCATAGGGACGCGCGCTATCGCGAGCTGCAGCGTCGCGTCAGCCTCACCCCGAACGCCATGGTGCATGCGTTGTTGGCTCTTGTGCAAACTGCATGCGGCACGGCGCCAGGTGCATTGGAGACCGGAGACCGCGCGCGAGTGGGGGCCGCCGGATTAAGGACGTGCTTGTGAGGTACGACTCAGCTGTCCCCTTCATCTTGAGGAGGACCATCGAGATCTCCACAGGCAGCTATGGACAACGAGTCAGTACATACAAACAGACGAATGACGGGAGAAGACATACGAATTACCTCGGCTCACCGCAGTACCCGACACAGATGTAGGGCTCGCCGCCCTTAGTGAATATGGTAAAGGGGAAGTGCTTCGTGTTGGCCTGGACCGCGTTGCCCTCGAACTTGCGGCCGGTGAGTCGGTTGACATCTACGCTAAAGAGCGGAGTTAATTTATCGATTGAGAGACGAATGTGCAGAGTAATAAAAAACGCACGTGGTAGCCGGGCTCATTGGGCTCATTGGTTTCACTTTCTGTGGTATCGCGGATGAGACGCTCGTTGCCCGAGAAAGAAACTATAGGAGGGGTAGGCGGGCGTGCAGTCCCAGTGTACGCGTGTCGAACGCATGAGCCAAAGGGGGCTGGGTGGTGGAGTGATTTGGAGGCGCCACAGGGTCGAAGCAGGGCGGAGAGGCGCAGGCGGAAGGGTCGCGGCCTCGCGGCGGGGGCGGGAGTAGATTCGGTCGTCACGGCCGCCCGGCCGCAGCAGCGCCGTACCGAGCGCAGCGGCCGATGGGGACATAATGGGGTGGCACACCAGAGCCGCCGTTGGGGCGACATTGGATGCTGTAGCGCGGGGAAAAGCGCCTGGGCGGGGCGGGAGGGGACCTGATCATTGCGGGCGCGCAGCCGCAGCGCCACCGTATCCGACCGTATAGGGCGCGGGGCTCGACGGGTGCGATGTGGAGGGACACCTCGGAGCCGCTGCAGGGGCGATATTGGGCGCTGCGGCGGGGCTTGAGGCAAGTGGAGGCTTGAGGACTTGATTGAAGTGTGAGCGAATTTGGGGAGGTTTCAGGCCCATCCAGGCTCCAGGATCTTGAAGGGACGAAGGCTTCTCCTTTCTATTGAGGACTGCGAGTTGGGGAAAGCTGGGGTTGAGAGACGGGCGGGTGGTCGCGCCAGCGAACAGAAGGAAGCGCCGTGTGGCAGTGCCCTTAGGTTATGCCTAATTGGGCATATTATGTCCTCAGGACACTGCACCAGAGTCCGAATCAGGTATGTCGATCCTGTGAACAAACTTGTAAACACACGGGCAACGCCTTGTCAACTGCAACCCACCTTCACTCAGCTCCACAGTTCGCCGCTGCTCAACGCCGTCTCTAGTCGTACGAGGGAGAGTCCACAAAGGTCCACACTCTCCACCCTTCTTTTTCGCACCAGGGCGAGCCTATTTCGGATCCTTTGTCTAACGTTCATCATGTCGTAAAACCTGCAACATTTCTGTTCTCCGTCGACACCTGATGCTGCATGGATTTTCTACTTGGCCGAACCCTACTCGCCGCAAGTATATACCAGGAGAACAGCTGGCACGACAGAGCTATCACCGATTTCTATGTCTTGAGGCGACATACTTTTGGAGACTCTCCCGCAATCATCTCGATGTCATTGCACCCCTTGATGCTCTGATTCTGCTCGAACATTGAGCTCTGCGCTGTCCCGGTGCCCCGCCGTTGACCGGTCTATCCGATCCCCTTCTGGCTCAGAGCTCGCGTCGTAATCTTCTTTCCAAAAGCTCTCGTAAAATATCGGCGGCTCGAGCGTCTCTGCGGAGTATGAATCCAAGAAAAGACGAGACGTTTCCCATTCCTCACATCCATGCGGATAGACAGGCCCACGACGACGGCGGCTGAATCTTAGCGCCTGAAGCAATCCGTTTCCGAGTCACAGGCCGCGGGGTCTTGCTCAGTCTTGTTCTGTCTAGCTAGTAGACCTCGGGACCCAGGCAGAGGTGGTTGTCCGCTGTCCAGGTCCCTAGGCAGAGCAAGATACCTGCTGCCTGGACTGAGGGAATGCATTGACCATGTGAAGTCAAACCGAGTAAGGCGTCTTTCCAAATATCAAAGTCGCTCGACAAGTTACATGCTGGACTGATACTTCTTGCGGGAGGATCCGATGCCGGTCATCACCTCCAAAAAGTAGCATGGCCACCTCAATCCTTTTTAGTTCGAGGAAAACGGTTCGGATCCAGTCGAAGCCTCTTGTCCGGCAACTTATACCCAAGTAATGGGGCAATCCAACCGCCGACCACCACGACGAACTACAAATGGTTTGACTGGGAAGCGGGAATAAGCGAAGAAGCAAACTCACAAGCCATTCAATCCATCGAACCCCCAAGGGAAATTCGGGGTACCTGGGTTGGGAAATCAACTTGGGATTGACGGAGGGCTTGTTCGCAAGTTACACTTACCCGTCTCCCCTGTAAAACACCAGCATTGTACCAAAGAAGGACTGCAGGAGGCCCGGCGCGAACATGTTGCGGAAAAAAATAATCTTCTGTTCAGTCTAATACGCGTCGTTAGATTCCATAAATTAAGCGTGCTGCGTCAAGAAAATGAAAAGCCCCACGCACAGTTTCATCGTCAGGCTTGGCAACCTCATCCATGCTCAATTCTTCGCCAGGAAAAGATTCAAGACTATGCACCACCCCCGGCGGCGTGTAGACGGTCCCGTCGGCGGGGGTCAGGATCTTTGTTACGCCGTCTTGCGTGAGTTTAACCCGCTAGCAATACATAAGTAGTAGCGCAAACAGGGAGGGTCCGCCGACGCACGCCTTTCAAAATGGTGTGCTCTTCTCCATGATATAGATGCCAGTGGGGCGGGGCGAAGAAGACCTCCTCTCCGGTCACCTCGAGGTGCGTTCGGAGCGGATTTTGGAGCACAGACATCGTAACGCCCTTCGCTATTGACCAAGAATCGTCGTGAAGTGGGTCGCCCATCGTTTGCAGCGGATGCGGCGTCTGGTGTTTAGAGTTCGAGTTGTGCCGCGAGGCTACAGTGAAAGGAGAAGGGGAGGGCTTTATATGCGCCTCATGGGCAAAGGTCCTGAGACTTGCATAAGTAAGTAGTTGACACACGACAAATCACACACTTCAAATCGCGGTCTTCCGCGCGCCAGTTCACGTTCACAAACTAGTTAAAAAATGCAGTAAGTGCTCGGACACCCAGTTCGCTGACTGGATGCTCGTTGCATCCTGATTTACAAGACTTCCGCGGCTTATTAACGCACCAAAAACAAAGGACCTGGATTGAAAGTACTATTATGCGCAAGCTGCATCGCGTTCGTAACAAGAGAAATCAATCTTCAGCAAGTGCGAGAAAATGGAGCCCATTCGGGAGTACCAGACATCCTCGCATCAGGGCAAGGCGCGAATCTTGACGCACAGCGTCGAAGGATTCGACGCAGAACAGACATTATGACATTGCTGCTGAGCGCCCAAGAGCAGGACGAAGAGGGTTGCTTATTTTATTCAACGTTCGATTTGGTGGCGGATGGAATGGAAGTACGTGGCGTCCCGATTTATCTTATCAGCCATTGAAATGCGGGACTGCCAGAGAGATTTGCGTTTGTTCGAGTTGTGGGTGTGTCCGCAATGTTATGGAATCCCGCCAGACTAAGCAAAATAAATAAAATAAGCATCCATGACCGTTTCTTCATATCTGACAGCTATCCGTACACCGTCTGGTATCACTAATCCGTCTTCTTGTTGGGAAAACGTTTGGGGTCCATCCGGAGTCTATCGTCCGACAATTTGTACCCAAACAACGGGGCTATCCAGCCTCCCACCACCAGCACGACCTGCAAGTTAGTGGCGAATATGTGAGGACCACCGCGGAGGATACAAGAAACAACTCACGAGTTGGTCAAACGAGCGGCCGAGGGGAAGCGCGGGGTATGTATCGCCAAAATAAAAAATTTGGAGAACACGCAGGACGGAGGGCCGACCACCTGGTGTAGTTGGCATGACCCCTGGCGCAAACAGGTTACGGAAAAAGAGGATCTTTTGTTCTTCCTACTTTGCTGATCAGCACGGATGCGTAGAATCGATGCAGTGGAAAATGCACGAACAGCATCGGGAGCAGGCGTAGAAATCTCGTCCATAATCATCTCCTCCCCAAGAAAGCCCTCGAAACCATGCACCACCCCTGGAACGGTGAGGACCGGACCATCTGCAGGGGTGAGCACTCGGGTCACGCCTCCCTGCGTGAGTTTGACTCGTCCCTTCAGGATAACATGTTCTTCCGTTTGGTATCGATGCCAATGGGGTGGGACGCGGAAGACCTCTTCACCAGTTGCAATAACACGGCTACGGAGAGGGTTCTGCATTACTGTCAGCGTTACGCCCTTTCCCATCGGAAAGGAATCGTCTCGGAGAGGGTCGCCCATTATAGAGTTGTTTGAGTGCCGGGAGGTTCTGGCGTGAACGGAGGAGCATCTCGAGGTATAAGTAGCAAGGCAGAGAAAGTAAGCCAACTTGAGTAAAGGGCGGGAGAATATCCGACGAAGACGCGTTCTTCAGGCCGATGGCACACGAACCCACTACTTGACCGTTCTCCCCATTAGGCCACGTCATCCGCATCTTCTGCCAGTGCTCCGCTGATTGACCGTGCTCTCACCTTGCTTTCCTCCTCACTTGCCTCCTCCCTCCCTCGAATCGACGGCGAATATTACTAGTGCCCATGCTGAAGCGAGAGTGAGTAGATGAATGGAAATATGACTCCTTTGGATGCGAACCCCATCAAGCCCCTATCTTGAGTGTTTCTCTCCATGGCCCACACAGTTCTCTCCGCCAAGTCTGGCAACGACTGGACACGCATCGAAGTGAATGCGCTCAACATCGTCGTCCAAGAGCTCGATGCGCCAGCTTTCTTCGGTGACGAGGTTTTACCGGAACCAACCGTAGACGCAATATTGCTCGACAACTTGGCATGCCCCGATGGACCCATGTCGAAGGAACATCGACTCTTCTTCAGATACCTTGAAGACGCAAGCCATTTCCTAGAAAGCAGTACCATCGACTTTACCGCTTTCCTTCTCGGAATCCTCGACTTTGACGAGCCCGGGCGCGTGATACACCAACGCCTTGAAATCGGATTCTTCATGTGTGGGCAGGTCGCCAACGCTAAACCAGACGCGGTCATAATCGACGAAAAGGAGGACTATATTCTTCTCGTGCAGGAGGACAAAGTGCGTGGCCCTGAAGCTTTGAAATATACACTAGAATTCATGGGATGAGCGGCGGTAGATGTCGTTGGAAGAGGTGGAGCCACAACTCATCGCAGGAGCCATCGCCGCATTCTACGAGAGTAACCGACGCCGTACAGCAGCTGGTCTGCCGACATTATTCAACAAGGTCTTCGCAGGCATCGCCATGTCGGGCACAGGTCCTACGTTCTACAAAATCCCCATCTCGCAGGAACTGCTCGACAGAATTGGCACGGCGCAACTATTCTCAGACGCAGAGGATTCGGCTTGGAATGCAACCGTCGTCAGCAAGCTCGTTCCGCCGGTGCCTAATTTGGATCGCTATACCTCGGATGGAATGGTGCCTCTGGCTAACCGGCGCATTATCTTTCAGTGCTTGGCGGCCTTTAAGCAGGTCAGGCGTGTAGTAACACAAGTGTGTCCGACGCTGATTTGAGCCCAGTTTGTGGACTAGATTCCAAGAGCAGCGCAATGATATCCTTGTTGAAGAAGCAGGCCTGGAAAATCTTTGCTTGTTCAAATCGCTGGCGAAGTCGGAGAAAGTAGCTGCCGCTGTCCAAATAACCAGTCATTTGTCCGCGTAAAGGATGTGGTTGTACAACATAGCAGCAATACAGAGGAACGCTATACATTTGTGTGGTCAGAAGTCGAGATCGTCGTCAGGATCCCGCCGCCGCTGGTACTAAAAGCATAAAACAGCTATTAGTCGAGCCTCGCAATCCAAGGTTAGCCCACATACCGAAATCGTCGACTTTTTGGTCGTGGTCTTCCCTCCAGCGTCCTCCATCTGTGCATGGTTTCGATACATCGAGCTTGTCTGCCTAGAATAATACACACCTGCTCCAGTAAGTCGATGAGCTGGTTCTCGGACACCTAGGACATCGATATCAGACCAAGTGCCTGGTAGGTCTGTAAGTACACACACTTTGCCGCGTATTTGCCCCGATTGAACGAGCCGCACGAGGACGGTTTCGATCTGCTGAGACCGCTCGGGACTGACGAGCGAGATTCGAGATACTAGAGGGGGCAGGCGGTGAGGCCCGGTGGCTGGGATCGATGGACAAACGCACGCCGTTCACGCGCCGCAATCTCCAGAACAGTCGCGACTACATCCCTGCGCATTTGCTCTTCCTGAGCCCTCTTCGCGGCGGCCTCCTCGGCGCCCTGTTGTTGTTGGGCGGGATTCGTCTGCGGAACCTGGTTCTCCATAGTGAGAGCGCGGAATCAGCGGTGATTCCCGAAATGGACGCGCCAAATCTGACTCTTAACGGTCACCTCAGCTTTGCCTCAGCTTGTGTCTGCTGCCTACACGTCGCCCTGAAGTAAAGTCAGGTTTGCGAAACTATCTACCATGGGAGACGGCCGCGGCGCTGCCCTGGAATCCGGCTCTACCTCACCATTCCATCATCTGCTGCACACCAACTACATCCCCACAGCGGAGGAAGCTCTGCGAATTCGCGAGTTGTGCGCGCAACCCCGGCATGAATTGGCGCGGCTCGAGGGAGAAATAACTCGTACACAAGCGGTTCTTCAAAACCTCCAAAGAGAATACAATTCTCTCGCCAAATTTGTTGATTCGCATTTCGCCCTCCTCTCCCCAATGCGAAACCTTCCACCGGAAGTCCTCCAGCTCATCTTCATCATGTCCCTACCCTCCCACCGAAACGCAGTCATGCATGCGAGCGAGGCGCCGCTTTTGCTGGGTCGCGTTTGTTCAGGATGGCGAAGAATCGCGCTCGCAACTCCAGAGTTGTTTGCTTCGGTCCATGTCGTGTGCCCTCCCATGGATTACGCCGAATCTGCCTCTTCGCGTACGCGGACTCAGCGGCAAGCGATGGAAGCATGGCTTGCTCGGTCAGGCGCGTGTGATTTGTCCGTGTCGATATGGGTTTCACGCGAGGCGGGCTTCGGGGGAGCGGCAGTGGCTGCGGCCTCTCCCTTTGTCGAGGCAATATTGCCTCTCTCCCATCGTTGGAAGAATATCGAACTACGAGTGCCAACCGACTCGCTTGACTCTTTTCATTACTTGCAGGGCTCTGACGTGCCTTTATTGCAAACCGTCGCGATCACCAACGGTGGCTCCCTCGCCCGGGATGACTGGTATGCACTTTGAACCACAGAATCATCCTATCTTTTAATCTGACGAAGTTTTCTCACACGTCAAGGTCTGCTAACTTACTCTTTCTTCAAAATGCACCCCGGCTTCATACCCTTTCGCTTACGCACGAGGGGAACGTCAACTTTCCGTCATTCCCTTGGGCCCAGCTCACCTCGCTTTCACTGTCGCCCACCCAAGAGTTCTTCGGCTTGGACACCGAGATGACTTTAACAATCCTCTCGCAATGCATAAACTTGCGAACATGCACCCTGCACTTCCCACCCAGCGATCGTGAAAATACTTTTCCTCCAAGGGTTTTCACTCTACCGCACCTATCTGTCCTTTCTGTCCGGGCAACGGGTTTCGCAGCTTCGGATTATACACTGGTCGACATATTCGACAGTCTCCTCCTCCCAGCCCTACAAACAATAGAAGTCGAAGACCGTAATGGCGACCTTACTGTCTTTCCCTCCCTTTCGCGTTTACTGTCGCGATCTCCGTGTCACCTTCGAAAACTCAAGCTCAACGACATCATCGCGGCTGCCGAGGATCTTATTGGCCTTCTCAGCCTCCCATCTCTAAGCAGTCTAACTGAACTCGTCATCCACGACCGCGGTCGAGACTGGCGAGACGAGGACGGTTTTATGCTCTCGGATTCCCTCCTCAGTGCCTTGTCGCACGACTCGCACCACCTCTGTCCCAATCTTTTGACGGTCAAGTTTGCCCAATGCGGCGATTTTCAAGACGAGACGCTCCTGCAATTTTTGAAGTCTCGCAGTCATCCCGCGCCGGGGTCTTCGGTGCGTCTGCAGAAAGCGGAGATTTCAATTGATCGCGCCGTCGAGTTCGAGTTCGACCGCGACGCTGCATTAAAGCAGTTGGCTGAGGATGGGCTGCAGGTAGTCATTCGCCATGAGGATGACTCTTGGGATGTTCGCGTGTCTCCTTGGGAAGGTTTAAATTCCTGAATAGTATCTTATGAGTTTATTTAAATAATCCTCAAACCGCTAGTACGATGTTGCTACTGTTTTAATCCCGAAGCTCGTCAAAGGGAGGGTTTGGGAACTTTTCGGTGCGCTGGGTGGCATTCACGGATCATTGATCAATCTCGGATCCCTGCTTAACTCGACCACTGAACCAGAAATTCTGAATGCCCGTCTTTAACTGTATTATTGACGTACTTATGCTGCTGCAAGGACGGCTCCCGCCGCATTCGTCTATCCCACAAACGTTCGTCGTCCAAATCTGTCAACAGCATCACATCCTGTCGAAGCTGCATAAAAATAATGGCGAGATCCGCCCTCCAACGCCCATCCAACACCAATATGCTCTCCAACTTTCTCCTCTTCGTGTCTTGGGTGGCCATAACGCAGGCAACAGTGGTGCATTACGCCCCAGGCGAGTCCCACATCAACAACCTCACTTTCGCGTTGACTGGAAGCGGCGCGCCGGGCGTTTTCAACTCCTCGACCGTTCCTGACGAAAGCTATGGCGGGTATAATTGGTGTAACATGCCGCACGTCCGCACCCGCGAATACAAGTGCGATTTCTCCTGCTCTCAGAGGGAATGCCTTGAATTCAGGCTTTGCGTTGTTCAGGACGCCGCCGAGGGAATATACGCTGCAGTATGTCGAAGTGGGTGGTATGAATGGACTGGGAAGCTCTGAGTACTAACAGCCATCATAGGTCATTCAACGACACCATAAGCGCACCCCCTACGGCTCGAATACATTTTTCAAGGAAGACATAACTTGGAGGTGCGCTTTGAATGTCTTTGTGCGCTGATCACATTCGATAATGTGCGCCAAGTTGCACTGGGGAGGGACCTGTGAACTATGGCAGAGGGTCGGTCTCAAAGTCAGCCTAACTCGTTATCACGAATCTAAGAACCACCAGACCCAGCGGCGTCAGTGCCAACGTTGCTGAAATCCAGGTCAGCATCTCGGACAGTAACCGACGTCGCCCGCTGAAAATATCCAACAGTGGCAGGCGTTCAAAGATTCACAAAACCCATGGACCACTACCGTTGGTCCTGGATTCGTCGGCACCACGTATGTGCGGCTCGGACTCGCTCTGTTCTCTTATTTTACTTCAGATAGATGCCAACTCCCCCAAATCACGTCCGAAGGGATAGTTGACAGCCATACGCATGGCTCAGACCTCCGCTCGGTATATGCAAGCCGTTTGGGCTTAGGGCAAAAGCTCGACCCGGCAGCTGTCCAAATCCGTCGGTCTACGTTCTTACCCCTCATGATACCGTCCGAATAATCCTTAGGTGTAACCAACAATGTGATCACCTCCCAAGTGGCCGGTGGTCTTTTAAAAGGACTGTTCCCCGCAACCGATACTGTCGCCGTTCTCATTCAATCGAGCACCTTCGACTCCCTTGAACCCACTTACTCATGCCCGACGGCCGATAGCTTGCGGAACGCATATACCTCGGGGAGCAGCAATTGGACAACGCATCTCGCAGATGCTGCACCCTTGTATGCGAAGCTCGACAGTGTCTCGGGCACTGCACCTCAGGATACCGCGGGTTGGCACACCTCTTTCGACCAGTAAGATTTACTATTTGTCATGTGACCAACGGCTCCAACCCCTCCAGCTACTACGACAATCTTTCTGCGAAGCTCTGTCACGGCAAGGCACTTCCTTGCTCCGTGAACGACACCTCCCTATGTGTTACGCAGGATGAGGTAAAATACTCTCACAAATCTTCTCACTTTTTCAACTCATTGCAGTCATAGGCAGATACGGTCTTTAGGCTCGGCAACTGGGAGTACTCGTATTATTTCCGTGACGCCCCCGACTCAGCAAAATATTCGGCCCTGCATTACGGTGCTTGGTTCTTGGAACTCAAGGCGCACATGGAGGCGGTGGTTACTGGTCAGAGCAAGGTAGGTCCCCGGATGCGGCCTTTCCCAACGTTCGATGCTGACGTCCTACCAGTTCAAATATTTCCACAATGTATGTCGAGCCTCACATAGATCACCAGTTTCTTATCCGAGGTATAGATTGCGCATGACGGCTCTGTTTCCCCCGTTCTTGGTTTCCTCCAGATCGCCAACATGGTCTGGCCCGGGATGTGAGTTGCTTGCATTCTGCGACATCCCAGTGGCAAGTAACTCACGCAATTCGTAGGGGCTCCGAGGTAGTCTTCGAATTATACAAGAAGGAAAATGACCATTTCCTGCGCGTTTTGTGGGGCGGTCAGCCGATGGTCACGTCGACACCGATGGGCACCCTCGACTTGATTCCTCTCGAGACCATGTTTAATTGTTCGTCGTTCTGACAGTGCCTATGTTCGCTCCCTGAAGATTTTCTTCTGCAGACATCGATTCGATGATCGGCTCCAGTGCTAACCTCCTTGCAGCGTGCCACTCGTAGGCTGTTTTTATCTTGACTGGGTAGCTCGATGTTAGTAAACCGAGACTGGTTGCCAATATCATTGTAATCAACTTAGCTGCGAGCGGGATTGACGCCTCTGAATCCGCATTGATGTTGAAGAATGCGAGCATTGTCGGCCGGAGAATGTCGATGCGCATGGGACCTGCCTCTTAGCGTTCGTCTTGATGTTTCCTGTTTCCATTTGCAGGAACGTTGGTGTGTGCGGAATAAAAAGAGGCTGTCACCTATGTAGCCCCTATTGACAGTGTGTTGCGCCTTCCCGCGTCATGCATGGCCACCCAAGCTCGCCCCATTTCACCCAGCCCGAGCGATGGTGCCACCGACGCAACGCAGGAGCTCACCCCAGACCAAAAGGTTACACAGAAGAGGCTTCGTGAGGAAGAGGCCAACCTCGAAGTACGTCGAGTCGCTCAGATTCATTGTTTTTGTTCTTAATATCCATGAGTAGGCTGCCATCGCCTCCGCTACCGAAACCATAGAGCTACAATTTGAACCACAGCCTCCTCTGATAGTATGTCATGCAATTCTGCTTCCAACCGCATCTCAATTGAAATGATTCCTAGGACAAGCCGGAAGCCCACCGAGTCTTGCTCCAAAACTCTGAGAAAAGAATGGTGTTCCTGGAACCTCTCCTTCAGGCACTGGACGACTGGCGGGACTCATTGACCGACGAAGAATGGGGTAGTGTCCCATTGCATATTCCCGCATTTAAATCGGCTTCCTGACATTGTTGTGTAGACCTCGTGAAGCCGTCTGGGAAAGCATGGGAGGCTTTTCAGCAGAGATGCGACGATATGCAAGATTACCAGCAACAGCTGTATGGGCAGATAGCCATGCGAGAATTCGACGACTGAGGATTCTCTCGTTTGAAGTACGCGTGTCCGATTGGTTATTCTAACCACCTTCCTTGTAATATTGTGTCTCTCCTTTCTACACGAATGCCTTGTAATCGATGTATCCGCGAGCAGGATCAACGCCAACCGCGCCGTACAAGTGAGCGAAAACCGGCACGTTGTCGAGAGGCTTGCCGTGCTGGATGCGTTTCCCGACATCAGGATGAGTGACCCAGTTCAGGCCAAAGAAAACTCCAGCGGCGGTGCCATTACCGACGAGCTCTGTCGCTTCCGACGGCGTAACACCGCAGTTGACGAAGATTGGAGTGTTGGCGAGGAAAGGACTGAAGGTAGCAACAACATCGTGCTTTGTGGCCCGTTCGTGACCTGACGAGAGGAAGAGGGTGAACACTGAGGTGAAGGACGAAGAAGGGAAGAACAAACCATCGATTTCGAAAGCCTCAGGGCTGTCGCGGACTAGAGTAACGTAAGAGAGCCCGAGTTTGTCTGCCTCACGAAGGAGGTACCCGAACGTGTCGATTGTTTCTTGCAAGGGCATCCCCATGTCGTTGTACCCGCCGGCTGTCAAACGACTTCGTGAGTCTGGCATTTTTCAGCAAGGAGAGGGATTTTACCTGGGCTGATTTTCATGGAAACATCGGGCCCCCAGACCTCCACGAGGGCCTTGAGCGTTTCCAGTGCGAACCGGGCTCGGTTTTCGGGACTGCCGCCCCATTGGTCCGTGCGCTTGTTGGAGGTAGAGTCCAAGAACTGGGCGACTATGTAACCATTCGCAGCGTGCACTAATGGCAAATGTACTCGTCAGCAAATGTGTGATTTTAGGCAGGGTTACGGACGCTCGACACCGTCAAAGCCCGCTTCCTTCGCGTTGATAGCGGCTTGCTTGAACTGGGCAATTATCACGGTCGGGTCGGGAATTTCGGTGGGCTTGAAAATAGGTGATGAATTTAAATTCATCGGCAGGACCATAAATTTACCGTAACGTATCCAGGTGCGCCAGGGAGGAAGCGGAACTTCCCACCGCGAGCAGAGATCGCAGACGGAGCATAGACGGGCTGTCAGCTTGGGATATGAGATATTGACTAGGGCGAAGATTGAGGGGCAAACCACGCCGGCAGCAATCTGCTCTGGAGCTTCGGGATGACTGACACGGCCGACTGTACTGAGCTTCAATGACCTAGCAGAATGAAATTGAGCAAAGCGCTTACGATGCCAGAGCTAGAGGGGAGATGCATCTTGTGGACAGAATAGGACTCGTCCGTACCCACTTACTTGACAATACATCTTACCGCCCGCCTCATGAACAGCGTCGGTGATCTTTTTCCATCCAGCAACTTGAGCTTCATTCCAAATGCCAGGCGCCGCTTGCCACTCGGTACTTTGGCGGAATTATTCGGTTTGGAAATAAAAAAGCAAGGATCAGCAAACCCTTGGCGATGTAATGAGAGTTCCCTCCGACACGATAAGACCGGCACCACCGAGCGCGCGTTCGACATAGTACCTCTGGGTGGTTGCTGGTACCGATATACGCGCCAGGACATTGATGCAGGACCTACCTTCATGACCTCGTTGGGCACCGTCTCCGTGGAACGGTTGCGCGTCAAGGCACTCATGCCTAGCCCATGATGAGTGCGTAGAAGCAGGCAAAGGCCGGGGCAGGGGATACCAATCCTGTTGCTGATTGTGGTGCTTCCGAGCTTGAACGGAGTGAAGAGAGACATGGCCGTAGCCGTTCAGTCCGCGCTGGGAGGCCTTTATAAGCAGCCAGTGGCTCTAGCTACGACATCCCGGACCCGAGATTGGGTTGAAAATAGCGTGCTAGTGGACGTTGAGCGGTAAGTACGGTGCACAGCCACACTACAGCCACGAATCCCGAGCTCTCAGCTCGACCATCACCACGAGCTGCTCCAGCTGCCCGCTGCAACTAACCCATCCACTGTTATCCCGTGTCCAACGCGTTCATATCGTGGCTGCTCCTCAAGCCCTCAAGATCGACCACATTTGCTTCCGTGATTAGCAGCTTTTGTTTCCGTCTATCCGTGAGGTCTACCGATGTCCTGCGACGTATGCTGCAAAAGGTAAGGCCAAGCAGTTTATCACCAAACTATTCGACCTGGACTCGGATGTAAGTTCGTGTGGCCAGGCCAGCTGCTGTGAGTGACTTCAAATGTAGAAGTCCGACTCGACTCCGCCGCCCCCTCCACCAAAGCCTTCCCCAAAATACCATGGGAGTGACCAGGGTGTCTATACTATTCGTCCCCAACCCAACGCCGACTTTGTTCAGAGTTTCGACCAACTCAGACTTTCCAATCCGCCCCCGAATGTCGCCCCACCTCAGAACCAATTTGTCGGTGGCTTCCATCCCACCCAGTTCTCTCCCCCTGCTCTCCCCGCGCCCTCCGCCCATGCCAATGCCTATCCCGTCTTTCCACTCCACGGCGAACGGGGGGAGGCGCACCTCCCTGACAATGCAATACGCCATGCATGAATCTGCTGAGCCCCCGAGTTTCCTTAACGTCCCCCCGCCTCTCCCGGGTCGGCCCCAGTCCATGCCTCCCCCGGTGCATCAACCGTCGTACGGCTCTCCCTTTCTCTCGCCCCAGCCCACCCCGGGTGGATCTCCCGGCTCCCCATCCCCCTCCGTGGGTGCGGATCCCCCGCGAGGACGAAACCCAGACCTCGCCGGTCAAATTCTGCACCGACTGTCGATACGTGCGCGGGATTCACAAAGGCAGGGGAAGCGGTGTACGCGCGAGGTCAAATCGCGGGGGCCTGCATTCTCATACCTTCTGGCCGGAGATGATGTGGATGTGGACGGAAATACCAGCAGCGAAGGCGCGGTGGAGCGGTTCTGCTTCCAGCACATCAAGGACTTTATCGGCGGTTCGGGCAGTGTGACTGGCTTTTATGCTCGCAAGTGGAAGGGAGAGGGCAAACCGCGAGGCGACGAGGTTTGGGTATCGTTTGCCGGTTGGTTATTCCGCTTACCGGAGGGAAGACGCTGATTCGTGCGCTATCAGACTATATCCCGCCGTATCTTTCTCCTGAGACGCAGGTTGCGCTGCGTGTAGAGATGGAGAAAGCGCGCTCGCCGAAGGATGTTGACGGCTACATCTATACATTTGAGATCCGGGGTAAGCTTTTGCCCACTGTATCGAGGCGTGATACCAAACCCGGCCATCTGCAGACCCCACCTTCTTCTCAGATCAAACTCAAGACTGGCCGCACCGACACACCTTGTGCGTCGGACTTGACCAGTGGTCGAAAGCAGTGTTCCTCCAAAGAGATGGTTCTTCGCGGTTGGTGGCCTGGAGGCGTAGACCCTAATACAGGCTTGCCAGCGACCAGCCTCATGAAGGGCCGGGTGGACGCGGGTAGCAAGGGGCCTGCGTGCCATCGCTTAGGTACGTTCGCTACCTCTTCGCTCTTTTCTGCCGGGGAACTGAATCGACTAGAACGCCTCATTCACCTTGAGCTCGCGGACCTGGTCGCAGAGGGCCAATACCTCAAGCCCAACTGGAAGAGCTTCAAGAAGGGGCAGCCGCCGGTCATAGATCTTACTGGCGACGACAGCCCCAGCGCGCCCTTCTACGCCGAACAAAAAGCCTGCCGCCGCGTCGCTCGGTTCCGGTCCGAAGTGTCCAGACTGTGCGTCTTGATTCTGTGCTCATCTGGCGCGAAAACTAACAGGAACGGTGCAGGTGGTACCCAGCATAAAGAGATCTTTACATTCACTCGGGTCAAGAAGGGTCCGTACAAAGGGAAAGAGTGGGAGAGTATTGTTAAACCTATCGTAGAACGTTGGGGTCAATTTGTGGAGGAAGCATGTAGGATGATTGTCGCTTTCTGTATCGGACTTCACGCTGTGTCTAGCTTGTACTTGCTTTCCTTGTTATTTATCGTTTTGATTTCACTCGCAACCTTGGTGCCTATCTTATTGAATATGGTAAAAAACCCGGCTATACATTCTTCCTACAGCGGTCGATAGTACATTGTAAGGTCATCGCCGCGGCGGTACTAATGATAACTTGAGTGAAAGGAGATTGTATCAAAGTGCGCCCTTTCTGAGAGAAAGGTCGAAAGGTTCAATGTGCGTGAGAGATCGGATGGAACGAAGGTCTGGCGTCGAGATAGCATAGAAAACCTCTGCGCTTCTGCAGATCGGAAGTACGATGGTGGTGCCTCAGAAAACGCAAAACGCTAAGTTCGGCGGTTTTCAACCACCTGGCGAATCGCGGGGTATGGAGTGAGCCGAGATGGTGTGGGGGTCCATATAAGAATACCCTGCGCTTCTGCAGATCGGAAGCACGATGATAGCGCCTCCGAAAACGAGAACCAAGTTCGGCGGTTTTCAACCACCTGGCGAATCGCGGGCACGGAGCGACTTGGGATGGAGTCCATAAGATATCATGCGCTTCTGCAGATCGGAAGCCCCGCCTCGTCAGAGGTTGGGGTGAGAGATCGGATTGGGGTAGAGAACGCGAGCGATAGCAAGTTGAGATAGTTAGGTACCTTTTTCAGATCGGGAGCACGCTGCCAGGCTGCTCAGACGACTGTGAGCATGAGAGATCGGATAGGTCGAGAACAAAGGCACAACGAAGCATACGTCGACGGATATTCGGCACTTCTGCAGATCGGAAGCACGATCGCGCCTCAATGCGCCTCTTTCAGAGTTTTTCTGTTGTGGAACAAGTTCGGTGCGTTTTCATAGCACCTGGTGCAGCTGCTAGGGGCCAGAGTTTCGCTCTGCTTCCTCCGAGGGAACCCGTGCATCTCCGAATCTTCTTTCCACCAGAAGTAGGGACTGGATAACGGGTCTGGAGAAGCTACGTTGGCGAATAACCATTTAACCGGTCAATGGCAGCGAGCACCCCAATTTCTTTGGCAGATCTGGAGAGTTGTTCTGTTCGAAGCGCCAGAAGGATGGTGGTATTGAACCATTGAGCCAATCGCAAGATATCCGGAATAGCAAAGGAATGAAGGTGGAATAATGTTGAAAGGGAATAATCGTGTGAAGGAGCATTATCCACGACGAGCGCTTTGTGACTTGGTCATTGTGACGAGGAGGCTCATCCGCGCAGAACAAAAAGGACAAAAGGGGGGCGAGCTTGGCTTTGTTTGGCTACACAGTGCACTGCCACCGAGAACAATAGCGCGTCAACGACATTGTCTGCAGATGGGGAACGCGCCGAAGCCTATAAAATGGGCCAGGACAAGGCTCAAAGGTCTCATCTATTCACCCCACACGTCTACTCTCTCGTTATCCTCACTCTCGCTCCTCGACGATTTCAACAATGTTTTCCAAATTCACGACATTCGCCGCTATTTCCTGCCTCTCTCTGGCAGTCATCCCAGTCGCACGCAGCGCAACCATTAATGTTACCGTCGGCGGTACCGGTGTAATTGCATACACACCCAACTTTGTACAAGCAAACGTCGGCGATGTGGTGCAATTTATATTCAAACAGGTCCGTCCTCTTGCGATCATTTCTCTTTTGAGCTTACACCGTCCCTCCTCAGAAAAATCCATACTATCACTCAGTCGACACTGTCTGCCCCGTGTACGCCCAAGGCCGACGGATTCGACTCGGGATTGTGAGTCCTGCTCTGTTGTTGCGCACTTTTGGAAATCCTAATCAACTTGCAGCGTTCCTGTGGCTGCTGATGCGACCGACTTTCCGCTCGCCCAGTTGACTGTCACCGACACCAATCCAATTTGGGTCTATTGCAGGTCCGTATAATAAATCATTCGCTCGAACTTTGCTCACTGGATTAACAGACAACCCGGTCATTGCTCCCAAGGCATGGTCTTCGCCGTAAACCCCGGTGACAACTTTGCGGCCTTCCAGGCTGCTGCCACAGGCGGCGCAGCCAGCGCCGCACCCACCGCGTCTGGATCCGCAGCCAGTGGCGTCGTCACTGTTACCGCGACCGTCACTGTCGGCGGTCAGGCCGTGACCACCACTTACGCCTCCTCAGCCGGCTCAGCCTCTCCCACCTCCGTTTCCACCGATCACGTTGTCATCGTCGGCGGAACCGCTGGCCTGGTATACTCTCCCTCGAACATCACCGCCCAGCCTGGCGACACCGTCACCTTCCAGTTCCATTCCAAGAACCATACGGCGACTCAGAGCTCATTTGGGGCCCCTTGCCGCGCTCTTTCCCTCACCAGCACCACGGGTCAAACTGGCTTTGACTCGGGCTTCATGCCGGTGGATGTGAATGCCACACAGTTCCCCACCTTCACCATTCAGATCAACGACGTACGTCTCTCATTTACGCCAGCAATTTCATTTCGCTGACCTCTCCTCTAGACGACGCCGATTTGGACCTATTGTAGGCAAACCAGCCCCCAGAGCCATTGCGGTTCGGGCATGACCTTCTCCATCAATGCCGTCGAGCCCAACAGCTTTGCCGCCTTCCAAGCCAAGGCCATCCAACTGAATGGCACGAGCAACGGCACGACCGCCCCCGCCGGCTCGACCTCGACCGACTCGACAAGTGGTGCCCTCCTCCCCGTCCGCAGCGCGGCGGCGATCATGGCACTCGTCGGTGTTGTTGCGGGTCTGGTTTTATAGAGCATTTTGACGTTTACGCCTCGCCATGACCTCGCGATGAGACTGTAATAACGCCTAATTGTACTACTCTACCACGCACTCATTGTACCCTTTCCCTCCCTATTCACTGTATCTATATCATTTCGGACACTCATGTTGTAGCCTATGTCTTTGAGCTAGCGAGCTAGCTCTTCTATAGAATAATTCTATCTCATTTGACCTTGAACTTTGAAGAATACAAAAAGGCAGAGCAAGTAATACATGAGCGCAATGATCTGAACAGCGATTCGGGAAATGGCCGCCGACGCGCCGCGAATTTGACAGGAGATGTCACATCATGTGAGATGTGACAAACCGCGTCTTTCCTCAACGGCCATGTTGGTGCGCTACCGCTTGCAATTTTTCCGTTCCCTGGCTTATCCTCTCCTTACAAGTCTTATGAAAACATGGCCACCGAATGCACCGACTGCGGCAAGGCGCATCCTGCACGCACACTCATTACATCGCCTTTCCAACCCATGATTGACTCTGAAACTGTGGCCAGTCCCTTCGAAACAAATGCCATCCGCGACTTTACTCGACACATCGAGAACGAAATTGTACGGAAGGAACACGCCATCGACCGTCTCCTTTGCGAAGTGGCCCAACTTCGTCGCAGTTACGAGCAACATAAATTCGTGATTGCTCCAATCCGTCGCGTCCCAGTCGAGATATTGGCCGAGACGTTTCTGCACCTTGCTGGAATAGAAGCAGAAACTGGCGCCTCTTCGTCGTATTACAAACAGGACGGCCCTCAGTTCCAAAAGGAATATATGGTTCGACCTGCTCCCCGCCGTGCTCCGTTGATCTTTGCATCGGTCAGCCGCGAATGGCGAAGTATCTCACTATCTGTCCCGCGATTGTGGAACTCCATCTCCATTGCCTGCCGGAGCCATGATGCAGTCCGAGCCAGCACTTCCCTCTGTGATTTGTGGTTGAAGAGAGCAGGATCGCTCCCGTTGTCTATTCGGATATACCGCGACCGTGAGCTTCCCGGCCCAGACCTTAAGACTGCCCTCCGGATCCAGGATCTTATCGAGACGATCTTGCCCTACGCGAACCGTTGGCGAGTTTTGGACTTCGACAACATCCCTTCCCGATTCTTCGACGTCGTCGACGGCGTTATGGCGCCTCTACTAGAAAGTGTCTGTGTTACCCATGGTACAGGCGCTTCCAACTCCCTCTCCACACCTTGGGCGCGATTACGGAAGACACCGAAGCTAACTCATCTCTGTTTCGACACCGTCCTCCCCACCCACATCACATCTGGAAGCGGGGTATTCATTTGGTTGCAATTAACGCACATCAACGTGGGTTGCTGCTCGGCACAGGATTTTTTGCAGATTCTGGCCCTCGCCCCGGCCGCGACTGCTTGTAGATTCGTTGTCACCAAAGACTCAGCTCAATTTGATCTCCGTCCATTATCCCATTCCGCCCTACAACTCTTGAAGTAGAGGTTTATGCCAATCCAACCCCACTGTGGCAGTTACTCACCTGCACCGTACTGTCATCCCTTTCGGTCTTCCTCGCGGATCTGGACCAGAGTCCACATCTTGTCCAAGGCCTCCCTGACTTCATCAAACGATCTGGCAAAACAATTGAAGACTTCGCCATGAGCAACTCCTCCTTCAGCGGTGGGCAATTCCTCGCATGCCTCGCCGATATGCCTCTCCTTCGGTACCTCGATATCACAGAAGATGAAAACATTGCCAGCCAGTTCACGACCCCAGTCTGGGAAGCTCTCACTTGGACAGCAGATAAACACTCGCCTCCACTGATTCCAAAGCTTGAATCACTTTGTCTAGTGGGCGGCGAACAATTCGGCCACAAGGCCGTGGTTGGTATGCTGAAATCACGCATTCAAACGGCAGACACACACCCAGATTTTGTGGCATTGAAAGCGGTGTCCTTTCTCATCTCCAAGAACGTGCAGGTATCCCTTTGTCGAAAATTAGTATCTTTCCGAAAGGCGGGATTGGACATTTCCATCGAGCTCACAAGCGGAGAGGAAGACGAGGAAGGGAGTTCGCTTTCCGAAGATGAATACGGGTCGGCATTGGACGGCTTTGAGCCATTCGGTCCATTCCACATGAGCAAACAGGGTGGATTCCGAAGACGTAGATTTTGACCGGTACGATTCACTACTCTACCGAATTCGGCAGCACCCAAACCTTTCCTTTCTCTTAGGCTGGAACGCAAGCCGGTTTATCATCCATGTTGGAATTCGAAATCCCGGGACCGTTCAGGTTGGCTCCGTTGGCAAAGGCGAAACGAAGGCGTCGACGGTGCTGGGTCGGAAAGGACTCGGAGCAGCCGAAGGGACTGATTATAACTTACCTTGTCATGACGGTCAACTTTTCTCCTGGTAACTGAGGGCGAGGTGCATTTTTTTGGAATCGGAAGCGCTGCGAGTCGTGCATAAGCGATCACGGTGATGCGACACTCGACCAAACAGGAATGTCTTCAAAGTTCCTCCACCGCGAACTGAAGGATCTCCCCAGATTCATCCGTCGGCACGGTCCCCTCTCCAACCCAACCGTCCCCAATGCAGTCGTCCTCCCAAACCCTTTTTTGCCGTGGCGGAACCCAAAGACTGGTCGATGGGCACCCTCCAAATATTCGCTGCGCCAGCAGGCAGAGCTTATAAAAAAGGCAAAGGCGACGGATACGTTGCATCTGTTACCGCCGGGCGTGAAGCTCCCGCAGCCCGAATTATTTGCACCACCTCCTCCAGCCCCGGCGGGGAAAGCGAAAGTGGAACAACAACGAGCGAAAGCGGACCCGGCCGCGTCGAAGGAGCCGTCGAGTAGTGGGAAGGCGAAGGCGAAGGCGAAGGGGGGCGTGAAGGCTGACGCGAAGGGCAGCGCGAAGGCCGACGCGAAGGGCAGCGCAAAGGCCGACGTGAAAGGAGACGTGAAGGCGGAGGTGAAGGCCGCCCCACGGAAAACGCTCAACGTGACCGTCGAGTGGGACCGCAGACCGGTCGTCAAGAACGTCCCCGGCGCAGACGAAGGGGCGCGGCTGTACGCGGCGAAGAAGAAGATGTTCAAGGGGAGCAGACTCGAGCGGTCCATTAAACAGCGGGCCTGGAGGACATGGGTGCTGCTGCACGACATGCGGAGACGAATCAGAAAGTACCGCACGGTGCGTCCTCCAACCCATTTCGCGTTCGGTTTTTTGGATATTGACGACGGTTTGCGTGTACCAGAATTATGTCCACAAGAAACCGAATCCTCTCAGACCCTCCCGCTCCGCCGCGAGGAAACTTCCGTACTAGTTTTTTGTGGTGCTTTCGTATTGAAGTTGTTGCCGCCATTCACCTTCGCTCGAAATCTCTGGCCCTCACAAAATTCTACATGTCAGCAGGAGGTAAGTCGATTGAACACAACGTCTGGAAGAATACAACAGCTATTTTATACAACAACAGCAGACTACATTAATTTAACCAAGGTCCCACATCGCTTCAAAGTCCTTGCAATTAAAAGTCCCCAGTTCCCCGCACTCTCTCGATAGCGCCGACGAACCCTTTCGCCCAACTGAAATTCCCCGGATCGACGCCAATAACGTCCTGCGGCTGGTTCCCATCCTGATCCCTCCAAATCCCATCGGTCTTGTCGACGGGCCCGTAGAGATGCGTGTTCTGGTTCCGACGCAGTCCGTCGATCCACCCCTTGCACACCGTCGCCGAGTCGAACATGACGTTGATTTCCTGACTGTGCGCGCTGAATCGTCAGCGACTGAGGTTCAAATGGAGAGAGGGGGTGGACATACGAGTGATACCACGACTGCGTGTCCTGATTCCCATTTCCCTGGATCCCAATGTGCTCGTCGACGATCATGACCTTTACATGGCACGAGCGCTTCTTCTTCTTCGCGACGATAGGGACCGTCTGGTCCGCGCCAATGTACCAGTAATAGTGCAGGTGCTGCTTGCCCTTGTCCGACAGCGTCGTGTACATCTTGTGCACGATCATCTCGTTCGTACCGCCTTGCCCCGGCAGCAGTTCGCCCGTATCGTTGTACCCGAGGCAGATGTAGCAGAACACGTCGATCCCGCGCTCGCACGCCGCGATGATGGCAGGGACGAGCGGCGCGGCATTGAGCGTCGGCGACTGGATGAACACGTTCTTCGTCGCGTTGCGCAGCGCCGACAACCACGCCTCGTTCTGCGGGTTGTACACCGAGTCGTGGTTCGGCGTTCCGTACGGCTCACGGCACACCATCGCGATCGGGAACGGCTCTGCCGTTGGGTGCGCCATGTAGGGCGTCATCTCCTCGCCCGTCCCGCGCGGGGGTGCGGGGCCGGGGAACCCGACGTTCTTGGTGTGGTTCAGGTGCTTCGTGATCGCCTCCATGCGCGTCTCTCCGGGTTTGGGGGACACGGAAGTCTGCACGCGAGCAATTTCGCCGGCGATGTCGGTGTCGTAGTGCGGGTCGTCGGTTGTGTGCTCGGGCAAAAGCGCGCCATCGGGCGAGGGGTGCGCGATTTGTGCGACGCTGACGCCTTGCTTTCCGGAGTACAAGAACACTTTGGTCGCCTCATCGGGACCCTTGACTTGGCCCTGATAATTGAGTTGGTCGGCTGTGAAGTATCATTTAGAGGCTGCATTTTCGAAGGCAAAAAAGAAATCTCACTGGACTTGTTGTCGCTGACTGCCTCGTTGGCCTGAGAGCTGCTCTGTCCCACGGGGTGGACGACGCTTTCGACGGTGGTCGGCCCAGTGAGCACATCCGCACGATTCTCCCCACCGTCTTCGCCAGCCAGTTCCTCCCCCAGTCCACCCTCCACCTCGGGATGGTCGGCGCTGGGTAGCGTCGGGGTGAGTTTCTTCGACCACGATATCAGAGCCATGTCGTAGAGCGAGTCGACGATTGGGCCCTCGAGGTGCGTCATCATCTCCACATTATCGTTGTCCTGAATATTATTACTCTGCAAAACCGCGTACTTGCGGTCCACGATCATATATTTGCAGTGGAACGTTCCGAGCATGGGGCGGTGGTAATTTTCGACCTGGAGGTCGATGTTGGGGATCTCATCGGGCGGCGGGATGCCGACGTTCTTCCCCGTGTACTCTTTCTGCGAGACGGAATAGTGGGGCTCTATGAGCTGCCGGGGGGAGCCTCGGTCGTACTCGAGCTTCATGACGATCCTGGTTCCGCGCTCGCCCGCCCGTCGGGAGAGCTCCTTCATCGCGTTTGTGATGTATTTTGACGCGACAGAGTTCTGCCAGTAGTTGGTGGCGAGGATAACCTCTTTGTCGGCGCGCACGATCAAGTTGCTCATGTGCCGCATTATGTCGGGTACTCTGCATGCAACTCGTGAGCGAATTGGACCAAATCGGAGACGGTGGACATACACAGAGATGACGCTCAACGGGATCGTCCCGCATGAGCCCATCAGCGGCGGGCTGACCATCGCAGAAGCGACGTTGTGGTCGAGAGCGCACAGAGCATCGTGATACATCTGAATGTCAACGTCTTTAGAATGCAGTTCCATTCGCAGAGAGTTACCGCCGACCTTCAAGAAGAGCTCACTAGGGCTCCGTCGGCCCCCACTTGCCGCAGTCCCGGGCGCGTTTCAAGTCGTCGGCAGTATGCACCTCGCGGTGCTCGCGCGCCTTTGCGACTGATTCCTTGGGTCCAGTAGAGTGCCCACCATAGAGTTTCTTGTAAGCGTCGCCCGGAGAGAGTTCAGGATCTTTGGCCACAAGGGAGGAGACTGTTTCTGTTGCAGTACAGAGGTCATAGACCTTTGGTGAAATCATAGTGGATGGGAAGTGACGAGGAGGAGTACAAGCGCGGGCTTTATATGGTTTATTTCAGGACATGATCTGTTTTGGGATCTATCCGGGGTCCAGGTCGACGTCGGCGCGCTCACAATTGGACGCCGACGCTGTGCGCTGATGGCTGTCCGCCGCAGCGAGGAACGAACTGTCGGCGATGTCAGACTCAGTTCGGCGTCCAGTCTTGCCGTCCGTCCTCGAGAGTGAGCAGAAACGATGTAAACGATTTTTTTGACTCAAGATGTCATTGCATTGGAGCTATCAATCAGAAAAGCGGCTCCACATAGTCGTTGATGACCCAATTTGCTGTGCGTCGCGGAAGACAGTGCCCTCAATCGCGAGGCGTTCCGGACGCAGCGTATTACCTTAGTAGAGAGAGAACGGCTTTGGTTGTGGAGCTGATACGAATTTCCCAATTTCTTCATTTTGATCAAACCACTGCTCTCGATATTTTTCTTACATCGTTTGCCAATAAGCTCTGTGAGGTAAAGTGAAGACTAAAAATCTATTTGTGTGTGGCGATACGCGTTTTGGACGCGTAAAAAGATTTTTCTATTGCCGCATTCGGCACGCAGAAATCAGGATCACTCCAAGACCAGAACGTCGAGCAGTAGCAGCCATGAGCAAGAGGCAAAGTACATGAATACCCCGCGTCATCGACGCAATTAGAACAGGACCCCGAAACCTACGTATCCTCCAGGTTCATGACGAGCCTCCAGCGTGAAGGAAAGCTACACCCTCACCACCACTCTACCCAGCGTAAGCACCAGCTCAATCCCCAGAGCAACCCCGTTAATAGCCAAATAAAAAATCATAGGGATCAGGCCCATGATCACGTTCCCAAGCAGGCCTCGTCGCGTTATCGTGTCCCAGAGCTCGGTCTTGACTGTCTCGGGCGCGAGTGGGGAGCGGTAGGGGCCGGTGAGGCGGTAGAACGTCGTGAACGCTGCGCCGAAACTATAAAGCTCCCGATTTAATACCATCAACTCAACTCTGAGTCTGCAGACATACCAGTAGCAGAGGAGGACGTGCGTCCCATGCTCCCACCACAGCTCCCAAAGCCCCGGAGCGGCACCGATGTCCTTCGCCAGCGTGCTCATGTACGCGGAATGATCGACGCCGTACTTTATGCGCGCCGTGTCCTTGACGAGGAGGTGGTAGTGCGGAGGCGGCAGGGGTTTCTTCACCTGCCCTTTGAGGAGGGAGATCCAGAAGAATGCTTGCATCTCCGATATGGGAGGGATTGCACCTGAAAGTATTCGGGGTGAATACTGGAACCGCGTCCAATCAAGTACTTTTCTTACCGACGCCCGGACGAACGAACCCAATAAAGGCAACGCTCTCGTCCCCACTCTTCACCACGTTACGCACATCCGCCTCGCCAGGCGTCGCATACCCTCCTTCCTTATCGAGGAATGAAAACTCCTGCCGGTATCCTGCGCACACTCAACACAGACAAAAAAAACACACAACCGAAACACACTGACCAGTCGCATAAATCACCACCTCGGGCTTGACATCCCGCCCCTGCATCCTCACCGCGTCTTTCCGCCGCTGAATCAACGGGAATACGGCGCGTCCGTTGGGGAGGAAGTGGGACGGGAAGGGCGCGAGGTCGACGGTAAAGTCTGTCTGCGGGGGCATGTCCTCGGGCGGGTCGATGTAGCGCGACATGTATTCGAGGAGGCGGGGCCGGGAGCGGTAGGGGCGGTTGATGTATGGCATGGCTTTGTGCGACTGGGCGGGCGGTCAGAGTTGAGAGGAAGAGGAAGGAGGGAGAGACGAGGGTACCTTGTTGAGGAACACATATGCGCGGCCGAGGCGGTCGGGTTCGAGTTCGCCTACCTGGAGACGCGATTTATAAAGAACGAATACAACTTGAGGAAGTGCTCATACCCATTGGTTACATCCTGCTTGGGTGCCAGTGAGGAACCAAAGCAGCCGCTTGATCACGAAGTCCGAGACGCTGGCCATTCGTTACTCGGAGTCAAGGCATCTCAAAGAGGGTAAAACGACATACAACCACCGGATGTGAGAAGAGGCGACCCAAGGGTGCTAAGGGAGAACATGGTCTAAATTCAATGTTCCTCCGACCGAATGAGAGCCACTCACGACATAGGCTGTCTCTCCGAGATTCGTAATGAGCGAGTCTATAGGCACGCTGCGTTTTTCCGACTTGAACTGGAATCCAAAAACTTCAAAATCGTTCTGTGCATCTCGAGTCAGTTCAACCATATAATAACAAACAACAGATTAGACTGACAAGAGCCTTGGGGAACGAAAGGAACCTAAACGCGCTCAGTAAGCATACCGTGGTCTCAACGCACGCAGAGGAGGAAGGCAACGCACCCAGATCGCGAGCACAGCACGACCTCCCTCGCGCCCGCCTTCGCAGCCTCGTACGCGAGGTCCATCCCCGTCTCGCCCGTCCCCAGAATCATCACGCGCCGCCCCACGAGCTGCGCGCGCGACTTGTACTCCGTAGAGTGGTACGCGGCGGGGGGCAGCGCGTCCTGCTCGTGGTTCGCGGGGTCCAGGACGTGCTCGATGCCGGGGACGCTGGGCACCGCGGGAATGACGTGCAGCCCGGTGCACAGCGCGATGTACGTCGCGTTGATTGTTTTGGGGACTGCCAATGCCAGCCTCGTTATTTAATGGAAGGATATTGCCTGTGGATACGACGCACCCTCGTCCCAGTCGCCCGAGGCGGTTTTGTTGACATAGGACACGACGTGCCCACTGCCGTCTGCGCTTCTCGACACGCTCACAACCTTGCTTTCCAGGCGTATCCTGTCCGTTATCTTGAAATGCTCGCAATAGGCGCGGAGGTAGTCCACATATTCCTGCAGCAGCGTAACTTAATATGAGACCTGGTTGTTGAGGGTAAGTGGACATGGAAGCGACAACCTCGAGCGTTAGGTGATCAGAGTGGTCGAAGGGCAAGCGGAAGTCGGAAAAGGCGGTCAACTGTTTCGAGGAGACCAGTGTCGCGTTCTAAGAACCCGAGTAAGCGCGTCGTCGCCGCAAACCATGTCCAAGTCGGCGAAACGAAACGAACTTGGTAGCCGCGGTAGCGAAAGGTACCGCCAATGTCCGCCTCTTGTTCCAGTACAATCGGGTCAAACGGAAACTCGTCCGAGACGGCGTCGAGGAGCGCTTTGCACGTAACAAGGCCAGAAGGCCCACCGCCAATGACGACCACCTTCATGCTGCAGTGTGTGTGGGTGCACTGGCGATGGCGTTGGGAGCTTTAATAACAGCGGGTGCGCATTTTCGACGGCGAAGACGCGCGCTTAACAGACACACCGGAATGTAAAAGCAGGCAGACAAAAAATATAAACAATTATCGACTATAATACAGAACCCACCCCGAGTAATAGGTAGTAGTAATTACTGATCATCCCGCCTCCCCGACCGCCGACCGCCCCCGCCTCAGAGGTGGCACCTTGAACGACTGCGACGGCAGCGCGCTCCGGGGCTGCTCCTGCGCCGGCGGTAGCGCGAGCTTCGAGCTCGCAGACGGCTGCGCCGACCGGCTGCGCGACAGGCTGGACCCGACGCGGTACTCCTCTGTCGGGATCGCGAGACCAAGCGCTGTGTGGCTCGACGCCATGGAGGAGGCACCTGAGGCGGCGGACGCGGCGGAGAGGGTGCTGGGCACGGGCGAGCCCGGCATAGGTGAGTAGGGGCGCCCGTTGGTGGAGGGGAGGGGCGAGAAGGACGAGACGTGAAGGAGGATCGCAAACTCTTCCGTGGAATTGGTAAGTTTGACGAGGTTGCTCCGAAGTGAGGGGTGTGCGCTGCCGTATGACTTGATAACGTTGGATAATTGGACGACCGTCTGTAAAGCAAAGAGTTAACGCGCGAACCAAAAAGATTGCAAAAATAAAACATACCTTCAAGAACAAATTGGAGTCTTCCCGCAGCAACCTCCGATCCAACGACGCGTCCCCCTCCTGCATCGCCCTCGTCAACTCCGCCAACCGCCTCGTAACCGCCCTCGCCCGCTCCAAGCTCTCCTGTACATCCGGATCCAGAGCCTCCCCCAGCGTCTGCTCCATCAGATCCCAAACCGTCGGCGCCACCTCTACAGCCGCCTGGATCGCCTGCAGCGCCTCCTTGTCTACCTGCGTCTTGGACGACGACGGCAGGTCCAAGAACGATGTCATGCTCTTGGGCGGCATCGACGGCGACGAAGACGCCGAGGCCCCACTGGAGAGCGATGCGGAGGAGGAAGAGGACGCGTGTAGCGACGCCTGCGAGCCCTGCCGCGAATGCGACTGCGACTGTTGACTCTGGCTCTGCTGAGAGAACGATTGACCCTGGCCCCGTGACGACGACCCCTCCCTCATCGAGTTCGCGGAGCCCAGCGACGGGAAAGTCCCATTCGCGCCGTTGGGGGACGTAATCGAGCCATTGCCATTAAATGGCGCGGGCAGTTGCCGCTTCGGGGCACGCAGCGTCGGTGTGTGTGCCGCCGCCCCCGACACCACCCCGCCGGACATGAGCGGAACGTCGTCGTACGACGGCAGCTTCTTCCCGAGCTCCACATCCTTGGAGCTGAACGACCCCGCGTGGCGCCGCGCCGTGCGTGTGCGTCCCCCGCCGGCGACGCCTAGCCCCGTAGCGCGGAACCCTCCTGGTGGTGATTGTTGTTCCGACGCAGAGGTGGATCCAGAGCCGGGAACACCGTTGTTATACGCGTCCGGGCTCCCGACGAGCGGGGACGGGATGGGGAACGTCTTGGGATGCAGCAGCGGGCGGATGGTCTCAATCTGAGGAATCATGCCCTGCCACGCGACGGCCACTTCCGCGGTCGCGCCGTAGAGCATGAGCAGCATCGAGCGGAGGTACCGCACGTCGTCGGCGCCGGCGAGGACTTTCAGCTGGAGCGACAGCACGCCGACGGCCTTGCCAAAGGACGCGACCGTATCGCGGCAGCTCTCCACCACCCCGCGGCATACGGTGTGCGGCGGTAGCATCTTGCGGCTCATCGCGTCGAACCGGTCGAGAGCGTTGATGAGCTGCATCATGTCCGCGCTCGCAGGGTCGAGCACCTTGCGCAGTACGGACTTGAGCCGGTCGTCGGGCGCGTGTATTGTGTAGTGCTCGAGACTCTGGTACACCTGGCACATCGCGAACAGAATGCTCCGCGCCGAGTCGATCAGGCTGAGCAGTGCCTTCGGGAGCGTGTTGGAGATGGTCGCCGCGGGCAGCTTGGACAGACGCCGGAAGTACGAGTTGCGCTCGAACGCCATCGAGGGCACGGGTGGTACCGGGGACCCTTGTGACGCGTCCTTGCTGGCGAATGGACGGTGCGAGCTCCCTGACGAGTCCGAGTCCTTCCGCAGCGACATCGGCGATGGGAACGAGTCCTCGAGGCTGGAGAGGTTCTTGGCCCCCGCAGGAAGGTCTGGCACTACCTTCTTGGAGGAGAAGTTGAGCTTGGCGGTGCGCAGGTCCGGCATGCTCTTTTTCCCGGCAAGATTGGGGCCGCTGCGGTCGCGAGTGTGCGTACCGCTGGCATACGACGCGTTCCGGGCGTGCGCGGTCGGTTCGGTTGGTGGCGGTGGTTGGGGGTGTCGGAGCGAGTCCTTGCGCGGCGGGTGCTGCGTGGGCTCGTCGAAAAACTTGTCCGAGTCGGCGGGGCTGGGAAGGTAGCTCTCGAACGAGTGGGTGGGTGAGTTTTGCGCACTGTAGGACCCCAGGATACCGAGGTGAAGGGGTGGAAGAGGCGGAGGCCGCTCTGCCTGACCGTAGGACGTGGTGCGAACGTCCTCTTGGGCGGAGTCGGACTCGGCAAGGGAGGAAACGGAAAAGTTGGAGTCGATGGAGAAGGAGCGAGCATGCGGGGTAACACCTGCGTCAAAGTCCTTTTCCGTGACGGGGGGAAAACGGCTCCAGGAGTTGTAGCTATCCTCGCTGCGTGGCGTCAATAATTTTGTTCCAGATTTGGACTGGAAACGAAAACTCACATGTTGGACTCGAGCTCGCCAAAGCCTGAGTCGTCGTGAATGCGAGGACGCGCCGTCTCTGCTTCTATCCACTTTTGCACGCTGCGGATCCAGTCGCGCATCGCCTGCGGCGTTTCCGGAGCACGAGACTGGCCGATGACGGACTTTGGTGGCCAGTCAATGGGGTTGCGCTCGACCTGGAGGACATCGAGCTTGTAGAACTTGGACAGGTAGATTGGGAGGCGGGTGAGCTTGTTCCGGGCGAGACAAAAGACGCGGAGGTTGAGAAGACGTCCGGGCTGAGTGGGAAGACGCTTTATCTTGTTGTGGCTGATGTCGAGTGTGTCTAACGCGGGAAGGAGGGTGAGGACGTCTGGGAAAACGGTGAAGGAGTTGCTCTTGAGGTTGAGGTACCGCAGACGCGAGAGCAGGGCAAAAGCGGTGGGGAGCGTTGTCAGTCGATTCTGTCCGAGTGCAATGCTGGAATGTAATAAGATATTAGGACATTATATTGCCAGGGAGAGCGCGAAACCCACCGCTCCACGAGACTGGCGTCGTCTATGCCGTCTCTTCCAAGACTGGCCAATTCCGCGGCTGCCTCCTCGCTAATATCGGTCAGATTCTGCTTGAGGAACCTGAGTGTCGTGCCCTGGTCGGTCGAGTTGCGGAGCGCATCGGCGATGAGGGTCGAGGAGAGCGAGAGGGACAGCGGCGGCGACGGCTCTGAATGCCTGAGGCCGTCGACTACTGGGACCATTGCATGGAGAGGTCACAAGCTCGTCACAACTTTCAAGACAACGACACAGCAGCGGCAGCGATCTTACACAGCAACCACAGACACATGCTCCCGAGACATGTACATGCTTTCAATATCAACACCCTTCACTGTCTGCGATAGTCTGCGACTCTCTCGCTCCAGGCTATGTATCTACAGTACTGGCACCGAAAACGAAGAAAAACAGCCGGGAAGAAGAAAAGAAGAAGATGGATAGCACTGGGAGTGATCCGTCGTCGATGCCTGCGGCGTCCGCAATGATTATGCTGTTGAACGGGCGACTATCCGTGTTCTGGATCCATCTCCCAGGGTGGAAGCGCATACAGTCGCGGTGCGCCAAGTACCTCGGACGGCATCTACCGCTCAGTCATGCAGTATAGTGCCGAGATTGAGTTCAAACGATTGCGCGTACACACAAGCTAAAACCACATCGACACCGAGAAACTACGAGTCTCGGCGCGCATCGCATGCCACCACCCCGCGGGCATGTACAACAGATCCCCGGGATCCAAGGTGGCCCGCATCGCGAACTCTTGAACTGATTCAAAGTCCGGATGCTCACGGTGTTCCGCCGCAAACACGTCGACGCCCGAAGTGTTGCCATTGGCGTACATCCCTACCTCGCAGCGCGGTGGGGCCATCCACACCGTCTTGCTCCCCACAACCTGGACTGAATATCACACCCCCGTCAGATACAGTCAGGGATTACGGAACGGAACACACCATATGTGTTGAAATACGGATCCTGGGAATAATAGAACTGTTGAGAGCTGTGATTCCCGAGCAGAAAATTTAACCGCGTACGGTGTGCGCTGGCGAGACGGTGCCCGCGGGACCGAGCCAGGCGTTGATGACGAGCTGTTCGTCATTGGGGGCGGCAAGCATCCGGGCGAACGGGGGAGGTCAGCGTACACATAGTCTGGCACCTCGATATCCGCGCGGAGGGTAGGGAACTGCATGAGGAGACTGTGCTGTGCGAGGTAGAGCGGTTTGTCGTCGGTAGAGTCGAGTGACGCGAGGAAGGTGTCCCAGCTAACGAGTTTCTGGGTCCAGTCGTCGGTGCGGTAATCCCGCCCGACTTCGACTGGGACGACTCGGCCGGCCCGGCAACAGCACGCAGATACTCGGTGGAGGCCCATGGACGTTCCTTTAGGGCCGGCCAGTGACGCGCGTACGCACGCAGGATGAAAGGACGATTGTGCTCGCGGGATTGGAAAGCAGCGAGACTGGGCGGTGTTGCAAGACATGGGATGGGGGGTCCGAGCCCGTCCTCTCTCGACAACGTCACTTCGGTAAACTGGGGAATAAGCTGGCTGGATGGAGGCCAGTGGTCCGACTGTATACGCTGGATGATGTCGAGAATCAGATCCAGTCGCCCTTCCCCGGCGCCAGATACAATTATAGCGGCGTCTAATTTTGCGACAGCATCTGAAGGTGGGGAGACGAGTGCACTTGCGATGGAAGCGTCGGTGTGCAGATACCGCCAGCAGGGCAGCGAGGTCGCTGCGAGCTTTGTGTATGCCTCGGCTACGATTTTGTCCAGTTTTTGAGCAAGTTCTCCGTTGAGCGGGGCAGTCTCTTGCTCGAGCAGCTGGAGGAGAGCAGGGCCATCGGGGACGAGGGAGGAGGCGAGGACACCAGCGGCCAGGAGGTGAACGATTTTGAGCCGATGTGACATGTGTCACTACCCAGCCACAGGGCGAGCTTTTCCTACATAAGGCCGACCAACAGAAACACAGCAAACAGCGCCCATCATCCATTTCGCCCCATTCTTCGGGACACGGTCACCTGACATGTCATCAAGGCTGGACCGGCTTCTTCTTCTCCTCGACACTGGCTCGTCCTCCTCCGTTCGCAATACAGCCGCAAAGCAGCTCGCACAGCTCGCCGCAAAGAGCGTTATTAGTGATGTCGCCCTCGACGAGGAAGACGCAAAAAATGCCCACAAACACGTCTCCCGGGGCGATCCACAGGCATGGGCAGAACTCATGGCCGTCGTCGCTCGTGTACGCATTTCTTTTTTGTTTAAAACGCGTCAAAGCCTCATCAAGATCCACAGATAATTCCATTTCTTCACTCAAAGTCATTTGACACGCGCACCGCCGCCTCTGTCGCCCTTTCGCAGATATTCTCCTTGGTTCCAGTATGGCAGCCAGAAGGGGGGAAAGACGATGGGGAGCAATCCTCCGCTTCCCACTCCCGACTTTCCGGTGTTTTCTGTCCAAGAACTCATTTCCCAGGGAAAGCTCCTCCTTGCCTCGTCCGGGAAAGAGTTTATCAAGCCTGCGGGCATCCTCTCGAGCCCTGCAGAGGTCAAGAAGGCCCGCAAGGCCGCCATGGACCGTCTCGGCCTCGATTTTCTCGACGGCGACGACCTCGACATCGAAAAGGAGCTCGCAGACGAGATGGATGTCGACATCCAAGGCGACGTCGACGCCGCACCCATTGCCGTCCCAGTAAAGACCGAAGATGATGGCGACCCCGATTACGCACCGTCTCCGATGGACGTTGAGCCAAAGTCAAAGCGCGGAAACACCTCCCCACCAACGACGCGCTCCGGCTCTCCTGCGGAGCCGTCCCCCACATCGCCCAACGCCCCCGACACAGACCTCAGCGCGCTCTCCGCCCGCGAGCGCAACCGCCTCAAGCGCAAACGCAAGCCGGGCAACTCTGCCTTTGTCGCCGCACCCCCAGCCCCAAAGCGCCGGCGCAAAGTACACCCCCGCCCCCGCTGCAGGCAACTCACACAAGGCGCGCCTCGTCGCCGCCGACGACACCAAGCCCCCCGCCACGCGTCTCGGCACGCCCTCGACCACCTCCGAGAAGGTCATCATCGACCCGTCCAAGGGCGGCGCCGTATCGCCTAAAGCCGCGAAACAGTCGCGCGCGCTCGACGTCCGCCCGGGGACGTGGATCTGGGACGGCGTCGTGCGCGTGCTCGAGGTCGACCTCTTCAGCGCCGCGTGGGAAGTGCGCCACGGCGCCGCGATGGCCCTCCGCGAGCTGCTCAAAGTCCAAGGCGTGTGCGGCGGCATGCGCGACGGCGTCTCCCCCGCCGAGAACGCCGCCCTGCACGAGAAGTGGTGCAACGACCTCTCGGCCAACTGCCTCTGCGTGTTTGTGCTGGACCGGTTCGGCGACTTTGTGTCGGACCAGGTGGTGGCGCCCGTGCGGGAGACGGTGTCGCAGACGCTCGCCGCGCTGCTGCTGCACATGCCGCGTCGGTCTGTGTCGCACGTGCATGCGATTCTGCTGCAGATGATACAGCAAGAACTGCCCCCGCCGCCACCGCCGAGTAATGGCCGCGGGAAGAAGAAGGCCGCTGTGAAGGAGGCGGACAAGGGGCATGTCTGGGAAGTCCGCCATGCGGGGTTGCTCGGGATCAAGTACGAAGTGGCGGTGCGAAGCGATCTGTTCACTCGCGCGCCGGCGACAGTGGATGCGATGGTGGTGGATGGCGGAGTGAAGGCAGAGGGAGAGGACGCTATTGTAAAGAAGGAAGAGCTTGAGACCGATTTCGATGAGACGGGGCGAGAGGTTCTCCGGGGCGTTGTCGAGGCTGCGATCCTGGGGCTCGGTGACCGAGACGATGATGTGCGCTCTGTGGCAGCGTCGTGCTTGCTTCCTGTCGCGGCACACCTTGTCGAACAACTCCCCGAGGCCCTCGACAGAGTACTCATCGTTCTATGGCATTGCCTCAGTGATATGAAGGACGACTTGAGCTCCAGTGTCGGCGCTGTCATGGATCTCCTAGGTAGACTAGTCTCCTACGACAAGGTCATCGCCCTCCTTGCGGACGACGCGGTTGGGTGCGTACTTCACCTCCTCCATATTGACAGTGTTGCTAACGATAAGCAGGCTCCCACTAACCTCCCTTGCGCCTACATTGTTCCCGTTCTTCCGGCACACAATTCCCAACGTCCGACTAGCGGTAGTCAAAACCCTTGCCTCATTCATGGCCGTGCGGACACTCCCAAGGGATTGGATCGCGGCACCGTTCCTGCGCCTCCTCTTCCAAAACCTCATTGCAGAGGAACGCGCAGACATCCGCGACGCGAGCCTGGCGGCGTGGCGGACGGCGCTAACTGTCGTCACCCAGACGCCCGGCTGGTTAGACACTGTCGTCACGCAGGAGCTCATCCTGCAGTGGTACGCCATTGTGATGACGCCGCTCGGCGTGGCCATCGACCCAGCGACGTTCTACCGCCCTTCGGTCGAGACGGCGGGCAGTGTGGCGCCCGAACGCCATAACGTCGACAAGAATATGCTCGCGCAAGATCCTTCGCTCATCACGAACGAGGTGACGCTCAAAGCGCGTGTTGCTGCAGCTACAGCACTCGCGCAGTTGATTGTTTTCTGGCCGGTCAATGTGAGCACTACCGGTTGGCTATTCCTTCTGTTTGCTGACTTTCCCCTAGGCTCAGTCCATTGAAGACATCTTCCAGCCCATTCTGATGCACTACATTGACTCGTCGAGTATGCTTCAAAAGTTCCTCACCGCCGTGGTCTCGGAGGAATGGGCCCGCGAACATGATGCCATCCCAGACGCGCCGCCCCTGATTGAGAGGTCCTTGATGGCCCAGACGCTCAGCGCCAAGACCCTCGCATGGCTGCAAGGCTCCCCGCCCGCCGCGTACCACGAGATGACACTCACCCTGGTGCGCATCCACGCGGACTGCATCGCGCTTCTCGGCGCCTTCGCGTCTGACTGCAAGCTCCCCATGTCATCTATCCCTTTCCTCGGGACGGAGATTGACGTGACGGGCACGAAGCCGGGGTGCTTTACCATCGATGTCGCGCAGAACGCGGTGGGGCCGCTGTACACCCGCCTCAAGGACAGCCTTGGACGCACGAAGAAGCGCGAGCTCGGTGTTATTGCGGAGAAGCGCGCCAAGATTGTGGTGAGCATCGAGCGGTATGTCGACATCAAGACGCAGCATGATATTCGGGTGTCTGCGGCGTTTGCCGCTGCATTCGTGGCGTTCCGGAGCACACCGGACAAGGTCAGCCCCGTTGTCAAAGGCATTATGAACGGCATTAAGGTGCGCCCTTCATTCTTCTATTGTGCTCGATGCAACGCTGACGGTCGAGTAGAACGAGGACAATGTCGACCTACAGACGCGTTCCGCCATCGCCGTGGCCTCCTTCATCGAATTCTGCACGCGCCACAACATTTCGCAGCCCCCGGACAAGATTGTAAAAAATCTGTGCACATTTCTCTGCCAGGATGTCGAGCAGACGCCGACTTTCGCCTTTACTCCGCAAGCACACGGACGGAATCCTTTCCTTCCAGGACGCTACGAAGGCAGTATCAAATGGCAAAGACGCGAAGGACAAGACGCCAGAGCTCCCCAAGCCAGACGAGGCAAGCAGGGCGCGACTTTCCCGGCGGGGCGCAGGTCTTGCGTTCAACCAGCTCTCAGGCAAGTTCGGCCCTAAGCTGCTGGATGTTATCCCCAATATGTGGCAATTCATGGCGGGTGGCCTCCTTAGCGCCTTTCAGATGGGTAAGGACCGTTCTAGCTTCGCACCGTTCAACCCATCTTAATTTTCCATAGATTCGCCTGCTCAATCGGATGACCGAATCCAGAAGCAGTTTGGGCAGGACGTTATTGACTCCCTGAGCGTGTTGGAAGCTGTTGTCCCCACGTTTCATCCCGACCTCTGGCCGAAGCTGGCCGAGACGTTCCCCATGATGCACATCGCCCTCACCAGCCGCTTTGCGATCATCCGCCAATCCGCCGCGCGTTGTTTCGCGACTCTTTGTGATGTGATGACTTCAGACGCGATGCGATATGTGATTGAAAATATTGTTCCGTTGCTTGGAGATCCGTTGGTGCTTGCGAACCGGCAAGGCGCGACAGAACTGATGTATCGTGCGTCGCATTCCCGGTCTAAGCGTGCTATCGTGACTAACCCCATTCAGATGTTGTCCAACGCCTCGACATCAAAGCATTGCCTTACGTCATTTTCATGGTTGTGCCGGTGCTTGGGCGGATGAGCGACCTGGACGATGATATACGTTCCACGGCTACTAATACGTTCGCCTCACTCGTCAAGATGGTCCCGTTGGAGGTTAGTCGGATATGAGCTGAATCGATTCGGGGCTCACGAAAATCCTTAGGCTGGTTTACCGGACCCACCCGGGTTCCCGGAGGAGCTCTTGAAGCGCCGCCAGACGGAACGCCAATTCTTGACTCAATTACTCGACGGGACGAAGGTCGAGGAGTACAAAATCCCCGTCACGATCAAGGCGGAGCTGCGGAAATACCAACAGGACGGAGTTAATTGGTTGGCGTTCCTCGCCAAATACCAGCTACACGGGATCCTTTGCGACGGTAAGTTCAATTGTCATCTTCGCAGTCCAATGACTGAGCGCTCCGCAGATATGGGGCTTGGAAAGACGTTGCAGTCCATTTGCATTCTGTCTAGCAAGCACTTTGAGCGTGCTGAGCGGTTCAAAGAGACGCAGTCACCTGACTCTGTCCATCTTCCTTCCCTTATCGTGTGTCCGCCAACCCTTACCGGCCATTGGTACTACGAAGTGCTCAAGTACGCTGAGAATCTGCGGCCAGTATTGTACACCGGCAATGCCCGAGAACGCACCAGGCTCCTCCCCAAGCTGAAAACGCACGACGTAGTCATTACCTCATACGAGGTCGTACGCAACGATATCGCCCAACTCGAAGGTATCAACTGGTTGTACTGTGTTCTTGACGAAGGGCATGTGATCAAGAACGCCAAAACGAAACTCACCAAGGCGGTCAAGTGTGTTCGCGCTCAGCATCGACTCATCCTCTCCGGAACTCCTATCCAAAACAACGTCCTCGAGCTATGGAGTCTGTTCGACTTCTTAATGCCCGGTTTCCTTGGCACAGAAGCGTCGTTCAACGAACGGTTTGGGAAACCGATCCTGTCTAACCGCGATGGGAAGGCGAAGAATGGGGAAGCTGGTACGTCCCATCGTCTGCGCTCCTTGTCGTGGCTCACGTTGCTCTTCTAGCTGCCTTGGCATTGGAGGCTCTGCACAAACAAGTTCTTCCGTTCTTACTGCGCCGTCTCAAGGAGGATGTGCTCCATGATCTACCGCCAAAGATCATCCAGGACTACTACTGCGAGCTGTCTGAAGTGCAGAAGTATCTGTACGACAACTTCTCTCAGTCCCAAGCCCATGCTTCAGCCGAAGAGGCTGTCCAGTCTGGTGCCGGGGACAAACCACAGCAACATATCTTCCAGTCGCTTCAATATTTGCGGAAACTAGTGTAACCATCCCGCGTTCGTTCTCAAGGACGATGTGGAGGCCACAAGGGCCGCATTGGGGAAATCGGCCAATCAGGGTGACGGACTGCATGATATCCAGCATGCGCCGAAACTCCTGGCTCTACGGTATGTGCATCTCATTCCCCCTCGTCAGCTGACACTAAATTGCTTCACAGACAAATTTTGACGGACTGCGGCATCGGTGGTGTTGCCGGTCAGATTGTAGATTCTGGCAAAAGTGAACTCATAGACACTGAGCCGGAGCAGAGGGGCGCATTTTCATCAGCACCGTGTCCTCATCTTCTGTCAGATGAAGCAGATGCTCGACATTATCGAGACCGATCTCTTCAACAAACACATGCCCTCCGTCACCTACATGCGTCTCGACGGTAATACCGACTCCAGCAAACGCCATGCTGTCGTTCAAACGTTCAACTCGGACCCCAGTATCGACTGCCTTCTTCTCACCACTCACATTGGAGGGCTGGGCTTAACGCTGACCGGGGCCGACACGGTTATCTTCGTCGAACACGACTGGAATCCGATGAAGGATCTACAAGCGATGGATCGCGCACATCGTATAGGTCAAAAGAAGGTGGTGAACGTGTACCGTTTGATTACCAAAGGCACGCTGGAAGAGAAAATAATGGGGTAAGTTTCGCCTCTTTCTCAGTTCGAAGTCTACAGGCTAGGCTGATTGCAATCCTGTAGTTTGCAGCGGATTTAAACTCAACATCGCGAACTCTGTTGTCACTCAGCAGAACTCGGGTTTGGCCTCCATGGACACGGACCTGGTACTCGACCTGTTCAAGCGTACCAGCGAGGAGGAAGATGCCGCCGCCGCTGCGAAAAAGAAGGCCAAGGACTCGTTGGCGCCTGTCAGTCAGAAAAATCTTCTCCAGGGCCTCGAGGAATTGCCAGCAGAGGACGAATATCAGGGATTAGACCTGTCCAGTTTCATGGGTTCGCTAGGGAGATAGCTTTTTTGGTTCTTATCTTTATTCCTTTTTGTTCGCATTTGAATCACGCCGATTAGAAACCGCATAAATGTACCGCTGTGTATTTCGTAGTTCACTGTACCATACACCAATTTTATATTTCCCTCTTTTCTGGTCGCGATCTCCCGCAAAACGGTTGAAAACCGCCAACTTAGTGCTGTTGATCGAAGTTTGAGCTTTGATCGCCGCTTTCTTCCTCCCACCATCCACAGTGAGTTGCTCTTTATCCTCTCTCCTGTACACAGGATGTTGTATATTTATTGTCTGTGACGCTCTTCCCGAGCACTTGATCGCATCCTTTTACCCTGACCTTTCGCTGTTCTTCGTCTTTTATTCCTTTTTGACTGACACATTTTCTTTGCAGGCGTCTCACACGACACGGCGTACATGTCGACGGTGTGTTCGAGCTCGCTGCGTAGTCGGTGGGTAGTCCTTCTTATATTCGACTCCCATAATGCATGATTCAACCACAATCTATCTGTCAATCCCCCGAGCGCTCTGCGCGATGGCGAGACACGATCGTTTGCATGGCTTATATGATCCCCTTCTCCCTCCACCCTCTTTCCTCGTAGCGTGTTCACTTACGACGAACCCAGCCATTCTTGGAGTAACTTGTACCAGCCATGAACGCACCTAACCGACACGAGCTTTTCGTACTCGAGGACGGCGAGAAGGCGTGCGTGGTGCTTCTTTGCGATGCACTGGCCTCCACCTGAGCCCTCCTCGCGCGTAGGCTCGAAGTGACGGAAGACACTAAGATCCCGAACGCTGCTACGTTCAAAATCGTCAAGCAGGACCACACCTTGGGGAATATGCTCCGCGCGTATGTCCTTTACCTCCGCTACTCACCTTCATACTGAGCTTGCAAAACAAGACAACTCCTTACCTCCCCTGTGGTCCTTTTCGCGGGCTACAAAACACCACACCCCCTCCATCCCCACTTCCTCCTCAAGATCCAGACAGACGGCTCTATAACTCCCGCTGCTGCGCTCGAGGCTGCTGCCAGTCGACTCATTGCTACGCTCTCATCGCTCGAAGCAAAGTTCCGAAGGGAGTTCTCGTTTAAAGATGGAGAGACTGGTGGGGCTGGTGCGTTCAATGCAGTCACGGGCATGGGGGGAGATGGCGATCCTTATGGCAGCGGTGGGACTGCATGGGGCGGGGCGAGCAGGGATTATTTGGATTTCTAAATCTAAAATATTACATGTATTATATATGTCCCAATTCTATTCTGTGCGTTACAGTCGTGTGTTGAAGACCGGATTAACTCTGAGCCGCAGATCCCAACGGCACTCCGCGGGGGACGTCGGAGCTACCGCTACAAGGTCCGGTGAGCATATTCTCACTCTCCACCATGCTCGTCGTCGCGCGTGTCCGTCTGAGGCCCACGCCCGTGCGCCTTGCCGCCTTCGTTTCTGCGTCCCGCAAGTACAGTCTGCTCGCAGAACCGCCCAAGAAGTCCAAGGTTTGGGAGTCTGCCGACAAGGCTGTTGCAGACATCAAGTCGGGCGAGATACTCCTTTGCGCAGGTGCGTGCTTGAATTTCTGGTAGAGGGCGATATTGACCCACTCTAGGTTTCGGTGCGGCTGGAATACCGGGTTGGTCCAAGTTCACTGTTCAACGCGGGTGTATCAATTCATTCGCGTGTTAGACACGCTACTGGGAGCGCTCGCAAAGCGCAAGGATGTCAAGAACCTCACCGGTGTATCGAACAACGCGGGTTCGGGCGACTCTGGTCTCGGTTCGTCCTTGGTCCGAATGTAATTTCTGTCAAGAACCCAACTTCGCAGCTGCTTAGCCAAATTGCTCAACACAGAACAACTGGGGAAGATCATCGCGTCGTACCCTGGAGGGTAATGCTCAACGTGAATTCTCCTGAGAGCGCGTTCTCATCCTGGTCTCGTCTTAGGAACAAGAAATTCGAAGCACTCTACCTCAAAGGTCAAATCTCCTTGGAACTTGTCCCACAAGGAACCCTAGCCGAGCGGCTTCGTGCTCATGCCGCAGGGATCCCCGCCTTCTACACGCCCACCGGCGCGTCCACCGCCGTTGAACAGGGGACGATTCCGATTCGATACAATGACGGCGGGATGGCCGCTGGTGTAGCAATTCCCGGGATCAAGAAGGAGGCCCGAGAAATTGCGGGTCGGAGATACGTGCTGGAGCCTGCCCTTGCTGGAGATGTTGCTTTCGTTCGGGCGTGGAAGGCCGACGAGAGTGGAAATTGTGTCTTTCGGTGGATATTCTCTCTTTCTTTCTTCTCATAAATTAACCGGCTTATACGTGTATAAAGGTATGCCTCGAACAACTTCAGCACGGTTATGGCCAGAAATGCCAAACTTACTATCGTTGAGGTACTTGTATTTCAACACTCGTCCGTTGCGTCTTTTTATGAGCGTGGCAGGCTGAACACATCGTCCCTATCGGTGAACTCTCTCCAAACGCCATCCATCTCCCCGGCGTTTATGTAGACCGCATCGTCCCCGCCACCGCGCCAAAAATCATCGAAATCACCACCCTCGCCCCCGATCCCTCCAAGCCCAAGGAGGAATTGTCGCCAGAGAAGGTCGCTGCCCAAGCCCAACGGACACCGGATCGCCAAACGCGCAGGCGAAGGAGCTCAAAGACGGGCTTTTATGTCAACTTGGGAATTGGGATGCCGACATTGGTGCCAGGAGCATCTGGAAAAGGGCGTGAGTGTGTGGTTGCAGAGTGAGAATGGGATTCTCGGCATGGGGCCATACCCGACCGAGAAGGAAGCTCGACGCGTGAGATTATATTTTCCTTTGCTTCGCGATCTCACACTGGATTTGTAGGGATTTGATTAACGCTGGAAAGGAGACCGTTACGCTGCTTCCGGGTGCTTCTGTATTCGGTGTGTGTGGCTTCTGCGCAGAAAGAACTTATTGGCCAACAAACTACAGATTCCAGCGACTCTTTCGCTATGATTCGGGGCGGTCACATCGATGTAGCTATCCTGGGTGTAGGTGCAGTTTTTTAGTGTTGTCGCCGCAACTAAACTTCCCCAGGCTATGCAAGTATCTCAGGCCGGCGACATCGCCAATTTTATGATCCCTGGAAAGATGGTCAAGGGCATCGGCGGCGCCATGGACCTCGTCTCAAACCCGGACAAGACCAAGGTCATTGTGACTATGGAGCACTGTGCCAAGGACGGGAGCCCGAAGATTCTGAAAGAGTGCACGCTGCCGCTTACGGGTGCGCGGACTGTTAGCCAGATTATCACGGAGCTGGCCGCGTTTGATGTCGACCGGGTGAATGGGGAGCTGAACGCTTATTGATCTGGCGGAGGGCGTGGAGCTCGAGGAGGTCAGAGCGAAGACGGGTTGTGAGTTTAAGGTGAGGGATAACCTGGGGAGGTTGTAAATCTAGGCGAGTAAATTGTATTCCTGCAGCTCTATGCCACGACTTGAATAAATGAACTGAACTCAAGTTTGATGAATTGAAACTCCGACTTGAAGCCACATCATTCGCAACTTGTCCTCTTACATACCCATGGCCATGGCTCATCAAGTATTGGCAAACTCGTGTGCCCTGCTATCTTGCGCACAAGTTTCTACTCCACCGGCGTCTAGATCTGCCACGGCATACTGTTGAAGGCTTACTTCGGTTGTGCAAGCGGCTTTCCTGCTTTTCCGCGTCCGAGCCTAGTCTCCCCTCCTCTCTCCCCTTTGCTCCCTCGTCTCGTCCAACCGGCACCCCGAGCGGGGTACCCCACTCTCCTGACGTCCTCCCACTTCCGGCCTACGACAATCGCCGCTGCTTCAACGGGACTCACGACGCATGTTTGAAGGTTGATGTCCGGCTCAGGGATGTTGGCGGTGTCTGCAAAGTTCTAAATCTCCACTATTTGGTGGGTCTACTTGGGGAGCGGGCACCATTTGCTCCGTCTGCTCCGTCAACGCGTCACCTATCCCCTACTGCCCTACTCGGACTCCATTTTCGATCTGCGCCCAAACTCGTGCCGATCGCGACTCCCGCTGACGCATCTTACCTTTGCTCCCTTGTCCAGCAGGTCGCTCGAGCAAGGTACACAACTCTCTTGATGCCCTCCCAGTCCCGGCCCACCATTTTGCCTCTGCTTTCACTGGAATTTACGACGCATGTTGAAAGTGATGTTATACGGTATCCTGTCTTGTCTGCGTACATACGAGCAACTCAGCAATACGAGACGGCTTTCACTGTTTCGCGGCGGCGTGGTTCTTATAGGAGCGGGGCATATTTTGCTCAACTGCAGGGATAAGACTCGGAATAATTTATTGCTCGCAATGGTCCCGTTTCGGAACATTACGAGTTGGAGCCTATATAACATGTCCCTTTCCTCTTCGCTCGTATATATCAGGTTTTTTTCGCTTTCGTTTTTTTTTCAGAAAAATTTCCCTGATTATTGGTCTGACTAGGGAGACTACTTCGCTCGAGCCACGCGCATCCCAGCCACCTGTAAATTTATTGAGATGCGTATGTTAACAGTATAACGGCAATGGAAGAAAAAAGGAGGATAATAATGTATTGTTGTATATGTACGTCCGAGAGGCGCGTCGTACTTGTACTTATGCTGCTTTGCTGTATTGAGTGCGTCGGGTGGGGTATACTAAGAAGGAGGGCGGACAGACATGCAATGCGAAGAGGATGTACTGTAAACGAAGGAAGCGAAAGACGAAGGACGCGCTGGAGGCAAAAAAATGCCGAGCATACGAAAGAAGAGTGTCCCTCCAGCAGAAATCCGAGTCGGCCAGCGATAGTTAATAGTCGGCTACGCCGCCACGGCCGCCGCCTCCTTCACACTGGCGCTCGAATCCTTTTTCCTCAGCCCCATCCCCAGCTTTTTCAGCCCAGCAAGCCCCCCGCTCATCGTTTTCTTGTGTTTGTGCTTCTTCCCCCCTGCTTTTGATTCCGCGCCATGGTCGACACTCACGCTGGCATGCGAGCCAACGGACTCGGCGTCCGTAGTCCCCCTCACCGTCGGTTTCCCCCTCTAGCGCAAAGTCCGACGATGCGGGTTCTTCGCCGTCGGGAGTAAGAGAGCCAGCGATCCCGCCTCCGCCAACAAGTCGAATAGTCACGTCGGGGTCCAGCTCTTCGGTGTCCGCATCTTCGACAGCGACGGCCTCTTCGGGCTGCGGCGTGGGTTCTGATGACGGTGCCTCTATTACGACCGCTACCGGCTCCGCAGGCGGCGTAGTCGCAGGAGAGGAAGCAGCAACCGGCTCCGGAGTGAGCACCGCCGCCGTCGGCGCCAAATCTATATCCACTAGCGAATGTGAATCCGCGAGCAGGTCCACGGGGATCGCGGCAGGTGGTGGTGTCGATCCACTGGCTCGTGCATTCAGTGGTGGAGGTGTGCTCGACCGCCGAGAAATCAACGGCGGCTGCGGCGCAATCTCCCGCATCCCCATCCCGAGCCCGAGCCCGCGCCCCATCCCAGCTTCGAGATCGTCAGCGTCATGGAACGATGAGCGCGGAGAGTCCGTCGGTGAGGGCGGTACGTCGATGTCGTTCTGTGTGGGAAGATCGACGGGTAGCGGCGCCGGCGCTTTTGATACACTGCCGGCGGGGTGGTGCTGGCCGCGGCCTGGGCGCGCATTCACGGGGGTGGTTGTGGCGTCGTCAGCGTTGAGGGGTATTGGTGTTTCGTCGTCGGGAGGGAGGAGAACGCCGAGACCGGCGTGTGGTTGCGTCTGTGGGCGTGTTTAGTCGCCACATGGAATTTATGAGCAAAATTCTGCTGACCTCGCTCTTCTCTTCCTCTGGAGGCCCCAGTGGTTCAGTAACCAGGCCTAGTTCGTACCACTTTCGAATGCTCCGATCTGCCCACGCCTCGAGAACATTCCAGCCTCTATACTCGCCAGAGAGACGCAGTCCTGCGCCATTGTCCCCACCGCCATCGCCCTGGCCACGACCGTTCCCGTCATAGAAGTAGCTCTCATAACCGAGATCGTCCTCATCCTCCTCGCTGTTGTCCCCTGCGCCAATTTCATACCCCTCCCCGGCCTCGAGGTCATCGACGAAAGCCGCCAGCCATTTCGCCCAACCAGCAGGACCGTCACCGGCCCAGAGGACGATTTTTGTGTCGAAGTCACGGCCAAAAACAATGACCTGGCCGGGGGCGCCGCCCTCTGCCGGGTTGAGGTCGATACCGACGTAGTTTCCCGCCTTGTCAGCGACGAGGGGGATCCAGCCGCGCTGGGAGTATTCCTTCCGGACCCAACCTGTCGGTATGGACTGCATTGAGTCGCGGAGACTTGCGTTTGCGCCGGTGGAGGGGTCGTCGTCGACCTCGCGCCAGAAGCGCCATTCGTCGAGAACGTCCTCAAGGGGAAGGAGGGTGAGGCCGAAGAAGAGGCCCTGGGAGCAGCCGGCGGCTGATTCTGCTTCCTGTCCGTCGACGTTGAGGTAGGACTCGCGGACGACGGGAGGGAGGTCGAAGCCGAATTGGGCTTCGAGGAGGGCGAGGTCTTGCGGTAGGATGCCGTAATTTAGCGTATCACCCAGCTCTGGGTACTCGCGCGCCAGCCACGCGCGGAGTCTATTCCAAGTAAGCTCGAGTGGAGGGTAGGGAGGGGTGTGGAGTGGATCGTGGTGGGTTGGGAGGAGCGACGAGTGTCGTGAACCACCGCTGAATGAGATATTGTCGGGACAAGATATAAATTGAAGAAAACGAGTAAAACGAACGAGGTGGGGACATAACCATACGATGGGGAGCCATTTGGAGAGCCCTGGGGCGGGTAAGTGTAGGATGGGCCAGCAGCAGAGTCTGGATTTGGTGTGGTGAGGGAGTCTGGATTGAAGGCGTCGGGGTGCGAGCCAAAGACGGGGGACGATGTGCGGAGGGAGAAGGCGTCGTGAGTCGAGTTTAGGGCCTGTCCTTTGCGGGCGTCGGTCGCCGGCCCTGCAGAAAACAGATTCGAGAACCAGCCCATGACGAGCAAGAGCAGCGAGTGGAGAGCTCAAGGAAAAACACACACAAATAATCGTTATATTGCGAGTAAAATAATATACAATAGTTGCCCGACTCCCTCTGACCCACGAGGCCGCGACACAGTACGCACAACCATAGTCAGGAGCGGAGGGAATGCGCGATGTAAGCAATTGGAGGCAAGGGCGAGCCTGAGTTACTTGTTGCCATCTGGCACGACATCACCGCAGTTGTACGCGGTGCGAGTAACGGGGTTCAATAGAACACGGCTCCAACCGCCGGAAAGAGCCAGTATTAGCCATGCCCCACCGTGACTTTCAACAGGGATGAACAGGGATGCGATGCTGGACCCCGCTCGGGTGCCCGACCAGTCCGAGTGGTGTTTCGCCGCTCGCGTTACGATCTAGAAGCAGCAGGACTTTCGGGCTCGCAGTGTAACCGTGTACATATCAGAACGGCTGTGGCATGATATCTGGGACATCGAATCGCCGGCGCCAAGCTCGCTGGGTGGGAGAAGAAAAAAAGGATGCCCTGCTCCCACCGGAAAGCCACAGCGCAGCGAGACAATACCCATCCACAGGAAAAGCGTGGCGGTACCTTCAACATACACCGCAGTCCCGTTGAGAGCAGAGCAAATCATTTGCTTCCGAGAGAAGGACATCAATGGAGTTGTGTGCTGCGTTCGGCGCGCCGGGTGGACGATGTGTTTCTTCGAGGTTCGATTTTTCTGCGCGCCGGAGGATAGAAACGGTTCACCAGTCTCCCAGATCCCGGCGGTCGACCTCGGTCGACTCGCAAAAGGACATAGAGCAAGCGGATTCAGATCAAAGTCGTTTGGGAAAAAAAACCTGGAGGACCACAGATTTCACACCGCAGAAAAGGGGGGGGAACAGATACGATGACTTGAAAGAGCCAGCCCCTGCATATACCGATTGTCCAGTTTTGTCGAAGCCAGTCGAATTTGCCTCCGAGAAGCTTAAGCCATTGAAACCAAACAAGCACACCGTGAGAGGTTTGAACGCGTCGATCGTCCGATGGAATAAAAGACACACTCATGAGCTCCATTCTCTCCGTGTTTCTGTATCCCCTAATTTCCCTCAATCCTTGGTGGTCAGAGGACGGCGACGATGGCCGTGGATTCGACGTCGTGTGGCCCCTCGTAACCTGCGTTGCGCTCGGAATATGGTTGGTCGTGAGCCGATACCAAAAGGCTCAATATGCTGCCGTTTCGTTCACATACGAGGCCCTAGCTGTACGTCCTTCAACCCCAATCAATTTCATACCCTCATACTTTTTTGGCCAGGCCGCAGAACCTACTCACCAGTCCTACATGATCAACAAGGCCCATCTGAATTCCCACCAAGAGAACGAAGATGTTGCGCCCGGCGTGTCTGTCCCCGGCGCGCGGTACATCACCTGCTTTGACCCCGCGACTGGCATGCACCTTGAGACCCTCAAGGCCGACAGCGAGGAGGAGATTGCGGCCAAGATCGGTCTGGCGACGACCGCCCAGAAGTCGTGGCGGCACGTCAATTTCGGGCGTCGGCGACGCGTCATGCGCAGCCTGAATAAATGGCTCGTCGAGAACCAAGACGTCTGCGCGCGAATGGCGTGTCGGGACACGGGGAAAACGCGTGAGCAGCCTCGTTCTATCGTGTTACATAACGTCATTTTTAAACCCAATTCTCAGTGGTCGACGCTGCACTTGGAGAGATAATCACAACTTGCTCCAAGTTGAGTTGGTTAATTGACCACGGGGAAAAGGCACTCCGTCCAGAGAGCCGAGCTAGCAACCTGATCCTTTGCTATAAATCGTCAAAGGTTTATTACGAACCTCTCGGCGTGGTGGCCGCCATTGTCTCATGGAACTATCGTGCGTTCCACTCTTTTCCTGTTCACGTTGATGAGTATTGATTTTTCCCCTCCAGCCCTGCACAACGCCTGGTCACCAATTATGGCCTCCCTCTTTGCGGGGAACGCCATCGTGCTCAAGTGCTCCGAAAACGTGTTTTGGTCGTCACAGTGGTTTGTAGGCGCCATCCGGAAATGTCTCCAGGCCTGTGGCCACGACCCAGAGCTGGTTCAGGTTTGCCGCTTTCTTATTTATTTCTACCCCATAAACACAGCTCAATGGATTCTGAATCCCAGTTGGTTTGCTGCTTCCCCGAGCAAGCGGACGCGCTCACAAGGTCTCCCCACATTAAACACATCACATTCATTGGGTCAGAAACTGTCGGGCGCAAGGTTAGTCCCTTGCACTGTTGTAGCATATATTTTTTCATACGCTCTTCAGATTGCGATCGCAGCAACCGAGCATCTCACACCCGTTACCCTTGAACTGGGAGGGAAAGATCCTGCGATTATCCTGGAGGGAACTGATCTTGAAAAGTGGGCAAGTCTATGGATGCGCGGGATCTTGTAGGTTATACATTTGAGGGCTTCTTTCCTCTCACTTACACGAAACCCCAAACAGCCAGAACGCCGGGCAAAACTGCATCGGAATTGAGAGAGTCATTGTGCACCAGTCGCAACACGACGAGTTATACGATATGCTCCAGAAGCGTATCGAAATGCTGCGTCTGGGCTCCGTCCTCGCGCCCTCGGATGCTGGGTTCGTCAACACGATCGACTGCGGGGCAATGATCTCCCGTGAGCGTTTCGCGAGCCTCTCGAGTGTGATCGAAGAAGCGCACAACGCTGGCGCGGATGTCTCCGGCGGCAAGCAGTACGCCCACGTCTACCAGGACAAGGGATACTATTTCCAACCCACGATTGTTGGCCCGGTAAAGCCCGACATGCGCATTGCGCAGGAAGAGCGTGAGTGGGTTCCCTTGCTTGGGTAGATTGCCCTGAGAATGGAGCACTCTAGTCTTCGCGCCCGTCGCGACTCTCATGCCATACGACACCGTCGACGAGGCTATTGAACTGGCCAATGGGACCCGCTACGGTCTCGGCGCCAGTGTCTTCGGCCCCAGCCAGGACCTGTGCGTTAAGGTTGCGAAGCAGCTCGAGTGCGGGATGGTGTCCGTTAACGACTTTGGTGTCTTCTACGTGAGTGTTATCCCAGCTTATCCTGCCTGCCTGTGGACTTAGTGTCGCCTTTACCTAGCTCAAGTAAGTAGTCGTTCACGAAGACGCAGCTCCTTGCTCACGCTTAATACAGCCAGGACCTCCCATTCGGCGGAGTCAAGGCTAGTGGATATGGACGATTCGGTGCGTCGCGTAAATATATTTATTCCCACTTTTTTTAACGTCCCACAGGTGGCCCGGAGGGTCTCCGCGCCTTGACCAATGTCAAAGCGATCATGGTAGATCGCTGGCCAGCATTAGCTGAGACCGCCATCCCCAAAGTCCTCGACTACCCAATCCGCTCTCTCGTCGTGAGCTGGTGCGCCCCTTTCACAGCTGCCACTCCTCCCTTTTTCTCAACCTCCCGCAGGGAATTCGTGAGTGGCCTCGTGAGCTTCCTCTACGCCGACGGCTGGAGGCGACGAATCGCCGGGCTATGGCGGTTGATACAGGCGACGAGAAAATAGGGTTTGGGGCTCCATGGTTAGAGGTATCTGTGCTCGGTTTCCCGCTCTATCTTTGTAGTACCGAGGCACATGCAACCTGCAACGAGCTTTTGTGACATTCAGAATCGGAGACGAGGCGGAGGAGTGGTATTATTGATACCAGGCCGAGGGAAGCGCTGGCGGTCGCGCAATCGTTACACGTATCGAAGCGCCGGAAGAGCAGTATGGGGCGCGCTGCGAGCGAGGGTTCAAGCTGCAGGGAAGGGCTCAAAGTCAAAAGGAGGTTGAACGGCATTCGGTAACATCCTGAATTTTGGAATAACATACTCCACCATGGCAGACAGCTCCAGCCAGGTAAATGAGTATTCCACCTGGGAATCCTTGCAAGCGCTCATAAAGAAAGAAAGTTGCCTAGAGGCAAGCGGATAACAGGGACTGGCGGAACAAGTCGTGGAATTATTTGCTGAGAATAGACTGGTCATGAGAAGCGTCGGGAAGTCTGGAGCAGGCCGCCACTCTATTTCGCGGCGATGTTCTCGTTCGCGCAAGCTCAATTGGGCCCGATCAAGTAACCAGATTGAACCAGAACCCACTGAAGCCTTGTGCTCAACTGCACACAGGGACTTGGCCAAAGTCATAGGCTTTCATGATCAGGCGTTTTTAGGTCGCGGGGACCCTAGGACGAGAGTTCGCGGCAAGGCTGAAGCAGATACCTGCACACCAACATCGGGTAATGTTTTGCGATTTCAGGGCTTGCGAACAGGGCTGGATTCACAACACAAATGATGGAATGAGCCGCGGAGATCATGCAGATAGAAACTTTTCGGTGAGAAAGGGGTTGGCGGCCGTGGGCGCGCAGGAGGTGAATGGAAAGTCCATTGCGAACTGCGATATTCTCTTCGCGGTTACGGAAGAAACGAACTGAGGTATAAAGGTGGGTCGTCGTCGCTCAGACAGTCAGTGTTCAGCCCACTTTCACCCCGACACAACTTCAACCCAACCACTCTCAGAAACTCTCATCTCCAGTGCGTTGTGGGCGGTCGGTTCACTCTTGACTTTGCTGAGACCGGTCTAGAAAATGTCCGTCAACAACGCTAACTTCACTGGTACCATTGCCATCCGCGGCGTGGATGGAAAATACTTGAAAGTCACACCTACCAACGGCCTCGTTCGTATCCGGTTTTTCTGCCCTCCCTCAGCTCTCAATTGCAGCCCACAGGAGTTTGGAAACCAGCAGCTGGACGACAACGCGAAGTTCCAGGTGAAGCAAGGGAGCAATTCGAAGATCCAACTCGTCGGTAAGCGTTTTGGGCAATTTCGGGGAGCTCAGTTTTGAGTTCTGTCGCAGGCAAAAACGGCAAATACGTCAACATGTGAGAATTTGCTCGTTTTTTTGGCGTGGAAAGACTGACTCTTCTCGTCAGGTACTACATCAACGGTTGGTTTTGACGCTCCCCGAGTTGCGCATCCTCACTGAATAGCTTGGATTATCAAGACGTCAAGTGCGAGGGCGACAGTGGTAAGCTGGCAAGATATCGGCGCCTTTTTGGATTGCGCTAAATTCTTGTTAGGGGGCCTTTCCCTGGGCATCGTCTACCTCACCGGGGGGATGTGCAACCTGACCATAACGGGCTACCAGGGACAGGACGGGCGCACGGCATTCCTGTCGAGCGAGGCCGGAAGCCCCGACTATAAAGGATCCCTTGCCGTGAAGGACATCGAGGACCGCACATGCCGCTTCACCGTGCAAAACTTGTAGTCACCGCCAAAACAAAAACAGCTGTAGCCTGTAGGATATGAACATGAGCGCGCCGTTGGTTTCGGGAAAATGTACTATTGTGTCTGTCTGTTATATGAGTGCCTTCATCGGAAGTTCGAATTCGCTGCGACTCTCAGCGGGAAACACCGGTTTACTGAAGGTCTTTGATTAGAGCCAACGACGGATCTTTTTCAACGGGGCAGAAGGCGCTATAAGCATGCAGAATACTGTACTATTTCATTCAATTCGTCTGTCACGCGTCACGCCGATTTCTGGGGACCCCGGCAATAATTTTCTTTCGATTTTAGCGGAATTTGGAGATTTGTCGGAAAAACCTTTACATCACGTGACAGACGAATTGAATGAAATAGTACAGTAGCCGGGCACCGGAATAGCAAAGAAGTTCCATATGTTGGTGCTTGGTACGCAATCCAGCGATTTCTGTATGCACTTTGCAGATACCCCTTGTCAATGAGAGGAGGAAAGTTGAGAACAATTTCTCAACAACTCCGCAGTCATGCCGAAAATCAAGCCGACATTAGCCGACATCACTTGCCGCACTTCACCAGAAGCAAGCAGAACTCGAACGGTATTGCTAATGGATCGAAGAATCTTGTCTACTCGCGTGGGCGTCAAAAGAGCTGACCTCGTATCTCCTCCCAGAGCGGGACATCTGCTGAACTTGGATACTTGGGTATCTTTCCAACGGCCAATGCGTAGAAACTCTAGTGCGCCTTGGGACCCGCAGGATGCCACTCCTTCCTGTGCAGCGATGCTATCTCTCGTACGGCGTACATGGCTTCGACTGAATTCTTCGAGGAAGGCGAGCTGCTGGTCACCTTGAAGCATCGGTGAGACTCATGTGGCGTCGCGGACTGCTCAGGTCTAGTCGCCTGAGGAGCCTCTGAGGTGTAAGCGTGTTCCTTGTAATCTAGGCGGCGTTCTCGGTCGATTTGTACGCCATCCCTATACCCAACTCAGCCCCTTCTCAGTCTTCCTTTGGGCGCTCACGCCCCACTGAAGCTTCCTTATATTACCTGGGGCAGCGGGAAATCGACCGTCCAACCCCATGAGCGTCTCACACAGCCCCCTCTGGCGCCCTTGGGAAACGTCCCCAATCGCGATAACTCTGCTCCTCTGCTTCTCCCTCTTTTTCTTCGTGTTCCTCTACGCGACTTCCAAGGATGAACATGGTGCTGAAATGTATCATCTTGGAGGATATCCAATGGTCTCGGCGTGGCTGTTCTTTACAAAGCGATATGACTTCATGTGCGGCACTTTCAAGAAGACCGGGCAAAAAATGTTTCGATTCCGTGTTCTTCAGGCAAGTTTCTCTGGTCCAAGGCGGCGATTGTGGTTGCTTAAATTCTATAAAAGCACCATGTAGTTGCGCTCTCCGGTGAAGAAGGTCGCAAGGCTTTCCTCAGCGAGAAGAATTTCAACATTCAAGAAGGGTATCGAATCCTCGGTGGCCCTGTGCCCGACCCTCGGGATATCAACATCAACCCTATCGAAGGAGCAGCCGGACTTTTTGTAAAACATGTGCTGGACCTCTTCCGGAAGGATCGGATAATGGAACGCGAGTATTCCTCTCCTATGGACAGTCGCAGATTTACTGAACTTTTTCAAGTCATCCCCAACCTTCTGGAGGATGTGAATGAACGAATGGGTGATTGGGGAAGATCAGGGAAAATCGACCCCTTCCAAGAAACGTACAATGTCTGTTTCGTCTGGTGTCTCGAGACAAAAACCCCACTAACCCGTCATGACCACAGCTTCTCTTTCAAATGACGATACGCATGGCAACTTGCCGCGAGCTAGCGGATGATCCACATGACACTGCGCGTCTCTCTGAGCTCTTTTTACTCCATGAACAGGCAGCGTCTCCAATATCGCTTCTGCTCCCGTGGCTCCCGGGTCGAGCCAAACAGACCAAGGAGAAAGCAACAAGAGCCCTATTTGATCTTTTGTCTGCTTATGTCGATTTACGTCGCAAATCGAGCGTGAGGTCGACCGATGCCATTGATATGCTCATTGCGGACGGGCACGACGATGTGACGGTCATCGCTGTAAGCACTCCACTGGAACCTTTACGTTCTACGTGCTTAATTGATAGCAGTTCACGCTGGGAGTTATACCTGCGGGCGTCGTAAACACAGGCTTGAATGGTAAGCGGTGCTTCAACTTCTGGACAGTCGCGCTGACTTGACTACGAAAGTTTGTTGGACGATTATTCATCTTGGAGGCCAACCGGCTTGGAAAGCAAAGGTTGTCGACGAAGTCAAGGCCCTCCTGTTCAACCATGGCCGTACGACGGGCCCAATGGATTGCCGGTTTTCTGCCATTCCGCTGGCCGCTTGGGAGGGAGAAATGCCGGTGTTGGACGCTGTCATCAAAGAAACAATCCGGTTCACCATGGCGGGAACGGCGCTGCGAAGAAATCTCGGTGGTGACATACTTATTTCGCACAAAACAGTTCGAAACGGAGACTTCCTGGCCTACTCACTTGGAGACATTCATTTCGACAACGAAATATATCCTAACCCGCTTTCGTTCGATCCCGCCAGATTTCTCGAAAAATTCGACCAGCGAGAGAAGACAAGCAAGGTACCCTTCCCATTCCTTGGTTGGGGCGCCGGTGAGCCGTCATCCAAGTAACCTGTCGACTGCTGACAATATCCCCCCGCCCACAGGCCGTCATCCGTGTGCGGGAATGCGAGGGGCCAAACTGGAGATAAAACTTGTCATTGCCCTTTTCCTGTCCAAATTTGAATACAGCTTGGTCGATGACAGTGGGAAAACTCCAAAGTGCCTGCCCCAACCAGACTGGAACAACATACAACTCGTACGTCCCAAGAAAGCGTTTACAACTTGGCTCACCCGAAGCAGGTGAAACCGTCGGGCGATCCTTGCTACCTGAAGCTTGAGCGGCTTGAAATAATTTGATACAAATTCATGTACACGCGTTACATCACTTGCTTCACATATCTTGCCCGTGGACGCGAAAGTTAACTGTGATCCGGCACGAAAGTGCCGACTCGGAAGTATATTCAAGTTCAGACTCCGGCCGACACCTTAAAAGGGCGTGACCAGCCATTCGAGGGTTCATTTCTGCTCTTGTCTCTCACCACTACGATATATATCGACCCAACGCCCGCCGGCATCACCACTCTTTCAACATGAAGGCAAGCCACTCTCATCCTTGCCGTGGTCATTCATACTCAACGCCCTTCCAGGTCTTCTCCCTCCTCGTCGCCTTCTCTTTCTCCGCCGCCGTGTTCGCCGCCCCTCACCAGCCCCTCGCGACTCGCGGCTCGCCCACACCAGCCCGTCTCTCAAACGGCGAAAGATTATCGCGCGGTCTTTCCCCCAACCCGCCGGCGAGCCGTCGATGTAAGTTGGCTCGCCCAACGCCAAATTCCTTTTCCTCATCCGTTACAGCTTCTGCTCGTCGCGCCCAGTCCTCCGCTTCTCCTTCGTCTGCACGCGGGTACATCCAGGTCGTCGACGAGAACGGAGCGCCGCTTGGTTTTATTTCGAAGATCACGCGCATGCAATACTTCGTGTCATCTATCGACCAAGCGCTCCTTGTGAATCGCGTCGGCAATGATCTCGCCACTTTGGTTCGTGTCCTGCTCTACTCGATGGCGTACAGATTCAAACCTCGTTGTTCAGAATTCTGATATTCAGTCCCCAACTTGGCTTGGACTCGTTCAAGGCCGCGAAAGTTCTCCCAGCCTCGCCAAGGGGAGCCCAGATTTCCTGGTTCTCGCTTCCACCGAGCAGAGTACGTTTTTCCTTGCACTTCTCCGTCCTCTCATTCAATCATCATCTAGCCCAGCCAAATGCACCGCCCCAAAACGTCCGTAGCTCGATTCGCTCGACCCATGGTAGTTCTTTCCGTGCGGAGAGCGCGGTGGTGCGTTTCATCATGTTATTTCTGCGCCTACTAATTCGCATCCTAGTGGACGATCCACCCCACCACCAACAAGTTGGAAGCACAATGGATCAACCCCGACGGCTGTAAGTCCTGGCTCCTTTTTTGTCCGCACCAATATTTAAAGTTTATGATCCAGCCCGGGCACCCACCATGGCTTTCGTGAACCGCGGCAACATCCTCTTCACGGGCGATCTCGATGCTTACCGGAACAGATACTCCGAGCCGGATGTTCAGAGAATCGTGGGTGCTTCCTATTTTACTTTTTGCTGATCCTGACCGCAAGGTATTCAGGAATTCATATTCGTGTCGATATAGTTCCATCCCATGCACGATGTACCTTTTACGAGCACTATACGAATTTCTTTCGAATTTCTTCGAATTTCCGTTTCTGTGTTGGAATGATCGGTTAACTAACTTCTCACGGTTGAGATTTGGTGGCTGTGTACTTTCTTCCCACGTCTTGACTCTCATGACTCCGAGTCATGAGCGAGTTCGTTAACTTTGGTGGGGTGCTTCTTGCTGTTGAAACCGAGTTCGAGGCATGGAAGGCAGGATACAAAGCCGAATTATTAGGACCCACCAACGCCTCGGTGGTTCAAGGCCTTCGATGCCACCTAGAAACAGCTGAATGAAGCCGTCAACCCTGTCCGAAGACATGGACTGCATACATATTTCTGACTACGATCCTGACGGAAAAACCATTAAAACCGAGGAGTACATCTCGATGTCTGTTGTACAGCTGAGGACGGATCACGATGTTTTACCCCATCCTCCGTATCAGTTTTGCACACCCACGTCGCGAAGCATTATGGCGTCGAAAAAGGACATGAATTCCGCACCGTTCATTCCATATCCGGAGGATTCCACCTTTCCCAAAGAAGAATACCTCAAACCTTTCGATACTGTACAATGGCTTGAGCATCTCGATCCGGAAGGTGCGTTTGCTATGCCTCGTATTCGGCAGAGTCCTCACTCACACGGACGGTTTCATAGATCAGGTCATCCAGTACGAGACTGTACGTCGACTTCACATTGAACACGGATGCTCCGCCGAGACCATAAACAACATGATCATGGACAATCCCGGATTTGCTGCGCTCCGGCTACCCAACGGGAAGGGTCTTCTGTGGGAAATGGACCACAGGTACGGATGGGCGACTCGGATGCACTTTGTCTGGCTCACATATTCGCAGAGATCTCCCACCCGTTATCTGGGGAGATGGTTTGCCAGCCTCAAGGAAGCCCCGTCTCCCGTCGAACTTTGCGGGAGATATCCGCCCCGATAATAACATTTTTGACGACGTCAACCACGCCCTGAACTGGTTCTGTCCCAACCTGAACTGCATTACAGATCAGTGCGGACTCCATGGTAAGCGTAAACCATTCTTCTCGCCGTGACTTTTAATTACTTTTAATTGCCAAGTTTAGTATCTCCCGACATGATTGACTATTCCACCTCTCGAGTTACACCAAAGGAACCCCTTGTCACCAGTGTGGATCTGCTTCAACTTGAAGCTGGTATCGACTGTGGAGCTGCTTGTTTTCAATTAATTGAACCAGGACATATGGTAACGACTTCGAAAGAACTCAACTTGATTGACCTGAAATTGATATCAGGAGGACGTCGACGATTCTGTGGACCTCGCCGGTCCTGAACTCTCTTTCTTGAATGGGTTTTTCAAAATTAACCCGGACGCATTGCCGTGCGATATGGCCAATATTTTTAATATTCCTTGTCGCGAGGTGCGCCGCGGCGACTGTTTCATTGGATTTTCCTTTTACGTATCGTATACTAGATCTTTTTGCACAGGCAAAAGTTACTGCCCGACCGTGAGATTCCGGACCATCCCTCCCGAGTTCATCACAACGACCCAGATCTTCGTACGCTGGAACATTATCTTCTCCGAATAAATCCTGCTCATATTTCCTGATGAGGTGGAAATGGTGCAGAACTGTTTTAGTTCGTGACTTTTCCCATTCGTAAATGAACAGTGTCAAAATGATCGGCGCTTCCAGCACATCTCCCTGTGCCCACCCGGGACCTTGTTCCAACGAAACTCGATGCGCCTGTGCTAAACCGGGGGTATTTTGCGAGCGAAATTGTCGTTGCTCCGCGACCTGTGGGTGTCAGCTTCCTGCATCGGGACCTACCTCACTAGGTCACCTACTGCAGGCCCGAACAGATGGCGAGGGTGCAATGGTACCTGCGGAAAAACGGCAACTCACAAATGCGCTGCGGTTTTCGATGAAGACACGGGCGAGGAGCTCTCCGCGATATGCAAGTGCAGAAAATATAACCGCGAGTGTGATCCAGAGCTTTGCACCAGATGCGACGCGCGGTATGTACTTGATCAACAATAATTTCTGCACAAGGACTGACAATGTTCGAGCAACAAAAAACTTCATTTCCCACAAACACGAGGATCGGCGCGCGTACGTCGACCAGCGCGTGCCGCTCGATGCCAAAATATGGTGATTCAGCGTGGAGAGTTCAAGGTACTATAGTATTCATCCTTCCCTGCAAAGATAGGTCAGCTCATCTTGTGCCAGCGCATCGAAATCAGGGCCTCCAAGTACGGGCTAGGAGCATTCGCGGGGCAGACTCTCAAGAAAGGAGATGCTATTGGAGGTTGGTTTTCGTCCTGGTATTCTGATATTTTGGCAAATGACTCGCTTCCAGAATATGTGGGCGAGCTGGTGCCCGCAAAGGCGAAACACCAGTCCGTCCCAAATCGATCTAGTTGATCTCAGGTTGATTCGGGGAACAGGGTGGAAATACATCAACACGCTGGACTCAACTACCACTTTCAGCTTCAAGGAATAAAGTACTCCATTGATGCGCAGTGGGTAGGAAATCTCACTCGCTTTTTGAACGACTCGGAACACGGGCCCAACCCTATCGCTGCCAATTGTTGGCCTCAGCGTAAGTGTGCCAACCCGCTCCAGTGTTTTTCAGTGTTAAAACCGGTCTTCAGAGCGGACGGTAAACGGAGAGGAGCGCCTGATCCTCGTTGCAGGTATGCCAACTTCTGTCCGGCGTTGAAACCCGATTTGTTATTGACATTATCGCTTCGACTTGCAGTCAAATCTGTGAAGAAAGGAAAGGAGCTGTTCATTTCTTATGGAGAAGAAGATTATTGGCAGAAACTCAGTGGCGATGTTGACGAGGAAGATTAAAAAAAAAGAATTGGAATTGAACCAAAGATTGTTGGAATAAACTCGGTGTTGGCGAGGAGGAAGGTTGAAGAGAATCGAAGTTGAACCAGAGATTGAACCGTGGCAAAATTGTGGTTGTGGCTGATTTGGTCACGCATTGTTTGATTGCCACTGACTTGACTTGGTACCAGCTTGGAATTGTTGGATATTCCCTGGTGTCGAGCGGCACACACGTTCCTCTGCCTGCCATAGCTTGCACAGACGTCCCAGCCGGCCTTGGATGACTAGCATAATGGACGGAAAGACCCCGGACTCGTTGGTCGAGGAGCGCGTCGCGCAACTTCAGTATGGACCACTCTATGCTGCCGCTGGGCTGGCTAAAGCTTGTGCAACAGAGTCATATCACAGCGCAGAAATGCCCTCCTTCGCCAAATGTTTCATATGGTTCAAAGGCGCCAGAATGTCGGTTCGATCATAAAGTTGGAGGATGAGGAGGGCGACGATGAGCTGGCTGCTTTCTTGGACAAGTTTGACCTGGCCAAAAAGTGCGTTATAAATCCATGTTCTTTGTCCTCTCCCATCCAATACTCCTTCAGTCCAGAAACTGGAACGATACACAACCTCAGTGAGAATGAGCTTATTTCCGCCGCCTCTCCCGAACCTTCCACTTCCCCTCCACGTCATTCCCTGGCGCCGTCTAGTCCCAGGCCCAGCAGCGAGCCGCCTGCTTTCGAAGAAGAGCCTTTGACGGACACTCTCCCGCAAAGTCAGGATGCTAGCTCTCCTGACCGTCCGGTGTCGGAGCAAACTCGTTCCACGCCTGCCAGCCCCATCCCCACTCAACTGCAGCCCTCACCACCTCCAGAATCAGACGACGAACTGGATCTCATCGGTACACCTGCTGTGTCCGTCAAATCTGTTCCCACCCAGTCGCGGGGTCCCTCCGAGGGAATTCAGGTCGCTGCCACTCCCGCATCGGAACCCATTATCGACCCTGCCCCTCCTGAGACGATTGTCGTGGTGGATGCCGACGACTCAGTGGACGCCGAACAAATTGTCATTGTGAATGGAGATACGACAGATGAGGAAGATCTCGTCCAAATCGCTCAACCACCTGCGGAGGGTGCGGATTCTCAAGTGCCAATCGTGGTGGAGGATGATGCAGGTACCAGAGGCCGAACACGAGGCTTCGTCAAGCTTGAATGAGCCTCCCGTACACGTGCAAGACGTCGCCGCGGAGGAAGCGGCGACTGAGCCTGATGTGGCGTTGCCCGAAGTGGATGAACCGCCTGCAGAGGCTAACGACATGGTCGATGAAGAAGATCTTTTTTCGGTTCACGACGAGTTGACGCCTCCTCCCACCACCGAACCCGATCCTCCCGCCGACTCTCCCCGACCCAGTGCACTGCATGGCGTGGAACAGGAAGTAGATGTTGAGGCTCCAGAGGATGTGGTGATGGACGATGCCACTGCCACTCGGTTGGAGGAGCTCAAGGACCCAGTTGAGATCGATACTATCCTCCCAGCCGAGTCAATCCCCCCCAGAAAACGCGTTATCGGACAATGAATCCATGGTAATTGACGAAGACGACGACGAGCGAGTCCCGGCAGAAACCCAGAATCGTCGAGCCAGCCGCTTCGTCCTCGACAACCTTGGGCGTCCGCTCGTCCATGAAAGAGTCCACTCCTCAACCCGTTATCCCGACGGTACCACCCCCACCTGTGCTCCTCCGTGAACCAGTGTCAACTCTCTCACCCCTTCCCTCCTTCGACTTCTCTGTCCCGTCAGAGTCCCCTATCCAGGTCGCTCCGGAGACTCCACCCACTCCCCCACAATCCCGCCATGGGTACCAGCCGAGTTTCACCCTTGCCTCCTCTTAAATCGTTACCGGCGGACTTCAGTCGCAAGACAAAACCAGTCAAGCTGCAACGTAAGCACAAGGAACGAGAGAAGAATAGCGCGGGGGACAAAGGCAAAGACAAGGACGACTGGACTCCCTTGGGCATCAGCCGATGGGGGGCCACGATACGCGCAAACCCCGTCCATAACAAGGTTTCGCGGGCCCCAAAATGCCTTAACAGTCGGGAATGGAGTGTTCGTGTTCAACTGAAGACTTTGATGATGTATGCTTAGTTGACTCTTCAGGTTGCAATGACTGAACTACGGCTTATCCGCGCCCTTGAGCACGTCGAGACCTTGAAGGATGCGGGTAGGTGGAGCTTCCGGCAACCAAAAAAGCAGCGGGGTATCGGAGGCTTGACGAAATCGCACTGGGACTATGTTATGGATGAGATGGTCCGTGTTCTCACACTTCGGTCGGGCCTTGTTAATGCTCTTTTCAGAAATGGATGCGTATCGACTTTCGCGAAGAGCGCAGGTGGAAGCTCGCCCTTGCCTACAATCTCTCAACAGCTGTCCTTGAATGGCACTGCTTCAGCACTCTTGCAGAGCGGGTGGCCAAGGGAATATGCGTTGGCTGGCGTCGCCCTCGAGGCGATGCCATGCAAAAGGAGCTTGTGATGGACGAGGACATCTTACCACTCGAGCAGCCCATGGACGCCGAAATGGAAAACATTTCCGTCCCAGCCACCACTTCCGCCCCTTCTACTTCCTTGTTAGCCGTCGATTATGGGTCGGACGACGAAGATGAAGATGAACAGGAAAAGCAAAGTGTTGTGGACGCTCTCGAGCCCTCTTCGATGTTAGACGACGCCCTTGATGTTGCCGAAAAGGGTCCGGACGCCGCAGTGACGGATTCAGGGTTTGGCGACGTCGACTTCAAGCGCGGCGACGGCTCCGAGGAACCGCCTTCCGCCTCCGATAGCGCGAGCAAGATGGACGTTGACGAAGCCGACGGCGAGAAGACGGGCCATCCAGGCGACACGGCGGAAGAAGAGGAGAAGCCATCAGGGCTGAAGGATACCTCCGCCGACCCCATTCTCTCGCAGGCCGACTCTTTCGTCAGTGAGATGGCAGTGTCGGCGACACCCGCGACCAAATCTGGAAAAGCGAACATCTATGCACCTTTGCGGGAATATCTAGCATACTCAGACGCGGAGAAGCTGTTCCTCGATCTCAACGATTTCGATCGTGTAGTCATGAATGCATCCGCGGATGAGCTGAGCGCAGATCCCGTGTTTCCCCCGACAGACCTGTCGGAGATATTTCCGGACCTGCCACCACTAGGCATGTTGGATGTTGCGCCGCCGCCCTCCGCAATCGTCTCCGAGGGTAAAGACGAAGAAGTCTGAGAAGCGGGTGGACCGTGATGACCCAAACAAGCGAGCGGAGGAGGCCATGTATCCCAAACTGTTTCCGATTGGTAAATTCATGCACACCAAGCCGACGCTCATCGGTCCGTTACAACCAGCCAAGCGATGGAAGAATGGGCGTTGGTTGAACGCCGATGACTGTCCCGCCTCGGATCCTGATACCCCACCGCTCAAGGTGCAGGATAGTTTTAGCGGTAAGCATCGTCGGTACAACCTCAATCGGCCTGGACTTATTTCATGCAGATCTCTTCAACCCCAAGTTTGGAAACTCTTCAAAGTCCGTGGAACAACCGCTCAGGGATAAGGAGAAGGAAAAGGAGGCAAAGGATACTCCGAGGCGTGTTGTGCACATGTGGACCATCCCCGACGACAACCTGCTGAAGACCTTCTCTGAAAAGTACCCCAACAACTGGGCCCTTATCGCTGAGTGCTACAACTCGGCACGACTGACCATCTCAACCGACAAGCGGTCCCCTCGGGATTGCCAGGAGCGATGGAAAGAGCGATGGGCTCCGGAAACGACAGCTAAACTCCCCGAGTCTACTCCCGCAGAAGACCCGCCGCCTACACCGACCGCATCATTACCGCCAACGCCAACGCCGAGTATGACTACGCGAGGTATCAAACGGCTGGCGAGTGTAAGTGTGTCGGGACCACCGCCAGTGGCATCTGGAAGCGATGCAAAGAAACGGCGGCGGCATCAGTTTGTGCAAGAGACCATGCGGAAAGCGTCCAAGAAACGCGCCGAGCAGGCGCAGAAAATGCTTGGTTTGTACTTCCGTTCGCTCGCGCGAACTATATCGGCTGACCGGCTTTTGCAGCGAGTCAGCGTAAACCGCCAGCCGTCCACGAAACGCACGCTCAATACTCCCGACTTCCGAAGTATTCACCGGCAGAGCTCAGCCGGATGAAGGCGGAAAAGGATTACAAGGATCAACAGGATTTAATTGCAGCTCGGCGCAAGCACGAAGAGATGTCACGAGCAGCGCAACAGCAGCGCCTCGCGCCAGGGGCACAAGCTCAAGCCAAGCAGCGCAGGCTCAGGCTCAGGCGCAGGCTGTTCAACAGGCCCAGGCCCAACAACAACCAGCTCCCACCGCAACACAACCGGCGCAAGCACAAGCCACGGCGCCAGTGAGTCTCGTTATCCGTTGGCGGATAGATAGCTAACCGAGAACCGCCTAGTCAATCCAAATGACGACCGCCCAACTCCTCCTCCAGCAACAGCAACAGCAGCTGCAGATGCAACAACAGCGGGTCCAAGCGGCGGTGGCAGCGCGGGCGGCAGGGCAAGTGAACATCTCCCAGCAGCAGCAGCAGGCCCAACAACAGCAACAACGGATTGCGTCGCCGATGGCGGGGGCGTCTCGGATGCCGATGAATCCTCAACAGGCGCAGACGCAGCTCCTCCAGCAGCAAGCTCGGCTCCACCAACAGTCGCAACAAGCACAGCAGGCGCAACAGGTGCAGCACGCTCTTCTTTCCCAGCAGCAAGCCCTCGCACATCAGGCGGCTGCGGGCTCGAGCGTCGGCGCAAACAATGTCGGAATGCGCGCAGGGAACGTCGTCCCCACGGCCGACGGTCCCAGGCAATGCCGTTCCGCGCGCTCAGCAGCCATACATGATGTCCGTCCAGAATATGCAGAGCCTGCAGAGCCTTGGGTCAATGAACGGCTTTACTACCGAGCAGCTGCAAGCTATGGTGCGTAACAATCCTGCTGTGCGTAACGACCTCACTGGGCTCCGTTAATTTTGTGGTTGATTGTATTCTCCAGCTCCTGCATATGCAACACCAGCAACAGGCGCAGCAACAACAGCAGCAGCAGGGCCATCAGGGGCCCTGGGGGCTAAGTAGGGCCGCAACCCATGTATTTGTAGTATTTTTATTACCATGTATTGGTTATCACGCGCGCTGGACTACATAGAACCTCTTTCTGCGGCTATCTATACAAGAACCCTTGTGAAAGCAACCTATCGACGTCTCCTCTCTCTCGATAGATGCGGTCATCGAGACCAACACTTGGTGCTCGTAACTCTCGATAAACGTCCTCCTCGCCCTCCTTGGCAGCCGCGCCGCAATACATCGACCGCCCAAAATCAATCACCCTGAAGCTAACACCCGCAGCGGTGGCCGACTCATACCCGCGCATCCAGCCCTGGGGCGTCGTCAAAGGCCCAGTCTGCATCATGATGTTTCGTTCCGCAACACTCTCATGGACCCAGTCGGCGTGGTGCAGACGATAAACCAGCGACCAGCACTCCTTCTTCTGGTCCGCACTGAGCCCCCTGAGCTCGAGCGGCGTCCCGCAGTTCTCCAGCAGCATCACCGGGCTGAGGTAGCGCGCACTGGCGGGGTCGCGCGCGGCGGGCTTGTAGTACCCGTAGAACTGGGGCACGACGGCGCCGACGGGGACGGGCTCGCGCGAGGGGCGCACGAGGTTGTATCCGCTCCAGTGCTCGGAGAGGTGCGCCGGGAGGGCCTGGTACACCTGCGCCTCGCGCGCGAGGTGCGGGTCGTGCTGGTGCGAGAGCTTGGCGCAGACGCGCACCGTCGCCGTTGGCGGCCGCGTGCGCTCGCGCTCGTCCGGGGGGCCGAACCTGAAACCGCCGCTACTCTGGACGTGCGCGCACGAGGTGTTGCTGCGCCCGGGTGCCTGCCACTTGACCTTGGTGTGGATGTCGACGATGGGGCCCTTGTAGACGCGCGTGCGCTCGACCTTGCCGGGCGCGACGATGTGGATTTCGGGCGCGACGGTCTCGTCGTGCTCGTGGCCGACTAGAATGCGCTTGGAGACGTCTACTACACACTCCGGCTGCACCTCGACCTTCTCGTCGACGAGGCCATACGGTTGGTCTCCTACCGCGTCGGCAACGATTCGCGCTAGCTCGCCGCTTTCGCGCATCGCGCGCAGCTCCGCGTGGACGCACTTGCGGCAAAAGACGTCGGGGACGAGCAGGGCGCGGGGGAGCTCCCAGATTGCGTGGTAGACTTCGGAGTGGTGCCCGGACCCTGCTTTACTTCCTGGGGAGATGTATAGGTGCGCGGCGGGGGTGACGGCTTTGTGCGGGTACGGCGGGACCTTGATGCGGAGGGTGGGGAGAGGGTCGTCGGCGTCCTCTTCAGGGACAATGAGGAAATCACCGTCGTCGACGCGCGTGCGATAGACCTCGTGTTGGCGGTCGGATTTGCGCAGGGCTGGATCCGTGAGGGGTTGGAGCTGGTAGACGTGAGCGATGTCGGGCATCTTGCTCCAGTCCGTCTCGGCGGAGGTCTCGGGGCGAGGTTCGTCCTCATCCTCGTCGGAATGGCCTGCCATCGCGAGAAGCTTCCAAGGGTCATGAACGATGAGCTTCTGCGGGAGGAGCGTGTACGGGATGATAGTCTCGAGCTTGGGCTGGCCGGGTTTGGTAAAGGAAAACGGCACGATGGGCCAGGGACCGGGATAGTTCTCGGGCTTGATCTGCGCGATGTCGCAGTGCTCTTCGACGGGCGGCTCCGGCAGCGGCACCTCCACAGCGCGCACCTGCTCTGCGTCTCTCACAGACTGATACTCGGACGTCAACCAGCTGAGACGGTCCTCCCACGGGCGTGAGGTCGCGCGCGATTTCACGGGGCAGCACCAGCTGGCGCGGGCTCTCCTCCATATCCGCCCACGCAATCTCAGGCCCGGCAGCGTCAAGCTCGCCGAGCTCGCGCATCTTGGCGGCGAGGCGGCTCCCCGTGCTCGTCATGATGTAGTTCGGGACCTCCGGCATGGGGAGGTAGGAGTAGAAGTCGTACAGGGTCGCGCCCCAGTATGGGATGCCCCCGGCGTCTGCTTGCCCAGGCCGGCGTCCATGGTGGCGGTGGCGCCTTTTGGGTCGCGAGGCCATTCGCGGAATATGAACCGCGTTTCGCCGTTCTTTGAGCGTTCTTTGATGAGCCATTCGGGGGGGCGGTGGGGGTTGAAGGTGGGTTTAGGTGGGGAGTCGGTTCTGTACACCTGCGTTAGAATACGAGAGAGTTTGGTGCTCAGTGGCACTACCTTTGTTCTTGGCTGCCAGTCTCATCCTTGGACGCGTCCTTTTCGGAGGGGGGAGTCGTAGCGGGTTTGGCTTTCGTGCGCGACGCGTTGGCCTTTGGTTTGTTCAAGAATCCGCGTTTCATGGCTGGATGGTCGAAGTTGCGTGTGGGCGTTCAGCGAAGGACGCGTTTCCGGCTGTTTGCGGCCACGTGGTCGCAAATTGAGCTCGTCTTTCAGTTCGAGTCCCATTGTCTCCATTTTTTTCTGTGAAGGCCTGCACACACTGAATACGCACGATTCTGTGGACAAAATCTCCAATTTTTTCCTGGTTCGAGCGATAGTAATTGTTTTTCGGTGGTAGTCACAATCAGTCACTCGGCTAACGTCACCGGTCCAAGCGCGTTATTTCAGCGAGTGGCCCAGGCCTCATAAGCATCTCGGCCGTCGTTCATCTGCAAGGATCAAGTCTATTTTTGCAGTAACTCGGTTTTTTTTTGGTCATTGGGAGAAGGAACGGGCGGGACTATTACTGGGGCGGTTATCGATAGACAACAGGCATCTCAGGCAGCGATACTTGACAGACTGGTGCGCGTCTGGTTAAACCAGCCGTCGCCTATGTTTTCTGCTCCCTCGGCTCGCACCAAAGTCCAAAACCCCTCCTCACCTTTCAAATTTAAGAGGCTCTCGCGACGGCGCCGACCCACCTGCGTTATTTTCGTTGCCGCGATGTCGAGTACATCTGCCGCTCGTCCCGCCGAGTGCCGTTCGTTGTCCGACTTGTCGACAATGTACGAAACCATGCCCGTGCCGTCCGTCGGGCTCGGACCTCCGAGGCCGTCTCCCGTCTTCCATCTTGCAACCGAGGTCAAAGTGGATCCACCGAGACGCCCGGGAGAAAGCTTGGTGGAGACCGGTGGTGGTGTTGTGTGAGGTTCGCTTGGTTGGAAGCTTGGAGGGGGGAGGGTTGTGGAGGCAAGGGTGGGTTAGAGGGCGGTGGTATCGAGCTTTGGTGTCTTTCGCTTTTCTGGGTGAGGACTGGAGCTGGTTATGCATAGGCGGCACGGATGCCCGCTGGCTGCAGCGTCGAGTATCATTTGCGGGTATTTTTGACTGGAGCATCACGGCATCGCGGGGACGACAGTCCGTCCTCTGGTTGAACTTCACCGTTAAAGCTCTGTAGTTATCGGCCCGCGCAGTTACACGGAGCTGCCCAGGGTAAGCAATACGTGAACGGCGACGGCATTCCGTTCGATTGCCATAACGCAAAGGATATCAAGTCGGTGGGCAGTCCACAGCGGAGGAGCACGAACGGCGACGGCGAATGTGGCGGCGATCTACGGGCCGCAGCGCGCCAACTGCATATCTTTGCGTGTGCGGGTGTAACTTGGGACACAAAAGCACATGTTATCCGTTCAATTGTGCGCCGCCGCCGCTTTGGCCAGTAGGGGAGAGAGGGACAGATCGGTATTAGGATTTAAACGACGCCAAGAAAGAAAAGGAGTCATTTGTGGCAGTGGGCGGACGGCGTAAATTTGACATTTTTGAAAAAAACCGAAAACACGGAGGGCGGGCGAGGCAGAAAGACACACTCCATCAGCATGGGCGGTGCCAGCTGACAGCGCTTTTTGGGTCGTGGTTGAGCTCAGAATAGTGTGTGCGACTGCGATGGAGCGGGCGTTGGTGAGTGCAAGTATAGCCATAGACGCGCATGTTGAGGTTTTTGAGCCATGTCGGGGGAATGGATGGCGGTGGACGGTGAATGGGATTACCTCGTTGTGTGATGGCTATGTAGCAGTTGTGTAGGCTACAACTGGCGTCGGCAGTTTGGTTAGAACAGGAGTGCGGGATTTGCCATTTATTTGTGATGCCTGATTCTGTGACTTTCCCTCTTTCCCTCTCCCTCCATCCATGGCACACCAGGCCCAGTCGCCGCTGCCCACAAGCCAGGGCGTCGACTACTCCCCCCTCCCCCTCACACACGAAGACCACCCCGCAGGCCTATACAACCAGCCCCCATCCCCCCATCGAGACTCGTCCTTCCACATCCCCACGGGCGACCCAGATGGCGTCCCTTACACAGACGACATGGGCATTCCAATGGGCGCAGCCCAGCCCCGCTTCCTCGGCCGTGCTCTCTACGACGACGGCGCAGGCGGTGGTCTCCGCCACTCCATAGCGTCATCCCATGGAACAGCCCCTTCAATGGACCGCCAATCTTCATTTGCGACCGACAGCGTGTACAACCTCAACCCTGCAGCACCAGGAGCCTACCGCGATGACCCTGGCTTCTTTGTCGGCGAGCAGCCCATGCGTCGGGGGGCAGGCGAGAAACGCGCAGCGTACGCCAGTCCCAGATCGCGCCGGAAAAAGCCCATAATCATCGGTGTCGTCGCTGCCGTCCTTCTCATTGCCGGTATCGCTGTCGCTGTCGCCCTCACCCTCGGAAAGCACAAGTCCTCCGACGCCTCAAAGGGCTCATCCAGCGCCGGCGACGCAGCGTCCTCCCCGTCCCAATCCGGTAGCCCCTCCTCAGGGAAGATCGCTATCGTTTCCGGCACAGACGGTAGCACCGTCACCGCCTCGGACGGGTCAACGTTCCAGTACAAGAACGCGTTTGGAGGGACATGGTATTGGGACCCCACAGACCCGTACAACAACGCCGCCCGTCCCCAGTCCTGGTCGCCCGCCCTCAATGAAACCTTCAATTACGGCGTCGATAAGATTAGAGGGTAAGTCGGCCTTCTTGACGCCTATTACCTTAGTTTAACCATCCACAGTGTCAATATCGGCGGCTGGCTCGTTACCGAACCCGTACGTGCCTTGACCCTGTCTTGCATCTATTTTCTAACCCCTATTTAGTTTATTGTCCCTGGTCTCTACCAGACAATGCAGAGCCGCTCTACGACTACCGACAAGATCATCGATGAGTGGACCCTCGTCGAGGCCATGAAGCTCGACACTGCCAACGGCGGCATCAACCAGCTCGAGGACCACTACAAGACGTTTATCACCGAGCAGGACTTTATGCAAATCGCCGCAGCAGGCCTCAACTTTGTCCGCATTCCGATCGGCTATTGGGCTATCGAGGTCCTCGACGGCGAGAGCTTCCTCCCAAAGACCTCGTGGACGTATTTCCTCCAGGCCGTCGAGTGGGCCCGCAAGTACGGTTTGCGCATCAATCTCGACCTGCACGCCCTCCCGGGCTCGCAGAATGGGTGGAATCACTCTGGGAGGTTGGGGACGTACAACGTGCTGTTTGGGCCGATGGGGATTGCGAATGCGGAGCGGTCGTTGAACTATATTCGCATCCTGGCAGAGTTCATCAGTCAACCCGAGTACCGCGATGTCGTTGCGATGTTTGGTGTCACCAACGAGCCGCAGGGCAACCAGATTGGGTTGAATGTTTTGCAGACCTAGTGCGTCGTGCTTTTAATTCTGTTCGAGCGCAAATTGACACCCGCGCAGTTACTACGAAGCTTACAACGTCGTACGTGAGGTGAGCGGCCTCGGTGCAGGGAACGGACCCATGGTTTCCTTCCACGACGGCTTCATCGGGCTCTCCAACTGGGCAGGCTATCTCCCTGGCGCGGACCGTGTGTCGATGGACTCGCATCCGTACCTCTGCTTCGGCGGCCAATCCACCGCCCCCATCAACACGTACTCGGCCCAGCCGTGCAACCAATGGGGCGACTCGTTCAACTCCACCATGGCCAACTTTGGGTTTATCGTGGCAGGCGAGTTCAGCAATGCGGTGACGGATTGCGGGCTGTATGTGAACGGCGTGGGGACAGGGTGTGCGGTATGAGGGGACGTATACCGACGGAGGGAGTTGGCCCAAGTTGGGGAATTGTGCGACGGATTGGCTGGATTACCAGAATTGGGATGCGCCGACGAAGAAGGCATACAACACGTTTGCCAAGGCGAGCATGGATGCACTGCAGGTGCGTGCCTTTTATTTTCGCGCATGAAACGATAATTGACCCGGACCTAGAACTGGTTCTTCTGGACGTGGAAAGTGGGCAACTCAACCGCGGGGATCGTCGAGGCGCCTCACTGGTCCTACAAGCTGGGTCTCGACAATGGATGGATGCCGACCGACCCCCGCGCAGCCGTAGGGCAGTGCAACAACGCGAACCCGTTCACGGGGACGCTCTCCTCATGGCAGACGGGCGGCGCAGGCGCGGGTACGATCGCCACCGACGTGCAGCAGGCGCTCGCGTGGCCGCCCGCCAGCATCTCCTACCCCAACAGCCAGGTGACGCCCGGGTCGCTGCTGCCGTCGTACACGCAGACCGGCTCGCTCACGCTCACGCTGCCGACGCCGAGTCTCACCGCTACTGGTGCGAGCGCGACGATCACCGCTGGGAATGGGTGGTTCAATACGGCGGATTCGGCGGGCTTGTGGGAGCCGATTGCGACGTGTAGTTATTTGGATCCGTGGATAGGGAGCTCGGTGAACCCGCCGAGTCCGTTGTGTACGGGCGGCGCGGTGGCGGGTGGGGTGGTGCGGAGGGAGGGGATGAAGAGGGTGGTGGAGGCAAGGGCGACGGCGGCGCCGACGCGGAGGCGGTAGTTGTCGTTTCGTCGGCGTTCGATGTGATGTCGATGTCTGCGCGCTATAGCGCTTGTATTTGTGCCGCCCCGGCCTGTATATTCCCCACCCCGCCGCCGCTGCGCCTCCACTCGTTTATTCCCCCTCGTCTCTATCGCATGCATGGACCTAACCCGGATTTGGACTACTACTACTCTCACTCACTCGTTTGTCACTACTACTACTATGTTGTGGGCTCTCCTCCCCCTCCCCCCGCTCGCCCTTATCATACATACCGTTACCGTTACCGTACCCCGCTCCCGCTAACCCACCCCCACCCCCACCCTCGCGCCCGACGCTACTACGCACTCCTCCTCCTGACGATGACCTCGACTCGACTACAACGACGACGACCACTGCTCTGATCCTCTCTACATTTTTTATTTTATTCATTACTCTACTTAGTAGTTTACCGTTTACGCACGCATTGCACGCATACCGCATACCGTACATGTAGGACTTGACTGGGATTTTCTGAGATGGGTTGGGCGTTGGGGAGCTGGGAGCAAGGGGGGCGAGGGGGGGGTGATTATTTATCTACTACAGTTATACATACAAGTTTTAAAAACTCTTTCATGCATTCAACGGCTTCGCGCGAGAAATATTTGCAGAGAGCGTGATCGCGTTTGATGCGAGGTAAACGAATTGATTCCACTCTCACCACCACCACTGGGAATAAATGGCCATGGCCACCGAAGACCCTACATCGCCCCTCTCCCCCCTCGCCCCATTCCCCCCGATTCCAAACCCAGAATACCGCAGCCGCGCCTCCGAATTCTACGGCTTCGTGGCGTGGACGTCGACCTCGTTCCTCTACGTCGTGTACCTCCTCTGGGCGCTCCTCCCCGACGCGTACATCAAGGCTGTTGGTATAGAGTGGTATCCCAGCCGGTGAGTATCCATCCTCCTCCTTGCGCCTGCGGTAAGGTATCTATGTACTTGGTGCTGATGATACGGAAAAACCCAACAGCGAATGGGCCATCCTCATCCCAGCGTGGTCCGTCGTCCTCGGCCTCCTGGTGTATTTCGTGTACTTTGCCCTCGCCCTGTTCGGGACGCCCGCGTTTTCTGATATGAGCGCCATAACTGGTGCGTTCATGCCCTTATTTCTTTGTTTCTTGAGAGGGTACTTATGAAGTGAAATAAAAATTCGATAGACTCGCGCGCGCATTACCCCCCGATGGCCCGGGAGGGGGAGCGTAATCCGTATCTCGCGTATGCGAACCGCAATGTCGTGCCGGAGTTGTACGATATTCCTATAGGACTCGTGAATCGGGTTTGCTACAGTCCTCCCGACCGCCGCTCGGAATAATCAGGTAAAGAAACTGCTCAGAACACACAAGGATTCCTCTGACTGACCATGAACGACAGCGGTGTAATCCCACACACTCGCCAAGAACGACGACGGAAGAATGAGGGGTAAGATTCAGTGATACAATTGTACATTCGTTAATTGGGGAAACAGGCCACGACGCAACTAGTGCTCGCCGCTCGTCGTCGCGTATCGATCCTCGAGGTCCTCCTGTCCGCCGAAGCCCCCCTCAAAGTCGCGCTCCCGTGCGTCCGCAGCACCGCTCGCCTCTGCGACCGTCCCTGCCGCCGTCGACGCTGCCTTGGCGTCCATCTCGGAGCGTAGGGCCGCGAGCTGGGATTGTTCCTGCGACATGCAGTGAGGCGCTGTCGGAGAGCCGAAGGGCGTTGAACGAACGAACGAACCTTCTTGTGGACGTACGCCGCCTCCTCGCCCTGCTCTTTCGCTTTCCAGGATTTGTCCTGTCTCGGGGTCAGCGCGCGGTTAGAGTGGGGATATGGGGAAGAGGACTTGGGATGTGGACATGGTCGTTTCGTTCAGGTCTTGGATTGCAGGAGGAGGCCGCTTAACGATGACGTAGAATTGTGCCGACGAGCCGTGCAATGCCGGGTCCCACGGTTCAACCAGGTTGAACTACAACGGGGCTCCATTCTTCTGTCGTCGCCATTCAACTGAGGGGTCAGCGTAAAGCCTCATTTCATTCCACAAACTGGTAGAAGAACTGGATCTTTGAAGTTGGTATAGTATCTATATCTTGCCAGCTTTTCATGCAATGAGCAGTGTCAAACTGCAGTCAAAGAAGAATTGAACTTGTTCACGTTCTACGACGTCTTTGTTTTGTTGCCATCCCGTTCCCCGCCCTTCTTCACTGCCTTGTCCGCCCCTCCCCAATATCCTTTTCCGTAGTCCAAGGTCAGTTCATGTCCTATTTTCACCGCCTTGACTGTATCGCTGGGTCAGATTCAATCCGTAAGTATCGCCTGAGCATATGGACTTACTCGCTTGAATCACAAGCCGGGGCTCGCCGTTCACCAGATGCTCTAAAAACATATACCCAAATTACTAGGAAAACGTAGAGTCAGAGGAAGGCGACAAACCCAAGGCCACACAATTCGGCCTCTTCGGCTTGGAATCATTGAGGAAGCGCGTCGGATTTCCGAGCCACTGCGCAGTCTGCGGTAGTAGTCGCCTGGCATGCCAAAGCACTGGCGGCAATTCAATCAATAGGCATGCGGTTTCACAAAGAGAAAGCAGGACGCACGTAGTTTAGCCCGCTGTGCCGTTGAACAATTCCACTTTGCCGCCGAAGGTCAGGTTTCGATCACAAAAAGTGGAGAAGAACGCGCACCGGTGGACCACCGTTTCTTGCACTTCATCGACGAGCTCGCCGACATACTCGCCCAGGATATCCCCTACACGTATGTCCTCTGCTGCGAAAGCGCCGAGTCCATACTGTGATGTGTGGACGATGAATTTCTGCGAATATGGATCAATCTCGAGTGGATCAGGATGATACAAAAGCGTCGCACTTTGAATGTCCCTCGTTGCAAGGCGACATTCGTGCACTTTCCTCGAACATGGCCAGCCGGGAGCGCGTTTGGGAAGTGTGTATACACGTCGCTTGTGGCGTGTCATGAGCATGCTAAGAAGGAGAACAAAGGCGCGAACATACCGGGCATCACAGTCCAGGCACAATTCTGGATCGCACTCGCGCCCTGCTTCCCGACACTTGCACCTTTTGCCGCAATCTCTAGTTCGCCTGCAGGTGGTTTTACATCCCTTCCAACGGCGACGACCTGGCATCGTCATTGAACCATCTGCGGTCGTAACGAACAAGACACACATTTATTATCACAGCGACAATTCCGCTCGCAGTAAATCTTGCGCTGGTAGCACTCGCAGAGTGCGGCAAAGCATGAGCCTGGGTGTGCGCAGGGTGCGATGCTATGTCACAAAGGGGGTGAACAAAGTTCAAGTAAAAGGTGCGGGGACATACGCTGCAGAATTCCTGTCTTGAAGCGACGAGGCAGAGATCAGCACTAATAAGTTGCGGCGACGTCAGAGTGAGCGCACCGATATTTATTGTTTTGGACCCTTGATTTCGCTTGACCTTCCGCTGTTGTGTGCGCGCAGAGATAATCTTCGTGTCGTCGATCGTGTCTCTGCGGTGCAAGAAAACCTATGATAGTTGAGATGGCGCGATCAGAATGAGTGATAACTCACATTCCTACAACTCATGTTGCAAATAGTGGCCAAATCACAGGGGATCGTGTCTGGCTCGAGCTTTAATAAGCTGTTCAATACAGCCAGATCGCGGAGGTGGACGTCGGCGACGCCGTCATCATCCTCCTAGAAGACGAAAAGTACAAGGAATTGAATCAACTTTACGGGCATACCATGTCGTCTTCGCGAATTGAGCGAAAACAAGCATTGGAACATGCGTGACCTTCGCTAGCGACTCGGAGTAGCTGGGCACTGGTGAGGCCGGGTGGCTTCGGGATAACGGGTGGCGTTATTAGACCCCAATCGTAGTCGACTATATGCGAGGGAGTGAACAGGCACGATTGCATTGAAATGTTGACCTACTATGGATATGACAGTTGAAGTTTACGCAGTTCAGGTTGGGACAAAACTTTTCTCGCCCAGTGTTGATATGTCTGAACAGGTCGTTTGAGGCTGGATGCTCCCGGGCAAAGTGCGGCGGGAGCTGCGGTTTGCTAGAAGACGGGAGGCCGTCACCCCAGACAACAGGCAGGAGGTCCCTACAGAGGGATATAAACACATGTTGACATACTAAAAGGTGAAACTGAGCTACCTTTGGGTCACGGCCCACAGCAAACCACTCTCGTTCGAGGACCGCAAAAGCGGTAAGCCTTTCACCCGCAGGATTTCATCGATGACCCCGGCCGAGAAACCGTGCTCGACGTGCAGCCGGCGTACGGTTTCGTATTGGATTACCTCGTCTGCAGATAGAATGAGAAAAGGACGACCGGCAACCGAAGCAGTACCGTCTGGGTCGGGCTGGTCGACGACCCATTGAACGCTGCCAGTGAAAGAGTCTAGATATGCGTCGCGCGGGAAGGTTGGATCTTCGGGAAAGGGCATGAACGGCGCATCTCGATTCTCCGCAACGCGGGCGTTTTCGTTGCGCGAAGCCGGTGTACAGTACTGATACGGCGGATGGTGGAGAAATTGATCGAGGGGTTCGCCGGCCACCACGTTCACAGGAACGGCTTTCCCTTCGTCGGGCTTACCGTCGGCGTCGTAGGTCCATTCATAGATGAACGCATCGGCGTCGCGATCCTCAGCTTTGGGTATGGGATTCGGCAGTGGGTCGAACGTGGCGGGGGCCATTCGAAATGCGAAGGAGGAGAGGGGAGAAGTCGACTCGCCGAGTCGACTAAGCTCTGCCGTACGACGTATCCGTCTTTCCAGTCGAAAAATTCAGTTTGGATTCGGTGATACACTTCCACAGCTGTTTCCGTGTTTCTGAGTAATTCAGCTTCATAGTCGGCCATAGGTTCAGACGGGGAGCTGCGTGAGGCAAGAAGATCAAATCGGAGTGTTGTCGAAAGAGGAAGTAGTAGTTTGATGGCAAGGAGCTGGACTTCTCCTCAATCAATAGCAGACTCTTTAGCAGTACATTCTACCATTACAACACCGATAAATACAACTATTATGTATAAGATACGATCCTTAGGCGTCAGGACCCTCGCAAAGTGTCTCTAGGAAGACCTTGAGATCCTCCTGGTTGATCTCCAAGACGCTTGTATCAAACGAGCCGTGCCGTGTCCGTGCGTTACACCGCTCCTTCGCATCGAGAAACGCAAGACCGAACTCACTAAGTCAGATATCAGTAATCGTCTCGAACCAAGGAAATCAGAGAGACGCACTTTTTCCGCACATCGCCAAAGTCCAACGCTGCCATCACACCAACGACGATGTAAGACTGCGTGCTCTCATTGAGGCACGCCACCACGAAGGGAAGACTCTTTCGCTTCGTTCTTGTGCTCACGTTCGTTCCAGCTAACCGGTCGCGCAGAGCATCGACGAGCCAGAGCGCGAGTCGCGAGAGAACCCCTGGATGGGAGAAGAGGGCAAGATGCGGACCCTGCGTCAGGACAACGACGCGGTGATTCCGCATGGTGCGTATATCTTGCTTGTCGATAATGGACGTGCCCTGGTCGATGATGGCCCGGTGCACGGTCATAGAGAGGTTAAGGGCGTGTCGGAGTGGCCCAATGCTGACCATCTGGGTTAGATAAAAGAGTCCAACACGAGGTAGCTTCAGACTCACTCGCTGAGTGCATCGAACGCGGTCCAAAAATTCTTAACCCACCACTGCACCTCCTTCGACCCTTCTCCCTCGGCATCCTCGTCGACTTCTCCACCCTCACCGACAGGTTTCGCCTTTGCGGCTCCAGCGGCGCCCTGCCCTCCTGGTGGTATATTCTCTCGCTCTTCCCGTTTTCTCCGGCTGTTATCCCTGGCGGTGGCTGCAGCCTCCCAGACCTTGCCTCCGCCGAACCACTCGCCGCCGTTCCGTGCCCCCTCAACATCAACCTCCATCTTTATACCTCCAGCGACGTCCAACAACGCGCTCACCCCCTCCACAGCATCGGCAGCCGATAGTGGTTGTGACCGGTATCCAAAACATCGCATGAATGACGGGTAGGAGAGCTCGACGAGCCCATACTCCGGCGCGATGACATTCAGCTTTTGCAGCAACGTCTTCTTCAGATCCATGTCCATGTGCGAATATGGTTGTTGAGTCTGTAATATCGAGAAGCTGCGCAAAGAGGCATAAGAATCAAATGTAGAGAAAGGAGCAGGGATACTTACCCCATCTTCGCCAAAAGCCCGGTCAGCTTTTTCCGCCCGCGCTCCTTCCATATGCCCAGCTTACTCGCGACGTAACTCGAGTGCAGCATCGCATCGTACAAGCGTCCAATGCCGAAATAGCATGAATCGCAGCTCCTCAGTTGCGCGGACACTGAGATCGTCTGGATTCAGTGAAACCAGTCGCGTTCTCGGCGGCAGGAGGTTGGGGATTGAGTCGAAAAACCTCGTCGTGGTATAGGGCGTGATAGGTATCGTAGAAGGCGCGTGATATTCGTGAGGTTGTGTATTGAAAGGTGAGCCCCAGAATTGCGAGCCTTGAGGAGATGGTTGAGGTAATGAAACGGGGGATAATAGATAGCGTACCATAACAGTTCGTTATCGACGCGCTCTAGGACGGTAGCAAGGATGTATATCGTGCCTGCCGCACTTTGTCCGTGCCATGTACCGGCCATGTAGTGTTTTCTCGAGTCCGCGCAGAGTGAAGGTCGTGTTCATCGCGAGTCATTCGACGCGGCCGCTTGAAAGAGGACAGTTTAGGGGGCTCAAAGACGCGAGAAGAGCGTGTAAATACCTCTTTGTCGACGCGTTGTCTTTTCCCTCCTGCTCGATCACCGTCACCCAGTGACCTCCGTTTGCCACTGTTCTGCTCGTAATCTTCCTCGTCGTCGTCATCGCCTCGTATGCGCTCGTCCTCGGAGTCGTAGTCTGAAGTTCTCGTCGTCCGAGTCGGGGGGCGGTTCGTACTGCGTCCAGTTAGTTTGACCCCACTTTAGCGAATAAAACACGCACGGTCAATGCCTCCCATGCTTTGCGCTCCTCACCAAGGTCTTCTGCCGCGCCATCGTCCCATACTACTATCCGCTCCCCGGCCTCGCCTGCGCCAAACAGACTGGACAGATTCTGCGGCCGTGCGGAATCGATGACATGAACGGACATTTTGGTGCTGAAGCCGCCAAACCATTCCTCGGACGGGAGATCTAGGATGGCACCCATGTTGAGGAGAATGAGTGTATGCAGCTAGCGGTGAATTTAATACAATGAACCCATCCCGAGCGGCGTGACGGACCTCTGAGACCATGACAAGCTCGTCCCTGACCTTCTCGAGGTCGGACACACCAGAGACGGGGATAATGCGGTACATGACATCGTCCTGCTTGAACAGGTCGGCGAGCATGCGGGCTGCACAAAGGGCGTCGACGTCGGGAGCGACAAGGATGATGACGGAGGCGGCCGGAGGTGAGCGGGGACTGGCGGTGTGCCTTGAGGATGCCTGCGTAGGCCTCTCCATAGGATGGCCTCGGCGCCTTTGCCAGGTGCGGGGGCGCCAGATACACCATCGTCGCCGAGGTAACAGTACTTGACGCGACGCTGTAGCTGCACGTGGGCGTGTGACTCCAGTCACAAATAATAAAATACATTTATTGAATTCAAAAACATTTAATTCAACCCATCCGCGCCTTCTTCCTCCCATTACCCCCGTTTCCGCCCGCTCGCGACAACGTACGGTCCTCCCCCGCTCATGCTGGCCGAGCTTCCAGGTTTCGACTGCGTTTGCGAATTGAACGGCGCAGCAGGCAGCGGGACCATCGACGGCGCCTCAGTCTTGTGTGATTCGGCGGTGCGGCGGTATTTGCTGGGGCGCCCCTTCAAACGCACTGAAACAGTGTCAATACGGAATTACAATACAAGTATTTGCAGCGCGTACTTCCAAGTCGGGTATGGGTCTTCGTGGAACCACTTATGTTGCAGCGCCTCCTTGGCGGTGAGCCTGTTGTCCGGGTCGTAGGCAAAAAGCTGGCGAAGAAGATCATAGCCGCTTTGCGATCGTACACGCGACTGACACCACTCGTATAGTCGGTTGGCGAATCTGTAGGAAGCGTCTCAGAGACCGTCCGAAGAATCATCGTCAAAGTGCAGACTCACGGATCCTAGGCGTTTCATGTTCTGGTATTCGAACCATGTCCTTCATTCCCGGCCATTCTTGCTCTATGCGAAATGGGTAAGTATCATGTGTAAAGAATAACTTGCGCGTACTCACCTTCCGGCGTGCCCAGCACCTCGAATATTTTCAACAACTGGTCTCTTTGAAACGGCACGTTCTTCTTCGAGTCTAGCTTGGCCTCTTCACCCTTGAATATCGGGCGCAGGCTGGCCAGCTCCGCCAGGACACATCCCACGGCCCAGCAGTCAATAGCCTTGTTGTAATGCTTGGCTCCCATGAGCAATTCAGGGCGCGCGGTACCAAATTGTCACCACGACTTTGTCGCCGGCGAACAACGGCTGCAGTGGCTGGTAAATCAAGCGCGCAAGACCCAAGTCGCCGATTTTAACGACCCCCGAGGCGTTGATGAGGATGTTTGCGGGCTTGAGGTCGCGGTGGAGGATATGGCAGGAGTGAAGGTATACGAGTCCATTGAAGAGCTGGTAGATGAGTGACTTGAGGAACAGCTATAGTTATCGGTGTTCGCAGGGTCGTAGCGTGGTGCTGGATTACTTGCTAGAATGCGTCAAGATTGTGATTGTCCGAAGCAGCATAAAGCGGTTCACCAGAAAATCATGTTCCGCAAACTCAAAGACCATGTAAATGGACTTGTCCTCGAGAATGACCTCCTTGAGAGCCACGATGTTCTCGTGGTCTATCTCACGATTGAGCTACAGTCGTAGTACTTGATATTCGCGGATCAGGCGAGTACGCGAATCAAACTTACTGCAATTTCTCGTATTGCGCTCTGGCTAATGCCAGTGTAGGTGATAACGTCCCCTTCCTTGTCTGGCTTGAATTTCTTGATAGCGTGTATCTTTGCATCCTCCCCGAGACTCTGCGCCTTGTAGACACGACCGTAGGTTCCGGAAGAGATGAAGCCCAGGATAGTGTATTTGGAGGAGACTGAGCGGCGGGCGGCATCGCGCTTTGCGCGGTACATGCGCATGGGGTCATTCTGGATGATATTCGTGGTCCACTCGTCAATAGACATCGATATCCCGAGAGCACCAGTGGGTCCGAGCTCATGCCAAATTGTTGATCCCATTTCGGCAAGTTCGGCGCCTGAGAGTCTCACCTCACTTGCGCCAAACTACGAACTTCCCTCTGCCTTGGGTCGGCGAAGAAATGTCTCGCTCAGGGTTGCGAGGTTTGCAACAAGTCTGCAAGGGTTGAATCTAAGGATTGCACCCGCGTCTCGACGTCACCGGGGAAATCTTTGGAAATGGACACCTGCTCGCATTTGCGCAACCAGTCTTCAGACAGCGATAACAACAGTCCACGAGGCATGCGGGGGTTGAGCAGTGCTGCTCAGAAGACGGGAGGAGAACAAATTCAAACTGACGACTCCAACGCTTCAAGCTCTCCATGATCTCCGCCGTAATAATGATACGACAACGAGCAGCAACGAGCACACTACCCCCGGCCTTCGGACTCTTCTTGGTTACACACCAAGAATCAACGATAATTAAATGCCAGAGGACTTGCAAAGGCCAAAAACCTCCGTTGAAAAGAAAGGATGCTTCGAAGCTTCCGCCTTCTGGTCCAAGCTCCCGTCGTCATCGTCGGTTTGCGCACATTGAGATCGTCTCCTCGTCCAAGTTATTTCCATTTGAATTTGATCTGCTGACCTCCTCCGGACGCAGTATAATCCTGATCCGCACCTTCTCGTTCAAATTGGGACGCGACCAAACGCGCCACTTCCATCCTGCAACCCAATCACACGCGTGTATGGGGACGGCATCGACCATGCGTTCCTGCGCGGCATGCTCGCTTGCTCACAACTTGGAAGGTATAAAGACGCAGTGGTTTCTGCCTTTAGCTATCTCCCCCTTTCCGCAATGTTACTACCCACACTCCTTCTGACTCTCGGTGCGGCCCTGCCTCTGGTATCCGCCCTCGGGTCGTCTTGCACGACTCCTCTGGGTGCTGGAACGTATGTGCTCTTCCTCGGAATCCAAAGCAGACGTGTAAATTTCGTTCAGTGCCGCGGCAGGCGACGCATTCTGGATGCAAGACATCAAACACCAGGGCATTGCTGCCTTCAACTCGGATCCCTCGTCCTACCAAGTGTTCAGGAACGTTATGGATTTCGGAGCCAAGGGCGACGGTGTTACTGACGACGCAGCCGGTATGTTCGTTCGTCGCTTTCACTGACCGCATGCTAACAGCTTCTCCAGCTATCAAGTACTTGCTGCCGTTTCTTACTTTCGCACCAATATCTAAGAACTTCAAACAGTTCGGCTATAACCGCTGGAAGTCGCTGCGGACTTGCCACATGCAACTCTTCAACGTTCGTTATTCCAAGATCCCAACGTTCTAGGAAATAACTCTTCGTCTAGGATACACTCCGGCCGTTGTTTACTTCCCCAAAGGGTATGTGCGATCTCTCGTCCGCAGGTTTGGTACCGACGGCAACTCTCAGAACATACCTCGTCGGAAATTCTATCATAGCTTACTACTACACCCAGTGAGTTCCCCCCGCCTTGCGCAGACCATCTTCTAAATACCGGGATAGACTAATCGGAGACGCCGCTTCCCCACCTACACTCCTTGCGTCCGCGTCGTTCTCGGATTTTGCCGTGATCGGTGAATTGCAAGCACTTGGGAGCGAAAGTTTGCATAGCTGACGTCTCGTAGATGCTGATCCATATATCCCTGGGGGCGCCGGCGCTCAATGGTACACGAACCAGAACAACTTGTGAGACCTTCCCTGTTTCCCTCAGTATCATCCATGCCTAACGACCATGTAGCTTCCGCTCTGTGAGGAATTTCGTCATCGATACCACTCGAGTTGCCGCCACATCTTCCTCGGGGACAGGTAGTCATACTCATTTGTTTTATATTCACTCGAGGCTGACGTGAAAACAGGTATTCACTGGCAAGTCTCGCAATCGACGAGCTTGATGAACATCGTCTTCAACCTCAGCACGGCTTCCGATGTGAGTGGTCTTGTCTCTACCTCCGCAACCTGACTCACCTCGCATTACAGACCGCTCATCAAGGTAAAATAATCGGAGTCCTTTTGCTGGTCAATAGCTCACTCCCTCGCGTCAGGAATCTGGATGGAAAACGGATCTGGAGGCTTTATGGGGGATCTCATTGTCAACGGTGGCAAATTCGGCCTGTGCGTTGCACACAACCCTTCATTGTTTCTTTCTCTCTGATGTTCTTCCTCCCAGTTGGGTCGGCAACCAACAATTCACAGTGAGGAATGTGACAATCTCGAACGCTCAAACCGCCATCTTGGGATCCTGGAACTGGGGTTGGACCTTCCAAAACCTGAACATCAAGAACTGTGGAGTAAGCTTCGAACGTATCCTGGACAATTACTGTGCTCACTTTGGAACAGGTCGGATTCGATTTGTTGACGGGTTCTACCGCCACTGCTCAGGTCGTCGGAGCCGAAGCTATTATCGATGCAACGTGTCGGATACTCCCATCTTCGTGCGAACCTCGACGGCCAGCAGCGGATCGTTAATCAACGCTGGATCACTCGTCCTCAACAACATCAAGCTCACTAACGTGCCTACCGCGGTCGGAGTAGTTGGCGGCGCTGTTGTTCTCGCTGGTGGAACCATGACGATTGACTCAGTGGGCACAAGGAAATGTGTACAGCGGGTCGAGTTCGACTGGCACATTTACGCAGGGGACCATCCCCGCTCCTTCCAAGCCCGACGTCTTGCTCGACAGCGCGGGGAAGATATTTGGACGCCCTCGCCCTCAGTACGCGGGCTATGCAGTCAACCAGTTCGTGAGCGTTCGCGACCAGGGTGCGAAGGGAGACGGAAAGACCGACGACACCGCTGCCCTCCAAGCGATCTTTGATGCCGTGCGTTTCCTTGTTTCATTCTTGCGTCGGTTGCTCAATCTTCCCTCAGTATGCTGGGTGCAAAATGTGCGTTTCGTTGTCTCATTCTTGCGTTGGTGGCTCAACCTTCCTCTAGTATCTTCTTCGACGCTGGAACATACGTTGTTACCTCGACACTGAAAGTCCCCGCCGGCGCTCAGGTAGTCGGCGAGGCATGGTCAGTCATTGCTGGGAAGGGCTCCGCGTTCCAGGACGTAGCCAACCCCAAAGCTGTTGTTCAAGTTGGCGCGGCCGGCTCATCCGGAATCGTCGAAATTACCGATATCATTTTCTCCACCATTGGCTCCAGTATGTCCTACTCTTCTTCCGATACTCCTCTCTCGCTGACTGCAGTCAACAGCCCCCGGTGCCATCGTCGTCGAGTGGAACGTCAAAGAGACCACTCAGGGCGGGCCGGAATGTGGGACTCCCACATCCGCCTCGGTGGAGGTAATTGCGCATTCCCCTCCGTCTGCTTCGTGCTAATTTGCAATCAAAGCTGCGGGGACTGAAATGCAAGTTGGGACTTGCTCGACCAGTGGCGCCACCTTCCCGACCTGCGCTGCTGCCTTCCTTGCGCTTCACATAACCGCCTCCGCAACCGCCTACCTCGAGGGCACCTGGGTCTGGTCAGCGTGCTGTTTCGACGAACCGTTCACATTCTAACCTCTCTTCACAGGCTCGCCGATCACGATTTGGATGACACGCTCCAATCTCAGATATCCCTCTTCTCTGGACGTGGAATCTTGTCAGAGTCCGCAGGTCCCGTTTGGTTGATCGGCACTGGCGCTGAGCATCACTCTCTTTACCAATACAACCTCCAATCGGCGTCCAACCACTGGATGGGTCTCATCCAGACTGAGACGGTAAGTCTTTCTGTCCTCGGTGGACCACATTACTTACCCATCTTCCCTAGCCTTATTACCAGCCGAGCCCCGAGCCCACCGCTCACTTCCCCGTCGACGCTGATTTCAAAGATCCTTCCTTCGATGGGGTTTCAGCCGCCTTTGGTCTCGTTGTGGCCGACTCTTCCGATATCTTGGTATTCGGAGCCGGTTTGTACTCGTTCTATTCCGTGAGTCCTTGCCTTTTTTTGCATCCCGGTCGGCTGATGCGAACTTACTTAGAACTACGACCAAACTTGCTTGACCTCCGAGAGCTGCCAGAGCCAAATGCTCAACATCGACTCGAAGAGCTCGATCTCAATCTACAGCTTGCAAACCGTCGGCACGGCTTTCCAGCTCTCAATCGCGGGCGCTGGAATAATCAAGCAGGACTCGAACCTGAATGGCTTTGCCGCGACGGTGACATCCTGGACCCGCTAGAACGGGTTGTATCATTCATCCAAGTTGTATCATACCACTATACCTACCGAGCGATACATAGAATAATATACCTCTGCTGCGCGCACCTCGGTGAAATCTGCCTTAAACCGTCTCCGTTTGCCTGAGAGGCGAGACTTTTTTGGTGGCGCGGTTCACATCGTCACAAGTTAAGCCATCAAAATCACGAAAAAAGAATATCGTCTCTCAGCGCAGACCCAGGATTCCTGAGGATAATTCCAGACACTATGAGAGCTAATTCCAAGTGGTGCTCCGAGGAAATTTGTGCATGTCGCTATTGTTGCGGAGAAAATGGTGTTTTATTCTGATGTCACGCGCTCCGGTATGCCCGTATGCCCGATTGCCGTTATGTTCGCCAACTACTCGTCTACACATCCAATGCTTCTACTGCTCGACTGACCTGTTCATGTGGTTGCAGTCCACCCAATTTTTCTGGTTATCCTGCACATCATCCGATGTCATCGTCGCACGCGTGCTCGCAACCACCCAACTTGGGCACCAGACGTCCCAAAAACCTCTTGATTCATCAGCGGAGGAAATATTCACTGACCGGAGCTCACTGGCTATGAAGCAGCCACTGGCAGCTGATTTTCCGCCTCTTCAGCTAGCGAGAGCTTGCCCTCTTCAGCTGACTCTCTCATCACTCACAAGGTAGGGGCTGCTGGCTCCAGTGAACTCAACATCTCTTTGGGCCGCGCGGATACCAGAATCATGGGGATGCAAACCGAATGGTTACCTACTTTCAATCCGCCAAGCTGAGGATCTCAGCCGACTATAAAGTCGGGACGTGATTCTGCCATCCCTGGACTCTCGCGACTATGCTTTTGTTGACGATTGCCGCCCTCGTTGGCTCTGCCACCTTGGCCAACTCCCTTGGAACGACATGCTCGACCCCCCTCGGAGCGGGAACGTATGTCTGGCTAATTTGTTCATGGGCTACGCTAAGTTGTCGTTTTCCAGCGCCGCTGCGGCGGACCCATTCTGGATGCAAACCATCAAACACCAGGGCATTGCTGCGTTCAATGCAAACCCAGCGTCGTATCAAGTCTTCCGGAACGTCAAGGACTTTGGAGCCAAGGTATGCAAACTTTTTGCTCGCATGGCCTCTCACTTAATTCGTCGCAGGGTGACGGAGTTACGGATGATTCGGCAGGTTCGTGAACTTCTTGGATGTCGGATGACTTTGAACCGATTGGTCCCCCTTCCATAGCTATTAAGTCCGTCTGTGTCTTTGCGCGGAAGTGGAGTAAACTAATATTCCCATAGCGCCGCAATCTCCGCGGGGAGTAGATGTGGAGGAGGCTCATGCGCGTCCTCGACGTATGTGTTTCTCGCAAACGATTGCGCCATCTAATTATTCCGTAGGGTATCGCCGGCTGTGGTATTTTTCCCGAGCGGGTACGTCAGATCCCCGTTACCGCGAAGCTTTGGCTCAAAGATAGTCCAGAACATACCTCGTTGGACATTCGATCATCCCTTACTACTACACCCAGTTCGTGCTCTTTCTCTTTGCTCTGTATCCAATCCTAACATACAATAGACTTATCGGAGACGCGAAGAAGCCCCCCACACTCCTGGCGGCCGCGACCTTCACTGATATCGCTGTAATTGGTGAGCTGCAGCACCGACGAACGAAGTTTGGATAGCTGATATCTTGTAGATGCTGATCCGTATATTCCCGGCGGAAATGGTGCACAATGGTACACCAACCAGAACAACTTGCAAGTCATACTCCGCTCTTTGAACCTCCTTGATATTTACCCTCCCGATAGTTTCCGTTCCATAAGGAACTTTGTGATCGACGTGACTCGGTGAGTCCTCCCAATGCTCGATGGAAAACTCGATATCGATACGTATTCCTCACAGTGTACCCGCTACCGCGGCCCAGGGCACAGGTCGCTCCCTTTTTACTTTCGCCCGTATCGGCGGTCTGATGTTTTCCTGCAGGCATCCACTGGCAGGTCGCTCAGGCGACAAGCTTGATGAACATTGTTTTCCAAATGAGCACGGCGGCCAATGTGAGTAGACGTGACTTTTCCTCGCGTGTACGTTCTCACCCGCTCCCTTCAGACTGCGCACCAGGGAATCTGGATGGAGAACGGAAGTGGTCAGCATCCGGAGACTGTCAGTTTGAGCGTGAGCTAACAAAGGATGTGCAGGTGGATTCCTGGGAGACCTTGTGTTCAACGTGAGTTTTTTGGACTCTTTGCCCGAGTGTTCATATCTGACAAAATCTGCAGGGAGGGAAGTTCGGCATGTGGGTTGGCAACCAGCAATTCACGGTCCGGAATGTCACCGTCAATAATGCGCAAACCGCCATCTTTGGGTCTTGGAACTGGGTAATTTGTCTTGTGAATTGCTGGAATAATCGCTGAGTTGCTTCGCAGGGATGGACGTTCCAGGGAGTCACGATTTCCAACTGCCAGGTCGGCTTTGACTTGTCTACTGGTGGAGGAGCGTCTGCGCAGGTGAGGGTTCGGCGCCGCTGAAGTCATTCACTGCTGATGCCGCATTAGACCGTCGGCGCTGAATCGATCATCGATGCTGTCGTGACCAACACTCCCATCTTCGTTCGAACGTCGAGCGCTAGTGGTGGAAAGCTCATCGGCGCCGGATCGCTCGTACTGAACAACATCAAGCTCACCAATGTCCCCACCGCTGTTGGAGTCGTTGGAGGTGCAGTTGTTCTCGCCGGAGGGACTACGACAATCGCAGCATGGGCACAAGGAAATGTTTACACCGGATCCAGTGCAACCGGAAAATTCACGCAGGGTACTATCCCGGCTGTGACAAAACCTGCCGCCTTGCTCGACAGCAGTGGCAAAATATTCGGCCGCACCCATCCTCAGTACGCAGCGTACGCCGTCAGCCAGTTCGTCAGCGTTCGCGACCAGGGTGCGAAGGGAGACGGAAAGACCGACGATACGGCCGCCTTGAAAGCCATATTTGCTGCCGTACGCTCCTTACTTGGCACTTCCTTCATCTTTCTCACGTTCTTCGGCAGTATGCGGGATGCAAAATCAGTGAGTGGTCTCGTCTTCTTACCTCAGCGCCTTGACTCACCTCGCATTACAGTTTTCTTCGACGCCGGAACCTACGTTGTAACGTCGACGCTTCAAATTCCCGCTGGCACCCAGATCGTCGGTGAAGCTTGGTCGGTCATCGCCGGAAAGGGCGCCGCGTTCCAGAACAGCAACAGCCCGCAACCCGTCGTTCAAGTTGGCGCAGCCGGCTCCACAGGCGTGGTTGAGATCACCGACATCATCTTTTCAACCATCGGTCCGGCTGGCGGTGCTATCGTCGTTGAGTGGAACGTCAAGCAGTCGTCCCAGGGTTCAGCGGGAATGTGGGACTCGCACATTCGGCTCGGTGGAGGTCCGTATCACCCCTTTTAATTAACCTCATAACATTCTGACCTCCATTTGCGCCGCAGCTGCCGGAACTAACCTGCAGGCGTCCAATTGCCCCTCAAGCGGCAGTGGCGGCACCGCCAACTGCATGGCTGCTTACGCAGGTCTGCATTTGACTGCATCGTCCAGCGCATACCTCGAGGTTAGTTCCTCCTTTCGCAGTATCTCGCGTGTTTCTAATTCCGCCATAGGGTACTTGGGTTTGGCTTGCCGATCACGATTTGGACGTTGCCTCGCAGGCCCAAATCTCCATTTTCTCCGGGCGTGGAATCCTCTCAGAGTCGGCTGGCCCTGTGTGGATGATCGGGACTGGCAAGTTTTCTCTGCCCTTCTGCTGCCGCGATAGCTAAGCCGATTTCTGCAGCATCGGAACATCACGTTCTGTACCAATACAATCTCGTTAACGCGAAGACGCACTACCTTGGCCTCATCCAGACTGAGACGGTGCGTCTTCTTGTCCTTGGTGACCCACCTCGCTTACCCATCTTCCCTAGCCCTATTATCAGCCGAGCCCTGCGCCTCCCGCTCCTTTCGCGGTCAGCACAGCGTTCCAGGATCCCTCCAACTGGTCCGGAATCACCGCAGCCTGGGGTCTCCGGGTCACAACGTCCACCGACATCATTGTCTTTGGCGCTGGATTGTACTCTTTCTTCAGCAACTATGTGCAGACTTGCTTGACGCCCGAGAATTGCCAGGTATGCGAGGAGTCATCTCCCTGCGACGACGGAAAGTCTGATTTATCTTTTCCAGGCTCAGATGGTGAGCGTGGACGCAGCATCGTCGGTGCACATATACTCGCTTGCAACGGTAGGGCCCTATCTTTCAAACTGACTCCGCAAGTGTATCTAATCGTCCGCTTCTCAGGTCGGCACGACATTCCAATTCAGCGTCAACCAGGCAGGAATCATCAACCAGTCAGCGAACCCCGACGGCTTTGCTGCTGTTGTCACTGCATGGAGTCAGTCATAAATAAAGGAAGAACAGCATTTCTCAATCTGTATTTTGTACACGCATAATGAATTGTGTTTGCGCGGATCAATCCGATGTTGCGAATGAAAGTGACTGCTTTTCCACCGATATCACGTGTCTTATGTTCAACCTCGCTCGGTTGAACTCAGACTGCCAATCATGGGCTAGCTCTTCTCACCATGGTTTGTCTGTACTACTCTAGTCCTTATCCCTCGCCCAACTGGCCCATAAGCAGGAGAAAAAGTCCACCCGTCCCAGGTCTCACTCGGTCGCCGCGACGATTCGGAGTTCCAGACAGGTGTTGAAAAACGCTGAGGACTCCCTGCACTCGATCCTTATGCTGCGAAACTGGAACCGACGAATTCAATGCAGTTCTAGTACGCTCAAGTGCTCGCCTACGACAGCAGCCTTATCGCCTTCTCCTAGCAAAAATTACAAGAACTGGCAGACCAATCTCTACGATTCAATGCCCCGATTTTTCCGCAGAAGCCATGTCTAGATCTCTTCGTGAAAAGGGTGAGTCCCGACTTGTCTGTTGTGAATTGTCGGGACGCTTATTCTCAGGCTATGGAAAGTTTTCCTCGTTGGCTCGGCCCTTGTGCAGAAGATGTAGATCTTCTGCACCACCTACAGCGTTACGCAGCTTGCTATATTGCTCATAAATCTGGGTATTTCCAGTCCCCCGGCGAGGAATGGAGCGCGGTAAGCCGCAGCTAACCAGCGCCCCTCGGAAGATAATTCCTCAATCACCGCATCAGGCACCAAGCGGAATCAAAATACAAGTCAAATCCCGTCCAGTCAGTGCTAAAGACAATCCGCCCGCCCCGTCGCGAGAAACACGGGCAGTCAGCCAGCCTTCGGCTACGCCAGCTATAGGAATGTTTCTTGCAGAATGCCATCCGCCTATGCTGCATCTTTTAAAATCGTTCGAGCTTGCACGAATTACTGGGGAGATCCACTTGGAGTCTCTGGCCCAGCGGGACGAAGATGACCTCAGGAATTATATCATGTCAACTGGGCTTGGTAGAACCGGGCTGGAGGTGGAGGCGCTCGTTCAAGGTTTTCTCCAGATGCAAGTATGGAATACAGCTGTTCTAAATCTACGTTACTCACTGCGCATACGAGATGTGATCAGCGACCGTAAATGAACCGCGGTAACAAATACTTACGATACGAGAAATTCAACCAAATCGTTGCCGGAGACCATCATAAATCAAGAAGATAATAGCGCTGCTGGGCACAGATCTGGCGACGGTGATACCGCACCCAGCATAAAGACCCTGATGATGAGTGTTAGCCGTTGGTTTGTCGACTCTGGTCGTGCAGCCCCCACCTTTATTCCTTGTGCCCGATACATTGCTTTGAAGGTCGCGAAGAAAGAGGATCGCGCAGGAGTCTTTCCAAGGACCTTTGCAACAGGGCGCAACTCCTCCTCTGTCTGCATGGCACTCTTCACCGTGTCTGCCGGGAATAACGCAAGATTAAACGAAGCGCCGGCGCAGGCACCAGAGACCGCCGATTCCCATGGCCGAAGCTCGTTCGCAGAAGGGGAGGTAAGACCAGCGGTGTCGTTGGATTTTGTATGGCGCCGTGCGACGAGGAGTGAGGCAACAAACTCCTTCGTTGTAAACCAAGCCGCCGTCCCTCCCGTTTCTCGGATGAAGGTCCCGGTATGTCCGAGCCACAATCCACGGACGCCCGAGTCACGTAGGACCGAGGTGAAGACGGCGATGGGCCCAGGAAGCGGCTGTAACACCCCTGAGGCCGACAGAGCTGGGGCAACGAGCATCTGGACTTGCATTTTACATTTTATAAGTTCTATTGGCGTTCTGAGAGATATCAGATTACAGGAAACACAGAGAGTCGGAAGGAACACGCACAGAAGAAACGAAGTAATAGCTCCGGCGCCTGCTGCGGCGAGCGCAATTTGCGGCATGGTGGAGGGCTCGTCGATGTGTTGATGGTTGACGCGCTTTATTATCTCTTGCAACTCTCGATATGAGAGGAAAAGCGACGCATTTTCAGCCATGGCGCCGACGATCGGAGCGGGAAGACCCTAGACGGATTTCGTTTAGGAAGAAAGAACGAACGGAAGTGAATGAAATGAGAGCTACACGATACAGCCCGCGGATTCCTTCATTTCGCCAGGTCTTGTTCAGGCAATCGATGGGGCCTGTAAAGCGAGCCTCGGCATCTAGAACCTGGGCTGCAAGGCTTCAACACAACGAGTTTCCCGTTGAAAAACGCGCGTTACATTGGAGTCGGACCTTGGTCAAGTCGAAGGGATGCTCAAAAATCTTGGACGCGATTCCTGCAACGATTCCGTAGCCAATGTCTTTGGCGGCGCGGAGGGCGGTAGATCTGAGTTGGGAGTCGTCGTCCATGGGAAGGACGAGTCTGCTGTGAACCGTGACATTAAATAATTGGCAAAGAGCTGTTGGCTGGACTTACGAATTCCGTTCCGGGCGGACCAGCCAATCACTGGCCCGTGAGAAGGTTATATAACGTTGTGCGGAAGGACTTCCAACCCGACAGCGAGCGAGCTGCAAGGCGAGTAATAATACGAATTGTTCATGGTGCCACAGGCATTTGCCCACGTCAGCTTTACCGCTGACCCCCATGAATTTCGTGGCTTTTTCCCTCTATGTGCTCATCGCCATTTCTCAAGGAATGGGCACCCAAGCACCTCTCGGTATCTCTGGCGCAGTTTCGGTTCAGCCAGCAAATTCCACTTCTGCGGGTGTTTTCTGGCTTGAGGCGATCAAGCACCAAGGAAAAGCGGCCTACAATGAACATCCGGACGACTACCAAGTCTTTAGGAATGTCAAAGATTTTGGTGCAAAAGGCGACGGTCTGTTCTTTGCTCGCCTCAGACTACGCTTGCTTGAATGGACTCAGGTGTTTCTGACGATACCGCGGCCATCAAGTAAGTCTCATTTACAGCGATTCAGGGTGCATAACATTGACCCTTCTGCTTTAGTAACGCTATCTCCTCTGGAAATCGCTGTGGGGCCGGTTGTAATTCCTCGACGCGAGTTATCGTCGTATTTTCTTGTTTGGAAGCTTACCTGCTGAAATAGTGTGACCCCCGCGCTCGTCTACTTTCCTCAAGGGTAGGTAGAAACTGCTGTCCAAGATTCAACAACCCTGATCGTCTTAACAGCGTATATCTTGTATCCCAGCCGATCATCGCATACTACTACACCCAACTCATCGGCGATGCAAAAAACCCTCCGACACTCCTCGCCGCCGCTTCTTTCGTCGGGATGGCTGTCGTGGACGCGGATCCGTATATTCCAGGAGGAGACGGTGCGCAGTGGTATCAAAATCAGAACAACTTGTATGACCCTCCTCTTCTCATTCAACTCGATTGCACCTTGATAACCGCCTACAGTTTCCGTTCTCTGTTCGTGCATATATCCATGTTACACGAGGTCGTTAACCAGGAATACGTACAGGCGGAACTTCATAATCGACGTTCGACAGCAAGTTTCGCTTCTCGATCATCTACTTCCAACTAAACCGTATGCCCAGAATTCCCGCCACGACCTCCGGTACATGCTTGCACTGGCAAGTGGCGCAAGCAACGTCGCTCATGAACATTGTTCGGAGTCCTCTGGCCGCTGGTTTCTGTAACTTTCTGATATCTTTGTTAGACATTTCGCATGTCGAACGCTTCCGATACCGTTCATCAAGGTGCACACTTCAACCCTTCTCACGTCTATGAGTCGTGAACATTGCACTCGATAGGGATTTGGATGGAAAACGGCAGGTGATGAAAGGTACCTTGGCCAGAATTGACCCAGTCTGATTCCCAGTTCAGTGGTGGCTTCATGGGTGATTTAGTATTCGACGGCGGTGCATATCCTTCATATATTCTCTCTCGTCGTCATGCAAACTTTCCGCAGGTAAATTCGGCATGTGGGTTGGCTCTCAACAGTGCGTGCAGTTAAATGTTCAGGCCCGTCAACTCAACGAGCGCAAGGTTCACTGTACGCAACATCGTCATGAAGAATGTGCAAACAGCTATTCAAGGCGTTTGGGCAGTGGGGTGGGTGTTATCTTCACCGACGTGACTCGATTGGGAAATTGAACCCCCTATCCCAGGTTGGACTTTTCAAGGCGTTGAACTTTCCAACTGTCAGGTTCGCCTGGACTCGTTTTTTCTCCGGGGTCCATTTTAATACACCTCTTTAGATCGGGTTCGATCTATTGGGCGGCGTTGGAGCGGAAGCCATTATCGACGCAACCGTTACCGATACACCGATTTTCGTCCGGACCGCAGTGTCAAGCAACTGGCAGTTTGGTCGGCTCGCTCGTCCTCAACAATATCAAGCTGAACAACTGTTTCGACGGCGGTCGGCGTGGATGATGTTGACTGTACCGTTGTTTTGCCCGGTGGAACATGTGTTACGATCGATGCTTGGGTGCAAGGGAACGTCTATATGGGAAACAATCCCAAGGGTACCTTTACCCAAGGGAGTGTCGCTGCCCCACCGAAGCCTTCATCGTTACTCGATTCGGCTGGGCACATCTTCGGGAAGATGCACCCACAGTACGCTGACCACCATGTCCACGACTTTGTTAGCGTGCGCGATCATGGCGCTACGGGAGATGGGAAAACAGACGACACCTATGCGATCAATGAAATCCTATCCAAAGTAAGAGGCCACACAAAATCGAGGCTTAAATCTCGCTTAACTGCTTGTCTGCAGCATGCCTCCTCCAGAATTATTTTCTTCGATGCCGGGACGTACATAGTCACGTCGACCATCACCATCCCTGCCGGTGCAAGAATCGTCGGGGAAGCGTGGTCGGTGATCTCAGGGTCAGGGCCAGCCTTCCAAGATCAGAATAATCCCCAGGTCGTCGTGCGCGTCGGTGAACCTGGTTCGCAGGGAGTGGATCGAAATTACCGATATGATCTTCTCGACGGTCGGCCCAGGTACGGTTTACTTCAATCCATGTACGGTGAAAACATCTACAAGTCTATAGCGCCTGGGGCTATTGTGGTGGAGTGGAATATAAAAGAGACGGAGCAGGGCTCTGCTGGGGCGTGGGATACACACATTCGGCTAGGCGGAGGTAACTATTACGGTGCATTTATTTTTATGTTATCTACTGACTGGCGTATGTGCTAGCCGCGGGTACGAACCTCGAAATCGCGCAATGTCTCCCAGGAAATGATGATTCTGGCTGTATGGCTGCTTTCATGGCGTTGCACTTGACCCGCGATTCTACTGCGTACCTTGAGGTTCGATATCCGTGTTCGATTTCTGTGTTGCTGTTGATCTTCCTTGCTGCAGGGTCTTTGGGTCTGGGCCGCTGACCACACTATCGACGAGGACGGCATTACGCAGCTCAACATTTTCTCTGGCAGAGGGATTCTATCAGAGTCGCAGGGGCCAGTGTGGATGATCGGAACCGCCTGTAAGAATCGAACAAAAACTAGTTCGAAACTTTCTGACTTTACATTGCCAAAGCGGAGCACCACACGCTATACCAGTATAATTTGGTCAACTCGAAAGATCATTTTCTCGGATTCGCACAAACCGAGACGGTTCTTTTCCAGTTTTACAATGCGTACGCTGAAACCACTAATTCTTCGTTTAGCCTTACTTTCAACCGCTCTCGACTCCTTTGCCCTATCCATTCATCACTACGACCAAATACAGCGACCCCGTCTCTCCACCTGACCTAAACATGGCCTGGGGAATCGTAGTCCAGTCTTCATCTGATATCATGATTTTTGGTACGTTTCCAAGTTCTTCGACGGACCTATAATAAAATTATTACATCTTCCAGGCGCCGGTCTTTACAGTTTTTATACGAACTACTCGCAGGCGTGCCTCGAGACGCGCAACTGCCAGAACCAAATCTTGAACATCCACAACTCGTCGGTGTCTAGTCTACAGTCTCGCCACCGTTGCCAGTACATTCCAGATCAGCGTAGATGGCAAGGGTATCGTTGACCAGGTACCGTTCGACGTTGCAATTCTCCGGGTATTGCTCAAAATATTTCTTCCCAGGCAGACAACAACAATGGCTTTGCCTCTACGGTCACGGTTTGGATGTCGGAAGTGTACAGGATAAGATAGGAATATGCGGCATTTCAATAAAAAGATTTTTTTGTGCCTTGCGACGCTAAATTGGCTTCGCTACCTCCAATGCAAGGAATTATGGGTGCGGCCTGAGATCTGAGAGACGAGATAATGTTTATTCTTCGTTTTGATGAAAGATCACCCAGACGCGTACACAGACGTCAGCAACGCGCATCAACACGCGCACGCGCACGTGTACGCGTTTTACGCCCACAACTTGAATTCGACTCTGATGGCGACTTTGAAACGCACCTATTCGCGCACAATCCGCAGCTCATTGCCTTCGCTGCCCTCTTCCCCGCCCTCGCTGCCCGCCTCGTCCTCCCCCCTCACCGGCGAGAAGCGCAAACGGCCCCTCGAGGAGCGTCTCGAAAACATTCTTACCCCGGCGCTCAAGCAGCCGCGCACCCTCCACGATAAGCCAACACCCACGCCCAAGGCAAAGGCGAAGAAAGCCGCAAAGCCCCCACCAAAGGCAAAGGCGAAGACGTTCACGCAGCTGCACTTTTGCATCGACCAGACCATCCTGCGGACATGCGCGCTCTGCGCCCTGTCGTACACCAAAGGCGCGCCGGATGACGAGGCGCTGCACAAGGCACACTGCGCAAGGGTGCAGAAGGGGATGGAGTGGGGACGGGAGGAGGAAAAGGAGCAAGTCAAGGCGGGGGTGGTGGAGGTGGCATCGGCGGTCAAGCTCAAGGACGGAAAGAAGGGCAGGATTATCTGCTTCAAGGCCGATGTCGGCGGAAAGATTGGGTCCAAAGTACATTCATCCGTTCGTTTACAAAACAAGTGCTTATTTATTCGTAGATATCCACCCTCCTAAACACCATCAACATCGCTCTGTCGTCTCCGCCCCTCACTCCCTCCATTCTCCAGGTTTCCAAAGTGTACTTGTTCCTCACGCCCTCCATCACGTCGACGCTCCGCGAGAAGATTGTCGGGTGTGTTATTGCCCAACACATCTCGACCGCCATGGCCATCGCGACATCCGCCGAATGTGTCTCGGCGTGCGAACCCCCCTCTTCCTCCCCGCCCTCCACTGAACCAGCGCCGAGCCCAACCTCCAAACTGGTAGCCGTGGACACCACATCGGGCATCTTCTGCCATCCTGCCGCGCTCCCTACACCCCTCGGTATCCCGCGTCTATTTGTTTCGTCGACCCATCGGCGGCAAGGCGTGGCGAGTCACTTGCTCACAGCGGCCGCGCAGACATTCGTATTCGGATGCCCACTGGATCCACGCAAAGGCCAGGTCGCGTTCACGCAGCCGACAGGCGACGGGAGTGCTGTAATGCATCGATGGGGTGGAGGCGGTGTGCGAATATACGAGGAGTGAGGGTGTCGGCGTCGTGTTTGCCGCGGAGGTGCTTCATTTAAGTTTCCATGTTGTAGTTTAGCAGTAGCCTCCGCGCCGTTTGCGCGTGTCTGTATCATTCGTCAATGTACCAGAGTATCTCCAGTGCGATGGGTCGCAGGGCCACGACCAGGAGGCAGGCGAGGACGAAACACAATGCCATTATTAAGAAAAAATCACGAGCTGCAGGGAATGGCGAAGGACTTCATGAGTGTCTATGAGTGGAGTATTGAAACGCTACCCACAGATTCCATCTTCGTCGACCTTGCGAGGCCGCCTCCGGACTCGCACCACTCTTCTCCGGATTCTGACATGTCGTATCTCGCCCTCATGTCGTATCTCGCCCTCATACACATGGTTCGCGCGCCAATTTGTGTGCCCGAGATACGCGACGGTTCTGCGAGGGAGTGGCGAGGCCCCGGTCCTCCAGGGCACGATGGGCGGTGAGTCCGGGTCCGAGTCTGTCTCGTCGTCGCCGGATACGAACAAGTCTTCGTCGACGAGGTTGGTCGACGAGGGGGTCGATGTCGACGGGGTGGTGGGCGCGAGATGGAACGTCGTCGAGCTCGAGGAATCCGTCGACATGAGGTTGTGGGTTAAGCCAGGTAGCTCAGAGCCCGCCTCCAGACCACGACGGTGTGGTGCAAGAGATCGTGTGGCGATGCTGTTCAATCATTGAATCAAAACCTTCGATTATGCGGCATTGGGTCGTATGTGAGATGTTTTTATTAGTTTGCTGTTTTACAGAATGCCAGGTTTCTCTATCGTCTCAAACGTCTGAATAACATCATCCACCTTGAGGTCATCAAATCCAGCCAGGTTCAGTCCGCACTCGGTGCCCTTTCGCAACTCGGTCACTTCCTTCTTGAAATGGCGCATAGTCTCAAACTTGCCTGTAGAATCAAGTCAGAAGGAAAAAAAAAACCTCAAGCAAGGAATCGACATGCCCTCGAATATGATATTCCCATCACGCAAGACCCTGGCCTGTTTATTTTTCTCCACGAGGCCATTGATAACACGCGAGCCGGCGACCGTCTTCTGGACCTTGCCCTTCATCTGAATCTCGAACAACTGCAAGACCTTCGCCTCGCCGAGGACCCTAAACTCGAGGATAACGGGCAGCAGACCGATGACTCGCTCTTTAACCTGCTCCATCAGGCGGTAAATGACATCGCTCATGAGGATAGGCACGTTATTTTGTGCAGCCAGCGTCTCGATAGCCCGAGAGCAAGAAACAGAAAATCCAACAACAGCACCTAGGACAAATGTTAGCGTCTTCATAGCCTTCCACGATTCTTATTCACCTCCAATCGTCTTGGCCTTCATAACGTCCGACTCCAGGATGGGCCCAACGCTGGAGGTGATGATCTTCGTCACAGCCAGGTGGTTGCCGATGCCCTGTAAAGCGCCCTCGACGGCCTCGGCACTGCCGCTAACATCCGCTTTGATGATTAGCCGTAATTCCTTCGGCCCTGTAGGCTCTTCTGTCTTTGGTACAGCGGCAACGCCCTGTTCAGCAGCAGCGGCCGCCTCCGCCTCTGCCTGCCGCTTGTCACGCTCCTGCTGTCGACTGCTATTGATAGCCTCAACATCCTCCAGAGAAGCTTGGATGTCGGCCTTGCGTTGTCGATTGACAATAGCCCTCTTGATGTCGGACTCAGAGCCCTGCAGAACCTCATCGCCAGCCTCCGGGATCGATTTCCAGCCGGACACTGTGATAGCCATACCAGGAGAAGCAGTTTTAACGAGGTTGCCGTTAGAATCGTGCATTATCCTAACTTTGGCGTGATGGACGCCGCTGAGGATGTGCGAACCAGGCTTCAGGGAGCCGCGGAGGACGAGGACCGTGGCAATTGGACTAGACGGGAGATTATTTAGTACGCTGTGTCATATTGTGGAATGAGTTGTTTACCCGAGACCCTTGACGACTTTAGATTCAAGAACGTAGCCAAACACAGCGCCATCAGGGTCCGCGCGCAAGTCTTGAATCTCGGAGATTAGAGACAGCGTCTCCACGAGGTCAGGGAGACCCTTCCCCGTCAGACCGGACACCTCGACGGAAGGTACATCGCCGCCGAGTTCCTCGAGATGGATATCCTCAACGAGTAAACCTCTGTGCACAGCGTCCTGAATAATATCTGCGTTCAACGCCGAACCAATGGGTGAGGGGTGCACATACGACGTCACGTCCAGGCTTGTCGATTTTGTTAATCGCAACCACCACTCCGACCTTGTCGCGGTCCTTTTTTATCAGCTCAATAACCTCTCGTGTCTGTGGCATGATCCCGTCGTCGGCGGCGACGACCAGAACGATAATGTCCGTTACGTGCGCCCCCCGGGCGCGCATCGCCGAGAACGCAGCATGGCCTGGCGTATCGAGGAAGGTGATAGACTCCGGGCCCCCAGCGGCACTCGCAGGGACAGGAACGGAGAAGGCGCCGATATGTTGGGTGATGCCACCGACCTCGCCTTTGGCGACAGATGAAGAGCGGAGAGTATCGAGCAGTGTGGTTTTTCCGTGATCAACGTGGCCCATAATGGTGACAACCGGGGGCCGAGTTGGCAGTGTCTCTGGGTTCGGGTGCGGAGGTCTGCGACGGCGGTGTCAGACCAGAAGCGAGAGGAAGTAAGATAGGAACATACGGGGGGTACAGGTCGAAAGCAGCTTCGTCGTTCACAATCGGTTTGCGACCGAATTCCTCGGCCAGGAGCACCGCGTAGTCAGAAGTCAAAACTAACAATAAACTCGTTGAAAAAATGAAGGGACATGTAATTGTTTTGAAACAAACCATAATCAAACGAAGCTTGCTCGCCCATGCCAGCTCGGTACATTTTATCCTGAAGGTCCTCTGAAGTACATAATGAGCCGCAAACTAATAAACCCAAACAGAAAACGCACCTAGCCTGACATTAAGTAATCTGGCGAGATGTTCCACTGAGACTGTGCTCGGTATATAAACGTCTTGGGTAACTCGTTTCTCGATGTAGGCCCAAGGTTTCTTGACCTTGGGAGCAGTATTGAGTTGGATAACCGGTTCCGCGTCGTCGCCCCTCAATAGTGAGCCACGCTCTTTGAAGGCCTTGTTGAAGCGCGGGGTACGTTGTTGTGGTTCGGTCGAAGGGCCGAAATAGCCCGCTGTCGAAGCGGCCGGCGTTACGGGTGAGTTTGGAGGTCTATAGGTATGTGCCTGCGTTCGAGATTGAAGAGGTTGCGCCCGAGGGGTGGTGGTAGTCGGGGAATTACGCTGAAGGTGGGGAGCCGTGTCGCGCTGGAGATGTGGAAGCGCGTCGCGCTGAAGGTGTGGAGCCGCTTCGCGCTGAAGGTGTGGTGCCGCTTCGCGCTGAAGATGTGGGACTGCCTCGCGCTGACGCTGGGGGGCTGCGTCGCGCGGAAGGACTGGGGCTGCATCACGCCGACGGTCAGAGGGAAGAGGATACTTCGAGGATGCGCTCGGAATTAGCTGGTCCAGGGTGTCAAGGATGGAGAAAGGTGAGTCTCGTCCGCGAGGAGGAGGGGGAGCGGCAGTTGGCTCCGGACGCTGCCACCTGAGATGAGAAGGAAGATCACTGGGGGAATGTGATGTTTCACGCGAATTCGCGTCTCGAGTCGGGAGATTAGCAGTAGCGGCGGTGGGACGGCGAGGGTCGGTGGTTTCAGTCCGTTCGCCCCATCTCGTTCGAGGAACTATGGGGTCTGAATTTTGGGAATCATCTGCCTCCGAAGAGTCGACCAGAGACGCCCATCGTGTCCGCGCAGGGCTCGGAAGAGGCGCACTTCTCGCCTGGGGTCTTGGCGGCGAGGTGGCCGGTGAATAGGAAGGTTGTGAAAAAGTTGGTGCAGGTGTCGGGCGCGCCCATTTACTGGTAGCTTCTCTGGGCGGTAACGAAGGTCCCGGGGAGCGTGGAGGGTATTGCACTGCAGATGCTACTGGGGCAGGGGCAGGCGGTGCAGGCGCGCGGGCCCATTTACTGGTAGTCGCCAATCTGGTTCCCCATTTTGCGTCGAGTGAATCCGTGGCCGGTGATGCATGGCCAGAAAAAGAAGGGAGTGTACTGGGACCGGCCTGGGAGGAGGTGTCGGCCAAAGGCTGAGGTTTGGGCGCCCATTTGCTGCGAGCTAGAGCAGCAGCGCGTTCTGCCTGGGAGAGATCACTGGGAGCCTCGAAGTGGGGCTAACATATGTGTGTGAGGTGAAGTGGAGGTAAGGATGAGGGTTTGAACTGACCTTTGTCTTTGCTGCTGTTGCTACAGAACGAACTGAGCATCGGCGGCGGACAGTGGGCACCACTACGAGCATCTACAGACTTGACCGCTAAAGTTTCGCGCCTTCTTTACCCGACAACCTCCCGCAGTAACAATGGTAAGCAAACACGAATATTATTCAAAAATCGCAATTATATCTCTGAACCCAGGGCCGGTCTACTTTAAGAGGGCTCACAAACCCATAGCTTTGTTGCTCGCGTCTAGAACAATTTCCTTGGAGCCAATCGTGCCGGTTCGCCCACCTACACCAAAAGTTAAACTGATGTTCCCGAGATCCTGTGTCGCGCGTTCCAGGATCGTCCAGCTTCGGTTATCCTGCTTTTTGAGGTTCAACTCGACCTACGCTCCGGTGGTGAGCAGAGGGTTCGCAGGGGAGACGGAGTTTCAAACCTTAGTGCCAAAGAATGTAAAGGACGAGGCGCCAGCATCAATCGGCCCAAATAATTCGATTGTCTTCGTAAATCTCTTCGAGCCAGGTAAATACAGGTCAAAAGATATCTGAGCAAGTCTCGGTCAGTAGATATGGCGAATCGATCGGAGCGCGTACTTGAGTTTGCTCAAAGTTGACCTGACTTCGCTCCTTGTCTGCCTGCTTTGCAAAGATCGACACATGAACACGATCCACCGTCTGGTAGTGGTCGATGCGGCATGTTGTCATCTGCTCGGTCTGGGAAGCATCAGGATACGGAGGCAAGTCGAGGGACAGTGGACACACCTCAGTCTTGGCCTCCTTGATCGCAAAGAGGTGGCGGCCCGTCTTACAGCCCTCGATCTTCATAAACTCGTCAAATTCTAAAACACGGCGCTTGCAGCACAGATATCCCTAAAAGACGCGTCAACTGGAAAGCAAATCGCGTCGTAATGATCGTGTACCTTGCTACCTTCCCTGAAGATGGGCTAAGGAAACCGAGTTGAGATATCACGGAAGCAACTATGGTGGGCCGCACTCACAGGCGATGGGTGGTAGGTGCATACGGTGCCCTCACCGTCACCGATCCTGTTAACTTCGTCGCTAACGAACGAGACGCTGCACCCCTTGTGTTTGCACGCAGTTCCAACGCTGACGGGGGTCTCTAGATCGTCTTCCTCCTCAATCACTGCCGGTCGCACCGCCGGGGTAGCCACAGCTTCTATCGGTTGATTGTGTATAGTCTGTTTCGGTGTGGTACTGGGGCCCGATGAATACACCTCCTGGCCCCCAGATTCAGTCGTCATCGTGAGATTTGCGGACGAAGAGGGTTTGGGCGCCTCCACTCGAGGTGCCTCATCGGTATGTCGTTCGGTTTGCGTGCATCCCTGAACGCGTCTCGCTTATGAATTGGGATAGCACCGAGATTGCGGCGCACAACTCACCGGAATTTTCATAAACTCGTCGAAGTCGAGGACAGGTTTGTATACCTCTGCACAGCAAGACCATGATTTGAGGCCCTCGTGAAAGACCTGCAGTGGATGAGTGCGACGCCTCCTGCGGAATCGCGCTGCGCACCGGTGCACCGGGATGGAATGTGCAGCTCTCTGCGACATCCCCAGAGAATTCGCGACCGCAGCCTTTGCGGGTACAACGAGGCATGATGAATTCAGAATCGATAAACAAGGTTTCTGTCTGAGCGGGAGATCAATGCTGATGTAATTGCGGGGACGGACACCGAGAATTCCAGAAAATTCGCTCTGCCTCGCTTGGAGGCTCTAATGAGAGTAGCAACATTCTTCCGTAGATCGTGGCTCCGGTACCGTGCCAGTATCCCTATTTTATTATTCCCATCATTGTGGGAACAGGTTAATTTGGACTCCGCTCGAAATTCGACTCCGCGGCACTACTTAAACCGTTCGTGTTCAGGCAAAGAACTTGCGGGCACGGTAATATCCTTCGGTTCAACGTCATAGTGAATATTTGGGCTGAACTCATGCATTCCGTGAGTCAGAGACGCTCTAAAAGAAAGCATTACGATAGGCAGTCGTCAAAACGCCCTTCTATGCCATTCATGCCATAGGCGGGCCGGCGAGTGTCCAATATTGGTCTTTATTATCACTTTGAAGACGAAGGGATGCTTCAAAGTGTCGATTGGTGCAGCGGAAATGGAGTCCCGGAGTGCTGAGCACAGAAGGTGAGCATACGACTCAAGGAACAGGAGCCGTAACTTGGAAGACTTCTTGGAAGAGATAGAAATGGAGCCTAGAAGGGCCGAAAGGGCACTGACAGACGAAAGGGTTAGTTTTATTTTGATGAAGTGCCACGATGTTCGAAGTCGATTGGGAAGGCCTTTTTAGAAACGACTTTGTGAGCAAAGATAAGGGTTTCAAATGAAGGTGGAACAAGATCGCGGGATGAGGGCGAAAGTTGAAGCGTGGTGGCGTGCACCCGAGCTTGCTTGGAATACCCTGTCGCCTGGTAGCCGGGTCCGTCGCCTGCAGTTTTCATTTGCTCCGAATGGAGACGCAGCAGCCTCAGAGTCACTAGTGTCAACGGTGTGCATCAGATTTCGATTTCTGTGTGTTTCAACAGTCTCAACCACGGTGGCATAACCAACCTCGAGATAAATAATATCCCAAGATTCCCGACGCCAAAGACCTCGCAGACCAGGCCGTCGAGGGACAGCGAAGTTTGCTGCCTGTTAAGAAACGCTTGAGAAGTTGCACCCCAGCGCCGACATTCGGGAAGCCGATCGGGCCCATTTAGCACCATGGCTGTTCTACCGTAGGAGCCGAGGCGAGCATAAAGCAGGGTCTGCGAGCCGTTTATGAAGCATCTTCGAAAGGAGATAAAATGAACTGAACTATGAACTGAGGCCAGAATCGTATGCCTGGTAGACAAGGAAGCCTACTCCCCACGGGCCAACACGAGCCAATGTTCTCAGGACGCCGTACATCCTTCGTTGCCAGTCTCTTGCAGCAGGAGGGTTGCTGGCGCTCGCAGCGGTGGGGTCACGAAACAGGCAGAGGAACCCTTCTTCCCGTATTTTGCGGGTGACGAGAACAACAGGAGAGCAATATTCCTGATTGGATAGTACGTTCAAGCGTGCGGCGTGGCGAGCAACGTCCCATGGTCGTCCGATGACTTCATACGACAGCCCTGCAGCGACCTGCAGTGCAAGTTGAGAGAAAAGTCCAAATGGGTCAGGACGAACTTGCCCCGCCAGTAACCAGCGTCAGTCCCTGTGCAAATGGCGGAAGATGTTTGATGTGACCCGTAGCTTCAGCAGATCGGGTTGCGTCTTGAGTTAAAGCCTTGACCCTGAGCGCGATCCGGCGAGTGATCTCGAATATTGCAAAGAACGCAGCAAAGCCTGTCAGAGGAACTGAGTCGCGTGTTTACCCTGCGAAAGAGAAAGCGCGCCTGTTACATCCTTGCCGAGGGTGTATCCAAGACCGTTCCACCCGCGCCCGGCCATATCACCGACCTCTTTCATCCAGTTTCTTACCTTTCTAATTTCCTCTATGGTCTCGTTTCGTGAAGAGGTAGACGGAGCCGAGCCGCGAAATACTGCTTTCCATGCATGGGACCATGAATTCTTAGCTGTACCACCCTCAACCAGGAGACGGACATTTTCTGCTGGTGCAGAAACCACAGCTGCGGTCGGACGGAATTAAGCACTTGATGCCCACCGCGAGGATATTTACCGTACCTTGCGTTCCTCCGGCAAGCGCTCCAGCCAGGGCTGCCATTGAAGTCGGATGGGCTCCAAGATGGGGTTGTAGCACCGCAGATGCCTCGGAGTAGCTGGCCCAAAGAACGGTACCGAGAAGCGCATTTACGGCCATCGGCGGAAGAAAATGCTTGGGTATAATAGCGAAGCCCTGCGTCTTCACCAAGGACGATAAATATGAGGCGCTCAGCGACGCCCCATGTTGTGTAGCTAAACCTGAACATCGGGTCAGGATTCCTGCCACAATAGAGGAAAGGAGCCGATACCTCTGAGGGAGTGCCAGCCACTGACTTTCGATGATTCAATTCGAGAACTCTGGCGACAGGAAGACTGGCCAACCTTTAGACGGACGAAATAAGCGCACAGGGCGCGAAAAATACAACGCCAACGCCCTGGTGCTTGTACGGGCGACGGCCGCTTGAAAACTACCCTGCGAGTCTACCCAGCTGTGAGTTTTTAAAGTACAAGAACATGGAGACTGCACACCGGCGGCGGGTGGCTCGACCGCTGGGCGACTCGACGCGTCGGTCGGCATCACTCAAGTCGTTGCGATCAATTTAAGCTTGCCAGAAACGGACGAGATCGGCATTCGGGCCGTGATTCAGCTTGAATTCAGTAGACTATATTGCGTCTGCTGTACATATCGACGAGTGTACATGTAAGGACGGTGTGGTGAGATACTAAGTAAAAATGACATGTAGATACGACAAAAGCCCAATATATCGAGCTAGAATTGATACAGCAGGGAACGAGATATCAAGTAGATGAGTATGTGGTTGGGTGCGGTAAGTGATACAGTTGCATAAGAACGGGAGCCAAAGAAATATGCGGCGGATGCTATAATGAGGGGAGGAAGAGACGGACTACCAAACGGCGGGGATAGCATAGGCAAACATTTTAGCCTTGAGCGGATGTATCGGCGGCAAGTCGACCGCCAGCGCGAGTTTAGGCGAATCATAAGGCCGGGTGGGCGGTGGCGGAATGGAGGAGGCAGGCAATGGCGTGTTGGAATATCTGGGGCGAGGCGTGGGGGATGTCGGATTGTCGGACAAAGGGGGGACGCTAGGTGGCGGTGGCTGGCTAACTGGGCCCGTGGTGGAATCGGGCTCGGGAATGGTGGCGGGGGCGGCGCGCTTCGACACCATGTGCAAAGAATAGGTGGGGTAGGGACCCTTTGAGCCAGGGGGAAAGTCCCGCTGGACCATGGCCTCAAAGTTAGACAATATGGGGTTGTCGACGGTGAGTTCCCAATCGAGATGACTGCACATCTCGCGCTCCATCTGGTTTATCTCGCGGAGAGTAAACATGCCCTGGGCGACGATGCTCCACGATTTATTCGAGTAGGTATCGTCACAGATGACCTTTGAGGCGATCATGAAGGAGGAGATGAAGAGACGGTGGCCGGATGAGCCGCGCGCGAGGGGGAAGTGCGCTTTCAGGCGCTGCAGCAAGACGAGAGCCGCATAAGTGACGGCTTGATGCAGCTTGGTGCGGTGGAGGGCATATGCAATAAAATAGGGCAGCTTAGCCTGCGGATGGTTATATTGCGGGGGGAAGGGGGGACATGCAAAGAGGTGCGTGATGAACCGTGCGCTGAGCTGAGCGATGTATTCGTAGCCATAGTAGGGGTCCGTCTTTGGGGGCTGGGATTGGGGGGGAGGGACAGAGCCTGAGGTTGTGGGCCGAGATCGGGGGTGAGGGACAGAGCCTGAGGTTGGGGCCATTATTACGAGGGACGGTGAGTAGTCGGAGCCATAGACAACAGGACATGGCCATATTTAAAGGAATGGCAAGTGGCGAAAGCAGTGGATGTGGCGAGTGGACGAGTTTGGGACGAGTGGTATCCGAATGCGGCAAGCGCCACGATCATCAACAGGGTTCTTGCGAACCGTCATGTTGCGAAAGTCTCTCCAAGCGCTACCTCGCCATCGCGACTTTACTTTCCTCCCTGCCTTCTTCTCTCTGGTAGAACAACGTGTTCTCCTAACCACCGCCCTTCAAAAATTAGATGCGATGGAGACCATTCAAAATCGTCGCCGGAGGAAGACATTACTTCGAGCTGGTCGACCTACACTCCCCCCTAATCCATCGAACCCACTACATGATGCCTTCTTTCCCGACGAATACTACGAATTTCAGGAGGTACTCGAATAAACTCATTGAACCAGTCATGCTCAGTTCAAATTCAATACGCTCAACAGGGACATTTCGACGGAGTCATCCACAATTTCCGTGAAATGCATCTCACTTCTTGGCCAACTTCCGATGTTCCAGAGCTCTCGCCGATTCTGGGCCGCCTTAACTCGTTGTTTCCAGCTCAAGATGTTCAAACCCACCTTTTGCACCTGGCCTCGACTGGGGAGATACACCCGCATGTCGATAATCTGTCCGCCAGCGGAACCTGGATCCTGGGCGTGAGCCTTGGCTCCGAAAGACTACTTCATCTTGAGGGTCAAGACGCAGATACCGACTCTTTCGACGTCCTACTACCTTCGGGAAGTGTTTATATCCAACGGCGCGTTGCGGGCACCTCGCACACGGCAACCATTATCCTGATATTCTTATTCAGCGATAGTTTTCGATTTGGATATAAACACTCCATTCCACTGAACGGCACTTACGAAGGTCGTGAAATTCCAGGAGGGCAACGACTCAGCATAATGATACGAGTACGTGGGCGACCTGCACTGCCAACCTAACTCACTGCTCTAAGGATCGGCTACCTGCTTCAATACGAACGGTTTGAATGCGTTAGATTTCGGTATCAATCGACCCGATATCCCTACGTCGTATGGTTATATACCACCGGATGTCAAACTGCCCAACTCTGCGCATAGTCTCGCTCCGACATCGTTGGAAAACCCAATACCATCTCATTCTCTTGCGAGCGGCATAGTGCCCTCTTCCGCTGGTGCGCGTTTGGATTTTCGACTCACCAGATAAATTAGAACACGCCTGACTCGGCCGCCACCGCGAGCAGCCGCATCAATGCGAGACGATGCGAGGTCGCCCCAGGGCCCAGGCAAGGGCGGTCCCGATCTTCTTGGCAATGCTTCTAAAAGCCAAGCAGGTTATCCTCATGTTATTTCTAATTTGGTGTCGACTCGTCATTTTCACGGTTTTACCGTTCAGAGGCTTTACGAAATGGCTTCAATTGGGTATTGGCCGATCATGATCATATACCCTCGCAAGTTGGGATTCTCCTCTCGATGCGCGAGCTTGTCTCAAGCGGTACTTGCCGCGTGTCGGACCAATCTCACAGGTTTCTTTTCGCGTTCGGCGGACAGCTCGGCCGGTCCCGGGGTATGTGGATTCCCCACAACTCCCCCCGATTTTTATTCAGTTGAGAACCAATCTGATTCGGGCCTAGATTTACTTCCGTGCCGCGGCAGGCGAGAATACACACCGTTCGGTGTTCTGGCGGGTTCTGGCCGTTGATCAACAGTGATCGTCGCTTAGAGTTACTTTTTTTGCTCATTTCATCCGTGCCTTTTCTAAACAAAACCCGAACTCAAGCTTCGGCATTCGTGAGCCGGATGCGAGGTGCGCCTCAAAGATTTCCACCTGGGAGAGGTGTGCGAGCGTCGCTGGTGCTAGGAAGCTGCAAGAAGTCTAGAACTGCAGCGAGAGGTTCCGTGAGCCCGTAACTCGGCGCCTCGGAGGAAATGGCAGGTCAGCTTTTGCCTAATTCTGATTGCCCGGTAAAATCTGTCGCGTCGGCATGAGGTGTGTTTGCAACTTTTGGGGTACAAACAATTTCCAGGTACATGCATGGAAGGAGATAGCGCTACAATCTAGGTTTGTTGTCCAAGCGTCGAGGGATGGCGTAATACAAATAAAATACAGGTTGAAATGCAGGACGCGTGCATGTGGAAGGACCTCGGGAGGATGGCTAGGTGACTCGTTGTACGCTTGAAATCCTGCAGTCTCGAGTTAGCGTTATATAACAGATTGAAAACGGCGCATACGGTAGAGTGATCGTCGCGTTAGAAGCGGTGCGAATATCTACGACGACGGATCCCTATGAAATATTAATTCAACAAGTTACGAAGAGATACTCATACTAACATCGTCCAGACGACGTATACTGCGGACCGTCCCGTACACCGTTCTGCCGTTACCATCCCAATAAAAAATCTGGGTGTTGACCTGGGTAAGAAGCGTTATTGAGGGATATTGGACGGGCTGGTGGTATCGCACCTGAATATTGGTGCTCATAGCCAAAATAGTAGGGACGCGGAGGCTGCAGCTGCAGCTGCGCAGGGGTATGTGGGCTGGTTTTCTGAGGACTTGGACTTTGAAGAGCATCGTTCTTGACGAGTTTATAACGGTCAAAGAAACATGTCCAGAGTCAGAGAGAGAAACTATTCAAGGACTCCTCGATCGAATACGAGAGAGGTTGCTTCGGAGACAGGAAAGTCGGTGATAGGATATCTGTGGCAAGATCGTCGAAGGGAGTAGATCTCGCTTCAGGGCTTCGATCCAGCAGAGGCTTTTCGCACAAGAAAACGATGTCACCGGGAAAGAAGCATAGCCAACCGCAGAATGAAAGTGGGGGGCCGATCCAGCGTCAAACATCGGCTAGAGTTCCCAAGGATGATACGCGAGGTTACAGCGCCCACTGGTGAGCAATCGATCTTGGATGAAGCGAGAGTCGGTGTGAAGGCAGGGGGGTGGAAGATGAAATCAGACGCGTCAGAGATAAAGTCGTCGAAGAAGACCACAGAGGACACGAGTTGATGGAGAATATCGACGTAACGACTGCAGAAAGTCGCAGAGTGTGTAGAAACCCACGGCCGCTGGAAATTCGAGGGCACATGGTCGTGCTATTAGCACCGTTGATGAGTAGACGCTGTATTTCATCCTGGACTGGCTCGATCCACATTAAGTAAGGCGTGGCCGCGGCAACCAGGGCTTTCTGGGATTAGTTCGACCACAATCCGAGGATGGGAGAAGGAAAGATACATGATTGTTTGTTTCCCAGGCTTCTAAACAACGCCTTCATTCACACTCCGCGACATTGCCTTGCCTCGCAGCGATAAAGCCTCCTGGTTTGAATGCCTGCACCCACATTGGTTTCCAAGGGCAGTCCAGCAGCACCCCGACATGACATGTCCGTTATCCTCGTGACGGGCTCCTACGACCATGAAATACGCTTCTGGGAAGCCTGGAGCGGCATATGTTCCCGCACAATAGCTAGAACAGGGGAGGCTGGAGTGCGTGCCTTCATTCATCGCGATCCAACGATCATACCGACATATCTTCTGTTCAGCAAGTCAACCGCCTTGCGATATCGCCCGAGTGAGTCCAAAACCTCGGTTCACTTGGTTATATCCAACGGTTTACAGCAAGCGACTACTCGCCGCTGCCATTCACAAGAAGGTGAACATCTATGAGATTGGAAGTGCATCGTCCGACCCCGTACGTGCCATTCTCCCGTTTCCCCGACTCTCAGTGACAGAAGTAGATTGTCACTTTTGAAGGACATACCCTCAATGTAACCTCCATCTGCTTCCACAGTGAGGGGAAGTGGCTCGTTACCGGCAGCGAAGATGGAACTATCAAAATATGGGATCTTCGGTGCGCCACCTCTGTGTTTCTGGTATTTGTGGAACTGACCGCTTCTAAAGCACCTCGCACTTACATCGCACGTATGACAATTCTGCTCCAGGTATTTCATTTCGTACTGTTGTTATTTCTGGACTCACCTCTTCCAGTGAATGATGTATGCGTCCACCCAAACCAAGGCGAGCTCATATCCTGCGACCAAGCGGGGAGTATCAAGCAGTGGGACCTATCCGAGAATATCTGCTCCCATGAACTCGTGGGTGTCTCCTCCTTCAGACCCCTCACTGTATTCATTGGTTGCGAAGACACCGGCAGGCGACGTCCCTATTCGATCGGTCAGCCTCGCCGCTGATGGGTCCATTCTGGTGGCTGGAAATAATAAAGTTGGTGTCTTTGCTTGACCATAACCGTTGCGGCGAACGTGCTTACAATCTGCAGGGCAAATGTTATGTTTGGAAGGTGAACGACGAGGGCTCCAACCTTCCCCGCTTCCAAGCCGTAACGAAATTCCACGCCCACAATAAATACTTGACCCGATGTCTACTGAGCCCGGACGCGAAGTAGAGAAGCTCTTCTGTTTCATTCGCCCTCTGATTAAATGCTTCTCCAGATATCTTGCGACATGTTCTGCAGATACCACCGTCAAAATCTGGTCCATATCCCAGAACTACGAATTCAAGCAAGAGAAGGTTCTTGTTGGTCACCAACGATGGGTTTGGGACTGCGCGTTCAGCGCCGATTCCGCTTACCTAGTGACAGGTGCGGTCGACATTTGGGGTCCTAATAATCAGACTGACATCCATTAGCATCGTCTGACCACACCGCTCGCCTTTGGGAAATGGCGTCTGGTGAAAGCGTACGGCAATACAATGGTCATCATAAGGGTGCGTGGTACTTTCTCCTTTCCGACCCTACTAATACTCTGTGAAGCGGCTGTTTGTTGTGCGCTGCACGACGGTGCAAGTTGATTCGCTTTCGGTCATGTACCAATTGTTTTAGTGTCACTGAGGCATGCATGTATTTCTATCCTGCCGTTCAAGACGACCTCGGACATCGGACACTGTCCAGTATACTTTTACCTGTCCAACGTATTTATGGCTAAGCCAATCAAGGTGGCAGTACGCAGAATCCTGCGTGTTGTGCGGTACCTGACAACTTCATTATCAGCTGAGATTCTTTGCAGAAATAGCGTTCCACAAGGAAATGAAGTTGTCTACAAAAACCGCCGCCTTGTCCATTGACTACCCTGCGGATGATCCTCGGAAAGATGTTCTCCAATACACATGTTTTATGGCGGAGGACGGGCACCCGCCCGACCTCTTTCAGGGGAGTTTTTGGCTGACAAACCGGTACCCTAGTATTTACTTGCTGCGTCCTTTCTGCCTGTGGTACATTCCCAAGTGGCCATTATTTTCCCAGCGAGTTCCACTGCGGTTTTGTTGTCAGTGCGTGTAACTTGACTGGGATGAACTTGGCATCGCTGCATAAATTATCCGTCGGCCGACGTTGGTGCTATCTCCGATCGGTCCCGTCGGCCGGTCACGGCAGGAAACGGAACCAATGAAATGACTTGAATTGAGCCGCTTTTCTTCCTCCTCCCACCATCTCTGCCAGAGGTTTCATGGCCAACGTCCCTCGCGTTGACCACCTCCCAAATGACTTGCCCCTAGTCTCAGAGACCGCATCGCCGGAAAATATCAGTAGCTTCAATGCCGTCCAGCGTGATCCCTCATCCTGGGCCGGCGCTCTCCCAGCAAACCAAGGCTTGTACTCGAACGAGAACGAGAAAGACTCTTGCGGCGTCGGCTTCATTTGCCATGTAAAGGGCCAGCCAAATCACAAGATCGTCTCCGATGCCCGCCAACTGCTCTGTGCCATGACCCACAGAGGAGCGACTGGTGCGGACAGTCGCGACGGCGATGGTGCGGGGGTTATGACGGCGCTTCCCCACGCCTTCTTCAAGCGTGAAGTTGAAAGAGACATCGGCAGCACTCTTCCTGAGATCGGGGAGTACGCCAGTGGTAACGTTTTCTTCAAGCCCAACGATCCCGTTCAGCTCCAAAGCTATCAGGGCGTCTTCGCAAAGATCGCCGCTGATCTAGGCCTCCGCGTGCTCGGTTGGAGACAAGTGCCCACCGACGGAACCATTCTCGGCCCCGCCGCAACTAGCAAAGAACCTGCCATCTACCAGCCCTTCGTCGTCCTCAAAGCTCATTACGGTGACGGCAACGTGAGCCAAGGTGGAACCCTCGACGCGAAACATTTTGAGCGTCAGCTCTATGTCCTCCGCAAGCACGCAACGCATAGCATGTTTGTGACTTTGCTCTTTAACGATCTTCAATCCAAGCTCAATTTTTTTAAATTATCGTTACAAGTACGCTTGCTAAAGGGTTTTACGTTTGCTCGTTGTCCTCCAAGAACATTGTTTACAAGGGCCAGCTTACCCCGCCCCAAGTTTACAATTACTACCACGATCTCAATCATGTCCTATATCAGTCGCACTTCGCGTTGGTCCATTCGCGCTTTTCGACAAACACATTCCCGAGCTGGGACCGCGCTCAACCCATGAGATGGGCCGCACACAACGGTTAGTTCCTCAACTATCCCCATGCAACTATGGTTATGAACTTTTCCTCTCTGCCAGGCGAGATCAACACCGTCCGTGGGAACAAGAACTGGATGCGCGCTCGCGAGGGTGTCCTCTCATCCCAGCATTTCGGAGACCAGCTCGATCTTCTTTATCCCATCATCGAAACCGGTGGATCCGACTCCGCTGCCTTCGACAACGTCCTCGAACTTCTTGTTGTCAATGGCGTCGTTACTTTGCCCGAGGCCGTGATGATGTTGGTTCCAGAGGCTTGGCAAGGAAACGAGAACATGGAGCCCGAGAAAAGAGCGTTCTACAACTGGGCTGCCTGTCTTCAGGAACCCTGGGACGGTCCTGCGCTCTTCGCGTTCAGCGATGGTCGCTATTGCGGCGCTAACCTGGACCGAAACGGGCTTCGGCCTTGTCGGTTCATTGTGACGAACGACGACATTATGATCTGTGCGTCCGAGGTCGGGGCTCTGTACGTGGCGCCAGAGAAGGTCGTGCAGAAGGGCCGTCTCAAGCCTGGTCGCATGCTTCTTGTGGATACGTTGGAAGGGAGAATAGTTGACGACAAGGAGCTGAAGCGGAATACTGCGGCCAAACAAAACTTTGCTTCGTGGGTCGAAGCTCACGTTTTGCATGTTCCCAATATCATCAAGCGCGTGAAACGGAGCAACCTCCGGCTCGATGTTGTCCTGGACGATACCACCCTCAGCACCGACCCTAAGCTGTTGGCGTTCGGGTTCACTGTCGAACAGCTCAACCTCCTCGTTCTTCCCATGCTCTCCGAAGGAAAGGAGGCGCTCGGTTCCATGGGGAACGACGCGCCTCTCGCGGCTATGGCTACCCAACCCCGCATCATCTACGACTACTTCCGTCAACTGTTTGCTCAGGTTACCAATCCCCCAATCGACCCTATTCGGGAGAGCATCGTCATGTCCTTGGAGGCTTATGTCGGTCCAGAGGGAAACTTGCTCGAGATGAAGCCTGAGCAATGCCACCGCATCCTTCTTCCATCCCCTCTTATTTCTATCGAGGAGATGAACGCGATGAAGAACCTCAAAATCGCGTACGACAGCTGGCCATCACGCACTATTGACATCACCTTCCCCAAAGAGGAAGGACTGCCTGGATATCAGCTTGCGCTCGAGCGGGTATGCAGCGAAGCAACACAGGCCATCGACGATGGAATCAAGGTCGTCATCTTGTCCGACCGCGCTACCGGCCCGTCTCGCGTTCCGCTCTCGGCCTTGGTGGCCTGTGGTGGCGTCCATCACCATCTCGTCTTACAGAAAAAGCGTGCGAAAATAGCCCTTATGCTCGAGACCGCCGAGGCTCGTGAAGTTCATCATCTTTGTGTTCTCGTGGGCTATGGCGCTGACGCTATCTGCCCGTGGTTGATGATGGAGACCATCCACAAAATCGGCCGGGAGAAACTGTGCGTCTAAATTTACTCGATTGATTCATATTATTCACACCTTTCGTTCGTAGTGTCAAAGGCAATCAGACCGTCGCCCAACTCATGGAGAACTACCGTCATTCCGCGGACAATGGCATACTCAAGGTCATGTCCAAAATGGGTATCTCCACGCTCCAGTCGTACAAGGGCGCCCAGATCTTCGAAATCCTCGGGTTGCACAACCAAGTCGTCGATCGCTGCTTCATCGGCACCGCCAGTCGTGTCCAAGGCGCTACCTTCGACCTGCTCGCTATGGACGCGTTCGAGCTGCACGAGCGTGGCTGGCCGTCTCGCGAAACCATCCTCCCTCCCGGAATGCCCGAGTCTGGCGAATACCATTGGCGCGATGGCGGCGAAGCCCACATCAACGACCCCTCCGGTATCGCTAACCTGCAGGACGCTGTGAGGGAGAAGAACCAAACCGCTTACGACGCCTACTCTCGGAACGCGACTGAACAGACCAAAAGCGTCCAGCTTCGTGGTCTTCTAGAATTCCGTTACGAGAGCGCCACGGCAATTCCCATCGAACAGGTGGAGCCGTGGAATGAAATCGTGCGCCGGTTCGTCACTGGTGCCATGTCTTACGGGTCGATTTCTATGGAAGCGCATTCTACCCTAGCCGTTGCCATGAATCGCCTCGGAGGCAAATCGAACACTGGTGAGGGTGGCGAAGATGCGGAGCGTTCCATCGTGCTCAACAACGGGGACACTATGCGGTCCGCAATCAAGCAAGTGGCTTCTGGGCGCTTTGGTGTCACTTCCAATTATCTGGCTGATGCGGACGAGCTTCAAATCAAAATGGCGCAAGGGGCGAAACCCGGTGAGGGCGGCGAACTTCCCGGCCATAAGGTCTCTGGCTCCATCGCGAGAACCCGTCACTCGACTGCTGGCGTTGGCCTCATCTCCCCACCTCCCCACCACGACATCTACTCTATCGAGGATTTGAAGCAGCTCATCTATGATCTCAAGTGCTCGAACCCCCGTGCCCGCATATCCGTCAAGCTCGTTTCCGAAGTCGGCGTTGGCATTGTGGCCAGCGGTGTCGCAAAGGCAAAAGCGGATCATATCTTGATTTCCGGTCACGATGGCGGCACCGGCGCCTCTCGGTGGACAGGAATTAAGTATGCTGGCCTTCCTTGGGAGTTGGGTCTTGCCGAAACCCACCAGACACTCGTCTTGAACGATCTCCGAGGTCGGGTCACCGTTCAGACGGACGGCCAGATCCGAACAGGTCGTGATATTGCCATCGCTTGTTTACTCGGCGCTGAGGAGTGGGGCTTCGCCACCACACCGCTGATCGCCATGGGTTGTATCATGATGCGTAAATGCCATTGTATGTCCTTTCAGCCGCCCGTCGAACCCAATCGCTAACATCTCACCTTAGTGAATACCTGCCCAGTCGGTATCGCGACTCAGGATCCGCAGCTTCGAGCCAAGTTCGCTGGTCAGCCGGAACAGGTCATCAACTTCTTCTATTATCTTGCAGAAGAGCTGCGCGGCTACATGGCCAAACTTGGTTTCCGTACAATCAATGAGATGGTTGGTCGGGCGGATATGCTGAAAGTCGACGAGAAGCTACGCACCGTCAAAACCGCGCACCTTGATCTCTCGGCCGTCCTCAAACCCGCGTGGCAGATGCGCCCCGGCGCCGCTACCTATCGTGTGCGCCAACAGGACCACAAGCTCTACATCCGTCTCGACAACAAATTCATCGACGAATCGGAACCGGCGCTCACCAAGGGACTTCCCGTTCGGATCGACTGCGACGTCACCAATACCGACCGTGCGCTCGGAACATCTTTGTCGTACCGCATTTCCAAGCTTTACGGCGAGGAAGGTCTTCCCAAGGACACTATCCATATCCGCATGAAAGGCTCTGCTGGGCAATCCTGCGGCGCGTTCCTCGCCCCCGGAATCACCATTGAGCTTGAGGGCGACGCCAACGACTACGTTGGTAAGGGCTTATCCGGCGGTCGTCTGGTCGTTTATCCCCCGAAGCAATCAACCTTCAAGGCCGAGGAAAACATCATCATCGGAAACGTTTGTTTATATGGTGCGACCTCCGGCGAGGCATTCATTCGTGGTATCGCCGCCGAACGATTCGCCGTCAGGAACTCGGGGGCGAATGCTGTTATCGAAGGCACTGGTGATCATGGATGCGAATACATGACGGGTGGACGGGTAGTAGTTCTCGGAACGACTGGTCGCAACTTCGCTGCGGGAATGAGCGGCGGAATCGCGTATGTTCTCGACACTGCCCACACCTTCTCGTCCAAGGTCAACATGGAAATGGTCGAGCTCGGCAAAGTGACAGATCCCCGCGAAATAGCTGCCCTCCGGAGCCTCATTGAGGACCATCGCCACTATACAGGCTCTGAAGTCGCTGACCGCGTTCTCCACGATTTCCACCATCTTCTCCCTCTCTTCGTTCGCGTGATGCCCTCCGATTATAAACGGGTATTAGATGAACAAGCAGCCAGAGAAAAGGAGGAGAAGATGCGCCAGAATGTTATCGACTTGGTCCCGTCTCGCACCGCCAGTCAAGTCGACCTTGCGTCTGAGGGACTGGAGGACATTCTTTCCAGACCGCCTCTTTCGGCCGCGCCATCCAGTTCCTTCTCCTCGCGGTCTCGCCACGAGCCCTCAGTCGTGGACCTGGAAGACTCCCTTGTAGATGACTCTACTACCAAACAGCGGCTCAACAAGCTCGACAAAACCCGAGGCTTCATGAAGTACAAACGCCTCGGCGAGGCCTACCGTCCTCCTCGCAAACGCGTCAAGGACTGGAAAGAGATCTCGGGCCGTCTTACCGAGAGCGAACTCAAGTACCAATCCGCTCGGTGCATGGACTGCGGCGTTCCCTTCTGCCAGTCGGACTCTGGTTGCCCCATTTCCAACGTCATCCCCAAGTGGAATGATCTCGTATTCAAGGGTCAATGGCAGGACGCACTGAACCGGCTGCTCCTGACAAACAACTTTCCCGAATTTACGGGACGCGTCTGTCCTGCTCCTTGTGAAGGCGCTTGCGTCCTCGGCATCAATGAGCTTCCTGTCGGCATTAAAAGTATCGAGTGTGCCATCATTGACAAGGTCAGTCTTCCGACTGGGTTGAAGACCGACCATCGCTCATGATTATGCAGGGTTTCGAGATGGGCTGGATGGCCCCCAATCCTCCCTCTTTCCGTACCGGAAAGAAGATCGCCGTCATTGGCTCTGGGCCTGCCGGTCTCGCTTGCGCTGACCAGCTCAACAAGGCGGGTCACTTGGTAACTGTGTACGACCGGAACGACCGCATGGGTGGCCTCCTCATGTATGGTATTCCAAAGTAAGTGTCTCCACTTTTCTATGGTCTCTGCTAACGGATATCTGGCAGCATGAAACTCGAGAAAATTGTCGTTCAACGCCGTCTTGATTTGATGGCAGCAGAGGGCGTCGTAAGTAGTATTTCGGCCTCTTATGATCGGCAATTAATCCCTTTGTAGACTTTCATCCCCAGCGCGAACGTCGGGGTCGACGTTGAAGTCAGTGACCTGCAAAACGAGAACGACGCTGTCGTAATCTGTACCGGTGCAACTTGGCCCCGCGACCTCAAAATTCCCAATCGCGAGGTCGCCGGGATTCACTTTGCGATGGAGTTTTTGCAAGTCAGTTGTGATTGCGACATCCTAGCACTGTATCATCTAACCAAACGTACAGATGAACACCAAATCTTTGCTCGATTCTGACTTGCAGAATGGGAACTACATCAACGCCAAAGGCAAGGATGTAATTGTCATCGGTGGAGGTGATACCGGCAACGATTGCATTGGAACTTCGATGAGACACGGTGCCAAATCCGTCACCAACTTTGAGCTCCTCCCTCAGCCGCCTGTTGCCCGGGGCAGAGACAATCCCTGGCCCCAGTGGCCCAGGTTCGTTGATTTGTTTCACATGGTGACTCACCAGACTAATCGCTGCCTTAGAATCTTCCGAACTGACTATGGCCATACCGAGGTCGCAGCCCACTTTGGGAATGGTACGGTGCTTCTGCTTCATCTTGTTCACCATATCGACCTGTTGCGTTTCAGATCCCAGGGAGTACTGTATCTCGACCAAGGATTTCGTTGTCGACGAAGAGGGAAACCTCAAGGGCCTCAACACTGGTCAGCTCCACTCAATCCGTTGGCGGCAATTTGCTCACTGTTATCGTCTAGTCCGTGTCGAGTGGACGAAAGACAGCGGAGGTCGGTGGAAGATGGAAGAAGTTCCTGGATCGCAGAAGTTCTTCCCGGCGCAACTCGTCTTCCTCGCCCTTGGGTTCTTGGGTCCTCAGGTGGAAGTTATCAAAGCACTCGGTGTCAAGCAGGACGCCCGGTCCAACATCCAAACCCCGAACAAGGTTCGTGCGATTGTTGGCCCACATGTACCATCCTAATTCTTTGATCTAGAAATACAGCACCAATGTCGAGGGTGTATTTGCCGCTGGGGATTGTCGGCGCGGCCAGTCCCTGATTGTTTGGGGAATCAAGTATGCTTCTTTTCGTATTTCGGTTGTTCAATCGCTGATTGTCTACATAGCGAGGGCCGCGGTGCTGCAGCTGAAGTGGACTCCTGGCTCAGTTCGGGAAGCACCCGGCTTCCATCCGCCGGAGGAATCAAGACCAGAGTCAGTTCACCTTTTTCTTGAAATTCAGGAGCGTCTTCTCACACATCCGATAGGTTTTCGTTCCTCCTCCCAGTAAACTGGCCGGGGAAGTCGCCGCGTAATGTCGATATGCTATTTATGTTCATGGTCTCGCTGGTCCCCCACCCCATGTATATAGCCCGAATGTATCTACGTTTTCGAGGAATGTTTGTACGTAAATTGAATTAGCATCCGAAACTCCGAAACAATCCGAAGCAAGCAAGACTCAATAAACGCGTCGCGTCGACGACTCGAACAATCATATCCTTCCTGGCGCACTCATTTATTATCTTTCGCTTAGTTTACTTTCGACCAGTGCGCACTGGCTCTCGAGTGATGTGACTTGAATTATTATTCAACGACTTCCAGCAGGGGTCCAATCATTTTGAGCGGCAACTACGCGTCGTAGCCTGGAGGCGGCGCTGTTGCGTCCCACAACCTAACCGATTTCGTCAGATAATTCTCGGTCTGATCCGCCGTACTCACGTTGGCTCCTGCCCCAATGGAGTCGTCCATCCGCAGTCCTTCGTCGTGCACACCCACAAGGCCTCTTCACTCGACGATACAGGTAAGAACATTACGATAATCACCTTTGTGCTTGTGCTCGAAAATACAGATGCTGCAATCCCATCAGCAGATATAAAGATATGTTCAACACTAAACTCACCTTGTTTGCATTTAGGGCACTCCTGGGCTGTCTGCTCGCCACTGGGCTTCACCTGCGTCTCATAGCCAAAGACCACTTGAAAATGGGTTAGATGCGCGAGCGTGGCAGTGGAGGATGAAGCTTACAGGGACGAAGGCCCGACATGATTCAACAGAGAGGTTGGAAGAGTTGAGTGGATGGTATGGAGGTTATCTTGAAAGCGTCGGTGCATTTAAGTACCTGCGTCGGAGGCGATAACATGCTTAAACTGCAATTCAATGAGATCGCGTGCGCTGAATTGCGGCGCAGCGCCCATCATCAAGAACTGACAACTGCCTGCGCAGACAGATTTGCGCAGTCAACCAGCGAGGTGAAAAGCAGTTCAATACAGTAGAAATACAAGGAACAGACTGCGCGTGTGCATATGTAATGTCCAAGGCTCCAGAAATACCATCACTTTTGCGGGCTCTGGAGGTAACCGGGTTGATAGCTATTCGGTGGGCTGGGCTGCACCTGGTTCACGTAGCCAGGCTGATAACCACCACCCTGGTAGCTCGGCTGACTCTGGGGAAACCCAAACGCGACAGGGGGCTCAAAATGACTGGAAGGCGTGTAAATGATACTACATAGGGGAAGGGAAGATGAGTGGCTTACCCTGCAGCATGCGGTGCCATCCAATGGCAAATCTGGCAAGCCCAGATGTGCTTTGTGGAGAGGGGCACAAGGGGGACGAAGAAGAACTCAAACCACGTCGTTTTCTTGGCTGAGAATACGGAAGCTGGGAAGGGCGAAGTCGAGGACGTCCAGTCAAAGTAGGAGTCGGACGGACCATTGTGGCAGTTGGGGCATATACGAGGAGTCAAGTCGCCTTCAGGCTTAAGCTTCTGCTGGCAGCCAACTCGAACCGCCTTGAATTGCAGGGAAGGCGGCCTAAACGCGATTAGTACTTACTGAGAATGGGTAGGCAGACTAAACCAGCCGTTAAAACGCACAATCGTCTATGTGCAAAGATGGCACCTACAAAACATTGAGGTAGAAAGGGAGAATGAGAGTGGGATGTAAAGCGCAGCAGAGGCGACGATGCAGTGATGCCGTGAGAGGATGTACGCATCGGTGTTACAACGAGACACCGAGGCGTTGAACCTACCGCAACATACGGACGAGAAGGCCAAAAACATGGTGCCGCTAGTGGAAGGGTATCGGACTTGAGAATACCTTCATCCAAGCTTTTCTTTGGCGATTGCCCTAACAAAGCGGGACTTGGAGTGGCATTCCCCCCGGAGTCCGACGCAATCTTGGGCGCGTCCACTAGACCTCGGGCTTTCTCTGCGGAATAGTCTCGATTCTTCTCCCTCTAGCCAACTGTCAGGATTATAGGAACACACCGTACCCCGGCATCAACATTTCACGGACATTTCATGACCAGACCCGCGCTTCTCCTTGAGTCCGTGCCTTGTTCCGCGTTAATTAAATAACGGGCAGGTTCAGGTTATGAACGTATTCAGTCCGAGCGTTCCAAGTTTTATCCACCCGTGTTGACCTGCCCCAGCTGTCTCGGATGCGAAGAAGACCGACGGAGTCGTGAACCGACCGCATGACATCGACAAGCTACCCCGCCAGTTCTACTTCCGCCCTTTACAATTTCACGTACCCCACCCTTCCAAAGGGAAAACCCACGATTCGGCAGGAAGAAGCAGCTTCCTTGTATGTCACTTCCCCTGAACCCTCCTTGGAATCAGCGTGCCGCACAATCTTGACGCCGCAAGAAGTGAACACCAACAACCTCGCCGCGCACTAGCGCGATGTTGCAACGACAAGCCACAAGAAAAGAATGGGATGCGGATGCCGCCACGAAGGAAGAACAATTATCTATTGGAGCGGCCCTTGGACACTCGATACATACAGAGTAAATTATGCGGTGATATAAATGAATCGGTCCGTCGGAATCTCGTCGAGCATACTATGAGCAATAAGATAGCGGCCAAAGCAAACAGCAAGGTGATAGCGGATGGATAAATTTACGAGTCTCAGTCAGATGGGTTCAATAAGTTTTTGTGTCCGAGGCTGATAAGTTAATGATAAAATTCAGTGCAGCTCTCACCAAACTGGGGGCAGCCGTCCATGTCGTCGTGGTCGTTCCGCGCGAGGACGGCAGGATCAGCCACAGTGAACACGGTATTGACGGGGTTCAGGAACCCAGTCGGGCTGTAGGCGGGCGAACACTCGCCATCGCGTATGCTGAAGTGATCGAGGTCGCGCGTCACATGAAAGAAAGGCTCGTTGTCCGACTTGAACCCAGCAATGTCACCGCCGAGACTGGCGAAGACGGGGGAGCCACCCGAACTCACGCCGGTGCTCGTGCTGGTTCCGGAGGTCGCAGTCCCGGGCGGCGTGTAAGACGGCCAGCCGCTCCCTCCCGCGCCGTCGGTGCTGTACGAGGTGCTCGGCGCGGAGTCAATCAAGTGCCGCGGCGGGGAATCGTGGTGCACGAGATTAAGCGGCGGCAGGATGGGGCGCTCGACGAGCAGGAGGCCGGGAGGCAAGTGCGTCCCGTGCTGCTGCTCGACGTCGTGTACCCACTTGGACGGGAACGGCGAGTACGACGACGCTGCCTCGGGGTACGGCGTCTGCGGTTGCGAATGATAGTCCACCTCGTAGGACGGAGGCAGCCCATGGTGCCCGTGCTGGTGCTCGAGCTTCCGCTTCTTTTTGTCCTCCCAGATGCGCCGGACGGTGTCTTCTCTCTCCTCGCTGCGCGAAAACGCCCAGTTCATCTCCTGGAGCACGGAAAGACAAAGACGCGTCCCGTCTTCGGTGTCCAATCCACTCCGGACGCTGTCCATGTCGGCGTGCTTGAACTCGCGATTCTCCACCGCGAATTCGGCCGCGTCGTTGTCGATGCTGGCGCACAAAAAACCGGCGAAGAAGCACCCGTCGCGCACCAGACCCGCGTCCCAGGCGAAGATGCTGCGGCTGCCGTTGCGCGTCAAATGTGATCGCATGATACCAAGAATGGAGGGGAGGAGACGCAGGCATTTGCGGCTTGCGATCGCATGCAATTGCTGAGGAGGCAAGTATGTAGCACCGTGAGATGTCGATCTCGGAGACGCAGCGGCCGAAAACAAGGAAGCAGTCGTGTCAGATCCAGTCGACTGCATCGAGTATTGTTTCAATGTCTCCCGGATGATGTTGTCTATTTAAACATAAGTCAGTGGAACGAAAATCTCCCAGTAGGCGCATGGAAATAATACAGACGGCATTCAAAAATGGATATCTGAGCACCGGGAAATAAATCAGTGGCTGAAACTAGCAGGTGTCGGAGAGAGATAAAAGTACCTGCCAGGCGCTGATAAACATATGAAAATCTTCACCGAGATCGGGACGGCGGCGCAACACCTCGAAATCTTCCCAACATTGCTCCAGTCCGTCCCAGACGTTGCGCATGCCCTCGGCGTCGACGCCACCGCCGTCTTGGGCACGGCGCGCGGCGCAGGTGCCGGTGAGGACGACATAAACGCGACGGCAGACTGAACTGAGGTGGATGGGGATCGCGAAGGACTCGGCGGTGTTCATGTACGAGTGCAGCGCCGCGCCAAGTTGCGGGTGTGAGCTCTGGGGGTGGATAAGCCGGTGCGGGATAGCGAGCACGGGCCCATGAGCGCCGGGAGGGAACGAAGGGGAGACGGGCGATGGATGCGGTGAGTTAGTATTGCCGTTGAACCCGAACGGAGGGAGACTGCTGTGGAACGCGTCGATGTCGTCGTCGGTACTGATACATTTGGATTTAAGTGGAAAGGGGGAGAAGAAAATGAAAATGGAACGTACAGAACGAAGCGACCGCCCCTCATGCCGGTTGTAAGGCCCTCGTGCATGTGGGAATACCAAAGAATCCTCGCGCGAATGACGGTATCGTCCGACGCGTGCGGGAACGACTGCAGCGATGTCGAGGGTCCGCCGGAATAGGTGCAGGTCGCGACCTGAGAGAGCGTCGCCTCGTACATGTAGCGGCGGTCGTGGGCCGAAATAGAGATGTCTAGAAGTTAATTGAGCGGCGCACTAGAAAGAATGGTACGAGAAATTTACCCTCCATGAGAGGCAAAATAAGCAGCAGCACGCGTACGCCGTCCCAAGTCGGCCGTCGCATCACCGCGTGCGAGTCGATGAGGACGAGGATCTCCTGGACCATCGCCTCGGTGCGATTTTTGCGCTCGGCCCTACTCCGTTCCGCTATCAACGCGCCGTTCATTTTGGGAGCCTCGACGCGTCCGGGTCGAGAGAGTTTTGAGCCGTTTTCTTCTGTAGACGATGCCGACGATGGCGGGGAGAGTTCCTCGTTCTCGGGAAGACCGCGTTCGTCGATGCCGAAGGAGGCAGCCCAGACGACCAAGAGATGAAGAAGAATTTTGCCCTCGTTCCCAAGCGCGTGGGTGCCCTTTGTGTGGGCAAAGTAACGCGCGGGGAACTCGGTCGGGTCGAGTATTGGCCCTGAAACAAAGGTTGATGAAGAACGAGCAACGGAGAAAAGAGGCGTACGTTGCATGCTGAACCAGCTCCAGAACGGTGAAGAGAAGAATTCGGGTTTGAGCTGGGGAATGATGCTCGGGAGACGCGCCGCCAACGGGAGAGGGATCGACGAAGAGTCCTCTGCGCCCTTGCCATAGATTGCTCTGCGTATATATTGAGAAACAAATCTGGAAGATGAAAGGACGGCCCATACTCGACTTGCTGCAAGCGTCGACCGCGGCGGAGAAGCTTGACCGCTTTGACGTCGGCGAATTCGTCGCTGCAAGGAACCGATGGGCTGGCCGTCCTCGAGAAAGAAAAAGGAAAAAGGGACCTACACGCATTTTAGACCGCGCTCTTGACAATTCGAACACGCTGGATGGGGACCGCTTGCGACGGGGAGGTCCTTGAGATCACAACGAACTCTGCGAATATCGGTTAAATTTTTTGGTCTTGAAAAAGCAAGAGGACGACGAACCTGCGCATGCGACACGCGCCACAGGCCGAGTATTGTTGGCGACTGCTTTTTGGGGAATTTGTTGGGCGGCGGTACGGGGCCGAGACGCTGCGAGAAGCGAGGGTGCGTGCATTGTTCGCAGGGGCAGAAGAAGAGCCTCGCGGAGGCATTCGAAGGGGTGAAGCGGTTGGGTGTCGAAAGTGGGGAATGGACTGCTGGTTATAAGGCGCCGGGAGGGGCGTATTACGGGAACCGGATCTGGACTGGAAAGCTACTTAGATGTCTTGACAGCAATTCCAATGTAAAAAATATAATGCCCTTGGGCACTTTTGAATTTAGTCAACCAGCGGCGAAGCACAAAGTACCTGATCGAATCACCTCGACCAACAGGTTTCCCGCGCAAATCGCCTTCCGTCGACCACCCACAACCCGTAATTACTCGTCCCTTCCCCATGTCTTTCCTTCAAACTTACTCGTCCGGCCGCAGTTCTCATCACTCCTGCGTCCAGATATGGCATGCCCATGCTATGCGATCTCAGTCCCACTGTCAGGTATTTTGGGCTAGCGCTCACCAGTCACGATCACGATCCTCCGAGCCCGCATCGCTTTAGGCTCCTCGTCAACTGGCCAACCGTCCGCTGCTCCGGGTTCAGCTAGCAGGAGTTAGTCCGCGATTCATTCACCAAAAACTCCCACAGACCTTTCTATCCCGTGCCATACGCTCAACGTCGCTGCCATGGGTGTCGAGCAGCCGCTGCAGGTACGCCACCTCCCCGCCGGAGGCATGTCGCGGGCCCGCACCGGAAATGGCAGCGGATAGCGTGGTCGCAAAGGTGTGGTTCGTCGAAGAAATGCTTTCGAGAACTGCAAACAATTATGCCGTAAACATCGTCATCCTGGGATGGCTCGAATGCAAAGAAGTGAAAGCAAATGAAAAAAGGAAGCCCGCCAATGCTCCCCCAGTCAGCCTTCTCGAGCCCGCAAAAATCGCACAGCAAGAGATCGAACGACGTAGACGGCAACCCCGAGAACACCGTTAGGTCCCGCAAGATGCGAGGTTAATTTCCTCTACGACCCGATTCGGACGCAGAGAAATCGGCCATTTTTCTGCGTGGTAGCAAACGCCTGAAACATCGGACACCCGCTAGAAGCGACCGATGAATCAAACGTTCGGAAAGATATGGGATGCGACGGACACATTCCCCACCGAGACCACCGACCCGCGGATGGCAAGGCTTGCACGTTGGAGAAGATTGCAAGGGAAAGCATGATAACATTTCGTGTGATCCGGGCTCACCTTCGACAACGTCGCCATCACCACCGACGCCCTTTCCCCCTCCCAGCCCAGTTACCCATTTCTGGCGCAGGTACGGATCCATTTCCGTCTCGAGCTCCTCCATGGTTTTATCGCGGTCGTCGTGTATTTCCGGCATGTCCGCGTCCTCCTCTGCAAACTCTATGCGCGTTACATTCCCCTCTGCGTCTCTTATGATTCGGCCGTGGCCTTTTGGTATCGGAGGCGTTGGATTAGATTGGGAAGACGTGGAAGCAGCCGTCAGGTTCACTGGCGAGTCTTGGACGTCACCAGCAGTAACCTCAATGGGCTCCACGCCTCCGGAAGCGGATGGATTTAGGGTGTGGATGAGCCCGAGGGCGGCATAGCTGGAACGAATGAATGAGGATCGAGTAGTTTCGGAACAGAAAAAGGAGAGAGATATGACGGCAGCGAGGAGAGATGCGAGCAAGGTCCCGAGCGATTTAGATCGAGAGAGGGACCGTTCAACTTCATGATCGCCCGAGAACCTGATGCAGCGTTGGAACACCGGGCCACTCCAGCGAGCCGAGCCACGAGATTGGCGACGCTGTCGGGGTCTGGTCCGAAGAAAGAGGATTCACTTTTGACGGACGGTTTTGTTTTTTTGCCACCGCTCGGAGAGGATTGCGGGCCCGCGAATGGCTAGAGGCCGGAGTTCAATGGGACAGATTCAGGGCACACAGCTGGCAGCTCACGGGGAGTTTTCTTAAGGTTGCGCTTCGCGTGTCGGGCGTGCGAGACGGGTCGATGGGTTGCAGAATGCGCTTTTTTTCGTTGACGAGGATTGGCCATGGCGTAGGGAGAGAGTGTGAATTATACGGAGCCGCAAAGCAAGGGCTAGATAGCGCAGTGCGCCGGTCGAGTCGAGTCTAGCAGAATTAGCAGTTCTGTGGAAGCCAGAAAGAGAATTCCGGGTGGCTGTGAGGGCAGCATAGCCACTCCACTCCCGACCTCAACCGTAGACCAACCCCGTAGACGCCTGCAATGGCCCGCCTCTCGTACACCACCGTCTCTCCCCTCACACACACTCTCAACGTACTGCTCGTCCATCCTTCGTGTCTCTCTGCGTCTCGCTCACCCACAAAATATATCAGATGACAAAACGTTGGTCGACAAGCTTGGGCGTCTGGGGCGTCGGAGCCGGCGCTGCTGCTTTCCTCGTACGCTGCTTTCTCCGCGGCGAATGCGCACAACTCATGTCCCTCGGATCACCTCAGTTCCTGTCTGTAACTCCCCTCGTACGACGTGAAGTGCTCGTCAAGATTCCCGTGGTGAGTCCCACAACTTGCTCGCTCCTGGTATCCATTTCTCACCCCGGACGCGTCGCCAGTTGAAAGCCTACTACGTGGACACCACCCCCGCGTCCGACAAACCCTTCTAAGCTCCATCGAACGATAATTACCTCGCGGCGCCCTTTTTATACCAACAAAGAAACAATAATTTAGTCGCCCCGAGCCAAACGGATTCGGAAACGGCCTTAACTACGCCGTCCTCCTGTACTCGTTGAAACAATAGACCGCTTCGATGGACTCTCGAATGGACGGAGACCTCGGGTTACACCTCGCAAACTTTTCTGGCAACAAACAATCCGCCCACTGCTGCATTCCGATGGAACGCTTGTGGGACGCCTGTCTAACCACCTCCATCATAACTTTGCCATGACTTCCTCTTCCCTTGGGTGACTGGTGAGATCAAGCCCTAGCTTGGCTTCTAGTTTTTTCGTCGCTGTCAGGGTGCCTCCTATCGGTACATCTCCCGCGGCGATGCGCTCAGAAGAATTATCAACAAGGCAAACACCGACTCACGTATTGTTTCCATCCCCAGTTCTTTTGCCGCTTTGAGATTTCTTCGATTTCCTTGTCAACACCAGCGACGTTGACAGTACAGAGAACAAAGAGGACTTACATCCCGATGTCGTCCAAGAAAACTGTTTGCTCAGGTCTAAGGCCATTGCGGTCTAGGGCTATCTGGTAGAACTGCGGCTCGGGTTTCCTGGCGCAAATGATCAGCCCGGTCAGGCAATACCTGAGATGCTTTGGACTTACCTCGAACCTAGCTCGCTACTATCACAAAAATCATCAAACAATCCGCGGAGGCTCCGAGGGGTCGCCCCTTCCCCGTCCCAGCCGAGAAATGCCAGTTCCGCCGCAGGAATTGGATTCTCAGTCGAGGTACGGGCAAAATTATTGGTGAGCGCGATTATTTTGTGCTTTCCGGCGGCTATAGGCGCGGTCTAAGTAAACCGTGCCTGACGCGTTTAAGATGCATCAACTGTGACCTCGTATTCGCCGAATAGCCCGCAGGATATGCGGATCGAAGATACCAGATTCTCGCATCATGGATCCGAATAGCTGTAGGCGGAATATTTCTATGGTATCTCGGTCAAAGATCGCAAGAGTTGACTCACTTCTCGACCATCAACCTTCAACACTTGTGGCAAGTGCGGGCATTCTGAGCAATGATGAGTCCTCTCTTCGATCAGAACACGTCTGAATTAAAATGAGACGCGCCTATGCCCTTTCGTTTGCAGTAAGCAGCATACCAAAGATTTCCGTTGGTAGTGTCGGATAGATCGCGGCTGAACGCGTCGTAAAATGGTAATAGCGGCAGCTCGCCCCTCTCGAACCGCTGCCAGGCGCCATTGGAACCGCGCTCAACGCTGTGACACGATGATAAACTCATGAAGGGGTGGTCTAGACATCATGAGGGAAAGGGAATCACATTGAGCAATTGAGGTAGTTCTCAGGGAGGCCGAGGTTTTTTTCGTACGCAGCGATTGCAATGAATGGGCTACGCATGACGACCCCGCCAATCTGAGGGGGCGGCGTCAGTGACAGTATCGAGGGGCCTGAGGCGGGAATCGGTAGGCCAGTACGTCAAATATAACGGCTTTGAGGTGGGCCATTTTGTCTCCGTGTGAGATTTGGACTCCGCTGCTGTAGAGCAGGTGGTGGTGGTTGGTGGTGAGGAGAGCACGGCTAAGCACGGAGATCTCAGATTTAGCCGGCTCGGGCCATTTGATCGCCGAGCACCGCCACCTGACTGTCAATTCCATGTCCATTTTAGGCTTGCTTCCGACCGCTTTGGGCACGCGTCGACCGACCTTTGCGTCCCGTCTGTCTGCCTCCAGCTCTCGCTCTGTCTTTGGCTCCTCTTTAATCTTTTGTTTCTGCCACAGACCCTTCCTTTCCTGTCCACCGAAAACTGTGTAGGAAAGTTAACCATCTCTCGACGCCGCAGCAGTAAACATGTGGGTTTGTGGGGCATCTGTGGAAGAGCTAAAGGCGAGATAGCCTCCGTAGCCTTTAATGTTGTCCATAAAGGCTCAACGCAAGGTACGACGTCTCCTAGCTGATATTGTCCTTTACTCGAATCTCAAAACTAATATCCCCATTGCAGCTTCCCATTCCTCGCAGCGTCGCAGAACTAAGGCGTTCTACCTCCCCGCGCACCTCTTCCAATGGGTCAACGTTTATTGGGTTCTCGACAAGTTAGCCAAAGCTATTCTGTTGGAGTCCCAATCGTCCAAGGTCTTTGCCGGCTCCGCCAATCCGCAGTTGAATGTCTCAAGGCTGTAAATACGACTCGCCCTCGCGCCCGCCGCCGCAGCTGTTACAAACAGAAAGGCAGTGAAGTCGGAGTGATTAAGCGCTGGCACTGCCACGTTCGGCTTTAACTGAAAAGGCGAAGATCCGAATCCTGTCTCATCTTCCTCACCCAACCGCCATGTACGCCCAGCAGCAAAACTACCAGCAGCACCCCGCGAATATGCGCCCACACCACTCCCAGGCCCGTCCCCAGTCCGCCGCGCCGCCCATATACGCAAATTCCGGCTCGAGACACGGGCACCACCAGAGTTATCAAGCCCCTCCCCCGCAACAGGCTGGTGACCCCCAGCTGTACCAGTACTTCTCTGCGGTCGATCAGGACAGATCGGGGTCAATAAGCGTTACAGAGCTGCAGTCTGCCCTCGTTAATGTGCGTTAGCCGAATTCATGACGTCGGTCGAAACTAATGCCTCGTGTAGGGAAACTGGACTCGTATGTAGAGCACTTGTGAAAGCCATTGCCACTCGACTCATGGAATATCGCTCTAGACTTTGACCTCGACACGGTCAAGATGCTCATGGGGATCTTTGTGCGTTCCTCCTCTTCCACCGAATGTCAGACTTATTCTAAACTTGGCGTAGGACCAAGACCGGAGCGGGACCATTGATTTCAAGGGTAGGCAATCATTGATTCTTCTGCCATACATCACTTACCCCAACTACAGAGTTCTCCGGGCTCTGGAAATACATCTCGGACTGGCAGAATGTCTTTCGGCATTTCGATCGCGATGGATCTGGGTCAATAGAAGGGCAGGAACTGGCCCAGGTGCGTCGCCTCTATCACTCACACATGAGCGGAAACTAATCTCATAATGTCAGGCGATGAAAAGCTTTGGCTACAACCTTTCGCCTGCTATCTTGACGTTGGTGGAGAAGAAATACGGTAGGCTGCTACCGCCCCCTCCTCCGTTCCTACTGTATTCTAACGACTACAGTTGCAGCATCGTCAGTAACAACTGGTTATGGCCCCCCTCCCGGAATAACGTTCGATCGTTTCGTACGGGCTTGTGTGGTCGTGAAAACCCTGACAGAGTCCTTCCAACGGTATGTTCTGATATCCATATGCCACGACGCTTCTCATCCTCCTTCAGTGCTGATACAGACCGTGACGGATGGATTCAACTCAGCTACGAGCAATTTATGACGGTTGGTAAACCCAGTTCCGCTTGCTATCATTGTACTCACAATCTTTCAGATGACGCTTGCGACACCGTGATTCAACCCTTCCTGTGTAATATCTTCGCGTCTTATTAGTGTACACCGTCACCTGGTTTTGCTTGTATGTTCTATCTACTCTACTCTGTCATCGGTCTTTGTTTAGACCCAGTTTTCTTGCAATGCTACGATAACTTGAATTTGTTAAATACGATCATGAATCCGCAACATGATAATAAGTAATTAAGCCTTTCCTATTAACGTTACTTGGATGCCCTGCTTAAAGCTTGGGACTGGAGGACTCGCCGAGCGCATACAGCGCGTCGAGCTCCGCCTTGAATTTGTTGTACGCATCTTTACGCCGCACCTTCATTGTCGGGGTCATGGTGTTGTCGTCGACGCTGAACGCATTGAGCGAAAGATGGATGCGCTTGAGGGACTCGAATCTGGAACGGCGATCAGCGGTTGGCACACAGAAGGCAAGCGCATCATTACCCTTTCAGATTGTTCTTCTTCCCTTCCTGCGAGAGCTGGTCAAATATGACCTTGTTCACGCGCGGATCGCTGCATGCAGCCTTCAACGCTGGTAGGTCCTCCGGCGAGACCTTCTTTCCATCCAAAGTCGAGACAATGTTCGCAAGCTGTACTGGGTCGGGGATGACGATGCCGACGAGGTAGGACTGCAGCGAGTCGCCGTGGACGTAGATCTGAGCCACAACGGGGCAGGTGCTGTAGGTGTTCTCGACCTTCTCGAGCGCGACGTATTCGCCCTGCGCGAGCTTCATGATGTTCTGCAGCGGGGGATCAGCAACTACTTCGACCGGCTGGAATGTCGCCAACCTTCACGCGATCAACGATCCGGAACCGACCGCACGAGTCAATCTCTCCGACGTCCCCGGTGTGAGTCCATCCATCCGCGTCAATAGTCTCCTTGGTATTTTTCTCATCTGTTCTGGGCTCAGTAATCGTATCGACGTCGATAAAGGGTGGCAACCTTTGTAATACCCGGTGAAGCAAACGGGACCACGAATGCAGATTTCGCCTCGCGGGTTGGGGAGGTCCTCGGATGTGTATCCCATGGCGGCAACATCGAGGAGCTTGATCTCGCAAGCGGCCTGCACCGGCCCGCAAGTGCCGCGAGCGCCCGGGTCACCCTTCCAGGCTTTGGTGCCAACGGCGCTACCCTCGGTCATCCCGTACCTAACACGAATTGAGCCACAGCTTTTGTTTTTTGACAATCTAAAAGTATCTCACCCTGGGAACAAGTTAGTCGACATCAGTTAAGGGGGCAAGCACAGCACCTTCGGCAACGTAGCAGCTGAAGGCGATGTTGAGGAAATCGATAACATCACCGCTAATGGGGGCCGAGCCACTGGATATGAGTTGAATATTTCCACCGAGAACAGCGCGGAGCTAGGTCCAACCGGTCAGTTGAAACTGAAACTAACGACCAGTCGCACCGCGCGCACCTTTCTGAAAACCAATTTATCCCAAAAGAAGTGGCTGTTGTCTCCAGTAGCGCGGAATTTGTCGAGCTTGGCCTGATACGCCTTCCTGAATAGGTTTCCCCTGACGCCTGGCACATCGGCCGCAGCCATCGCGGCTTGATAGATCCTGTTCAGGACACGAGGGACGCCTGGGAAGAAGGCCGGCTTGAGAATCTGGCAGTCCTCGATCAAGCGAAGGGGGTCTCCGCTGAAGAACCCGATACAGCCGCCGATGGCCATGGTGCACATTTCGTTGCTGCGCTGCACGTCATGGTCAGGAGTAGCCCAAAGGGAAGTCAAGTCAAGTACGGACCTCGTAGATATGCGCTAGCGGAAGGTAGGAAATTATGGGAGCATCTTCAGGCAGCTCGAGGCCAAACAAGTTGGTTACGACGGCGGAGGAGAACATTCGGTGGGTGAGCACGACGCCTAACACAAACCGTCTCAGTCGCGTCGTTTTATTCCATCACCGTGACAAACCTTTGGGCATATTGGTGGTACCCTAGAAAGGAGCGGTTCAACATTAGTCGTGGATGTGAGGGTTATCTTACAGAGGTATAGCATATCGAGGCGATATCCGAGGGAGAGGGGCGAATCGGCTCGATGAGATTGGCCCGACCCAGCGCTTCCACTGAGGTGGTGTGAGGAGAGAATACGTAAAAGAAAGGAAGGAAAACTGACTTTCATTGAAGTCCTTCACCAGGACGTTCTGCGTCTGTCCCCACTCGGTGAAAACTTTGCTGACTTCTGGGGACAGAACATCGATGCTAACAATCAGCTTGAGCTGGGGGGTGTGATGCGCAAGCTTCAGTAGACTGGGAATATGTTCTACAGTCGCGAAAATGATGGTCAGATTCGCGTGATTGATTCTGCAATAAGAGTGAGTAAAGGCCAGGCGAGAAAAAGGTCCGGCTACATGTATTCTGGGAAAAGATTCAGCGAATTTTCAATAAAAGTCAAAGGACACATCGTACCGACTGAATCTTTGCCCAGGGTGTCATACAAGCTGACACCAACTTTCTTGTAACTTTGAAGGGCAATGTCGATGATTTGCCATTCTGTGCAATTGGGTTGGACAAACGCGCAGCAGACAGCGAAGCGTCGTACCAGGTCTGTTAATCGACCAGATTCCCACTGTCTCGAGCTCCCCTCCGCCAATAACGCCGGTTTGGAAGAGATGAGTTATGGCGCTGCCGATGTCGCGACGACGAATGTCGACCTGGCCGTAGGTCTGCCACTCGTAGTGGTTTGCAAACTTGAGAGGCTGCTTCGACACGACGGGGCGGTGTCCAAGGAACGGCCTGTCTTTTGCCCTAGAGAGACCACTCCCGAAAATGTCGGGAAGCGTCTGGATGCTGTATTTCGTTGGATCCAGCGCGCCCCACATGCCTGGGGGCGAGAATTGGGATATGCTCGTAGAAATGTCGCGAGTTTCGCTCACCATTGATGTAGTGCGCTGCGCGGTGTCAGGATAATTTCTCAAGGGATGATTTCGCGAGTACATACCAGTCTGTCCAGGGCGTTTTGTGCCAGGGACGGGTACGGACTGTTTATCATAGGGTATGTGTGCTGGGTACGGGCGGAGAGCGTCTTGGGCGAGGAAGGAAGCCATTGGGGGAGGAAACAGAGACGCGACCGGCAGAACGGCACAACGCCTAATCGCCGGCTGATATACATTCACATGCCATGTACGTATTGTAGGTGCCTTGTACACAGTCCCAGAATGCTCATCGCCAGCCGCGCCATCGTACGAGACAGTAAAAACCCGCCGCTATTCCAGCGCAGCTCAAAACTTCTCATCGTCCGCGGACAGCAGCGAGTCAAGCTTCTGGAAGAGCTCACACAGCGTCGACGGGTGCTTAGGTCCCGAGCACCCACATCCGCATTCAAAGCGCCAGGGATATGGGATGCATCAAAGCCACCCTCGTCGCGCAAACCGACCACGCGGACCACTTGTCGTTGAACATCTCTCGGTCCTGCTCAGGAGTCACTTTCCAGTCTAGGACTCTAGGTTGTATCTGGCGGGACCGTCAGTTTCTATACGGTCGCAGCAAAAAACGGATACGCACGGGTGGTCGCTTACAAACAACTCCTCATTGGCCACAGGGTAGAAATGCGAAGCAGGGAGCTCTTTTGAAGTAATCTCCGATGTATTGCCAGAATGGCTGATCAGCGCATATGAAGACACCTGCGTTGCCTCGTCAGCGCCAACGATCAGATCACAGGAATCCACTCTTAAGGGATTTCGCCATTTTATTCCTCAATTCGTCAAGCGTTCCGCTCTCTTTTCGCTTGGCCAGGAAATTGAACACCCCGACGAGGGTCAACCCCGAGGAGGGCCCGACTAGGAGGCCTTTCCGGCTGAGCTCCATGTTGCGAGAAACACGTCGAATATTCAAGGGTCCAGAAACGATGCATCCCCCCTTTTCTCGTACGCTTCGGGATCCGAGCTCTTCCACCACATCGTCCTTCTCGCCACGGGAATTCGATGTCGAGGAGAACGTTCAACGAGCGCGGTCCAGGAACTCGATCCTCCGGTGCTGTCGCCACGCTGCAAATCTCTGAAAACCGAGAGAGGCGTGTTGAACTGAAATATACCCGATCCTGCCCGGGCCCAACTTCTCAACTTTGGACTTGCGGTAAATGCCAGTCCCGGTTATTATCCCTTGGCTGGTTGTGAGCTGGTGACTTTGGCATATGGAATGAACGACTTGCCCGTAGTTCCCAAGCCGGCCGCGAAGACCTGGAAAATTCAACATCTCTGCCATGGACGTTTCCCTACCGCTTACTTTGATCTCCGGAAGTTGCGCGTAAATCAGGGGCCCGGTCCAGCGCGTGTGCGACTCATAATTCGTGCGATTGAAATATTGGTCGGGGTTCACCACCCCGGATCCCGAGGATGTGCGCGAGGTGACGGTGCTTCCAGAGCTGTACTCCACCAGGTTTTGCGTCTGGTCTGTGATATCCCCTGCTTCCTGCGCCCGCAGGATCATGTTCAGCGCGGGCAACGACTTGGTAATGGCCGCTGGCACGGAATTCATGAGTTTGGCGTATCTTCGAACACCATCTGCAACGCTCGCGAAGTCAATAACCAGACTGGGGAACGCATTGAAACGGACCTTTATGGAACGGATTGAGCCCTTGTAGTAACTCGACCAGCTGGTTTCCTCTGGTCAGACGCTATGCGATGCAAGAACACTATTGCTTGCCGGAATAGGTGGCCCTTTGTCGGGTGTAGAAATCTCGTTTCACCGCGAAAAACGTTCATTGGGTTGACTGCGTCCGTGTGCAAAACGGGCAAGATGTGGTCCCGATTTATACTTTTTTGGGTGACTTGGGCGGATTTTTTGGTGGGTCTTGAAGGTAAGGATGGCAGCGGCCAGCGCATCCGACGCAATCTATAAAACCGAGACGTGTCCGCATACACTCGCGAACCCGAGAAAGGCGGGCGTGCGGCGTCCAAACGACAACATAGTCGAGCTTCCAACTACTAGTATTTCTGATTCCCCTTTTTCGCCGCAGTCAGCAAGCAACATATAATGCACGCTGTCCAATGCAATTTTCAGTGGTGGTACCTTGGTTATTTCAAGCTCATTGCAAGTTGAGAAGAGCACATCGTCTTGAGGCCACGGAAATGGACCGGACATCTATGTGGTTCACTTTTTGGGAAGAAGTCAAGAAGGGTCAACCCCCTAATGTGCGGTGGTCCGCGCGCCTAGAAATACCTCTAATTCTTGGCGATGAATCGACGAGGGATGCACCTGGCCGACGGACGCGCACAATTAGACTGGCAAGAGGCGTAAGTCGTATAATAGTACGACAATGTCGGATTCAACCACACTCGGAGGCTCTGATGGGGCTGTTAGCGGGGCAAGTGGCGTAAACTGGATTGGGCCACAAACGAACTGCGGGGACGGGTGGGGAGCAGCTGGGGAAGGTCTATTTACGAATGAAATGGCGGTTCAACCCGAGCACCGCCACCGTTTCAACCAAGAACATGTTCAACGTATCGAAACCAATTTTTGCCCCCTCGTTCGTTTGTTCGTCGCTCCGACTCCCTCGCTTTGTTTGCCGCTGGCTGATAAATGCGACGTTTGCGCAGCACGGAGTACAATGGGAAACACCATTTCTGAATCAACATCATATCACAGGTACTCCGGCGATGTCCTTCTCCGACCGTGATTATTCCCTGACGAAGTACAATATGTCCGTCTTCTACCAGATGAGGGTTAAGTATCGTACTCGGCGGTCGACTGTTGGGTTTCGTAACTGTCGTTAATTCGAGTTGGCAAGTTCATATATAGGGAAGCGCGACCAAAATGGCGCTCTCTCGAATGGTCGGTCTCCAAGTAAGCTGGAACCACTCCCCTGATTATTTTGTTCAGTTTGCTTCAGGAATGGCAACGTAAACGATCTCCCCAACGGGTTCAAAGGTCTTCGTGACCCGAAGGTCGTTTTGGTCGAATCAAAGACACGCACCACCACATGAAGCCATGGATGGGATATTCGAGATGTTGGTTGGATGAATCGGTGAGCTCTCCCAAGATGGCATGGAAGACTGCAATATTCCCAGCACACAGACCGCCTGCAAGGATTTATTACTTGGGGTGGACCTGAGGAGAGTTGAAGACGTACCTAGTCCGCGGAAGAGTATCACGGAGAACAGCGACCCGAGAGACCGAATACAAAAGTGGTCATCATCACTCCTAGGGTCCCTGCAATGGCGACGGGTCGACGACCGATTGTACCTAAGTGGAAACAGATTCAAAGGACACGAAGGCAGAAGGGAATGAACCAGACCAGATAGTTTTGACCACTGCCAGATTGCGAGTAATTACGTAGCAGCGTAGACGGTTTCATACGACTCCGCTATAAAACCCAACCTTCGAAGGATCATCGGTGACTTGTTTCATTTTTTGGCTGAGATTCCAGTGAATGCGAGTGTCCGACTCAGTCAGAAAAAAGGGCGGGTTTCGTCGTCGGAGGAGGACATGGTGAGTTAACCTGTTGAGCTCGAACGGCCGTATATTTATGGGCCCCATGAAGCCGAGATGAGCTCGTATCAAATAAGCACTACAAGGTTAGTCGGAGATACTGATTCATTGTATGGAAAGGCAAGACAAAGGAAACGACTTGAGCTAATTGCGCGAACCCATGGGCTTTAACTGGACGTAGTTAGCTGAGCGGCAACCGGTCCTCTCATTTCGGACACCATATCGAGACGCTTCCAGAATGTACACCCCTTCCCATCGTTTTGAGCGCCTACATAGGCATATTGTGAGCCGAAGAAACGACACCAGTAAGTGGATTTACCAGCATAGCAAGCCCACCAATAAGTGTCCGTCTTTCCATCAACCCGATTCTTCATATCGGGTCTCAATATGGTTGGGACGTCGCATTTACATCGGGGGATGCTTGCGAAATCGGATCAATGAACCACTAGACTCGAATCAGGTGAGCAAGCGCACCTGGGGGGCCGGAAATCCGGTCGATAAAACCTAAAAGTAATATTGATTCGGCAGTTGGAGGGTTCTATTTCCCCATCCGGTGACCTGGGGAATGCTGGTCGGTACACGTCTATGGCCGTTTGCGGTGGAATGGAATGCTTGAATCTTTTTGGCATCAAGTCGTGTCAGGTCAACATGTAGCGCAAACGAACTGCTCTTGACAACCAGCATGCATTATGGTCAACTAAAACTGGTATTAGCGGTATGTTACGGCACGGAGTCGCCGACTGGCTTACCGAGTTATGGGAGAGGGGTACGTTGAATGTCCTAGCTCGACGAGACTTGGTTTCCTCCGAAGGGATGACCTCTCTTAAACTAAATACCCTTCTCGTCCCTGCACATTTTCAATGAGCAGAAAGATATGACGTCAAGAACGGGAACACTGACCGAGGCTGAGGGAGGCGATTGTGGTATACGGGCCCAGATAAGTTAGTTGGTCGGAGTGGAAACTAAAGGAGTTTCAGCTTTTGGATGACGATATTAGACCGTTCTCGCTCACCCGACGCTCTCTTTGCCTCCTTCATAACAATTAGATGCAGCAACGTTAGCGCGCCAGCTGGGGTCCTCGCCAACGCCGGTCCATTCGAGGGGGAAACGTTGTCGCTTCTTCATCTCTTCGTTAACTGCGAGCTCGATTATGCGGCAGGCCTCTTCCATCTCAGGGGGGAATACGGGCGGGACTTCTGTCTTCCGACCATTGTACCTGACCATCCTGCATGAATAGCAAGAAACAGTTGCGAGTAAAATAAGATACTTACCAGAATTGTGCAGCCTCCTGCCACGAACCATTATCATCGAGACCATCTGTTCTTCTCGCAAAGAATGCGGTCCTATGGGGAGATTCTACAATGCGGTCAAAAAGCCACCATTTATTACGGCTCCACTTTCGAGACGCATCCACCATCGTGTAAAACAGCCTGCAAGCAAGCTCTGGAGGAAGGATGGAAGGATGCAGCGTGCACGGTGTGTGTTCTGCCACCAGCGCGGGCGTGGAAAGCATCAAGGGAGCAAGCCTTGGGACCGCTTTTTCGATCTTCGGAGGTTGCTTGAGAACGGTCATCAAGTCCACAGTCGGTTTGGTTTCCCGACTGTGGCTCTGCCGCGACGTGGACGCGATTGGAGAGCTGGGCTGACGCGAAGTGGACGCAACGCAGGCGGGAGTTTCAGCGCCCTTTTTCTTCTTTGCCGGTGACTGCTTCAACCATGCGTCCAAACCCACGCGTTGGCGTTTCTTTTCCTTTGGGCGAGCGTGATTTGAATTCAAAGAACCAGCGGCAGCTTGGGGGTCTCCGCCGCTCTGTATGAGGGCATCGAGTATGTCTTCTTTCGAATGTGGTTTATCCAAGAGGCTCTCCACGAGAGCGAGCAGGGTGTCCGTGTCGTCCATCGGAGTCCGAGTCCGGGAAGTGTGACAGACGCGTGACGCCCTGCGCTTATGCCGGCACCAAGCCGGACGCAGCCGGACGCGGTCAGATACGTGCTTTGCTCTCGACGATGGGCGTCCCTGAAGCTGGCCCCGCGACTAAATCGCCCGAGGCTATCTCAACCCGCATCGCGAGACTAGTTGAGACTGTACCTTCTTCACACAGAGCCGAACCTGAATAAAAACCTAGGGGGCTTTCTTCTTCGTCGCAGGGATCGCACTGGTGTATGTCATTTCCGGGCCAAGACAGCAATATATCGCGCCTGCTCCTGCCAGGCACTGTGACCATCTCGGCCCAATCACTGCGGCTGAATTCCAGGTGAAATCCTGAATTTTCTAGCTTATCTGACACCGGCAAAAGATCCGCCAGAATTCTCTGGCAAGAGTGTTGAACCAACTTAATGCATCTGCGTACATAACTGAACCCGGCGCGAGCTCTCTCTACTACGCGAATATTTCGACGTCGAATTGGTCGCTCAGCGAACGGCCTCTATTGCTTATAATCACACCGCAACAGGAAGCGGACGAAATTGAAGCAAAGGTCTCTATTCTCACCCCCGTCTTCGAGGCCACGCGAGCAAAGATGTTGCCCATTGCTTCTGACCGTGCGCAGCTCCCAAAGTATCTCCGCCAACTGCTGACAATTGACGCTAGATGTCACATTCACCGAGTGGGCGGAAGAGTCCAACCCTTACGACCACGCCATGTCCATCCTCTCTCGCACTCCGGGATCAGTTTACGTGGATGGCTCTACGAGAACCTTTATCGTAGATGGTTTGCGAGATGCTCACCCTCACTCCGCCGTCTCGTCTGCTCCATACGAAATCAGACGTATACGGGAGCGTAAATCTCCGGCTGAAATTGAACTGCTCAAATGTGCCAATGAGGTGTGTTACTTTGGCCTGACATCTCACCTCTCTCAATCGACTAGGCAACTGTCTTGTCAATCCGAGCGGTACACAAGAAACTACACTTTGGGATTCGAGAGTCCACAGCCAGCGCGATGATGCGAGCCACTCTTGCCTCCAGCGGGTTAAACAATGGGGGTTGTTTGACGCTTTTCGGAGGTGAAAAAAATATCTTGCTACATCTTCAAGGTAAATGATTGACTTTGTTTACAGAAAACGCAGCTCTCCCTCACGGGGCAGGTACAGATCGCGCCTTGGGGAAACACGATTTCGCGTTATTCGACTGTACTGCAAATTTGCATGGATATCAGAGCGATGTCACCCGTACGGTGGCCCTTCCGGGATCTGTAATCCCTGAGGACCATCTGCAAATATGGCACGATGTCCGCGCTGCCCAAAACGCTGCCATCAGTACAGCATACGCAGGTGTAGTCGCGGCCGAGGTCGACAAGGCCGCTCGCTCCTCGCTGGAGAATAGCAACTATTTTACTCACCGCCTCGGACACGGTTGGTATCCTTACTTCTTTCACCGACTATCTGCTGACTTGGAGACCCAGGAATTGGGCTAGAGGTTCACGAGGCTCCGTATTTGAAACGGAGGCAGCCAGTCCGTTCTCGAGACGGGTCATGCGTTTTCGGACGAACCAGGTAGGAGTTCCTCCGCAATGAAGTTTCGACCACTGAATACGTTGCTCCAGGTATCTACATCGAGGGGAAGGTAATTCAAGCATCATTTCTAACCCATTTGAGCAAAACTCTGACTTTCTTGCAGGTTGGAGTGCGGCTTGAGGATTGTTTCTATATTAGCGAAACAGGTTCACCCGTTTTTCTCACTGCTGAGATTGGAGGGCAGGCCAAGTCACCTTGGCGCCCGTAATTCGGTGAAGGTTGAGAGGGTGTTTAGCCGTATTATGGATATCATGTAATTTAATGATGTCAAGTGGACGAGGAGTGTATGACTGCGGTGGTCCCTAAAAGAGTGTGTGCATAGTTTATCTCTCCACTTTCTCATCTTCTGCCACCATCGTTTGCGCAAAATAGACGCCCAGCAGACAAATGCATATCATTGCCGCGACCCACATCGGATAACCGCCGAGCAGGTTGTTGTCAATAGAGAGCGCAAATACCGAGCTGGGGGGTGTCATTACGAGTCGAGCGGGGGGGATGAACCAAACCAACCTGACGAATGCGGGACTGAAACATCTCGAGACGCACATGGCGAATTGAACGAGCCCGTTGCACGCCCCCAGTGAGGAGTGACCGGGTGCATGGTCCCTTGTCATGATCATGTTCGTCCTGTGAAGATTATCAGCTTGATATAGCAGAGCCGAGAAAATACGAACGCATATGTCAGTGCAGCGACTCGGGACGACAACAAAACCACCGCGATAGCGAGCCAAAGAAGCCTGTTCGTCGCTGGGTCCATCAGCTGCGTGTCAGGGTCGTAACCACGCCGTGCGATGAGGTTGAGGAACGGCATCAGGAAGAAAGTGACTGGCCAGAGCGCCATCGCGGTGAGATATACTTTCGACGCCAAGAAGGCGCGCAACAAAATAGGCATGAGGAGAAGATGGAAGACAGCGAGGATGGCGCCGCTTATCGCGAGGGCGTAGCCGATTTGGTTGACCTGTGCCCCAGTTGATTGAAATGATAGCTCAAATCCAAAGTGAGGTACTGACGGAAAATGAGAGCCCCCCCTGCGCGATTGGCGTGTAGCAGAACAGCACGAAGACAACATCAAAGGCCGTTCCAATGAAGGCCAAGATGAATCCGGAGATGGTCAGTTTGCGTATCATCGGTATTTGAAGGAGCTCCATGGCACTGAGTTCGGGCGACTGTTCGTGTACGACAGCGGTGGTCGACGCGCCAGGACGTTTGCTGGGAAGCGTCTCCTCCAGACAGAAAAATGCGAGGACGAGACCTGCGACAACAAGTAACGCGCACACCTGGAGAGAATATTAGTTTGGTCTGAAAATCATAAAGATGACGTACCAAGTTTGGCATAAGATAAGGGTGAGCAAGAATGATGTCGTAGCCCCAAGATTCGGGGTATTTCGTGCCAAGGTTGGAGAACCAGCCACCGATGAGCGGGCCGATGGTACTGCCCAATGGCCCTGTTGAGAAGGTGAGACGAGAGTTGAGAAGAGACCAAGAGACGACCTACAAGCAAAGGCATATAATGGATACGCAACGGCTTGGTTGGTGGCGTCGGTAAGTTCCCCGAGTATCGCATGGTATACCGCGATGTTCCCCGCCAGGAGTCCGGCTGCAAGTCGACGTGAGTTGATTAATGCTGTACAACACAAACGAAAAAAACGTACCCAAGGCCCGAGCCACAATAATTTGAGTCAAGTTGGTACAGAAACCAAAGAGCAGAGTGACGATTGCAAGACCGGCTGAAACGGTAAGTACGATTGGCCGGCGGCCAACGCGATCTGGATGCAGGGATTAAGTTTGTGTTAGACTCTGGATATAGTAAGGTAGTACCAGACAGCTTCGCCCAGTAATAGCTGGTCAGAGTTTGAGACACCGCAAACGTCGATTCCTTGTTCAAAAACTAAGAGGAGAAACGGGAAGATGGAGGAGACCAACCACCAGGCCAGAGTAGAAGCCTATCTTGGAGATATCGTCGGTGACGTGCAGGAGAACGAGGTATTCGTTGATGTACGGGAAGAGCTGTGTGTATGCAACCGGCTCGGCGAGTCTCGCCAGGAAGATGGCTGCAAGCGGAGCTTTGGGGAGCGGAGTTTGTTTTTTGGCGGGCGATTGGGCCTCGACAGCAGCGCGGTCCAAAAGCGGGGTGGTTTCGTCAGAGGGATCGGGGTCAGAGTGGGGGTCCATTGGAGCTCAGAGTAGGGAGGGGGGGGAGAAATCTCGAGTTATAGGCGGTCAACTTGATAAGGCTTTTATATGTAACGGGACAGGAAGACGGTGAAAGGAAGTGCCGGAAGGAATGGAGGGTCGACGTGGTGCCATGGAGGGGAACCGAGCGGGGCTGCATCTCAAGGCCCGAATCTGAAGCTATCTGAAGGGTTGAATAATATGGAGGTAGCCGAGTAAGTACTAAGTAAGGCTGAATGACGGGTGGAATCAAGGTTGAATGCGGAGACGAATCGGGGCCACTGGCTTCGGTCGCCCGAACGCCCGAGTCGACAGAAATGCCGAGGTCCGACATATCGTACCGAATGTATCGGATGGCTGGCAGCCTGGCGTATTTCCTCGAGAGGTTGAATTTTCGTCTGCCCTGGTTCCTAGTCCAAGGCCTTAACTTTGACGAGTGGGGGAGTAACCCGACGGTACGCCGCTGAGGTGGAAGGGTTGAGAGAGGACTCTCCTACGCCAGTACTGAGTAACGCCAGAGCGCTCCTGTTGATGCAAAGCTGTTGGCAAACCTTGGCAAACATCAAGCCTGTCTTGTTCTCCACCACCCAACCACCCGCCCCAATACTCACTCAAAGTCCATCTCTTCTATCTCCCACATGCCTTTCACAAACGACAACCCCGTTCTCGTTGCTCCACGCCCAGTTCGGCTCAATACTCTCCTTACCCGTTCTCGAATGCTCTCTGGCCCGGACCATCTCGAGCGAGCCCGGTACACCGATGAAAACTCCGATATGGACGACCGCAAGATCTCCGAGTCCTCTGACAAAGATATCTCTTCCCAGCGCTCATCTCCGAGGTTGGTCCTCGCTATCTCAGCCTTAGTGTCCTCCTGCCACTCCCGCTCCCCTAGACTCCTTCCCATTCCTTTCTCGTTCTTATTCCTTTACGTTTCAGGTCGGGTCTTCCATCCGAGGCCCTCGAAGAATTCCTGTCCATCCTGAGACCCTCGTTCTTCCCACCCGCCTCGCCCGTCCTTATCACCCGCCGTCAGGGCGCAGTCTCCCTCCCGACCTTCCATGAGCGCTCGTATTCTCTCAAGGGTCGGGGGTTGCTCCAGCCAAAGAACGACATGGTCGACGAGTTGGAGACTTCTCGCTCCACTCAGCCCAGCCGTAACACCACCGAGACGCCCGACGCAGAAGGAGACGAGTTTGACCCTAACACCCTTCCTATCCGCTGGTTTTCCTCTACCGTTCTCTGTACGTCACACTCTCATCGTCCTCGAGTTATTTACGAAATTCTTGCAGCCTCGCCCATCTCCCGCATGCACACCCGCAATCCATTCGGCCAGCGTCACCTATCCCCCGGCCCAGTGTCGCCCATCTCCCTCTCCCCCGCGGCGATTCCTCTTCCCCTCAGCCCCACCCCCGAAGAAATGATCGAAATTGAAATCTCGTAGACTGGCGAGTGGACATTCTCTCGCAATGTATGTTAGTTACCCTGCTCCTCCATCTCACCTGCCATTCATGTATCGAATTTTTACCACCAATGTTTCGGGACGTACCCTGCTGCTCATATCTATACATCCTACATCTTTTATTGGGTCTTGGAACCCCGTGGATATACCTTACTTCATAACTAGTCGGGTCTTCTGGTTTTATCTTCTTTCCTCTTCTTTACTGTATTTATTGTAGCCTTTTCCCCCAAAACCTGGATGCTTATTCCAGACAATTGTACACCATTTTTACCCTTTCGACAAGCGTAGGCGACGTTTCGCATGCACTGGATGATGTCGATCGACGTTGTTTGAACGTGATTGGAAGACGACCTTGCCCGAGCCTTGCATCGTCCTCAAGGCCTTATTTAATCGACACACGCCGTAAAGGGCGTGGTCCCTCTTCGTACCAATGTCCGACCGTGTCCCGCGACACTCTACCGACCAAGGCGAGCTGAGCTTTCTCAGCCTAACTCCCGATAAACTAAGCAACTCTGCGACTTGTAGAGTCGGCGCCGCTGCTTCGTGAAGATACAGAGGATGATGGGCATGGCGAATACGCCAGCACGCACCAGCCAACCCTCGCCGAACGCATAAATCTCATTGCGCAAGAACCCTTGACCCCCTTGACCCAGGTTCTGCTCTTCGTCGCTCTGGTTTTGCTACTCCTTAGCTCGGTACGCCTACAACGCAAGCCGCTCTATACGTTTGACTAAAGAGGGCGTGGTGACCAGGTCTTTATTGGCCTGTTTGCTGGTGAATACACCAAGTTGAAACAACGTGAACACGATACACCCTCCAGGCCTGGTCCAACCGTCACAGTTACTTCCACCGCGATTGTTACTAGGACGGCGGCCCCACCCGGTCCCACTCCTCCCGCTGAGAATGCCTGCCTCACTACAGAATGCATAAAACTCTCCGCCTCAATTCTCTCTTCGCTGGATGAGACCCAGGACCCCTGCGAAAATTTCTTCGAATTTGCGAGTGCGTTCGATCTTTATATGCTATTTGCCTTTGCTGACGTGCACAGATGGCGGTTGGATTGCCGCCCATCCGCTACCCGCAGACAAGGGCAGTTTCGGACAGTTTGAGGCTCTCTCGCAGGACAACAAGCGAGTTATCCAGCACTTCCTCGAGACTCCTTCCGCGACCTCCTCTTTCACCACTTCAAGTGATGAACTCCTCCTCCAGAAGCTCCGCGGGTTTTACTCGTCGTGTCTCAACGAGAACAGATTGGATGAAATTGGCGCAGAGCCTTTGATTCATTTTGTCCGAACGGTACAGAAGCTGTTCAGGCAGGATACTCTCGAAGTCACGACAGGGATGATGGGCGAGGGCAAAACGAAGGGTCTCACCGCTGCCATGGCGTTCCTTCATTCTCGAGGTGAGCTGTCCGTTGTTAGTACTTGATCAGCAATTAATTCTGCTAGGCGTCGACGCACTGTTTTCATTCCAGGTCGAGGGCGACGTCGGTTTCGATCCAAATTTTATGACCCTTTGGTTCGACCAAGCGTCCCTCGGTCTTCCTTCCAAGGAATACTATGAAGAAGACTCCATTGTGACAATTTACCAGGACGTAGTCGAACGCCTTCTTTACACCCTCTCGGAGGAAGAAGAAAAGCTGCAGCGCAAACCGCCGACCCCGACTCTGGTCAATAACGCGGAAGTATGGCCCTCGTGGCCCTGGCCTCCGTGGGACGGTCCTGATGATGACGAAGGAGAGAAGCCCAACCGCACCGAAACCGCGCACAAACTGGCCAAACAGGTCGTCAAATTCGAGTCCCGCATCGCCAACGTCACCCTGGACGCGGACGCATATCAAGACCCCTTTGCGACGTACAACCGCCTCCCGCTCTCCAACCTCACTGCCTCGCTTTCCCAGATAAATTTCCCCGAGTACTTTGCGACCTTCGCCCCGCGTAACTTCCCTGAGAACGTCGTCATCGCGTCCCCTGCCTACCCCGTATCCGTATCTGAGATCCTGAGCGAGACGGACGCGGAGGTGATTGAGGCATACCTCGTCGTCCGGGCCGCACTAGCGCTGTCCCCGAACTTGGGGATGGCGACGGAGGCGTGGAAGGCGCAGCGCACGTTGCTGGAGACGTTGACCGGCATCAAGAAGGGCGCAGGTAGGGGATCGCGCGGAGTATTGCGTTGGCAAGGTGGAGGCAAGTCTTGGCTTTGCTGCCGGAAGGTACTTTGTCAATGAGACGTTTGGTGGGGACTCGAGGGAGAAGGGGACGAAAGTCATCACGGGTAATTGATCCCATGTTTCCTACTGCGCTGGGATCTCATTGCGCGTCAGATATCGTCGACGCTTTCAAAGCCTCGCTTCCCAATGTTCCGTGGTTGGACAAGACTTCGGCCGACGCCGCTTCTGAGAAGGTGGCTCTTTCATTTTTCGAGCAAAAATGATGCAGTGCTTACCTTCAACAGGCCGATGCTCTTCGTGTGAAAGTCGGATACCCGACATCCCCCAATACGCGCGATCCGGCGGCCATTCTGAGGTACTACAGCACCGTCAAGATCAACGAGGATACCTACTTCGACAACATTCTTTCCGCCTCGTAACACCAGCTCCTTCTCCCGCATGAACCCCACTAATGCAAAACCAGCGCAAGCGATTCGTTCAAGACTTGGTTGAAGCTAGGTAGCCGACGCAATCTCGATGAATGGGAAATGTGGTTCGTTTGTTGTTTAACTTTCCCCTCTTTCCCTCTTTATCTCCGTCCAGGCCGTCCATGGTGAACGCGTACTTCAATCCCCCGGCGAATGAGGTAATCTTTTTCATGTTCGTGCCAACGCATGGATGTCGCTGACATAGTATGAATTCAGATCGTGTTCCCTGCTGGCATCCTCCAGCCACCGTTCTTCTCGCATGACTGGTGCGCAGCGAAAACTCGTGTAATTAAGTATCTCCTGATTTGTGGCTGTTCCAGGCCCTCGTATCTCTCGTACGGCGCGTTCGGGCAGGTCGCTGCCCATGAGCTGACTGTATGTCTTCGGCGCAGAGTTTATCGTATCCGAGCTGATTGATTTCCCTTTGCAGCACGCCTTTGACTCCGCGGGGCGGCTGTACAACCAAGACGGGAAGCTTGAAAATTGGTGGACCAATGCCAGCAACGCTGGGTTCCAGCTCAAGCAAGAATGTATTGAGGCGCAGTACTCTGGTGGGTAGAGATATCCTCTCGCGCATCCAACTCTGACCAAAACTTAGCGTACACCGTACCTGACGGGAAAGGTGGTGAAATTCATGTCAACGTATGTTCGCTTCGGCTCTCCCTCTAACCAGATCGTTGATTGTATTCCAGGGCAATTTGTGAGCTTGATCAGACCTGACTCGTGGAACGTGACTGACATCATACTGAACAGGACGTCTGGTGAAAATATTGGCGATACGGGTCTGATCCAAGCGTACCGTGCTTGGAAAGCCCAGTACTCCGATTCATTTATGGCTGGTAATGAGTACCTTCTGCCTGGCCTCAAATATTCCCGGTACTTTCCTATCTTTCTGCGGTGACGTACATAACTAATGCGTCGTTTATCTGATAGGGAACAACTGTTCTTCATCGCCTTCGGTCGCATCTGGGGCAACACCATGAAAACGGCGGCGCAAGTGCAGCGTGTGCGGACAGACCCGCATTCGCCGAATATTTTCCGAGTGGATGGCACGCTATCTAATACGCCGGAATTTGCGGAGGCGTTCAAGTGCGCCAAGGGTGCCAGGTTAAATCCTCCGATGGAGAAGAGGTGCTTGTTCTGGTCATAAGTTATGGTTCTGGTAGTATGTACCATCGGAGTTGGATATAACCGGACAATATATCATATCCGAGTGCATTTTGTGTCGGGGTAGGCTCGTTTAGAGTGAAGTTCCAGATCCGCGTACTCGACAGTATCCTTCATAATACACCTTTCGTGCTGGGTACATCGTCGCCCCCGGTTTTCTCAATGGCCTGGCGGATTGCCAGTGCGAGTGCCTTGAACGCGGATTCAGAGCTGCAAGTAAGTTTGAGTATTTCGAATGTGCAAGCAATTGAAACAAGAACCGGTGGTGGTCGTTCTCGCCGCGTAAAACGTCGACATGCAGGGTTACTCCAGACGCGATAGCAAAGGAGTAGAAAATGTGGGGAATCATCTCGGTCGACAGGTCACCTATTTTTTCTCGCTTCAGTCCCAAATCTGTAACGCAGTAGGGTCGAGAGCAGATATCGATGACCGCCCTCGAGAGCGCCTTCAGACAGATAATATAAGCGGGGGTAGATAGCACTTTGCAATAAAAACCTCGTCAAGGGGAGCGAAGCCGGTGCCATACCGGCGGATACCACGGACCTCACCCAGAGCCTCTTTGAAGGCCGTACCAAGAGCAATTGCGCTATCCTGTGAATACGCGTAGGGATTATTGGCCACCCGCTTTCGGCAAGCTCTGGCGATAACTTATCTGCGGTGTGGTGGTCATCGATCCACAAGTCGCCTTTGCACTTCATTGTCAGGGACATGCCGCCGTGCTTTGCGAGCGCGGTGTACATCTTGAAGAGATTCAAAAAACGAGCCCCAACGCGCTCTCCAAACCTACATGATCGAGAAAGCCAATTCCTGTTGAGACATCGATAGTTTGGGCGACCCCGGAGCCAGGCGCGCAGTCGAGGTTGAGAGTAACATCGATCTGAGTCTCGTTGGTCTTGCGGGAAATTGTTGCCTGCCTGGCCATGGTCGTTGAATGCAAAGGCCGTTGAGCAACAAACGGTCACGCTACCGCTCATGGCTTGCGCCGCTCTCATTCGGCAGAGGTCGCTTTATGCCGCCCTTCGTCCGCGCGCCGCCTGTGTGTCTCCCTTATGCCCCTCCTCCCGCCGCCACTTTTTGTCCTGGTTTCGCAAGCGTTCAGCTCCGCTGCGCCGAGAGCCGGTTCCGCTATTGACGCAGGACAATCTTTTCCATCCCTTTTCAAAATCTCCGTTTCCCATGCTGCGCGCGCGCGCCGAGGCTATAAAGAAGATAGCCCCTTGTCCAGTGTGCACAACTGCACATGAGCAGGGACATCCTCACGTCGAACTGAAAAATGTGGCCTTCGAGTGTCCAGATTGCGGATGGCCCACTCATTGCTCGGAGGAGCACTGGAGGGAAGACGAAGAGCACCAAAAGTACTGCCTGCGCCTGCGAGAGTCCAACGAGGACGAGCATGATTTACGGAGTGGCCGGAGGATGTTTGAGTTTGAGTTGCCTGGTATGTCCTTTCTAACGGGATAGCGACTGTACCCAACGCGCCGCAGGACCACAGGGATACGAAGAAACGATCTCCTTCTCAAACTGGGATGTCTTCTGGTATACGCGAGGGTTCATGTCGATGGACACTGAACGCTCGCGTCGACTGGCTAGCAAACTTCTCAGTTACCCAATTACTATCGGGGGTGCCCTCCACCAGTACAGCCCGCTAATGTTGAGTAACCAACGGTTGACCCCCGAAGGCAGTCGCTCTTTGGCTGGTACGCATTGGCATTTCAAGAGTTTTGCGCGTGTGGTTTAACACTTTCTTCCAAAGCGCTCCGAACAACTCTGCATGTTCCCCTAGGCGCACCAGAAACGGGTGAGGCTCAGGTCGGAAAGCCTCAGGTCCGGATCTTCATTCTTGGTGCTCGAGCCGAGTCGTCCCTCCCGGTCAACGTATGGGAGCAGCTGTGCTTGCTTTTCCCAGCAGCGCAATTACACATATTCTTCATCGGGCCGCAAGTTTCCCTTCCGAAACCTGATACACCCCCTCCGCCCCCGCCGCAATCCGAAGCACCCTCTGCGCTTTCCGACGCGACCTCCAAAGCCGCGTCATCTGCCCCGCCTTCCCAGCCTAATTCTGCTGCTCAGCCTCTAGATACGGCCCTCCAGACCGCAGATACGACTCCACCGGTCCCGTCGTCTCCTCCCGCACTTACATACATCGAAAGAAAGAAAGAAATCCGAACCACGCATGCCGAAAAAGTGAAAGAGCTCCAAAACCGAACCGAGTATCTTCCAAACGTCTACAAGCCTCCGCCTCCAGTGGACATCTCGCGCGAGAAATACACTCGAAATGCAATCAACCGATACGGGGTTCCATCATACACCACCCCTTACACCAAAGAACTAACCGTAACCGGCATGCGCACAAACTACATTGACGTCCACCACCACTTCTCGGAGACGCTCGACCCCTACAGCGACGCGTTCTTCTTCTTCTCTCCTGGCTTCGGTTTCCCGTCCGAGAACTCGTTCGCAGAGGACGGCATAACGCCCCTCCCGCAGATCGCGTCCCCAACGGAGTGGGGCCCTGTCCTGCCTGCCATCCTCGAATCCAAGTGTCCTATATTCGTCACCGGCTTCTCACCAGCCGACGTCGAGCGGGACGTGCGCTCGCTTTCCGAGGCGCCCGACGTCGCTGGACAGTTCGAGTGGGTTGTGATGCCCGGCCCGAATACCTTCAGCAGCGAGAAGTGGGAGATTTCGGACTTTGATCCACGAGTGATGATCAAGGCAAATTGGGGGATTTGGGCGATCAGAGGAAGGAGTAAGGATATACAGGAGCGGAGTATGCTCGATGGGTTGTTACCGTGGCGGCAATAGTCGTTACACCCACAAACCTACAATCAATTGTAATGCAGGAGAGAAACCGCCTGCTGGTTGTCTTTGTTTCCTTCTCGGTCTGGGTTGCGATTTCATGACGAACTGAGAAAGAGGCCACACTCAAGACTTTGGTTGCGACAGCACATACATGAGGTCGAAGAGCCGCAAAACGAGAGCACATTCGAATGAGATCTCGACAAAGGATGAGCGCTGAGCGACGGCGGGTCAATAATGGGACGGAAATTTTGAAAGAGTAGTGTGTGGTATCCACCATGACCCGACAGCAAAGAACTAACAAGGAGCCACTTCTTACCCGCCACCGACCACGATATCCACTAAGGGCGGAATATACTCGATCCCCAACACCCCGCTGCGCGCCTTCTCCAAATGCGTATCTGCAACTTTCCGTCTCGCCTCGACCGCTCCAAGCTCAAGCGTAGCGCAGTCGAGCTCCGCGAGCGCACGGCGCGCGGCCTTGTCGAGCGCGGGGAGCTGTTGGCGCAGTACAAGGCGGTGCGCAACGGAGCTACGGTGGTGGGCGACAACCTAGGTAAAAGTCAGCCAGGAATATGTTGGGGCGGGAAACAAAGGAAGAACAAACCTCAGCACGGTCCGGATCCCGCTCGTTCCACGGTGGAATGACTGGCAGTTTCGGCTTCACCACCTCGGGTTCCGGCAGCGGCGCAGGAGGGATAACACGCGGCGGGGGAAGGGACTCCATGGCAGGCGTTGTCGGCGTCGGGGGCGCGCCAAGCCGAAGTGGATGCAGATGGCGGGTACGTGGAGGCCCCCGGCCCACTTGGGTACGCCGAAGCAGGTCCGGTGGGGTACGTCGACGCGCCAGGCCCACCCGGATACGTCGACCCCCCGCCAGAAAAGCTCGCCGCTTGCGACGGCAGCCCCCGCCTCCCACGCCCACCACGAGGGAAACGCGGTGGCGGGTTTGCGTTGGGCGCTGCGTTCAAGTTTGGGTTGGCGTTGCCGTGTTCGCGATCACTTCGCGGTCCACGGGGCGGGGAACGGGAGCCGGCTCGTCGCTGGTAAATTGTCCCTCGGGCAGGCGGGCCCCCACCGCGGTTTCGTGGATGGCGCGGAGGAGATCGCATCGATGTGGATACCGGGGAATCTGCCGCGGGCCCCGTCGGAGGCGGTTTCTGTTCCACCACGGGGGATCGCTGGTATGACATCGGCGGGGATGGTACTTTTGCTGATTCTTCCTTCACCGTTGGCTTCACGTCGTCCATTTTGACATCAACCTCCATTTTCGGGGGGAGAGGATCCCGCGCCGGCGGCTGGTACTTGACAGCGCGGGGCTCGGTATTGGGAAGGACAGGCGGCGCCGAGGGCGGAGGCGTGCGAACACGAGGATGTGTGGGGGTTGCTCTGCGAGGCGGAGGACTGAAGCGGCGCGGGGGAGGACTGAATCGGCGCGGGGGAGGACTTGCTCGGCGTGGTGAAGGACTGACTCTACGCGGAGGAGGACTGACTCTACGCGGTGACGGACTAGCTCTGCGAGGTGGAGGTGGTGGGGGTGGCATCGGCTCATCCTCGACTATCAAACCAGGCTCATCGTCGTCTTGCATCTTCGAGGCGGGCAAGCGTGCCGGTGAGCGACGGGCGGGGCTGGCACGAAGACTTCGCGGACGCGAGGGGGGAAGTCTGCCGCGACGAGAGGGCGAAGGGGAGCGGGGAGCACCTGCAATGGAGTGGTTGCCGAGTTTGATGCGTTTTGCGGAGTGGGAGAGCGGGGGGCTGCGACTGCGCGGACGGGGAGGAGTCAAGGGTCGTCGGGGTGGGGATGGACGTCGCCTGGGAGGAGATCTGGAACGTCTGAAGACGGGAGAACGCGGTCGGGCGAATCTGTCTATCGAGGGCATGAGTGAGACGCGACGCGCCGAAATACCGATTTGTATACATACCGGGTAAACGGGGTGGCGAGGGTGGGAGTCTGTCATCCCAGCGAGGAGGAGGGTAGCGGTCTGCTCGCTCGAATGCACGGTCTCTGATATCGAAATGTGGTGGTGGCGGACGTCTGTCTCGTTCGAAAGGTGGCTCGGGAGAACGGCGTAGTGGCGGCGGAGGTGGACGCCCGCGGTCGGGGCTGCGGTCTCTGCGGTCTGGCCAGCCTCTGTCTCTGCCACGGTCGAATTCGGGCCTTCTGCCGCTGAAAGCGCGTTCGCGTTCGTAGGCCGGGACATACGAGTCCATGGGTGGGGGTCCACCACGACTTCCACGCGCTGGCTCGATGCGGTCGAGGAGGCGGCGAGGGGGGTCAGGCATAGGGCGAGCTCGACGCGGTGAGTGGTCGTCTCTGGACCGCGAAGGAGATCCTCCAGGACGGGGAGGTAAATGCGACATGACTGTCAGAAGCGCAGAGTCGGTGTTTGGCAGCGGCCTGACGGGCAAACTTCATTTATTCTACTTTTTATGTTCTACGCCGAGTTCCCGTTCCTCCAGCCACTTGCGTACCTCTTTCTTGTTCACCAAACCAACAACACGCATCTTCTCCTCCTCACTCCGCGGGCGATACAACCGCATAATGTGCCCACAGACGCTCCAGACGTCCTCCCAGGCCGCATCGAACAACTCCCACCAGCAGTGTGGCGGCGTCGATGGCAGAGAAATGCCCAGGTGACGCGTCGTGAGCAGTATGGCCGCGCTCACTATCATGGGTACAGGGTACAGCGCATATACTGGCGTTTGGAGTCTGCCGCGGCCAGTTCTATGAGTTACATTACAGCGGGTATGAAAGAGTCTACGCACGCGTCATTAAGGTACCCCCACGCGCGCGAACACGCATCCTCCTGCACAGTGAGGCCCAGAACGCGCAGGTAGTTGATGAGCGAGCCGTACGGCAGCACGACATGCACGTTGAACCCCAAGCCGTTTGAGGATCTGCATCTCCGATACCACCAGCGTGTCTTTGAGCTCGTAGAAGGTTGACCCAAAATACGACATCACAGCATATTTGAATTTGGTTTCACCACTCGAGTGGGTGAGAGAATGCGTGGCGCGCTGGAGGAGGAGGTCGTACACGTTGATGAGGTCGCGCATGCGCAGCGGGCACTCCTCGAGTTTGGACGCGAGATATAGCGCACCCATACCGATATCCTGTGTCGTGGCGTGTCAGTAATATGTGCAATGAAGTAAATGCAGAATCGCCAACCCCGATGCCAAACTGCTTCATAGAGGTAACGAACCAGAACCGATGAAACAGAATCTGAGCAGTGGCCACGGCTACCTGTTTCCTGTCCTCGGAGATTCTCAGCGCGCTGCGGGTGAACGGCGGAGTGGTACATACTGCCTCAGCAGAATCCCGGCTTGGTGAATGAGCTTGCAGCCATACGCCCGGAGATCATCCTCAAGGTCCTGCGGTATGCCGTCCTCGCGGGAGGGTGTCCGCTCGATCTGCGCCAAAGTAGCGAGTGGGATACAGCTGCCGTGGACATGAACGCGAAGGTGAGTATGTTGCCTCTTGTGGTTTTCGGCAGGGCTTCTGCTTATATAAGGATGGTCTCTCGATTTTCGCCGGAAGTTTCATCTTGGCCCTCTACAAGTTCAAGAAAAAATACACGTATTCAAGATAGAGTATACAAGAACAGCAAGATCGTAATTACTTATTTCCTGCGCGCTTCCACAATCTTTTGGGACGGTGACGCTTCTGTCGGACGCTCATAAGCCTTGCAAACGTGACAAATTATCCAGCCGGGGGTCAGGACGCTGCGGTTCCACCTTCCACGCCACTGACTCTCCGCCGTTCCACAGTTCGAGCAGCAGCCTTTGGGAGGGTGCAGACGGGCGCGTTTGATCACCGAGGGCGGCCGATGCTCGTTATGCCCGAGCTCGTACTGTTTACACGCCCTGCACAACGTCCAATCAAGTTCTAGCACACTGTCGCCCCAGCCCCGAGTCGCCGTCGTGCTCTGACAGTTGGAGCAGACTCTCCGAGCTGCAGTCGACGGCTCTGCGCTGATTGTAGGTACTGGTGGGACGTCCGCAGTGGAAGTTCGGTGTCGCTCTCGCCTGATGCGACCCCTACGCTGTTGGATCGCAGCTTTGCTGAGGGGCCGAGCGAAACCGTTGGCGAAATAGTAGGCCGCGCATCTGTGCTTCGCGTCAGCCAAACTGAAGAACGAGTATGAACAGGGCACGAAACTCATCGCATAGTGTCTTCCCATCGCCATCCGTCGACGATTTAACCCCTTTCCTCTCTCCGCAATTATCACACTTGGTCAATCGCCACGACTTGCGTTGATTTAACGATTCAGGCCGAGTCGTTCCGGTCCTTCTTTCATAGGCGTCGCACGCTTGGCATCTATTCAAAGACGCTTTAACGAGAACTTTGGACAGGACAAAGCCAAAACTCACAATTTAACTCTGGGCAGTAGGATGCTGGTATGCCAAATGCTATCAGCGCTAGGTTTTCCTTCGACAATTCCCGCATTCTGTTACAGTTTGTGATTGGAGCCGTTCTTCTGCACGTCGGATGAGGGATAAAGGTCGACATTTAGAGTATTTCCTCTCGTAGGCATAACAAGTGCTGCAGACTTTATGCCCAATTAGAAGCGCACTGCGAAGCCATTCATTTTTGGAACTTGTATGACTTCCACAGTTCCCGCACTCTGGGTCAACTGTGCGACGTGGTTGTTGAACTAGCTCTAAAGGACGGCATTTCGCGTGACGTCGCTCATAATGGTCGCAAGCAGAGCAACTATCAGAGCGGTGATTAGATAGATCGTATGTTTCAGTGAGAAAAACCCACATGTTAGCACTGTCCAAGATCTTGCTAGTATGCCAGCCGTTGGTCGTTTGAACACTAGCACAGTTTGCGCACTGGATGACCGCCGATGAATCTGCGCGCGCTCGGGCGCGTTCAGCGAGGGACGTGGGACGGCTCTTGCAGTATTTGTTCTCATATCGGTAGCACGGGCGACATACTGGGACGAGCAGCAGCTTGCTACGAGACCAGCGACTTGACTGAGTCGTACCGCAATTTCCGCAGTTAGAGGAGGAGGAAGGAGGGGTCAGAAAGTTGTCGTCCTGTAACATCGACGAGGATCCACTACCGATGCCGTGTGCAGTCGAAGGGGTGTCACTATCGAGCCTGCGGCGCTTGGATGTGCGGCGAACCATACTGTCCAGCTCTGGGAGAGGGTCGGATCGGATGAGAATAGGAATATCGCGGTCTCCGGTGCTCAATACTGGCCGCCTGCCATTCGGCTCGAGTAGGTTTTTTGTTCCTGGTTCAACGACAGTTCTGCGAGAGCGCCGAGGCAGCACACGGAGTACTCGCAAGCCTCCGCCAGGTGAAGCATTGGTGAAAAGCGCCTCATCTGAATGGTTATCCGACCCATCGGCGTTGCCCATAGCTAGGAAGATCTGATAAGTCGTGCTATGATGATAATTTCACCACGAAGGCGTACTGCACCCAAGTTTCATCCGACTGGCATTGAAAGTGTGCGAAGAAAAGAACAACAGTCACGGCAGGTCGAGGTGTAATTTACGGACGGCGTTAATGCCGCCCTGACACCCCAAGTGGACAGTGTCAGAATCGTGAGTGAGGGGTTGGTATCTGGAGTCTACAGCCAGGTACTGTTGCGGCAAAGACTGGGGAAGAGGGAACTGAGAAAGGGCAGTACCCGAAAGGAGATGCATCAAACTTGTAGTACCAAACAGACACTCATATCGCGTCCTCGTCGCGTCCTGGGCCGTCCGCGGAGGTAAATCGAGATAATCTGTTATGTCTTTGAACTCGAGAATCCAAAACGAGTTTGCCTCCCAAGACAGTCAAGGCCTTGGAGAAAACCCAGTCAACACAAGAAATTTTCGCTCGGGTCTAGGCCTGGCCCGGGCCTACAACATCCGTTTAGTATCTGTCTCTGTCTACGAGACACTAGCTTGGGGCACAGACAACGGAAAGAAAAGAGGATGCGCCTTGCGAACTGCAAGTAGAGGATTTTCCTTGATCGAATTTGCGACATACAAGGAAGTCGGGTTCCAGTACGACCTGGTGATCGCGCACTCGACAGCGCCCGCGCACAGGGACCTTTACACGACCTCGACCGGGCATTCTTATTTTATGTGTCCGTCGCTTCTTGCTGCTGCAGCCGGGCGCCGTCGGTTATACGAACTGTACAGTACAATGTGCGGTCCGCCGATTAATTACTTTGGTATCGGTGTGCACTCCATGTGCGTCCGTTTTGGGTCCATAGGCAGAGCACAGAAGAAGCCCAGATTCTGTGGAGCGTGAGCCTTCAGTCGTCAGATGCGTGCGCGCATCCGGAGCGCACCTGCATTGCCTCGAATAAGCGTTTGGATTGCATTTGTATCTGCGCAAAATATCAGATTACGCCGTGCGCTACACTGTTTCACGCACAGTAATGCACTCCCGAGCTCGGTTGGACCCTTCAGGCTCGCGACATATTTCCGACTGGGCGGCGCCGCGTTCGCTGTCAAATGTGTAGCGCGACATGGGGGCGCGCTGAGACGAGTCAGAGATATGCGCATGGCCGCTGCATACGCGACGCACCGCGACGAAGCTTTTCAGTACATCGTCCGCGCTGGGAGCCGGAGCCATGGTTGAGGTTCACGGAAGAGGCGCGTATGCTGACTAAGTGCGCGTCATCGGCAAGCTCCGAGTCGACTTCGGTGTTGGCAAATACAAGAGACTCGTTAAGTTTAATAGAGTACACAGTACAGTGCTTTTGGTTTCCCCTTATGTACCCCACAGTGGACTTCTGTTTCACATATTTACCATCCGCGGTCCGCGAGACGGACCACCTTTGAGGTTCGCGTCACTGTTCAAGTATCAACACAAGAGATCTGAATGAGAACATAGACCAACGCGTACATCGTGAGCCCGACCATAGCAGGGCCTAAGTTCTCAGAGACCTGTATGGACTCGGCGTTAGTAGGGCAAACTTTACCGCAAGGAATAGATTTACCTCGGCAAGTATCTTAGGGTTGTTAAAGTGGGTTACAGCCTGTACAATTGCGCGCGCCCGCTTGGCCGCATCGCCAGCCTGAAAGTCAAGGGTCAGAATAATGTTCAATCAGTCGCAGGTCTCCGATCTTGCCTTGAAAATTCCCGACCCAACAAACACTGAAACAAAAGATCCGAGTGTGAGCGCTGTCCAGATAACGTCTTGTTTCGAGAAACGGACACACCTCCGTCGCATCCGAGTTGCATCATCATCGCGGCATCAGCTAGCACAGATGTCGGTTAATCCTGACCCACAAAGATCAAGTGAATGGACCAACCTGGGGTAGCGATCCCGCCCGCGGCGAAATTGACGACCGGAAGGCGTTTCAGACGCGCCGTTTCCTTGAGCAGATGGAACGGGGCTAGTGCTCGCGTATGAGCACGGGCGCGTGCACACGAAAAGGGTAATAAACCGGCCTTGGATTTCCTTTGCATAAAGATACAGCTCTTCCTCGGTCATGATACTCGCCTTGCGGATCTCCATGTTGACCGCGCGCTCGTGGCGGACCGCCTCGACGACGTTACCCGTCCCCGCCTCACCCTTGGTGCGGATGAACGCCGCGCCCTCGGAAATGCGGCGCAGCGCCTCACCAAGGTTCCGCGCGCCGCACACGAACGGAATCTTGAAGTTGTGCTTGTTGATGTGGTGCTCATCATCTGCCGGGGTGAGCACCTCGCTCTCGTCGATGTAGTCGACGCCAATGGCCTGCAGTATCTGCGCCTCGACAAAGTGGCCGATGCGCACCTTGTTCAGACCGCGGTCGGTGAATTGATCTACTAGGCGCGTCAATTCGCGACGCGCACCTTTGCCATGACCGGAATTGTGACCGCGTCGCAGATCTGCTTGATCATGTGGGGGTCGCTCTAGTATCGCGCTAAAGGCATCGTTGAATCTTTGTTCGGTGAGCGACTTACCATCCGGGCGACCCCACCGTCGGCTCTTATATCGGCAGGGACTCGCTCCAGGGCCATGACCGCGCACGCGCCTGCTTCCTCGGCGATGCGAGCCTGTTCCACATTGACTACGTCCATAATCACAGCCACCTTTGAGCATCTGTGCGAGACCTGATTTGACCTAGATCAGTGGGTAGATGAGCGCCTGAAACGGTGGAGGATGCGTGGAATAATACGCCAAATGTCCCGAGACTGCTGCCCCCGCCTTCACGCTGGGCAGAACGCGTGGGGGCGCCTCCATTGGGGGGATTCGCAGCAACGGCAGCTGAGGGGGTAGGTCATTCTGGAGGTGGCTCGAGTCAAGAATCCCGAATAGGCAGTCGGATCAGTTTACGTTGCTTTCCACCTGAGGCTCTCTCCAAACAACCACAGCCTTCAACTTGACTTCGTCTTTCTGTGTCTTGAACCTGCCCTCAACCAACTGTGGAATCCACCTCGCTGTGCTGCACTGTGCTCGACGGCTGTCTTCTTACGTATCTGCGTACCGGGATTAGGCGACTCAATATTTCGGGCTCATCTCGGGTGTCCGTCTCGCCGTCGTGAGAGGTTTACTGGTCCGAACCTCACTTGGCAAAATTATCCTCTATGGTGGCCACCCTTAAGACGTACACGCACTCGCTTTTCTGCCCCAAACCGCATGTACTTGGCTATCGATAACGTTGCCCGAGAACGCAGAGCAAGCCGCGGCAGGGACAACATTAAAACGATAATCATCAAAGAACGACACGAAACTTGGTTCAGGCTTCAGGGTTGACGCCAGAGAAGATACCTCACCGCTCCTCGCGAACAGAGATCGGCGGTCGCTCCGAGTTGACGTGGATATGCAGGCAGGTAGGGAGGTTGCAGCAGCCTGATTGAGCCGCCCGAGTACTCCACGTCCAAGGCCCGGGACAGCAGGCAGACCAACTGGACAGCAACATACATGCATACCATACGCAGGTTCGAAGTCTCCGCGTCTGCGTCGGGGTCGGATTTAGAAGTAGTCTTACTCGAGCCCGAGTGTGCGCGATGCCCGCGATAGTGGTGATTCTTCATTCATGAATGCTGTAGCAGTCATAACCTATGCTAGCGAATGGCATTTATTTACCAGGAAACGGCGTCGAACGGCGAACCCACACGGTCAACACGGGGAAAGGTAATATCAGGGGTTGTTTTACTAGTTTTGAACCTTGCGCAATGGCAAACTCGGAGCCCGCACACGAGATGCCCATTTGTCCCTATCAGCCGGCCTTCTCCACTACTCCACATAGTTTTCTCGAAGAATATGCGGGGGGCCGGGGCTGGTTACCCACACAGGATACCCACACAATCTATTGGACCCTGTATCATGGAGAAAGCGCATCATCAAGGTAATTCCTTGGAGACAACCGCGTACTCGCTGTTTAAAGCGGGGGTGGATACCCATGTCGGATCTCGCATGCGCACGGCGTCGGAAGCACGCACAGAGGAGAATTTTTAGTGGACTGGTGAAATAGAATTGGATACAATGAATGACATGACACCAAGCGGGCGATAGATATGCACATGAACGATGCCAATGTCCGCATATATGGTTTGCCAACCGGGAAATCGTACATACATATCTAAAGATACGTGTCAGGGCGGGGCGACTCGAATCAGACGACCCCGCGGGAGCAGAGGCCCGGAAAGCGTCCGGACGCCGTGTGCTTTCCTTGTGGCCGGAGACTATGCGCGTGTGGGGCGGCGATAGCAGGCACGCAGCAATCCGAGGGCAACAGGAGATGCAAGAAGGCAGGCAATAGACGCCGTGCAATCATATGTACAAGACTTGAAGCTAAGAGGGCCGAATTAGGTAAAAGTACAAGGCAAACGACGGGGAAGCAAGACATACCGATTCAGGAAGCGCAGCAGGGTTATCTGCGGAGCTGGTAGGGCAGTGTGCGAGTTGAACTACGGGTTCGGGGACCCGTGTGGGAGGGGGCTGCGTGGACCGGGGCATTGAAACGGCGTTTCTGCGGGCGTGCAGCGTCTTCCTCGCGGTCACCGGTGCGCTTACGCTTGACAGCAGCAGCTGCGCGGCGGGTGTATGGGGGGTGCGACAGATCCTCGTCAATGTCTGGCAGCTCGAACTGAAGAAATGTAGGGCTGTGGTACGGCAGAGGGATGGGGGCGACCAAGGCGCGTTGCAGACGACATGGGTGGCTGGGGGCGGGGGTGTGCTCGCGGTAGACGACGAGGTGAACGACGAGCAGGTCTCTGTGGGAGACGGGGGTTCTTGGGACACAATTAACATGGGAATCGGTGTCAGGTATGAGAGAGACTGACGATCTGGATAGAAGGGAGCATAGGAGGGGCCGAGGAGAGTGTACCAGGGCTCAAGAGTAGGACGAGACTGCGGCCAGCACATATAGGGACGGTCTGGAGAGGCAAAGGAACGAAGGGGGAGGGGGAGATGGTCTGGGGGAAAGTTCATGGTGGTCAAGAGTTGCCAGTGTATTGTGCTGCCAGTGTTTTATATAACTCGGTGCCATTCCGAAGAAGGTGTTTTGTGTGAACGAGCGTGGATCAAATTGATTGACCCATTCAAGCGTTGTTGCAGTCAATTGCCATGCTCAGGGCAGTGGCCCCCGCAGCCCCAAAGGGTCCCCTCTACTTCGTCCCAAGGAATGCCAGACACCACCTCCCCGTCTACACACAGCTCCGCAACCAGACCCAGTACCTAATCACCATTAAAAAAATACAGGGCCATGCCCCAGTCAGTCTTCAACTGTTACTCCCGCATCGCGCCTCATCATCATACCACGTCAGGCCCTGGCAAGAGATCTCGCAGACTCGCTATTTCCCCAGCAGTCCTTCGAGGCGTCCCACATGCGCATCGTCAGCACTCGGACCGTCTCGTTATCAAGGGCGCGCGCCCAGAGTGGAAAAACCGCGTCGTAGACTGGCTACGCGAACGCGGCTACTGAGGAAAATAAACACAGGCGCAAGACATGTCGAGCGTGATATCCATACAGCACCATACGTTGCATCACCGTGTTCTCAGATGTAACACTCCCCGTTCCATGTCGGCCCAGGAGATCTCTTGGTGTAATAACACTGTTCCGTTGTCCGATTCAATCCCGCTTGGATACTCAACCCCGCAGCACCCGGGCTGAGATATTGCACAATCCGACACTCCGCGCACTGCAGTGCAACAGTAACTTTCTTCCTCCGCAGTCGCAATCGCAGTCATAACTTGTGTCAAGTTGAAGTCAACCCCGACATGTCGCTGGTGTCTTCTTTCCGACCCGACGGAGCACTCGTATGTATCGCCCGCATATCCTTGATGCGCGCTGTTGCCACATTTAGTTGAATCAGGTGGCCGAGGTTGGAGCGAAGATCAGCGGCGCAACACCCCTTCGAAGCGCGGCTGTTGAAAACACAGCGCTGTACTCATGTCGGACGGCTATCTTGCCGCCGGGGTGGATAGATGTTAGGGTGAATAAACGGCTGCGATTTATTCATTTCGTTAGAGCAGCCAATAAATTAAGCCGCCCTGGGACCTGGGGCTGCCAGTTTCACCCGTTCTGGCTGGTTTTGATTGCGAAGATGGTTAGAAAAGGAAATTAGCTGTGCCTCCTCTCCGTCGAACCCGCTCAACGCCAGCCATTGCGCGCGGCAACTGGCAAACCCGAGGCAGTCGCGGGGGGTATCTCGGCGGCGCAGGGGTTTGCCCAACGCCGTCGGATCGCCACCGCGAGGTTGCCACATATTTCGGACGACAGAGCGGGTTTCAATTGCTCGAAAACGGCCTCGCGTATTTTGTAGGCTTCTTTCTTTCCGGTTTCAACATTCGGTCGGACTCGGATGTGGTTGCGCGCCGTAAATCCTCCACCTCGGCATGCGCCAAGGGCTCGCTGGCGCCTTCCGGCGTCCCTCCTTTCCGCTATCTGCTCCTCCTCTCAATTTCATAAGAATCTCATACCAAGGAACAGCACATTGATGAAAAAATCCCGCTATCGACACCGTCTATTCTATCATCGCAAGGCACGCAATATCTTGGTCCGCCTGATGGAGCTGAGCCGGTCCTGAGACGCTTCCTGCACATGTACATGTACCTGGCTAGTCTCCGAAATAACCAGCGCGGGACGAGAAGATACCGCCGCTGTTCGTCGCAAGTTCGTCGTTGATTATCTCCCTCAGGCTGCCTACCTACCGCTGTGATATTCAATCCGCCTTGCATCTTGGATGGAAAGCACACAGCGTCCTGGTATGTAATGACTAGAGTTTGTATTCATTCGACAGCGCTAGCAAAAAAGACATGATTCGCGGGGATAAACCAAGAAAAAGCAAAAGCATCAGAATACTTGTCGCATCGTGTTCGTTCGAAGGAATATTGTGTCCACTTCATCCACTTCACAAGAAGTACATCGCACCCTGCACGTTGGGGTGAATACCCTGGAACGCCGCCATCCACAGGTCGAGGTTGAAGGCATTCTGCCCGCCGCTCGTGATGGAACCATCAATGTCCATGTCGGACTCGGGGTCGATGTGGAACTTTCCGCGGGCACACGCAAGGTCCGCGTCTACGCTCCGTTAATACTCGCATAAAGGAACGAACAGGAACACGCACAGTAGACGGGGGCGGGGATCGAGACGCTGCGGGTCGCCTGCATTGAATGAGTAACTAACCATATGCCAAGAGTGTATGGCGTACTTTGGCGTAGATATGGCACAAAGCAAACGACAGTGCCTGGAGTCTTCGTACAAGACGTTAACCAAAGCCGCGTAACGATGGAAGAACAGACACACGTCTGCAGGTTTCCGGAGAAAACCTCGTCTTGAAGCACTGTATAGTGGGCTGAGCGCGACGCTGGTTATCCCGATAGTGAGACAAGGAATACGAGAACAAAACAACATCGACATACTGCCTTTGATCGCTGCGTGGCTCTGGAGGTAGAAATCCGGGAAGTGCGGGTTCTGCAACCCTTGGTGTACCACGAGGCCCGCTTTACAGTTGCCGGTGCGGTCAGCGACGCTGGGTCGAGAGTAAGAACCCGGAAGATAAAAGAAAGGAGAAAGGATTTACGGGCCGTTCGAATTCGGGGGGAAGAAGCTGACGTGGTGCCGCTTGCCAACGACAATGAAAGTCAAACGAGGAATCGTTTCAAGGTCCAACTTCATGGTGGTCCAAAGCTCCTTGAAGGCCGCTGTGCAGGTATAAGCATCCAACACCAGATCCGACGGGACAAGACCGTACCATCGATCGCGGTAATCTCTTCCTTTTTAACGATATCGAACTCGCCCTCGGACACGCCGTCACGGAAAAAGACAATATTCTGCGGACCCCTGTTGTACTTTTTCCCAAACATGCGCAAGGCGGTCTTCAACATATTTCCCAAGTCGCTGATGATTTCGGAGCGCGGGGACTGCACGCGCGTCGTGGCGCAGTACTCCGCGCCGTGGAGGTCGTGCGACCACACGAGACTAGCCACGGATGGTCGGTTACTGCCCGGCCCCGGGTGCGCGACGTCCTGTATGAAGCTCAGCAGCGTGCAGGATACCACAAAGTACGACTCAACGGCTCCGATGATCATAAAGGGTCTCGAGGTAAGGTCCCTGAGTGCCTGCGATTCCACCGTTGCATTTGCCCCGCCGAGGCGCGCGTTGAATTCTGAGTTTGCCGTTAGCGTGAACCCTTCCGAAGAAAGAGAAGGAAGTACTGAGCGCGACGTTGTTGAAGTATTGGTTGTTTGCCCTCTGGATCTTTGGCTCTCGCAAGCACTGAGAGCGCACGCCTGCAGGAGATTAGTGCGGTAATGAAGTTGTGGGGGCTGCATACCGAGCTTCACGTCGCAAATATACTTCACCATGGTACGGAGATCGTCGGCTTTGGAGGGCAACAGGAAGACGATCATGTCCACCTTCTTCGGATCCCCGAAGCAGGTGCAGACGTCGAGGATGGACTGAGGTAGTCGTTAGTGATGTCTCCGTAGGAATAAAACATTAGTAGTCACCTGCTTGATGTTGTGGGGGTTTCCATCCCGTACAGCGTCCTGGGGCGGCGGAGTTACGGCTGTGGTTGCCTGTGAGGATGAATAAGGATGGCGAGGGAAACGTAGACATACCCATGCCTGCACGATGGTCAGAAACATACAGAGCAAAATTCGTAAACCGTACCGAGAGCGCTACAGCACTGGATAATGCTGCTTATGGTACGATTCACAGTGTCCCAGGTGATGCGCGACGTATCCAAGTTGATCAGACCCCATCGCTCCATCGGGCGCGGCTTATTGAAAGTCGTCCCGACGACGTTCCAGGCACCGTTTTTGGGCTCCTGCTTTGCAATCAGAGCGAGGACCAAAAAGGTAGGGAAACATGACTCACGATGGGCCTGGTGCCCTGCCCATAGACCAGATGCGGCACGTGGAGCAGATGGGCGGACAGCGAGAGGGCTTGCTGACCCACACTCATCCCGGCGTCGATCAGGTACTCCGACTGGGAGTAGTCTTGAACGGGGGAGCGCTCCTGGCCGCCGCCGGAGCAGATCTTCTGCAGTCGCTGCGCAGGTGGGAGCGCAGCGAAATTGACGACGGCGGCGGTCGCATCGGGGGGCAACTTCTTCTTGTATAGCTGGCCGGGAACCATTTCGCAGACCTCCAGAGGGATAGACCACCTTGAACGGTGCGCTCTTGCCCGACGTACAGATTCCGATTACTTCCGGGTATGCGAGCGTGATGTTATACGCCTTGAAGTAGTATTGCTAGAGAGGGCAAGGGTTATTATTGGTTTTATCCGTGTGAAAACAAAACAAAAAACGTACGGCGATGGTCATCTGTGGTTCACTGTCACTAGGAGAGAACTGGTACGCCCCGACTGGGCCCGGGACGATCTCGCGCACCGTCTTCGTTCGCCTTTGGCCGTCGCGCGTCTTCACGTAAATCAGCCTATTCTTGAGGTGTTTTTCTATCTTTTTGAAATCTTCCATCCTAGGATCGCGCAGCGACAACCGACGCGCGTCGTTCACTCTGAGTACCGCCATACAAACTGGGATGAGTGGGCCGGACATGTACATCGAGGCGACGGTGGTGTCGACATTGACGAGAATGCGTACCGATTGTAGGCCGCACGGCTTGGAAAAACCCGCGCCATAGTTCAACTGCCATCCCGGACACAAGCTGCTTGCCCTCTGGAATGTAATAGGCGCGCCCGGTGTTGGGGTTGACTTGGTTCTTGGCCTGTGAGAGGAGAAGCTGGAGAAGATTCGTTGCGGTAAGGGTCTCCGCCGTCGCTGCACCCTGCGTCATGAGCTTGTTGATATTTCTAAAAAGGCGCGTCAGATGGGCTGGGAGATAGAGAGACGTGTAAAGGAACAGACGTAGGGAGGATGGGCTCTCCGGCGGTGCGGCTGATTTGGATATCGTACCAGCCCGGCGCGTCCACCGCGGCCTGTTGGTTCGAACCGTGCACTCGATACTTGAATTCGGGCGTCAGCATTGTCACAAGCTAGACGAACAAAACCTGCTCACAACACCAGTTTGAATTTGGTAGCTGGCGTAGAGCAGGCGGTTGCCGTCGTAGACTGCGCGAGGGGAAAAGATCGCGGGCTGGGTTTCCGTCTGGAGGGTGTGGATGAGGCGTTGCCGCTTCTGCGGTTTGGGGTCTGCGGGGGTGAACTCTGCAGAGGGTGAGGATTGAGGCGGATGTACGCGTTGAAAACACTTACGGACTGGATGAAAGAGGAGTGCCGATGAGTTAGTGTGCGGGCATGTCGTTGATGTGCTTACCGTCGTACTGCAAGTACGTCCTGGTGGGGATGCTGTTGAAATGTCAGTACCGGAGGATAACAGGTGGGAAGTATAAACGCGTCGGACACGTCGGGGAGATGACAAGACAAAGACGCGGCTTGGGGAAGAAAGAAACCTACCTTTGGACTACGAAAGAGTTTGTGATCACAGTAACTGGGGAAGCCATGCTTGTTGAGTGGGATAGAAAAAGGGGAGAAGATGGGAGAAGAAAGCAGAGTGGCCCAGGCGGGAGCGTTTATATACCCGCCCCCACGCCGCGAGAATTCACCCTCCAGAAATTCACAGAAACGGGGCTGTTTCGAAGAGAGCTTCTGTGTTTTGGTTTGTTGCACTTTTTGCAGTGGCGTCTTCTAGAAAAGGAATCGTGAATACATCCATCCAACCTTATTAGAGGGCGGCCACTATTCTTAGCAGGGCGCACGCAAAGAATCATGGCTGCGCACGGACGCGACCCTGAAGACGCCGTCGCGGGCGTCAAGGAACAAGATGCCGATCGCCAGCGCATGATCAGTACACGCAGACTGCAAAACAATAAAAAGGAAATGCATTCAACATGTAAAGAGGCGGGTGTCGGTGTATACGGGGCGCTGTACGCTATATGTAGGGGTGAGAGCAACGGAAGAGGAGAAAGATCCAGTCCAGTCCAACGCGCGGTCCGTCAAGGCGCGACAATTAAAACCTGAACAACACGCGCGACCTTGCGGGCGCAGGGCTACTGAGCCGCCACGTTGAACACGCGCACAGGCTCAGCAGCAGCCGGAGGATTGCTGGGGCTGCATGCTGCTGCCGGGGGTGATGGTAGAGGACTTGCCAGCTGCGCCAGCAGGTGTGGAGGTGGAGCCCATCCTACAAGAAAATAGTGAGTCAGTGGCGGTGACTGAAAGCGGCAGACGTACCGGTCCTTGATCTGCTTCGCCATGGTCAAGAACGCCTGCTCGACGTTCGTGGCATTCTTAGCCGAAGTCTCAAGGAAGGGGATCGTGAGTTGGTCCGCGAATTCCTGAACAGAGTGAGCACGGTTACGCGGCTGCGGGCCACGAGGCGGCGGACCTTTGCGACCGAGTATTCAACGACCTTCTTCCCCGTGAGGTCGGATTTGTTGCCGACGAGCAGCTTGTTAACGCCCTCGGATGCGTACCGGTCAATCTCCTGCAGCCATTGCTTGACGTTCGTGAAGGTGTCTGTGTGTGGGTGAGCGGAGTCCGTCGACAGGAACAAAGGACGGCGGACCGTTGTCGGTAACGTCGTATACAACGATAATGCCGTGGGCGCCCCGGTAGTACGAGGAGGTGATCGTGCGGAAGCGTTCCTGGCCAGCGGTGTCCCACTGGATCGAGAAATGGAGTGAGCCGGAGTCCAGGAAAAACAGATTGGTGGGCGCACAATCTGAAGCTTCACGGTCTTGCCCTCGAGCTCAATTGTCCTGATCTTAAAGTCGACGCCAATGGTGCTGATGTAGCTCTCCGTGTATGTGTCGTCTGCGAACCGCAGGAGAAGGCAAGACTGGGAGGGGTGAGCGGTGGATAAATACTGGCCAGGGCTGGGGTACCTTGCCGACACCAGAGTCGCCGATGAGGAGGAGCTTGAAGAGATAGTCGTACTCCGCGTGCATGGTGGGGAGGAGGTGGACGGTGAGGAAGAGAGCAAAGGGTCACGAAAGCTGTGCCACTGCCAGTGTGACGTGAGGTCTCCGTTCCTGCCTCGATCCCCAACGTTGCCTCCTTGTCTCGCCTCCCCCGCCGAGAGCACTGCCTACCCCGTCAAGCCCGTTTGCGTGTGCAATTTAAACAAGGACATTGGGTGTTATGTACTGGGGCAGAAGGGGAAGTAAAAACCCCGTTGAGACGCGTAAGACAGTCTACTATATACCATATTCCAAGAGTGTAGCAGTGAAATAAATGGGTTCAGCACCAGCTCATCGAGCCCTGCAAGTGGAATTGCACAGAATTGCACTGTGTGTGACTTGCAAGCTGCCATCATGTCTCTGAGACGCGTCGTTGTACTCGCTCTAGCCTTCGCTGCTAGCGCCCAACTGCAAGCTACTTTTCTTCACGATCCCACCCCGAAAGAAGGTCTGAGTCTCTCGCGTGTTCGTGGAAGCCTTGGTCCGCGCTTGGGCCAGGCAGTAAACAACAATATGGTCCTCGCAAACGAGCAGCAATAGTGCGCAGAGTCCTCCTAGTATATACATCGCCATATTCACCATGCATCCAGCACCTATGTTATTACCGCCTGCGTGGGCTCCCAATGCTTCCAGTTCGTCCTCGACACTGGTTCATCGGACTTCTGGGTAGTCTGCGATGACTGCCTGAGTGAAGACTGCAAGGGCGTACCCCGCTTCTCGCCTGCGCAATCCATTTCTTTCTCCAGGACCACGCATCCCTTCCACCTTGAATATCTTACCGGCAGCGTCAGCGGCGAGATTTGTTATGATACCGTTTTACTCGGCCCCTTCAGCATCGCGAACCAAGTCTTTGCAATCGTAGACGAAACCGCCGCTCTTGGGCTTGCTTCTACCGGAACTTCGGGTATCCTTGGACTGTGTTTCCCAGCCTCTGCCGCAATCCCTCCCGATATTGGCTCAACGATGCACGAGAACCTCATGTCCACGCTGCCCCCGACTAACAGATGTTTCGCCTTCCACCTCGGTCGAATGTCTGGCTCCAACGACCCCAACGCGTCCTTCACAATTGGCTCCCTCGATTCCAGAATCGCTCCAGACCCCACCGCCATCGCGTACTCTCCCGTTGTGTGCACCAACCAAGTCTACGACTACTGGAAAATATGCTTTGAGCGCATGACCGTCAACGGCGTCCCCTTCCTCCTTTCAGACTCCCGCGTCATTGGCGCCCCCGCCCCCATCGCCGTCCTCGACACCGGTACGACCCTCGTCCTCGGGCCCACCAACGACGTCGCCGCCTTCTACGCCCTCTTCGGACCCTGCGCGCGCTTCGACGCCCCCTCATCAACCTACCTCGTCCGCTGCAACTGCGCCATCCTCGTCTCCTTCGTCCTCGGCTCCCCACCGCGCGAATTCTTCCTCGACCCCGCCGACATCGCGTGGGAAGAGGGCGCTCAAGGCGGCTGGTGCACAGGCGGCATCCAGGCAAACGACGGCGTCAACTCTGGCGACTGGCTCCTCGGGGATGTCTTCTTGCGCAACGTATACACTGTGCACTGCAACAGCAAGGACGCGGACAATAGGGACGCGCCGACGATTGGGCTGCTCAACATGACGAACCCGATGGATGCGATGCGCAACTTCGTCTTGACGCGGGGGCCAGATGTGACTGGTGAGGTGAAAGATGACGGGTCGATCCAGAGCGACGGGTGGGATACAGCGACGGGGTACGTGAAGCGCTGGGAGCAACACCCCAGCGGGGCGGCAGCGCGCATGTTTGGCGCGGTCGCCGGTGGTATTGGGTTCTTGGTTGGCGGGGTCGGCGCCATTGGCTGGAGATTCTGGCGTGGAGTGTGAAGGGTTTGTTCTTTGGGTGTGGGCTTTTCACTTCTTATTTGTAGAAACGATGTATTTGTCGCAAAACAATCATTCCGAGGTCGGTACCAGACAAGACGAGTCTTACAGCTCGTCCCAAGACGTCGATACCCATTTTGCGAGTTGTTCAAGTCAGCGGGTACTTGTCTTCCCGCAAGTTGAAGCAACATGTCCAGGGACTAGCCGGACAGAGAACGAAGAGATACTTCCCTCCTCAGGAGACAGTGCTCGAGGGTGAGATTGTTCCATTGGGCGTTATAACCCGTAGTTGCTGCCAAGACGTCGAACGGCAACACACCCGTTTCCTTCTCAGACGCGGGCTACGGTATCTGAGTCTGAGCAGCTCCTCAGAGCAGAAGCGCGACGAGTATATTGTCTCTGCTGGGATAACTTGAAGAACAAATAATTGTAATGGTTAGCAGGCCTCTACTTTTTGGTCCTTTGAGCGAAGAAATTGGTCAAGATTCGGTGGAACCAGTGCGAGACAACATACCATTACTTGCTCTCCTCCTTCTCACCGTCGTCCGTGTCCCCCTTCTTCTCCTTCTGCTCCTTCCCATCCGGATTCTTCTTGCTCGGGGTGCTCTCTTGCTTGGACGTCTTGTTCACGTCTACCTTACTCCCTTTCCACTCCTCTTCCTTGTCTGATACCTGCTCGAGCGCGTCAAACATCGGTGCAAAGTCGCGTCCGTCACGTCACACAGGACTCACAGCAGCATCGGAGGTCGAATCCGCAGATTTTGACTTCTGCAGGCGGGTGGGTCAACGGTCAAGCAGATACACGCGCCCAAAGAACATTCTCACTTCCTCGGTTGCACCGGCGTCCTTGCTCTCGTCGGAGTCCTTATCCTTATCCTTTGACGCGTCCGCATCCTCTTCCTCGTGTGCGGGATGCCCCTCTTCCGCGGAATGCTCGTGACCGTGCTCTTCGTGTCCGTGGTGGCCAGCAGCAATCTTTTGCTTGATAGCCATAGTATCTTTCAAGAGATACGCGAGCTTTTTACACCAGGTCTGAGTTCAGTTCGTTCTGCGTGCAAATAACTCACAGTGGGGAGCGTAATGACCGAGGCGCCGATCTAGAGCTGAATGTTATTACACTGGGCGCACAGTTATGAGCAACGGACAATCCAAGGCAGGTCAGGTTTCGGCTTGAATTCGTGGTGCGTGTCTGCGCTCATGTGTCGCCGAGGCGCGTGTAGATTGGAGCGTGTCCGCCCAGACCGAGCGGTGCGGGTGGCCGTCGAGAACGTCTGTCGGCCCAGTCGGGATGCCATCGTGGTGGTGGTGGTGGTTCAGAATCAAGCCGGTTACCTCCGCTCGACGTCACCGAGGTCAGGCCCTGAGTGAGGTCTAGAACCGGCGTAAACGATAATTCAACATTTATTTCAAACTTGACAGCAAAGTACACAGCAGAAATCTCAACATTCCGAGCTCCAGTCCAGACCCGTTCTCGACATGAACACCAACCCCATCGCTGCTTGGAACGGATCACTCAAGGCGAGTTCGTCGTTCAAAAGTCGCTCATACATCTGGTCCACCGACAGACTGGGTCCCTCCAGGACGGCCAGATGCCGCAAGGGCGTCTTCCGAGTATCCATCGCCACGGTCCCCGGGACGTCTCCATGCGCAGTGCGGGTCGCGCCCGATCCGGGAGTCAAATTGAGCATCTAAGAAGAATGGGGGTCAATGCACGAATGAGTTTGAAAACGTGGTCAAGTACGCTGCTGAATAAGAGTTGGTCATCGATAGCTGCGGGGGAGGTTTCTAAGTGGTTTAGTTGGTGAACATGCTCGTGGCGCAGGTGAGACGCGAAAATCGACGAGTTTGGGGGTTGAGACGGCTGATTGGGGAACGAAGGCTCGAAAGGTGGCTGCAAAGCGCGGACTGGAGCATCCTGGGTCGATGGGTAACGCGGGGACAGCTCTCGAGCGTTGGTCTGGGGCAGAGGGAGATGATTTCCGGGGAAGAAAGTGCGGAGTAACGTAGCGGGACTGGGTGTGGGATCGCTGGTCGCTTTCGAGGAGGCGGGAGTGTTGGAATGATACGCGGGCGTATTTCGTACAGAAGAGGGAAAAAACGCGGCTGTGGAGATATTGGGGGTCGAGTTGAGTGTAGGGGTTCTGGGTTGATTCCAGTGTTGAGGTGCGGGACCTATATTTTCGAGTTGTGGTAGACGGGGAAGAAGTATCGGGCCGTTGGAATATGGGTAGTAGCTATTCGCGGGGCGTGTAGTAGAGGCTATGACTTGTTGGGCACTCCGGGTTGAGGCAGGGTATCGTGGTGCGGGAAACTGGGGCATGCTATGGTGATAAACTTGGGGACCGGATGGGGGATGCGAGATGGCAAGGCCATGCGGTCGAGAGATGGAACTGGGGGCAGCTGTGTTGCGAGAAGTCGGAGCTGGAGGAGGGTTGGAAGTGTTTTCGGAGATCAATGGTCGAATCGGGGTAGAGGCGGGTCTGTGAGGTTCTGGAAGCGCAGGAGTCGGAGCCAAGTCGATGGCAGGAGGTTTCATTTTAGGCTCATGGTCAGGGCTACGTCTCCGTTTCTTCTTCGGCGGAGGCGCGTCATTGTCGGGTGCTGCGTCGACCTCTTTCGGAGCCTGCTTCCTCTTCGTGGCCCTGTAACGAAGATTCCACGATTTGATCCAAGGGACAGTCCTGATGAGCCGTTCAGCTGGGTTTATGCGCCGAGATCTGGTTGGTTTACAGGCCGGTGTCCAAGCTCAGCTGTTCATACTCAGCGTCGGTGGGCGTCTTGTCGTCGTTGTATGCAGTTTTGAGAGAATCAACTTGGGCTTTAGTAGCACGTATACCTACCGAGAGTCAGGCCACAAGCGAGGTACACCTCCACACAGCTACCTGGATTTCTCTTTCTCTTTTCTGGTGTGTCGGTCATCGTGGTTCAGGACAGCGGTTGATTTTGCCGAAGTTGACTGTTGTTGTCCAAACGCGCCTCGGAATTTCCCGTTCTGTCTATTGCACTTCCATCCCGCTCAGAAATATGCTCGATCATTGCTCAGTATCCCACAAAGGTTGGCCAGCCGCCCATCCTTCTCCCCTCCTCTCACCCCTTGTAGGAGGAATCGTGTTGTGGTCCCGTTCCTTCACCCCGGAAGCATCCCATCTCGCCGCGTCCTCAGCCTCACCCGTCAATTCTCTCATTCGAGAAGCTCTAATTGAAGGCAGGACCGCCGACGAAAAATACGAGAAGGATGGCTACGCCGTTAAATGGACCTTTGTCAACGATCTCGAGCTCATTTTCGTGGTATGCTGCGCCGTGCTGGACTGCGCGCATGCTCATCCTGCTATCCGTGCACCAGGTTGCCTACCAACGAATCTTGCAACTGACCTATGTGGACGAACTCCTGGTGGCGCTGAAAACCTTGTTCGTCAAAATGTTCCAGCCATTTGTAGCGACGTTCGTCGCGTCCCTCCACGCTATCAATAGCGGGAAAGCAACAGTCGTAGAAGCGGCCAGCGCGTTCAACTTTGCCGATGCTTTCGACGGCTGGGACAAGATGTTCGACAAGCTACTCCGGAGCTTGGAGGACAAGGCCGCGCAGGTAGGTTAGCTGGTTATCTCTACGCAGATTCTAAGGCCTCTGTAGGAACGGAAATCACGGCTCCGCTCGGTGGTACGCGCCCCAGTAGAGGAGTCCTCTAGCCCTCCTTCTGAAGAGTCGGAAACACGTCAGTCTAACTCGCGAACAAGCACTCCAGCTATTCATTCATTTCCCGCAGTGCCGACCCAATCGTCTGATGCTCCGCAGGATGAGCAACAGATCGCCAGGAACGTGCAAGCACTCAAGAACCGCCTGCGGGGACGCGGCGGTAAGCGCGGGGGAAGGGGCGGTGGGAGGGCGGATACGGGGAGCGGTCGCGAGAGCGTTCCCGGCTCCGAGTAAGCGCTTGACCATCTACTCTTGCTCCCAATGCCTAACCCAACTAGCTCCGAATCGCCCATCGTTAAGCGCAAAGTGACCGCCAAAGCCCAACGCAAATGGGGCGACGAAGCTCCAACGGAGTTGGACATGGCGTCCCTCGACTTTAGTGCCGATTCCGCTGGCGGAACCGGTGCCTCGCACGATCTGCAGGCTCTGGTAGATGAGGCGTCGCTTGGGACGCGCCACCGGGACGGGATGTACGAGGTCAAAGATTGGGAGTTCTCAAAAGATGAAGATAGCGCGATCGCGAATGCGCTCAAGCCTGTTGATGCCAAGGCAGCGCCTACTGGTTCCCTCGGGGCGCTTGGGTCGCTCTTTTCGCGCCTAACGGGATCCAAGGTCCTCACGGAGCAAGATCTCAAGCCAGTACTTGAGGGAATGAAACAACATCTCATGAAGAAGAACGTCGCGATGGAAATCGCCGACAAGGTGTGCGAGGGCGTCGGCGAGAGTCTGGTTGGCAAGAAAGTTGGAGGGTTCCAAAGTAAGTTTCTCGCCCTGTTACCCTCCAAATAGACTGAATTTTTGGTCCAGCTACCAGTGCTGCGGTCCGATTGGCGCTTTCGACGTCGCTAACGCGCATTCTTACACCTAAGACATCGACGGATCTTTTACTGTCGATTAGGACGAAGCTCTCGTCGCCACTGGCATCGACGCAGCAGCGCATGCCGTACAGTATCACATTCGTAGGGGTAAACGGCGTCGGCAAGAGCACGAACCTGTCCAAGGTTTGTTTCTGGTTAATCCAGAATGGCCTGCGCGTCTTGATCGCGGCCTGCGATACTTTCCGGTGCGGAACGTCTGACCAGAACGAGTAACTCGCCTCAATGCTCAATCTTTCGCAGGAGTGGCGCAGTTGAGCAGTTGCGTGTGCATGTGCGCAACCTCAGCATGCTCGGGGTAAATGGTGCCACGGACAGCAAGGGACGGGTGGAGCTGTTCGAGCGTGGGTATGGTAAAGATGCGGCGGGGATTGCTCGCGAGGCAATTGCGTTCGGTGCGCCGTTCGTTGCACTCCTGATGTTTAAATGTGCTAATGTGGGGACCAGGCAAAGACAACGACTTTGACGTTGTCCTTATCGACACCGCTGGACGGATGCAGGATAACGAGGTTTGTTTCCTTGACTTGCGATCTGCAGTGCGCTGATCTCAATTTATAAAGCCGCTGATGCGCGCACTCGCTAAGGTGCGGGGGACCCATTTGATCGGCGAACAGACCGAGATGCTGATCTCAAGATGTTGCCTTGTATAGCTCGTTGCAGTGAACACGCCCGACAAGATCATCTTCGTCGGCGAGGCGCTCGTGGGGAACGAGGCAGTCGACCAGCTGACCAAGTTTGACCGCGCGCTACGGGACTTTTCTTCTGCATCCGGCGCCGGGAAGGGACGCGGTATCGACGGGATGCTGGTCACCAAGTGGGATACGGTTGACGACAAGGTGCGGATATCTAAACTGTTCTTTACGACCTTCCAACCTCGTCGGCCAGGTCGGGGCAGCTCTGTCAATGACCTACGTGACTGGACAACCTATCATCTTCGTTGGTACCGGACAGGTGTGTAGAACTCACTCCATCTCGGTTGGTATCGTGGGTAGCTGATCAGGGCTTGTCCTTTCCATAGACTTATACTGATCTGCGGCAATTGAGGGTGGCAAATGTCGTTCAGGCCATCTTGGCTGACTGAATGCATGCATGGGAAGCGAGTCTTCATCTATTAGAATGCGACGCTCAGCATCGCCCTAGCTGAAAAGTACAGCGACTAGAGTACATATATGTTTTAAACCTCGTGCGCACTGCACAGGTCGTATGTTTATCCTTCGTATCGCACGCAATGAATATGTACACGTACACACGGTAAATTAATGAGTGTCTGAGAGGAAAGCCAGAGTCCTATGGATAGTTCACGCGCGACTGCGGATAGCCCTCGTACTTCTCGGCGCTGAAGGAGGGGGCAGGGTTGACAGAGTAACCACCTGGAGACTGGGTCCGCGCAAAGGGCGTTTCCGGTGGATACACCGTGAGGAACTCGGCCGACGGTGCGATTCGGTTCCTGCGGCGGCGTAGGAAGAAGAATGCACCCAGCGCGAGGAGGGCGAGGAGAACGAGGCCACCGATGACCCCGCCAGCGATCTCACCCGCGTGAGAGGGCGATTGGGAGATGGCGTTGGTGGGATTCGCATTCGAATTGGCTGCAAAGGCAGATGCTGAGGGGATGATAATTTCAGTGGAGGACGCCGGAAGGCTTGGATTCGGCTGCACTGGGGTACCACTGATGGAGGATGTGGTGATGGATTCAGCCGCGGCTACCGCAGTAGACTGAGATTGGGAACCTCCGCTAGAGGTAGCGGAGGCGCCACTTGCCGACGACACCCTGCTGGCGTCGGCCACAATATTACTGACATTGCTGGTGCCCTCAGTTATGCCATCGCTGGTGCTCGAGTCGCCCGTCGTCGACGTAGTACCGCTGTCCCCCGAGCTAGCGGCAGAATCGGTCGCGCCGCCAGGGTCGGCCGAGCCAGCGCCAGAATCGGTGCTGCCATTAGAGCTGGATGAACCGCCCGCAGTAGAATTAGTCGCGCCACTAGGGCTGGCTGAGCTGCCCGACCCAGGATCGGAGCCGCCATTGGAGCTGCCCGAACCACCACTCGTGTCCGTGGTTGAGCCGCTCGCAATGCTGCCTGTGGTCGATCCATTTCCAGTGTCGGTCGACGCTGTGGTGGATGATCCACCTCCTTCATCGCCCGAGCTCTGCTCGCCATCATCATTATCCTTGTCTTTGTCCTTGTCCTTGTCTTTATCCTTGTCGTTGTCCTTGTCTTTATCCTTGTCCTTATCCTTGTCAGCAGGCGGGGGCGGGTCACCGCCAGCATTATTCTGCGGCGGGGTTATTGGAGCCGCAGGAGGCGGGGGCGGTGGGGGCGGAGGAGGCGGAGGAGGCGGGGCCGCAGGAGGGGCTGGGGGCAGGAGGCTTGTCCGCAGGAGGCGGGGGTGTCGGGGCAGGAGGTGCAGGAGGTGCAAGAGTCTTGTCCGCCTTTGCAGCAATTTTGGACTCATGAGCCGAATGAATGGCTTCAATCTTGTCCTATGAATGCCTCGTCAACATGAACACCTTTGGCAAAAGCAGCGCGGAATACCTTGATATGTTGGCCTACTCCTTGGCCTACTCCTAGGCCTAGAAGACGAGGTTGACGGTGAATTAAAACGGGCATGATTCATGCGTGACCTGCACTAGAAAACAAAAGTGGGCGCAAAAGAGGAAGGAAGGCCAGTGGACATTGGACGCGCGGGAAGGCTTTTGACTGTTGCATTGCTCCCGCTCTAAATTCAGCACGCCGAAAATGCGGTGTCGACGGCGACGATCCCCCCATGATGCCCGCCCGTCTTAACAGATTCGGTTGAGGACTGTTGAGGAGGCAAATATGTATGGTTTTTGTGAGGAACGGCGCTCTTTTGGGCGAAGAATCGGGTTCCAGAAATGTCCGTAAAATTGTATGGGTTCGGGGCTGTATACCCCGATCACTGAACGCGTCGCGTCGCGTCCTTCGGGAGGAGGAGGAGGTTATATGACTGCAAAGGTCCCTGGCAGCTCACCGTCCTCCAGTCCAACGTCGAAAGCTTGCAGTTGCTCGTTGGCTGCTGTTGTTTACAATTGTTTTCCATGCTCAGACTCTCACGTTCAGCCTTTCGCTCATTCAGCACCTCCTGCGCTCTCAGAATGAAGGTCGTCCCTGTTCCTGTCCGCGAGGACAATTACGCCTACATTCTCATAGACGATGCTACGAATCAAGCGGCGGTGGTTGACCCTTACGATGTGACCAAAGTAGCAGCTGCTGCCGACCGTCTGGGTGTCGAAATCGTTGCAGCGATAACTACCCACCATCATTTCGACCACTCGTGAATTTCTGAATGCTTTTCGATGTAAAAGGCATACTGACATGCTGTGATAGCGGGGGCAACAAGGTCTGTTCCACACGACATGCATACTGACCATGCTCATCATATCCAGGTATTCGTATGTGTGATCCTGTTCTGCGTGTCTGCATCTAGTCATACGGCGTGCTTTCTCAGGCGTCCACCTATCCTGACGCTGTCATCTACGCCGGGTCAGACCAGGCGCCGTCGGCCACCAGGATCGTCAAGGACAAGGAGGAATTCACCCTTGGCGCAAACATCCGCATCAAGTACGCGAGAAATTAATCTATATTCAAGAGTTTACGACCTGGACCTCCGTCTTTTAGATGTCTCGCCACACCCTGCCACACTCAGGACTCGATTGCTTCCACGCGACTGACGCGTCGGATCCCCAACAGCCAGGCGGTGTCTTCACCGGCGACACCCTCTTCATTGCCGGTTGTGGCCGCTTCTTTGAAGGCACCGGCGATGAGATGAATGCGGCGCTATCCTACTTGGGCACTCTCCCGGACAAGACAATCGCGTATATTGGCCACGAGTACACGGCCAGCAACCTAGCCTTTGCGCGATCTGTCGACCCTGAAAATACCGCGCTTTCCCGCCTCGCCGAGCTCGTACATGCAAACAAGGTCACTGCAGGACTCACTACAATCGGCGACGAAAAACAGTGGAATCTTTTCATGCGACTCAAAGACCCCGCCGTGAGGTATGTGTGGATTATGTTGTAATGGCTGCCGTGCTGAGAGCTGCTTAGGCGCGCAGCCAGGGCGGATGCCAATACACCGGATTCCGCAGTGATGGACGCTCTCAGGGAACAGAAAAACAAGTTTTGAGCCAGCATCAGCGGTCAGTAGTCGCATCTCCGTCCGCATCCCCACATCTGTAATACACGCCGTTGTTGTTATGATAATATATAAGAAGTGAAGGTAAACCGTTGGAACAGAAAGCAGAAATGTACAAAGTGCTCGTGTTGTATTTTGCGAGCAAGGTCCCCTCGGCGCGGCGGGCACGAAATTCCACCACTGCCCCTTAACCGAAGCCGACGAAACTCTTGACCGCCGTGCGCGCGTACGGGACGTAGGACAGACTGTACCAGGTGTATGCCAGGTACTCGATGATGACGAAAACTGTGCCGAGGAAAAGCGGTCAGCATCAATCACCGCCCGGAGTTGCGTGGGTAACATACTCAGGCATAAGATCTGTGGCGGGGCGGGAGAGGTCAGAGGCACGATGTTGGGGGCGCACTTGGGATACACACCTCGTTTCCCAGGACGAATGCGCCAACGAACACCAGTCCGATGGAGGCGAGGAATACGATTGTTGCGATCACTCGTACGGGCTTGAACATCTGCGGGCGCAGTCATATTAGGGACTCGACGGCTCTGCGTGTCTCGGGACGAACCAGTTTCAGCTGCGTGAAGAACTGCGGAGCGTGTCAGCTGCGTGTTAGTTTTGAATCGCAGAAAGTGAGCGCACCCCGATGAGGAATCCCGTCCCCGCGAGTGATACTATCGTCCCCAGGCCATACAGCACTGTCACGCAATGAGCCAGAGGGCGGTGTAAGTGAGACAAGCGACGTACAAGCAAAGATTGTCAAGTTTCCGAGGAACAAGACGATGCTCCCCAGGAGACTCAGCACGAACCCGATCGCTAGACTGGGCAACATCAGTCGGTGCCGACGGCCATTCATTCCCAGAGCCGTATTCACCATGCGCCAAAGCCGTAGAGCCGCGTGGTGCGCGACAGACCGAGAAACTTGAATGCGGAATCGCCCTCAAAGTAGGACGTCTCCGGGATCGCTGCACCGGCAGATTCGAGGTTAAACCATCCTTTTGAGGCCATTTATCTCGGTCTTATTCAATGATCTGTTTCGTGTGGTAGGGCGAATAGGAAAGCGAAAGGGTCAGTGAATTGGCAGTGCTGGCCGGCAGCAAGAGGTCGTACCAGCGTCAACTTTGATTGCCGCCCAACAACAGCGAATCTTTACAATATCTAACATGACAGCTAAGCAAAACGATACCACGCGTTTCGCGTTCAAGTCGTAGCTCAACCAGCATGGAAGCTGAACCACCCCCTGGCCCGCGAACGGAACATCTCAGTGTGCTAACTGGAACATACCTGGAACAGGAAGCTGGGGAAGGGGAAGCCAGAATTCAAATGCAAATAGGTGCCTTGGATGGGAGCGTTACGAACTTGACGCGAAATGTTTCCGTTTTGCGTTCAGTGGAAGCAAAAATACAGATTTTGAGTGAACAAGGGACGAGCCACAGGCCAACAAAAATACATGGAATAGCCGGGTGCAGGAGGATGCGTTGGGCGAACTGCTTCACGAATGGAGTCCAAACGGACTAGAACTGCGCCACCTGATAGAATCGACTGCTTGTCCCATAGTTGGGGTCGTCTGACGACAGCGAGATATCGTCTTCAAGTCGACGTCTCTGTCGTATGGAACTTCGCTCGGGCACAGACAAGCTAGAAAACGACAATAAATGGATGAAGGTAATGCGAATGTACCGACAAACATCTGCGTCTGCGCGATTTTGTTAGCTTAAGCACCGGCGGCAATTTTTTCGAGACTGACCATAGACTGGGGCCGGGATCTTCACCGATCTCGTCGCTCGAGCGTAAACGTGGCACAACGAATAGCTGCGTAATCTTTCAGTGGTTGGCTCTTTGCAAAAGAAAGCGATGCACCTTATCTGCTGGATCCTGAGAGAAAGAGCATGAACGCGGACAAGGAAGGGCGTAGTGAAACTCCTACATATCCATAGACCAATTCGTTCCGTGGTTGAGTAAAACGGTGTAGTGGCAGGGGCGACTCGCTGGCGGGATTGAGGTGGGAATTCCGGATGAGGAGAGACTTCGCAATGCTTACTGCCTTGTAGCCCCTTCTGAGACTGCAGATAAAAGTCGTTATACGATGGATGCCCGATATCTGTGTACCAGTTGTCAATAATGGTGCCGATTGGTTCATGATTTTGTACATACCTCGGTCTCCGACAAATCCGGCAGGAAAATTCTCATTGCCTCGTTTGTCTGCGGTTTCGAAGCCGGGGAAGAAGCGAATATGGTGGTTTTTTGCGCACACGACAAATAAAAAGGGAGGCGGCCCTGCGGTATAGTATTTCTCCCACGTCTTCATTGCTCCTGTGTATCTCGTCAGTTACCCGTAACAAAAGAGAGAGAACAAACGTACGGTAAAAGGCACCCCCCTCTTCTCTCAAGACGGTTGCAAACTGACCCTCTGAAACACCGTCTCTATAATAAACAAAACGATCGGGGGGCCGTCCAGTTCTTGTTACAAATTGCTGGATGGCTGTTTTAACCATCGATTCCAGGTTCAGAATAATCTCCACTCGCGACGCCTGTACTTCCACGGAGGCTGTATACTTGCATGCCGCTGGATCATACGATGAAACTAATGCAGCCACGGACGGGAGAGTGCTCCCAGCGCCAGGGTGGCTGACGTCTCCACCTAGGTTCAATTCAGGCCGATTTCAAAAAACTAGAGAGCCGGCGACGAACCTGAAACCATGGTTCGGAGGCGGAACAGCTCTTTCATCGCAGGACTCTGGAGGGCACAAGTAAAAAAGGAGAAGACAAAATGATCCGTGCCTTTTCGAATACCTGAGGGATGAAGTTGATACCACCCAGACGGGTATTGATTTTCAAGATCTGGAGCCGTCGGTGAAAATCGATTCGGTAGACCGCGTTGACTGAAACGAATGTACCAAGTTATTCATGTACTGGTTGCGCTTAGTGTTTCTGCTTAATTTTTTGTGTCCAGCGCTAGCGAAGAAAGAGTCATGATCAACTTCTATAAGAGAATTGTGAAACCACTTACAATACATTGTGTCGCGATCCCATGAGTTATATCCCCGAAGCGTTTGACCGTGATGTATAAGTCAGGAGCCGGGTCTGGAAGAACAGCAATGATGAGCATTGGGCGGTCCTGCCGAATCTCGCTTGCGAGGCTCCTCTCGATGGAGTTCGGGTGGACATTTCGATACCGCGGCGGGCTGGACTCTAATGGAATGTCAGAACGGTCATTTCTGAGGATGTGCAGTTTGATTTACGCAAGCCTATCGAAGAGTAAACAAAGAAGAGTGAGATATCATATACGAAATAACAACATCGGGATCTTACCGCGGTCACGCAGGACCTTACGTAGTTCGTCTACAAAAGCCTGCATATTACTTGTTGTGCAGTTCATGAAGATCCAGTTGTCGATGGTGCCAGCTGGAGCCGCTAGATGGCCATCTCGTACGTCCCAAGTACCGCCTTCCTGTTTTGCAAATATGTATCACAATCAACAAATACGTGGTAAAGAACGGACCTTGAGGGTTTCAGGTTGGGTTCGCACTATTTGTGGAGAAGGAAGCAGTCTTCCTGTTATTGCCATTGGCGACGTTTCCGGTGCGAAGTCGATATGGCCTCCTTGAAGAACTGTGAATTTTTGTACTCCAAATTGGTCCACCCTTGTCGGATCTTCTGCAGTCTTGGTTTAGGAGTAGGAGGCATGAACTTCAGAACCTCGGCGGTAAAATTTGGGGGGAGTTTGTTCTGAGAGGTATGAGGAAGCAAGTCGGGGGGAGGGGAAAACCTGGCGAACTTTGTATAAATCATTCACAGTTCGGCAAAAATTGACCGGAAACAGCTCATGATGCCGAACTTTGACGCCCAAAGTGAACGGGATAATGGTGTGATTGTAGACTTCGTGGAAGTAAGTCTGTCGTGCCGTGTTAACATCTAACCAAGTTCCGAGTTGAGTTGCCTCTTACCGCTACCGTGAGTGTTCTGACTTGGTCGCCAGGTAAATTCATCTCAAATTCTCGGGTTCCTACGTCCCTAACGATGTCTTTAATGCGGACCACCCTTTCAGGCCGTCCTGGAGTGTGGACAGTGATCTTGATGCCGCGCAGAAACATCCGCAGCGATTGAAATTGGTCGTTATTCAAGTGTGTTAGATGGCCGACTTTCAGGTATCGTTCGCAGAAGGATGGCAAGGATTCTTGGGGTACGCTAATCAGGAATTCAGGAAGGCACAAATGAAAAGTTTTGGCCATAATTACACGACGCCGGCTTGAACGTCCACGTTGATTGCAATGCTTCTAAGCGTCGGACGGACGCTCCTGTACGTAGATCATGGGTGTTGACGCCCGACCTCGAAGGGGAATCAATATTTTATTGACTTACTGGAAAATACCCATCCACAATTCCAAAGGCGCGATGGACACTTGAGGATAACAGCTCAGAAAGAGTCCAGGGGACGAAAGGAAGGAGATACTTCTGTCCCGATCATCGTTTGACGTGAAGACTGTGTTTCGACCGTATAAACTGGGGTATTGGCTAAAGGAAGAAATATTTAATCAGGCTTGTACGTCTCACGATCGTCACGAACGTTCTTGGATTTGCTTGGATAAAGACATTCAGCAGATTGAGTGCGCTATCCCTGTCACCGGATTCTCCAACCTCAAGACGACGCAAAACACTGAGATTCACTCTTCTGACGAGCGTCAGTGTCACTCGGATTTGTTTTGGGGGTGAGCGAGTCGGGCCACGATCGGGGTCAAAGGGAATTATGAACTGCCAGAAGCGTCAACCCGGCGAGATGTCGACGGGTAAGCACGAGAACGTACGTCCCGTCCGGGGTTGATGTTATAATCCTTGAACGAGAACAGGTTCGCCTTGCCGTCGTATGCTGGAATAGATGGGAATCGATGGTAAATGGGACAACCGAACCAACCTCCAATAGGCTGGAAGACGGCCGTTTCCAGAGTTTGGAGTCTTGCAATAAGCTCGCGATTTTTTGCAACACCTATCTTGATCTCGTTTTTTTGCTGCCATAACGGCTGGAACGCTTCAGTAAGAACAGCGATAATGAGAGCGTTGTTTGCGACGACGAGAAACGAGCACAAACCCACTGCAAGCCCAAAGATGAGGTCGAAGTACCTGCAAGCTGCGAAGATGAGAGACAAGTACCAGAATAGTGATACACCTCTTGGCCCTGGTCCCATCTCATCGAAAGCTCGAAGACATTCACAGTGGCAGAGACGTGGCGACCCGAAGACCCGAACCTCGCTACGTCCGATGCTGAGAGCGCCGCCATGTTGCACACGAGGCAAGTTCAAGTTGAAGAGGCCCAAAAAGGTAAGTCACGTCAAGTCCTCGCGGGAATAACGTAATCAACGCCGCAGAGCGAAAGGCATGTTTTCAAAAAGGCGTAGATACATATTCAGGCAACAGGTTAGATTTGTCGTCACAAGAGTCATATCATTGTCATTGCACGGGTCCACATTCATTGGACGGGTCCCATTTTGCGTCGTAAAATGTCTTGAACTTCAGTGATGCTGCGAGCAATCTCCAACGTGGGAAAGGGCCCCCCAGGTCCACCGGCGAGCGGGAGCCGCTGCTTCGTCGCAACCAGCGATGTCTGCACTCCAGGTAACACACGCGGAATAAAGTCGGTAATAAGCTTGTCCTAGGGAGATTCGTGAGCCTCGGTAAACATTTAACGCGAATTGGACCGTTGTACCTCAGGACGAAGCAAAGCCGATGTTCGTTGAAGCCACCAGAGGGCGTTCTTGAACGCCTCGTCATTCGGTGGGGTCTCGGAAATGACAGCAGAAAGCTGGGGGGTCGATCAGTGACGCAGCAGGAAACGGTGGAGTACGCACTCGATGAACAAGAGTTAGTATTACAGCTTGTGAAACTAGCGTAGGCCCATTCAAGGGCATGATCAATTCAGGATTGGTGTGCGAAAGGAGCTCCCTGAGCTTCGACGGATCCTGCGTGTGGAGAACACCGAGATAAATCTCATCCCACTGCTCCGCCTTGATTGGCGGCGAGCGCTCCTGTTGATTGGGCTGAGGTGGGGGTTGGGGCATCTGCGCAGGATGCGACGCTTGTGGAGCGGCAATGGGCGGCGCATACCACCCTGGGTGCATGACGGGTGGCGGAGGACCCTGCTGCTGGAAGTTGTGCGGCGGGTAGTTCTGTGGTGGTGGGGGTGGCGGCAGGTTCGCCTGTCGGAGATGCGCATTACCCGGCTGAGCATGCTGCACCGAGGGTCCAGGGGAGTTGTGGACCTGCTGCGGCTGCTGGAATTGGTGGAGCGTGTTCGATGGGGCCGGGGGATTCATGCTAAGGAACTTGACCTGCTCCGACAAAGTCCGCACTGTATGCTCGAGCTCCCTAATGGACGTCTGGAGCGGGGTCAGATCGAGAACGAAAAGAACGGGCGCGATCCAATCACCTCTTGACTCCGGAAGGCTTCGCCTTGCCAGGCGGTCAATTCGCTCTTGACGCTATGGATCTCAGTGCGGACCTCACGAAGCAGATCTTGGTGCATCGCCGTCGATTGCTGGGAGAAAGCGGGCAAAAGGGACTTGTTCACCGTTTCCTTCACGTGTCGGTCGATGAGAGGAGTGAGGCTGGAAGAGAGCATCTGCGCAAAGTGAGCGGAGATGTCGGGACGAAGCAGCAGCTTCTCAATCTCGATTGGGAGACTCTGTAAATCAATTCATATCAGCGTAATCCGTAACGAGTGGGAGGTGAAACAGACCTGACTGATGTAGTCCACGAACCCAGCGCTAACCTGCTCGTTCAAAGCGGCTTTCACCTCGTTCTTGGTGATGTTCTCGAGCGCAGGCAGTACAGAGTTTTGAACTTCGCTCTTGACAGCCATCTCGACCACGCGGGTGGTGTTTCTCGTCAGCTCGGTGGATATGAGCTTCAGAATCTTCTCCTGGCGCGCAAAGTCTTCGGACTGGTCGTGGGCGCGAGCGTCCTCCAACCGTTGGTCTAAAACGAAAGGTAAGCAAGATAAAAGCGAAGCGGGCGAAGCACCAACGTTGCTTGTCCATCTCCTTGCCAATGAGGCGACCAATGCGTGTATGCAAGCTCTCCTCCATCTTCCGGATCTCACGGCTGAGCGCCTGGCCCAGCGCGGACTCGTTGATGAGGGCGGCGTCGCTATTCTTGAGATTCTTGTCCTTGTCCTTCCCATTATCCTCCTTCTCCTTCCAGTTGACGTTCTTCCCCTTTGCGCCCTTGCCCTTCGTCTCCTGCAATCTCCCCTCGTCCCTTCCAGCGTCTCCCTCAACATCTTCCGACGGCGGAGTGCGCATCCGGGGTGGAGGGTTAACAGGCACAGACGACATCATCGAGACCTGTGCCGGCACACGCGCCTTGGGCTCTGCCGGCGGCAGCGAGTACGCGGGGAACTTGGACGGAACGCTCGCCAGCGCGGTCTCAAACCACTCCTTGCGGATGAGGATCTGGTCCACGCCGCTCGAGTGCACGGAGAACGCCACTAGGGCGAGCTCCCCCGGCACGAGCTTCGCGGCGACACACGCAGCGTGCGCCTCGTCCCCGTTCGGGTCCGCGTCGGCGGTCAGGATGACAAAGTGAATGGTCGGCTTGGGCCCGGCGAACTCGACGACCTGGTCGATGTACCCCCGGATCGCCTCGTCGCCACCCACCATCGAAGATTCGAGGTGGATCTTGAGCGCGATGAGACTCTCGCGACGACAGTTGGCTACCCAGAGCGTCTGGATGCGGGCGTCGTAGCTGATATGACCGAACATGTCCGGATCCTCTTGGCTTCCGTTCACAAACTTGATCGTCGAGAGCACGTTCTTGGAGGTTATGGAAAGCAACTGGAAAATTGTTCCGTTCTTCCTCCCCACCACGATGCCGCCGTCAACATACGTGAGTGAAGACGGGACATCCTCGCCGCGAATTTTGTGGGTCGTGTATGGCAGCTTGTCATGAATGTTCCAGATAATCAAGGTTGAGTCCTCCGATATAGTGGCAAGAGCGTAATGCAAGATATCAAAGTCAAAAGCAATCAAAGGCTGTAAAACGATAGTCAGTTTGCATATTGCAGATAGAGGTGGTAAGGGTAAGATTCGGCTTACAGATGGGATAGAGAACGCCTGAGAGATATGATGAAGATCCGACTGGGGGATGGGCTGTCCATGGAGCGACTGAACGTTATTCAGGTCGATCAGATACACTTTGCTCTGCGAAGCAACCGCCAGGGTGTCGGACTCTTTGGGATGCCATTTGACAGAGTGCAGCGCATCTGAAGCGGAGTCTTGGCCAACTGGAGGTACACAGAGCAATAGCTGTCCCCTGTATGCATCTCAGACGGATGAACGGAAGCCCAAGATGAAGGACTTACGGGACGTCGTCCGTGATGACCTCGGGCAACTCCCAAACGACAAATCCACCGTCCGAAGTGACTCCTGCCAGCCGATTCCCGTACACAGCCATGTCGCTGACGCTGGATGAACTCGGGAACGTCGCAGTAGGGAGTTGAAGTAGAGTGCGGTCGCCGCTGGACCTTGAAATAACACGGACGCGACCTGGATCATAACAGTTAGCCCAAGCGAAAATAGTCAGTACTCCCGCGGTGCTTTACCTCTCGTCATGGCGTACGCAACCCAGTGCGTCGCCCCGATGGTCGTACCAGAAAGGAAAACCGGGTCTTGCTTGACCAGCGCGATAGCTGTCGACTTGACAGCATCACGAGAAGCTTGTATTTCGTCCAGCGATTGGGAGACATCGAAGACGATGTTTTGAGCCTGGGGACTTGACACGCAACAGTAAGCTTGGTTTGCTTGACAAGAAGATAGGGCGTACCTAGGGCTCTGGTTATTGTTCTTGTTTCCCTTGCCCTGTCCCATGCCCTTCCGGTACCCGCCTCGTGGACCAGGCGAGCTCTCCTTATCCCTTCGGTTATTCCCATTCCCAGCTCCTTGTTGTGAAGTATTGCCCGTCTGACTCGCCGGCGACTCGGCTAAACGGACCGGGGCACGCTGAGCGTGCGTCTTGGGAGGCGAGGCACGTGGGGATGCGGTGCGATTGGGGACAGGCTTCGGAGGAAGCGGGGGAGGAGGTGCACGCGAGGACTCGGTTTGCGAAAAGTCGCTGCCGCCGAGATACGAGTCGTACGCGGGGGGACCGGAAATCTGCGACGCGGTGCCGCGAGCGAGGTGCTCTAGCAGGTTGTCGACAGACTGCCTCTTTGGGTCGGAGAGATTGGTCCAACCCGACTCTTCAGCGGTGCTGCTGGAAACGCTCGACGGCTGCACGGGAACGGGTTTTTTCTTGATAGAACCTGTCGCAGTGCTGGAGAGGGCGTCAAAGGGTGATACAAAGTCGAACATGGATTTTCGCGGAGAAGGCGGTTGCTGCTGCTGTTGGGTCTGTGGAGGCGGCGGCTGGGCAACAGGAACATGAGAGCGGTGTGGTAGGTCGGGAGAAGATTCGTGCTGGTAAGAGCGATATTCTCCCTCGCGTGGGGCGGTGGCGTAAGGTGGGGATGGGGCGGCGGCAGTGGCAGGCACGCCTCGTTGTTGTTGTTCCGAATAGTTGGACATTGGTGGGTTTCTGGGAGAGAGTCAGTCGAGGCGCGGCAATAAAAGAAGAACAGTATGCGATTCCCTCGTGGAAAAACATGAGGTACACAGCGGGTGTAAAATGTGTGTTTCGGTCGATCCCACTCGGAAATAAGAGACTCACCCAGACATGAGCTGCTCGAGCAGAATCTTGCCCTGGGTCTCATTGTGAGTTGGCGATGCGCCGGATCTGGTAGACGCGGATGGTGGCGTGGGGACCTGCTGCGGGTTTGGACCAGGAGCGCCGCGGTTGTTTGCTGCACCACCGAGAAGAGATAAGAGAGCGCTCTGCCTGTCAGCGTTGGACGCGGTGGAAATGGAGGGCGGCTGCTGAGGCTGTTGAGGCTGTTGGGGCTGCTGTTGAGACTGCTGTTGAGGCTGTTGTTGGTCGTCGGAGGTCATGACGGGGGTTGTGGGCGCGGAATTGGGGTAGGGTTCAGACTGGTGCTCAGCGGAGGAGGAGGAGAGGTGGTGGAAGAGCGAGTCAATCTGGTTCGGGGAAGCGTTGTGTGAGGTGGAGTACTGCTGTGAGGGAATTGGGGGGGTCGACCCCCGGGAGAAAAGATCGCGGCTTGTGGTGTCCATAGGGCGTAGGATAGTCGTGCAAGGAGGAACTAGGTGACTTTGATTTTTCCCTGCTCGACTATAGACACTGACGCCTCGTGTTTAGCACGTTGCGATTACAAAGCCATCATCAGCCGAATATTATATTCAGGCGCGTTATGTTCAAGCCAACTACTCGACCGCGCTATACTCTCTTGTAAAAGCCCAAGATTTCATTCAGCCTCGTGGGCGGCAAGTCATGATTTCATTCAGCGGTCCAGCCTACATACACGGTTCGCGCGCGTAAATGGCTCTCCACAGAAGCTACTCCCGATCGCCCACCTGGGCAAAGCGCAGGATCCGTCGAGTCGATACGCACCTGGGGTAATAGACGAACGCGATGCGGCAATTGAGCCTCCATCGAAACCTTGGCTGGCACCGAGGAGCAGGGAGCACAAGCTACGCGGATCGCACACCGCGGCGGCCCACGCCTGGATTGTATACGCACCAGCTCTGGCCACCCAACATTACCCAACGGTACGCTGGCTGCGGCGTAATTACGGCCAGGAAAGGCTCGTCTGTGCCGTATTCCAGTGATAAATGGTGTAGACCCGTGTGGAGGCACATTAAAAGATAAGGCGATACTGGCCGAGTTGTCGGTACAATCAGATGCTGTTCGCCCGAGTCGGAATATTCGAGCAAAGGCACCCAAGGAGTTGGTCCAAAAATGCGCGCATTGGTCAGACTGTTGCCTATTCGAGGACGCGCGACTTCCTGGAGTACAGGAGGCTGTGCCAAACCAATATCGGACCGGTTGTGAGCAACAGCAACAAACATGGGGCCAACCCTATTTAAAGGGGTCGCAACCTGTGTGGTTTTCTTTAGCACCCCCACATTAACCAACGCTCCAAACAACCAAACCCCCTTCACTCACCAATCCACAATGTTCACCGTCCGTCCCCCTACCCTCCCCATCCTCGGTCGTTGCTGACCCTCCCCATCCAGACCACCCAGGCCCCCGTTTCCCAGAGCAACTGCGGTTCCAGCAGCTGTGGCTGCGGCGCTAGGTATGTCCCATTAGTTTGAGAAGACGAATGCTAGACTGACCCCGTATCCTCCAGTTGCGCCTGCAAGCCCGGCGAGTGCAAGTGCTAAATCCTCGTCTGGATTGTTGCACCCCCCATGAACATCGGTCCATGTTATCAAACCGTCGTAACTGAAGCAGAAGATTGTATGATAGCTGTTGTTCGTTGGCGCTGAATCAACTATGTTTTATTGTGCTCATTGGTTGCCGTTCGAGCCCACTCAACACAACACCGTCGATTCACCGAAATAAGAGTACACCTGAATATCTGCGCACGAGTTAGAATTAGAAAAACAGGGGACGGCATTCCGTCTCACCATTTGTTGGCATCATCATATCGATGGCCTCCCGTCTTGACTACGATTCCTACGACTACAATTGGGTCTCTGGAAATGCCGTCAGGGAATTAGGATGGTGCGCAAGACCGCACGCACCTATATCTTCGTATCTTCGTCGCCGCGCGGGGTCGAGTTCCCGAAGCTCCGTCAGAAGGCGTCGGCAGTCGTTTGTCACATTTTCTACATCGATAGTCGAGGAATGCTTCTGAAGGAGCAGTCGCTTGTAATGGACTAGGGATTCCATGCACCCTACACGAAACGCATCAGTGATTAATGCTGCAGGAAGAACAGAAAGATCAAACATTTGCTATCGGATTGCTCATCTAACAGCTCTTGAATAATCCCGATTTCTCGATCCAGAACTTCCTTGTCCTCCCCTGCATCTGGACGGTCAGGAATCCGCCGTAAGTTTGCAATAGAATAAATCGCACCTGCCCCCATGAGCCAGCGATGGTAAATCCATACGCTCTGGTCATTGGGATCTGTATACATCGCATTTCTGACTAGCTCGAACTCTGAAAATAGATAAAAGATTATCATCGATTCCCAAGGAGACAGTGAAGAGAAACACATGACGCACCTTCCTCCTTGGCCTTGGAGTACTCGAGCTTTCCGCTGCCCCACAAAGAGGTCAGCAGCTTCGACCGCTGATGCCAGGCGCTAAAGTTAGAGAAGTTCGCCTCGATTTTACGCGTCGTGTATGCCAGCTCGGCGGTTTCCGAACGTGCGTCGGGCATGCGCGCGAGAACGTAGCGGCGGTAGCTCCAGGCGTGGACTAAACATGGGCGAGTACGTGTTAGTAGGCATGTGCAGTATCGGTAGGAACGTCCGCGTACAATTGCGTGAATCCGCATCTAGCATCTTGTCCACCACGAAGAGTTCCTTCTCCCAATTGGTCTTCCGCCACCCGTTGATGTCGCCCTCGGCGACCGTACCTGGACCGTCCGGGACATTTTCAAGGCACCATCGGCGGTGATTCCAGATCCAGTACACCTTGGGGTGCATCTTGAGGGCAAGTGTGGTCATGGACAGGTCGTCGGCGAGCAGGTCATTGATTTCCGCGGGAGAGCTATAACGGTCAGTTGAAGGGAAGGCCAAAGTTTAGCCATCGAGTGCCGTACCTTTCAGGAAATATTCCTTGCAGTAAAATATTCCTGCGATAATTCCACACCGTATAAAACTCTGGGTTGGTTTGCAGGAGGCGGGTGGTGAGGTTGAGTGCCTCGCGAGACCAATCCTCGGTTGCTTTCTGTGCTCAATTCAAGCCAGCGGTTCTCCAGTAGCATCCACAGATCCAACCTTGGCCAGAACCTCGTCCGTCAGCGCCAGGTATTCCTTGATTTTGGATTGTTCCCGCTGTTTTCTTGCCGCGATAGCCTCTGCGGATTGACGAACGCGTTTGACACCATGCTGCGGGACAGTGAGGTCGGACGCGACTTAGATGTCAAGGCAGAGCTGCAGACCATTGTGGGGGCAGGAAGAGAGAGAAAGAGGATGCTCGCGCGATGATGAGTCTTATTGGCGTGCTCAAGGCCAGAAAGTGTGATCGAGGTTGTAGCTAAACACGCGACACTAACGCCAGTTCGTTCCGACGAACTCGACAAAATGCCGTCTGTGGCGGCCAAGCTGCCGTCGCTCGATGAGCTGACCGCAAGCTTCCCGCTCACCTTCCCCGTCCCAACCCCGGTCACCCACTCGACCCTCATCCAGACGCAGGACCTGCAGCGCGAAGAAGACCTTTTGCGCAATCCCTCCTCGTTTCGCGCGTGGTGGTCGGCAATAAATACGACACGGGAGGCCTTCATTGCCCAACAAAAACTGGAAAAGCCCCCAGACCTTCCGGAAGAGATCGCGACGCTCCTGGGGCCGCTGGCGACACCGCTGTCCCGACTGTCTCTTCAGCGGCTTACTTATCTGTATGAAACCGCGCTGGCCCAGTTCCCAAACTCTTTCAAAGTGTGGAAGTCGTACCTGAACATGCGCATGTCGTTTGTGCTCGGCCGGCTAGTGGTGAAGAAGAGGGCGGGCGGCAAGAAAAAGTTCCCCGAGATGAAGGACGCGTTGGAGGAGGAGAAAGAGGACCTCGAGGAATGGGAGGGTGGGCTAGATGGGGTCGTCGGATGGGAGGAGTGGAAATCTCTTGTCGCAACATTCGAGCGCGCCTTGATGTGGCTACCGAAGGTGCGTTAAGTTCAGGATGTGACTCGGGATGTCCGTTGACTTGTGTTCAGCTGCCCCGATTATGGTTGATGTATCTCTCCATATTCTCGCATCCCCTTTGCCCGAGTATACTGTCCCACACCCATGCACGGCATACCTACGACCGAGCATTGCGCACTCTTCCTCCTTCCCTCCACTCGCGTATATGGGTCCGATACCTCATTTGGTCCGAATCCAAAGGCGGCGCTACTACCGTGGCCGTGTACCGGCGCTATCTCGCCGTTGATCCCAGCATAACGGAGCATTTTACCACTCTGCTGCTTTCTCCCGCCAACTCTGCCCCGCGACCGCTCGAGGCCGCAAAACTCCTGCTTTCCTTGGCGCGAAAAGCCGCGAGTGGAGACTACACCAGCCCAGAAGGCAAGAGCCCTTACCAGCTTCTCGGCGACTGGCTCGATGTGGTTGAGAAATTCTCCGATGAAGTGGGACTGGACGTGGATGAAACCATACAGGCGAACGCAAAGGCGGCCGCCGAAACTGGTTCCAGCGAAACCGCAGATCCCATCTCTGTAGACGGTAAACTCATCCGCCTCGCGGGTCCATCCGTTCCCGTAACGTCCGATGGCAAAACTACCCGTCCGTACGACGAGGACGAAGACCCGGCCAGCACACGGAAGCTCAATGTCGAGAAGATCATCCAGACCGACGGTTTAGCTCAATATAAAGACCAGGCCGGCCGGTTATGGACAGGTCTCGCTACATATTGGATTAAACGTGGCGAGTTCGACCGAGCAAAGCAGACGTTCGAGCAGGGCATTGCGACGGTACTGACGATTCGGGATTTCACCCAAATCTTCGACGCGTATGCCGAGTTTGGGGAATCGCTCATCAGTGCAATGATGGCGAGTCTGGAGGAGGAGGAAGATGACGAGGATGCCGAGGAAACGCAGAGGGAGCTCGATGTGCGAATGGCAGAATTCGAGGATTTAATGGACCGGAGACCATTCTTGGTCAACGACGTACTCATCCGAAGAAATCCACACGACGTACAAGAGTGGGAAAAGCGCGTCGCACTGTGGGGCGAAGACGACGAAAAGGTAGGATCAGCATTAGCTGAACGCTTCTTCTCGTTGCGTATAGTTAAACTGATCGAAGATTGCAGGTTGCAGCCACGTATACAAAGGCCCTCGAGACTGTCATTCCTCGCAAGGCCACAGCCAATTTGCATCGTCTGTATGTCAACTTCGCCAAATTTTACGAGGAAGGGGGAACTGCGGGGCAGGCGGAGCCAGATCTGGATAGTGCGCGGAAGATTTTGGAGAAAGGCACCAAGGTCAACTTCAAGGCGGTGGAAGATCTTGCCGAGGTGTGGTGCGAATGGGCCGAGATGGAGATCCGCCATGAGTGAGTAAACTCTTTCCATAATTCCCAACCGAGACCAGGACTGACCTTGCTCCAGAAACTACGACGACGCCATTCGGGTTATGCAACGGGCGGCAGCCATTCCCAAAAACGTCAAAATTAATTACCATGACCATGTAATTTGTTCTTTTCCACCGACGCGTTCAATGACTAAGCAAATCATGTCTAGTCGCTTTCCGCCCAGGCGCGACTTTTCAAGTCACTCAAACTATGGTCTTTCTACGTTGATCTCGAGGAGTCGATTGGAACCATAGAGACCACCAAGGCGGTGTACGACAAGATTCTGGAGCTCAGAATCGCGAATGCGCAAGTCATCATCAACTATGCCGCTTTCCTGGAAGAAAATAAATACTTCGAGGAGAGTTTCAAGGTCGGTTTCTTTTACCCTTCGTTCATGTGGAGCGCACATCTCACCCTCTGTAGGTTTATGAGCGCGGCGTCGAACTGTTCACCTTCCCGGTGTCGTTTGAAATTTGGAATATATATCTTTCCAAATTCGTGAAGCGATATGTGAGGACCTTCATTCCCTCCACTTGTCCAGAAAGCTCAAGATTCTCAGGGGGGTTCGAAACTCGAGCGAGCGCGGGATCTATTCGAGCAGGCCCTGGAGAAGTGTCCCCCGAAATCATCGAAACCTCTGTTTTTGATGTACGCCAAGTTGGAGGAGGACTTTGGACTCGCGAAGCGCTCCATGTCCATATTCGACCGCGCGACTCAGGTTGTTTCTGATGAGGACAAGTTCGAGGTATGAGGGACGCCGTTTAGCCGAAAAGCGTTCTGACACTTTGAGCAGATGTTCACGATATACATCGCGAAGGCGACAGCGAACTACGGTCTCCCCGCTACCCGGCCCATCTACGAGCGGGCTCTTGAAGGTCGGCGTTTGTTCCGCCGCCTTGGCCGCATACTGACTCGCATCTAACTCAGTCCTTCCCGATCGGCAAACGGCGGAGATGTGTCTGCGCTTCGCCGCATTGGAGCGCAAGCTAGGTGAAATTGACCGCGCACGCGCCATCTACGCGCATGCGTCCCAATTCTGCGACCCGCGAGTTAACCCGCAGTTCTGGAGCGAATGGAACACGTTCGAGATCGAGACCGGGTCGGAGGACACTTTCAGAGAGATGTTGCGCATCAAGCGGAGTGTTCAAGCGCAATTCAACACGGAAGCGAGCTACCTGGCTGCGCAGACCATCGCTGCGAAGCAGGGGACACGAATCGCGGAGCAGGAGGCGGAGGCAACGGACGCGATGGCTGCGGCGGACAAGGCGAACGCCGCTGGAAGGCCTGGGTTCGTTGCTGCGAAACAAACTGCCCTTCCGCAGCCCGAGGGGGAAACCAATGATGTTCTCGCTGCTCCGGGTGCGAATGCAGATGAGATTCACATCTCGGACGACGAGGATGTTTAACAGTCGTGTACTTGAACCATGTATTCTTGTATTGCTTTCGCGTTTTCCTTGCATTTTGCACGAGTACTTGAGTACTGAGTCTTTGTCTGTGCCTGTCTTAGACCGTACCTGTGCGTGATTCCGTAACTTACGTAAATCAAGATCCTCTTCCAACCGCATTCCCTCGAGTCGACGTTCTTGCTCTGGTTTCTGCGTCCTGGCCTGGAGCGATCTCGATGACAAGTTGGCAGTATCTACCAAACGTCTAGCTCTCCTGTCTGGCGAGGTTACTTCGCAACGACATCGCCACCAAATCTGGTTTATTTTTCCCATCTCCCCCCTTGATGCCGATACTGTCTGGCCAGCTAGTTTCTCATCGCCACGTCTAGATGTCGCCGGGTGAACGGCTCTCGCTAGCTTTTCTGGTGGGCGCTCCTTGTGCCGCAACAGGCCGCATACTCGTGCGGCTACCCGCGATCGATACATACCAAATTCAATCCAATTTGCACATCCTAACGTCGTCAGCGCCAAGTATGTACCGCTGTAGGCTCAACTTCCGTTTCTCGGGCTACTCAGGGCGCACATGGTCGCCACCGTGAACATGTCGTGGATCTCCATCAGTGCCATTCGGGCGGCCAATCTGCGAGCATCCGACGCTTGTCCGACGGTCTCCTCGGTCTGCACGCTTGAGGGGCTCCCTAAACGTCCACCTGAACGGATCCTGCAACGTCTGGACAACATTTCCAACAGCATCGCCCGCAGGAAGATCGCGTCAACGTGGGCGGTATCATGGGACCAGCGCTGTTGCTAACACGAAATGCGGTGTTTTCATCCGGGACCGTTGTTTCATGGAGATCACAATACAAAGTCCACATCGGGAGCGGAACAATCGGCGACTTGTGAACCTATATAAGCAGCTCTAATAAACAGGTTTTCCTTAGGTCGATCCCTTGTCTTCTCCGTCTTCTCCTTCTTTTTTCATCTTCGTCTTCTCTTTTTTGGCAACTGTGTTGTCCTTGTCCTCATCCAGCAACTTTACCCCCGCACTCACTACTCAACGATCATGAAGTTCTCCGCTACCTTTGTCGCTCTCTCTCTTAGTGCGTTTTTCTCCCCCTCTGTCTACCATTTCTGACCCTATTATCAGTCGCTATCCGCGTCCAGGCTCACGAGCTCCCCTCTCGTTATGCCGCTGCGCGCCGCGGCAACCAGTTTGTCACTGGCGCTTGCTCAGTCGACTCTGACTGTCAGCAAGGCTGCTGTGGCTTCGCCACTGGCAAGTGCGCTGGTCCCGCCGTCGCGCAGAGCAACGGCTCTGGAGGATGCGGCCACGGCACTGCCGCCCCCAACTGCAACGTCGCGTCTGCCTTAGGGCTCTCCGACTGCATCGCCGGCGCCAAAAACGGCAACCTTGCTGACCCGGCCGTCCAGACTGCCGCCGCGTTCGTTGCCAAGCTCGACAACCTCCCCTTCACCCCGTCGGCTGGTGGCGCTGCTCCCCCCGCGGCCGCTGCTCCTCCCCCGGCCGCCGCTGCCCCCCAGTCTGTTCCCCAGCTCGCTGCTCTCCAGACCAGCAAGAAGACCGTCTTCGAGGCGTGCGCCAACGACTCGGAGTGCCAGCAGGGATGCTGCGGTTTCACCAGCGGGAAGTGCGCCGGCCCTGCCGTCGCGCAGACCAACGGCTCCGGTGGATGCGGCCACAGCACTGCCGCCCCCAACTGCAACGTCGCGTCTGCCTTGAAGCTCTCCGACTGCATTGCCGGCGCCAAGAACGGCAACCTCGGTGACGCAGGCATCCAGGCCGCCGCCGCATTCGTCTCCCAGCTCGACAACCTCCCCTTCACCCCGTCGGCTGGTGGCGCTGCGCCCCCCGCGGCCGCTGCTCCTCCCCCGGCCGCCGCTGCCCCCAAGTCTGTCCCCCAGCTCGCCGCCCTCCAGACGAGCAAGAAGACCGTCTTCGAGACCTGCGCCAACGACTCTGAGTGCCAGCAGGGATGCTGCGGTTTCACCAGCGGGAAGTGCGCCGGCCCTGCCGTCGCGCAGACCAACGGCTCCGGTGGATGCGGTCACAGCACTGCCGCCCCCAACTGCAACGTCGCATCTGCGCTCAAGCTCTCCGACTGCATTGCCGGCGCCCAGAATGGCAACCTCGCTGACGCGGGTATCCAGGCCGCCGCCGCATTCGTCTCCCAGCTCGACAACCTCCCCTTCACCCCCGCCCGCCGTTAAGGGTTTAATGGTTTGAGAGACCGACATAATGTAGCTTCGTGTAATTAGGAGGCAAGTCTGAATGATAATTTGATGAAGATGAATGGATGAAAACTGGAAGTCTACTTTTGAGTGAAACGCATTAAACGTTCTGGCCCGCGAATCATGACGACTTCCAAACACTGTTTTGATTCTGAATCCTTCAATTCTAAACCCTTCACCCATTGCTTCAGCGCGGTGGATGCAACCAATTGTTCTCTCGCAAGGGAGGCTTAGGGAGCTGAGGATAGGCCCCGGGAATCTGCCACCGGTCTGGCGAGCTGCCCCGTCAAAGAATGTGCACCCTGCGTGCGGTAATGGCGTTTGGAAAAGTTTCTGTTAAATAGCGTGAACCGTCACTGAACGGTGAGACGCGAGCGAGCAACATGTGACCGCGTTTGAATCCACTTTGCTCCAACGAAGGACTTGACACTTGCCTGCGTCGCCCTTCTGTGCTAATCCGGTGGTCGCTGGTAGCTCTCTAGGGCCTCCCTACCTTGTATCTTCTGTTGCACGGCATTTCGATCACCGTGACTGCGCGCGACCTCGCGCAACCCTTATCTTTGCCACTATGCTGCTCGTCGTTCCTATTGCCTGGTGGGCTGCGTTAGCGTTAGCGGAGCAAATATCCTTTGGGACGCCACAAACGACGTCTCAGTTCGACAACTCTACCGCTCCTTTCGTCTTCAACTCTCTGTCCAGTCTCCTTACCCAGTGGTTAGCGACTTTTCAGGTATTTTGAAGAGAACGCATACTCATGAAATCCAACAGGCCAAACACAGTTCATGGCACAGGTATTCTCTCTCAGCCGGACATTGCATGGGGTTGATTGTATTTTCAAAGGCCATTCGATAGTTCCCGGATCCTGCATCCTTTCACGCTTCTCTATCATGCTCGCCAAGACTCAGAACTCCCGCCGTCCCCTGAATGGGTGGCATGGGACCCTGAAATGAGCTTTGCTATAATGACTCCGCGCGGTGGGCAAACTCACCTAATCACCTACCGCACAACACGTCCCGCAAATATTATCTATTTCGACGGCAAGTCCCCCCCGACAATCAAGCATCCAGTTTTCATTGAAATCTATTTAGGCATGTCCGCCGCCTGGGGCCCTGGGTGGCTGGATTCCCAACACATGTTCCTCTATGGCACGTCCAAGAATGCGAGCAAGGATCTTAGCTGGTGGGACGATTATGCCCGTGCGGAAAATCTGTGCGACTGGGCAAAGTCTCGCAATGTGGAGGGCTTTGTGCGCATGAATGCGGGCTTGTGAGTGTTGTCGATTCGTCATGTCGCCTCGGATGAGCTGATTGTGAGCAGTGAAATTGTCTGGTGCGATTTCCAGTCGCCGACACTTCACCTGGTGTCCCACCTTAATATCACGCCTCCTGGGACGCCTGAAAGTAACTCGATTCCACGGTCGCCTCGTCGGGATTTGGTAGACCTGGTCCACTCCTTGGACGACCCACCAGAACGACCTCCATGGCGCGGACCCGGCGGTGGGGATATGCCGGGACGGGGGCCAGGGCGAGGCGGGCCCGGATGGCGCCCCCGAATATCGGACCTCGCGCAAACCGGGACGTTGGAATGGGTACGCGCCGCGTCCCACCGCTCATTCACGCCGCAGCCACATCTTACTCTCTCTTACGCGGACATGGTAACATACTACCATCCGCGCCTCACAAGTCTCGTTGCAGACCGCGTCGGGCGCTCGATGTATTCGCATCGGCTCGTCAACATTTCCGCGCAAGACGCCCAGAGCATTGTCCAAGAAGTAGACCACGTTCTCGCTCGCCGTGCCGCGGGAGATCACGGGAGCGGGTTTGACTGGGAAACCACTGCCCGTAGTATCGTGGAATACTGGGGAGACCGTATCTCGCATATGCACGCCTATCTGGTCAATGCGTCGGACCCCGATGCAAATGTTACGGCCTCGTTGCCCGCAATTCGGACGCTTTCATACACCCTCCTGAACCCATACATGCAACCGGGACTTACGCCAAACGCATCCGGCTGGGACCTTTTCTTTGGCCTGCCGAGCGCCGTCCTGCTCAGCTTCGGTGCCAACATTACTGCTCTGGAACGCTGCACGTACCAATCAACCGGTTTTTTGGCTACGCTAAGGACCACACCACAAGAGGCTCTGCTACAGAATTCCATCGAATCTGTCCTCGGCCGACTCTGTAACGAAGTGAGGTTGATTGTTCATTTTACCTGCTGCATCTAATTTCTGCGACGGCCAGTTTGGTGTCATTTTCGCGCAAAGCTCTGATCTAGTCGAGACGGGCTCTGATGAGCACCGGGCATTTATTCAACAATGGACCCGAAACGTCGAGGACTTGATGAAATGGCTGGACTGGACAGTGTGGTTGAGATGCGAGAATGTGTGTCCATTGGATGTAAGCGCCGTCGTCCTTCTCCAGTCCTTCAAACTGATATGTCTGATAGCATGTTTGTTCGACACCCTTGTGGCCCATCGCTTGGTTCCAACGACCGTGGGGCGAAGACTCCAGTGACGCCGAGTCCCTTAAACCTCGATGTATGCGTATAGCCGTTTGAGTTCCTGTATTTCTAGATAGACACGTCACACCTATACCATGTACTAAATTCTTCATCGCGAGACGTCCCACCGCTCCACTTCAGCGGCGCAGAGGTCCTCCCACGCGGATTCCCAGCCGTCGTCCTCGAGCCACGTCTGCTCTGCCCATTCTGCGAGCGCATCCCGGGCGTCTTCGAACGAAACAGAATGACTGCGTAAAACCTCAACCAACGCAAGATGTGTGTGCAACGAGCGGTGATATGGAACCAGCAAACTCGGGATTGAAGAGACTGAGTGAATGTCAATAATTGAAGGCCTCTATTCGTTTGTAACGCACCAAATTTTTCGAGGGACCAAGTTACCCATAGAGGCTCTTCGCTGACCCATTGCCATCCCTTGGCTTTATGTGCCTCGACGAGGAGGGTCTCCAAGCCATCTATCACAGCGTTCATCCGCCGAAATTGTTTTTGCTTTGACCTCGCTTGTGAATACCACGACCAATGAAATAAAAGCCCACTGACTAGCTTGGTGGCAACGACATCCAACTCGGCAATCCGCTTTTCCATGAGGGCGAGTTTTGGACCTACGAGATGGTAGCGCGGCTGGCCGTCCGGGATGAGGGCGAGGGCATTGCTGCAGCAATAATCACAACGGGACTAAGGCCAGTCTGGCGGGGCAAGAGTCAACCCACTCGAGGTCCGTGCGCGTGTCTACGAGGCTGCGCGCTGCTTTGAGGCCGTCTAGAAGCACGAGCTCATCCCAAGTCTCGGTGAGGGACCGCAGCTCCTGCAGGGCAGTACGCGTTTTGCGGTGATAGGTAGACTCGATCGGGCGGGAGGGGGATCCGGGCGACTTGGGCTGAGCTTTGCAGCGACAGGAGACGAGGATGGCGTAGAGGGTCCTTTGAACGATGCAAGCCGGCTCATGGTAACTTCTGATTCAAACTCCGAGCGTATCCCGCTGATCCGGGTCAGATTCAACCAGATTCAACCCAGTACTTAGTGTGTATATACTCTTGTTGTAAACGCGACAACAAGGCCCATACTTCACCGACGCGATGTGCGAAAAGAACAAGTTAGCGTTGCACCTGTGTCTTTATTATTTGTATAGACAACATAGCAGCCCTACACGAAAACCAAATAAATTAGGTGCGAAGTAAACGAATGTGAGTCGTGCAAAAGAGTGTCGGTTCGAGAAAATCATAAATACATCACAGATCCCACAACTTGTCCAAGCTGTGGAAAAAACGCTGAAACGCACTGTCCAGTGTCTGTCTGTCGTCGTCCAAATCATCCAAGTAGTATGTCGTCGTCGCTGTCATTGTATCGGGTCTGCATTTTTGGGTCGCCTCCAAAAGATGAATGCAAGGCCGGCAGCTAAGCCGAGTCCGCTGCACAAGATCACGCCGCCAACGATACCCGCTGCGGCGGCCTCGGCGGCGCTCAGCATCAGGCTTGCGGGGAGGCACACCGTCCCTAGCGCGCCGGATATTGCGCCGATCGTCAGCGTTAATGCAGCGCAAAGCGCATACGTCCCATAGGCCAACAGGACCTCTCCCTAGGGCCCCCTCGTCGTCGTCGAAAAAATCCTCCGGGGCTGGCTTTGTGGGGAAGTAGAGGAGGTACAGGAGGACGGCCAGGGGTAGCGCAAGGATGGCGCCACCGACTGCTGCGGCGCGGACGGAGGATATTAGGGGCACGGGGGCGTAGAGTGCTGGGTGCGAGGCACGGAGGACGACGTGCCCACAGGCGAGGTAAATGACGGAGACGAGGGGCGGGAGGGGAAGGAATGCGGCGAGGATAGCGGTGCCCTTGAGGGTGGAGGGAACAGCGCGCTGTGAACGGCGGGAGGGGGGACGCCGTCCGAGGGCGCTGAGACTCGAGTTGTTATCCGAGAAATTAGACCGCAATTGCGGGGGCGGGACGCCAGTAACGAAGCCACTCTCTGTTTTTGGGACGGAGCGTGAAGCGCTGGTCGTAGAGAGATGGGACATGGCTGGTCAGTCAAGAGGGACTGGCGCAAACCGAGGATGAAGGAGCGAAGAAGGATGGGGAACGTGGGAAAATCACATCACTGCAGAAATTCCGAATTGGATCGACAGAGCGATTTGCGTTCAGCAATGCGCGCAACGATGCCAAATTCAACTGCTAACAGATATATAAATGTCGTGTCCATGATACAGTTTGTCGTGTGCATAGGTAAGCACTGGGAGTAGGAATGGGTCTAGGTGATACAGAATAATAGTCCCACAAGAAAGTCGTCAAGAAAAGTTCCCGGAGAATCTAAAGCAGCCCCGCGGCGCTCAGAATCAGAACGATACCCGACACCAGCAGTGCGTCGGGCGAGATGGGCAGCGCGGCGGAATGGGATCCAGGCGCCGGTAAAAAGTGGGATGAGTCCGACTTTTGCTGCGCGGTAGATTCCTAGAATTGGAGTGAGCGAGAATGTCATGGCGTAGAGGAAGTGAAAACAAACCTTGAACGCGGCGAGACCGATCAGAACACCAGCGGCAAAGAAGATGAACGCCTGGATTAACCAGATGACGCCCCATACTGCAGGTAAACCGTCAGTAGGTGTCGTGGAAGTCACTGAGATAAATAAGCCTACCTTGCGACGGGAAGCACCCGCAGATACGAGCAAAGGCAGAGGCATCGGAGCTATTGACCTTTCTCGCGATGGTGTCGTCAATAACGTCCCACAGGACGTACATACAACTCATGACGCCGATGAAGAGAACGAGGTATCTTAACGCCACGCTCTCCGCAACGAACCAAAACAGGATAATAAGACCTGCCATGCCAAGGAATAAGAACCCATGTTCTGTGCCAAACAAAAATCAGGAAAGCACGCTACACAATGGAGTCGAGAAAGGCGCACAATAAATTCCTCCTTGCCCACCAGAGCGTAAAGATGAAAAAGACGCCCAGCACGATAGATGCGACCTTTGAGGCATTAGTGTCGAAACCACACACTTTTGTTTGGTCGCTCAAGGTCAGTAACGTTGAATCTTGGTTGAATCTTGACCAGCTAACCTATTAGTGCGGCGCCAATGAAAGATGACCCGAGGTAGCCGGCGGGTAGCGTCAGCCAGGGGATTCCGCCGGACATCGAGGTCGCCCCGCCCTCGTCGGGATCGAGCTCGATGGAATGAATGGTGGCGCAAGTTAGCACGCCTTCAAGGAGATCAACAAGAGTATCCCGCAAGAAAAGCGTGCCACACCCATGATCGCGTGGCTCATCTAAGCAAGTGTCGGTACTGTAAATTCGGGCAGGATTCGCGCGAAACTGACCTCATGGAAGCCGACGGTGAGTAGTCTGTGGTGAGCCAACGTCAGTAACACGGCGCGAGACGCGCGGAGGTGAGGCTCACTTGAATGGATAGACTGAAGAAGACCGTTCAACAGCCAGACGCGCCATTCCGCCGAAAACTCACTGATCTTGTTGAGGTACGGAACATGCCTGCAAAACCCGACATGAATTCAGTCTCTGCCGATGTCAAGTTGAGCTTGAACTGACCATAGTATGGCGATGACGATTATGTAGCAGCCTGCAACGATGAGGGTGGTACGCTTGATTTGTTCTAAGTTCTTTCGGGCTTATGCTTCTGCTTGAATGTTTACCTGGGTGTCAGAGGGCGTGAGGCTCGAGGATACATCGCGGGCGTCAATCGTAGGGGGACATGGAAGTTCAAGCCAAGAGGCAGAGCACTGCACCCGAGGACTGCGCGAACCTTACGTTACCCATCATTACCTTTTTTTCGCTCGCATTCTCCTCGATGGGTCGCAAACGAAAGAACAGGACTCACCTCAAGGGCCCCGCTCCAGTCACGCCAGGCAACAGCAGAGGGCACCCCCAAGTCATTCATCATAAAACATGGGCCTGTGGGGCATTCCATTGCCCAGCTCGTCCGCGATTTCAGAAAAGTAATGGAGCCAAACACCGCGAGTCGTCTCAAAGTCCGTCGTTCTGTCCGGTCGAGGGGGTAAGGCTCATAAAAATACCAGGAACGGAACCGGAATAAACTCAAGGATTACTTGACCCTCGCACCCGCGTTGCAGGTCACTCACTTGCTCGCGTTCACTTTGACCCCGATCGCGCCGTCTCTGCGCATAATTCGACTCTCCGCCGGTCCAACCCTCAGCTTCCGTGTAGAGAGGTACAGTCTCATGAAGGACATCTTGAATACCTCCCGGAGAGCGCGCAGCATAGGTATGGAATATCTCAGTCCACCATTGGTTCGCCATAATTTTCGCAATCCACACCTTGTCCAAACTAATTTATTCTCCTCGAAACAGCTCGTCCTAGCCTCCTTCCCGCCGCCCTCACCCACAACGCCCCCACACCTCACGCTCCTTATGAAATCCTTCCAGACCCTCTTCCCCCCACTCTCCCCCCACACCCTCACCCTTTCCTCCGCCCGCCGCGTCGTTCTCATTGCCTACAACCCCGACCGCGGCACCGTCGACTTTCGGCACTACGTCATCACCGTCAAGCCCTACGGCGTCTCCAAGCGCGTCCGCCGCGTACTCGATGGCACGCAAAAGGCCTCGGGCGGCATCCTGGATCTCGGCAACGAAAAGGACGTTGCCGATTTCCTCCTCCGCAAGCGCGGGGAAGCGGGCCCGGATGGTGGGTACGAGAGCGCCGCGTCGTCAACGGAGAGCGTGGCTGGGGATGATGGGGACGCCGTGGATTTGGCGGACGATTATGTCGGAAGGAATAACAAGAAGGGGCAAAGGAGAGCAGTGAGGCTCGATGAGGTCGGCCCAAGAATGGAGTTGCGGCTGGTGAAGATCACGGAGGGTGTGCCCGGGAAGGAGGGGAGCGTGATTTATCATGAATTTGGTGCGTCGACTCTTGCGTTCGTCTGGGGACGAACTGATTTGCATGACAGTGAAAAAGACCAAGAAGGAGGTGGCGAACATGCAGGCAACGCACGCCGCCAAAGAAAAACTGAGAAAGGAGCGGAGGGCGGAGCAAGAGCGCAACGTCGAAAGAAAAAAGGCCAAGGGCAAGGCAACCGGCGGAGGGGAAGGCGAGGAGGAGGACGAAGAGGAGGAAGAGGTTGATGAAGACATGGAAGGTGATGAGGCAGCAGACGAGGGCGAGGACGATTGGGATGCAGAGGAGGAAATAAGCGAAGGAGAAGACGATCCAGAGGAGAGCGGGGCTGAAGAATCGTCCGAGGATGAGGTCGAACGGCCGCCCGCCAAAAAAGTAAGACTACGAGGCAAACGTTAGCGTCTGTCATAATATTTTATTGCGCTTGAGCTCCATATTATTTGTGAGTAGGATTCGGTGGTTTTAACCCAGCCTGCGCCGTCGCCGCGCCAAACAGCTTCGCCCAAAAGTGTTGCGTCCGCATCTTGACGCCTTCCCAATTATCTAGCGCCGGTCGCACGTCGAGGAAAAATGAGGGGCCGACAGAAGGTCCTTGACTTCTGCCCGTGTAAAAGTCGATAATGTACCGCATCTGGACCCCACAACGGTCTACGACCCAGTCGTGGCGGTCAAATGGCGGTGAGTAGCTGGGCTCCATTCAAGAACTGCGAGAGATGTTGACAAATAAACGAACTCACCCGAGCATCATCTTCCAACGCGCCCTCACGCTCTTCTCCCCCGGCTTGCCCTTGAAATTGACGAGCTTGACCCCACCACACGCCTCGCCCCCTCTCCCCGCCTCCCAGCGCATCACCTCTGCCCACGCGCGTTCATTCACGGCGTTGTGGATCGGGACGATGGTATGCATGTCGCGCGCCTGCGGATCATGCTTCTTACGCGCCATGGCGGCGAAGAACTGTGCCTCGGACGGATAGACCCAATTACCGTCGGCAGCGTTGGGGATCGAGGAAACTTCGCGCGAGGTGGAAAGTGATTGTGTGGAGGGAGGTGCGCGGGAGGTGGAGGGCGCGGGGGAGGAAGAGAAGAGGCGCGACCATATTGATTTTGAAGAACCGTCATCATGGGCGTGTTCGACAGGACATTTGTCTGTTTGCGAGTCCTGGGACGAGTGGTCGACGGGGCAGGACATAAGTATCGGAGGCTGCCAGGCTATTGGCTCTGGCAGCACACAAGACCAAAGCGCTCCCTTTTCACTGTCAACTCGCGCATAGCAAGCGTCTTGCTGGATGAAAGGCCTTCACTGCAGCTTTCTTGAATTTAGGCGTGTAATTGGTGGATCTCCTCCCCATTTTATGCGCCGACGGGTCTTTTAAGTATCATCGGGCCTTTACTGCATTCCACTTTGCCTTATTGTGCTCGACATTTCCTTCCGCCCCGCCCTATTGTACCCCCATTATTGTATAAAAGTGTCCTGTATCTCCCAGTCCTCTTCCCCGCTCTTTTCCTGCTCACCCACTCCCCTGTCCCCATCTCCATCTTTCCGCGCTGAAATGTCGGCACTTCAAGCTTGGAATCACGGGGAGTCGGGTACTAGGCGTCCCCTTGTCCACTGGTACGTCTCCCAGCGCCAGAAATACTCGGTTGATATATTTTTTGGCAGGGGCTTTAGGGATCATTCCCGGCGGGAATAGGCCCCCCGCCATTGCTTCCAGAACGTCGCTAACGGCGTTTCGGCTCGCCTACATGTCTCACTTTATTGTTCTTCGGACCGGAGAAGATATCTCAGAGAACAAAAGAGCCTTACCGGCGGGCCTCGGCTTTCGGCGAGCGCAAGGTCAGGTGGCAGGTATCTTGTGCTAACTTTCATTTCCCGAAAGCTTAGGTGGCTGTTTTGGGTCATTATCGGACCACTAGGTACCGCAGAATTTCTATTCTCACCCGTTGGAAGAACTGGCTCGGGTTTTCAGCCACGATATCGCGTTCTCTCTCACGTTTGACGGCGAGTCGTCCGGGTTTGGTATGTCTCAAGAGCGAATCCGAATCTTTGATTAAAAATCTCGATCGTATCGGCAAGAGACAATGGAGAGCCAGGCGATATAACAATAATGCTTCAAGACAATAAGGGCGTTGGGTTACCCGCAACGCGATACACAGGAAAAGGGTGGAGCACAGAGAGGTCCTATTATCCTCTCTTTCTCTATTCTACTCACCTCCCTGCGCTACCCCGATAATTCGACGCCATTGTCCTCTTCCACAACGACCTGCATTGTCCAGCTGTCATGCCTGCTCTGCGCACACACTCTACCGTGCGATGTTCGTCTCTGTTTCTCCTCGTTCTGCGTTTGCTCGGTATTAACAGCGTCTCTAGCACTCGAAGTGAGCACCGCCGCGCCACCATCCCTGACGATCATCTCGCCTACGCCCCGCGCATTCACGTTCCCCACCTCGCACAACCTCTCCGACAGTCCCTACTCCTCTCCCTCCAACTCGCCATTTGAACCCGATCTGCGAAAACTCGCCCTGTCAACAACGCCTACCTCGTCTGTTTCCTCCAACAACGACGAATGCCGAACACCGCCCCCGCTGTCTGCGTTCACCCACACTCTGTTACCGTTCATCGCCCCTGGATCTCCGCCACCCGCGCCCATACGACGCAAATCAAGCAGTGTTGGCCCCCCAGAAGAACATCGTCCGAAAAAAGGCGACGATGACTATGTGAAGCGTCCTGAGAATGCGTTCATACTCTTCCGTCGAAAGTGCTGCGAGGACCGCGCGCTCTCCATCTCGGCCCCGTCATCGATGGCCTCTGGTCCTTCCTCAGCCGATTCCCCTTCCTTGGCAGCGAATGCGCCAGGGAAGAAGCAGCGTCAAGCTGACCTCAGCAAGACTATCAGCCAACAATGGAAGGCTCTCTCGGCGGAGGAGCGGTCCCATTGGGAAGCGCTAGCGAAGGAAAAGAAACGGGAGCACGAAACCCTTCACCCGAACTACGTGTACCGCCCCCAGCGCTCGAGCAACAAGAATCGCGTCGGTACGTCCGTATCGGGCCCTTCATCGTCCTCGAGCGGCGTCCAGCGCCGCAAGAAGTCCGCCTCGTCTTCGCAGCAGGTCGAGTTTGTTATTCCCGCTCCCAGGGCGCCCCACGCCCGTAGCGCCAGCGCACCGACCCCGCCGCCGTACCAGGCGATCCAGGTCCCGAACGTCTATATGCCCGCGAACGGCTCGTTTTCGATGGACACGGACATGACGAGCCTGATGCCGATGATAGCCCAGCGCGGTGTTGGAAACGGTAATGGTGGCTTTGACTACCTCCCCAGCTCGTCAAACTCATTCGACTTTGAGGCCAGTCTGCAGGTTCGTCGCGATGTTCTTTTTTTTTTTTCAGGGGTAGCTGCTGACTAATCCACCGCTTAGTCGTCGAATTTCCTGCGGTCCATGTTCGCTGGCGCCGGCGGTGTCCTCTCGCCCGCCTCGAGCACCTCTGGCTCTGGCCCGTCTTCGCCGTACACCCCTGCCGCCGCGTCTTTCCACCCCTCCGCCTTTTCTTACCCGACCTCGGGCGAGACAGGCGAGCCTGCTGTCATGGAGGCGGATTATTCCTCTTACGCATCAGCCTGGGCCGAGTCCTCACCGTGGGCGTCCACCACCACTGGTTCAGGGCTCACCGAGAGCGACTTTGATATCGGGCGCATTCCGGAAATCGGCTGGGAGCTCGGATGTGCGGCCTTTCCCGAAGCTCAGCACGCATTCCCCGGCAACGAGTTCTCCGCCGGGGAGATGCACGAGTTTGGGGAGCAGGCAATGGGGGACAGCAATGAGCTCGATCTGCACTTTGGGGATTTGGGTGTGGATGAGATGGGGTTCGATGAAATAATGGCGGGCCAAGGCTTCTGAGCCCGTTGGCAACTTCCCGACCTAACAGCCAGTGGGCTTCCAACCCGCTTCTTCCTGCGATGACCATCCATGCTCCTTCATCGCCCCGCGCCGCGCCGGCACGCCCGCCAGCCCTGCGCATCCTGTCTTTCCCTTACGCATTCGCTCCCTGCCCCACACTCGCTCTAGACGACACACTCCTTGCATCCCCTGTAAAACACCACCACCGCGCTTAGCCGCGTGGTCTTCTTGTACGACCCTCATCATCCATCCTGGCGACCTCTCCACTCACACTCTGTACATCACCCACACCACACCTCCAAGCTTTCGTGGCTATCTTCGTGTACTCATACTTTGCTCTCGTGTTCGCGATTCCATCTAGCTTTGTTACCTCCCCTCGCCAGCGGCGCTTCTCTGCGCCAGTCACATCCCGGTCGTGCTTATACCCACGACTCGGTTCGGTGTTGCGCATGCGCACCACCCCATCCACTCTGACGGCGGTCGTCCGCGACGCCCCTCGTCCCTCCTCTGCGGGCAAGAAGACGTCTGCGACGCCCGCCCGTGTCCCTCTGTTATCCCATCCTCCCTCACTTATTCATTTTTATACCCTCACGGACTTTACGACTCTTCTTTACGCTGCTCTTACGCATAGCTACCTATTATAATGACTTATACATACACTGTATGGTGTATGACCTTCGTTGGAGACAACCAACGATGATACATTTCAAAACTTGCACGTCTCTGGTCCAAGTACAAGCACCATTCTCAGGCTTCCCACGCTTTCCTTCAATACACGCGGCGCTCTACGATAAACTGAACTCATTTATTGCTATCCGTTACAAAGTTCGTCAATCCGAGCTACAGATACGCAGTACAAACACGCTGTTATCATTCAATTACAGCTTTGCCTTGGTCAAAGTGGTCGCAGCCTTCAGGCTTTTCTCTGCGGTTGTAACCAGTTCGTCCACACTAAGTAGCTCGGTCAAAAAAACAAGAACAGGGAGAGCGTGGAATTCGCGCACATATCCTTGGCCGGTTTTATGTCGTTGATGCTCGCCGCCACCTTGCCCATCAGGACTGGCAGAAACAATCAGCAATGTCCTTAAAAATTGAACAAGGTCGTACACGCCATGCCCTCGATGGATCGGTTGGGTTTCTGCGCCAGCTCAATATCGTGGGGGATCTTTCCACTCGCGACCAGCTCTTCCTGCTCCACTTTGCGCGCGGTTTCCCTATGAACGTACAAATCGCACCGACGCCAGAAAGATGGTGACGGGTACGAACCATTCGGCGACGTATGGCGTCCTGCGGACGCTCATCGGTCGCCCACTGTAGATAAGTGTTCTGGAGACATCGTCGTACCCAGCGCTGATGACCATCTCCTTGTGCGTCTTGTTTGCACCGGCCTCGACGCTGGCAACGAAGCGAGTGCCGACCCAGACGCCGTCGGCGCCGTATCTGATACACCGGCGCATCAGTGGTTATCGGGCTCTGTGATATCTAGGGCTCACGCAAGGGATGCAGCCAAACCTCGGCCGTCGGCAATACCTCCAGCCGCTACGACGATAACCCGTTCGCCGGTGAGAGGGCTTTTGGCATTCTTGCAGAGATCCACAACGGTGGGGATGAGAATCGAGAAGGCAGTGTCTCCTGTATGTCCTCCTCCTTCCCCCCCTTCCCATTGTTGTCTTAATTTCTTCCTGTTGAAAAACAAAAAGAAGGCTCACCCTGCGCACAAATGATATCGACGCCTACATTGACTGTGAGGAGGGGCGAACTCGAAAGAAGTCCAGGTCGACACTTTACCTTGTGCAAGAGCTTTCGCCACGTGCTGCAAACAGTGAGGTCGGAGGAAACGGTTTGAGCAAGTGTATGTATACCTTGGGATGTCCAATCATACTGAAAACCCCGAGTCAGCGAGCGCGCCAGTCGTCGTCAGAAGCACGTACTTCATCACGGCAATTCCGGCGGCGTGAAGTCGTTCCACAGGCCCACTTGGGGGGCACACCGACGGCACAAACGAAAAGGGCGGGCTTTCCCTCGATGATAACATCAATAAGAGCTGGCCTTGATAAAATGACGCAGGTTAGCGCTGCTTTTTGACACCAGCGGGGGCACGAACAGCTGTCCGTCGGTGTAGTCCTTGTTCGTCTTGCGAGCGTTGCCGCCGATTTGCGGTATGAGAAGGTCGACTCCGAAGGGTGCATTCTTGTCTTCGAGGTGACTCTTCAGCTCCTCGATCGAGTTTCTGAGGAATTTTGGGCTCTGCCTAACTCCCCCAATCACGCCTATGCCGCCTAGTGTATGTAGTTTGAGGATAGTGGACCTAGAATCATGATAGACGCATACCGGAATTCGTCACTGCTGCAGCGAGCTCTGGAGACTAAATTCAGACTGCGTTGAACGCGTTCGGATTCTCGGACTCACTCGGGCCCGCCGCGACATTCATACCTGGATGAGGAAGTTGGCGAGTGAATTACAGTGTGGGGCAACAGCGAGATGCGCGTACCAGCCAGCATGACTGGGTGGTTAATTTTGAAGAGCTTGGTGAGCGGGGTGCTGAACACAGGCGGGGAGGACGGCATAGCGGCAAAAAAAGAGATTGGCCAAAGTATTGAATGTGAGGTTGTGGGGAGAGGAAACTGAAGCGGGGCGGGTACTTACTGTCCCGATATTGCATCCGCGACAATTGATCGGCCGTCACATGGTCGTGAGCCGGTTCCGTTCTTCAAGTTGCAACCACTTCCACTGAAAGTCTTGTAGCTGCTTTGTCCCCTCGCCCGATCCATTACACTGTCCTTCTTTGCTATCCACACTGGTGCGTATTCGCCTTCATTTCAGCCCGCGAACAATTCGAAGAAACCGCAAAGAAACCGTACCGAGCTTCCTATGATTCAGGGTATTTAATGGACTGGGCTGCTGTGGTGCAGGCCATCTTGCACATACAAATTAAGAGTTCCCTTCAGCAAATGAAGGCACGATCTGAACCGTCCTTTTCATCATCGGAGGAACTGCAGGACGAAGTAAATCACTCAGGTGCGCGGCTCGATTTCGAGACTTCGTCCGACACGAAGACCGCCACTCGCATTCCTCCTCCAACACATCCCGGAGGATCTCCCGATCACCATGCGAGACTCCCATGTTTTTCTGTTGGGTGAAATGACTCTACGAAGACCTCCATTGAACTTGACAAAATTCATAAACCTGTCCCTAACTTACCACGAGAAGAGGATGTTTCGGTGGATTAGTAGGATCTCATATCCCCCTCCTACGTGGGCGTAGAGTACATATGCATGTGACGTACGGCGCCAAAGGTTTCTTTTTGCAAATCGAACGCGAGAAACCGATCCAGAGAGGGTCGCGGAGAGGGGAGATCAGGCAGCGGCCATCCGGACTTCAAGGTTCCACACCACTCAATCCAAGAAAGAGCCTTGCTTCGTTCTCGGCGTTCTGAACGTTCTACAAAACGGAAATTTTACGTTGGAAGACCAAGCTTTCTCTCACGTGGAACAATAATTTATCCCCGGACCCTTTCCTTCCTGCGGACAAGGCTTAGGGTCCATCTGAATCCGTTGCTAAGCATCGATTGCTAAAGGTACATCGGGTTTAATCATCCAAAAGTTCCGCCAATTCTCGCTCTTCCTCTTCTGTCATCTCAAATTCGCAGTCTGTTTTAGCCGCTGGGGCAGGTTTGACGACTTTCGCGGCTTCTGGACGGCTAGGGGGCGAGGAAGTGAGCAGCTCTGACATCGAGGTTAAACTTTGGTGTACAGAAAATTCGGGATAACACACCAGCCAACCGCCATTTCCGAATGGTGCCGTCCAAACTTGTGCTAACTACCCAGGGCTCCGCCCTCGTCTTCCCGTCTGCTCCAACGCTTTTGCGAATCCAAAGATGGAGAGCGGTAACATCATACCAATGAGCATCGACCTCGTTGATGAGTTCGGGTTCGTGGATGGAAGAGACATCGTATACGCGAATCACATCTCCAGCCCCGGTGATAAGATATGGCTCCGCAAGGTCGGTCACAGAGAGAGGGAGGATGCATCGGACGGCAGTAGGATGTGTTATAGAAACAGGAGGCTTTGCGGTCGACGTGAGATCAGCGAGAACTTGAGCGGTCTCATCCGACGACGCTGAGGGGAAAACACATCAATGCGGAGTAACGCATGGGGGAAGACTACTACCCGTCCATAGTTGACCACGGCCGAAGCGCATCTCGTTCACCCCCGTGCGGTGGTGATTCAGCTCCGTCTTGAGGATGCTGTTCCATCGAGGAGCCTCGCCGACTTCTTTCGCTAGATCCCAGACCTTGATAGCACCCATACTATCCGACGTGTAGAGAACGGCAGAGGTATCCGAAAGAGATACTCCGTCGATACAAGAGATAGGCCGGGTGTGCGCGGAGATAGACCCCATGCTTGTGAGCGGCTTGCCAGAGATGGCGTCGGACAGATCCCTGGACGCGTCTTATTGAGCGATGGAGCGGCCCGTAAATAAAGGGGGGAGGGATACCAAAATCTCACGATCTTGTCTGAGCTCCCAGATACGAGGAGACGTAGCGAAGGAATCACAAAGAGACATTTCACAAAGTCGGAATGCGCGTCGGTGGAAGAAATCAACGCCTTGGTCTAAACGCGTGATCAACACATTGCCTGCGTCAGATGCTCCGAGGAAACGGACGTCTGTATCCCATAATTTTATCGTCTGAATGGAAATAAGCAGAGAAAGAACAAGTCGACGAGGGTGTAAAATTACTTTGTCCCAAGATCCAGTAATCAGAATGCTCCCGTCGCCGGAGGAGGGATCTTTGTCCCAAAACGCAACAGATGTAACTGGCCCAGTATGGCCTCTGTAAATCTGAAGCGTGTTGCCGGTCTGCACATCTCGCTGAGTCTCTGATCAACTGCGCGCCGACGCAACCCAGACCTGCAACTCCATTTTACGCGCGACAGTGGTGTTCTCCGCCACCCATGCATATCCTTTGTGTATTTGAATGGCTAGAGCCTTTCCGGGAAGCTGAATAGGTTCGCCGAGAGTTTTGGTACGTTCAGATTTCTGTCGTCGGGCCTAGTCGCGCTTAGACGCAACAGCCATATTCGAGAAACAGAAGACACACTTCGCCGAGAACCAGTTGAGCCTCAGCGACCAAGAACTCTGGCGTGTCTGGATTAGCCATTGGTTGGCCGCTAAAGTTATGGAAGACGGAGATCAGGCCATCACGATCCCGATCGACAATCTTCCGCATAGCACAAGTACAAGCTAGCCGCTACAACTACAACATTGAGCCCCAGGATCTTCTCCTCATCGGCAGCCTCTACAGAAAGTACATGCCCTCGTCATAAGGACAGAGCCTACCCTGTTTATTATTATTCCGGATGGGATTCTTGCTGACGGGGCGGTAAACCCGTTTCCAAACGTCAAGGTCAAACTCCTCGAAGCCACTCGCGTTGGTGCTCGTGTCGAAGTCGACATTTTGGTCCGGGTCGAAGTGAAACTTGTAAAAGTGAGTACGTGCTGAAGAACCAGAAGGTATGTGTAGATGAACGCACTTTGCCTCGAGTGCATACCATCTGGACGACAACCAATTAGAATTATTTGGGAGAGGGGATCAAGGCTCACATGAGCGTCTGGGAAGTCGAGCGTTCAGTGCAATGCTCATGACAAGTTCAGAATGAAAGACGCACAATACACAGGGGCACAGCTTCTGATCGAGCGAGTCGCTTTCGCATATAGATGTGAAAGCTCAAAAGCCAGCTGGGAGTGACGCGACACATCGAAGGCAAAATTCTCGTCGTGGAGAATTGAGTAATGACAAGAGCGGGAGGCTGGGATGTTGTTAGAAGGGGATTGCTCAAAAGATCGTGGGACCTTACTTCCTTTGATTGCTGCATGCGACTGGAGATAAAAGTCGGTGGCCATAGGGCTGCGTAGGTCTTCCACTACCAGTCCAGCGCGGCAATTACCTTGAGAGAGCTTTGTCAGTGGATACGCTGGCTGGCCGGGAATTGCCCACCGGTCTTTCCATCATCCACTCTATGAAATCGTGAACGACTTTCATAGGAATAACGGTCGGAATACTTACGTGTTATCGGCGGGTGTGAAAATAGTGTGGTGCCTTTGGAAAACTCAGGATTTCGTTTCGAGATCGGGAATCCCTCACCTTTTAGTAACCGAGAGAAAGGACACTTGAGGCAACGGTGAGGGCACCCGCTTCTCATTCCATACCTCCTGGCAAGCATCTGGCAATGGTCGGGTTGGAAGGACATGCGAATAACCATTTCTTACTCTTAATCGCCTGCACTTCCTCCTGTTTCACTGCATCCATTTCCCCGTCGCTCACGCCATCTCTATAAAAGAATATTCTTGCTGGGGGTGCGTTAGTGCCTCCGAACAACAGGATGGCCTTCTTGACCATCTCTTGGAGGCCTTCGATCATCTCCTGTCGAGGACTTTGCACTTGGGAGTATGCGATGTATTTTGCAGCGGCCGGATCACACGAGAAAACGACACTCGCGATGGAGGGGCGCGACACACCCGGAGGTGGATGGGCAATGTCAGCACCGAAAATCATGAATGGGCTTTTTGCAAGGTAGTTGATGGCAACTGATGTTGGCAAAGCATAATGCCCACCCAGGCGAGCGTTGAGCCTTCCAAAGATATGTCAGTGTGAATTTAACGCTGGGAGTAGGCGGCTTACTTGATTGCGACCATTTTCATATACTGATCGTTGGCTCGCTGGAGTTTATTTTCCCGTAAGCACGATGTGCGAACACCACGCTAGATTCCGATCAGACAAGGTTCATTGTCACGAAGAAGAGCCACCGAACCTTCACATCGCCCCAGAATTTCACTCTGGTTCTGATGTCGTCTGCTTCTTTGGGAAGCAAAACTACAATCAAATCAATTGTTTCGCCGCGCATCTCACGGAGCACGTCGTCGAGGATCTGGACAATTAGTTTGTGTAAAGAAGACAACCAGCAAGATGAGAACCTTCTCAGCAGAATGAGGTGAGCCGCGCCTAATCACCGTTGGCTCTGGGACGGCTGCGAGAAGATGTGATTGGCAGACAAAAATGATGACATGCCCAAGTAGACTTACTCATTCCTACCCATTCGAACTAGATTAGCTTAATTATAGTCTTAGGGTTGCGCACGAACCTAGCCCAATACAACATTTCATTAGATTGGAGATGATTGTGGTGGCGAAGTCGTCTTTGATACGTGCTGGGTCAAGGTTTACAACTGCCCAGCATCCCATCACAGTGGGCGCGAGAAATCTTCGGTTCAGAGCATTCCATGAGCCGTTGTTCGGTGTCTATATCATCTGTTTCAAAGCGGTGTCGAAGTAGAAAAGGAAGGAACATACGAGGAGGTCGTTGTTCTTGAAGACCATGCGGGGGGCCTCAAGAAGTTTACCCTTTAATATCAGAGGCTGGACTTCGACAGCCATTCCCGCGTCGCGGACGTATTCCGAGTCGGCATAGCCACGTATCTAGCCCGGTGTAAATTTGTTTTCAAGGGAGGAGGGAAATCGCTTACAGGTGATGCCACACCTGTGCCCGACCGACCAGCAATAATTTGCATCCGAGCATCAGGATGCATTGCAGTGAAGTCTATCACGTCCGTCATCCGCGCCGAAGGCAGGCGCTTCTTGTACAGTTGACCAGGTAAAAGCCGGCAGAGCTCGGCGGGAATTATCACGGGGAAGGGGGCGCTCTGTCCAGAGATGCGAACACCAAAGCTCTCGGGGAACTTGAGTCTCAGGTTGTAGACGGAATAGATGTGATCCTGTGAAAAATAAGTTAACACGGTGAGATAGGCAGTAAACAACTGCGTTACTTCGATAGTGGTCGGCACGCCATCTTTGTGGAACCGAAAGCGACCGATGGGCCCTGGAACGATGCCATAAATCGTTTTTGTTCGCTCTTGCGTTATACGAGTTTTGATTAGACGGTTTTTCAGATATGTTTGGAGTTTGGGGAGATTGGGGTTCACTTCGCCACGCGGCAAAGGTGCCAAGGTAAGATCCCGCGTAACTTTCGACTCCATGACGTGCATCGCGACCTCGATCAAAGGTCCGCTTTCGTATCTAGCGAAGCAAAATCGTTGAAGACGGTCAGAAAAGCGTAAGAAACATCAACGCACACAGCAGCCATGGATGTGTCGATAGTCACAATCATCCCATTGATTGTTGGCCTCACAGACCTTCGCAACGGGGCGTTTAGCAATCAGGCAAATTATCTTCAACAAAGCACTGACTGGAAGAACCCGCGCCAGAGTTCTATCCCACCAGGCAGACTCTTCTTTCCAATCTCCGAGAAAAACGCACGTCCGTTATTCGTCGGGTTGTTCCTAATCCTCGTCAGAACTTGGTCGCCCCCAGAGTTATTGAAGAAACCGACTGGTTTGACGATTGCCTTATCAGAAGTTGTCTAAACGCATCGTAAGATACCGCCCGGTGGAAACCATCCCGGTAGGAATATTGAGTCGTACAAAAGATTTATCGCAGTCGCTGCCTTCCGATCGATGGTCCCGCCATTCTGAATGAGTTGATTGAGATCCCTGTGGTGCATCCGAGTTGTGAGTTTTGCGTATGGATAACCTCCATATTGCGCACATCGGTCTAACTTTATCGCTGGCCGTTCGGGTAATTTGAACCACAAACACTCCAGGAGAGCCAACAGGGGCATTCGGGTCGTTCCCAAGACGAACTATAAACTGTCCACAGCCGGGCGTTAATTTACTTTTGTCGCCTGATTGGGTGTGCGACTAACCCTCGCGGCTGTCCCGCCCGGAAGTTTCAGGAGGTGTGACATGTACAGCAAGCTTTTGCCAGTCGTACACGCCGCGAGGGGAGAACATTGTAGGGTCGATCGAATTTTGGAGGGCGTGTATCGCCTGCTCCCTCTTCCTGTGGATGACTATGTCGGGTTGGAAGGCTGGAGGCGCATGTAAACCACATTGAAGGAGAGGATAGTGGCGGCCTACATACCCACATCATACAGATAGTATTCTTTCGTCGGGAGACTGCGCTCTTGTCAGTAAACTGGGGCCGAAAGGAGAAGGCGACTCACGTCTTAATGCGAAACGAATTGGTGCAGACGCTCACCGCCGTCGAGGACATCGCGGTGTACGTGGAAGATGTTATCGAGCAATCGACCTGGAGCGTGGACGCGTGAAACGAACCGCGGTCACGCGCAGGCTCATTTGGCCGGATCCGGCAACACCGGTACCGCCACACATCGCGATTCTCGCTTGACGCTGGCCAGGTTTCTGGTCTGTTTTCTGTCAGAATATGGTCAAAAAGACGGTTATAAGCACGGTAAGTAATACAGGAGGGGTGTCGAAACGACAAAAGCTACATACTAACTGGTGTCGAAAAAGAGCGTATTGATATACAGGGATGACGCGGAGGGGGGTCAAGATATAGGGAAACGAATGTGGACATCATACACGGAGGGGTGGAGACGAAATAGTGTGATACAACTCCAGAGTGGGCCGCTGAAGGGCCGGGGAAGACGATTAGGTGGGGGGAGCAGTAGGATGATGGTAGTGCTATAGATGCGAAGATGCGCAATGTGGGGAACCGGTATGTGGATGAAACAAGATAGATGAAAAGGAGAGTGAGGCCAGTAAGTTCTTGGCTAAATTAGAATTCAAGGAATTGGTAAGCGATGGGGTCGAATCTCTCGTGGACGGGTGGAGGCTGCTCGTCACGGATGAGGCCTGGCATCTCGTCGGCAGGAGGAAGCGGAAGGTGCAAGAAATGTCGGGTATCGTCGATCGACGAAGTGTGGGGAACAATCGGAGCCTGGTTGAAGCCGCGTTAATGACGGTTCTTTCATACATCCAAATGCGACTTACATTTATTTCCCGACGTTCGAGGGCTTCCCAATCAACGCCTCTAAACCATGGATGGTCGAGGATGTCCTGGGGACCGCCGATCATGTTCCCCAGACGCTGGGTACGGTCGGGATTTAAAAAGGACCGGACCAATGTCCGGGAGAGGGGATCCATGCTCCGTGGCCAGTGGATATGGCCGTTGAGAATCTTTTCATAGATCCCATACGGAGACTCGTCAAAGAAGGGCGGGTACCCAACGAGCATCTCATAGCAGAGTACTCCACAGGCCCACCAATCAGCGGCCTTTCCATGGCCATCGGATTGAATTATCTCAGGCGCGAGATACTCGGGAGTGCCGCACAGCGTCCACGTACGGTCGTCGACTATCTTGGCGAACCCGAAATCGGTGAGGCGCAAGTAGCCGCGAGAGTCCAAGAGAAGATTTTCCGGTTTAAGGTCGCGGTAGATGATGTTGAAAGAATGTAGATACTTCAGGGCCAGAATAATGGTCGCCAGATAAAAACGCGTCACATCGGGGGTGAAGCGCTGAGCACGTCGCAGGTGGGTGAATAGCTCTCCGCCGGGGACGTAGGACATCAACATATACACGTTGAGGCTGTCCTGAAAGGTGGCAAAGAGATCGACGACGAAGGGGTGCTGAACCCGGGAGAGGATGTAGCGCTCCGCATTCACATGTTCCACCTGACGGAGGCGAACTATATCTGTTTTGCGCAAGACCTTCATGGCGAAGTGATTTTGGGCTCCAGGGGAAGCGGGGGCGCGGTGACGGACAAGTAGAACCCGGGCAAAAGTGCCCGTACCTATTGATGCGTCAGGGATCAAGAAAGGGCCAAAGTGGAGCACGAACCGAGGGTCCCTCTGACTTCGAAATCGGTGAGCCGCAGACCGGCTCTCTGCAGATGAACCTGCTCATCCTCGAGCAGTCTAAGAGGGCGTTGAGGTGCAGCGGCACGCGACTCGACCTCCATTTCCCCGAAATCGCGAAACGGGACCGAGTCGGACCATGCATGCTGGGCCGCGGAGTGAGGCCCATGGGTTTCGGGCCCGCTGTAACGGGGCTCGGCATCTATCACGATAGAGTCGTCGCCATTTTCGCTGTGGCCGGGAGACATCGGCGGGGTCATTGGAGCGTCGGGGACGATTATCTGGGCTTGGGAACGACGAGGCTGAATGAGAGGGTCGCGGAGTCCGTCAGCGGAGAGTGGGGGTGGGAGTGATGTCGCTCGAGGTGACATTAAAGGCGAGGACATTGCCACACTTGCTTGTGTGAGCAACGCGCCGCCGATGAAATATATAGAGCGCAGGCGGTGCTGCAGAGTATTGTATAAGACCTGGGGAGATTTAACGGAGGGAGGAGAGGTGCGGCTGGAGTGCCAACTGCACTGCAGATCGAGTGGATGCCAGAGGCTGTGGGTGGGCGTCCTGCGCTACGCAGCGGAGAGCGACGCAGAGAGCAGAGCTGTCGCGCAGTTGTTGTGGTGGTTGCACCCAAGCAGGACGATTCGAGCCGCCCATAAATACCCACGTGTCTGATAGATGCCATACTACTTGAAATTCGTCGCCCATGGTAAATAATCCAATTTATTCCCCCTCGCGCATCTCGGCCTCATCTCCAGGCATCTTGCTTGACAGAATACGCAGCAGCACCTCTCTCAATTTTCCGAGCCATCGGCGGTGCAAACTGACGTCGATGCAGTATGGAAACATCAGTTACGGATGTGTTGGCCCGAAAAGTTCTCATGTTCGCGGCTATTTGAAAACATATACATAGACGGTGGCAATACATGTTCATCATCGTTGTTGCTTTCAGAGCCCGAACGCCACGGTCTCACATCCAGCAATGTCTGCAATGACCTTGGGTTCGCCACCCTCCCCAGCTCCGGCGGCAACGTAGATAGGTATGAAGTGTTCCTACAGAATGGTCAGGCAAGGACAAGTAAGCCAAGGAGACTGTGTAAACCTCTCGGGGATGGCAGGCTCTGAAACCCGCGTGTTTCGTCAGATTGACCATAGCCTGCTTTCGCTCGGTTGCCTGTGTTGTCAGATAAGCATGCTTCACATTCCGATGCCAAGGGACCACCCACATCTGCAACGGCGACCGCGGCCAATATAGCGTCGTCAAACTGCGTGGACAAAGGCGTTGGGCCCGCCGCCAATGCGCGGAGATTATGGAACGTCAAACCCCCCGACAAAACCAGGATCCCCTCCTCCCTGTAGAATGTGAGTTCACGACGATGACGGACTCGCATCCAATCCCACCTGAGCTTGGACACGGCCTTGCCCAACGTCCAATGGCTCTCCGGGCTCAAGCTGGAGTCCAAGGACACTTGGACGATCGGGATGCTCGTGAATTCCTCTCCGAACATGATACTGAACGGAATGAAGACGCCGTGGTCGAGGCCGGGGCCTATCAAATTTAAACGATGCTGATTCCCAATACGAGAGGAGAAGTACCTTGGTAGCCGCGTCCATCTTCCCCTCGCGCTTCCGTTTTGGGACTCAATCGAGCCTTCTGTCCGGCCTACGCACAAAAAAATGTTAGGACTACTCAGCGTAATTTTCGGCACATATTCACCTCCTGGTAAAGCTCGACGACGCGTTTGGAGAGAGCGGACTCGCCCTTGGACTTAAACTTGAGCTGGTAGTACTCGGATGAGAAGTTCTGGAAACAGGTTCAGTACCTCCAGCTACCACCGTTAAAGTTGGCGAACATAGTAATCCATGAGCAGGGGGTTCTCGTCTTCGTAATCAGTTACTGCATGGCGGGGTCAGAACATGCCTAATCGTTGGAGCAGAACCTCACCGAGGCGCTCAGTATGTGTCTCCCAATGAGCACTGAAAACTACAATGCCCTTCGGCTGATACTTCTTCAGCAGCGCAGGTCCAAAGTCCTGATGCATGATGGGTCAGTCAATTTCCGTCAGACAGTCAGAGTAACGGAAACCTTGAGGAACAGGGAGAGAGGTCCCTGCGGACCGTAGTGTCTATTGAATATTCAGACAGGATTCTTGGAGGCGCAAAGCGTTGCGCGGTAATGCTTAGAACCAAACACATACTTCCAGATGTCCGGGCCAAACCGAGCGCTGGCGGCCTCTGAAGACACCAGGAGCGGGGAGCCATGACCGAAGAAGAACGCTGGTATTTTGTCGGGAGTTGCAGGCAAGTCGTTCAAAGCTTCCTTCCAAAAGGCCTGAAGATCCTTGGGATCCTTTCTGTTTCGTGCGGCTGCCGTAGACGCCATAGTAGTGAATTTAGAGAACAGGGAAGGAATCTTGGCGCGAAATGTGGAGGTCGAAATGAAAGCTGAGGATGCCCCCCTAAATACTCTGGCCGTTTACCGTCTTGGTCAGAGACTTAGAGTAATGCAGAGGCGGAGGCGGCGAAGGCGGCGAAGTGCCGGTTTGCAACAGTAAGCAATTAAATTTAGCGTCCGCGCAGAGTGCTCGGGATAGGAAGAGGATGCACTGGTCGATTCACCAGGCAAGGCGGAGGCGGAGGTGTAGAGACGCAGTAAAGAAAGAGATGTGCTGTTGTATGCGCCAAACAATTGATCCTTGTTCTTGTTCCACAAAATGGCGAACCGTATGAACTGGTTACAAGGAAAGACAGTCCGCAAGAATACTCCTTCTGCGTCGCGCTCTTCTTCCACCCCCCAAGTCCAAAGTACATCCTCTACGATATTCGGTGGAGGCGTCAAAGATCCCTCCGGTCGAATAACAGAATACTCTGTAATCACGCTTGTCCCTTCGCTCACGAACCGTTTTCACCTCACCTCTGAGACAGTCGGACGATGACCAATGCCCTGTCTGCAAGTCCGACAAGTACCTCGAGAAGAAACTCCGTTTGCTCGTCAGCTCATGCTACCACAAAATGTAGGCCCATCTCCTGAACGCGTTGATACCACTTCCTCACTGGGGTACCAGGTGTGAGTCATGTATAGACCGGCTCTTTACGCTTGGACCCGCGCCGTGTCCCATCTGCAACAAAGTTCTGCGCAAGCTTGCGTTTACGCCGCAAACATTCGAGGACCTGGGTGTGGAGAAGGAGATTGCCATTCGCCGCAGGGTTGCGAAAGAGTTCGTCCCTTGTTTCGTGTCCTGCCTGCTTTTCCTCATCTAATCCAGATTCAACAAACGTCTCGAGGACTTTTCCAACCTGCGGGAATTCAACGATTACCTCGAAGATGTCGAGGATATCAGTGAGACTCTTATTCATTTGCTCTCCGGAGTACTGAGCGCATGCTAGCCTTTAATTTAATACACGATGTCGATCCCGTGGCCACCGAATCCCGCATTGCCGCGTATCGGGAAGCAAATGCGGCATTGACACTACTCAACACGCAGCGGGACGAAGCGTACATCCTCTCGTTACGACAGGCAGAGGATCAGGACCGCAAAGAGAAGGAAGCGCGCGCCGAGGAGCTGCGGCGGGAGGAGGAGGAGGAGCGGCAAGAAAAGGAGTCTGGCAGGCGCGAGATCATCGAGCGCCTGGAGCGCGCTGAGGGCTCGGACGCCGTGAACGTTGTACGCCGGACAAAACGCGAACGGGCGGAGCGGGAAGCCAGCCGGAAAGGCGTCGCGCCTGGGAAGGGTGCGCAGGCACTCCTGCGTGCCCGCATGGCTGCTGCCGCTGCTACGGCTGCTACCAAGGACACGCCACACATACCGCTCCAGGACGACTACTACGCGTACGACGACATGTTCGTTATGCAGTCTACGTACGTCGATCCCTCGAGCGAGGCGGTGAGGAAGGATCGGGAGGGCATCATGAGAGCGGGCGGGTATCGAGTCGAGGAGGCTTGGGAAAGGGCGGTGCGGTCCGCCGTCGCTGGCTTGGATTTGTGGCCTCTGGACAGCAATCCAGACGCGTTTCAACCCAGCCATTCGTTCGATTCAAGTGGAGATGCGATTATGTCGGCTGCCTAACCATAGACTACTATGATGAAACTTAATACACATGTACAATACCAATCGTCCCAAAAGAGTCCAAGATAAAACGGGTATGCGCGAGACTACTGAGATCTTTTCCCCGTATACATTCTGACCTCGCGCGTCAAGTTTCTGCCTCTCAGACAAGGGCTCAGAGACGGGGAAGTAAAGCACTTGATACGCTTTCTTTTTCCTGAATACGAGGTCAGTCACGCAACCCCGCCTAACGAAGAGAGGCATACTCTAGTTTCTTGGGGTCCAGTCTAAAGAATTGCAAGACCTCACGCGTGGGCATTTGTTGTTTGCCTTCATATTTCTTCTTGCTGTCGAACTTCTTCGTCGGAAAAGTCCTGCCACGCCCGCCTCCATGCAAATTCTGGTCTCGAGAATCGCTGATTATCACAACGTCGTCGTCATCTTCGCCTTCCTCCCCCTGGGTACTGTTATCGAGGCGGGAGCGTTTGAGTGGAGAGGTAGCAGAATTAAACGACAAGGACGTCGCTGGCCGTTTTCCAGAAGAGGGACCAGCGGCCGACGAGGATGCAGCCGCATTATTTGGACCATTGCGGCGCGCGATCGAGGAAAACACATCGATACCTTCCTGCCGCATCTGCTTACTGGGCAGTCTAATCCTCAGTCAGTCAACGTTGTCGAAACTTGCACAACAACATGCTTGCCTGGAAGGATCAAATACCAAGAGATTGACAAGGCCCGTCTTGCTGACTTCGTAACCCACGATTGTTCGCGAGTGTCCATCATGTTGCAGAATCATAGGCATGCGTGGAGTCACCGTCACTGCAGTGGCACCAAGAAGTGCGTCGTTGATCGTTCTCGAGTGTTGGTTTTGCATGACGCGGTTCTTGTCGACGGAGCCATGGGGTTTGGAAAAGTACTCGACGACCCAGTTGGTCAACAATTCCGCGCCTGAGCCGACGGTAAGCCGCGTAACAATCTCTCGATACTGAGCAAAGCGCACCTCTGGCGTGCGTCTTCAGATCGAAATCCACCAGTTTAGAGCTGGTTTCCCATACTTCAGTGTTTACGACCAGTGGAGACAGAGAATGAACGCACGGTATGCCACGAGATGTAAACGCGCACTGGATGTCAGAGGCTCCAATCCACTTCTTCGACCCCACAAGATGTTTAAGCTGCTCCTTGCCATCGGGATCGAACCCGACGTTCCACGCGTCCTCGATGATTTGCTGAAGATTGCGCACGCCGGGAGGGATTGGGTCGTCGAGAAGTCTGGCGGCGATTACGGTCAGGATGCTGGTAATATATTATGAGGCCGTGGACGAACGGGAAATACATGGGCTGCATTTGTTGGTCCATGAGCGCAGTGCACGCCATTAAGAAATTTCTATACCTATGGGAGACGGTCAGGAATTAGTAGTTCACAACGGAGAGACACGAACCCGCAACCCCAACTCGCGTCCCACACCTCCCGGGTCACCAGAACCGCGCGGTCATAGCACAGCACCGCCCTGCGCGTGTTCCCCGACAAATGCGACTTGTTCAGATGCGCTTTCAAAAGGGGTATCAAGCCTGCAAGAGAGAGAGGTCAGGCCAAGGTCGGGTGGGTAACTTGAATGAATGTGGAGTGACCTGGGGTATAGTTGTACGGCGGCGGTACTGACTGGGAGGGGTACCAGAACTTGTCCTGGCCCTTCGGGACAAACCAGTCCTTCAAGCTTTTGTGGGGAGACTTGGGTTCGGGGCGGTCATTTGTGGGTGGCTTTTTGCTCGACGACGGAATTGGAGCTTGATTGGATGATGAGACTGTGTATTCAGGATACGAACGTGGCAGCAGTACCAACGGGCTGCTCGTTATTGAAGTGTTTATCATAATGCTTGCTCGCGTTGAGGGAGAGAAAGCGCATCGAGGTTGGTGAAACAAATTTGGCATTGGACGCTCCTTTTCTCGAGATTGGTAGTGAAGAGGGCTAGAGGAGAAACGCGCGTACGGAGTCGCGTTTGGTCTGTTGGACGAGTCGATGCGGCCCCCGCCGAGGGTGTAGGACATGGAAAAGGACAGACTAATTAGAGTCCAACGAATATTGATCGGAACACAACCCCGCGTCTTTGTATTTTGGCCGAACCGCAGCGCACAAACTCAAACTCAAGCTTTTGAAAATCACATCGCGTTATTGCTATCGAATTTGTGTTACACCTCAAAACTACTGGGCAGGAGCATCGGCAGGAGCTTCTGGGTCTGCCCGCGACGTCATTGCAGCCTGTCCTGCAGCAGTTGCCGCCAGTCGCGACCGCTTTCTCTCGGCCTCTATGAGTTGAAATATACGTGAGCAACAAAAGACAGGGTACAAGGAGAGACTAACCAGCTTCCTTCTCCCGCTCAATCTCGGACACGATGGCCTCGATCTGCGCTAGGTCGAGGTTCTAACGCAGGAAATGAGGAAACAGCAGATTTGACAGACAGCACATCGAAAACTGACCGTGACTTTGCCATATTCTTCCATAACACTGATCTCAATGTTCTTCGCCCCGGTTTGTACAACCTCCAAGAGACTCTTCACGGTGAGCTTGATACTCTCCTCGCGAGTGAGATCGTCCTTGTGGTTCTTTTCGAGGAATTCACGGACAGTCTTAGAGGACCGGCCGATGGCGTTGGCCTGATAAAATGCTCGGTCAAGGGCCCGGGGATCCAATTTGAGTGGATGGACGAACCTTCCAGGCGCTATATATTCCACTGGGTTCAGTTTGGTAGAGTCGCGGCCTGGAGTCATGGGGGTCGAAGCCAACGATGAGGGTGGAGATACCGAATGGGCGAACACCACCAGATTGTGTATATTTCTCCACGCACAAGTTTAAATCGCACATCGAGGTGAGTTCAGAATGAGCTTACCTGTTTGATACCCGCAATGTGCTTGGTGATATATTCGACGGTGACCGGGTCTTCCACGGTCAAGCGATGGCTTTGGCACTCTATCCGTGCTTTGTCGATCAGGACGCGACCGTCTGCCGTCAATCCTACGCGAGTTTTGAGCACTACCAGGAGGACGAACTGGGACCACGCACCTGCAAATGCGAGACAAACGTGGTCGTCCAACATGACGACCTTCCGGACCGTTCGCGGGTCCTGGAGTTGCAGAACGGACTTTTTCTCCACGCCCAGAACCACGACGTCTTTGCCGCGCACACCAACCTAAGATGGTCTTGAGTGATAGTTGGCACGGGTTTGGAGAGCTACAAACAGCGCAGGTTCCCTTCCGTACTGCCTCGCCCGCATATTCTACCTGTGATGGCAAAGAACACGCGAATTAGCATGGAATATTGGGTTCTGGTGTGTGACGAGGTTTGACCTGGAAAAGATGGCCATCGGGAGAGAATACAGTGAGAGCTAGAGGACACGGTGAGGAGGGATTGGTGGGAGTGAACGTGGAACATACCGCGATCGTATGACCTGGACATGGTGGTAGCGGGTAAGGTCGATGCTGGACGCGCGTCGATCAAAAACGTGAGCGTCAGTCACGTAACTGTTTCTGGCGCGTATTATATTGGTTCGTGGAATCTGGACTCCTGGCTGCATGGTAGAAAGTAGCATTCGACTCTGCGCGCGTAGTTTGACGAGCCACACTTTATGATCATATTTTCCCCAGTCTCAACTTGTTACTTTTCATGTGTTCTTCTCTCACCGAATGCCACGGGCCGTTGAGCTATGAATGAGTGCACCACAACATGACGCGAATTACAAGTCGCTGGGAACGTTAAATAATGATAATTAACTCATGCCTCACACACTGGAGGTCGACGTGTAGCCCGGGTACAGACATACATAAATTGATACACAGATGAGGGTCGACAAAATATGTACATGGTCTGTTCAATGTCGGAACGAGCCAGTGGATCTATCGCGATTCATGCTGCTTTCTCGGTATTACGCCGCCTCGAGTTCGTCTCGACTTCGCTTTAGCGTGGACTGGGATGATGAGGACTGTTGTTGCGGAGCCTGCGCGGCACCAGTTACGCCAACGACCAATCCCTTGAGCCATCCGTTTTCTCTTCTGAGCCCCTCGCACTCGCGCTCGAGCTCGCTCACACGCCCCTCGAGCTCCTTCGCCCTCGTCTCCAGCGCGGCCTCGCGCTCCTTCTTCTTCAGCCGAAAACGCGCGGATGCGGCGGTATTGCGCCGGCGTTTGTCCTCTGCGACGCTCACGGGTGTGGCACTCGGGTCCTCGGGCGAATCAGCGACGGACGCAGATATAGAGGGCTTTCTGCTGCGTGCGCGCTTCGCGGGGGGATAGTCATATGAGGGGGATGCCGGGGGTGCGGATGCGGATTCTTGGGGCGGGTGTTGGGGAAAAGGGGGAGCCGAGCCCTGTACGGCGGAGTGGAGCGCGAGGAGCTGGACGATGGAGGGAGAGATGCCGGGCGGGGCCTGGCCGAATGTGGCGAGGAAAGAGTTTAGGTCAAAGGGCTGCTGGTGGTGCTGCTGCTGCCCGGGCTCAGGGAGGGCGGTGCCGGTTACGACGTTAACATGGCCCTGGTGGAGGGCGGACTCGCCGGCCTGCCTGTTTGCCTCGAGCTCGAGCTCCTCGTCTGTCTCGCGGGAGATGCGCTTGGAGTACTTGTCGACATACTTGTCGTCTCCGAGAGGCTCGTCTGAATCAAAGACGAGGTTGTTCCAGAGGAGGTCGGGGAAGGGAGGACCTGAAAGCAGGTCATGGGCACTGGAGGGGCTGTGCGGGGGATGGACGAGGTTAAGGCCATGGAGGGAGGAAGGCGCCATCCTTGCGAGAGAGGAGGACAGTGGTGGTGGTCTATTTACAAGGGGAGGAGGACGGAAAACCCAGGGTGACTAACGACACGATCGCGGCCCGATACCATCCCTCCATATGGCCCCAAACGGCTTCAAACTACACCCGAGCTCACAAAATAAATTCCTACGACAGCCCACAGCAGCCTCTGCACTCGCTCCTGCTGCTCACAGTACATACAGCTTCCAGCGAACAACACTCATTTTCAGAGGAAATTATCCAGCAGAAAAAGGCGGGCGTCTAGCGGATATCGATGGAAAAGATCTGCAATAGATATGTCGCAATTGATGCAGATTCGATGCAATACCCCCTCGTGATCAACATTCACAGGCGCGTCGCGTCTCCGTAACGGTGCCGCGACGCGTCCCAACTTGGTTAATTCAGGCCGCGGAGCCAAGTTCGTGGTTGTTTTGAACGACAGTCTACGACAGTTGTAGAACGTTTATTCGAGGGAGTATGACGAACTTCCGGCACGGTAAGAACGGCGTCGCCAGATAGGTCTTCTCGACCACGAGCTGATTAAGCCTGTTTTCGACCTCGGGCTGGTGACCGTAGGAGTTAAGTCATCGCTTGAATGGCCGACGGGAAGAAGGTCCGGCTTCCGAGCGCTGCTTTGGCCACGATCTATGGAGGCACGTTTCCCAATAACTGCGGCTGAAAAGCCTCTGCCAGTGGAATGCGCCAGTAACGACGCGAGTCTCTGCACTTGCGTCGAGATATCAAGGCGGAGGAACGTAATCACGTACAATCATCCATGCGCCGTTCTTGTGTCTACGTGAACATGTTCGGCGTTCAGGTCGAGGTTTATCACACGGGGGGTCCATCAACGTCCAAGGAACCTCAGTCTTGCCATTCTAGAAGTGAGTAAGCTCGGACGCCATTAGATATGCCCGCTGAACAGCGACGGGGGTTCCGTTGCGGAGGAAGGTTTACATTCTGGGCATCTAGGGCGATGTCGGCAGTCGGCCCCCGACCAGCATTTTGCCATGTAATACCGACATAAGCATTGGTTCAACTTGTTACATCTTTGGTTTGGACTTTGAACGAATGGGAGAGGACGGTATTTCGAGTCGAGTGCTATTAGCTGTTCAGTTGATGCTGTAAGTAAAACTCGCTTCACGTCGTACCGAGCGCTAGCATGAGCCAATGCCGTCTTGGGCGGCGGAAGGGTCAGCGAGTTTGCGACAAGTATCCATGCAGATCGGAACCGTCAATTTCCACAGGCTTGCTCCTGTATCGCTAGACGCCAAAAGGATGAGCCAAAGTTCGGGTGTTGCGCAGTAGGTCCATAATAAAAGATCCCGTCCGTGCGGGATGAGCTAGGTGGGATGTGCCTCATCGGGCGGGATGAGTGCACCGTCGTGGTAAAGCCCCAACACGACTGTGGAGCCATCACTATGCGTCCTTTGGACACGATTTTGCAGCGCAATTAGATATCCCTCGCAGTGTATCGCTTCCATGGCCGCGTCGGTCGCTCCTTGGACGCAAATGAACAGTCTGTGCACGGTAACGTAAGTGGATATTGACAGCTGGGTGGCAGTGTTGCTGCCAATCAATGGTGGTCGGTCGCCGCTCGCCGCTCGTTGGCCGCTTGAAAGGGATTTTACGTTGTATTTTTTTGGGGACAGGCCAGGGGAGACTGGGAGAGCAGGATTGGACGCGCAAGTTAAAATGACCCCAGTGTGCCATCTATCGCGTCTCTCGGGACATGAGATACTTTATTATGTTCGCAGGATGCAGTAAAGCCAATAAATGGTCGGTCCAGAGGTCGCTGACTCCATTTCCAGAGGCCCATTTGGGTAGAATAAAGCAAGACGTGGGTTTTGACGATCCACGTATGGGAGTGCGTGGCGGTTAGTGAAGAGTGTTAACGTTAACGCCCTAGCCAAACAAAAGAGGCGCGCTTCGCCGACGTGTTACCTTCTCCTCCGCACCTTCATGGCAGGCAACCCCACCACCAACACCCGCCGGACGGTGTCCAGGAAACATGTCCTGTATTCTGAAATTTTATCCGTCACCTCCGCAATGCGCAAAAATTCGCGATGGGCGTCCGCTACTCACTTTCCAAATGCCCGGGACTCTGCGCTGGGAAGCAATCTGGGGCTCCGCGTATCCAACAACCAGGCAGCAAGACGCGTTAGCAGGGAGGCCGATCTCATGCTCGGCTTCGAGGAGCTCAAAAGAGCCGTCCGGGACATTGAAGGTATTGCTGCATTCTCTCCGGTTGGATCTGCGTTGACCGGCAGGGCAGATATAATGACCGTACCGCTGCCGACCTTGCTTGCACCCTTTTTTGCAATCATCCGCTCTCCCTTGTCCACCGGGCCCATCACGTCGACCGCGCTCTCTGCGTTGCACAGTTTCTTCGTATGCGGTCTCATATCGGCAGAGTCGCGCTCACTCGAGACGGCCTTGATCGAACTGAGCAGCACCGTGTCCCACTGCAAGTTTGAAGCCAGCGATTCCTCGGGGGACGAGGTCGTGCTCCTCCGAATCATGACTGTGATTCATGACTGCTTGTGCGGCGGAGTTGGCGGTGGGCTTGGGGATATCGAGGTGTGCGAGATGCTCGAGACCGTGTTGACGACATGCTGTCAGATGCGGCTTACTGGTGAGTTCGATTGCATTCACTTCTTCAACTGTCTGACCATCCCAAGAAACGCTTCGCCGATCTGCCGAAAATACAATGCACACCCTCGTGCGGACCGTATTCTCGCGACTCCACTCGTTGGACCCCAGGACTGAAGAGGAGAAATTACTAACCGCCGACGAAGACGCGCCGGACGCTGAAATTCGAATGACCGTTTCAGCGAGCGAAGTGACTCTCAACGATGAAAACTCGCAAGAGATCGTCGTTGAGCCCCACGACAGCCCCGTCGGTGTCGATGGCGATGCCGCGCATACCCCATCTTCAGCCGCCTCGATTGCGCGTCCTGAATGTATGTCCGCTGCAACCTCTTCCGAAAAATGCCATACTTAGTTATTCAGATGGACTTCCGTCCATCCTAGAACTTCTTCGGGTCCTTATAAACGTGCTGGATCCAAACGACCAGCAGCACACCGACTCTACGCGACTCGTCGCCCTCGGTATCCTCAACGCAGCGTTCGAAGCCTCCGGGCCGCGAATTCCCGATTTCCCCTCCCTAGAAGTACTCATCCTCGACACCGGCTGCAAATTCCTCTTCCAGCTCGCGCGCTCTGAAAACATCTCCGTCCTGCACTCCGCCCTGCGCACGATATCCACCGTCTTTGACACGATGCGGCACCATTTGAAGCTGCAACAGGAGCTTTTCTTGGCGTTTACGATCGACCGGCTCGCGCCGCCCGCCCCACCGCCCGGCAAGAAGAGCAATAATGGTCTGTATACCGGTTCTCCGAGACCGGGTACACCTGTTCCGTCGACGCCGACCCTAGGGCCGCCGGAGAAGCCGGAGGGCGAAACTGGAACCTCGACGCCGTCCAGGGTGCTGGTTACGCCTGCTCGCGGCGAGACGCGCGATTTGATACTGGAGACCCTCAGCCAGATCTCCCGCCACCCGAGTTTCATGGTCGACCTGTACATCAACTACGACTGCGATATCAATTGCGAGAATCTCTTTGAGCGGCTCATTGAGTTTTTGACCAAAGCCGTGTACCCTTCGCATTATCCCGGCGGGCTCGATGCGCGGCAGAGGAACGTGCAGTATCTCTGCTTGGACCTTTTGCTCGCATTCGTCAACGATATGGCTACCCGTGCGGAGGGGGCTGCTCAAACTTGGCCCTCGGTGAGTTCCCTCCTGTTTCGATTTTTACTCGCCCTTATTCTAATTCCCCACTAGGAGTTCCCGGACCCCGAGTTGCTCATCCATGCCAAGTCACAGAAAAAGCTCATCATCTCAGCCGCTACTCAGTTCAATAACAAGCCCAAGAAGGGCGTTGCGTTCCTGGAGGAGAACCAGCTCATTTATTCAGATCTACCGTCGGACGCACCGGAGAGCGCCAAGGCTCACAATCTGGCTGTGTTCCTGAAGAGTTGTGCGAGACTCGATAAGCGTCTGCTGGGCGACTATCTTTCGCGGGAAGAAAACCTTCCGTTGTTAAAGGCCTTCATTGGTCTCATCGACTTTAGAGATGTTCGACCCTTTTCTCACGTTGTCACTGTGATACTGACTTCCTTGCGACCAGAAACCCATTGCAGATGCGATGCGAGAGATGCTTGAGACCTTCCGTCTACCCGGAGAGTCTCAGCAGATTGCCCGCATAACGGAAACCTTCGCAGCAATCTACTTTGCTGCCGAGCCCGGTTCGTCATGTTTCTGCTCGTTGTCACCTTTCTGACGCCCTTGAATAGATGAGATCCAGAACGAAGACGCAGTCTATGTCTTGGCTTATTCTGTCATCATGCTCAACACTGATCTTCACAACCCTCAAGTCAGGGTACGTATTTTCTGCTCTTGATTGCCTTCACCAATGATTTCGAGCCTTTTGGCAGAAACGCATGTCTATCGAAGACTACCAGAGGAATCTCCGGGGCGTCAATAACAACACTGACTTCACACCTGAGTTTCTGGTATTTTATGTTTTCTCCTGTCACAGCTCTGGACTGATGTTTCGCATAGCAAAACATCTACGATTCAATACGCAGGAGGGAGATCATCATGCCCGAAGAGCATGTCGGTCAACTTGGGTTTGAATACGCCTGGAAAGACCTCCTGACTCGCTCCCGGGATGCAGGTACGTCAAAAATGCATCCGCGGATGCAAAGTTTTTTTGACAGGAATTCCTATCAGGCAATTTGATGCTCTGCAATTCGGCCTTGTTCGATGTCGACATGTTCAAGTCTGTCTGGAAACCGGTCATCTCGGCAATAGCATACGCCTTCATTAGTTTTGATGACGACTACATTATCCAGAGGTCCATTGCTGGCTTCCGACAATGTGCTACCTTAGCGGGGACCTTCCAACTGCCAGATGTATTCGATTTCGTGGTCGTCTCTCTTTCGCAAGCAACGGGTCTTTCGTCCGAGTTCATCTCAGGACAAGTGCCCAACTTCCCTGTGGTCGACGTCGAGGGACAATCGGTCACCGTGTCCAACTTGTCGATCAAGTTCGGCACCAACTTCAAGGGGCAGCTGGCCGCTGTGGTTCTGTTCAATATTGTAAACGGCCACGGCAACGCGCTGCGCGAAGGATGGACTCAGGTTCGCGCGGGCCCTGATTCTCAATATGTGCATTAACCTTTTTGCGTTAGATTTTCGAGATGTTCCAGAACCTCTTTTTGCATTCCCTGCTTCCTACGCGAATGCTGCAGATGGAAGATTTCCTTGGAGGTGTCTCGATGATTCCCCTCAGGGGCGGCCACCCCCCGCGAGTCGCGCCCAGAAGCGATGGGGGCCTACTGTCTGCGTTGTCATCCTACTTGATGACTCCGTATGGAGGCAGTTCTGACGCCCTGGTTCCTGACGCAACAGACGCCGACGTCGAGAATACCCTTTGCGCGATCGATTGCATTACCTCTTGTCGCCTGGATGAGCTTTACAGCCAGATCATGTGGGTTTGCCGTTGTTCCTCACTCGCACCGGACTAATGAGTCAATTAGGCAACTGGACGTTGAGGCTCTAGTTGCGGCCGTGCGGGCGCTTGAAGCGCTGGCCCACGACCGCACCGTTGCACGCCTTAAGCAGGGAGGCGACGACGACAGCAATCATCCGGGCGCCGATGATGGCCCATATTCTTTGCCGTACGACCCTGCGTCGGTATTCCTGCTGGAAACCATGGTCAGCATTACGTGCCAAACGTCGCCATACATTGAAGAGCTCTGGCAAGCATATCTTTTGTACCAGAATGTTCAAGTGGCTAACTTTCCTTCAGGCCAATCGTTTTCGAACACCTATCGGCTCTGCTTTCCACTTCAACACAGTATAGTTTTCTTCTAATTGAGCGAGCTGTGGTGGCCCTCTTGCGTTTATGCTTAATACTTGCCAAGACGGTAATGCATTACGGCATTTATTTCTCCCAACCACTGACAATTCTCCAGCCCTCGCTCCGAGACCAGATCTACATTTCGTTCGATCTGCTTTCATGCTTACCTCCCTCCGTGGCCACCTCTGTCGCGGAGCAAATCGTCGCTGGGGTTCTGTTGCTCGTTCAAAACCACAAGGACATTATCAGGTTTGATTGTCTTGCTCTATCGAGCACAAGACATCTAAACTCTCTTCCAAAACAGCTCTCAGACCGAGTGGAATCTGGTGTTCGGTCTTCTCCGCTCGACAATTTCGCATCCCGAGGCTGCGCGACCGTCATTCGACTTGCTCACAAGCCTCGTTTCAGACGGTCCACAGCAGACTGTGACCCTCGACAATTACGCTGGACTGTTGAACCTCTTGGATGACTTTGCCACCAGCGCCAGCGTCGTTTCCGAGGGACAGCATCATGGACGCCGCCAGGAGCCCCTGACTTCCGCCAAGTGCGTCTCAAGTTCTAAGACCGGATTTAGCTAACGAGGGTCATTCAGCTCTCCTCCAATTGAACGCGGAAAGAAAGCGGTTGATCTAATAGTGAACCTCAAGAAGTTCATGAGTCCGTTGACAGAATCTGCACACCTGCCACGAGTGCAAGGTATTTATTTATGTTCAGCCTTGTCGTCATAAAGTTGACCTGAACCTCCGCCTTCCAGCCTGGCGACAACTCTGCTTACCACTCATAGGCTCCCTCAGTCGCCAATCCACCAACGCCGCGCGTGAAGTCCGCCACACCGCGATCAGCCAGCTGCAGCGGATGCTGCTTGGGCCCCACCCCCTCTTCGACGAAGCAGATGCAGAGCAAGTAGAGGAGATCTTCAACCGGGTTATATTCCCGCTCCTCGACGACCTGCTCAAGCCGCAGGTGTTCCACCGCGATCCGAGGGGGATGCCCGAGACACGGCTGCGGGCGTCGGCGCTGCTCTGCAAAGCGTTTATGCACTTTGAGGTGCGAGAAAGCCAGGCACAGGCGGATATTCGGATTCTGTGGATTCAGATTCTCGATTTGCTGGACCGGCTGATGAATATCGACAAGGGCGACCAATTGGTGGGTTTCCTTCGTTTTTTTTCTCCCTCCTTGCCAATGCAATCCCACAGTACGAAGCAGTCCCCGAGTCGCTGAAAAACGTCGTGCTGGTGATGCACGCGGCGCGGATACTGGTGCCGCCGCCGGCCTCGGGCGAGGAGGACCCGCGCGACTCGCGACAGCGGACCCTGTGGACCGCAACGAACGAGCGGGTGGAGCGGTTCTTACCGGGGTTCATCGCGTCAGTAATACCCCAGGAGTAATGATACCGAGATGTTGTGAGTGAGTAGCAGTAAATAGGTGAAGATATTGTAATACATATTCTAGTAGAATTTCATCTTTGACGGTCTGCGAGATGGTGAGTCGATGCGTCGAATGAAAGTGATGAGAGGACGGCTACCTTACACGCACGTACACTCCGGCCAAACACGCGATAAGTGCGGTCCAATATGCCAAGATGCGCATGCTCGTTGGCACATACTTCATCGCCCAGTGGGATTGTCCTCCTCCGAGGTGCACCGTGGCCATTAGGAGCCCATATAGGACGTACCCCGAGAGCCTGCACGCGCCTCCATAAGATTCCACCAAGGGGCAGGAAAAGAAAGACTCACCGGTGATACTTCCATATCGACTTTGCCTTGACGCCGCCCCCAAATGCAGCCCCGCCGAACCAGACGCTGCCGCCTACTTCGTGATTAGCCGGGGATTGAGCACACCCGGGCGCGCGCACCTCCCAACAAGATCTGCACAAAAATCCAGCCCATGCACGCGATGCCAATTTTCTGGTGACCGCGAATGTCAGTCAGCAACGGATTCAATTCGAAGGAGGCACGCTACTTGCCCCATGCCAGCTCCTGAAATGCACAGCGCCGTGCACGTACTTGTTATACATGATTGCAAACGTCCCTGCAAAGATGGCGGGGAACGCGGCGAAGAGGATGGCATACTGGTGCCGCGCGAGCCCCGCCGTCTTGGTTTTGGGACGCGAGGTGGGTTGGAGGGTTAGAATTCCTGTAGGTGAATTCTTGAGGACATCTTTCTCGAACTACAAACCGGAGGACACACCATAAGTGAGTAGCAGGAGACTAAGACTTTGGAGTGTGGGATGGAATGCGAACCACCCGGCAGCGAGGGGGTCGTTGACGAGGACCACGACCCATGAGACGGCGGTGAAGAGCTATGTGCACCGTGATGAGGTTGAGGTAACAATTTGAATTCAAGACTAACAGCTGCCCCGGTCTGGTTCGAGGTTCCAGTTCAAGTTCAACGGAGGGCATGAATTCGAACGCGTGCTCACCAAAGCGAGATACATCGCGATGCCATCCCCCCGGCGGCCCTCTCCCGCGAGCTGGTCTTCCGTTCGCGCCTTACTCGCATTTGTATTCACCCCGCTAGTAGCAGACTGCTCCGCGGGAAGCAAAAGCTCGTAATCCTCCGCGTTGGGGTCTGAATCCATTCTTGAGTTGGAATTGCGGCGGGATGGGACACGTCTCGACATGGGTATGTAAGCGTCGTCCGCCAGGACGCGCCAATTTATAACTCGACGGGGCCAATGACCGTCCGGGAAACACAAACCAGCCGGGAAACACAAAAACCAGCCGGGAAACACGAATTTTTTCTGGGCAACTCGAACCGCAGGTACCCGACCCGACAGAGTCCTTCGCTCCAGGTACCCGACTCTCAGGCCCACGAATCGCATCGTAAACGTGTCAAATATTAATAACTAATCTTCGATTATTAGAGTTGCAGGGTAAGGTATGTGCAAAGCCATGGTATAGACACGAAAAAAATGTTGTTGCTGTCGGAAGCGCTGAGCATGAAGGGACCACCGCGGTCGGAGTTGAACGAAGACGGACCACGAGCGCAAGCTATCACGCCAGCATCGGCCAACTCCCCTCCTCTTTCCACTTGTCGACCACCTCCTTGATCGTGTCGTGGTCGAGCTTCGGCCGCTTGAGCGCGTACCCCGTCACCTCGAGCAGCTTTTTGTTGCTAAACGCAACATTGTGCTTCTCGAGCGCCCACTTGTCCATGTACGCGGATAGCGGTGTGTTGGGGATGGGCGGGTTCGAGGTCGAAATCATCTCTGTCCACCCTCCGACGTGGTGCTCGTTGATCTCCTCGACCGCGTCGGCGCGCAGCTGGGTGGGGTCAAGCTCGTGTAATAGTTCCGCAAAAAAAAATGGGCGGACCTTGAGGACGGTGTTCTCGACAAAGTTGAAAAACTCAAAGCTTGTGCCAAAGAACGAGGTGACGGTCTGGCCCACACTTAGCAGCGTGCTCTCCGAGTCGTCGACCTGTGTACGAGCATCAGCCTCCCACGCGCGTGGAAAAAAAAAGGCAGGCAGTGCGTACGAGATTAAACAGCGGAGCGATGAGCTTCTTGTCGTGAGGGGGCATGCCCTGGACGGACGCGGCCTTGCTCTTGTCATTGTGGAAGAGAATGATCTCGCCGGCCAGGGCGTCAGCCTCGGCGCGGCCAAGACGGGCCATCCACTCAGCGCAAGCCCACATGGCGCCGGCGACATCGTCTGAGTGGACGGTGTTTGTTGGGTTTTTGCCCGGGGACCACATCGACTTCATCGGCTTCTTCATGTGGCCATAGACCGATGCGACGGTGATGGCGGAGGCGACTAAGTAGTGTAGCAAGTAAGTAAAGCAAAATCATACACGAAAAAAAAGCGGGAGTGCTCACTGGAGCCCCAGTTGATGTATGGGCCGTAGACGAAGCCGATGCGGAGGATGACAAGATTGAGGTCGTCGATCGCGGCGAGCATGCGCAGCGTCTCATGCCACCACGTGCCCGCGACGCCGTCGGGCTTGATGTCCTCCTTCTCGTCGTGGGTGCCCTTTGTGGAGGTCTCGTAGAAGGGGTGCTGGAGACGCACGTACGCCTTGACCTTGCGCTTTGCAGCCTCGACGGCGATCATGCGGGCGACCTGGCACGTCCGGTCGATCTGGATCATCTCTGTGCGGTCGAACTGGACCTCGCCGGTAAAGTCGAAGACATATTGGTACGGTTCTTGGCCCTCTGGCGGGTCGAACATGCGGGCGATGGTCGCGGGGACGGTGAGATTCGCCTGCTTGTACTCTAGCTCTGGGCGCGAGAGGAGGGCTGCGAACTGGGCGCCGATGTAGGTCGTCGGGGGCGCGACGGAGAACTTGTCGACGACGCGGACATGGGCGACGAGCGGGACGTCGGCGACGAGGAGGGCGACGAGGGCGCGGGAGCAGGTGTTGAGCCCGCCAAAGACGAGCACGTTGGGAGCCATCCAAGCCCACAAACTGAACTGACCGCTATATAGAGTTCCTATGGGAATCACACAAATATAACGTAACCCAAGTCGCGGATTTCTGGATTTGGCGAAGGATAGTAGACGGATAATTCCAGCTCGACTTCGATTTCTGCCCTGAAATCCACCGAAATCCACCGCAGAATCGGGTGTAGACATCGCTATTTACCACCAAGAAATCGGTAAACTGACGAAAAGTCCTTGCGCCCCAGCTCGGGTCGCTCAACCAGCATCTCCGCATACACCCGCCGCGCCGCGTCCCCCAGAGGTAGCGCCGTCCCCGTCTTGCCCCCAACATCGCTCGCCAGACCCATGTCCTGTGTACTCGGTAAGAACACAGTCGTATGCAGAGACGACGCACCTTTTCCATGAGCACAGTCGCGAACCCGCCCTCGTAGTCGCGCTCACACGGCGGCGACCCTGCGGGGAGCGCAGAGGGCACAGGGTTGTTCACCGAAATCGACCAACAATTGCCCGTCGAGGAGCCGATAACGCTGCTCAGCACCGCGGGGTCCAGGCCCATCTTCTGCCCCAGCAGCATTGCCTCTGCGACGACGATCTGCTGCACGCCCAGGATGAGCTGCAGGAGAGCGCGTTAGATACCGAGATTTGATCTTGTGAGGTAGAAACTCGCGTTATTGCAGATCTTTGCGCCTAAACCCGCGCCGGCGGGGCCACAGTGGACGATGCGCTGGCCCATGAGAGATAGGATGGGCTGCACGGTGGCAAACGCGTCTGGGGTGCCGCCGACGAGGAACGCGAGCGTGCCGGCCTTTGCGCCTGTGACCCCGCCCGAGACAGGGGCGTCTACCATGGACGCGCCAGTCGCGATAACATGCCGCGCTAACCGCGCGCGAAACATCCACATCGAGCGTCGTAGAATCGATGCAGAGCGTGGCCCTTGCTAGATCGGGAGATAGGCCACGCAGGGTCGGGATGATGGCACCGTTGTAGACAGTCTGCACCTGTGCCGAGGACGGAAGCATGGTCACGATCAGTTCAGACGCGAGCGTCGCCCTGGGTATGCGCGCAAATTAGTGCCGGGGAGGTCAGGGTCGCTAATTAACAGACTCTTCTGGGGTAGCCGCAATTTGAATGTCGACTCCAGGAAATGTGGCAGTGAAGCTCTGGCGAAAGGCGGCGGCCGAGGCGGGGAGGGCGTCGCAGATGACAAAGCGGGCGTCGGGGGTGGCGAGTTGCTTGGAGAAGAGGTTGAAGCTGCGGCGAAGTCAGGATTTATTCAACCCGCGACAAGACTGGTTGTACGCCATCTCGGAGCCCATACGCCCCAGCCCGATGAAGGATGTGCCTGCAAGAAATATGAGCGGGGCCAGGTGAGAGGGATTTGTTGTACTCTTATGGCGGTGGGCGAGGCGGTTGGCGGATTGCAGACAGCGGAGAGACGGGCGCATGGCGGTCCAGGTCGCGGTTGTGACATTATTGTCACATACTTACCCTCCCGCCGTGTCCTTGCCAGTCGCGAATCGCAATGCTCGCCGCGGCCACGTCCTTCTTCGCCCGCACTGCAATCTCGCAGTCCTACAACATCGCCAGTCCACCAGGCCCAGGCAGCCGTTCAGCCACGCCCGGTCCCGGGGGCTCTTCCTCCGCCGCCCCCATCGCCTTCTCCCCTCCGCTCAATGTCGGCTTGTGGCGCGTCCAGTCGGCCACGCATAAACTCACCAACAAGCGCGTCAGCGTGTGGAGCTTTGATAAACGCAGCCCGGACATGGAACGGCTGCGTCCCGCCGCGAAGGAGCGCACGCTCGAGGTCCTCAAGGCCGAGGTACGATACCTACTGCGTTTCGATTCATGCCAACACTCAGGGTAGCTAGGCCTCTGCCCTTACTCGACTCCGACATCCATCGATACTAGGTTTGTTTTCATTCACCTTTTCCTACGCGCGCTCTTATTCGGCTTTCAAGAAATGGTGGAGCCGCTGGAGGAAACTCGCACAGAGATCATCTTCGCCACGGAACCCATTCTTTCGTCGCTTGACCTCTCGATACCCGGCGCTGGACGGCACACACCTCTTGTTGAGCTCGACGAGGTCGAGGTACTGAATTTCCGAAACGAAACCTTGCCACGTCTAATCACACTTTCCTAGATTCAAAAAGGCATCCTCCAGATTTGCAAGGGCCTCTCGTTCCTCCACTCCTCCGCGCAGCTCATACACTCGAACATCGGCCCAGAGAGTATCATAATAAACAGTGCGGTCGGTTGTCTTGCAATCCTTCCTTTTGTTCACTTTTGACGCGACGTTGCAGGGTGATTGGAAAATAGCCGGACTGGGGCTCACTATTCCTCTAATGGCACAAAGTGGCGGCCCCACTCGCTGGGAATTTCCCACTTTCGATGGCCATGTCCCTGCATACATCCAGCGCTCGTTCGATTACATGGGTGCGTTCTTTTCCTATATTCCTCCAAGTTGCTGGACCAACTTTGTTCAACAGCCCCGGAATACGCCTTGGATGAGCAGCTGGTCACCGCCTCGGATATGTACTCCCTCGGGTGCTTGATTTACGCCGTCCATTGCAAGGGCAATGCGCCGTTCAAAAATCACGGAAGCCTGGGTGGACTTCGCGAGAACGCGGGACGACCACCACCGAACATGGATAGTCTGGATCCGGATTTACAGGGTATGCTCTGCTCGTCCCATGTCAAACTTTTACTCACAACACCCCCCAGTCCTCCTCCGCTCCCTAATCACCCGCCAACCCTCCAGCCGGCCAACACCCACAACGCTCCCCTCCCATCCCTTCTTCTCCTCCCTCCCCATCTCCACCCTCAATTTTCTCGACCGCTCCAACTTTACCGCCAAGACGCGCGAGGAGAAGATCTCCTTCATGAAAGGTCTCACCAGCGTGCTCGACAAGTTCTCCGAGGGCCTCCGCACGCGCAAGATCCTCCCCAGTCTGCTCGAAGAGATGAAGGACACGCACCTGCTGCCGTACATCCTCCCCAACGTCTTTTCGATCGCGAATGTCTTGTCGGCAGCGCAGTTTGCCGGGCTGGTGCTCCCGAGCTTGAAGCCCCTGTTTGTGGTCAAGGAGCCGCCGCAGAATATGCTGACGCTGTTGGAGAATTTGACGATGCTGCAGAACAAAACGGATAAGAATACGTTTCGGGAACGTACGTAGAGGTATTCTAAGCGGACGCAACTTGTGTTTACTGACTGTTCGATAGAGGTGATGCCGCTCGTCTACAACGCACTGGAGTCCGAGCATGCGGTGGTGCAAGAACGCGCTCTCCAAGCTGTCCCTGATCTGTGCGAAAGCATTGACTACGCTGAAGTGCAGGGCGTCCTCTTTCCCCGCGTTGCAGTGCGTATCAATTAATGCCAATATTCTCAATTCTGACTTGACCAAACTTTAGCTCGTGTTTACGAAAACGCGAGTATTGACGGTTAAAGTGGCTACCCTCACGACCTTTCTGACTATGGTCAAGACCTTGGATCAGGTTCGATTATTCATTTATACCCGGCACCCGCTAACACCTTCTCATAGACAAGTCTGACCCAAAAGCTTGTGCCTTTGTTGAGTAAAATCAGAACAAAGGAGCCTGCTGTTACGGTGCGCTTTTCCCCTTTCTCCTGTAGCCTCTCAAGCCGACGTCTTGGTTTTCTAGATGGCGACGCTAAACGTCCAGGAAGCCATGGGTCTCAAGGTCGACCGCGAGGCTGTGGCGACTCTCGTCCTCCCCCAACTCTGGGCAATGTCCATGGGCCCGCTCCTAAACCTCGACCAATTCCAGCGCTTCATGAGCGTCATCCGTAAGCTCGGGGACCGCGTGGAGGAGGAGCACAAGCAGTTTCTGCGCGATTCGCAGCGGCTGGAGGACCGCTCGGCGACTGCGACCAACGGGGTTGGGGGCGCGCAGGCGGGTGCGGGTGGGGTGGACTTTGCTAAGCCTTGTTGGGAGGGCCAACGGGGCGACGGTCAAGGCGGATACCGTCATCGACGCGAACAAGTCGTGGGACGACGATCCGTGGGCGAGTATCTTGAACGATAGTGTAAGTGCATATCGCCCTTGCCTCAAGACCGTACGCTTATTTGTTTGGTATGCAGGGTCCCCCGATTCAGACGCCGCCGGCGTTCACCCCCACACTTCCAGCCAGCAACACAAACTCGTTCCAAACGCGCTCCGTGCCGTCTTCTCCCCCAACAGTCAAGTTTCCAGCCCCGACCATCAAGGTTGGGCGCGTCCCCCGTCGCCTCTCCGTCATTCGCATTTCCCTCACCGCCCTCCCAACGACCTTCATACACCACACCTGTATCACAACCCACATTATTCTCCCAACCCACCTGCGCACGCCCCACAAGTCCAGGCCCCAATACAGCCGCAAAAACCGAACTATAACATTTCGTTACCCGCGAGCACACCGCTGCCGAGCTTCGCAACCTCGACACCGCCAATAAATTTCTCTTCATCTCCGATGATGGCCACGCCGCCCGCGATGGGAATGGGCATGGGCGGTGGGCTCCTGGCGCCATCGAAGCCTCCCCAACCATCTTGGTCAGCACAAAAAACAAACAAGAGCAGTTGGGAGGATTTCGATCCACTAGCATGATCTGCGTCGGAGGTCCGCTTCATAGACTAATTTATTAAATCGGGGGTATTAGTATCATGTATCATCAGCGCGTTCTACTTTAACGCCAGTCATAACACCGACGCCCAGAGGCTCGACGATGGTGTCATGGCCGAGCTGCGCGGCGGATTGGATGGGGACTGGTGTTTATATCGATTGCGATGTCCAGTATTCCGCGTAGGACGAGCAGGGCGCCGAGCTTTGATGAGACTTCGTTCTTCTCTCGACAGGCACCGCTGTGAATGCCTGGGACAGGTGAGGCCGTGGCGGTATGTTTTGAATGGATTGCGACGCACATTTGGCGCAACCATCCTCACATGCGCATGTGCTGATGGTTTCCTCTGCTTTGCGGAGCAGGTTATGAACTGTCCTCCGTCAAGGTGGAGACAGTCGAACATTATTTGCTGTCTTACCAGTTGTCAAACGCTTTCGTGCTAACCCCCCCAACCGATCCGATCGTGTCGTAGAATATGAGTCTGTAGCAGACCTTCAGCAGTGGGCAGTCAGACAGTCCATCGTGCCCACCTGGCAGGTCGTTTTCTCGAACTTTCTTGCACTTTGTTCTCTTTCTCGGGGGCCTTGCACTCGGTCTTGACATCGATTAACAAAAATCTGTTTAGGACTGCATGTGCCGCGGAGTGTATCGCTGCAGCAGGCTTGAAACCTTTTTGGCGAAGTAGCTCCAATGTGGGAATTGGGACGTCGATCCAGAACCTGCATGAAAGAATTAGATATGTATGGGTAGGGTCCGACTCAGGCCGCAAGCTTACCCAGTCGTTTCACGCTCCCATGGCTCATTATCGAGATCCACGGTGTCCAAAATACTATTGTGTCTGCAGATGAAGTGAGACGCGGCGAAAAGAGCGGAGTCGGTGGCAGACCGTATTTTGTAGTACCCTCGACGGGAGATGAATGATAGAACGAGCAAGTTGAGATGGAACGCACCGTAAACCATCACCTGTATGTCAACGCCTGGATACGGCTATTTAGATGCATGCATATCCTTGAAAAGCGAAACTGACGGCCATAGAATGCCCGATGAGGCGAGTCTTTGATTTCTTTGATGCGGTGCGTTTGGATGGCATCCACGTTGCTGCGAAAGACGGTAAGCGAGACTGGAGAAGAGGGAACGCCCTGGCGCACGTCAAATCCCTGCCCAGCAATGAGTCGGTGCAATAAATATCAATATTTTATGGACAGCAAACCTCGGACTCGTCGTCCAGTTGATGTCTGCACGTATCACCTTTGCTAGGTTTGTATCGTGGCTAATTTCCTTGACGATATAGGTCAATCCTTGGTGGATGAAAACACCACCCTCGTAGATCTCAAAAATGGCCCGAGAAATCTCCAGCTCTTCGAGTAGATGCATGGTCCCGAATTGAGTGAATCCGGATACGTCAACGACGGTATATACATCTTCCCGGACACCACCTGAACATAAACGCGTTAAATTCGTCGGTGGGAAGCAGCCTTGAGCCTACGGATGGAGATGTGTTTGCACGGGAAAGGCAAAAACTTGGGGTGGGTGTGATACCTAGTCGACATTAGGAGTATTCAACAAGATTCAACGCATGTACCGACCAGCCATCCTTGTCCACTCGGAGACGAGTGTCGCATAATTTCTGCATCAGAGGGCCGAAGAAAACGCTGTCGGCCGGACATAATGGCATCTCCTCAGCGGCGCATTGCAGGTGGGCCTCGAGCAAGATTTCGTTGTCGAGATCGACGACCAAGTCGTCTACTCTCCCTTCGAACAGCGCTGCCGGGTTGTGTACGTAATACTGGTCAATAGGGAGATGTTCCGCAATGCTAACAGAAGAGTAAGCACTCGAGGTGTGACATTCACCGATGCGTACTATAACGCGAGAGAGTCCCGAGCTCGGCGTCCAGCTCTCCCAGCTTGTTGCCGCTGTGTATCCGTCAGCCACAACGAATGGTATAACCTTATGGTAATATCGGACTGACAAAACTGGCGATGTTGGAAGGAAATCCAAGCATTATAACAGCATCCAGGACTCCAATATCAACGCCGAGTTCGAGCGCATTCGTTGCAATTATTCCGAGGAGATGTCCCGTGAATGCATCATGCTCAATTCGTCTACGATCCTGCTCGAGTTCTTGAGATGTCGCGCGAGATGAAGTCGGTGGAGCAAACCTCCTGCGAGTAACCTCCGCGGTAGGACTTTACGCGGTCCAATATGTCGAATCGGCCGTCTTTAGTTAGTTCAACCCGCAGATGTTTCATTGCCTGCTTGAGGGTCAGAAGAGGTGATCTATACAAGGTCAAGTAAGGCACTTGCAAGCTCGCAGACTTTCCGTATCTTTTTTGCAGAGTCATGAGTCGAAAGTCCGGGAGGCAAAAAGGTACCGAACCTTGCAAAAGAGGATAGTCCGGACACCGCGTTGCATGAGGAACTTCATGAGGGTGATCGCTTCCGATATCGGGCTGACCTGCCGGTCTGTGGTAGCGTTAGAGGGTGGAGTCCAGATGACAAGGTCCTTGACGCCAGATGGTGCGCCGTCCTCTGTAACGACTTCAATATCAGAAAGATCTATCCCCGAGATTCTGTGCATGTAAAGAGCTGGGTTGGAGATAGTTGCGCTGTGCTTGCTATCAAACTCGTAAGGAACAAGCATTTGTTGCTAGTAAAGTAGAAGAATTTGCTAACCTACAGGAAACGAATATGGTGCGTCTGTCTTTTTCGCCGGGATGGGTGAGATTTCCTTTGATGACGGTTTTAATAACTTACTTCCAAGAGCAGCCAACACCCGCCGAAATCTCCGGGTTATTTGCGCGACATGACTATCGCCACGTCAAAAAACACCAACTTGGGCCGATGATATAGGGAAAGTTACCTTCCAAATACTCCTGAATAGTAATGCAGCTCATCGACAACAAAAAGCTTCATATGTTTCGATCAGTTGCTGCTCAAACTAATACCACGTTCACCGTACTTTCAAATTTTTCAAGAACGTTCTCCACAGATCTTCATGCGGGAGGATTGCCGCATGTAACATGTCCTTGTGCCAAGTCAAGTAACGAAGCCTAGAAGATACACTCGAAACTCACGAAGTTGGTGAAGATCACAGAAGCTGTTTCACGAATACCTAACGTTCTGCGTGTCATTTCCAACAGGACCGGTCGAATTTTTGGTAGTTCTGACCAGCACGTTGTTCTTGAGGTGTGTCTCCGTCATATGTCGCGACCTGAAGCGTGTTATCACGGGGGAGGTGTCAAGACCGTTTCTCTCACCTTGAGGTGCTCCAAGCCTGAACAGCAAGCGATCAACTGCTCCAAGGCGGCTCGTTGATCTTGAGCTAATGCCTATGGAAGTTAAGTATTGCAAAAGGATTATTGTTGTAGGAAGATTTAAAAAAGACCTTGGTCGGATACACAAAAACGGCTGTCGAGGACGCGTTTGCTTCAAGAAATCGAAGAATGGGGACCTGGTAGATGACACTCTTTCCGGACGCTGTGCTAGTGCTGACGATTACATTCTTGCCCAAACTTATAGCGTTTATTGCAGCGGTTTGGTGAGTGTAAAAAGAGGAAATATTTCTGGATTCACGGAGGGCGTGTGCTATGGTTTCGGAAAGCGCGGGATCGAGGGTCCCTTTCAAAGCTGGTGAATATCTCGGAAAGAGCGCGGGATATCAACTACCTATCTGGCTCAGCTTCGCGTCGATGGTTCGTCTTTCGACGATTTGTTCCGAATACCATTCTTGCTGCATGACATCCGTTAGCACAGCGTCGATTGAAGCTCGGTCTCTTGGTTCTGGAATGGCGAACTTCGGCCACGTTGCTGGCTTTGAGGGGTCGATGGGAATGTAGCTGCGCGCGGCAGCTTTTAAAAGGCCTGCTGGATCGTCCTCAACTCCCGTCGCCAGAATGAGTCTTGCTGGTATTTAAAACACGGCTCACAACAAACAACAGTTCAATTAACTCACTCATTCACGGCTTGCGAGAATCTATCATTTCGCTTTTCGATCAACTTTTTCATAGCGGCCGGTGTCAGCGAGGGAGGGGCGGATAGCATCTGCCTGACAGCAATTGAGAAGAGATGCTTCGCAGATTCAGGGTGGAAACCCACTCGGGACCCTCAAATTTCTTCCCTTTGGATTTGTCGACAAATTCCAAGATGAGAACATGGTCTTCTGTACGTTCTTCCTCCTCTCGACTCCTGGGAAGCCTAAAATCCGCGTCCCGCTTGTTGAATGATTGCGGGTCTTCGTGTATCAGAAGCTCATTGCGAGGGATATAAGCAAATTTAACGAGGTCGGGCAAAAGGGTCCTGAATATGAAGAAGTCGCATGTCTGCCCATCACAACGATTAAGCACTTACTTGAGCTCTGCGACATTATCAAGGTCGAGGGGACTTGGAGGAACCTTGAACAAATTTGGTCGAGCTGAAAGTGGCAAGACTCATACCGCTTCAACAGATTCTCTACAGAGGCGCGGATGGTGTGAAACGAAGTGGCGAGTTGTTTCCTCGAGGAAACGAAGGCGAGGACGGTGTTGAGTGCCTTGTACACTTTGAAAAGCTAAGTTCGAACTTAGGGGTAAAGTGAGAGGGATGGGATGAGACGCGCAACCCACGTCGTGGAAGTATTGTGGCCAGTGCTCGTTGTCGTCCACGCGGCGCTTCTTGGAGGATTTCTGGGCCGCGGTGGATGGACCCGCCTTGCGTTTGCCCGACATTCTGTGAGGAAGGGCGCTGTGTTGTCGCGTGTTTACTCTGTCCTCTCGTTCTCGACTCCGACGCGCGCCATCCAGTCAGTGCACGCGACACCGTCCTCCCCAGACCACTCATCCGCCAGCTAGATATGCGTCCTTCTCCCGTCAGGCTGGCGAGGAAAATCAAACCTATTCCGTCCTCGATGCAAGTTTTTTCGACGCCCCCAGCCGAGCAGCGCATACTGTCCCTCCCCCGTTTCGTTTCTCGAAAAAAAATCGAGGAAAGGACTTCAATCTTGCCGGCTCCTGCTCCCAGAAGCCACGAAATTAAACCTCCTACCTTAATTGAGACCCTTGCCGCTCGAAAGCTTGCCGCAGGCGACCGGTGGCCCCCAAACATTCGCATCGAACCCGTCATCAGCAGGGCGACATGGGAACCAGTTAGAAAGGGAATTCGCTCCAAGCTCAAAAAGATGCTGAGAGAGGAGTGAAACCCAGCATTTTGACCGGTTCGTGACCATGAACCAAGTTGTGTTTTAACTTTTAATTTTTTGCAAAGTAGTATGTACAATTTCGGAGCGCGGCACGCTGAGGTCGGGTTCGACTACGTTTCCGCTCAAGCGACTGATAGTGCTCCGTGTATTTCTTGCAATCCTCCTCAGCAAGTGCACCGTGAACTGCTTCCCCAGCAGCGACGCGAATATGACCCAGCATCTGCTCCAATCTACTGCGCAATCGACCAGTCAGGCGATCTGAGTATCTGCGCGTTGGCTGCAAACATCGTACAGCCAGACTCGGAGTACTTGTCCGCACATGCGCGGAGTACTCTTGGCGAGGCGTTCTTGAGTATACCAGCTGAAGGAAGAGAGAGGTTGGACGTGGGGAATGGTGTTGCGCTACAACCCACCTTTAGATTCCGAGATAATGTTTGGGCTTTATCTCGTATTCTTTTGGGTTCCAAAATGTCCAGGAATTCCTGCGTGTTTGCGCCCATTCCAACTGTTCTGCCCGCAAAACAGCATGGTTGTGGAGACACATCTGCACCTTTTCATCGACCACCTGAACTACCCTTTCCAAATCGCCGGGCACGAGGTGTCTGGGCCCGCCAGGAAAGAGCCATACCCGTCGCACGACGGGAATGGCGAATAGGCAGAACCGTCCGTGAAAGTCATATCTATCGTACCGGCCGTTCTTCGCGTAGTAGCCAGTAGGTTCCGTGAGTCGTATTGACTTGAAAGATGGAGAATCCGGGAATGCATTGAGCGGGTCTGTGCGCGACACGGAGCGCTTCGCCATAGGCACCGCGAATAAGCGACCGAGTGGACTGAATCGCGTGCCTTTGATTTTCCCAATGAAGCAAACGGTGGCATACCCGTCAGGGAGCCGCTCAAGGATAATGCACGGTCGACCAAGCCGTGTGCGAGCTGGTGGTGGAAAAGAAGCCAAGAATTCAGATTCTTCTGGCCAGAGGGCATGTCCTCGAGTCCGAAGGAACTCGTAAAAGGCTCCGGTGATGCTAGGTTGCTCCTTCGTGTAAGCAAGCGTTCCCGGTTGGGCTCGAAGTTTCCGGGTTATACTGGCAGCATATTTGAGACGAGGAAGAATGCTCAGGTGAGTGGTCATGGTTTTGTGTAAGTCCGATTTCATTATGTAATTAAACAAGCCTCCGTCCAATGCAAATAATCTAAGTCAAGTAGGTGCCTCGGTTCTATTCACCTCCTGCCTTCCTGCGGCCCTCCTTGAAGCTGAGGATTGAGGTTAGCCAACAAATGAGAGAGGTATATTTTCCATTACATTCGTTCCAACAGCTGATTGAATCTTTGAGGGCGTTGCACATGGAGGGCGTGTCCAGTATCCTCCCAGTCTTCCAACTCTGCGTCCGGCATGCAGCTCTTGATATATCGACTGTTGGCGGGCGAAACCAAATGGTCGTCGTCGCCAGTTACAATTAGGACCTTGGGAATGGTGTCACAGATGCTACGCAACCGCTGAAGGCCCATTGAGATGAGAGTTATCAGGACATTTGTCGACCTACCTCTGCGGTAACATGATGGGTGAGGCCGGCGGACATCTGGGAGAGCGCACCAATCAAGTGTTGAGGCGCCGTGGTCGAGATCCTCTGTCGATAGAGCTACTTGGAGTGAGATAGTGACTACAGTGTGGATGTCAGAGTTGACATACTACGGTCTGCAAGTCGCGGTTGGTGCGACCTTCATTGTCCCCTTTGACGGGTTCATCAAGCCAATGGAGAGGATAAACCATCTCTAAGATAATAGGAATCTTCAGTTCGATATCTGCTGTCACCATAAGTCTGCCGGGGATGTTAATTTTGCCGTGCCTTCAGAGAAAGATATCTGTTCGGACCTTGCGAGAGAAATAAATCCTTTCCACTAGGGAACATAAGTAAGAGGGATCAATATCGTGACGGCGCCTCACCGGAGGAAGATTTGTCCACGGTGCGCCACCAGGGGTCGTAACAGCGAGAGTGAGAGATGCGATTCTGTCCGGGATACGAGTTGCAAGTTCTGAGCGAAAAGTATAAGCTCGGTCCCATCCTGCGAGGCGCCTCCTACCTTGAGCGATCATACCACCTAGAGATACTCCAACAACGTGTAAATCACGTTTCGAGGTCCACCCCAAGTGGTCGAGAAGTACTATCGCGTCTTCGGCCATTCCGCTCGTACTGAAGCACGAAAATCAGGATTGCTGCCCAAAACAAAACCGAAGAGATTGATCTACGTGTATGGCCCTCGGGGCACGCCTGAATGACCGACTCCTCTGGAGGGTGATGAGTGCACGAGACAGCGATTGCATGGGCTGAGACCTATTATCAAATACGACCATGGAATAATTAGGCATTGGGCCGAAATGCTGAACCTGAGCCAGCCAAGCGAAACAAGAGGAATTCAGCCTACGGTGATGGGGTTAGACGCGATTTCAAACCGCTTGCTATTATGGATTCGAACCCCATCACAAATACGAGATGTTCTGGACCGTTTCCGTGGACCTTGCGAGCAATTAGGATATCGGGGTCAAGGGTTGTTACCAAACTCACCTCATAGTATAGAGAGTGGCTTTCCAGAGGCTCGGCCTGGTGTCGGATTCGAGTTACAGGGCACAAACCTGGACGAGGTATGTACAGGCAGCGCACTGGCACGGACTGAGTAGACGAACCTTTCCGCGCGCATGTCGACGTGTCAAAGAGGGTGGAAAGACTCGTGGAAAGAGTGGGACGTTGTTCCGGCAAAGTCATTCTGAACGCGTCCTCGTCACTGGGGCGCGTCGTGGTGGTAAGAGCCGGAACACAGAGCTCTAAACAGAGCCAAACAAACCGGCGACCAAATTCATTCTTCCTCTCCAAAATGCAGTAAAATTACAGTATATATATGAAAGATGTAGCGTAGCACGGCAGAGGCGACAATGGTCACCGCTTGCCCTTTGACTTGTCCTTCCCATTTGGTTTGGATTTGCCGTTCGACTTGGCCGGTGCCTTTTTCTTCTTCCTGCCGTCGTCGGAGTCGTCCGAATCTCGTTTCTTCGTTCCGTCTGCCCGTTTGAGGTCGGCTTTGGGTTCAAAAGTTAAAGATCGCACCCGAGGACGCAATGTGAAAACTTACATTTCGCAGCCTTTCGCTCCAACTCGTCCCAGTCGTCACCTGGATGCGTCCATCGTTCAGTATGGCCTTCAGTGCGAGGAAGGAGCTCAAACCTTCGTCACTCTCATCCGATCCACCACCTCCAAAGTCGGAGCCGCTCTCGTCGCTACCTCCATCAGAATCACCATACGCACTCGCGTCGTCACTGCTCTCGACCGCTTGAAGCTCTTCAGAATCAGCCTCAAATTCCGATTCCGACTCTGAACCATCCGAGTGGTCGCTCTGTGCAACGTATAAGGAATCACGTTGGAAAATTGAACGAGCAAAAACGGACATCAGCGCCATTACCTCGGCCGAGGAACGACCAGCCACCACCCTGGAAAAAGTCATGGGGACTTTCATTGATAGTCTTCATGATAGGACCCCAGTTGAAATTGACCGGACTCTCTGTCATCGGAATATCGACAGAGCTGCGCCCAAGGTCAGCAGCACGCTCAGCGACAAAGCGACAAGACATACTCCAGCCAGTTCTTGACGTCGTCCATCGAAGTACTTTGTATCGAGTTGATGTGCAATGGTGCTCTCGAAAAGTCCTTGAAGATGAAACACAGATCGAACTGCTTTAGAATATACTGGACACGTTCCAGTGACGCGATTTCGATCTCAGCGAGGGTAACCACGAGGAAGGGAGGGTCTGTAAGGTGCACCAGACATTCTGTTGTCGGTTGTAACCGGACACTGGTCCGGAACGGTACACCCTCGAATGAGAGTTCTCTGAACGGGATGTCCAAATCCAGAGTGTCACCATTCTAAGGAGTGGTGTTAAAACTGACGGAATGTGGATCAAGGAAAGAGACGCACAGATGCCGTAGCAGCGTCCGCAATCTTCTGTGCAAATGCTTCAATTTCCTTATTCAGCATCTGTCGACGTTTTCGTTCGTGATGTTCTTGTTCGATCTCATCTTCGTCTCCATATCGATGTTTTCTTTTCCGATTGCCAGTTTCGTCGAACTGGGCGTCGGTGGCTTCACGAACAAATTGCACATCCTGGAAGAAGTAAATTTGACTTCGACAAGTCAGCGCAGAGGGAGGGGACTTGCAAGAGCCTTCTTTTTTCCTATCATGATGGGCGCTTTCAGGTGAAGATGGACGATGACGAGCAACTCGTGATCACAAGGCTGAAAGAACAAATGCTTGACGTTGCTGAAGAGGACATCTTGGTCGGATGGTGAGAACTCGAATGGGGATAGCGTTCAATAAAGACTTACCGACTTTAAGGCCATTGGGCGACAAGTATCGGACACCGTTCTGGTGGATTTCGACCTCACCGGCGAGCCGCTTACCATCCAGCGCCGGCCGGATGAATGCTTCGGGCATCTTTGCAGGTCGTCGTGACTTGAGCTCCACGAGATTCCCCTGTTCGACTACGTCGGCCATCTCCTTCTTCTGCTGCTCTCGTTTGTTTGCTTCCTTCTTCAACTCGGTGATTTGCTTGCAAATGGTGTCAAAGCGATGGTTGTCGGGGGAGCGGAACACTACAGAGCGAACGAAGGTCGCGTCAGGGTCTTCGAAAGGCTACAGTTACATTAGATATCCGCAAACAAGGCATGTTGGAGGGCAGCGCACCGTATCCTCTTTCTTCCCAGCGAGCTGGCCTGGTGTTTGGAAGTTGATGCGAAGGTACGTGAATTCGCCCTCGTCATTTTTGCTCGCATTTTTTACAGTATTGATGTGGAAGGGCACAGCAAAACCATGAATAGGGAGAATCACAGTTTGTGCCTTGCGATCGACGTGAATCTGAATGCATATAAGCTTTTTCATCGCGCATCGAAACGCATTAGTGCTCACCCGCAGTTTGTCGACGTCGCTGGGCAGGCCACCCTCTCCTTTGTAACTTTGGAATTTCTTCCAGCCCTTTCCTTCCTTTCCCTCCTTTCCTTCGCCCTCCTCGGAAAATTTCTCCAACCCCGCAGTCTGAAGTTGATCGTGCAACTCTCGTTGATGCTCAGCGAGCTTTGCGGCCGCGGTCTGATGGACCTCATCTTGCGTGCGGCGGGTTTGGTTTCGAAGGACCTTGCCCGCTACCGTCTTCTTCGGCGGTGATCCATTTTTGTGGCGGGGGATCACAGGAGGCTTCTTTTTGGGCTTGTCCTCGTTTTCCGGGGTCAAGAAGAACATCGTGTCTTTAATGGATCGTGTTCCATCAGTGAGCAAAACGGACTGGGTGGATTCAACTTTGATCGTGTCGACCAATTGCAGTGCGTATCTATCAGGGCATAAGAAACATAAGGGAGGCAAACCGAGGGAGTATACGTTTGCCCGCTAGAATCCACCAGGTCATTGAATCCAAGCCCGAGACTGAAGGTCATATTCTCCTTCAATACTCGGGTGATCTTGGGCCCGAGCAGATAGGGAGAGTCGCGAAATTCGACACCAGTCTGTAGGGACCTTATCAGAGGGGGGCAAGGGAGTGCGCGAGCGGACATACCCCGAAACCAACGTTCTTCACGAAGTGCTTCTCGAGCTCTGGATTCTTCTCCTTGACATAGTTCAAAGCCGCTTGATAAACCTCACGCGCTGTAATACCTTCCTTGATTTTCGTCAACAAATCCTGTTGGAGCGCCAACAGAAGGTTGTATTGCGCTTCTTGTTCCTGAAGAGAGCAAAATTGGTATCGCATGAAGTAGACGTACCGCTCAACTCACAGGAGTGGGGTCAAGGATAAAAGTGCGGCCAACATTGGCGCAGTACGATTTATATCGCATCCCAAAGGCGACGAGGATGACGCCTTTGTGTGAAATGTTATCCTCCGTCGATTCCGCGGTATAGCGTAGGTCGTAGCCCGAGCTACTCGACCGCGAAATAATGATAGGTGGATAGCAGAATTCGACGAGGGCCCAATCAACCTGCGTACAACGATTAAATATGGAATGGTAAGGCGGAGAAACACACATCGGCAAGGCCCTTCCCCTTATTCCACACTTTTGCGTCTGGAGGTTTTGCACTGTCGCCTTCCCCAGAACCTAATCTGGCTTCGATTTGTGCGCTGAGCATCTCATGGGTTATCTTGGATTCCTTGTCTAATATGGAAGCCAATCTGTCTGTAACATAGTACTTGAGCAGGGTCGATGTGATGGCTCCCGCAAGTTGAAGAGATTTCTGAGCGCATTTAAGGACGGGGTTAATATACGAAGCGCAGACGGACGCACCAGTTCATCCGCGTCTTTCACAGCCATGCAGGCGGAGAGGGCCGGAGACATATCCGTGAGTTCAGGTTTTTCTGCGGCGTCGGCGAGGAGTTTTTTCCACTCGTCGATGAGTTTGCCACGATGAGTCTCCTTGACCAGGGTACCAACACGCTTCTTGGACGCGTACAGGGCAAAGAAACGCGGCAAAGCGTCGTTAGCGGGCTCCTTTCCCTTGGCTTGGGCCAGGATTTGGACGGGGATATCGCCTGCGGAGCCTTCAATCTGCGAGAGAATCTTGGCTGCGGGAAAAGAAAAAACAAAAACGCGTCAGAAAGGCGAATCGGAACGCGTGTGGCAACACTACCCTTGGACGCGGAACATAGAATGGTTATCTTTTGCTCCTCGAAAAGTATGAGCGTCGAAGGAAACTCGTAGCCGAGGAGCCATTGCTGTGAGTCACGCAGAGTAAGCTCCCGATGGCAAACGCGCGCCACGAAGAAACAGGCAAAAATTGCGCCAAAATTTTGGGCGTACCTGGACACATGTTCCCTTCCTTGTGGGCTCGTCGTCTGAAGCGGGGTCTCCCGCGACGAGTAAAAGGGCATCCGCGTCGGCGATAGCGCTGTAGTCGTCATTTTGTGCCGCGCCCTATGGGAGCCACCAGAATAATGAAATAAGAGGAGGCAAAGAAAGAAAGGGTTAGAGTCGGCATACCCGCCAGCCATCGTATATGCGCTGTACGCGGTCGCGGAACAGGGTCTTGTTGAGTTCGACCAGCATGGGAGGAGCAGCGAATGTTTGTTTGTGTATACGCGCCTTTGATCGCGGCATCCCTGACATTGCCCCGCCGGCTGCGAGCCTGCGACATTACGAGGACGACCGAAACCACTCAATCGTCGTGTATTCCCAAAAGGCCAAGATCTCGCAAAATAAACACCGACTCCTCCACCCTCATCTCCAGCACTGTTAGTTTCTCCCGCTTAGCCTCCCATTCCTTGATCATGTCCAGCTCCAACCTGGACATCAAGGCAGCCTCGTCCTGACTCACGTCGCTCCGCTCCCGCTTCTCTAACACCGCCTTCAGCAGAGGCTCTTCCTGCTCGGCCTGCCGCCGAGCACCAATATTGTACAGCGTTTTATACAAGTTGCCAAGGATTACCGAGTAAGCTTTTGGCAGATCGACGTGCCTAGGACGGTACTTAGTCGACTGGACGGGACGGTGGCAACGCAGGCGACGTACCAAAGATAAAACATTCGCGCAGGATTGCGATCGTTACTTTTCGGCACCTCTTGAGTGCTGATCAAGGACTCGGCAGACATCAACGCCAATAACGGCCGGACGTCCTTGCCTGGTATCATGACCACCTTGGAGATCTGAGTATTCAGATAGCATCAGTCCAGCACGCAGGCGCAGGCGCATACACCGACCTGCTTCTCGTCCATCTTGCCAGTGTCCAGCAACAACCGTAAAATTCGGACACCTTGAGCATCATGTCGCTCCCTCGTCACGGATTCCAAAACCCGTCTTCGGAGACGTTTGCAAATTGTTTCAAACTCGACCTGGACTTTGCCCGAGTTGTATGAAAGGAAGGCCGCCGCGCGACCTGCCAGCGTCGGATTGTCGGCAGATGAAAGCAATCCTAAGTAATCCTTGAGACAGGCAGTATTCGAAGGGTTTTTCGTTTTCAGAATGAGACCAGAAGATAGGTCTTCTTGGTCGGATAACGAAACGGCAATGTTCGAGACTGTGACAGGTTCTGCACGAGATAAGTTCACTAAGGTAGTCGAGCGACAAAGTCGTTACCTGTCCTGACGTCCGAAAGATTTTTCTGTTTCGATTCGGTTACTTTGAGGGTGGTCTTGAGGACAAGGGCAGCACCGTCATTAAACCGCTCTTTTGCGGCGTTTACAATCAACTTGACAACGGCTCAGATGGTCCGAAATGTCCCATAGAAGGTGACGCACAGTGTTCCGGATGTGAACGTTGAACCTCTCGCAATTGATACGAAAGTACACCGTGGGCTGGCATTGAAGTGAGGGCGCGTTCGAAGAGAAGAAGAAGATAAAAACGAACGTCGACGACTTCTTCCTCCTCAACCACTTTTCGCTGCTGAGATTTCAACAGAGCGTAACAGACGGCCCAGTCCATGCTTACTTTCGATCGTGGACCCTTCTGCTCTTTCGCTTTACGTTTCTGCTCGGAACTGCATGATTAACGCAGGATAGATTTTAAAGCAGCGAAATACTCACAAGGCCGACCTTTTCTGCCTCTTCCTCCTCTCGTTTTAAACGAGCCGCAGCCGATTCTTTCGCCTCCCGAAGTTCCTTGGCAGTCGGAAAGCCGGAAATCTTTTGTTTTTCTTCGGCCTCGTAGCGAATGCGCTTGTCTCGTGGAGAGACATGAGACAGAATGGTGGAGGGTTTTAGATACGCGGCAGTGACGAGCGCGTGGAGAGCTTGGGAGTAGACGGTAGCCGCTAAAGCAGGGTTATTAATTGGCCCCAGGCAAATTGGGGGCTACCAACCTTTCGGGTCGTTATAAGACAGCTCGGAGATGATATCAGGGGGACGTAGTTTGCCGTGATCCAAGATGAGCTGGACAATTTCTGCTCCCTGTCAAGAGTTTAGAATTGAGAAGGAATGGCCAACTTCCAAGAGTCCATACCGCGGCACCGAAAAGCTCTCCAGCCTGCCATACATAGCGGCCAAATCGCAACCGCAAGAGACATTCCTCGATATTAACCTCAAACACTTCGCCTTCGTCCTCAGTTTGCGCGTGCCAAAGTACGTTATGCTGCACCAGGACTAGCACCGACGCGCGGACGGTCCTGGGCCTGAGAGACGTGAAACGGACGAGTTGGGGGAGGGTTAATCGACCACGAGTCAGAAGAACTGAGGCAACATTCTGGACCACAAAAGTCAAGAGTCATCGACAAGACGAAACGCTTGCTCACTGCAGTCAATGGGCCGAATTGTGAATGAATTATCTGGGTGCACAGACGGGCAGTTTGTGCGTCGGCCATTAAGACGCGCGCATAAATTACACGAGACCAAGGTCGTGGTCAAAGCGGAAATCGATTTAAAACTTTTGCCGAACGTTGCATTGCACTTGCTTGGCTTCAGCGTTAAAAAAATATCGAGAACCCTTCTCTCTGCTTTCATGTCCCGGCTCCTCATTCAGAATCTTCCCGTCTATGTGACTCCCGAGCGCCTGCGCGAGCATTTTGAGCAAAAGTCGGGGCCAGGCGGCACCATAACCGATTCCAAGGTCGCCCTCAAGGCTGATGGCACTTCGCGGCGTTTCGGATTCATTGGCTACAAAACGGAGAAGCAAGCGCTGACCGCAAAAGAGTGGTTTCACCGGACTTTTATAGACTCGACGAAAATCAAAGTCGATGTTATTGAGGTGAGCATTCCTCGCAAAAAGAAGAAAGACGCACATTCTAATGCAACTTGCAAGTAGGGCGCTAAGGATGCTCCTGCACCACGTCCGAATAAGCGACCCCGACTTGGGCCGGCACCCAGCGAGCTGCCAGCGCCGTCTCCCGTCCCTCCAGTGACGGCTAAACCCCCAGCGGATTCACAACTCGATGAATATCTTCAAGTCATGCAACCTCGCGGCAACAAGGGCCGCACGTGGGCTAACGAGTCTGCGGCGGTGGGGCCGGTGGAGGCGCCCTCCGACCCTATTCCCTCCAATGTGATGGATGTGGACACCGAGCCGGCGCGTGAAGAGGGTCTTTCGGATCTGGACTGGATGAAGCGCCGAATGTCGCAGAACGTGGATGTTGTAGAGAAGGCTTTCGAGCAGTCAGACGACGAAGATGCCAACCCAGAGGTTTGTTTGTGCTCTCTTATCATGGTCATTCTAAATATTAACGGCCTCAGCCCTCGACTTCATTGACCGCACCTCATCCAGCTGCTCTTGCGGACACTCCGAAGGATCCGACAACGGAGACCATTCTCCAGACATCGCGTTTGTTCGTGCGCAATTTGGCGTTTTCGTGTACGGACGCCGATCTGCTCGATTTTTTCTCTCCGTTCGGCGAAGTCTCTCAGGTGAGCACCCTTCCTTGTTCTCTCTCGCTTTTTGCGCACACCTGCCACGAAGACAAAATATATAGGGACATCAGACCTTCGGGCATGTTGATCCTCTGGAATCCGATAGTAGAAACTTTTCTGAGCTCTTTCCTCTGTCGTCCGCCTGCTAAAAATATTGACTAACCCATTTCACAGGTAAATGCTTACGCTGTTTTTCTCTCTTCTTTCACAAGATGCAAAAACACACATAGGGACATCAGACCTTCGGGAATGTTGATCCTCAGGGAAACCGATAGTAGAAATAATATTCTGACTCTTCCTTGTCTGATCATTTCACGTTGACCAGAAAACTTATCATTAATCAGGTCCATATACCGCTGGATCCCGTGTCCAAGCAATCCAAGGGCGTGGCCTATGTGACTTTCGCCCAAGCGGCCAGTGCACTTGCAGCATACGAGCGCCTCGACCGTAAATCTTTTCAAGGTCGCCTCGTCCACATCCTTGCTGCTGTCGATCGCAAACCCAAGTTTGAGGTCGAGGAGGGTGAAGGCCGGAAGAGAACCGTCAAAGGTGAAAAGAACGCTCAGCGCAAAGCTGCTGCCGGGAAGGAATTCAATTGGAGCATGCTGTACATGAACGTACGTGGATGCAGTTCGCAACAGTGTAACATAGGCCCTTACTCCCGTGCTTCCCTTAGAGTGATGCCGTAGCGTCGTCTATCGCGGACCGTATGCAGATCTCCAAGTCCGAGATCCTGAATCCTGAATCGTCGGACAACGCCGCCGTCAAACTTGCCCTCGCTGAAACTCACATCATTCAAGAGACCAAGTCGTACCTGGAATCACAAGGCGTCCTCCTCGACTCTTTCTCTACCCGCGCGCGGTCTGACACCATCATCCTCGTCAAAAATATCCCATACGGTACCACAGTGGAGCAGATTCGCGAGCTGTTTGAGCCACACGGCAATTTGGTGCGGGTTCTTGTCCCGCCCGCTGGAACGATGGCTGTTGTCGAGTTTCACCGCTCCGATGAGGCCAGCGCGGGCTTCCGGGCGGTGGCCTACCGGCGACTCGGCAACTCGGTTATTTACCTAGAGAAAGGGCCTCTCGGGATGTTTGGGGACGGCCCCGTCGGGCAACCCGGCAACGCCGGTGCCTTGGGCGCGCATGTGGTGAAGATCGCGGAACAAGCGGTCGGCGAGGAGGAGGAGGAGGAACCGGCGCTGGGGGCGGGCACGACGCTCTTCGTGAAGAACTTGTCGTTCGCCACGACAACGGAACGGATGACTCAGGTCTTTGGGAACCTCCCGTCCTTCTCGTTTGCGCGGGTGCAGATGAAGCCCGACCCGAAGCGGCCGGACGGGAAACTCAGCATGGGCTACGGGTTCGTTGGGTTCAAGGATGTGGACGGGGCGAAGACGGCGGTCAAGAGTATGCAGAGCTTCGTGTTGGACGGGCATGCACTGCATGTAAAGTTTGCCGGGAGAGGCGCGGAGGAGCCCGAGAAGGGCAAGGGTGCTTCGTCTGCAAAGAGCAGAACGACCAAGATGATCGTCAAGAATGTGCCCTTCGAGGCCACGAAGAAAGATATCCGCGAGCTGTTCAGGTCCGCACTCCTTATATTACCATATGTCCCTGCTCATTTATGTTTTCCTTAGCTCACACGGCCATCTCAAGTCTGTGCGCCTCCCCAAGAAATTCGACTCCCGAACTCGTGGGTTTGCGTTCCTCGACTTTGTGTCCAGACACGAAGCAGAAAACGCTTACGCCGCTCTTCGGCATACCCATTTACTCGGGAGGCATTTGATTTTGGAGTGGGCGGAGGAGGCAGAGCAGGATTTGGATGTGTTGCGCCAGAAGGCTGGCGTCGGACTCGGGGACGGAAAAGAGATGCCCGGGAGGAAACGCAAATTGGATCTCGGGCGAAATGTCGACCAAGATCCAGAGGGTTTAGAGTAAGCTTCTGCTTCGTCCCTAGATATAATGGTACTAGGCTTTCCTCGACGCAGTTTTGTCGCTCTTCAACTCCCACAAATTACATATGGTTGAGTCGACTCAAAACGTGTATCGTGTATGTATATATGAAGCACAATGTAATGTTGTTGGGTCTCGAGACATTTTTCGCGTTATCACGCTGGCAGCATGATTTCCATAATAATAGGTCAGGATCAACAGACTCAGTAAGATAAAACAGATACAAGTGCCAGTCGCGTAACATATCCACGTCCGCTCCTCCATGCGCCCCAAACAAATCACCAGAATTAGAAATTCTCTGTGCATACATGAGAATGACGGAAAGTCAACGAGGTAGGACAACCACAACGCACCCTTGCCGAAGAAGAACCGTGTGCCCTTGACATCCGAATACTTGTTCGACATGATGTGCAGGGTGCCTGCAATCGCCGCAGGTCCACAGAAGAACTAGACGAGTTGGTTCATGAGCGGCAGGCAGGAAATACAGATTGAGGTACTGACCACTCCGACATCGGATTCGGGGTGCTTCTCGCCGATGGAACCGAAGATCTTGTCCCAGTTGGGACGACCAAAGTGTGTCGGGGCGCGCAGAGATGTAATCGCATCCTTCTCGGCACCGACGTCTTGAACCTGTACAACCGCCAGGGTCAGAAACAAACAGGATCGAATTACAAGGTGAAGGACGCACGATGATGTTGTTCATGTCGTCCTCCTTGATCTTGGCAGTGAGGTAGATGTTGATTTCGATGCGGTTCTGCGTGTCCTGCTCCTCAATGGCGTGGAGGAGGGAGTGGAACCATTCTGCGGTGCCGAAATCACGAATGACCCAGGTGAAGTAAACCTTTGACAACCGAGTGGGCTTCGAGTGGTTGAAGTTGTTCATGCGGTACCAGATAGACTTCAAGATCCTGCTCCCCGAGTGAGCTCCGCGAATTACTGTGCAAGAGAGGAAAGGACGCACGAAGCGAACGGAGTGACACCGATACCAGCACCGACGAGAAGGACGGTCTCGTAGTCCAGGAACTCCTCCGAGGAGGTACCGAAGGGACCGTCAACCATCACACGAGGGAGTGTGCGATTTACGGGCGGGTTGGTGTTGGTGCCGATAACCTTGCCGCCAGCAGCCGCGCCCTTCTCGCCCTTCCCAAAGTCGCATCCAAGGGCCTTGGAGAACGCAGTCGTAAAGTCACCTTCGACACGAATGTGGACGGAGATGTAGTCCTCCTCGGGGGCACTAAGGAGAGAGATTAGTTTGATTACTTGACTTACGACGGGCACGGTAACACACCTGGTAAGAGTGAAAGGGTGCCACTGGTAGTACGAGATCTCGGGGCAGTTGATGAAGATGTACTGTCCAGCGCGGGTGGTGGTCTTCTCCTTCTTGATTTGGACCTCCATGACGTTCGACGGGTGCTGTACGACCTTGGAAATGTAGGTAACGTGGCGGGAGCGGACTTCACGGAGGATACGCTCGTAGATCCAGATGACACCACCCACGAGCCAATACCGCTGGAATATGGCTTAGTCTATTGTTCAATAGAATGAAAAAGGACAAACCCAGAAGACACCAATCGTGTTGAAGGAGCAGAACGGCGGCCTGTCAGGCTTGATCATGCAGAACATGCCGTGTAATTGCCAGAGAATGAAGAAGGGGATGAAAAGGTGGTGGGTGTACCAGAACTTCTCGAATCCGCCGTTCTTTGCACGGCGACGCTTCTCAATCGCAAAGTACACCATCGTGCCAAGGCACGCCCACATGAGCCAACCGGTGATGAGGGGACCGATGATAAAGTTGGCGGTGATGAAGAACACCACACGTTGACCGGTGGTGGTAGCGCTGTTATCCGCCTGTGTTCAGTATAAATCAGTCGTGTTTGGAATGACTGAGCAGGGTACTTGCCATGGTGAGGCGGTAAAGATTGACAATGTGGGCAAGGGTGTGGACGAGACTACCGGTGAAGATGGCCCAGGCGGTGGCCTTGTGGAGGGTGATGTTCTTGTCGAAAGGAATGACGGTGCCGAGAGGCGTGCGGCGCATTACAGACACAAAGTTGCGGCAGACAGGGAGGAGGATGAAGATGACATCAACGTGGAGGACCAAGGCCGCAGCACGGGCAATCGCTGCGAGGTAGGCTGGTCAGCGACGAGTGTGCTTCAAAGTCCGAACAAGACAACGCACTAAAGGTGATTCCAAATGTGGCTCGGGCGGTGTTCAAGTTGTCCTTGAGGCCGTAGTGCATGAAACCGAGCACGGATACGATAAGGTGGAGGAAGAGGAAGACCGCGAAGAAGGTGTGCCTCTGGCCCTCGTTGATGAGCCACAAGCTGACCTTCTCGCCAAAGTTTTTGGGACCGGTCGGCTTCTTTGTGGTGGTGGAGTTGCTGCGCTGTATGCCCTGCAGACGACCGCGCTCAGTCTTGTTGCGCTGCAGACTGGCGCCCTTGTAGTTGTCCATGTCGGGATGCTGGTCCAGAGCCGGCAAGCGGTCTGAGAAATCGAGACCAGAGGAGCGCTTGGACATGGTTGAGATGTATTCTATGGGGGAAGGCGGCCTGCGAGCGACGAAGAGTGCGAAATGGGGACCGGCCTGCTGGTCAGGATGGGTTGAAAGGGAGGAGGGGGAAGAAAAGGAATGGGCAAGCCCTGACACTTTGATGCGATTGGCCGGTGTTACATGTTACAAGTTACCATGGTATGGCCTAGGCCTCAATAGCCTCAATACTCCCATGGGGACTGACGATCTCCTCAAGCTTCAACAAGGCCCTTGTTCACGATACAGACGGGTACAAAATATTATTTTATTATTCATGGCAAGCCAGTACTGTTGCACGGCGCTGTGTCCCTTTTTTTAATTTAATTGCCAGCCAAAACAGCTTCTGCTCACCGTTCAACCCAACCAGACCCTCCACGTTCTGGCAAATAAACCGCGGCGCTTGTCCAGCCGGTCCACTCACATTGAACGCCGAAAACTGAATGTCGGCACAGCCAACGGCGATGCTGCACTCGATATCGACAACTATCCAACCAGTCATCTCAGCCATATTTATAAAGCTCGCCTAAGAATATGCTCACTTTTATTAGCGAGGGCGTTGCCGCTCCAGTTTTCAAATCGCAGTTCGCCGAATGTCAGATTGGACGGAAGGTCGAGTCTGCAGCCCGATCAGGACGCGCAACAGCGCAGCAGCCCCTCACTCACGAGTGTCCTCCGTTTGTTTGATACAAGTGATAGGAAGATTGACTCCCGAGAGCAATATGTTCCGAGCTGTGATGTTTTTGACGAAACCTACAAAAGGTTGAACCGCCAATCAACGCATCGCTCTTTTACTCACCGGTGCCACCTCCACCCCCCGTCGGCGGTACACCGCTCACGGAGCCGGTCCACGACTTGAAGTACACCTAGCGGTTGTCGTCAGGCGCTATCCGACGCGATGTACCGTGTCGCGTCTTACTCCGTTCTGCATGTTGGGCTGGATACTCGCGTTGATGCGCAACAGCTGATGATAGCGATACCCTTCCGTGAATCTCCATACGCAGGAGGTAAGCAACGGAGCATACGAACTTGAACATCTTCCAAATGAACATTCTCAACCACATCAGTCTATAGGTATCATTTGTTCCGAGGATCCTAGATGCATGAGATAAAAAACCGCACCAGATTTGCGTACTGTCCCAAGGAGCCGAACGCGATGCCGTTGCCTCCTCGACAAGTTCTGAACCCGTTCAATTGAGGGTGCAGGTGAAAACACAAAATTAAACTGACACGTTCCGGCCGAGGATGTTGGACGAGTTCTGTCATGATTCAGATCAACGAATGGGGTGCAACGAATGAAATGAATGCTTACACCCTTGATAGCAAGGCAATCGTCCCCGCATGTTATGTCCTGCGCCGCTATCAACTCAAACTATTGAACGATGGCGAAAGGACAGACCCAATTCAACATTGAGATGCCGCTGCTTCGGAAAGTATTGATTCCGTCGGTGTTTGGTACGATATTCTGCCCAGAGAACGCCGGATTTGCATTGCTTGCATTGCAGCGCATCCCTCAAAGACGGTCAGCAGGAGGGACGAGGAGCAAAGAAAGCATTTGCGCGTACCGTCATAAACCACATTCTGAGACTCCGCCACACAGTTGCACCAGAACGGCTGCGCCTCGATCGCAAAGTTGCGAATAACGCCGCGCTTTGCACGGTAGAGCGTCAGCGCAATTGGACGCCCGTCACCGTCTGCTTTCGCATGCGTTGTGAAGTATTCCCACCATGGCTAGATGATCTCGCAAATAAGACTCGTTCGTCATCGAACGAACGCGGATAAACAACCTGTCCATTGCCCTGGATGCCCCCTGTGTTGTGGGCGTTGACCTCAAAATCGTTCCCGGTGATAACGAACCACGAAGCTTGGCTCTGGCCCGTCGTCAACGCTAGACAGTGGCCTTGTAACAAAGGAATCGTTACCTGAATGAACACCACACGGTATGTATTGTTGGATTGCAGCCAATACTCGATGGCCGGGTTGAACTGGGGGAGGAGGATTATCGGTGCAGCTCGGTGAGACGAACAAGGCGCACGCTCAGATAACCGTGTAAATCAACAGTGGATTTAACTAGGTCCCAGGTCATTTTTCTGCCAGGCCGAGAATCAGAGACGTCCTTTGGGGAAAGAGGGCCCGCACCGAGTAATATTATAGGACCCTTGTTGGAGCACGGTGTGCCCGCCGTGGCCGCACTTTTCGATTGCAGCCAATACCTATGCAAAGGTTCCAGATTAAAAAGATATGCGCAAGTGGGCGAAAGGCATTCCTGGTCAGTGTCATCGCGGCCAGACCCAACGGCGAAATCGTGCATGTTCTGTCAGGCAGCGAAGGCTGGGTTTTCCTGGCCCGCCGGTGGCAGAAACAGCAACAAGAAATAGGAACAAGCTGAAGACGTGCATTGTAGCCAAACCAATTCCGCCGTCGCCCTTTATATGTGCGCGTACCTTACCGTGTCGGAGTATGATGGCGTGGTCACGAGAGCGCGTCGGGCCGGTGTAACGGGCCGTCAGCCGAACCATTCACTGACACTTCACTCCAATCGAGACAAAATGTTAGAATGAATTCAACAGATAGACATGGACCGATATTATCCTACACCCTTCGTTTGCGTCTCCTAGAAAGTTAGCAAGCAAATGGACGAGTAAATCGAAATCCGAATCGTGAAAGAACGACCTAGCCTCGATGAAGAATTTGGGGATGCGTGAATGTCGAATGCGATAAGGATATGCTGGAAATGCTGGTGCAGGGGAAAGAAGAAAAGGATACGAGGTCTGACGAGTCGAAGGAGACGAGGTGGTGGACGTTAGTCGACGCGAGTACGCTTGGCACCTGCGCATGGGTAAGTAGTCCATCCAGAATTTGGGAGAGAGCAATGAAACGTACCAGGAGAACCGGGTGGCGAGTTCCCGTCCACGTCGTCTTCGTCAAGTTCGAGCTCTTCAAAGGACCGTTTTGAGGCTTTACTTGACAGCGTCACAGAGCTCTCATTCGACGCGGTTTCATGTTCGGCCTCCCACGTGGTATCCGCGTCTTCATCTCCCTCGACGGCATCCTCCCAGGACGGTTCCTCCTCCTCATAACTCTCCTCATGGAAATCATCAGCTTGAACTGATGAATCTACGGAATTATCTGCAGGACAAAAAAAAAGTCAGCTGTCGAAATGGATTTCAGTGGCAAGGTACGAACTAGCCAATACATTGGTTGCATCCTCGTTGTTGACGGCGGTCTCCGACTCAGCTTCGTCGTTTCGCGTTTCCGATTCTAGTGGCGCTAAAAGGGGTCCAAGTTGAGAATCGTGTCTTTTGGAACGAAGCGAGAGTTGCGTACCTGAATCAGGATCATTTTCATGTTCATCCGACGATTGTGGGGGACGCAATGTCGTTTCAGGCTCTGGAAAACGGGTGAGGATAGAGAGAGAAATGGCAAAATTGAACACTCACCATTACCTATATCTTCGGCAGGGGCTGCCCCAGTCAGCGGAATAAGCGGCTTAGCCACCCCCGGCGTCTCAACAACTACGAACTCCTCCTCCTCCTGCTCCTCCTCCTCCTCGTCCTCCTCCGGCGGATCAGGTAAATCCCCCGTCTCGGTCGCGTCAAGCTCTTCATGCTGCAATTTCTCACCGTAGCCGCCATCGCCCGCCTCACGGGGTTCCACAGACTCTTCAGTCTCCACATTCCCTTCTGTGCCATCCGGATCACCCTCCAAATACTCCGCGGGTTCTGTCGCGGTCACCGTGTCCTGTTGGTCTGGCGTGTCATGCTGCGCCTCCTCCGTCGGAGTTGCATCAGCCTCCTGAGCATCAGCTGGATTTTCATGTGAGCCTGCCGAGTGTTCGTCGGCTTCCTCTTGAACCGTCTCGGAGTGTGACTCGTCTTCGTGTTGTTGATTTGACTCGGATGGGTTTTGAGCTATCAATAAAATTAAGCGCCGAGATGACGTGAAACTACCTCGCACTCACCTTGTTCAGTCGAGTCAGCAGCAGGCTCTTGCTCGTCGCCAGTGGCGGCAAGATTTAAGCGAGATACTTGAGCTTGCAGTTGATGGTAGCGGTGAATAAATCTGGGTATGACCGATCTCAGTTGAAGGCGTAACGGTCCAGTAACATCAGTTCCATCGTGAAGCACATTCAAGTCATGCAAGGTGACTTCACGTGCGTAAACATTGTCCTGGAGTCAACGTTAGTGCGAGTCGTGATAAGTGCTCGGTGATTATAGCGTACCTCGGAAATAACCAACTGCAGGTCATAGGCGTCCAGGACGAGCTCCGAGTCAACCAGATGAGGAATTCGGCTGAGATATTCCTCCTGGCGGAGGGCCTCAAATACGCTAGCCAGAGGTTCATAGTAGAGAATAGGATGGTGATGAAGAAGTAGGTCAAAGACTTGGAAAGCTTGTCCGCGACCATCTGTCGAAGGACTCGGGGAGCGTGAACGAGCCGGTTGGTTGAATAGGCAAATGTCAGGGAAATCCGAGGATTCAAACGAAACCAAAACTGCTGGAGGGGGGTCGATGTACACGCCCTCTGAGATCTCGTGAGGATCCGTCGCGGCAGGATCCTCGGCGTCGTTTTCAGAAAACGGGCGGTGCTCCAAAGCTGACTGGATCTGCTCCTCAGACTGAGGGACATCAACGTCGGATGCTTCAACCCGCTCCTGCTCTCCACCAGACTCGAGGTTTTGAAACTGATTGGGCGTTTCAACGTTTTCATCGTCTGGAAGTGGAATGACTAGTTCCACTGGAGCATCGGTATTGACGACGATTCCTTCGTCTGCAGGCTCCTCTGCAGCTGCCTCTGCATGTTCGGATGCCACCGCATCAGGAAGGTCTGTATCTGCCGGGGGTAAAGGCGACATTGCAGGAGTTGCCGCCACCGGGAGAAGAAAGGGCTTGGCCGTTTCTGGCGAGTCAATGTCAAACGGTTGCGAGTCTGCGGACTCCATGACCTCTGCAGGGGGGAGAGTGGCGTCCTCCGGCGGGTCCGAAACATCATAGACTTCGATATCGAGCAAGTCGGCGCTCATCTCCTCGTAGTGTTCTTCACCCTCGCCCATTTCGTACTCGTTTTCCGCGTAGTGATCGTCCATGTCGACCTCGACGCTGAGACTGCTGTCGTGGTCGGTAAAGTGATTTTGTGGAACGTCGTCGTCCATTTTTGCCTCTGCGTCGAACCAGGGTTCTTGTGCTTGCATATCGATGTCGATGGGATAGTCGACCATGTGTGTGTCGACGGGCTGAGCGTCGTAGAGCATCGTGCTCATCGTGGCTTGAAAGAGGTTTTTGTTTGGCTTTGTCGTGAACCCAGCTTCTGTCAAGTTCTTCCTGAACGCAACATGTCGCAGCTTCCTCCTCCTTTGTTTCCCTCAGGCAACTCTATTCAGCTATCCCTGATTCTCCAATTATTCATTCCAATTTTTTCGATGCCTTCCAGAGCATTGGAAGTCTGACTCTGCCTACATCACAGCACGCGTGATGAAAAGCAGTTTCGGTATGGGCGCATTGATTGGGATACCAGCATACGCTGCTATGCTGGTGCTCAAGCGACCCAGGGTATTCTCTGTCGAACGTCTGTTGAATGTTTCCACCGTGTCTAGTCTCGCAGGTACTTTCTGTTCAGCGCGTTAATTTCGGGCTAAATGGGCGTAGCTGCCGGAGCTGGGGGTGCTGTTACCTACGGGACCAACCGACTCTCAGACGCTGCGGCTTTGAAAGAACGTCGCGTCCAATTGGCTTACAGTGTACGTGCAATTTTTGCGCTTCAATTCCCCGATTGAATGATTATTCAAAAGGTGAGCGCTCGCAGAGAAGACGACTATGGTGAGACCCTGCCCGGTGTAACCCCCGAATGATTCTAATAGTTTATGTTCCAAGGAACAATCGGCGCCCTTTTATTAATGGTGATTTTACCTGCTGTGTTCTGGACAAGGGCAGGGTTACTCGACCGTGCGTTTCGTCTTCGCAGATCATTCTACAGTGACTTCATAAATTCTAGTAACACTCGGCGGCGGGTCACTTGGCTATGGGACCGGACTCCTCACTCACCACATCCAAACTTTGACGGGTAGCCCTGCAGGCAAGATACCAGAAACCGCAATTCCCGCCGACGACCCAAGGATGCGAAGGCGATAGGTAGATGTATCCATTGTAAGCAAAGTAAAGTATATCCCACTCGCAATACACAACTCAATTCAACGACCTTCGTCCTTGAGTCTTCCATCGACCGCCGGACTAATGGTCAACAAGTCGTCATCCTTATCCTTTCGCGGCGACTCGGTCAACTCTTGGCCACTCCGCATTTTTTCGCCGTCGACAGGGTCAACCGAATGCATACTTTCCAGCGAGCAGACATTGAGATGCTCTTGATAATGCGATTTTGACCTGGTCCAGCGAAGAGCTAGGTGGGCAGCATGTTTCCATTGCGATGCGACCTTTGTTCTGTGCTCTTGCTCCTGCCGGGTTTTCTCTCGTATGATGGCGGATTTTGTCGTGGAGTGTAGCTGCGCAACATCATCTGCGGCCAACCTCGCCATTGTATTAACATAGTGCGACCCTAAAATCCCCGTCAGGTCTGCAACACTCCATGGACGCAACACAACCTTACCCATCAGATATTTTCGCACGATGGCACTCATGATTTGACCACCTTCATCGTCGATGAGGGCCTTGCCGCGTTGAAGGGCAGTAAAGCTGCATGCACTATTAGCCTTTTACGATGAATAAAACCGGGCGCCTCACCCATCGTGACCCTCGGCCATGTACGAACGAGTTACGACTTTGTATGTTCTGTCCGCGGTTCGCTCGATTGGTGCTCCATCGACCAATCTCGGCGTAGAATTTCCGCTGGAGGCATCGTGTCCCGATTCGCTGTCCTCTATCTCGTTCAAAAGCCACACTCCCAGAACTCTTTCGCCAGGCTTTCGACGAGAATCCCACGAAACTCGGAACCCTGAAATGACAGGGAATCGGCTGGAAGCATATCAGTATTCAATATTTGAGAGCGCGAGAAATGGGCTGACCCTTCTTGCGCAGGCCAAGTCGACAGAGAGGCTTCGAGGGCGTCCCACAGAGCGGCGCCATCGATCTCAATCACAACGATTGGATCCTCGAAGGGAAGTATCTCGAGAATGTCACCGATGGTCATTAGCCCTGCCAAATGTAAGCGCGTACAACCAATAAGTCACAGTCGCTCACCAGGACCATACATAGAATCTCCACGAAACGTACCCCCGCAAATGAACACGCCGTCGGAACCTCCGCAACCCTTCATCGCGAGGGAATCATCGTAGGCATGGCGGATGACGTCTGCGAACCAATTCCCAGCAGCAGACTGCGAAAAGGATTCAGAGACAATGTCACCGGAGGGCGTAGTAAACCAACCTCTTCTGTACGGATAAGCTGGGAGCGAACGTCCACGGTTACCGTAGTGTTGCACACCGGTGCTTTGAGAGTAGATGATACCGACGAAAGTACAGTTTTCAAAATCTCAGCCAGTTTTCAGACGACTCCGAGCCAGGTTTGGTCGAATGTCTTTTGCCTGTTTCGAGTCAATTCGAAGGCTTGTAAAAATTCTGAAAGCCACATACCGGTAATTCGGCTGATTACTTTCCTTCGGATACTTCCCGCGGGCGTCGTCTCAAACTCCAGAGTAATCTCGCTCAAATCGCGGAAGTCAGTCCCACTTTTGCAGACCAGGAACGTCGCCATGGTCTGCCTCGGCTCCTAAAACGTCCACAGAGATGTCATAGTCTTCCCAGGTCGACATGCCCTTGCTAGCGTAGTATAGATGATCATGGCCTCCCAGGATGAGGTCGACACCGTGTGAGGAAGCGATAGATGTTGTGACTTGCGCTGACGGCGACAGTGCTAGCAGATCCTTGGCGAGCGAAATATCCTATACGTCATGAGATTATTGGCAGGTGGTGAAGGTACACAATATTGCGGCATACGTTAGGAACACTAAGTTAGATGAGTTGAAGTTTTGGCAGTAACACTGCGCGACGAACCGGCAATGGGTTAGGGCAATCACCAAATCACATCGATGCTCCCCTCTCAGTTTTTCTGAAAGGTCGAGACCGACTTGCTTCATATCCCTGTAGACAAAGTTGCTGGGCCAAGTGGCGACGGTACCGATCCATTCTCTGGGTCCACTTTAGTCGCAGTTTCGACGGATTAGGACAGCGTTGTTTTACTTTTCCACCAAGCCGATGATCCCGATACGCAGACCCGCACGCTCTATAATCTGAAATTCAAAGAGGCTCTTCGGAACTTGAGATGTAGTCGTGTCCACGATATTACTCAAAAGCCAGGGCTAGAAGGCCTGGGTTGAATGGGAGCATTTATAGAACCAGATGGACTCCCTACAAATGTCGTGGCTTCAATTAGTTTACAGAGATGGGGAAAACCTAGGAATAATTGGCATTGAATATTGGGTCAACTCAAGACTTCCGCTCACCAAAGTCAAAGTCGTGATTGCCTGCCAGTGAGTCAGAAGCGTTGGCAAGCAGAGATGGGACAAGGGATGTACGAACCGGTGAGTGAAACATCGGGTTTGATCTGGTTCAAAACAGGAACCTAAACGGTAGGTAGGATTTGAAGTCGATATTTAGCAAGTCGCCTGAAGGAAAGAACGAACGCACCATATGGCTACCTCGCGTCACCGAACTTCGACAGGAGGGCGAAAACGCGTCGCCGGAGAATAAGACCAGACCTCGGTTGACAAGTCAATACGAGGACGCGGCGACTATGTACACATGAGCCTACCATCTCTCTTGCCATCGGGCTGCAGATTCCATTGCGCCCTCAGAGAATCGAGCATGGCGCCAAATTGCGTAACATCGATTGTGTCTGGCGAGTTGGGTGCAAGCTTCTGAGGAGCACAGCGGTAGACATCGTTGAAGTGGAGGATTTGGAGAGACATGGGAGGTAGAGTTCAATCCCGTTTGAGCAGCGTTCAAGTCGGTGTATATTACGCGTCAAGTGTGGAAGCTAGACGGTGGAGAATCGAGAATCGAGATGACGGTTCGAATGCAACTACAATCGCGGTCCAATGACCTGGACCGCACTTACACCGTCGGCACGTCCTCGCGTGATGGAATTCATCGAAAGCGCTAGCATTGATCCATGAAATTACAGTAAGATACAGAAGTTATTTCTATTCCCCAGGCGCAACACTGTCTTTTTCGCGAAAGGTTCCGAAAAGCCAGGTGCCATGCGCTTCTGATAAAAAGAATAATACATCTTCCCCCCCGTCTTCCATCGTTCTTTTACTTGGAAAGAATCCAACTGCTTCCATTAGCGCGGTCAGTCCTTCGCAGGTGAGATACCGCGAATTCGAGACACATGGAAGAGGGAGCTAAGGAGATCAAGTCAACGAAAGTTGACGGAGACACAGGAAACCGTCTTACCGCGAGGAATAGATAGCCTCCAGGGACAAGGAAATTCCAGGCAAGGCGTAACATGCGACCTTGGATTGGGGTGAATGGGATAGAGACCCGTGCCAGGTAAGCGCATACCTCTATCTTTGGCGTCTGGGACATAGTTCAGCACCAAGCTCAAACTAATCACGTCCCACTTTTCACGATTCTCCGTTTCAGTCCATGAAAAGGAAATCTTGCTCTAAGATGCCTGTATTCCTTCAATAAGAGGGCCGAAGACAGGGCTTGAACACTGACTGGGGTGTTGGGAATGCAAGTCTAGAGGTGTGTTCTTGATCCAAGCGCGGCACGAGTCGTAATTGTCCGGCTTCAAGGCACCTACTTCAAGCAGACTTGACAAGAATGAGACGCATGAGACACGGGGACTGGGATATTGACGGACTTGAGCAGCGGCTTCGACTCTCCTTCGCGATCGCGGTACGCCTCTTTGAGAAACGCAATGGCCACCCTTTCACTCCCTCCCCCTCGGTCTTGTCCCTGGCCTATCGTGGACATGCGCTGGTAGAATTCAAGGCCACCAAGGTCATCGATTTGGCGTTTTATAGCCTCCAGCGTCTGTGTAGTTGTAACATCGCGTTTCTCAAGGGCCTCCAATTGCGCTTGCTGCTTCAACAAGACGTGGTATTGGCGGATTACCTTCCTACTAGACTCGGGCTTCGAACTCGAGGTGGAGGTAGGGGCGTTTACGGTGGTGAGGGGCGTCTTTCTCTTGCGTGCCTTGCCCATCCAGGTGCGGACATGGACGTGGGAATAGAGAGGAAACGTGACCACGTGGACGAAAATCTTTGGAAGCGCTGCCCCAAATGCGTTCGCGTCCTATGCGACCCAGATCGGGCATAACTATGCCACTGACGACCAGGGCGATCTTGACGTGCGGCGGACTACCGACGGTCGCGCAAAAAGACCTGGAAAGTCGACGCTTTTTCGCGGCCTGGTTCCAAACCATTTTATAGTGTTACAGAGGGCAAAAAAAAAGTACATTCAATCTCTCCTTGCTGACCACGCAGCATAAACCCTTCGACACAACTTGGCATTCGGAACAATGAGCGTAATGAGCTAGGACAATGAAGGGGAAAAGAAAGCACTGGGAGGGAGACAATACGGGTCAAAGTATTGAAGGCATGTGGGGGACAGGTGAAGGACCTCTAGTGGATGTGTACACAAAACGGCGGGGAATTAGGCGAGAAGTAATTGTCAATGGGGAGCCGGAACGGTTTCAGGTCCAGAAGGTTTCGAGCCCACAGGGCGTTTAGACGAAGCCACGGCCACCACGCTTGGCGTCGATTTTCTTGAACCGCTCCTCTTCTTGTCTCTGGCGCACATGATAAGTGGAGGAACAAGGGACACACAATCAGATGGATGGGTACCTTCTTGATAACACAAAGAGAGCAGACAAGGAGACTCAAAACGACCGCCATGAACCCGTAAATAGTCCTGGTGGAAGGGGCACGTTAGCAGTCGCCATAGTGTAGAAGCGAAAACTCACGTAAATGTGTTCTCAAGGGCGTAGTCCGTGAACGCAGTAATGGGGGACACGCAGAAATTGGTCGCGACGGTCGTGTTGAGGGCCTGCGTAACCGTGGTGGACGTGCAGAACGACCCGCCAATTTCAGCATCCGACACGTCGAAGTACCCACAGCACTTGAACTGTTTTCGGGGTCATCAGTACACCTCGCTGCGTAGTACCGTGATCACGCACCTCATCCTGGAGGGTGAGTCGATCAGCGGCAGGCAGCGCCAGCCACCTGGTGTGGAACTCGTTGCGCTGCCTCAGGGAGAAGAACCAGATCATGCTGCCAACGACCGTGACAAGAAGCGAGTCGACGAGGAGGAACCAATTGAGGATGACGAATCCGACGGTAATGTGGTTCCGTTGCACGACCGCCCCGAGGGACACAAGGAATGTGACGCTAAGCGCTATGCCCACCACCATACCAGCTGGTAAAATTGTGTGAGATCACGGCGAACTGCGAAACCGATCAGGCGCACCGGTGAGGAACTCTGAGTCGATGGCCATGTTCATGAGAATGCTCGGCGCCCGCCAGACGATGGAGAGGGCAATCGACATTCCTCCAGCACCCAGGAGGAGGAAGTCTATGAACGCCCACGTCGCCATTAACCCTTTGGAGACCATTGTTTATTGGTTCGTTTGAAAGTGGTCACTAAGACAAGAACAAGAACACATCAGCGAGTGGCAGAGAGAGACGGAGGTGTGAGGTGCGCACAGTTTGTGTATTGCTCCTTTAACCCAAGTACAAAATGGGTGGCGGTCTCACAGAGAGGGATTGAAAAGCTCTTGATACCAAGTGATTTCTGCCACGGGAGAAGGGATTGAAAAAGGACGGTCTACGCCTTGCGCTTGCGCGTTAACACTAGCAAGAACAAAAGAAAGAGAAGTGAGCTCGGGAGCCTTGGACCGAAACCGGAGGACGAAGGGAGGGAGAGAGGATGATATGGGACGCACCTGAAAAGCTATGCACTGGAATTTGATGCGAGAAACCTGATGTATGTAGCGTTGCCACACCGCTACCATCGCACGTTCTGGGTCCGTCCACACCTTCATTTGGCCCTTGTGTCCCAGGCTGCCACTATACGGCCTTTTATTCAATTAATTCTCCCTTTCCTTTACAGTGCTCCCTGCTTTTTCCGCAAAATATTTACTCGTAATCTCCGCCGAACGCCGTTTCAGCCTTGTTTTTCGTTTCATCGCAACACGACGTGGCAATAGCAGCTCTCTGTTTCGCTGTCGATCCACTGGTGGAGATGTGATATGATCGTTACATCGACCACGGTCTAGACTCCGGAGGCTCGCACCCGATGCTTATATGTCAAGATCATGCATTTAGCGACATCACTACCTCCACCTCCTGGGGAGGATCCCATAGTATTGCAACGACCCTATCTAGACATCATCACTCAACCACGATACACCCGCGATAGAGGGAACATAGAGAGGAACAACGCAACCGCGAATATATAAAACACCCGGCCTTCCTTCGTCGCATCGCCATCTGCAAGGAAGTTGCGCAGCGGCAAAAACACGAGACCGACGAGGAAGTTGCTTGACCCTGCGCCGCGGACGTGTCAGATAACTTCACGGAGATTATGCAGCAAGAAACACACAGTTGAGACCAAGAGAAATAGCTGACATAGCCGAGACAGCCTGAGCAGGTAACCAACGTCAGGGAGCAAGGAACGGCAGCGAAAACTGGCACTTGCGTGGTAGGGGGACACTTCTGGAATCATCACGAAGGGAATAGGTCCCCAACCCAATTGCGAAGGACCTGGGATGAATTCGTTAGACAGTTCCACGAGTCCCGAAGCGGCTCACTCACATCACAAAGGTTAGGATGGCAATACTCGACAGCGTAATGAAGCCATTGTTGAGGCCAAAGCCAACGAAGACGAGTGAGACGAGAGCCCCCAGCGTGGAAAGCGTCAGAAGCTGTCTGCGGCCCATGCGCTGCGTCACAAGTCAACGACAAGTGGCTTAAAGTCGCACGGAACCTAACAGACCTCGATCAAGAAGATTGGGGGGAACGTCTGTTTGAACCCTCAAGGTCGTCATTACGCAGAGTTGAAAGTACGAGGACACGTACCATGATGGCATTAACAACGGTGATACCTGCGAAGAACGGGTAAGCATTCAAAGGAAGAATACTGCGAAAGACCAAGGAATAACCCAATGAGACATAGGGACCAAATTCCGGAGAGCCTTCGAGAGAATGTCGTTGCTGTAATAGAGAACTGTATCCAGGTCAAGGACTTTGTCGTGGTTATACCAATAGATATTCATACCGGCGTTGATACCTTAAAGGAAACGAGTGAGATTAGACAACGAGGGTAGAAGGTCAAAAGTACCCGATAGCTGTTGCCCGAGCATTACAAACGACAAAATCGCAAGGGGCCGCCTCAGCTCGGGAGCGGCCAGAACTTGACCCACGGTAAGGGCGGTGACCGTGTCGTCGCGGTGGGCTTCCAGTTCGTCCAAAAGAGGGTCTTCGACGGAAGCAACGGCAGCTGCGAATGAGCAATGAGCAATGATTCTTTGAGGATAAAAGAGGTAGGCTTACGGGTAGCAGGAGGAACTTTACCCCACAGCCTGCGAGAGGCCGTCTTCTTGGGTTCGACGTGACCCTTTGCTCCGAGCCATGTAGGCGACTCGACCATCAGCGCGCTGAGGAAGAATTGTGCGACGGCACATGCGGCGGAGAGGAAGAGGACGGAGCGCCACTGAGTCGGGGTCGCGAAGCGCAGACCGATAGCTTGTGTAATCATAATCCCAAGAACGATCCCAAGCTGCGTCAAGACACCTGGCGGACGGTATGTTCATTTTTGTTATTTTATAGCCGTCAATTGTACGCACCAACGCTTCCGGTGATTTTTGACGGAGCAATTTCAGCCAAGTATACCGGTGAGACGCAGAGGCCGATGCCAGAGCCAAAGCCGACAAGAACGCGGCCGAGACCGAGAACGGGAACGGAGGCGCTGACACACATGAGGCTGGCACCCACGCCGACGAAGAGGGAGCTAGCGCGGGCGGCGCCTTTGCGGCCCCAGCGGTCCATGAAGACGTTGCCGAGCAAACTCCCTGCGAGACCTCCAGCAGTGAAGACCGCGGTTACGACAGAAAACTTGAAATCGGACATCGGGAGACAGGTGGGCAGGCCATAGAGAGTGTGGCCCACGTCCGGGCTGACTTCCTTGCAGGTCAATACGGCCTGGATTTGGTTGAGGACAGAGATGTGATAGCCAAACTGGAGGATTGTAAGTCAGACGCGCGTCAAGAGGACATGATTAAGCAAACGAACCTGGAACGGAATGAGGAGGATCCACATGCAGACGACCCATCCGAACTGAGTGGGGCGTGGTGAGTAGACTGAGGACAATAAAAGAAAGAGGATATACCTGGGTAAAGGCCTCGCCATTGCGAGAGGTGGCGGGAGGCATCAGAGTAAGCTAGCTCGACAGTGCCGTGAGATTTGATCTAGACTGGGTTATAATAAGGCTCGTTGACGGCGAACGCGACTTGGGCGCCTTTCTTGACACTGTGTGCACAGACCACGAGCGACGCGAGCAGATAGAAGAACGAGAACACGGCGGGGTCGGTTCTATTACTCGCGCCAGCTGAACGCCAAACGTGATGGGCGGTCACAAGCACCATCTGCCAAGTTATGCTGCTCTAGCGACTCCATCTTTCACAGAGACCCTCACCAGCTCAGGCCGCCCTCGCGTCTCGCCAGCGTTCCGCTCTTTTCCTGCCCCTCCTTACCCGCGATAAATATTAATTATGCTCTCGTCCCTGCTTCTCTTCTCCCTCCTCCCCGCCGCGTTTGCAGCTACTGCTGAGCAGTGGAGGGTCCGTCTTTATACCAGCTTCTATGCCCAACGTCTAATGTGTCCCTCTCCCAGACACGCAGCATATACCAGTCCGTCTGACGCCCGTAATGCTCCTGCTGTCTATTGAGTTTCCAACAGGATAATCACCGACCGCTTTGCACTCGAGCCCGGCGCCGTCGTGAGCGAATGCAACTTGGCAGACCAGACCTGGTGTGGCGGCACCTGGAATGCTATTCGCGCCAACCTCGACTACATCCAGAGGGCCGGCTTCACGGCCATTTGGATTTCACCAGTCGTGCAGAATTACCAAGGTCCTAGGTCTGCGTATGGCGACCCTTACCACGGGTACTATATCGTCTGTTTTGCACATCCCCGAGCTCAACGGGCGCTAGGTATTGGAGTGGGGACATTTCCAAGCTCAACGAGCACTTTGGCACGGCGGACGACCTCAAGGCGCTTTCCGCCGAGCTGCACCGCAGGGATATGTATCTCATGGTACATTTCCATTCCCGCAGTCACGAAAAAGAAAATCATCTAGCGGATAGGTCGATGTCGTTGCGAACAACGTCATGGCCACATCGCTAAAGCCCGACTGGTCGACGTACTACTTCTCCGACGCGGTGCGTTTCCAATCCAAAATCGGCACGCGATGCTCACGGGCATTCTAGTCCGACTACCATCCTTACTGCCCCGTCGACTTTTCAAATATCACGAGTGAACAGGATTGCTGGCTCGGCGACACGACGGTTCCGCTCCCCGATCTTAACACGGAGAGCGCGAGTGTGATCTCGAAATACGGGGCATGGATTCATGATTTGGTGGAGACCTACTCAATCGACGGATTGAGAATTGACGCTGCCAAGTGCGTCGTTTCCAACTTGCATTCTCTAGCCCCGTCCTTATTCCTCCCGCCTTCAAGACATGTGAAGCCAGATTTCTGGCCTGGGTTCGCCAAGAGCGCCGGTGTGTTTTGCATGGGCGAAGTGTTTGACCCTGTAGTCGCGTGCGTTTCCTCTTTCAAGCAAGTCTTGAAACTGAGTTTCTGAACAACAGAAACGTCGCGTCATTCCAAGGCGCGTCGCTTGACTCTTTGCTGAATTACCCGCTGTACTATGCACTGGTCGCTGCGTTCGGACTGCCCGGACCCCAGAATATCACTGCGTTAACCACTCTGCTCGCGCAGCAGTCGGCGTACAAGGACACGACAGTGCTGGGGAATTTTTTGGAGAACCAGGATATTCCGAGATGGCATAATTTGTCAGGTCGACCCCCAGAGTCTTTAGTGAGTGGTTATGTTCTATAGGAGAGCGAAACATAACTGTGGTGCAGCAATGCCATGACGTTTAGCTTCATGTCGGATGGGATTCCAATCGTATATTATGGTCAAGAGCAAGGCTTCAGTGGTAATGCCGATCCCGTGCGTTTCTTCTTTTTACATTTGCCGCTTCGACTGAGGATTGCAAAGTACAACCGGGAGCCGTTGTGGCCGTCAAATTATACAAACACCAGCACTTATACCCTCATGAGCACTCTCAATCAAGTCCTTTCTTTACTCCTTCCTCGGTTTCCCCCTCTAAAATGGCCACCTAGATGCGGAATCATCTGGTCAATACGACCGACTGGGCCACGCAAAAAACCGATGTGCTCACGTCGAACCCGCACGGCATTGCGATCCAGAAGGGGAAAGTTATTACAATCCTCACGAACATTGGGTCCCCTGCGCAGAATCTGACCAACACGGCGTTCCAGTCGCCTTGGCCGCAAGGGACCGTGACCATGGAGTGCGCCGCGCTGTGAATCAAAGTCGTCAACTGAACTGACCAAACTACTCAACAGTGTAATCGCCTGCCGACAATTTGTCGTCGCGTCGAGCGGCTACCTCGAGGTGGAGTATACCAAGGGAGGCGTGCCCGTCGTCCTCGCCGAGGCGACGTCTCTACAGGGCTCGGGGCTCTGCGGGACGGCGCTAAGTGCCCTTCACAATAGCAGCAGCGCGAGCCAGACCGTTGCCCAGTCGTCAGGTCTGCGACGAGCACCGCTCACGGGGTCTGCCTCACTGATATCTTTATTACTTATGACCGTTTCTCTGGGCTGGTGGCGTGGTTAATGTACATTTTGACGCGTTGCTGTACTTATAATATTCGGGTTTCTCGTCTGCGCCGCTTGCCTCTTTCGTCTGGGTCGTGACCGTGACCGTAACATTCCCTGCGTTGACCAGGCGCGCTGGTTGCAGGCGTCGTCTTGCCTTGTCGACTCGGTTTTCGTCCTTGCACCCGACGGTCGAGGCACCATTGCGCACACTGAACCTGGGAGCGTCCGAGCGCGCTCGGTGACCCCCGCAAGGTTGTCAATGGAAAACAACATCCACACCATAGTCAAAGCCCAGATCGTGTTCCTCCTTTCCACCCTCACCGAGGACAACTTTGACAGAAACCAAATCGAAATCCGCTCCGTACGTCGCATTTCTGTCCATTCACCGCACTTTTGAACTCACTTTTTTCGTCGGACGCGTGTGCAGTTGTCGGAGCAGCATGGCATAGACACTTACCTCCACTTCATCCGCCGCCTCATCGTCCACTCCCAAGCACGTCTCTCGCCGTCCCAAGCACCCTCGGCGTTCGAGCTCTCCACCTCCTTGACCTTCCGTCTCCTCATCCAGGAAACCCAGCGCCTTGCCCGCGACCCCCTCCTCGCTCCCCGCTTCCGCGACGGTATCGACAAGGGCGAGGGCGAGCTCTTCCGTCACTTCGACTTGGTCCGATTCGCCGACCGCGTCGGGCTGCGGCCTCTCGAACGTCTCATCCTCGCCGCCTCCATCGTCTCCGCTCCAACGCGAAAAGAGCTAAACTCCCAAGCCTCCAACATCATCCGCGCCGAATTCGACAACGCTGTTTTGGCGCTCTGCCACACCCCCTCCTTTGACCACGCAGACTTGGCTCCCAATCAGGTTGCAAAACTCATGGCAAACCTTCTCTCCGACCCGCCAGCAGAGTCCCCTGTTCTCGATGCTACGCAGCGGCAGGCGCTTATCGTCGCGGCGCACTCCAAATATGGCAAGGACACCATTGCCCCCATCCTCCACCGAATTTTCCCGAGCCTGAGGTACGTTTGTGCGACACGTGTGCTGCATCGTTTTTCGCTCATGTCCTCGCGTTTACAGTCTTCCTTCCGGCACGTCTCTGGTGCAGGTTCTCATTCAACTGGGTCCTGAAATCACGAGCGATCCCGAAGTCGTCCGCGCGCTCCTTGCGCGCTTCAATATCTCGGATGCGAACCCGCCGAGGGATAGTTTGGTGGTCGAGATTATGTCGACCTTGGGTCGACTTGCTGCGGAGGGGACGACGATGTGTGATGTCGGGTCGTTGGTCCGGGCGTTGAGCAGCTTCGTGCGTTTTCCAACTTGATATGCCTCTTCGGTCTTCTCAACTCTCTTCTAGCATGTTCAATTGAACTGGGCTAGTGTGATCAAGTCGTTCGACTGGCCGGATCGGCTGGGTGTCGATACCGCGACACTCAAACTACTCATTGCCATCCTCGTCAACAGTCCGCGAGAGGCGGAACCCCACGCCGTGACCGGCTTCTGGACGACGTGGTCCAACTCTCTCTATCAGCTCCGTCTGCTCGACGCTCTGCTGTCTCTCCCTGCAGACACCTTCAACTTTGTCCAGCTGCCCGGACGGAGGATAGTGACTGTCGACGATGTTTCGATAGCCAGTCCCACGATCAAGTCACTGGCTGCGAATGTCCAAGGCCATACCTGGAACTCTTTAGAGCTCTTCGAGGTCCTTGTTCGTCTCGCTGACTCGGAGTCGCTCGAGATCCGCAACTGCGTGCGCGAAATGCTCGACAAGGCGATCAAAATCAGCGCCGAGCTCGTTCATATGGGCTTGCTCCAAGTTCCTGTGCGTGTTCTTCCTTTTGATGCGTGTTCACGACTCACTAATGCGTCCTGAAGGATCTCGCATGGAATGAAATCCGGCTGGAGTACTCACGTCGTCTCTTGGCAATGTTCCTCGCCGGGCATCCCAACCACCAGCTTGTTTTCATGCGGATCTGGCAAATCGAGCCTACCTACCTCACAAACGCCTTCCGAGACTTTTACGAAGAGAATCCCCTCAACATCACCAGAATATTGGACGTAGCCCAGGATCTAAAAGTACGTGTGCTTCGATACCTTTTACAACCCTCTAACGCCCCATAGATCCTCGAATCCCTCCTCGAAGTTCGCCCCTTTGTGTTCGCTCTCGATGTCGCCGCCCTCGCGTCCAGACGAGAATATCTCAACCTGGACAAATGGCTGGCTGACAACGTTGCTAATCACGGCGGCGAATTCCTCCACTCCGTTGTCCTCTTCCTCGACCAAAAAATGGATAGCGAGAAAGTCTCGCGCATATCCGACCCCGCGGTCGAGAACCGTACCATGCCCCTCAGCCCCAACACCATCACCATCATCCTCCGCGTCCTCCGAAACAGGTAATTTCTTTCAAAAAAGCGCAATGCGCTGTACTGATCCAGTCCGCAGCTCCAGCTCCATGAACGAAGTCGACATTGGCTACTGTATGGAGGTCCGAAACGCCTGTCTCCAAATTCACCCCCGCCTCATGAGCCTGATCCCCGGCTCTGACGTCGAACCCGGCTTCACCGTCGTCACCTACACCCCCGAGATCGAGAGCGAGGTCGACACGATCTACCGCCAGATGTACGATGAACACACGACCATCGACGAAGTGATCGCTATGCTTCAGCGAAATAAGGAGTCCAGCAATCCGCGCGATCATGAAGTATTCTCTTGCATGCTCCACTTCCTCTTCGACGAGTACAAGTTCTTCCAATCCTACTACCCCGCCCGCGAGCTTGCCATGACTGGCTACCTCTTTGGTTCCTTGATTCAACACCAACTTATCGACTACATTCCGCTGGGTATTGCCGTCCGGTACATCATAGATGCGCTGAACTGTCCCCCGGAGACCAACCTGTTCCGTTTCGGCGTCACCGCGCTCGGCCGCTTCGAATCCAGGCTCTCGGAATGGCAGCCGCTATGCTCTGCTTTACTCCGCATCCCCCACCTCGCCGAGGCGCGTCCGGACCTCATCGCCAGCATTCAGCGCGCCCTTGCGAGCGCGGAGGATGGCAGCAGCAATGCTGATCACCGCAGTACCGGCGCACCGGAGCCGCCTCCCGTTTTCACCGCTATCCAGCCCGACACGATCGAGGGCGAGATTGAACTGCCGCCAGAGGAGTTGTCGGACCGCATCCTATTCATCATCAATAATTTGGCGCCCAGCAACTTTGACGACAAGCTCGACGAGATGAGGGCACAGTTTAACGACGATTACGCGCGATGGTTCGCAAACTATCTCGTGGACCAGCGGATTAGCACGGAACCCAACAACCATTCGCTGTACCTCCGCTTTTTGGATGCGTTGAACCGGCGGACATTGTCGAAGCTGGTTCTGCAAGAGACATTTATCAAGTCGGCGACGATGCTGAACTCGGAGCGCTCGATGCAGTCGGGCTCGGACCGCAGTACGCTGAAGAACGTGGGAGCTTTCTTGGGTACAATCACCCTTGCACGCGATCGGCCAATCCGCTTCAAGAACTTGTCCTTCAAGGACTTGCTGCTCGAGGGCTACGACAGTGGCCGCCTCGTCGTAGCCATCCCCTTCGTCTGCAAGACCCTCGAGCCATGTGCCAAGTCCAATATCTTCAAAGCTCCGAACCCCTGGTTGATGGCCGTCATAAGCCTTCTGGCAGAGCTCTACCACTTTGCCGACTTGAAGTTGAACTTGAAGTTCGAGATCGAGGTTCTTTGCAAGGGCCTCGATATCAACCTTGATACTGTGGAGGCTACAGCTGTGCTGAGGAACCGGCCCGTCGCGGATGCCGGGCCGCCGTTGCCGGAATATGTCGGTGACATCGACTCGCTCCCCATCGACGGCTATGCCACAGTGCACACGACGAACGATCAACAGGTGCTCGCCCTTGGCCCAGGGAGCCCTTCGGACTCGCAGCGCGCTGTCGGAGCCCATATCGAGGCCATCCTCGCGACCCTCGCTGTGCACGTTCATGTCAGCCCTCAGCTCTCTCCCCTCAACGTCAACCATGTCTTCAAGCGGGCTGTTGCCCTTGCTGTCGATCGTGCAGTCCGCGAGATTATACTCCCCGTTGTCGAGCGGTCTGTTACTATCGCTGCCATTTCGACGCGGGAGCTTGTGACAAAGGACTTTGCGACAGAGGCGAACGAAGAGAAGTTGCGCAAGGCAGCGCACTTGATGGCGCAGAAGCTTGCTGGGAGCCTTGCGCTGGTGACTTGCAAGGAGCCGCTGAAGAGTAACATGGCGACCCACCTCCGACAGTTCTTGGCGGAGAACGGGTTCAACGAGGTACATTTTCTTTCATAACCTACGGAGACAACGACTAAAATATCTTCAGATGGTCCCCGAGCCGGTGATCTTGCTGTTGGTGCAGGACAACTTGGATATTGCGTGCACCGCAATTGAAAAGGCGGCCATGGAGCGCGCGGTGTCCGACGTCGACGAGGGCTTTGCTGCCTCCTTCGAGGCACGTCGCCGCCATCGCGAGACTCGAAGCGGTCAGACCTTCTGGGATCCCACCGCTGCGCCGTCCAGCTTCGCCGTGGGCCTTCCCGATCCCCTCAAAGTCAAGCCGAATGGACTCCAACCCCATCAGCCCGGTGTTTACGAGGACTTCAGTGCGTTATCTTTCGTCATTTTCGTTACGAGGAATTAATTGGGCGTCAGGTATGGATCCCAAGCGGATCACAGCAGCCAGCCGACCGAGCTCTACGACGTCTTTCACTCCCGCCCTTTACGCTCCCTCCCCAGCGCCCGAACCTCAATACCTCAACCACCAAGATGCCATGGACCGCTTCGGCGTATGTTCCAGTTTTCTCTCTCTTTGATTCAGGCAATTTATCCAGTTATCCAGGTCTTGACCCGCGATTTGGAGGCCGTAATGGTCCAGCTGCCCGTCCAGTCCCTGTCGGGTCTACCTTCCAACCACGACCTTCGGCATCTTGTCCGACAGATAATGTTCTTGGCTGCAGAATCCACCGACCGTAATCGCACCCCGCTCCTAATGTCCCAGAAGATCGTTCAGCTGCTGTACAAGACCCCGTCGCAGCTCGGACGGGAGGTGTATGTCGCTCTCTTGGAACAGCTTTGTCAAGCGTTCGAAGATGTCGCGAAGGAGGCTATTACATGGCTCCTGTACGCCGAGGATGAGGTGAGCACCCTTGGTTTCCGTAGATTCACGCATTGACAATAGTTGCAGCGCAAGTTCAACGTCCCTGTAACGGTCACCCTTTTGCGCAGTGGGCTTGTCAACACGTCTCTACAGGATCAGCAACTCGCCAAGGTTCTGTTCACGGATCCTCGTCCCACGTTGCTCAACTATGTAGCGGCGTTGATTCGGGAGTGCTTGTCCAGCGATCCGCCGGTGGCTACGCAGAGCCAGTTCCACTACTCGATCGAGGTTATGAACCAGCTGTCGCAGACCGGAAAGGCTAACGAGGAGTAAGCCACATCTTAATCACCATCTCGGTTCATTAACTGTCATTTTTCCAGAGTGAACAGACTCCTCGACGATCTTCGAGGTGTTCGGCGTGCTGTCCTCCCAACCGCGACTGAAGTACCAACACTCCGCCAGCCTTCTGTCAAACCAGAGACTGAACAGATGCGAGAGCGGCTGTTCGTTTGGTTCCAGCAATGGGTGAACATTTTCCAGCGGTCGCACTCGCCCGAGAAAAACTTTGTGCCCTTCATCACGCAGCTGACAAAGCAAGGCATTTTGAAGGTCGAAGATGTCTCGTCGTTCTTCTTCCGAGTTTGTGCAGAGTCAAGCGTCAACAGCTACGTCAAGTGCATTAACGCTGGCGACTTTGACTACGCGTTCCAAGCCTTGGACGCAATGTCGAGGTTGATCGTGTACATCATAAAATACCACGGAGATGCGTCGGGCGTGAACAATGACCAGGCGAAGGTCCACTACTTGACGAAGATTTTATCGATCTTCGTTTTGGTGCTGGCGAATATGCACGAGGAGCAGGGGCCTGCGTTCCAGCAGAAGCCGTTCTTTAGGTTCTTCTCGAGCCTGATCAATGACTTGCACACCATCGAGACGCACCTTGGTCCCGTTTACTTCCAGTTGCTCATCGCGATCAGGTTTGTTTTGTTACTTTACTTACCTTATCTTGCGGTGCTCACGCGCCTTGTTCCAGTGATACGCTGAGCTCTCTGCAGCCAACTTACTTCCCGGGATTCGCCTTCTCGTGGATGTGCCTCATCTCGCACAGGTTGTTCATGCCAAAGTTGCTTCTCTCTGAGAACCGCGAGGTAAAGATCCTGATCAGTTCGAACCCGCAGTCGCGCTCAATTATTTCGCAGGGATGGTCTGCTTTCCACAAGCTGCTTCTCTCCTTGTTCAAATTCCTTTCGCCTTTCCTCAAAGACGCCAACCTCCAGCTTGCTTCAAAGGACCTCTACCGCGGGGCCCTTCGCCTGCTCTTGGTCCTTCTCCACGACTTCCCCGAGTTCTTGAGCGAGTACTACTTCACCCTTTGCGACGTCATCCCCCCACGCTGCATCCAACTCCGCAATATCATCCTCAGTGCTTTCCCTCCCGCACTAATCCTCCCTGACCCTCACCTACGGAACCTCACGTTCGACAGCATTCCCGAGATGGGGCCCATCCCACCCATCTTATCCGACTTCTCTGCGGCACTCAAGGGCGGCGATCTCGGGGTTGTCGTTGACGATTTCCTGTTGAACCGCGGGTCGTCAGCCTTCCTCCCCTCCCTCAAAACGCGACTGCGGCTTCCAGGTGTTCCCGGCACAGCGCCCGACGGATACAATCTGTCGCTCATCAACTCGCTTGTGATGTATACCGGGGTTTCGTCCGTTGCACAAGCCAAAGCGCGGAGCGGTTCATCGTTGTTTGTGGCGAGTGACCCTGGTGTTGTCGTCTTGCAGTACATGGCGGGCAACTTGGATGACGAGGGGCAGCATCATCTCCTGAGCGCCATGGTGCTGCACCTGCGGTACCCCAATGCCCATACGCACTGGTTCAGCTCGCTGCTCCTCCATCTCTTCTTGGAAGTAAAGGACGACCGCTTTAGGGAAATCATGACCAAGGTGCTGTTGGAGCGCTTTATCGTGCACCGGCCGCACCCGTGGGGCGCGCTGGTTACCTTTATCGAGCTGCTCCGGAACCCCAAATATGACTTCTGGAGCAAAGAGTTTGTTCGGATCGCGCCCGAGGTGACGATGCTGCTTGAAAGTGTAAGTCGTGTGCAGTTTTCATCGAGTTTAGTCGGCTGACGGCGGTTGCAGGTCGCCCGGTCTGTTTTCCAGTAGAGAGTCGTTTCGCTATTCTCATTGCTATCTTCGCACCATTTATTATTTGGGTTCCCATACACAACTGTACTTCTGTAACAACACATTATTTTTCCTCCATTCCCTTGGCCGCGTTCCATTCCATTTCAAGAGGCTGCGGAGATAGCTGGGCTGAAACGATACAAATGGAGAGTATTCAAAAAAAAAAAGTCGCGCTAGACCGGGACGAGACGCGTCGCCAAAGCGGGTCAATTAGTTCACGTGCTGGGCTGGCATTTCTCGAGCTGTCGTCACACTTTCTGGAGCGCCCCAGGTACCGAACTCGACGCTCCATGGATGGCGACGAGACCGCCAGCACCGACACCAGGCAAAGGGCCGATGTCCGCCGCAGTCTCTCCCTCTTTGCTAAAAACCTCGATGTACTCGACTTATTTTTTCCTGTACGCCTCGAGGCTCGACTGATCCGACTGTATTGCAGCTCTCCGCACTCATCCGTTCAAGCAGTCTCACCTCTCGACGTTTTGCTACGAGTGTACGCCATCCTTGGTCTGTTTTTACCCCGTCCAGCTGACCCCAGAAGCAGGAAGAGCGGCCCCAACCCCGGAGACGGTCGAGGAAGGTGACCCTCGATTACGTCAAGCAGGAAATGCTGGACGACATCGCCAACGAGCGCTCCTCGCGGCCCAGCAAGCCCGACTCCGGGGTTGGTTCTTGCTCTTCCCTCTTAGGCCCAATATTTACGTCCAGCCGCGCTGCAGATCCTCAACCTTATTTCGCGGTCACGCTCGACTTCTCGATCAAAGCCGGGCGACGAGCCATCCCCAGTCGCTGTCGTGGACGTGGACGTCCCAGAGCTCCCCGCGGATGCTGCGATCGACCCGAGCAGTCCCCACAAGCCGCCACAGCTACTCCAGTCGCGGCCGTTGTCTGCCGCGACCACAAACACTGCGAGCACGGTCACCCCCCTCAATGTTACGCCGAGAAAACGCACTGCTCCGTCGCGGATACCCATTCCGACAGTGAAGGAGGAGCCAGCGCCGACTCCCGCCGCCCCAGAAGCAAAGCAGCCCAAGAAGACCTTTCTGGGGATTCCGCTTCCCAGTCCCAGAAAATCTTCCTTTGGAAGCCGGCCAACGTCTCCGTCAGAGCCGTCGCCAGCGCCAATCCGCCGCCAAGGCTCCTCGTCACTTCGCCGCGCTGCTGCCGCCTCCCCAACTCCAAAGCCGAAAGCAAAAAATGCAACACAGCCCAAAGCCAAGCCCGATATCGGGCAGGGTCCTGCACCGTCGTCAACTCTCGACAGCCTGTCCAAGTTCTTCGTGGGCACAGGTATGCGTGTGTCCTCCAATCCAGAGACCACACGACCAACTGCTACTCCCACGTCAAAACCGACGTCCAAAATGCCAGCTCCCAAGCCCGGCCCCCACATTTCCCCATCGACCATCGTTGCGGGCCCAGCGACGCCCAAGGCCGTGCCGAAGCAGCCTAGCCGGCGGTACATGTCGGAGGTTGGGAATACGGCGCGCGTGCAGGAGCCGGTGACGCCGACACCTGTGCCGCGGGCCGGGGCTAGCACAATCGGTACGAGCAAGCGGGTGTCGGGGGTGGCGAGTGTCGTCGGTGGCCCGTCAACGTCGCATGTCCGTAGCAGTATCGGCAATCCGCGTGCGTCCATCGTGGGGTCACGGACGTCTGGCGCTGGCTCCATGCTGGCCTCACCATCGAGTGTGCGCAGCTCGACGCTGGCTTCACCATCGACCGTGCGGGTGAGAGCGAGCTCGATCGGGGCGACTCAATCGGCGATAGCAGTAGCGAGTCGGGCGTCGGGGGCGGCGTCGAGCGCGACATCCTCGATTCCGACGCGTGAACGGACGGACTCGTCGCGTGGTTATCGGGGTTATCGCGGCGACGGGCGACTTGTTGGGATCGCCGAGTGGAAGGGCGGAATTATGGATGATGACCAAGCACACGTGACCGTCAACCCAACCATGACTGCGACGGCGACGACGAGAACGACGGCGACGACGACGACAACAACAACGACGCCCAAACACACAGCATCCCGCAAGCACGGCTCCTTTGACTTTGAGCGTCCTGGCTGGGGCGCTGCCCCGGGAACCCGCGCAGGGTCGAGCTCGCTGGGCGCCGCCTCCCGCAACAGGCGGGATCTGCGTGGCGCGTCGGGCTCAGTTGATTCTTCCCGGGGAGAACGCGGCGCCGGGCCTGGGATCGCTGGGATTGGTGCTGCACGGCTCTATGCGTCCACATCCGGTACCCATCGCACCGTACGAGTCGTGCCCCCAACGCCACCAGAGATCGAGCCGAACCACACTGGTGCGTCGACATCGACCTCGGCCTCGCAGAGCAATGTAACTGGCGGCACGAGCAGCTGGGGGCGCAGTACGGGCAAACGTCTGAGCGCGGGTCTCACCAAGCTCACCAGCGGCCTTGGGCTTGGCCGATCGACCAAGAGCACCACCACGATCGGCGCCGCCAAGGAGCGCCAACATGGCAAGTTTGCCTTTGAGCCACCTGTTCCAGCGCTTCCGCCGAGTGTGCGGCGCGAGCTGTCAATGGACAGCGGCGAGCGGGAGCGCGAAGAAAAGGAACAGCGGACGAAGCCGCGGTTATCAGGCAAGGGGCACGCCGCTAGCCATTCGACCTCCAGCACGAGCTCGACGCATACTGGTGTTAGCGCAGGGCACCGCTCGGGGACAAAAGGCCGCTCCTTGGACCTGGGGCTGGGGCTCGCCTGGGCGCCGACCAAGGTGCGCGAGGACGCGGTCATGCCCGAGTCGTCGTTTGGACGGACCCTCAGCGCGAGCCGGCGGGAGCAGCAGGGCAAGGAGGTCGCCGAAGTTTTTCGCAGCGCGCTGAACGAGGACGGGTATCGCAGTTTTAAGAAGTGTGAGTTTAGGCTTTTTGGTCTCGTACGAGAAGGTTGTTAACGTGCAAGCAGATGTTCATCGCTTCGACGCGCATGAGATACCGTTCGACGGCCCAACGGGCATCATTACGCGTGTCGAGCGCCTCCTGCGCAAGGCGCAACACCTCGGCGATGACGAACGGGAACGCCTGCTCGACTCTTTCGTGAAGCTTATTCTCCAGACGGCCTAGTCCTCCCATCCTGCCCGGCGTGCACGAACCCCCATGAATCATCCATGATCATGACCGGAATTACATTATGCATCCTCACGCCGCCTTCACGTACATTCTATGCACGCACGTCGCATGATTTATCCGACATCTGGGGCGGTCAGCGCCACCCATGCCCATGTATGGCGCCCTACGGTGTCATGCAACGCAGCCGGGGCCTACGCTCCGCTTATACGCTATCCCCCACCAACACCTGTCCGCAACCTTGATGTATTGTCCGCCCTTACATTACCATCTTCGTCAGTCTACATTATCTCCTTGATCTGTAAGTATCTCATCATCCGTATTTTTTTCGTACTTATGCTTCACTGGCGTCTAGATTTCGACGTCCGTTACTTACCTTACTTTATTCGTGGCTTGGTTTACCTTGGTTTTTCTATCTTTCGTCTTCATCGTGTGTATGGTATGTCTATTCGTGTATCGTTATTACGCCTCATTCCTCCTACCTGCTATCTGCAATGCAATGCTATGTGATGTTCGACCAAACGTCCGAGCCCTACTTGCCTCTACTTCCTCCGCACTTTTCGCTGCTCCGTAGCGTCGAATCCTCGCGTTCACTGCCAGGCATCTGGCATCTCTCGGCGTCGCCCGAGTTGCCGCATGCGTGGACTTGTCGGTCATTAGCCAGAGATTTGCACCCTGAAATCTAACGGAGAAAGTTTGACGTCGAATTTAGGGCGACGAAGGTTCCTATTTTCGCTATCTTTGTATGGCCGCAAGGGTTCATTTTAGCCGCGGCGAGATTCCACATAGCTTGGCTTGTTCTCAGCGCGAGGGTTCCTCTATTGGAATTCAGTCAAACGGGGATAATTTCTGTCTCCGTTTTTATATGTTTCCTACAACCGTGGCAATAGGCCGGACTCGGACCTCGGTCTGCCTTCCAACAACGTTAACCTTTCCTGCCTGGACCTGTACAGATCGCCCAGATTAGCAGCCTCCAGGGTTTGCCTCATGCGCCACGGTGTCTTATTTGAGCGCTGAAAAGCGTCGAATTCGCGACTCCCAGTACGCACCTTTCCACTGTTGGTTGGCGCCCGTCTTACTGGCGTGCACCCAGAACGCCATGGCCGGAGCCGCGAGCTCGATACTGCTTGAGCCGGGCTGTCTCTACGTCACGACCACCCAGTTGTCGATGTCGAACCTGAAGTTCCATTGGGCCTTGATTGAGGCCACGCCCTGTGGAGCTATCCGACACCACTGGCATGAGCGGCCTAATACACGCACTGGCCTTGCTGAGGGCTATGGGGTACAACATATCCAGCCCAAGTCGCTCACCGGAAGAGTCGTCCTGGGCTACTTCAAAATCCGCGGATATAAGGCGCCATCGCCAGACACGTTCACAGACATCTGCGCCAGCGCCTTTTCGCGCAGCTACGAGACTGTGCAGTCCAACCGCGCTCATGGCCTGACTTGTCGCACCTGGGTCTTGCATGTACTGTCGACGCTGTGTGCCCGCGGATACATCGGGTACCAGGGAACCATTCGCCAGTTTGTAGAATACTTGGAACGAGTGATCACTGAACAGAGTAGATTGGCAGACAACTCGCAAGTAATCTGGCACTTGTTCAATCCTCAACTTATATCTTGACAGTTACCTGACGACCTTTTATCACCAACGAATCCTCACGTTTGTCTCGATGGTAATGGTGGTGTAAAACTCCTCGTGGCGTACATAGCTTGGCCATGCATGTCTCGAGGTACAGAGACCAACCAAGAGCGGTGGATCAGATACACGAAAACACTAGGGGGACAATCCAGGACGATTCATGGCAAAAAGAAATCACATTTGTAAAATACAGGCAATAAATCGGGACTCGGTAGGACAAATGTATATGTTGGGCTGTAAATACAATTGACGACGCGACACGACACGTTACGGCCACTAGTTCATTGTACTCTGCTCAATGGTACCAGAAGACCCGGCGAGGGAAGAGGTCGTAGGGAAGCGGGAGATAATCAGCAGGCTTCGGGTTGAATTCCGAGGTTTCAGGGTGTTCCATCGAGCATGTGGCGAACTCTTGCTGGAAAGGTGACGGAAAAACTGTGCCGCACGAGGAATAAGAGGCCCAGGAATACGGGTCCGCTTGGAATGTCGGGTCATATGGGAAGTACAGGGCCCCAAAATCATCGAATTTTGGCGACACTGATTTAGGCCATTGGGTTGCGAACTCGAACTGAGGAATCGCGGTATTCCCATAGCCCGAGTCGGGCTGAACAGTGGTGGGCAACTGTGCCGGCGACCTGATCCAATCCGGAACTTTGAGGTCCAGGGGACGATAATACTTGGAGGTGTAGTGGAATTCGGAGGCTTTCAAGTCGGGAGGACCCAGATAGGGGACGTGAACCGAGTATGCCATGGTGTCGTAGGAAACCGGTGGGTCTGCCTCGCTCTCGGGGCGCAATCCGAACGACTCTTCCGACTCGAAGGACCCGTCGGATTCGACCGACTTCTCCCGCGAACCACTCCCAGACGCCACAGGCGCTCCAGAGCGCGCCGTCGGGCGTGGCTGGTAGCCGTGCTTCCTCTTCCGGTGGCGATGCAGCGAAGATGGATCGGCGGTGGCGAAAATGCACTTTTGCCCGTTGGGGAGGTACTCAGGACACTTGTGGGGTTTCGCGCGCGTACTGATAGACCTTTGAGATAATGTACGGGGAGTAGGCGTAACACGTACTGAGTTCTGATGTGCGTATCGAGATTGGACCTCTGGAGAGTCTGGTGGGTGCATCCCTAAACCGACTTTCTTTTAAGGTGGCGGATCAAGAGAGAAAGAGGTATGCGCACCGCAACAGGACAAGTGAACATACTGAACGAAGAGATCAGCACAAGGGTCTAACGAGGTAATTGAGCACTGACAATTCCTCCTTATTCTTCGCGTGGAGCAGCATATGTCGGGGCAGGTCGGCGACCCGCTTCATGGAAGCGCCGCATTGGTCACAAGTGGCGCTATTGCTCGACTCCGTTCTCTGGAAAGAATGTTAGAGTGGGACCTACAAGAGCCCACAACGGAAAGCTTACATTCACGGGCTGAGTGGACGATGAACGCGCCATGGATTAGGACGGGAGGGAGAAGGAAGATGGAGACACGGAAAGAAGGGGGAAACATTGGAGAATTTAAGTCACTAGAAAACTTAAGCGGATTGCTTTGATCGAGGGACTGGATTGTCTGAAAAAGTGCCTTATAAGGAAGGTCTCGTGGTGCCTCGAGGTCGAGTGGCTCACAGTCCAAATCGGGTTGTGGTGTCGTATCGCAGGATTTTCAGAGAGTCTCATGCGAGGCTTCGACTTGTTCCGAGGCAGTGTTTGAAGCAGAATCTCGAGGCGTGCCGTAACCCACTTTCCTCATATCGCCGCGGTCAAGGCCGACGGGATGACGTGAATAATATTTTCGCACTAATACAACCACGACATGACCTCGTTCCAACCCCAGCCGATGCCCCATACACTGCCAAAAGGATCAATTGCCTGGGCGAGACGATTAAAATACATGGTGAACGCACCCAGCCCCGAGCACGCCTGCAGCTCCTACGCTGTCTGCGCGACTGCTAGTGATCAACCAGTCGGGCACCGTCACTCCTGTGCGGATAGGAAATAGTCGGCCGGCCCGCTCCAGACCTGCTGTATCGGTTGACAGAAGAAAGAGCATTTGACCATCCGCGTTTTGAGGGTGCGGGTGCAGGAATAAGATGCCTAGATTACTGAGGGTTTGGAAACTATTTAGAGGAAGAGTGGTTACTCACCTAGTCCCATCTCGTCGAAGGTTGTGTCTTGAAGTACGAGCTTGCTATCTTCGACTCGGAAAGGAGTTCGCTGGTCCTGCAGCAATTTAACGAGAGCGGGAGACACCGTCTCCCCAATGATTAAAATGTTGCCCTTAATGCCACCAGCAAGCTGGTCTTTGAAGGCATCGTAACCCCGAATGATTTCGGCGTCTAATCTGTGGTAGGCGTTCAAGTCGTGCGCAATTCGTAGGGCCAAGGAGGCATCACGAGAGCTTGTGTCGTCCAGTACCACGAGTCGGAAAGGGGCGGTGGTCGACAGGAAAGACTGAATGCGTGCCGACACCTGGGCGATGGGTTGTAGATTTTCAACGGCAACCTGAAGCTTGTATTATGTAAGCGAACAGAAGAGACTCTTGACATGATCGCACCTTCCAAGTTCTAGGTCCGTCGCTCTCGAAGGTAAGAACACCAGGAACAAGCAGTTCCGACGAAATTTCGACCAGGGAGTTGTCGATGTGAAGCAAGGGCATCCCATCCCATGCGTCCGCTGCAAGAACGGAAAACCGGTCAACATTCGAGGTGATAATGCGGAGCTCGTTGTCCGCGAGTGTCTCGACCGTGAGGCGTCCCAACCTGATTCATTGGGCTTAGATAACTCAGTGTATATCACGGAATTTACCAACCGGCCCTGAATGCTCAGGCGCTCAATCTTCCACCCGTGTAGCGAGCCGCTTTCGGCGGGGACCGCGACGGTGAGCGTGAAGATCTTTGAGCGGGGGCGGCGCTGAGCTGAGGCCTGGAAAATGTTGTCCAAAACCCCCTGAACTTGGTCGTTCTGAGGCCAATTAGATATATTGAGCTTTCAGGATCACTGGTCGTACCTTGAGGACTGAGGGATACCAATGCAGCTGCCGTGGATCTTCGCGGAAGCTGTTGGTGCGATGGAGTGAGGTGCGTAACTATCAAGTACTCGATGAAGGCACCCACGTTACATTGGCATCGGGATTCCAGGTCTCCAGCACACTCACGGCCTCGCGGGAATGCCAGACTGGGACGTTCTCGTCGTTCCCACTAAGATATACTCAGCAATGTGCAGACGATGGGAACGAATGAAGCACACCCATGTATGGCGAGAACCGGCATGTCGACGAGGTTGGAGAGAAACAAGTCGTTGTCGTCCGGTGTCAACGATGATTCGAGGATTGTGCGCACGGCTGGGTCGATAAAGTGTGCAGATCTGACATGCATCAACTTGAAACAACTGAGGTAAATGAGGGGCGAAAGACATACCGAGACAGGTGCAGGGAAACATACGCCTGGGACTTTATATAAGCCGCAGCCGGAATCACTTCGAAGGAAGATATCAGGCCGACCGACGTCGGAAGAGCTAGTAAAGTACACACCGCCCAAGACACGATCCGGGAAACGCGAGGCGAGGTACCACGCGCCCTGCCCGCCGTTGGAGTGGCCCATCAAAACGACAGGGGTCCTTGGAGCAAGTCGGCGAGCATTCCAGGAGGGGTTAGCGGCAAGAGTGGCAGCGAGGGCGTCGACGGAGCCCCATGCTTCTTTTGCGCTGGGGCCGTGCCAGTCGAGGCCCTGGTTTATTCGCAGTGGGTACTTGTTGCATAGCGAGATGAGGATATGGTCTACGCACCCACGACGTGCGCCCGGAGGGGGTGACGAGCCAGCTGTGTTGCTGTGGCGCAAGCGAGTCGATCAACATGGAGGAGGCGACGATGTCGACACCTGCACCATCTGTTTCTTTGTGAAAAGGAATTCTCAGATGGGAAAGAAGAATGCGGAACACACGGAGAGCCAAAATTGGTGCTTGAGGTTTCTCGTTCTCGACGTTCTCGAGCAGGGGTGGGAACGCAGCAAAGACAGTCGGCATTTCTTGCGCATAGAAATAAGAGCTCATGATGGAGGATAGTTTCTCTGACCAGGCGGGAAGGTGATTGAGGGGGAGCGATACAGACAGCGTCAACGGCTTCACCTGCGTCTCCGAGCTCAGGGTAAGCTTCAAGCTGAGCGTCGGCCGTGTGAAGCGCGTCGTCTGAACGATACGGAGGGGAACGATGCGCGTCTGAGACGGCGCTATCGTGGTATTGCGCAGTAGCTCTATACTGAAACCGTCTGCTTTGGAAGCGAGGACTGCGTCGGTAACAGTCCACCAGCCACCCAAGCTACGTACGCCGAGGCCAAGCGCGTCTCCAAATGCGTAGCCGTCGAGGAAATCACACAAAACATTTTGCGTCGGTTCGAGGACGGCAGACTCGCTCGGCTCTTCGACGTCTATCGTGAGGTTGATGCTTTGAGTGGGCGCGTTTTCCTTTGGGTCACCAAAAAGCCTGATCTAAGATATGCATACTATCAGACTTTTGCGGGAGAAGTGCAGAGCAGCAGCAGCGCGTGCCTCGTAGTCTGCGGCCACAAAAACATGATATGTCGAGGGCCCAGTAGTGGAGGGCGGGGTCGGCAGATCGATGGCGCGTGGCAAAGTGCGCTCGATCGCGTAGATATTCCCAGCGTGCCACTCCGGCGGTGACGACGAGGCGTCAGAGACGATAGCAATATACGCGCCTTGACTCAATTGCACGAGAAGACGCGGCGCAGGAGACGCGTCGTGAGATCCGGGATAGATCGTGAGGGTGGTATGGAGGACGGCGTGGTGTTGAAGAGCCGCCCAGCCTTCTGTTGCACGCAGGTCGGACCACCTAGCGGCATGATAAGCTACGTCGCGAGAATGTCGGACGAGCGAGACCTTATGTTCCGAAATGAGACACTCAAGTCGCCTTCTGCGGTAGCTTCAGTCCTTGTCCACCCGACACGGCCGTTATCGGCATAGGACGAGGGCCAGGTAGCGTTCAAGTTGATAGGCTGCGAGACATTGATTGGGAACGACGGAGACAGGAAGTGCTGCTCCCGCGCCATAATGCCAAACGGACCAAGGACCTGGAGGGTGCTGAGCGGTGTTTTTGCTTGGTGCGGTGTTTCTTACATCCCAGGATCGGGCCAAATCCGCTCTCCAGCTCCGGACAGTGGATATCGGAGTTTGGGTAGATTCCATGGCGGCAGCAGCGAGGCAGAGCAGGAGGACGCAAAGGATGTACGCCATCAAGCCGAGTTGGGTTGTTCCCACGCCCTTTCTGGCTTCGCTTATAACGCTCTCCTTCTCCTTGCTCTCGACTGACCGTGCCCTCGTTCTCTCGTCGATTGTATTCGTTGCATCATGTCCGGCAGACAAGGAGGGAAACTCAAGCCGTTGAAGGTGGACTGCCCATGTGGACGAGTATTATACATCTTCTGACTGCGTGCAGGCGGCCAAGAAGGAGAAGAAGGAGGTGGACGAGGACGACGAGAAGCTCAAGCAGAAGCAAAAGGCGGACGCGGACGCTCTCAAGGTGGCGCGGGAGAAAGGTGGGTAACCACTCGCTGTTTGTGGCGCTGACTGAGGGAATTTTGGCCCACAGCACTCAAGGGTAAGATAGCCGTTATGCCCTTTGCGCGATTATTGACATGCTGGCTGCAGGTGGTGCCCCCGGCGGCGGAATCAAGAAGTATGTGGTTTGAGATGGTCGTCTGCGCTGATGAGCTTATGGGTTTACAGGTCTGGCAAGAAATAGTGCGGTAGAATGTATTTTGTGGCTAGGACTGTACTTTGTGGCCTGGATATATCCTGCGGGGGTGGAATGTACTTGTGGCCGCGGGTAGAATATATGTTGTGGCCGTCTGTTCGCCACCGTGTGAACTTTGATTGGATAAATTCCTCGTCTCCCCCCGCCTCGATGCTCCAGGGTCTGAATCCACAGGGTCTGCAGCAGAACAACAACCAGAACAACCAGAACCAGCAGCCCCAGCAGAACCAAATCCCCCCGCCGCCCTTTCAGAGCGGTCAGGACTGGAATCTCTCCAGCGTTCTCCACTACCTCCAGACAGAATGGCGCAAATACGAACGCGACAGGAATGAGTGGGAGATTGAACGCGCAGAGATGCGGGTCCGTCCATGCCCTTGCTTGCGTCGCGTGCCACCGCTCAGTACAACTTTCCCTAGGCTCGCATCGCCCTTCTCGAGGGAGAGCGCCGCTCGTTTGAGAATGTAAAGCTCGACCTCATGCGCCGCATAAAAATGCTAGAATATGCCCTGCGCATGGAGCGGTGCGTCCTTGTCCTTCCTTGGCTTATCCGTCGAATTCATATTTCTTGACGTGTCCGCGCCAGCTCAAAACAACTCACTCAGCCGCCCCCAGCCTCCCAGTCGGTGCCCCCCGCAAAATTGGCCGCGATTCAAGGCCTCACGTCCTCTACGTCTCAAAAGGACGACGCCGGCAGCCACAAGGAAGAAAGCAGCGGCAGTTCGCCCCGGAGCGAGGGTACATTGCCTCCCGTTCACTGTCCTCGTCCGCTGTCTCATTCAGTCGCTCCCTCTCAGATTCTCCACTCCCCGACGGTCGCGTCAATGGTGTGGCTTCCGTCGGTCCGTCCGGAAGGCCAAACTCGTGGGGTGGCTCAAACTGGACCAACGGTTTGTCCACCGGAACCGTCGCGGGCTTGGGCAAACCTCCGCCGGGTCGGGACCCAAAGAGCAGAGCACGGAGTCGCGACTACCTCAAACAGTACGTATCCCGCTCTGCACATGGCGGCCGCAGTCGAGCTCACAAACACTTTTTCCACAAGATGCCTTCAGGAAATAGCCTACCTCACGTCCCCGCAGGCGATGAACCCACTGCCGAACCGACCCTTACTCAACAACGGCAACATCCCACTCACCCTTCCAAACGCGCCGCCGTTTGAGCAGATGGCATTCAATGGAAGACCGCGGAAGCTGCTGCCCGAGTCGGGCAAGGACTTTCCCATGCTGAATGGTAACATCAACAACCTCATGTCGGGCCCCTCGTCGGCCCCAGCCGCGGCTGGCTCGCAGGGTCCTATTCTCGAACGGAGCAATCCCCTCGGCTCGGGCATGCTGCAACTCCAGCACATGCCGCAGCAGCAGCAACAGTCCTCCCCGAACCCGGCTATGATGCAGCAAAATGTGGTCCCGTCGCAGTCTTCACCGTCAGCGTCGTCGTCATCATCATCCAGCGCGGGAGGAGAGCGGGAGGTTGACTCGGAGCCCCGCCAACTGACCGCCATTTTCCGGCCTGATGACGCGGGGGAATGGAAAGAGAAGCTGCGGCAGTCACATGAGGCTGAGCAGGCTCGTCTCGCACGAGAGAACCAGCTGGGATGGGACCGGCGGTCTGATGAGGACGAAGGGAAGGATGAGGACGGGGAAGTGGACGATGACGAGTCCTCCGTGGTGAGCGATGGTGAGGGCAACAAGGTTTGGCGGCCAAAACGGACACTACGAAAGTGGGTTATACTCTCTCTCTCTCTTTGTTCGGCGCTTAACAATTACCCGACGGGCAGTCACTTGGATGCCGTTCGCGCACTCGCCTTCCACCCGCACGAGCTGTCACTTGCGACGGGCGGCGACGACTGCACCGTGAAAATATGGCGGATGGACGTTGCCGGCCTCGCCTCCTCTGCGTATGTGCCTGCACTTGCTCCTTCAACTGACGCTGACCTGCCTGCAGTTCGCGACCGACCACTGAAATTGAACCTCAACTGACTCTCCGAGGCCATTCAGCTGCTATCACACGCCTGATACACGCCCCGTCCAAGCAGCTCCTCTACTCGGCCTCGCTCGACTCATCGATCCGAGTTTGGGCTCTCCCTGCACCGTCCCACACGACGTATGCGCCGTATGACGAGACGCGCGCGCGCGGCGAGCTGATCGGGCACACCGACGCCGTATGGGACCTCGCGCTCGTGCGGGACGAGAGCACGCTCATCAGCTGTGGCGCAGAGGGCACGGTGAAGGTGTGGGATGTCAGCGGGCCGTCGGGCGGTGGGTCGCTCAGGCTCACGTGGACGTGGGCGGGCCTCGAGCACGCGGACGAGGTGCAGGAGGATATAGATACGCCTGGCGCGACGGCGGTCGAGGCGCTCAAGGTTGACCTCAAAAAGGTGGCGGTCGCGTACCAGAATGCGGTCGTGAAGATATTCGATATCGAGAATGGGAAGGAGCTTACGAGGTTGGCTACTGACATTAGTTATGGTACGTCAATCATCAACCAATTCAACAAGAAAAACAAGACTGACTCTACTCTAGACGGAACCCCAGCGACGCAGATAAACCGGATAGTCTCGCATCCCACCATGTCGCTACTCGTGACTGCCCACGAGGACAAGTACATTCGGATATTCGACATTATAACCGGTTGGTCCTCCTTCACGCGCGTATAAACGCACCGAACTAAAACAATACAGGCCAATGCACACATTCGATGCTAGCTCATTTGGACGGCGTCACCTCCCTCTCGATTGACCCCGCCGGCTTCTCGCTCGTTTCTGGCAGCCACGACTGCTCCGTGCGGTTCTGGGACCTCCTTGGCTCGCACGCCTGCGTGCAGGAAATCCCAAGCCACCGAGAAAAGGCGCGCGAGGGTGTGCTGGATGTCGAGTTCCATCCGTCACTGCCCTTTATGGCCAGCGCGGGCGCCGATGGCGTTGTAAAGCTCTACGCGTCGTCGTAGCGCTCTTTGTCTGTCGAGTTGTCCGTTCTTCGCTGTCAGCGGTGGACTATTTTGCACTATAGCTTTGCTTAATTAGAATGTTCATACGGGAATTTCTCTTTCTTTCCGCTTCTTGTACATACATATGTTTTTTTTAACGACCGTCATGAAAGCATGGTACTTATGAATAATCGCATCCGAACGCGTGGACGCAAAACTAAAAGATGTCAATATGCGGAAAGCGCTACGGCTACAGGAGGACTAGTTATACAGCGGGGTGGTAAGGTCAGGGTAGTTGTTGCAAGAAAAAATAAAATAAGGCGTCCAGAGGGATTATATGCCTAGCGCTGCGTTTAATTGGCGACCCGAGAAAAAGAGAGACGACGCACGAATACGTGTCCCTTGCCGGGCTGGTAATATTTCTACACCCAGTTCTTTTACTTTCAGCAAGGCTTTGATCTGCTCGATGATGAGGGTTTGGTTGGGCCGGTCCTCACCGCCATCGAGCGTGTCTTTACAATGAATCACAAACACGCGCACGCCGTCCAGGGCGCCCCGCAGGTCGCTCGGAGGCGATGTGATGGGGTTCATCCGCTGCTTTTTGCGTACTGGGCGGGGAGAGGCGCCGGCGGTGCGGACCTTGACGACCTCGCGGGCGAGGGCTTCAAGCTCAGCGACCAGATGCTCGGGATTCAGGTGGCCGTATAGCGTGTCGTCGCTTCTAGAGGACGGCCACGAGCATTCGATAAATATGGTAGAGAGGGATGCGGGGATTTTCGGGGCGGCGGCGCGCCATACGTTGATCGTTTGCGGGGAGAGGGAGAGCGTGTCTGGCTCGAGGTCCCCGAAGAAGAGAAATTCGTGGCCGGTGGGATCGTAACGGATGAAAAATGCCGTAGAGTCGTAATTACCGCCGTCGTTGTGCCCGTGGCTGACAGGGAGACTGCGGACGGAGACGTTGGGAATTAGGTGATCATACGTGCCGTTCATGCCAAGCCTTGAGCCGCAGAATGATAAGGAAGGGCACTAGGGAAAGCGCGCGACTTACATGGTGTATAGCAGCTTGTGGTCATCGTCGTCTTGCTCGTTCCAAGAGGCCAGATTGGGCCATATCCGGTCGGCAAACACGCTCTCCAAGTCTGCGAGGGTTTGCTTCGCTGCACAGAGGCGTTTTCGTGGACCACGCAGTGAGCCGGCCGATATCACCAGGCTGTTTACATGGTCCAGGTGCGCGTGCGAGATGAGGAAGCAGCTGCATTGACATGGTTGAGCAGTATTTTCGGAAATAAGCGGTTCAGCTAACCGAACGAAGGAATATATCTGTGCGGCCGTGTATTTTGCACGCGACGCAGTGCTGGAAGGTGAGCCAGAGTTGAAAAGGTCAGGGTTGTGTTTTAAGAGCTGCTGCAAGGTTCCTTGGCCAGAGCCTGGTTGCAGTTATTGAACCAGGTGTTGAGATGACCGACAGCAAACGAACCTGCTTCCAACGCCACGATGCCATCCTCCCAACGAGCAGACGCGGGCTTGAACAGATAACTAGAAAAACTGTGAGCTACGTGGCGCGTTGGAAGCGCGTCGAGACGCGAAGTGCAGGAACGTACGCCGACAGATTCGTCTCGTCTGGTCCGCCCCCCGAGCCGACAACAACCAAATCGAACATGGTGGTGTGCGGGTGTAGATGGACGCGCGCGCCAACTTGTGCTGCTGTCGCGTGAAACGTCGAGTGGCTAGGCGTTGTCGGTGGGTCGATATAAATATTGCGCGTTTTGAGCGGGGTTTCAAGGGAGCTGGCTGGACTGGGTTGGTTTGTGGTATAACCCGAGTCGTGCAAGGGTCGGGCAGTGTCTCAGCTGGCTGTTGAGGTTCTGAAACTTGAACCTGGTTTGATTGACCGGTTGCGCGCGAAAAAGTGCCGAACGCTTTGATGAATTGTTGTCCATCATTCAATCAATCCAACCTTGGTTCAATTTGCGCTGAATGCCAGAAGAAAAAGAGGCGACAGCAGCGGAGAATGGTAGTGGGGTTCGGTATTATGCAAGGAATTCCTGAACAAGGCTATCCTTGAAAATGGAGACAAAAGCAACCATCCTCGTCCGAGTATCTGAACGACTGTCTTCAGAAAATCACGCAGATTATATTAGAGAGGCTGGTACCATCCTCGGTGCTGTGCTTCGAAGACATTACCGTGGTTCGAACACGGGTTCCGAGGGTCGTGAACGGGTTCAAGCCACGGAGTTGTTATTTGAGGTTCACACCCACACTCTTGAGTCTTTATGATGGCCAGTATACAGTGCCAGAAATTTGGTAAACTGTTCTCAATGATCCAAGCTTCCACTAGTCTCCCTAGTCAGACCGATAATCAGTAAGATTTTTCTGGAAGAAAAAAGAACGAAGAAAAGCTGATATATAGCTTCCACAGCGCAAAAAAGATTCCTACAGCATGCAAAAAAGGCGGTAAAAGAGGATCCATCGTGGATCGAACACGAGGCCTACCGATCGTGGGCGAGTTCGATCCACGTTTTTTGAGCGAAGCGAAAAAACGTGGCGTACCAGCCCCGCAGGGGCGCAGGAGCGTCCCAGACGCGTCCCAGGGCCCGTAGGGACCTGGACGGGGCGCTGGAGCACACGCGAGCCGTCAGGCGAGGTCGGCTTTCACCGCATCAAAATCGAGCCGCAGGCGAGTCCATCAAAAGTCGAGCCGAGTTTGGCTGACCCAAGCCCCGCACTGCGCAGGGGCGTTCAACATTCGAGGCGAGCGACAGCGAGGCACAAGCCGCGAACCAGCACGCCAGCGCGGACAACGAGGGCGCACAACCAGGCGAGCCGCAGCGAGCGCATGGCAAAAATCTAGCGCGCCAGCGCGGATAACCGGCACAACCAGGCGAGCGACAGCGAGACGAATGGCACAGCTAGCGCACCAGCACACCAGCGCGGACAAGGGCCCCCCACGAGCAGCACAAAACCTCACCAATTACCAGCGCGCCAGCGCGACCGGCCAAACGCGAGTGGGCACTTTGTCCACCAGTTGCGAGTAAACGAGCAAATGCGCGTCACAACGAACCAGCGCGGACAATCGGCACCAAGGGAGCGGCAGCGACGCGCACGACGGGCAACGGCAAGCGTACCAGCGCGGGCAATCTCACCAAATACCGGCCGACCTACGCAACCCTCCAGCGGACTCGAGCCGTCAGGCGCCAAACACGAGCCAGGCGCTTTGTCCACGAGTTGCGAGCAAAGCGAAACGCGCGTCCCAAGCCGCACAGCGGCCTCAAACCCACTCGCAAGTTTGAGTGCACTTTCAGGCGAGCGGCGACGATCAGCAAGTTCCGCGCGGCGAGCAACCGCGAGGTGCATTTCAACCTAGCGCGCCCCTCAGCGAGCGCGTCAGCGCCGAAGCAAGCTCGCAGCGCGCTAACTAGGTGAGCTAAAGGGAGCGGGGCAGCCCGCCTACTTGCCGAGCCGAGCGTTGGCAGCACCACCACCACCACAGCAACCCCGCATCCAGCGCGCCAGAGACGGCACCCACAAGCGTGCCAGCGCGGACAACGGCGCATTTCAAACCTAGTGCGCCACTCAGCGCAACCACCCAGCGCGCTAATTAGGTGAACGATATGGAGCTGGGCAGCACAACGCGCGCGACGGCGCACGGCGGACAACGGACAATGGCACCCACGACCCGCAAACCATCGCGGCCCACCCGCACAACCCACCCCCCGCAAACTGCGAGCCATCCAAGCAAACCGCCAGCGCCCTAGGGTCGACGCGACCGTCAAACCCAACCCCAGCGAGGTCGACTCGACGGACCACCAGCACGCCAGCGCGGTTGCCCCATGCAATCTTGGCGCGCCCAAATCTACGTGTTCGACTCGAGCGCGCAACCGCGACCGTCAAACCCGTTATGCCCACAACGCGCGGTAGCACGGACAGCTGCACTCGTACAACGGCCCCGCCCTTTTTTGTTCTTCTTTTACAATGTAATACTCAATCCGGTGACGTGACCCAATGTCTTTTGAGGTTTGCATCAAGTATCCAAGCGCACGTTTGCTCGACCCCGGACGTCGTCCATTGAAAGCGGTCACTGTTCGGCAAATTGGGTCGTACTGTTCCGCTTGAGTGCAACGTATACACGGCGGAAAATTACGACTATAGTACTCTCCGTTGGCGCGCACTGTCCAGCGTAAGTTGTCAGTTCCCAACTCGGACATTACGGCACAGGTTTGCGTCTTCCTCGAACCTGAATGGCCACTTTTATGCGGTAGGTTCTGGTCCGCGCCTCCATTCAGTTGGTAACAACCCGCCAGAATAACCCTGACAATTGATGTGGCCCTCCTCTTCAACAACGAGCACGTCCACGAGCCAGCCCAGATTGAGTGCGTCTAATTGTCCTGCGGCCTTTTGCCATCTCAGCCCACCAGGGGCCTATGGGACTTTTTGCAAGCCCTGGTAGCGCGCCTCGTCCGCGCACTGCGTGCGGCGATCCGGGCCCAAGTTTCAATGGCCATGGGCGCGAGACCCAGGGGCCCGTCCGTTCATCGCGTGTCGTACGCCTATCATCTCTCCTTGCTTTTCTTTCGCTCATTGCGTGAAGGCCCGTGGAAGATTTGCTCGAGGACCACGAAATTATTGTCGATGTTACTGGTTTCAGGGGGCATGCTGGGGAATAGAAAATTTGTGTCGCATAGTGCGCGTCGCGCAATTGATTCTTGGACGTGCGTAGAGGTCGTGACGACGTGCACCAGTTTATTCGGTCGCGAATCCCGCGTTCAAACTACCCCGGCGGTCTTTTGTTTTCCACTATCCACCATTTCAGTCCAAAAGTTGGACTGAGCTTTGTCAGCACCTTCCTAATTCGGAGGTGGCGTTGAATCAAACACAGACCCTGTCACTGCAGTGCTCCCTCACGAATCTAGCTCACAAGCCCCAACATTCATGGTAGACGACCCCGCCCACCCGCGTAGCCACCTCAAACACGACTACACTACTAGTAGGCGCCGACTGGCGCACGACGGTTCGGCGATGCTCCCCATCGCCCAGTGGCAGAACAAGGTATGCTATTCCACTGCAATCCCTTCCTGGAACCTGGCTGCTGGTGCCAAGACTCAGCACTTGGGACTGGCCTGCACAACCAGCAGCCAGTTCATCTCCATTACTCTTGCCATTTCCTTGCGGCATTGTTTCTGATTATATCACAGCAAACTTAAGCTACTGCCCCCGGCCGAAGACCACCGCGCGCCGGCGCGGACAACTATCGTGTGGGCGAACGACAGCGAGGGCGCACAACCATGCGAGCCGCATGGCAAAAAGTGGGCGCGTCTGCGCGGATAGCCGGCACAACCAGGCGAGCGACAGCGACGCGCACGCCGGACAACAACCGGTGCACCAGCGCCGATAAGCGCGGCACCAGCGCAGCAAACTCATGGCGCGAGCACGGAGGACCCTGCGCGCCAGCGCAACCAAGCAACCAAGCCAGCAAACCCAGCGCACCAGCGACCAGCAAAACTCCGGTGGTACCAGCGCGGACACCGACCACGCAACCCTAGCGCGCTAGCGCGAAAACCACCCCAGCGCAACCAACCCAGGAACTCAATCGCACGCGCGGACATCCACCAAAGAACCGAAACCCCTGGGACCACCCAAGCAGGCGCCGCAGCGGCGAAAACCAGATCTAGACACGGACCAGGCAGCCCCAGCGCGCAGCGCGGACAACTGCCCCAATAAACCCACACAGGCGCGGCACCACCTGTTCGTTCGTTCTTGTGCAGTCTGTGTCGTCTGACGTCCATTGGTTTCGTTTGCGATTAGGTTTAGTTGTAACCCTTTTGAACGCTCACCATTTGCCATTACTCACTAGGGTTTCAACTCTCAACCGGGGTTCAACTTTCCCTCCATTTCTCGCGTCGCTTTCACTGACCCTCTGCGTCTGTATCCCATCCAACCTTGTGCCGCGTTCGCCCTGACGTTCCATCGAGTTTATCGCGTTTGATTTTGGTTCAATCTCGACGACTAACTTTTGACCTCAGGATCTCTTGTACGTACGCCAGCACCCTGCAGCAAACCCCCAGCGCGCTCGCGCGGACACCCACCAACGACCCGAACCCCCTGGCACCAGCAAAGCGCGCGCCCCAACGCGGAAAAACCGAGCAACCCAGCAAACCCCCAACGCGCTCTCACAGACAACCAGTCATGCGGCCCCGCCAGCGCGCAAAGCCAAACAATCAAGCCGGGAACTTTGGCGCGCAAGCACGGCAAATCAACCAACGCGCCAGCACGGACAACAACCCCAATCACTCCACCAATCAAGCAGAGCAGCGCGCTAGCGCGGACGACTGCATAACACCACCCACGATCACGAAATACGGCGCACCACCGCGGACACGCACCAACCCTCACCGCGCCAGCGCGGAAAACCAATCCAGCAAGCAAACCCCAGCTAAGCGTCTTCCACCACCACAAGAGCGCGTCCGAAATGCACAACCGCCGCGGCCGCGACGACGCCGACCGTCGTTCAAACATCGAGTAGTCGGACAACGGTCGCGTCGCGGTGTCCTATTCTTACCACACTGCTCAACACGATTCTTGTACCACAACAAATTTAACGCGTTCCACTAGTTGAACCTTTCCAAACGACTTGCCTACCTTTCAATGTCACGTCCGCGGCGCCGTTCCTGTTGCATTGAACAGGATATTTACGAGCTCGTTGCGAGTTTTGACCCGTCATGTATTATTTATTACAAAAAACATTGCATGCACAGAGACAACAAGTATGAGCAAGTGAAAACAAGTAGTATACACATTTAATGCCCCTGCTGCTCCTCCATCCTCTTCTGCTGTTCGAACATTCTCTGGCGCTGCGAGGGGGCCGTGTTGTGTGGATTATACGGTTTGCTGAATCGGGGGTCAAGGTCATAGGTCATTGTCGGGGCGGAAGAGCCAAACACGGAATTCGAGGTACTGGTGCCGAACGCGGTTGCGGGACGTGCAAAGGATGACGGTCGGGTCGGCGAGGGCTGACGATGGAAAGAACCAAAGGATGACGGTCGGGTCGGCGAGGGCTGACGATTGAAAGAGGCAAAGGATGGGGGTCTCGTCGGCGAGGGCTGGCGGTTCAGAGACGTGCTACCGAATTGTGCAAAGCCGGAGGGACGCTGAAGGTTCGTGTCTATGGGTCGCAGTGAATAAGAATGGGGATGAAATCAGTACAACGCAGACATACTCTCGTCAGTTCGTTGTTTCTGCTGAAGAAGAAGTGTGTGGCTTTTTGCCTCCTGGAGCTCGAGAGCGAGTTCTAGATTGCGAATGAGCGCTCCAGAAGCAGAAAAAAGCGCATATACCCACTTTGTTTTTCCGCATATGCAATTTGTTCGGCCTCGATCACACTTTTCTTCGCCAGAGTTTCAGCTTCAACTGTCGCGACCTTGGCCTGCTCGAGCCTAATGTTCGCCTCGATATTCTCGGCCTCTTTATTTGCAGTTTCGAGGGCAATTCGTGCGTTGGTAAGCTTCGATCTTTCTAGTTGGTAGACCAGTTGGGTAACAGTAATCATCGTGTTGCTCGCCGCTGCTTTCGTTATGGCTTTGCTCCGAGCCTTCTTGGGCGCTGGGGCGTCGGAAGAAGAATCGGATTCCTCGACCTGCGCGGCTTTTTTCGTGGCGTTTTTGCCTGAGGTGGCTCGCGGTCGCTTGGAAGCAGAGGCTTTGCGTGGGATTACCGGAATGGCAGCTGGCATGTCGTCGTCGGGGGCCAAATGGTTGTTTCGCGCGGGGTCGGCCGGGGGCATTTCAGCATCCACTTGATCCTGCTCGGTCGCGGCGGCGGCGGCCATATCGTCGTCGTCGTCATCTGAAATACATATCGTCGAGCGCCGGGTGAGGCTCGGGTGCGAAGGGAAATCCGAGTCCGACATGGTGGTAAGAGGCAAGAAGCTTTTGTTGTTGTTTACACGCATGTGATCGCGCCAAGTTTCGCTGAAGCTCAACATTTTGTCCTCCATAGAGTGCGGGTCGTCCTCTCGTTCCACGTAGGCACAGCAGTCGGGCACCAATCGCACCTTTCTCTGGTATCAAAGGTCTCCTCAAGGGCTTCGTGTCGAGTTTTGACCTAGGGCATTGGAATCCTCTTTTCGTGTGTCGGTTTACTGTGCTTGAAACGTCTGGACTCAAGGCCTCAAGTTCGTTCGCATTTCTCATTGACAACGTTTCGGAAAATCCATGGGAAAAGACGGAGATAATAGGTATCATTGATATGTGTTGCAATGTAACGCTCCTCCTTTCCTCCCTACCGTGCGCTGGCACAGCCTAAACCCGCCCTGCCGCGTACGGTGGTAGACTACGCCGGCATAAGCACGCTCTTGCCGCGTAGTACTCGCCCGCTGCGACCGTCCCAGTCACTGACCCGGGGTTTGCGTCGCAGCCTACTCGCACATCTTGTCACGACCACGACCACGCTCCCGCAAACTCATCTCGTCTCCATCCTGGTACCATACACCCCCCACTTTTTGTGGCTGGTCCTTGCTCATCTTTTCCAGGACTTCCATTCATACACAATCAATCGATACTCTGTGACTTTGCGATTCAATGAGCGCTTTTTTCGTGGAGCAGCTCGAATTCTCGTCATTGGAGGGCAAGATCTACAATAGCTTGCTCAATTCTGCAAAGCGGGACCTTCAGCTGGGTCTTGTCGGCAAGAATTAGGCGCATATCTTGGTGATGCTCATTCAGTGAGTCGAGTCGACTTGTTGCAATCACAATCCCTGAGCTCTCTGTAGGCTGCGGCGAGCCGTGCTCCATCAAAATCTTCAAGGCAGGCGGGGGTCGGGCTGAACGTGCATCGTCGTTTGAAGGCCTGCGTTTTGTTTCAAGTACTCATCCTGTCGCAGCTCACCACAGCGAATCATGTTTTCATGGTTAGCTCAAGTTCTCCTCAATGCGCCGCAGCGGCTACTGACGACGAATTATAACAAACGCGGCGACGCAAAGTCAAGCCATTGACCGTGTCCACCGTATCGGCTCCACTTGCGAACATCGAGGAGGTGTATGCTTTTGTTCGGACGGTCTTACATCCTGTCACTAATCACCCTCGTACAGCTCTCGGCATCATTTGTGTCTTCGTTATTCAAACCCAGCTGCTATCGTATTGGCTTGCAACAGGCCATGCACCTCAATTTCTTATTCAAACCCTTGGAGCGAATCCCTCGCGCACCTCGGCATTGAAACCACGGTCGACTGGCCACCCGACGATTTATGGACGACCGGCTGAACTGCTGCGTGCGCAATATGGCCCGATGACCAACGGACGGCGGCACTACTGAATGCGACAGAACCTGGGGATATGGACGGCCATGGTACGGTCTCCTTTCCTCTGGTTGCTTTTCTTCACTGATGTCCCTGCACAGAACCTCGCCGTCGAGCCAGCTCGAGATCGAGGCCGGTCATTGTCAGGCTGTTCACCTCATGTAATCTAAACTATGTTGTCTGCGCAATAAAAGTCTGAACATCAAAGCAATTATCGTCGCGGTTGTATGTAAAGCTCATGATCACACGAACAAATAGCTGGCTCTTCTTCTACCATCATGGACGGTTGGGAAACATTCGACCCCTCCGCTGCCACCATCGTCCGCCGCTCTGCCAAGGCCTTGGCCGAGCCCTCGCCAATGGCGCAGGCCTCAACCTCCCGAGGCAGCGCCTCCATCGCCGCCGACGTCCCCGATGCGGTCCACGCAAAGGCGAAGAAAAAATCCATGGCCCTGCAGGCCCAACTCCGACTGACACTCGAGGACCCCACCGTGAACCCGATCGAGGCCCTCATGGCCGAAGCTGAAAAGTGGGCGGAAGAAGTTGGGTCGCAAGAAAGTCCTCTTACTCAGGCGCGTCGCATCAAGATTTTGTCCGACTGGGCGGGCATTCTACTCCTCGCCGACAAGGATCTCTCACCCGAATGTCACTGGGACCGCGATGTCGTTTTAAAGTATTGGGATAAATTCCTCTACATCCTCGTAATTTTTTTCCTCTCCCTTTTACTCGTGCACTGAAGCTTTCGACGCAGGTTTCGACCGCCAAAAAGCAAAAGCGCAAGGAGAGATTGAAAGCGCGCACAGTCTCCGGCTGGTGTGGCCACTTTCTTCACGCCATCGTGTCCTATACCCGCGAACAGGACGGGACTGAATGTGGCCTCTCCCTGCTGATCAAAGAGGGCTTGTACCAGAAATTAAAAGCACAGCTACTTCAAAGTAAGTACTGCTCATATAACCATCTTTTAATCGCTGAACCCTCCCCAGTAATAAAGGACTTCAATTTGGATCGCCACTACAACCCCAAAATTTATTTCGGCCGCGCCGAGTTACAAATTGTTATTGACACCATGCTCGACGCGTCTCGCCATACGGGACGTCAAGTGATCATTCAGAATGGGACGAGATTTCTCTTCACTTTTCATTTCACTCTACGAGGTTCCAGTATGGGCCCCACCCACAAGATGTGGCGAGAGTTGGACTATGCGAGTACTCTTTGTATGTTCAATCCTACATCTTACCGTTTTACAGGTCCTCCTCTGCGGCCACATCACCATCTTTTGTCGCGGTTACATGGATTGGGTAATCCGCATAAAGGTTTTGAACTATAAAGTGCGTGTCTTTGTGTCCCCGCCCCGCGAGTTCGGTTGCCGACGACATGCAGAACAAATATAGCACGGTGACTGGGAGTTTTCAAGAGTTCACCGCTGACGGGGTGATGCTGGCACACAACGTGCTTTTCGACCCGACGCCCTGGATCATGAGCCACCTGTTTCTTTTGAAACGGTTCAAAAAACCTTATGAGGTGCGTGTTCTGCAAAAAGAGCCGATTCCCAACTAACCCATCTAGACCATCGCAGAGCTGTGCGCGGACCAATCCGCCCAAATCGAAATTGATCCCAAGTATGCCAATACGCCGTTGTATGTATGCTGATCCCTGCTTCTCTCTCAATCTCAAAATTTGTGTCGCAGCTTCCTCGAGGCCGCGCCGGGCGGGCGCGAGTTCGTGGAGCCCCATGTAGCAGCGATGAGTCGCGCTGCGTCCGACTCGCTCCGGGATTGGGCGAGCAAAAGCGACTTACCCCGTGTCGGGCTCGCGGGTGTGCGTCGTGAGAGCGGAAACACGGTCAGTATCTTTTGACATTATACTGTGCGGCGCTTACCTTTTCCCTAGTTCGGGTTGCAACTTGGAACGGAATTTGCAAAAGACATCCTCAACCACACCGAGACGGGGGTTTTTCGCGGAAACTACTCCAAGAACATGGGCAACTTTACCCTTGTCAACCTCCGGCTCGGTGAGGGCGCTGGAAATGCGGAAACCACCGCGGGTTTCCAGATCAAGGTAAAAATCTTGTCGCTACCTGTACGCACATCTTCATCCTTCTTCTTAGAAAAATGATCAACGTCATGCCTTTATGGGCCCGGCACTCGGCTGCTTGCTGCGTCGGTCACTTGCAGAGGAGGCTGCAAGGGCCGAACCAATCATCGCATCGAAAAAGAAGGGTCCTGACCCCATCCTCGTAAGCCTCCTCCCCATATCGCAACTCATTCGCTGATGGTGTTGAAGGACCATCCCGATCTAGGACCGTTGACTGTCGCGCGCGAGAGTGCATGGAATACATATCTTTTGTGTTTCAACGCCACCGGGAAAACTTATCATATGACGAAGGCCAATTTCATCTTCAAGTTGGCCTGCGGCGATGAAACGGTCAAGAACCCGGGCAAGCTCCCGCTGGCCTTTCTACCACCCTGGGACAAGGCTACCACAGCGCTGGCAAGTCGAATACTTGTCATACACACCTAGTTTCGATCCTAATGTGCCAGATAGGTCCTCGACGCCTATCTCAAGGCGAACAAGGACTTTCTTGAGAAGAAAAAGGCATTGACCCGTCGGCAAAAGGAAGACGACAAGAACGACCGAAATTGGGCCATCATCGAAGGTCCCATCGCGGGTACCGCCCAACAACGCAATGACCTGCTGCGGGCATTGCAATCTAACGCCCCCGGAAGACACTTGCAGCAGGCTGTTGACGATGCCCTCGGTGTGTATATTTTAAACCTTGAGCTTTTTTTTCGTTCTCCTAACACCGTCACAGCCCAGGTTACCCCTCCGCCAATTACCGACAAGGCCGCGCTTGAGACATGGGCCGCCAATCTACAGACGGCACGCTCGACCGTGGCGTTGCTCGAGCTTACAGACGGAGATGGAGATGACGATGACCTCGGCGACCAAGATCGACTCTATACATTCCTGGACCGCATGACACTGAGCCCCACCGCACCCGAAATCGCTCCCAGGGCACCTACAGATCCCCCCGACAACAAGGGCAAGGGCAAGGCCACGGCACAAGCTCCGGCGACCAACGAAGAAGAGGATGACAGCATTTTTGAAGGGCCACCGGTCGACGAGCGCCTGGAAGTTGACGTCCTCAATATTCCCGTCGCTGATGTCCGCCGTGCGTTCCTCGAATATCTGGTACAACCGGTCCTTGCGGCGCGCGCATACGCCAAGTTCAAGGTAAACCTAGTTTGCTCTTTCTCGAAACTGCCGTCTAATCGCAAGTTTAGGACGAGGGCGAAGAGGGCAATTACCATTGTCCTAAATGCAAGTACTATGTGCACTTGAACCCCTGCCCCGACCCTGTTCTCGATTCGATTGCCAAGTTCGAGCGGCACATGTGAGTACGGCCGAGTAGGAGAAGAACGAAACTAAACAGCTCGCGTAGACTCATGTGCCATTCGGAATGGAAAGACCTTGAACTCAGAATGGTCAAGGTCGAGGGTGGCAAGGTCACATACCGTTGCACAGCGGGTGATTTTGAGTGAGCTCTTTCCCTTTTCGTGTTTTTGTTGGTTCTCACTGGATATACAGAGCGGACACGGTCGCCGCCGTACGGAAACACGCCGTATCTGCCTTCTGTGCGTCCGCCGCCGCACATCAAGCTATGAAGCGTGTTCACGAGGATGAGGCCCCTCCTCCCTCCACGACATACACCGGCCATGAAAACACCCGCCTCGGCCGTGCCAACGCAAGTAACCGCAAGGCAGGGGAGAAGGAAAAGAAGGGCCCAGCGCCTTTCGTCGACCCGATTGCTCGTGCCAAAGAAGTCATCGAGGCGGTCAGCCACCTTTTACTCGTCGTTATTTCCCGCATCTCAACCCGCACTACACAGGCTGTGGAGGAAGATGGCGACTCGGAAGCGGATACCGTCGCACAGGCTCTCTTATCTTACCTCGATGCTCTGCCCCCGGATGTCAATGTACCAGCTGCCGCAAAGGGCAAAAAACTGCACGCCGTTGGAGATGACGAATGGGGTTTGTTGAAGTTGGATAAATTGACTTTGTAATGCAGTATCAAGTAGCGCGATAGTATATGCTTGTGACCTTACGATGAACATGAATGCTTGTGACCTTGCGATGAACATGAAGGAAGTACGAATAAGTGTTATCCTGGCCCCTAGGAAACCGGGGACGGAGAGGGATACCGCAAAAAGGTGCCCCCAAGATGCTACAGACACTACCGCGGTTCGAACGCGGGACCTTATGATGATAGCAGTCCTTGCAATCATACGCTCTAAGCCACTGAGCTATAGTGTCGACGACGTTGTGATAAGTAGAGCCAGTTAAAGCAGGCTTTGTCAGCACCTTCCTAATTCGGAGGTGGCGTTGAATCAAACACAGACGTTCCCTCCCGAATCTAGCTCACAAGCCCCCACAACCACAACATTCATGGTAGACGATCCCGCCCACCCGTGTTGCCACCTCGAACACGACCCCGCGCCCGCATCGTGCCGCGCCACAAGACTAGGCCGACTGACGCACGACGACGTTTCGGCGATGCTCCCCATCGCCCAGTGGCAGAACAAGGTATGCTATCCCTCTGCAATCCCTTCCTGGAACCTGGCTGCTGGTGCCAAGACTCAGCACTTGGGACTGGCCTGCACAACCAGCAGTCTGTCCATCTTCATTACTCTTGCCATTTCCTTGCGGCATTGTTTCTGATAAAACTTCAGCGCGCGCAGACAAGAACTGCCACCCCCAAAGCAGGGCGACGCGCAAGGGCATTCAATCGCAGCGGTCTCCCGCGTAACCTCGGCGGAGGGTCTTGCCCAGGCGTCACAACCTAGGTAATCTCTCTTCCCTTGTTTCCTTTTGTGCTTTTCGTATGCCTTCTCACAGGCATCGCACGCGCACCTCTTTTGCAAAGGGAAGGGTCAGGTACGATTCTCCCTTCCCTCACCCTTCCTTCCCTTACACATATCTTCTCAGGAGCCGTCGAGTCCCTGTTGCCAGCGCGAGAACCACCCGCAACCTAGCTCGCTCGCGCAGTTCGTCCACCGCCGTGCTCCACACGTGCCCGCCGAACTTCGCACGGCCCACCCGCACAACCCACCCCCCCGCAAACTGAGCGCCACCCAAGTAAACCTCCAGCGCGCTAGGGCCGTCGAGATTCATTCTCATCCAGGGGTAACCAATTCCTTTCAACACCCTATCTGTATCCATTTTACTCACCATTGTCTCAGGTGTAGGATTCCTTCGCCTCCATCCATCGCGGTTCCAATCCCGAGGACTAACCTCGGGGTTTCTGGTACTGCGTAGCGGCACTGTCGACAAGCGAAAGGGACGACCCCGGAGCCCTGCGCGCCAGCGCGGACAACCACCGCATCGACATATCGAACCTAGCGCGTTGCAACCACCCAACAGCGCGAGCGGCGCAGCACGACACGACGACAGTGACTCGACAGCGACCACCACGACCACCAAATACGGCGCCCCGCTAAAGCTCGCGGGGAACTATCCTGCAAACGCAAACCTGGACCTCTCAACCAGCAAACCCAGAGCGCTACCAACCCGTCAAACCCCCAGCGCGCCAGCGCGGAAACCCAACCCAGCAAGCAAACCCCCGACAAGAGTCCCAAGCGCACAACCGCCGCGGCCGTGACGACGGCCACCGTCGTTCAAAACGTCGAGTAGTCAGACAACGGTCGCGTCGCGGTGTCCTATTCTTACCACACTGCTCATCACGATTCTTGTATCACAACAAATTCAACTCGTTCCACCTACATCTACAAGGAAATCCCCTTAGTTGAATCTTTCCAAACGACTTGCCTACCTTTCAACGTCACGTCCGCGGCGCCGTTCCTGTTGCATTGAACAGGATATTTACGAGCTCGTTGCGAGTTTTGACCCGTCATGTATTATTTATCACAAAAACCATTCCATGCACAGAAACAACAAGTACGAGAAAGAGAAAACAAGTGGTATACCCATTTACTGCCTCACCACTCCTTTGCACGATCGGCGCCCGTTCCATATCCGATTCCATGGGACGGATACCTATGGGCAAGACAATTAGTGAGCACAGTGTTATGAACAGAATTTTAACTCAATTCAGAAGAGGTTGAGCGGTGGGTGCCATCGCTCAAAAACGCGCTCAGGGTGACAATTTTGAGCGACGGACCCCCGTCGCCCAAAGTGAAGAGGGTATGGTCGACGGCCGTGGAGTCGCGTATATGGGCGGGGCACATCGTCGAGTGCGAAGTAAGTGACCTTTGCTTGGCTAGGTTCTTTCGTTCACAGACGCCGTAGGTCGAACAAAATCTCGCAGGCCAATTCAAAGCTAGCGAGGTACAGGACGTGTGTGATGCGATGGACTGGGTATGAGATGAGATGAGGAATGGGATGGTCGAGGGTGGCACTCACGGCCTCGAGATACACCCGACGTGCGCGGCGCGTTCATGGGGAAGGGAACGAGGCCGCAGGGACGAGCTAATGAGGTGACCGGGGCGCAGGGGGGGGCCTGAAGTTGTGATGGGCTTGATTGGTACGTCGTTTTGGTCGGGAACCGTATCTAGTGCGCCTAGGATTTCGCTCGCACCTGTAAAAAGCGCCGCAAAGGTCAGCTTTCGGTTCAAGTCGTTGAATTCGTGCGTGAGCATCGAGGCGCGGGTGATCAAGGCCATCTTCGGGGTTGGCAATGGCGCGTTTCCTGCGGTGCGAGCAGAAGACGTCGATGAAATAACACTCGTTTGAGAGGTCCCGAACGGAGGCGATGAGGAACTACGCGCTGCTGGGTATTCACGACCTTGCAGTCGATGATGCTTGGTTCGTCCCGAAGCCAGTTGTCCTACAGCTATATGGCACGAGACACGAGCTGCCCACTTCCAAGTCGAGGGAATAGCGGAAGGTGGGCCGGATGGGTGTCTCCATGGGTGTCGAAGAAGGGCTGGGCGTCTCGTTTCCAGTGAGCGAGCTGTGTCAACACAATCTCAACAAAGGCATCAAGATACACAAACTCTACAACGGACCCGAGTGTTCGCGAGGCCAAGGTCGGACTGCTAGGGTCGACCAACCACCGCTCCAAGCTGTGAAACCGCTCCCCGTCGGCGGGTTGAAGGATTGTCCGTTGGAAATCGAGGCGGGCGGTATTGCCTTGCCATTTGAGGCGATTGAGCTCGTGGTGTGCAGGCAAAGAAGGAGAGACAGACACGCAGCAAGAGCTTGTAAGTCCGCAGACGAGACTCAACTCGTGCCGGAACACGGAGATCAAACATATCAAACAAGTCTTCACAACGATGTACTTGCATTATTGCAATCGGACGCTCTAGCCACTGAGCTACGGATCCCATTTTTCGAGGAGGACAAGACCTGGAATGGCGGAACCAAATTTGAAACTCCGACATCACCGATCATTCACCGAAACCCGCATCCAGCGACGTCCTTCCCCAATGTCGAGCGCGGACGACGTCTTTGCAAAAAATCAGAGGTGCGCTGAGCGCGTTCGTCTCTTTGCCCAAAGAGCTCAAGTCGGTCAAGGACATTCGACGCCTTTAAGCGCTCCTTCTCCACGCCAGATCCCAAGTACTATTTCAACGCCGCCATAAAGCTTAGTCCATGGCTGGATAATGAAAAGGCCTACTACAATGAAGCCCGACCCGAGGTGCGCATGTCGCCCCCTCAGCGCGGACTGGCGCGTTCAAATCCGATGTAGATAATTCAGATCGTCCTGGTGCTTTTTCCCCCGGCGAACAGATGTCCAGAGCTCATGCCGATATACTTATCACAGATCGCAGAAGAGACGCTACAAAAAGCACGAAACGCCGCCCACCCAGAGTACAAGGCCTTGTCTGAGCACTTCATCGGCGTGATCCGGGTTCTGGCGCGTTGGCAAACTCGCTTCGCTGAACCCCATCTCCAAGGTCTATACATCGGTCAAAGCGCGCGACACCCAAATTGATTCTTCCCGTAGCGTCCGTCCAACGTCTCATCCAAGTCGCCGACGCTTTGGACCCTGCCCAAGTTCCCCCACCTGCCCTATATTCTGTCAGCCCGCAGGTTGCACTGTCCCCGCCGCCGCCGTAAATAAACCATCGTTCGTTTGCTGTGCAAATAATAATTGACTTTAGGTTTACCCCCCATGCCATACAGCCGAGCCAGCAGATGCGGCCGAGCTCTTCATCGTTGGCTACAGCATTGACCCCGACTAGCCCGGTTGCCAACACTTTTGGATCTGCGCCCACAAATCCTCCTGCCGCTTCCTCGCCAAAAGACAGCGCTGGCACCCTCAATCCGGTATTAAAGCAAGCTGGTCGTCTCGAATTGCATCTAACTGATCCTATTAGGCTGGTGAAACGACAGCCGTTGCGAGCAGTAGGACCAATGCGCCAACAATGCCAGAGACCACGAAGGCTTCCGTTACTCCTCAGACTGCGACTGCCCCCCCGCCCGCCAATGCCTCTGGCTCTGCCCAATTACCCGCGGCTCCCAAACCTAAACGCAAGAAAAGGAAGGTTGATCTATCCATCATTCAAGCCGACCTCAGTCAGCGTCATGAGAAACGGACCCCGACTCAGACACCAGTAGAAGGGCCTCAAGACAAACCCCGTAGTCTTTCTTCAACTGTAGTTCCACCGTCCTCACAGCCCTCACCTGGCCTGACCACTCCAATTCCCCCGAGTAAAGTAGAAATCACACATGCTCCGACCCCACCCGTTGTAGTTCCAGTATCGGCAGAGTTTAGGGATGGCCCTTCATTCCCGCCGCCACCTCCCCCGGCGGTCGAAGCTGCACCGACGGCCGAGAAAGACGCGGACGTTCAAATGACTGATTCGCAAGTTCAGGTAGGTGGCCTACATTTCCCCTCCGTACCCTTACCTAGTCGTTCACTTTTCGAGTAACTTGGTTCTTATTCTAACGGATTTATCTCAGACTCCGCTGTCTTCTGCGATGGATAACGAAGTCAACCGTGTCTTGCGCACCCTGACGGTCGCGGTGTCTCCGGGAGATACGACTGCGCCAAGTCCGAGTGCAGACCCGACATTACCAGACGCCGTCCCGGAGGCTATGGATGCCGCCACTACGAACACTGATGACTTGATGCATCCGGTCGACCATATTCAACCCGATGCTGTCCCCGCGGCGCGGTCAAACACTGCTGAATTGACGCATCCGTTCGACAATGTTCAACCTGATCCTGTCCCCGCGGCACACTCTTCACCGCCGCCAGACTCTGGCAATTCAATGGATGGCGTCGTGGATATGGATGTAGACACACCAGAAGCAAGTGCAAATGTAACGCAAGCAGAGCCCGGCATAGAGATCACGATGAACGAACCACCCTCGGAGGCGGCTCTCCAGGAATTCATACGGGGCATGGTTCAGAACATGAATAAGCGTATATCTGTCAGTTTGCTCCAAGTGCTGTAAACTTTGTCCTAACGGGGAGCTTTTCTAGGACGCGACAGCGCCACGTACGGACATGTTACCCACTCCTCCCCCAACGGGTGAAAACTGGTCGCAGCGCGAGGTAGGAGAGTGGTCGATGGAGTCGACACCCCTCCGATCGTCCGATTCCCTAGAAGATTCCTCGCAGTCGTCCAGTACGCAGCATGACACTTGTCATATTCACGTAGTTCTCAATCCGTCTTGTTTAGAAACCGGGATAAAGGGCGGGACAGTTATAGCTTGTCAGCGTGGGCTGCCAAGCGGCTCAGTGTCGATCGACTTTTTCATCAATCAAGACCAATTGGACTCTATAACGAGGTGGAAAGATCGCTCAAACCATTCCGAGTAAGTTGGTTCTTGTTTACATTGCCTGCTGCCTTTAATGCTGAGATAGGTCGAGCGACCTGGGAGAGAGTTTGTGTATAACACTGCTATGCTTTACTGGGGCGGATGTAACCGCTCAATTAGAGTCGTCGCAGCAGCGAAACGCAGATCTCGGGACCCTTCTTCCCAGCTTGGAATGCTCGTGGCCCGAGAATGGTACATCACAGTCTCTTGACAGCACACGCAATTTATTCTCCTTCCCCAGGTGGTTGGACTTTGAATGCGCTATTCAACGACCAGCGTCAAACATTCCCCATGTCGCCGCCCTTTGCTGTACGTCTCAATGCTCGTTTATCTACCATCTAAGCGTTCACGGGTCGACAGCTTCCATCAAACGGCCTCCTCGATATGTCTCCCTTCCTCGTGGTGGGCAAGAACAACTTGCGAATCCAGCAAACTCGCGACATGTCCGAGTACTGGCTTCTCCTTTGCGCCCACTATCCTACCCGGTCACAACTGAATGAGGTAGAGCGGCGTCGCCACAAGGAGAAAAACTGGTCTGGCTGGCTTGATACGTTTTCTCAGCCGTTACAGCTGCCGTTTAGTATTCCCGTTGAAGCATAGTGTACTGCGTAGCCGTCTTGTTGTCCACGTTCCTTTTTGTATCTTGCCTGCTCACTGTATCAACGTAGTTACAATATTTATTTTTGACGTTGGTGATTAAAGAGGAACCTGAGGGGACCTTGCAATCAATTATGGACCGCGGCGCCGTCACCCGAATCGTTGGCTGGCCGTCAACTTCGCTGAATCCGACGCCGGGCTTCCCTCTTCATCATAATTTCCGATGAGATGTCCACAATGGTAGGAAGGTGTTCGTCGCCAGTATCTTCGGAGGCCAAGGGGGCAGAGGTTCAAGCCTAACTGAAATGATGCACGCGCTGACTCTGAGCAAGAAAAAGGTGAAGTAAATTTCCACCGGCTTGGTTTCATCGCATGTCATTATCATATGTAAGGAGTGTGTTAAATATTATAGTACAAGTGTTCAAATATCACTGAGAGAGTGTTGGTATCCGGGAAAGCCTTCTCGAGGCAGGTGGTACATTCGCATTCGCGTTTTCCTTCTCGCCCTGTGTGGCCGCAGCCTTGGGGGAAGTCGGGCTCGCGTTTGTCGTCGGAGATTTTACAACTTTTGCCTTCCCGGCAGGAATAACCGTGGCCGAGGACGACCGTGTAAGTGTCCTTGACGTGAGTGTAGTGGGCGTGCCCACGATGGATGACCGCGTCCTGAGCGGGGGCGGTCCCATCGATCCGCGCACCGACTTCGATGGGGTCGGGGCGACGGATGTGGAACTATTGAGGCGTGTGCTCTTGTTCAGAGCAGGAATTTTGCTGGTGCTTTCCGCGGACGCTTTGCGCTCCCGACTGAGATCAACGCCGAACTCGGAGGTGAACGATGACGGTCTCGACATTCGGGGAGTGATTGAAATCGATTCGCGTCGCGGTGGGTTGGGTTTGCTTTGTGACGGGGTATTTCCTGCAGTACCGCGCACCCCCAGTCGTCGCTTGAGCTAATATGATATTGGTAAGCCGCGGCCAAGTCGTCGAATACGGAGTGACCTACCAACTCCAGCTCCTGCTGCTTTGAATCCAGCGCGACGTTCAACCCTTCCAGGTCTTGTTTGTCTTGCGCGCGCTGCTTCGTTATTTGAACAATGCGGACCTCCCTGTCCGCGCTTTCCTGTCGCAATTCCCGCGTTTGACTCGTTAGTCGCTCAATTTCGACGTTGAGCTCGAATAGCGACGTTGTTTGCGCGTCGATCTCCAGTTGCTTCTTCATTCCATTCTGGAGCGCAGCTTCGAGGGCCGCGGAATGCTCTTGTCTCATCTTGCTCATCTCTCCGCGAAGCTTCTCGAGGTCTGCGAAAACCTTTTCGTTTGCTTTGAGCTTGTACTCGACGATCTCGGCACGGCTTTCTTCCTCCCGAAGTTTGTCCTTGAGCTACCAAACGCATAAAGATTATTGAATCCTCAGGCAAAGGAACGAAATACCTCGTCCCGCTCTTGCTCCAGCGAGTTTTTGGCGTCCCAGAGCCCCTGCAAGTCGTCCTCGAGTTCAAAGGCCTTGCGTTCAGCATCGCTACACGCGGCGTGGACCGCGGCATTCTTGGCTTGAAGATTGACGACCTGAAGCTTTAAGGAGTCGCGCTCCATCGCCAAAGCACACTTGCCGGCCTCTGCAGCCTCGGAGAATATGGTCGCTTTGTCCGCACGATCCACAGTCGCAGCTAACTCTGCCTTGAGCGCAGCCACTTCATCGTCCCGAACCATCAGTTGCTGGTTGAAGCCATCCAAGGCACTGGACATCTCGCCAGCGGCACGACGAGCCAGAGCGTCTTTTTCAACCTCCCAGGCCAATTCGGCGCCTTCATGTCTCTGCCTCTCCTCGTTGCTGCTCTGCTCCAAGGCAGCCAACGTGCCTTTCAGCTCGTCGAGCATTCGTTCTTGCTCTTTTCGCTTCCACTCCCGCTCAGTCTGACTCCCCAGCGACTCTCTGAGCTTCGCGGCCTTCTCCCCTGCCAGCGTCTCCAACCTTCTCAATTCCTCCCGCAGGACGACCTCCGTCCGCCTCGATCCTTCCCTCTCTCGCTCAAGACCAGCGATCTGTCGATGAAGCATCCGTAGCGCCTCGCCGCTAGCCTCGTCCATAACGCTGCGATCCATGTTCTCCTGCCGCGAGCCCTCCACCTCGTCCTCGAGGAACCGACACGTCCGCTCAAGTTCGCCGACCTTCTTCTTCCATGCTCGCAAGAACTTGCGCTTCTTCACGTCCTCCTCTTCCGCATCCGCGAGTTTCTTCCCCAGCATCTCGACAAGCTCATCACGGGCGTGCAGGTCGGCTTCAAACTGCCCACAGAGCTCTGTCTGGAGATCCAGTTGCGTCTGCAGTGTAAATATGATGCTTTCTTCCTTGGACGGTCTGCGAGCATGACGTGAGAGGGTTTCGGGTGGAGTGGTGGGGATCATTGTCTGCGGAGTGTAGTACGTCCTCGCATTGACACTGAAGGGGTCGGGTTCCGGAGTGGTGTTTTCCTCGTGGACAAGACTGGATGACGAGTCGTTTTTGGCGACTTCGGAGTTCTTGGTGGCCGAGCCGCGCAACATGACCATAAACGCCGAATCGCTAATGGAACGACTGCGACTAACGCTGGCCAACGAAGAGGCGGACGTCATGTCTGAATCGACGCCTGAGCTCAACGACGAGTCTCCACTAGACGACCGGTCTGCAGCCGGGTAGAACACGGTCTGTCCAAAGCTGAAGGAAGCGCTGCGGTCGTGCGAGAGGCTCGGGAGTTGGGGAGGGTAATTATTACGAGCTAGGGTTTCTCTCGGTAGGCCATTGCTTCCCTTGCCTCCGTCTTTGTGTGGCGTAGAGGAAAGAACTCCGGGAAGACCGCCATTGGGAATATGAAGCCCGGCGCCAAGGGGTGCTATTGACGCGGCGTCCAATTTCTCAAAGAAATTTGTGCGATGCGCTTCTTTGACAGGAAGATCGGCGAGGGGAGAGAAGATTTCAGCGACCGTCGGTCTGCTGGATCTGGAAGGGCGTAGTAAAGCAGTGGTGGATCCTGATCGATGGAGGCGGTCTAGGAATGTGTCCTCCGGCGGCGTAGATCGACTTATAAGAGGTTTTTCTGTCGATCGGTCCAGCGTGCGATCGTCGGCTTCGCCATTGAACCGTACACTTTTCCCGGGGCCGGGCGTGTTCGGCTCGCGGAGAATGGATCTGACCGAACCGCCGAAGGTAGCGGCGCGGTTTCTCGTGTGGTTCGAGGAGATGGATGAAGGCTCCTCTCGATGCGCAGGTTGAGGGGTTTCGGGGGGAGACCGAAGCAGGTCAACGGACGGGCGACGCGTCAATATATTGAAGGATGAGCGCCGCGTAGCCTTGGGGCGAGAGGTGCTCAGCACATCTTGGGAGGAACGCCGAGCTAAGTCGCGGGGCGAATCGGGTGTCGGTTCTGTGGCGGTGAAGGTGGGTTGAGAACCTGGTATCGTATTCAGTTAGGGCAGACGACACGTCGGTAGTCGCGATACGCACTATTTGCATGAAGATTGAACGTGGATTTGACCTTTTTGGGGATGTTGGCGAGCTTGAGCGGCGAGTGTAGTCTGAGCGACCCGTCGTCTCTGTGGAAAACCCTCCGGCCCTTGGAGGGTGAGCTGGATGGACCTGCCAATGGCTCTGTGCGGTCCAAGCCATCGCCCTCCTGAGACTGCTTTGACTTTAACGCCGAGCTGAGTTTTGTCCACATCGAACTGTTTTCGGACTGGAAAACTATGCAGCAAGGTCAGTTTAGGGCGAGCATGGAGAGAAACAAGGCCTACACTGAGTCGCAGCAGTCTCAGGTGGAGGGGACGCAAGGGGACGCGAGGAGGGGATGGGAGAAGGAAGACAACGGTCGGCGGTCACACTTGGTTGACTCTTCACGTGGCCGCGGCTGCATTGAGAGAGCACAGCATCATAATGGCCTGGTATTTCTGCCCTCAACCGCCATGTCTTCCAACGAGGCTCAGGAGGAGAGTTCGCTGCAGGCCCTTATGAATTCATTCTTCATGATAATTGCCTCGGAAATTGGCGACAAGACATTTCTCATCGCCGCCATTCTCGCCATGCGACACCCCCGCATCGTCGTATTCTGCGGCGCGTTCGGATCCCTCGTCGTCATGTCCATACTGTCGGCGGAGATGGGCCACATTCTCCCCACCCTCATACCAAAAAAATGGACCCAGGTCGCCGCAGCGGGCCTCTTTCTCGTCTTTGGCGTCAAGATGTTGATGGAGGGGCGCGCGATGAAGGCGGGCAACGACAAAATACGGGAAGAGATGAAGGAGACAGAGGAGGAGATAGAGGGCGACGATGCAGTCCACGAGGCCAATGGCCAGGCAGGAGGGCAGTCGATTCCCCTCGAGGATTTAGAGGCTGGCACTGCTGGACACAGAAGTCCCGTAGCCGCCAACAAGACACGCTCGCTCGCGGAGGGCGCAAGAAATTTCTGCAGCTTCTTCCTGGGCCCGGTATTCGTTCAAGCGTTCGTCCTAACCTTCCTCGGCGAGTGGGGCGATAGAAGTCAAATTGCGACCATTGCTTTGGGCGCTGCGCACGTTGGTATATCTTCCGTTTGAATCATTCTGGGACTGACGACTCCCAGAACGTATACTTGGTCACCGCTGGCACTGTCATCGGTCACTCCTGCTGCACGGCCCTCGCGGTCATCGGCGGACGCTACGTTTCGACTAAAATTTCCGTAAAACACGGTACGTCGTCCTAGATTTATGCCTTGCATTCCATAACTTAATATACTTGTAGTGACCCTTGGCGGTGCCATACTCTTCCTCGTTTTCGGTGTGATATACCTCTATGAAGCCTTTGGACGGGAGCGCGGCACCGAGATAGATTTGGCCATGCATGGGGAGAACAGTAGCATTATTTAGAGGAAATCTATACCCAAAGTAAGTGACGCGTGTTCAAAATCGTGCTCTCGTCTCACTGAAGGTCCAAGCAGCCCTTGTGGTGTATTTATATTATCTGTACGGACTATATACTACTTGTTATAATTGAGATAAAACACTCGGAAGCAATACACTTCTTGGTCTTGACTTCAATGGCAGAACCTGCTCGCGACGGCCCTGGCCCCTCGGGCCATCTCTTGTCGCTGAAGGTTATGCGCGTTTCGGTAGGACTATATGGCTAGAGAATTGGCGGCATTTTCACCGCGCTTCAGCGACCCGCCCTCGCAAGTGCATGGCAGCCGTTCTACTCTAGTTCACCCTCCTTCTCCGTGGGTCACTTCGAATCAAGTTACGCTCAAACCCGCAGTTTGACGTGCTCCTAGGCCCATTCCACCGCGTCCATTCTCTCTCTCCAGGGAAAAACCCCATTACCGACGCATCCCAAGACGCTGAGGGACCTGACCTATGCATCCGAGCTGCTCACCCTCCCATCGTCCTTTGGCTCCATCCAGCTCGGCGAGACCTTCTCCAGCTGTCTCTGCGTCAACAATGAAGCCCAAGTAGAGGTCGAGGCCGTCACGATGAAAGTTGAGATGCAAACCGTCACCTCGAAGGTGGTGCTCGCCGAATTTGGTGGTTCGGACGCGCGATTGGCGGTTGGAGACACGTTAGAGAACGTCGTGCACCATGAAATAAAGGAGCTGGGGCAGCATGTGTTGGCGTGCACAGTTACCTACCGACTACCGCCCGGTTCACGGAGCGCGCCTGGTCCGGCGGAGGACCCGAACGATCCTGCACTGCAGACGTTTCGAAAGTTCTACAAGTTTGCAGTACGTGCCCCGCTCCCAATGGAAGCGTACGCGAGCTCATTTAATCTTCAAGGTAACCAACCCACTGTCTGTGAAAACCAAGGTGCACGCCCCGCGCTCGCCCTCTGCCATGATGTCAAATGTCGAGCGAGAGAAGGTATTCCTCGAGGTTCACATCCAAAATCTAACGACCGAAACAATGTGGTTCGAGCGCATGCGCTTCGAATGCGCCGATGAATGGGACGTCGTGGACGCAAACCTTATCGACGTGGACCGAGAAGCAGAGGAGCCCGAGAGTATATTCTCTGGGTCGACCGCATTGATGCAACCGCAAGATATGCGGCAATACATATACATCCTCAGTCGCAAAGTAACGACCCTTGCACCAATTGTTCTTGCACCTGGAAGCGTCATACCTCTCGGACGTCTCGACATCTCCTGGAGGTCCTCCTATGGCGAACCAGGCCGTCTGCTAACATCCATGCTCTCACGACGAATACCCCTCATCGCGCAGCAGCCCGTCTCTGCCCTCCCTCCGTATCTGAAGCGGAACGCAGTCAGTACAGGCGGGCCCGCCATGCGCCCTGGATCTCCCAAACTCCCCCAATCGCGCCCCGGCTCACCGACCCCGCGACCAGGTTCGCCCTTTCGGAATCGTCCCCCATCCTCCGTCGTCGGCCGACCACAAACACCGCCCCCGCAACCTCTATCCCTTCCCGTGACAGACGTCGACGTTAGCCTGATGGTGCGGCACGTCCCTCGGGATTCAATAAAACTAGAAGAAGCTTTCAAAGTCTCCTTCACGCTCGTCGTAGCTGCGGATGTCTCACCGAGAAGGCAACGTAGTCTCACGTTGGCGGTACAGCATCTCCAACCCCCGCGTGTCACCTTACCCACTATCTTCCCCCCTAATCCCCCGCCAGAGCCTTACAGTCCACGGTTTACATCCCCAGGCTTTTCGACCCCATCCCCAATGTCCGCGACCTTCAACGTCGCCTTGGCGCACCAAAAGCTGCTCGGGGTGTCCCCCATGCGGCCAGGCTTGGATGACGGTGTTAATGACGGCCGATGGACGCTGCCCCCACCGTTTTTCATGGGCGCTGATGAGCTCAAATCCGCCAAGTCGGGTGTTGTCTTCTGTGGCGCTTCGACCCTCTTCCTCCAGCCGATTGAGTTGGCAAGACCAGAGGAGGTACCGGATGACGATGCGGACAGCAAGATCCAGGAGGTGCAAGATTTTGAGCTGCAGTACATGCCTACTAGTACGGGATTCAGCACGGTCGGCGGCTTGCGCGTAATTCTGCTGGACGACAAGTATCTCGACGACTCCCCCGATAGCCGTCCGCTCTTCCGGCCTGAAGCAAAAGTACTGAAAGAGTGGGATGTCGTCGCAGAAGTCTGGGTCTCTACGTAGCTCTCGACAACCGCTGTGTTCTAATGGATTAATATGTGTGAAGTACAATGGAGAGGGTGTCCGATTTATTATTTGACCTTGTCCGAGTTTCATAGACTACACGGAGACCCATGGCTGACTGACCAGCTGTTGTACAGAGAGCAAGGCACGATACCGGACGTCCGAGTCGCTGTGGGTCATGAGTTCCATGACCCGCGTCTTGGCTCCCATGTCTGTAACAAGCCTGCGAACCCCGGTGAGGATAACTCGGAGGGCAAGATAGAATATACCCACTTCTTGCCGCGGTCACAGTGCTTGACATATTGGCCAACGTCGTGTGCGGCCACCGCGAGCACCATCGGGTCGGTCGACTCTTTCAAGAGTTTGACTAGCACCCTAAAGATCGCTCAATAAGGACGTTCCAGCATCCGCGCGTAATGCTTACTTGAGCTGCTCATAGTCCTTATCGTTGAGCTTCGTCGCGTTCTCCTTCCAGAAGTCGTCCGACTCATGGACCGGCGTCCAGGATAAATGACCAGAGGTGAGCTCGGAGCTATACTCGTCGTACGTTCTGCGGATATGCCGTCAGCACGGGGCATCGGAAATATAAGAACGGGCACAACGTTAAACTCTGGAAGTTTGCGTTCAACTCGTCCCGCAAGAACTGGACATCCTCGATAATGTCTTCGTCGGACCACTTTCGTGTGCAGAGGTTCTTGGCAAACGGAAGCAGTTGAGCAACAAGCATTGCAGGGAGATTCTCGCGCGGTGCTTTGACAACCAGATTCTAGACATACGGAATCAAGATGAGTCTGGGAAAACGTGGTGGGTTCATTCTTACTCTGAAGGTGGCCACGATAACCCGGATGACTTTCTCCTTGACTGCGCCTTGGGCGACGTCAACTAGAAGCGGTATGATATCGTATTTCCTGGTAAAGTGAGCAAAAGTTTGCAAATGCAGTGGCGCCATACTTGTTGATTTCTTCTGCTACATTCTGCTCGAACGAGAGCAACCAGATGCAGAAAGCAACTTGATAGCTCATTTGCGGACCAGGTTTGTGCTTCAGGATTTCGACGAGTCTAGCAAGGGTTTAGGAACTCGACAGAGGAAGGTGAAGAACGCGGACCCTGCAATTATCCCAGGTATTTCCCAAATGGCTTTCCGGCACTCGGGCCGAGCAAGGAGCGCCTCGAGACATTGGACTGCAATATCGCATTTGCTAGGAGAGCTGCCTTGGACGAGAGAGGCGAGAAAGATAAGAAAAGGGTGTAATTGTGGCGATTGGAGGAGAGTAGATTCGGAACTAGATAGGCGATGAGAACACAGGGGGCGACGCAAGCCACATCACTGACCAGAGCAGAACAGTGAGAATCTGCGCGGCTTTGAGCTGCACAAAGTCGTCCTGTGTTTCGAGCGTCCTGAAGAGATGTAAGAGATTGTAAGAATCCGTAGTTGGTGCATACCGTAATAGTGGGCCGTAAGGAAGCTCAGGGTCAGTTTCGACGGCTCGAGTGAACAGAGGGATTCGTTCATCGTGGTCTGACGTCGCAGTTGAGAACTGTGTCGGATGGAATGTGGCGACGACGCACCAGCAATAGCGTCTGCGATGAGGACGAGGATGCATTGCATAGTGTCCACTCTCTGGAGCTTCTTGAGGAGGCGAAGATATAGCAGGGCATATGCCGGGGATTCCGAGAGCAGCAAGGACTCTGTCTTGGCCTTTGACTGTCTGTCGACCTTCTTAATTAAAGCGAGTTCGTCGGAGGTGATCAAGTCTGCGCGCTGGTAGCCCTGAGAGAGGTGAGCGAGGGCAGCAGCTCAATGGGCAGAACAAGGACCTCCCATGGAACAGGCTTTGAGCGTATCTTAGCCGAGTTCTCGTCGAGATATACGGAGGCGACAAGGGAGAGCGACGAAGCCGACATTCAAGCACGTGGGCAGCGTGTTGGCGCAGGCTGAGGTAGAAAGCAGGAGCAAGCGAGGGGGTGATGCGCTTGAGTCGGCAAGTCCCGATCGGGACTTGAATTTTTTGGCGACCCGCTCATGGCTCTTCCACTTGTGCGACCATGTAGACGCGCCGGCCTCCTCGTCTCCCGCTCCCTCTCCACCGCAGCCGCTGCCCCGTCTCCCACAACCCCACATAAGCCTCACAAAGCCCCAAAACCTGTCCTATACACCTCATTGATCCTCAATCGTTCACCCATCCTCACCCCGAGTCCCACCACCTTTGAGCAGGCGTTTTACGCCTACCAGCAGCGTATACGCCGGGCACTGCACAATCCCTTCCCCTCCGAGTTTTATTTCAAGCAGGGGTCGTTACTGGAAGCGCACTACAACACCGAGGAGCGACGCCGCGAACGGGTCGCGTGGGGACCGACATACGCCCGGGAGGAGGACGTTTCTCCAGAAAAGAGGGCAGCGGAGCAGGCGGCCCTCGACCAGATGGAGATGCAGGAGCGTTCGGACGACAAACTCATGCCCCGAGTGCATCCTTCGGACGAGGCGCGAGACTACTACAGTCTCGATCGCAAGGGCCGGCGGAATCTGTATCTGCTCGTGCAGAGACCGGAGGGTGAAGGCTCTCTTTGGGAGTTTCCGCGGGGTCCGGCACAGCAGGGAGAGCTACTGCACCAGGTTTGTCCGCCTGTTTTTACTTCATTCCATGGACCGACTTTCTTTAGGCCGCCCAACGCGACTTTCACGCAAAATGCGGCCACCACATGGACACCTGGATTGTCGCCCGCAAACCCATAGGCGTATACAAGCCTCCGGTTCCAGAGTCATCTCCAGAGGTAGTATCTTATCATCTCGACGCGACCCGAAGAAAATCTGACCGGTCGGCACAGCACATAACTTTCTTCTTCAAAGCGCACATCATGGCGGGCCAAGTCCGTCCCCAGACGCCTCTAAAGGACTTTGCATGGGTAACAAAACAGGAAATAGAAAAGCGCGTCAAGAAGGATTACTGGGAAGGGGTCAAGGACATGCTCTCAGATCATTGAATATATATTAATATCTTTTGAATCCAAAACATCAGATTTCCTCTGTCAAGCTGAGACCGCTCGGCGGAGGTTTGGCTTTTTCTGTGCATCGTCGAATTTGCGAATCAGTAGTTCGCATTTCGTTGTTGCACAGATGGGTTTCGCGGCAGCCTTGACTGCCTTGGAGAACAGCTGGATGCCCGCGGCGTGTTCAACGGCTTCAACTATACATCTTGTCAGAAGAAAATGCCTCGGGGACCGAACGAGAGCGTACTGGGCATTATGAAGCTCTCCATTGGTGCGGTATCGGGGATGGCGGCGTTCGGGAGCACGAATGCACCCGCTGAAAGTTCAAGGACGTCTGGTGTTGACGGGGACGAGGGCCTCGACGTCAGCACGACCTTGGCAAAGTGCGTAGGCACAGAGACATTCGGCGGTGATCCAATGACCTCGTGCGTCTGGCCAAAGCAGACATGAGCGATCCACGGACTGAAAATAATCGGAAACACAAACCACACGCCACTTCCCGTCCGTTCCGAGGCGCGGGAGGTATAACGGGACCGTGAAAACGTACACGTCGGCAAAGTTTCCGGTCAGACGTCGGCACCAGTCTTCCAGGTAGGCCCAGTCTGGCGCCATAGATATTCAGCGACAGGAATGGGCGTGATTCGCCGAACATACAATGGCGGTTGAACCCGTCGCCGACTTGCGGCGCGATGTTGGACAGCAGGAAAGTTTCATCCATGGCTTCCTGAAATCGACGCGTTATTCACTTGCATGCTCAATGCCCCACGAGAACCCACCTGAGATGATTTTGCGTCCGCAGCAGGGACCCTTAATTTGAAGTTGAGCGCGCGTATTAAAGTATTTTTTGAGGGGAACGCACATATGGCCGCGGTCATACCCGCTTTTGAAATAATCCTTGAGCCGCGCACGGAACGGGATGGGCAAGTCTTCGTCCTCGACAAACTTGGACTTTCCGCGGTCGACGGGACCCGAGGGATCTGTCGTCGGCGGGCGCGCGATTGACGCGGCGGTGAGATGTTCGGCCGTCTGGGCAGGCGAATGCGTTAGATTTGACGCGGTATGGAGGGAGGAAAATATCGACCCATGTTGGGTGGCGAAGCCGCCTGTCGTACCCAGCTACGTACGCCTTGCGCACAAGTGCATCCGCAATAGGGCCTGTATTGCATCTCAGTCGCGCCAAATTTTATGAAAACGCGTCGCAAGAAAGCCCACCCGGGTTCCCATACTTGAGGACGTCCCGCACGCCAGGGTCTTTTGAGACCTCCACCTTGTCTTCTGCATGGCCGAATTCAACCGGAGGGGGATGGAGGATGTTGAGATCCTGCTTTAGTATTTTGAGGTTGTTGTGGTGGTGGTGAGTCGCGTACATCGAGCCCGCGAGACCGCCCACGAAGAAGAAGGAGCTCTTCATGACGATATCATAGAAACGCGGGCTGAACGACATGGCGGACAGTGAGGAAAAGACTTTGTTGTGACCACTTTTGGTTCAATGACATGGATTTAAGACGTGAACAATACTTATGCTAAACTATTCCGCAGGAACGAACAAATATAACGAGGGGAATGGGAAATGTACCAAGGCAAGTGAACACGGGTTCTTATACAAAATGTAGACAGCTTGGGAGGAAAAGAAAGTGATAATCGAGAGAGATAAGTATGAGGAAGGATGTGGTCGTATGAACAAGTATTCACATCCCTCGTCCATCAGCTCCCTCTAAAGAATCAGAGCGGACTGGAAATACGGAATACACTTATCAGATTTCCATTGGTTCGTAAGTACGAGCATCGAGCCCACCTCTAGTGATCCCCTCGTTCATGCCAACCCTGCTGTCCCGCCGCCCGAAGCCGCCGGCACCAGGGCCGCGCGGCTGGCGGACAACACCCCCGGGGCTGTCGTGTCCCCCTCCGGAGCTGAGGGGTCCCCCGGACATGGGGACGCTTGGGACGGGCGGGACACCCCCGAAGGCGCCACCATTGGAAAACAGCGACGGGTAACCACTCGACTGGCGGCGCGGCGCCGCGAGGGTGGCGTACCCCTCGCGGATGTTCCCGTTCGAGGAGCGGGGATTGAGGCGGGGCGCCTGCGAGTGCAAAGTCTTCATGTCTGGCATGGACTTTTTGACGCGCAGGGAGGTGGGGGAGGCCTGCGAGGCCGCCTGGGAGAGGTACGAGGACGGGGCACGCGAGAGCGTATGTGGGGGGCGTTGCTGCTGCTGAAAGAAGCGCGAGCGTCAGTCCCATGCGGACATGATGCGCGTGATCGAAAAGACTCACCCTGGATGGATCGATGCGGGTGACGACGGCGTATCGTTCCTCGCCTTCGCCGACAGAATAGTGGTACACGCCCAGTTTTTGGGCAACGAGGTGGACGACGCGCCGCTGCTTGGGGTTGAGCGTCCGTGAAAAGGCCAGTTCGTCGCGCATGCGGTCGTCCTTGAAGAGCAGGATTCGCGAGTATATTTCCAAGGTGGACGGGTCATTAAGGTCTAGTTCGTTTGAAGATGACTTGTCGGAGGGGGTGGAGGAAACGGGAACTTGGGGGGCAGGCGGCGCAGAGGCGAGGACGTGATTATATTGCGGGGTCGGCATCGGAGATACGTTAGTGGGTGAGTATTGCTGCTGCTGCGAGGGCTGGTATGGGGATCCAGAGAAGGAACGCTGGGGGGTGTATCCGGCGGGCAGCACGGAACCGTAGTCGTCGTACGGAGTTGCGCCTATCTGCTCCTTCTCTATCTGCATGGAGCGCATCCTGCGTATGGCCTTTTCCCGCTCGATGCGCTCCTTCTCGCCTGCCTGCAGGACCTTTTTGTACTCGACGCGAAGCTTGCGGCCCTGGACATCGAAGCCGTTCAAGGCGGCGACGACGGCATCTGCGTCCGCGGACTGGCGGAAGTTGGCAAAGGCCAGGCCGCGGAAAGAGCCCTGCTGGTCCAAGTGGTAGTTGAACGCGTAGGGAGTGGGGATGGCGAGGGATGCCTGTGGGAAAAAAAGGGAAAGTGATCAGGCGCGATCGGGGACACGAATGGCAGTGAACGGACAATTATGTCGAGGAGAGTCTCGCGCTTGACATTAAACGGGATATTTTTGATCACGATAGCGGTAGGGATAACCTCGTCGTCGGGGTTTTGGCTGGGACTGGGGGCAATAGGAGGGGGGGAGGAAAGATGGTTCACGGGGGGCGGGGACCCGCCAGCGGAGGAGAAATCCGAGTTGTTGTGGGGAGAAAGCGAGCGATTGTCTGAATTATCAAGCCATTGCTTGGGGAGTGGTCAGAAAAATGTGGGGAAAATTGGGAAAAGAGCGTACTGTGGGGAGGGCGCTGCGAAGTGGCTTCTTGAGAGGAGACTGGCCGACGGTGAGGGGATTATACTGGGACTGGACGGGAATGCTGGGGGACGTCGCAAAGTGGTATGAGGGTCTTGTTGCGGCGGACTCATAAGTGTCGTAGGAGGACTCGTGGAGCCGGAGGGAGGACATGTCTGGCGGAGTGGTCATCGTCGTCGTCGTCGTCGTCGTCGGTCGTCGAAGGGCGAAACAGGGAGGAGGAGGAAACAAAATAAAAAGCCTTGTATGTAGTGGCTCGGGCTGAGATCAAGGATGGATATGCACCAATAACAAACAAGCCTATAAAAGACTACCATTGTCTGTCCATATACACTCTATCTACTGCACCAGCGCTACAGGCTTCAGCGGCGACAAAAGCGACACAATGTCCAGCTCAATCGGCGCACTGTGGTCCCAGGGTCCTCTCAAGCTCCCCCTGCTCGTCGGGGTCACCGGTATCAGGATCATCGGGATCTCCGCAAATTTGGCAGCAAGGACAGGGTCCTCCTTGTGCAGCGCTTGCTGACGGGGGGCTGGCCCGCGCACGATTGTCGCTGGTTGCGAAAATGTGGGCCTTGGGACCGAGGGCAGCGTGTGTCTGGGCACTCTGCACGACGCGGTCAGCAACGAGGTAAGGAGCAGCCTTGAGTGGACCTCGTACGAGCGTGGGGGAACCGGTCCCTGGACGAGACGGAGGGAAGTCGGGGGCGAGCGACGCGGCATTAGTGGGATAAGTTGAGGGTATAAAAATGAAGGTGCGCCTAGAGGCCAGTGAGTGTGAGTGCACAGAGTACCGCAGACACCAGAAAACACGCACTCGACAGTAGCCTGTACTGTGGATGGTGAAGGTCAAGAACGGGATCCTCCAAATATGCCCCAACACTTTCCACGGTTACCGTCTTGTAGCGATGTTCCGTTGCAGGTTTCACTCATTTCCACACAATATATATCACAGTAAAAGCACAACGCAAATAATTACACGTCTACATCCTCAAGCAGCATCCTTCACCGGTCGATAGTGCTTCATCAGCTGCGTCCTAAAGGCTGCGCAACGAGTCAGTTATTACTCGCCGCCATGCTGAATCAAACACAAACTGTCGGGCGTGTCCCATACTGCGGCTGCATCAGTGTTCAGCGGCGAGGCATTGTTGGGTTCTAGACGCCGGTTAGCCTTTGTTCTTCGGCTGATGGCTGTACGCATACCTCCGAGCAAAGACTGCAGCGACAGGAGGATCGTTTGCACGCTGTAGACGGCAGACCACTTGTCCTAGATTCACGGAGCAATGGGTCAGCAGCGGAACACGGCACCAGTGGAGGCAGGCTACCTGGAGAATATCGAGGCAGATGGCACCAGAGTTGATGTCGACGTTCGGGTGGAAACAGGGCGTGTCGAATTTGATGGCGGGGGCAACGTAGGGATAGTTTGCAGGGAACGATATGGAGATTCGGAACGTGAGGCCGGCGTAGATCTGCGTTGCATTGGCAGGGCACGCGACGAAGGGGTGCGGAACACTCACAGTTTCTGCAGGCCCTTCGATCGTACCAACCCACTCAAAGAGGTTTCCGTCGCTTTTCGGGAACGCAGACTGCAAGAGAGGAGTGAGCGAGGGTAGCAGGAGAAAAGACGCCACCGTACGATTCCAGGCGAGGACGACATCTAGGGACGCGTTAATTGACCTTGCAAGCGTATAGAACTGCAAAGGGCGTACCATGAGCGACATGAGCTCATTTCCGAGTCTGTGGAACGGGGTGAGAGGGTGAGGAGGAGAGGGAGGGGCGCGGACCGTTTCGCGACGCTGCCGGCCACTTGCTGCGAAGAGTTTGTTACGCTAGGCTTGGGGTTTGGACGCGGAGGGGCGAGCGAGGTAGTGAGCTGTTCCATGGGTGGGAGTAGGTGAAGGTCGCGAGGATATCGACGCGAAAGGAAGGAAGCAAAGGTGGTGGTTCAAGGTTGAGAACTTGGGTCACGTGTGACAGACAGTGCAGGCAAACACGGACAAAGTGCTTTGGAACAGCCCGATGGCCTCCTTCACCCCCTCCGCCGCCGAGCTCGCCCTCACCCAGCAAATATTCGCCCATGCAGACCCGCAGAAGCTCGGCGCCCTCACCGGCGAGGTCGCGGTCAAGGTTTTTGGCGGCGCAAATCTCTCCCCCACAGTCCTCGGCGAGATCTGGCAAATAGCGGACGAGTCCAACAACGGCTGGCTCTCCCAGAAGGGCGTCGCAATGGCCGTGCGCCTCATGGGCCACGCTCAAAAGGGCGAAAAGATAACTGCTGCCCTCCTCACCAAGCGTAGGCAACAGCAAGCTTTTCCCAGCGGCTACTTACGTCTACTTCAGCGGGGCCCCTCCCCACCATCACCGGGATAGGCCCCGTCGTCCCACAGGGCACCGGAACCAGTGCCTCTCGTGCGAGGTCGCCCCAGCCGTCGTCGGCGTTGCCGCCATTTACCCCGCAGGACAAGGCCAAGTTTCACAGTATGTTCATCAAGTCTGGTCCCATCGACGGTCTTCTGAGCGGTACGACGCGTCTTGCAATCGACGTGGCCCATGGTACTTACAGTTGTGTGCAGGTGAAAAGGCTCAGGAAGTATTTATCAAATCTAAACTCCCCAACGAAACCCTCGGGCTCATATGGTGCGCTTCATAATTTCCAGGCACGCACGACCAGGCTCACCGTTGGCTTTTCAGGAATCTTGCGGATACCCAAGATCGTGGCCGGCTCGACTCTACTGACTTTGCCATCGGGATGTATCTAATTCAAGCCACCATGACCGGCCAACTTTCATCTATACCCAACGCTCTCCCACCCGGCTTCTACCAGCAAGTTGCCGGCGCACCTGGCGCCGCGACCAGCATCCGGGCGCAGGCCACCGGCGGTTCATATAGTCCCTTGGCGAGCTCCTTCTCGCAAACTCAACCCCGCAGTAACATCCAGCCGCAATATACCGGAGCCAGCCAACACCTGCTCCAACCCCAGGCCACCGGCCCCTGGTCCTCCAAGCCCCCCATTCCGCCCCACCTCCCCGCACGGCCGAGCCAATCCGCCCCCGGGTCTTCACCTTCCGCCATCGGCAGCGGCGCGTTCGGTGCGTCCCAGCCGCAATGGGACGTCACCCCCGCCGAAAAGGCGAGCTCTGACCGCTGGTTCGACTCCCTCGACCCCCAAAAGCGAGGGTTCATTCAGGATGACGTCGCTGTTCCCTTCATGCTCGAGTCCAAGCTGTCTGGAGACGATTTGGCTCAAATCTGGTGCGCAGTCTGCCTAATTTGCGTTTCGGATTGTGTTGAGTTCATCTCCGCGCATGCAGGGACCTCGCGGATATGAACAACGACGGCCGCCTCACCCGCGACGGCTTCGCGATCGCGTGGTACCTTATCCAGAAGAAGCGCAACGGCGTTCCCATCCCAAACTCTCTCCCGGTGTCCTTGATTCCCCCTTCAATGCGCGGAGCCACCAGTGCATCGCCGTTCAGTCCTACAGCGTCTGCCTTTACGCCGGCCCCGCCTCCATCGGAACCCGCAAAGGATTTGTTCTCTTGGGATGAACCAGTGCCATCACCTCAGCCTGCCACCCCGGCGAACATGTTCCCCGCGCAGCAGCAGCTGTCTCCTCAGAATACGGCCTTTTCTACGCCGCCGCGTGCGGATCCGTTTGGGTCGTCTAGCTTCAGCGTCCCGGGTACGCGGCCATGTTCCTTTTGTGTATTCAGTAATTCACCTTTACGCAGCAATGTCCAACCAGGACCTCCTAGGTGACGACGACGACACGGGCACATCGTCTCCGCCGATCCACGACCAGTCGGCCGAGATTGGCAACGTGCAGAACCAGGTGAATTCGACCAGTCGCTCGCTCGCCGCTGCGCAGGCAGAACGTCAGGCCCTCGAGACTACGCTCGCCAACCAAGCTGCGCAGCTCTCTGCGCTCCAGACCCAGCTCTCCTCCGCCAAGGCTGCTTATGAGACGGAGACTAAGCTCCTCGCAGGTCTCCGGGATCGTCAGTCGGTGCAGACCGCGGATATCACCAAGACACGGGAAGAGCTCATCCGCGCTGAGAGCGACCTCAGTGCTGTGCGTGTGGAAAAGTCCGAGGTCGAGGGCGCCTTCCTGCGGGACAAGGAGGAGGCGCGCGCGCTGCATAAGAAAATGAGCGAAGTGGGTGCGCAGGCAGAGGTAGTCAAGGCTGATACGGAGCGGGCGAAGAAGGAAGCAAAGCAGCAGAAGGGGCTACTTGCTATCGCGCGGAAGCAGCTGAGTACGAAGGAGGCTGAGCGGGCAAAGGTAGAGAAGGAGTTTTTGGAGGCTCAAGCAGAGGCGAAGGCTGTTGTGAGCGAGAAGGAGGAGGTGGAGTCTGCGATTGCGACGCTCGAGGCGCAGCCAATGCCGACGCTTCCCGCGCCCCTTGCGGCACCCATGATAAGCGCGCCGGAACGTGCGCTTTCCGCAGATTCGCTGACGTTCGCGGCCTCGCACGTATTGCCGGCGACGCCCGACGTAGGAAGCCCGTCTGTTGCTTCGAGCATCAAAAGCAACAATCCGTTCGAAAGGTTGGTGGGCAACTCAACGCCGCGGTCGCAGTCGCCTTTCGCGCCCAGTGCTGTCGTTTCGCCGGAAGCCAGCGCCGAGGGCTCCGCTCCCGATCCCTTTGGCTTCGCGCGAGCATTCGAGGCGGACGCGGGCGAGGCTGCCGTTGCACCGGAAGAGCCCGTGGTTGAGGAGTCGCTTGAGAGCAAAAGCCCGACGCCCAAGCCGGTGGAACTGGCGACGCTCTCGCCACAATCTGAGGCGGCCACCGTCGACGACGCCGTCAGCGAAACCGACGTCTTCTCGACTCCGATGACGGCCAACGGGCCGACTTTCCCCGCCATCGACAACGTAGTTTCGACACAGTTCCCGCCCGTCGAGGCAGCCAGTAGCAGCGGCAACTCTCCGGGGCATTTCGAACCGGAACCTGAGGCAACAGAGACCGATCTGGGCGCAAAACTGCAGGAACTCGATGTGGCGGATTCGGACAGCAGCAGCGATAGTGACAGCGAGGATGAGGTGCCACTTGCTACGCTGAAGGAGAAGAACGCAGAGGTGGCAGCCAATGAAGCCCCTGCCAAGGCGAACGGTGACGCTGAGCCGTCCTTCGATGATGTCTTTGGCATGTCTGACGCTGCCCCTGCTCCGGTGGCCCCGGCCTGTAGCCGCCGCTGAACCATCGATGGATGCTTTTGGCATGCCCATGTCTAACAGCCCCTTTGGTGCGCCGGGTAATGGCTTCGCGCCCTCTGCACCGCAGGCCGCTGTCGCTGGTGTCAACGCTTTCGATGAGGCGCTCGGCAAACTCCCCGCTGGGTCCTCGCCAGCACCGCAGTTCACGTCCTTCGACTCGGCGTTTGACGACAACTTTGACTTTGCTTCCGCCTCTGGTGCGACAGAAACGGCCTTCCCCCCAGCCCCGACTGCTGCTGCTCTCAATGGCCACGCCGCTTCCCCTCTTGCCCCTCCGGGCGCGAGCAAAAACGAGTTTGACAGCATCTTCGCGAGCGACAACGCGCCTGGGCCCGTTCCGACGGGTGAGCTCCCGAAGCCCGCCAACGGCGCGAGTGCGTTTGGTGCGCCGACGATAACCACACAGAATGGGAGCCTAGCGGGCAAGCCTGTAGCTGGATCAACTTCCTTTGACGAGGCATTTGCGGGCTTCGGTTCCGGGCCAGACTTGAAGAACCTCGGGGCGTCCATTGTGGAGTCCCCCGTCACAGCTCCGAGCGGATCTTCAGCCCCTCCCCAAACGTTCCCATCGGTGTCGCCAGTGTCTTCGCCGAAGAGCGCGGTTCCGCCGGCACGGGCAGATTCAGCACGACCGGTCTCGCCACCACCGCGTCATAGATCGCCCCCTCCAGCACGCAACAACACGTCTCCGAAGACGCGACCTTCGACTTCATCGTCCAAAGAGGAGAAGACGAAAGATGCTCCGCCACCTCGGCATTCGAAGCTGAGCGTAAGTTCGATACTCACTCTCACAAGCTTGATACTGACCATTCTTCCAGATCCGACTGCCGTTTGGCAAGAAAAAGAACAAGCAAGCAGAGCCGCTGCCGTCAGCACCGTCGCAGCTGCTCACGCCGCCCCGAGAAGAACCAGAAAGAACGGGGACTCCTGCCATGGATGACGACATCGAGGCGGTCAAGCAGCTGACGGCGATGGGCTTCAGCCGAACCCAGGCCATTGACGCGCTGGAAATTTATGGCTACGACGTGCAAAAGGCGCTGAACAGCCTGCTCGGCGCACAATGAGCGGTGGTTTCATCTGGGGCGCCAATACTTATGATAATTTCTCAATAACTTTCTGGAACGCAGCTTACGATGATGGATAGTGCGATATTTCATTATAAAATGCGGGCTCTGGGACTGACTTTTTTTCTCGCACCAAACACCTTCATTACTAGTACTGTCGATATCGACTCTGTGTACATAGTATACCCCACGCCCACCTTCATTTAATGTCCCTTCAATTCGACGCCTGATGGATACGGAATGTCGGTGGACGCAGCATGCAGTTGGACGAGAATGGGTGAAAGCCCCGCATATGCCGTAAATCCGTGATCACGATTGTGCCGCGTCGCGTCCCTCGCTGCTCTGCTGACCGCAAATGTTCTCTTCTTGCCTCTTCTTCTTGCTGCGTCGCGTCTTTGGTCTCGCTCTGCTGACCACAAGTGTTCTCTTCCTGCCCCGCTTCTCTGAATGTGTGGGTACATAAACGGCCATGGGACACCGACTCGGACTCGGACTCTTGCAACTGCACTATGTTTACGCCGTGGCTCATTCTCTTCACTGCGCTCTGCTGGCTTCAACCGGCTGCTTCAAGCCTCACCGCTGAGCTTGGCAGTTTCGCTTCACCCAACACTGGCGCCAAGTGGCGGTATTGGGTGGAAGATGCTTTCGTTTCTGCGGAAGTCTTGCGTTCGGATGTTGCGGAAATGGCCCGCGTTGGAGCTTCTGGATTTGAACTCTTGAGGTGAACTTTGACTGGTCATGAACGCCGAGCCTGTGGTTGAGCGAGACGTCTAGCTATCAGTCGTACGGCGGTGGGGGGGAACAAACTGGGGTGAATTATTCTGTTTGACTTGATTTCTCTTGATATTCAACTGCCTCAGAAAGTCGTGCTCGATCCAGCCGAGTAAGTGCGCTCAATAACTCATTGCAGTTCACTTTCTAATGAAAATCCGCGCCAGGGTGAACAGTTTTATCATCAGCAAGTGAACTGAATTATTGAGCCTACCCAGTGGGCCTTTGGTTCAGACTCTTTTGTGGACGTCGTTGCGGTGCTTGTCGAGGCCGCGAGGGACAACAATGTCACTATCGACTTGAGCATGGGACCTGACCAGGGTGCTGGTGTCCCCGTCTTCCCTGATGATGTGGATATGGAGGGGATGAACACCGAGCTGGTGTTTGGGTCACATTTCCTGGCACCCGGAGAAACTTTCAGCGCTCCTCTGCCGAGTCCGACTACTTTCCCCTTCATATCTGGGCTGGACGGGAGAATATCGAGCGCAAACATCACCTCAATGCGTTTGGTCAGTGCTGTCGTCGCAGAGCTGGTCCCCGGAGCGGACCCGGCAGCCTCCCGGGTGTCCTTGGACTGGAATTCGGTACAGGATCTGACGTCTCGCGTCGACAAATCTTTGAACCTATCGTTCACCGCACCTAACTCCTCCAGTGTCCTCTTGGCCTATTATTCTCGGCGGAACGGTTACCGTGAGGCGGCGGGAGGATTCGACGGTCCGGTGTTGGATAAACCAGGGTCCTGGGGTTCTTGGGTGGTCGATCATTTCTCTGCCAAAGGCGCTCAGGTTTCCATCTCATTTATTGAACAAAACATCCTTGCTCGAGAGAACATCGGGGCGATAGGCAGCACAGCCAGGCGTCGGAAGTTACATGTGGGAAGATTCTATGGAGTTTCAAGCCCAGCTCTTTTGGACGGATGGTTTCACTCAACGGTTCGCGGAACGCCACGGATATGAAATAAACAAAACACTGCCAGTCATGCATACCATTGACACTATACTATGTGCGTACAATTCTCCGATGCAAATCTCGCTCTAAGCCACTCCAAATAGTTGGTCCAAAGCCAAGTCAACTTTTCGATTTCGGAAGTACCGTCGACTGGGCCAAGTTCACGGAGGACTATAGGGATACTCTGGTACGGAATATCGTTGGGCTTTTTACGAGACATTAACTCTCAAAACTTAGACCTCTCTTTACGTGGATTATATGTCAACTTTCAGAGACTGGTCGCATACCGTGGGCTTCCAGTATTCCAACCAACCAGGCTACAATTTCCAATTGGATTGTGCAGCCGCTAGGTAACCCACCCTCGATTTCTCGTGTCGCAAGTTCGTTTACCCTTCTTAGCGCCATAGCCGATGCTCCTGAGATTGAGTCCCTCGCATTACCTACGATCGATATGGCCCGTCAGCTGTCTGGCGGTGTACACCTTGGAAACCATGCTGTGTTCTCTAGTGAAACGGGAGCCAATTTTGGCGGTTATGCCCTTCGCATGAACGATCTTTTGAACAACGCAAAGACGCAGTACGGCGGCGGCGTAAATGTCGCACTTCTGCACGGGTATCCCTACTCGGGTGCTTACCCGAACACGACGTACGTGGGCCTTGTCTCCTTGTAATGTTTTATTTGAAATTAACAGACCTCCAGATGGCCAGGGCTTACAACCTTCGGGTAAGTCCGCTTTCAGACTCCTTAAACCAGGTTTTCAAGCAGCGTGGTATAGATACGTTTTCTCGGAGATGCATTCGCCACACATGCCGGCTTGGGATTCGTACAAAGGGTACCTGGACTTCCTGAAGCACACCCAATACGTTCTCCGATCCGGCACCCCCAAAGTTGATGTCGCCATCTACAGGAAGGACTATAATGTTGCAAGTTCACCCCCATTCCAAAGCGACTCGTTAATCAACGCCGGATACTCCTATGACTACGTCAGTCCCGAGAATTTGAAGCTTCCTGGCGTTTCGGTGTCCAACAAACGCCTTGCCCCAAACGGACCTGCCTACAAGGCTTTCGTTCTCAACCGCGCGTCCAATATCACTCTGGACGCAGCGCAGAGATTATTGCAGTACGCTCAAGCGGGGTTGCCCGTCGTCATCTCCGGCGTAGTCCCTAGCGATATACCGGGTTTCGACGCGAACGGCACGCAACGAACGCAGGTTCAAAGTTTAATGAAACAGCTTACAGGACTTCAGAACGTCTTGGTTGTCAGCGGTGAAGGCCAGGTCCCCGCTGCGCTCGCCCAGTTGGGTGTCCTCCCTGCGGCGAGTGTCAGTGCAGACTCAACCACCATTTTTTCTGTCCGTCGGGACGTCGCCACGGCATCCTACTTCTATGTGTTCAACGATAATCTCTTCTCCGCCAACGATCTTACCCTCTTCCTCCGGTCCGACGTCATGGGCTTTCCCTTTTTCCTCGATGCTTGGACTGGGGAAGTCACCCCGGTCGCATTGTGGACGCAAAACTCGGGAACCATCGCCATCCCTTCTGTTTCGTTCGCTTCCTCGCAAACCGCCTTGTTTGCGATCTCCACTGCAGATAAATTCGAAGGTGTTCGCCCACTTAGTGCTCACCTTGTCGCCCTCCAGTCCCCCGCCTTGGCCGTCGGAAATGCCGATGGCACCATCGAGGTTCGATCCTCGAGTGATGGTGACTTTACGTACACACTCTCGACGGGCCGTAGCGGCTCTGTCACTGTGTCGCTCAGCGGCGAAACGACCCGCACATTGAGCGGCTGGCAGTTGAGTATCGTCGCGTGGACCCCGCCTTCAGATCTCAACACCGTCAAATCGGTGCTTGTGACCCAGCCGTTGTTCAATCTCAGCCAGGGCCTCGTTCCTTGGAACACTCTCGAGGGGCAGAACAACACCTCAGGTGTCGGAACATACAACACAACGTTCAATTGGAATAGCCACAACAATACGGTCGGCGTCAAGCTGGACTTTGGATTCGTCTTTCACACCATTAAGGCATTCGTAAATGATGTCCAAATTCCGACCGCCGACCCTTCGTTCCCCACCGTCGACATCACCAAATTTGTGGTGACAGGCACCAATGTCCTCCGCGTCGAGGCTGCGAGTACTCTCCTCAACGCTCTCAATGCGGTGCGCACTCCAGTGTATACTGACATCCGTCCCTGAGCTAACTTTTTCAAGGTGCCCGAAATCGAGACATTGGGAGTTCTACGTTCAGCAACTGGCCCTGTCATAGCGAATCAAGACTATGGTCTGGTTGAACCTGTTCAGCTCATTCCTTATGGCCGTGCACGAATCTCTCTCTAAATTAATCGTAACGCTTTTCTTCACTGGACGAGACAAATTGACAAAGTGGTGTCCCCGTTCTCTCGCACTTGTATGTATGAGAATTTGGATTATACATTGAGTCGTTTTCGTTGTAAAACCACCTAAATCAACCACCTTTGGCCAGCACCTTTTTCAGCTCCGTGTTTCTCCGTTCTAATTCCTCAATCTTTATCGCCGATGCTTGCATTTTTGAAAGCAAGTATCGCGAGCGGGTCGACGAAGCAGAGTTTCCCCCCCACCAGTGCTCGTCATTGGTCCCAATCTCCTTCAAGGTCAAGAGCTCCGATTCGCATGCCTTGACGGTGCTTTCGGCTGAAGCGATGGATTTTTCATTGTATGCGATATCCTGGGTTGCTTGGAATATGGGATCTGGAGCCGATTAGAATCCTTGCGAGGGGTTACTGCGTAGGAGGCTGTACCTTTGACTAAACGGTCGAACACATATTTGTACACGGGTCTGCCCGGCCGAATCGTGGATGGCCGGCCTGCAAGATGTCAGCAGGGTTCTGCCTGGAACTGAGAACAGCCTACCGTTGTGTGTTCCAATCGCTATCAACTCTGCATGCTCCAAGCTGCGAAGGGGCCCTTCATCCCCTTTGAAAGGGAACTCAAGTAGTACCTCGTGATACGGGATCTTTCGAATGTGAACTCAGCAGGACTGCGACGAAGTAAAATGTGGGGGCACATTACCTCACCCTGCTTGGACAGCAACTTGAACAGCGACCAAGCCTGCTCGCGCCCCCAAGGGAGACCCTTTGCGTCGTCCGCGTCATCCCCAAAGGCTTGCTTCCGCAACTCGCTTACACCACGCGATATGATATCTTCGACCGCCTCGGCGACATCAGCACCATTGCGCACTTTGTGAATTAGCTGGTTGGATGGTCAGTCTCCGACGTTGCAGCGACGAATGAATGCACCCACGCTCTCAAGATCGCTTGCCCGTCCACCCAAGCGCTCCACGGATGCGACTTGTTCCCGCGTATATTGGAGTTTGATGTCAGCATCCTCGAGCTTGCGCTTTACAAACGCTAGAGCGCTTGCTGCATCCGCATCATGTAGTGCAATCGTGTTCAAAGGTTTAGACGGCAACGCTTTGGCCAGACGTTTGGAATTTTCCCGGTTGTCCGAAACGACCACGACATGTGCGAGCTAGGCGAAGGGGGCGATTGAGCGCCGAATAATGAAGGATAGCGAACTCCAAACTGACCTGGTTCTCTACCAAGCTCGCCGCCCATTCTGCAAGGACATCATAAACCTCCTCGCGGTTAGAGCCTCGTACTGCGAAATTCCTTATTACGACGACGGGTAGCGACCCGACTGCCTCGAGTTCAGCTTTTCCCAGCTGCTTCTTCTTCGTCTCCTGCTCGTCCTCCCGCTTTTCCTTCTGCTCTTCGGTCTCGAGATGTGTGAAAAGAACGGCGTCGTCGTCCTCCATGCGTTCGTCACCGATGCCGAGTTCAGACATAATTCCATTCCCTGCAACGCAGTCGAGGCGTCCGTCGTGCCAAGTACCCCGCCGGATCTTTTCTAGCGCTGCAGCATTCATCTCTGCCCGTTCCTCCTCCAGCTTCTCGCGGCGAATCTCGCGGTGGACGTCCCGTTGGCGCGACGCGTTGACGCTTTTCAGCGCGGTACGCACAACTGCCAGGAGCTCGCGTACCTGCTCGGGAAGGGTGTTACTGAGGTTTGCTGAGCGGCGCGGGTTAATACGGCAATATGTATCTGTGCTGGAATGTGCTGACCCTTCTGACCGATGAGCCCGATACTCGCGAGGTCTATGAGGTGGTTGATAGAGTTGAGGAAGGAGAAGACGGGCCAGTAACCGGCTTGACGTGCGAGGACGGTAATGAGCTGGGTATCAGACGTGGCGTTCTGCAGAGCGCGACAATCGATAATCAGAGTCGAGCGATCAGTATCTTTGAGGATACCCTCAAGAAGATGAGTTTTCCCGCTGCCCTGTGGACCGTGGACAAACGCAATTGTTGAGGGCCAATCGTTGAGATATGCCCGCACGTTACTCTCGGCCTTCTTCCGCTCCTTCCACACCTCTTCTTCAGAGGAAGCCTTCGACGCCGGAGTGAATATGCGTAGCTCCATTGATTTCGTACGCAGCCATTGGTAAACTCGGAAACCTTAAAAGCGGGATTAGACTACAATGAAATGTATGGGTGCGCGCGCGTACCCCGGACGTTAAACCAATCTTGCATCTTTGCCTGAACCATGAGAGAGCGGATTGGATCAAAAATCTGGAGAACATTCGTAAGGGATTCTGAAATATCAAACGACCCTCCTCTTCGCCAACCACAAGGATCTGCTGTCCGGTCCTCCCAGAAACGTGATTTGAAACGCACCGTGTATGTCAAACTGCCTAGGAGAAAGATGAATATAGGGAGGAAGACTCTGGGGTGTTTCCCAATGAAATCCCGGATCTACGTCTCGTTTGGGTGGGCATCAAGATCCAAAGAAAATACAAAAAACCTTGTGTGCATCAATGGGCGGTTGGTAAGTTATGTGAAGTCTGGTGGGTGAGGAGGCGCCGGGCGTCAACACCTCAAGACCATGGAGTACATTGCGCGCAACTGTGCCGCCGCGAAGCGAGTCGAACATGACGTTCGCAGAGCGCAGAGAACCTGCAGGAACCGGGGTTGGTGGCTGTATATCTACTATGTGGCCATAGGGCTATACCAGGTTAAGAGGACGATACACATGGTAGCAATTGTGGCTCACACGCAATATCGAAAAGAGTTGCTCCTCCCCCAGATCCGGACCTTGGAATGCAATTCCAAGGACTGGACGTGAATACCGTTCCATGTCCTAACCAATCAGTTCCGCAGATTGATTTTCTTCCAGAAAATTTACCTCCATCCACGGTTGACCGCGAACAAGCCATGCGCGCGCGCGAGACCCGAGCCAACTCGGAAGCCCGCCATGTTTTTTGGCTTCCTCCTGAACTTCGGCCTCGATTGTCTTGAGGGCGTCCTCTGGGTCACCGGCCGTAAAATCGAAGGCTACAAACGCCCCGCCATCTTTGTGATAGGGCTTAATGTCCAGAACAGTGAAGGAATGGGCTTTGATTCGCGTAAGTCGCGCCCTAAGGGCTTCGACTATGTGTTCTTCCATGGCCAGGGATATGTAGTAGCGGAAACTGGGGGGTTGCACATTGAATTAGGAATGTGGAGCGAATAAACATGAATCCAACCAACTCGAGCCCGGTAAGTCGCATCGGGAAAGACGTGACGAATAGATAATTTACTTTCTTTTCACCTGGGGTGGGCTCCGTTGAAATCCTACGAAGAGGAACGTGTGCCAGAGGCCGCCAGGGTCGACGGAGCGGGCTCAACATGGCGGCAATGGTGGAGTGAACGGAAACAGTGAACACTGACGCTGATGATGGGTTGTACGGCACCTCGATATTCAATGATTGACGACGTTTACCGTGGGAATTGAAAAGAGGCAAGTACAAAGTCGGCATGGGTATAATCTGGATATCATTGAATGCAACTACAGACTTGAGCTTCCGTAAATTAGCAGGATGATACATAGTTCGCAGTGATGAGGCATCCATCTAGTGGACGGTCAGTTAATGTCCAACGAAAGAAAATATACAGAAAAATTACGAACCCAAGAAGCGTTTCGAGCCGCACTTTTTGCAATTACCAGCGCGGATGTCGGCGTATGCCTCCAGCATCGAGGCACCAGTGAACCGGCAATCTGTTCCTTGGACAAAGAGACCACAATGCCCGCTGCAAACCCCGGTCTGGGCCGAAGTACTGACGAAAGATGAGCCGAAATGCTGCACTCAATCGAGTGTGAATATTACCCGTCCGTACGGTAAATGGTGGTGTCCACAATTTTAGCACTGGCGGCATCGCACGATGCGGCACTGAGACCACTGCAGAGGCTTGAGCCTTTGCAGTCGATTCCGGAGTTGACAGTCGAAGCAGCTTTTCCAGCAATGTCAGGGCACGGACGGACATTCGACCTACAAAATCGACTAACTGATGGTCAAGATAGCAGTGGTGCCATCGGTGGAGATATCTAAGTTGGGTGAGCGGAGGACGTTCCCGGAGATTTAGACTGACTGTGATTGATTCCCTGGGATCCTGCAGGCAGCAATCCTGTTACATATTTGACACTGGTCTATAGAGGGTTCGGAAACAGGGTTGCTTTTTTTGTCGAAAGTAACATACCGAGTAATCCACGCCGCTGAACGAGACGATGCCGCCGGTAGCAGTGGCTACCACTTCGTCACTGCACATCGTCAATAACATAGCCATCTGCGTTGAATCGAAAGCAAGACTCACCGGCCAATATTGTAGCCATCTGTAATCAAGTAAGGTCAGCGGGGGGAGACAGCGACGATAAACTAACGAACTCGGGACGATGTTATGCTGTTCGGTGATTGGCTGAATTGAATTTTATCAACGGTCAGAACCGTTATTGAATCAAGGACAGTCTCACGTCTTCCTTCGATGCGCTGGAGATGCAATATAAGTACTTGAAGTGCAAACGACCCGGAAGGACCTCACGCAAGGAAAAGAGCGCCGCTGTTGGCCGCGGCACCGTTCTGAGTGAATACGCTAGATAGGCCGCGTCGCTCGAACAGCATTTGGGTGGACGGTGGGATATAGCTACCGATAGTGATTGCCCCCCATTAACGTTTCTAATTAATCCAGCGTTAAACGAAAGACAAACTTGAAGGATAACGCTCACCCAGACAAGTCCCGATCGCCGCGTTGCCAAAGTCTTCACGCTACAATCCGTCAGGGAAGTCATTTTACAAAAAATGGGTGTTAAACCGACCATCATTTGCGTCTGGTTGACCATGCCATTGCCTACAAGGAAGAATTAGAACACGGAAAAACTCCTGTTGTCGGTGAAAGAATTACCATCCCCGAGGTTGGCAGCCTGAGGACCTCCGAGATGTATTCCCAGACAGTCGTCGCCACTGAGGCAGGTCAATGATTTGAAGCTTTACGCGCCAGAAAAAACCCACTAGCTAAGAGCATTCCCGTAGTTGATGATTCCACGAAGGGTAAGTGCTTCGGGAGAGCTCAGCGCAGAGACAATTATCTGAGCAGCATTTAGCGGTTGTGAAGTACAAGCTGTTGGCGCGACCCACATTGAGCGGTTCGTTTTGCAGAGTCAGCATCGATCCACCAGTAAGCCGGGGGTCATAATATTCCACTTTAGCAGCGATTGAAGTGAGACAGAGTGCAAGCTGCAAGATCACGAGAGAGAGCATCCTGGGTAAGGTGTGTGGAGGGGTATCGGGGAATAAAAGAGTGATTTGGGGAACCGAGTGTGAAGTTCGCGAGCCTCCCGTGTTATATATGGGCGCAGGTGCGGGTCCACATGTGGACCAAAACGATGTGCCGTTGCCAGATGTGCAGCTGATGCACTCATGCTGATATCCTCGTTTTGCATCGGAGATCTTGCGGAGATCACATACCTATAGGGGCTGAACGGGGCCGAAGTGCTGCAAAAGCCATAAACCAGTCCATCTGTGGTTTTTGGGATGAAAGAAAAACGGCCCACGGAGCAGCAACCTCGCAGCGGCCAGAGTACAGATTGTTCAACTCCTCCAAGGGTCATCGCTATCCATCACTTCGATACCTTGGCGCTTGCAGGCGCTGCAGTTGCGAACGCGGGTGGACAACAGCCCAGCGCAGCAACTGCCAACGGCCAGCGACAGCGCGTATCGGCCGCGGGCTCGTTGCGGGACGCAAATCATGACTAAGGTGGCGGTGTTCATACCAACGGGAAGGTTTGCAGCCTTTTGCAGCTTGTTTCGAACGTGAAATAAAAAGACTCAGTATAGAGGGAAGGTTGGGTCAACGTATCGCGTCCAAGCTCGTAACCCGCCAATAACATCTTTGATTATGGCCCCATCGTTTTTGGCGACCTCCTTCAAGCTGCTTGCGGCAATTTGCGAGTCGTTTCCTAAACGGCAAACAACGTACGTTTCCCGTTCAGGGACGAGATGCGCGCTGGGATTTGCTATGAGTTCCTTCAAGGGCACATCTTCATAATATAGAGCACATCAAATCAGCTCAGCGAAATGAGAGGAAGAGACATACTGATGGACCCAGGAAGCGAACAAATCCCGAATTCGGTTTCAGGGCGAACATCTATTATACATATTTCCCGACTATCTTCGACGGCTTTGGCGAAATTCTGGTAATTTCAGGACGGACTGTTCAGGTTCAAAAACACCAATAATACCTGTGCAGATACACGATCATTTGGATCACCAGGGTGTAGCCCACGACCTTCCCAATCAGGCGTTGCACCTCCACAGAACTGCACATAATCGATTTCCTTGATTTCACCCACTTTCTGGTCAGCGGTGCCGCAAGCGGGACAAGAGGGCTTTCGCGAGCGAAGTTTGATACTCCGGAAGGGAGGGACTCCGAGGGCAGAGAACAAGAAGAGAGACGGCTTCCTGTCTGCGCTCTTCAGGACCTGGAACTGAGAGAAGGACGAACGAACTCACCATGCAACCCTGTTATGATTTTGATCGCCTCCAAAGCTTGCATATTTCCAATCACCCCAGTCACAGCGCCGATAATCCCCGTCTCCTCGCAAGTGCCTACAAGTTCTTGGGCAGGGGGAGTGGGAAAAAGACACCGATAGCACGGTCCCTCGGGATCCAGATTGTATGTGCAAAGTTGGCCCTCAAACTTTTGGGCAGCGCCGCTCACGAGAGGTTTGCGCAAGGCAACAGCCGCATCAGAGAGAAGATATCGCGTCGGCGCATTGTCAGTGCAGTCGAGGATAACATCATATGGCGACAAGAGCTCCAGAGCGTTATCAGGCGTCAAGGCCTCGTTCACAGGATCGATAGTTAGTCGCGAGTTTATGCTGAAGCTCTGGTAAATGAAGTTTGAGTGAGAAAGAAGGACATGTACAGTCTAAGCGCCCGTGCAGCGGAGTCTGCCTTGGACATTCCGACTTTAGACTCATCGTGGAGGATTTGGCGCTGGAGATTTGAGAGCTCGACCACATCATGGTCAATAATTCTAATCCGACCTGGGGGCAGCTCCTAAGAATTGAAGTTTACTGCGCTCGGATGCAGCACACCTATACCGGCAGCAGCAAGATACTGTAAAGCAGGACACCCGAGGCCACCAGCACCGACGACTACTACCGCAGAGTTTTGGAGCTTGAGTTGACCTTGAGCAGGTTGAGCGCAGCCCCAAGCAGCATTTGCAGACTAACCAGGAAGGCCGAAGCCATCCAAGATCATCTGGCGTCCATAGCGGTTATAGTCGTCGAAAGCAAGTTGCATTTGATGGCAGTGCAATATTTGATTTGGTCCTCTCATGTCCCAGGCAGTCGGCAACGCAAGTATCCCTCTCTGCTCTCTGCGTTCCATTTCACGATACATCCATAGACTGCACTCGCATACGCCCGGGTCTGGCACCATGTCGATGCCTCGGACCGCATTCTGGGCAAACTCGCCGAGCGGATAGCACTCGTTCTAATGGGAAAGCACAAGCCCATATACGACCCCGGAGGTACAGCTGGCGACACCAGAACCCTGAGAATGACGCTGAAAAGAACCGGCAGTTGACTGTGGCGACTATGTTATTGTCACAAACGCCAGGAACGTCCTGGTGACTGGGCGGAAGAGCGAACAGCTGCTATACCGGAAACACTCGATGTATCCCGGAGGACTCAAGGAGACACCATACAAGGCGATGATGGTCAAGAACCCCGACCAGGTGTGTTGTCCTTCTAGCATTCAATATTTTCTTGACGCGTTGTCGCGCAGATCATTCGACACGCAGTGTCGGGAATGTTGCCAAAAAATAAACTGCGCGAACGCCGGCTCGAGAGACTGCGAATATTTCCTTCGTACCACATGGGGCGGATGGGCGGGAATATCATGCGAAGCTGGGACGACGGGACCCTGCCGCCAGATTGGGACCCTAGCATTCCCACAACTACCATGAGTCTCCTGCAAAATGGATTCAAGGGAAAGCAGCCTTGAGCTTTTCCCATGTACTGTACATACGAGTAGTGCGATTCAATAATTCCGATTTCAAAATCCCTTTGATCAGGGCTGCGGCCAACAAGAACAAAGAACGCGTCTCTGTCTTCTCCCATGGCGCCCTTTAAGACCCCCAAAGCAACTGAAAATGGACCCAAGCAGAAAAGTCTACTCACCTTCTTTGGAAAGGCCCCCGACCCCAAACCCAAGCCCAAGGACTCGCCCTCAAACGCGTCCAAAGTACCACAGACCCCCCAATCCAAGCGGCCAGATGTCGCGGCTTTGAATTCATCCGCAGCAGCCTCCACGTCCTCCTATGGCAGCAACGCACACGAGACTCCTCCCACGAGCGATGCGATTATCGACGTCGACATGCTGTCTTCCGGAGAAGAAGAGAAACGCGTCCGCGTCAAAACCGTACGTGTTTCGCCCATACATTCGACGCGTCTGACATTCCGCAGGGAAAGCGTAAGATAGTTGTGGACGACTCCGACGAGGAGCGCATGATCTCGGAACGGAGCTCTGTTCATCCAGGTTCTTCTCCCACCGAAAAGAAAGGTCAGTTCGATGTTGAGCCTCGGTAGCGTCCATTGAATTGTTATCTAGTGATAAAAAAACCCCGACTCTCTGCTCTGCTCTCCGACGAAGATGAAGAAGATGAGCCTTCGACGGCCGCGTCCAGCTCCTTCTCCAGGCGTCTCACTCATTTCAAGAAGTCCCCAATAAAAGGTGAGTCCCACGCAATCTCCTTCTGTCCTTGTTGGTTGAACACTATCGAAGGCCGCAAATCGCGTTCCGCCGCTTCAGACGGCGACGACGACGACTTTGCTGAGCTTCCGGACTCCGACATTGAGACCAAGTCTCAAAAGTCGTCCAAATCGGCCTCTTCGCGATCGGGTTCTTCCCATCGTTCCGCTACGTCCGATGTGGATTCGGAGGATGAAGAACCAGTCAAAAAGTCGAAAGGCAAATCTGCGGCGAAGAAGGCACCCGTCGACAAGAGTAGCGTTGCCACAACGTCGGGTTCTCAAAACAACTTCCTCACTCGCGCCGAGCAGCGGGAACTGGACAAGAAGACTGAGAAGAAGGAGAGCGAGAGTCCTTACGCGTTCCTTGCGGAGATCAGAGATGTTCTTATTAAATTCCTTGGCCGACATGGCTCAGTGCTCATCCGTATCCACGCTTCCAGAAAGACGGGAATCGTCCCGGTGACCAAAACTACGATCCACGGACGCTCTATATCCCTTCAAAAGCCTGGAAAGACTTCACTCCTTTTGAGAAGCAGGTGTGTGGGCCTTCTTGGCGCAATTCTGCATCTGAAGCCAGTGGCAACAGTTTTGGGAGATCAAGCAAAATCATTATGATACGGTCCGTCAATGCTCTTCATTCAACCACTTTCCTAACCTTCTGCTATAGATTCTCTTCTTCCAAAAAGGGTCAGTTCCAGTGGTGCTTTCAGCTTGTATCTATCTCACCCCTTGCGCTCAGGAAATTCTTAGAGGTAGCTCATTCGGTTGAGTATCCGTTCATATTCTGATATTCAAACAGTTGTACGAAGATGACGCTCGCGTTGGACATCAAGACTTTGACCTGAAACTTACTCAGAGAGTCAAGATGTCTATGGTTTGTGGATAGATGGCTCGCCTACCTCCCTGTCGACTTACAACGACTTTAGGTCGGCGTTCCCGAATCATCGTTCAATTTCTGGGCGGCGTACGTTTGAATTCTACATCGCCTTGTTCTCTTTGTTTGACGCGGTTTTCCCGTAGAAAATTCCTAGGCAAAGGTTTGTATTCTTGATTTGGCACCTTACTTTGCCTCAACTGCGTGCAGGGTACAAAGTCGGACGGGTAGATCAGGCTGAAACGGCTCTCGGTGCTGAGATGCGTGTCAAGGCCGATAAATCAAAGGGGAAAGTCAGCGCAGATAAAAGCAAGGAGAAGATTGTGCGACGGTGAGTTTCTCAAAGCTCATCGACTTTCGATGGTTGTTCATCCAGGGGTGATCAGGGAACTGAACAAAGTTTATACGAACGGCACCCTCATTGATCCCCGAGCTGCTCACCGACGAACAAGCTGGTCATTTCATTTCCATTTGCGAAAAGTTTTCGGAGGATGGGGCTGACTCTCCGAGCACTTTTGGCGTCTCCGTTCTTGATTGCTCGACCTCCCAGTTCAACTTGAGCACGTTCGAGGACGATATCTGTCGTACGAAACTTGAAACCCTTGTTAGGCAGCTGCGGCCGAAGGAGTTACTCTTCACCAAGGTAGAATTACCCCCTCTTTATCCTTCTTGATCCTGACGCATCCTAGGGAAAATTATCCGTGTCCACCACTCGGCTTTTGAAGGCCGTCCTTCCCGCCGCTTGCCTTTGGACGGGACTGCGGGATGTAGAAGGCTTAAGCTACGACCAGACGCTGGTCGAGCTGAGAAAAATATATCCTCCTGCCGACGAAGACGGAATGGACGACGACGATGTCGTGTTGCCCGTTAGTGTCCCGGATCCCATTCGAGAGATGATGGGTTCTCCGACCGCCATCGAGTCGCTGGGGTCCATGATATGGTAATTATTTAGCGATGGCTTTAGTGCTACTGCCTAACCTGAATCTATAGGTACCTTCGGCAGCTCAACATCGACAAAGACATCTTGAGTATGAAGAATTTCAATGTTTATGATCCCATGAAACGCGGAGAAGGCTTGATCCTTGACGGGCAGACACTCTCACACATTGAAGTCGGTGTTTCCCTCGGACGCAGTGTACAGAGTTAACGGGATTCACAGGTGCTCCTCAACAATGAGGGTACTGACGAAGGGTCACTTCTGAAGTTACTGGGAAGAGCCGTCACGCCTTTCGGTACGTCTTCTCCCTGGCCTTCGAACCAGCGTCTAACGCTCAGATAGGGAAACGACTATTCCGTATCTGGCTTTGCATGCCGCTGAAGGAAATTTCAGCCATCAACGCTCGGTGAGCTCAGGAAACATGACCATCTCATTCCTTACCGCGGTCCAGTCTCGATGCCGTCCAAGACATTATGAATCACCCAGATTTCGAGAAGGATTTCATGGAGATCGCAAAGGGCCTTCCTGACCTGGAGCGCATTGTATCCCGGATCCACGCCAAGAATTGCACCATTCGGGATTTCTTGAGAGTGCTTGCTGTATGTTTCCCCCCTTTCCTGCGAAACTCCCCCCAAAACTCGACACACAGGCCTTCAAGAAACTGAGCCGAGGATTAAGCCAGCTTGCCGATACTGCTGAGACCTTTGAGTCAAAAACCATCTCCGGACTGCTTCGTAACGCTCCCGATGTGATCCAGAACATCAAGAAAGTCGAAGCCATGTACGAGAAACCAAAGGGCGATCAAAAAGAGAAAGGTCGGGCGAAGGTTCTCCTCCTCAGTTCCTTGCTAATTTTCTTCCCCGGTTCCAGATGTCTATGAACTCGTTCCCCAGGAGGGCAAGGACGAAGTTTACGATAAGGTTATGGAGGAGATTGGCGGACTCGAGGGCGAGCTAGATGAGCAATTGGAGGGTTTCGAGAAGAAACTCAAGTAAGCCGATCAATCGACCGAATTGTCTGACATGTTCTAACCTTCGTAGATGCAAGCTGAGCTGGCATCATAGCGCAACCGGAACTAAGGTTTACCTGCCCATATTCTCTCTCCCGTTCGAGTCTCATATCGCAAAGGACATATACCTCGTCGAAACGAGTGGAAAGCAAACCACGCCCAAGGATTGGACCAAGTTTCAGAGTCTCAAAGTGGGGCGTTTTGTCAACAACCACCTCATCAAGCTGAATATTTGCTCTAGAACAAGACCCGCTGGGTGGTTGGACCGCTGCAGCCAACTGTTCGTGCGCTCAAAGAGGCGCGTGAAAATCGTAATGCCGCCATCAAGGCATTCAAACTCCGCCTCTTTGCCGAATTTGATGCCGATCGATCCGTTTGGCTGCGCGCGGTTCGAGTATTCGCTGAACTCGACTGCCTCTTCTCTCTTGCGAAATCGTCTGCTGCCATAGGTGAACCATCGTGCAGACCAGTATTTGTTGAAGGAGACGCGGCCTGGGTGAACTTCAAGGAGCTCAGACACCCAACATTATGCTTTGAACGCCAACCTCAAGTCATTCATTCCCAACGACATCAAATTGGGTGGCGAAAGTGGCAATGTTTTGTTGTTGACGGGTAGGTTTCTTCATCCAAACATGTTGCACAATCGCTTATTCCTTCACTAGGACCCAATATGGCGTAAGTCCCGACTTTATGTAACTCGTACCGTACATCGCCTGATATTCTGGTATTTGCGAAGCGGCAAATCCACGGTTTGTCTGGCTATCGGTTTACCGTTTTACATTTGCTTAAACTTGGGATAGGTGATGCGGATGACTGCCACCGGCGTGGTACGCGTTTGTGGATCACGCTCGAAGTTGAACTCATCCACCCTCTCGTAGATCATGGCTCAGCTTGGAATGCTTGTTCCTGCTGCAGAGGCGCAGTCAGTTACCTGGTTAATTTCCTTCTTGTGGCGCTCAGGCATGTTACAGATTGTCCCCCGTCGACGCCATTCTCACTCGTATGGGGGCATACGACAACATGTTTTCGAATGCCAGCACGTTCAAGGTGGAGCTCGACGAATGGTAAGTTCAGCGGCAGCCCTTCCTTCTTTAACATTATGGTTCATTGCTCCCAGTTGCAAAATACTTCGTGATGCTACACCTAGATCCTTGGTCATATTAGACGGTGAGTCGTTTGCACCATGTCTCAAAATTCCAGTTCTCACTCGTCACCAGAACTTGGTAGAGGGACTTCGACCTTTGTTTGTGTTTTTACTCTTTCTTATATCATCGTACGCTCATTTGGTATCATTAAGGATGGAATGGCAATCGCCGGAGTAGGTTCACCCCCGTTTTGTGGTACCTGCGCTGACTCCACTGCCTTCAGGCCGTACTGCACCAGCTCGCTACACACACGCTACCTCTCTCCATTTTCGCGACTCATTATGGCTCGTTGACGAACGATTTCGAATATCACCCCAACATCAGGAACGTTCACATGGAAACTCTCGTAGACGACGAAAAACGAGCCGTGCGTTAACCGTCCCTCTCAAACCAACAAAATTGACGCCTCTTTAGATTGTCTTCCTTTACAAACTCGTAGAAGGAGTCGCCACGTCCTCCTTCGGTACTCACGTTGCCAACCTGGCGGGCGTGCCCTTGAGGTTGTGGAGAGGGCCGACATCATCTCCAAAAAGTTCGCGCAGCAATTTCAAGAAAAGTTACGGGACAGGCAGAAGAACGACGCGACTAGCCGGCTTCCCCTTGTCGCGCAGGCTGACTTTGCGTATCTTTACGGGCTAGGAACCGGAAAGATCGAAATGCCTGCTGACCCCGCTCGATGCCGAGAGGTCCTCGCGCGACTGAAGAAGACTGTCCGCTGCTATGTTCAGAAATAGAATTCTGCCCTTACCACCTAACACTTTGTACTTAATGGAATCATTTCTTGATGAAATCGGAGCACGGGAAGTATGTATATTGAGAGACAGCAGAATGCGTGGTAACAGGGATGCGATGTGTGGCCTTGAGCCGTGTAATGATGAGTATGTGCGGTGTTGGCCTTGAGCCGATGCGAAACCTCCTAATGTGATACAGTAGACAGACCTATATACGAACCTAGATATGGAGACAAAACGTGGAGGGATGGATAGATGGCAAGTCGAGAGGAAAATAAAGTAGCAACCGGCCGACGGTGTGGATTAGTCCTTGTGGATGAGTATCCGGCGAGAAGGCGAAGTGAAAAGTAGGAAGAACATCAGTTCTTCCGCCGAGGGAGTTTCTTCAACACTCTCGGCGCAGGCGCCGCAGGGGGCGCTGCTCCAATGGTGAACAAAGAGCTTCCAGTGGGCTGTGGAGGCGCAGCGCTGAATGGAGATGTCGGCTGACCCCCAAAGCCGCCACCACCAAAACCGCCGGGCGTCGTCGGTTGGGGGAGGCTTGGTGCAGGACCTGCCGGAGAAGCAGGCTGCGATCCGAAGGAAAATGAGGCTGCCTGTTGTGGAGCGCCTCCACCAAAAGAAAAAGATTGGTTGAACGTCGACGGGCTATGTGGTGCCGAAGCAGCAGACGGCTGGGGAGCAAACGGATTTGCATTCGTCGTGCTTCCACCACCGAAAGCGAAACCAGTCCCCGTCGAAGGGCCTGAGGATGCAAATGAGAAAGACCCTCCAGTTGTCGGCCGGGGTGGGTCAATGGACGGAGTGGTCACGTTGTTCTGACCAAATGCGAAAGGGTTCGAGGCGCTCGCTGGACGACCAAAATCACTGCTGCCGAACGGTTTACTTTCCCCGGCACTGGCGGCAGCGAATGGATTAGGACTAGGCGAAGCTCCAAACGAGAAGGGCGCCGGAACAGGGGCAGGTGCAGGTTGACTGAAGAGTGAGCCTGATGAAGGATTACCGAACGAAAATCCACTGCCAGCCCCACCAAGTGTCGGTCGAGATTCAGCTGGTTTGGGTTCCGTGTTAATTTGCATCTCTCTCGTAGGGCTTTCTTCCATTCTGAACTCCTGCATGTCATTCCTTGGCGGCGTAGAAGGTCGCGCCGAAGGAGCCATCACTGTGGGCGTCCCAAACGCAAACATTCCGCCGCCTCCAGGCGTTGCTGGTTTGGGGTCAGAACGCGCAGGGGCAGCGCCGAAGGAGAAGCCAGTGCTCGCAGGAGTCGACGAAGCCGATGACGATCCGAAGCTGAAAGGGGCGGGCTTGGGCGGCTCTGCGGTCATTGTCGCGTTGGTGGCTGAGCCGAACATGAAAGGAGATGCGGGAGGAGGAGAAGTTTTCGAAGGTTCTTTCGGCTGGCCAAATGAAAACCCAAACGCAGGCTTCGGAGCGTCGGGCACTGTAGCGGTCGCGAATGGATTGGATGGCGGAGCGGATGCTCCAAACATGGAGGGTTTTCCGGCGTCTGCAGAAGTAGATGGTGCCGTTCCGAAGCTAAATGGTGCTTTGGGGACCTCCGTCGCAGCCGGCGTGACGGTGGCTCCAGCTGTCGAGCCGAAAGCCATGGGTTGTTTGGGCTCTGCTTCGACCATCGAGGGCCCCAGAGGAGCCGGGACTGCCGGGACTGCACTGCCATTAAACATGAACCCGCCAGTAGAAGGGGCGCTGGTGTCAAACTGAGAAGACGTTCCCATCTCCTCCTTTTTAGCGCCAAATATAGAACTACCGAACATGGAGGTGCTGGTGATGTCGGGCTTGGCCGTCTGATCACCTCCATTGACCTTGCCGAAAAATGACGGCTGCGAGTCGGTGTTGTACTTCTTCCCGGTGTCGCCAACCCATAGCGGGTTCTCAGTGTCCTTGATCGGAGTGGATGTCGGGGTGAATGACGGGGCAGGCGCCGGTGCGGGAGTGGATGGGAGCGGGACGCTGGCCGCTGGCTTTGGCGTGGCGATGGGATCGCTGGAGGGAGGCGTGGCAGGAGTGACGCCGAACGAGGGGAACGTCGACGGAAGAAGAGGGCTAGGAGCAGAAGCTTGCGAAAGCAACTTGCTCGACGCGAAGAAGTTTGGCACGGGAGCCGCAGTGGAAGGCTCAGTTGTTTTCTCAGATACGGCGGGCGGGCCGGCTTCAGATCCGAAGGAAAACGAAGAAGACGACTTGGGCTCGGGGATGGAAGCCGGTGCGTCTTTCGGCGCAGAGAGCGGGACGACAGGCTCAGCAGGGACGGTGGGCTTGCCAAACGAAAACGGCAAGGCGGCGATAGGAGGTTCCTTCGCGTTGACATCATGCTCGACGGGCTTAGCGTCCTGGAGAAACGCATCAGTTCCACCACAAACGAGATGCAGAATACGGAAACGAACCGGTCCTTTGGCAAAACTGAAGCCAGGTGCCATCTGAAACGTTGGTATCCTGCTGGCGGCTTCATTGAGCTCTCGGAGGTCCCTCTCCCTCTCTCGCTCCATTTCTTCCCCATCGTCCATAAATTCATCAATTTCGTCCTCGAACGCCGCAGAAAACTTTTTGGGCAGTCTGGGCGGTCGAGCGATGTGGTTACGGGAGGTCTTTGTACGACCGACGCGCAGCGAGGACCCGGAAGATGCTGACTGTGACTCGGGTTTGGTCTGCCAGTCAGAGCCGGACGACACAGGTGGAAGGGGCAAAGGCGGAGGTTGTGAGATTTCTGGGCCACTCTCCTCAGGGCGATCAGTTGGTGTTTTGATCTGAGCCTGGGTGTCTTCATCGTCCTCCTCGACTTCCTTCATACGCCGGGCTAACAGTTTCTTCATACCACCTTCGCCTGCATATGGTTTCGTTTCATTCACCTTCGCCTTTTTCGTCTTGCCCTCCTTATCTTTGGGTTCTTCGGTGTCCAGGAACGGGTAGCTGACCCGTCTGCTCGAGCCGCTAGCGCGCCGATCATCCCGCATAAGCAAAAGTTGAGATGAACGTCGGGGGCGGAACATATCCGACGCATCCGCCGTCTTGGAGCTTTTTGAAGATGACGAGGCATCGGGAGGCGATGAAGCGGTGGATCGGAGACGACTTCGAGTCGGTAAGAGAGGTGTTTTGTAGATGTCCAGTTCATGAAGCGCTCGTTCAGCTGGGGCAGGTTGGCGCGCTGGATTCAACGTGAATACATGACAAGGGCTGCGGGAGTGACGACGTACCGCTACTACTTGACTCGACTGCCTGGGGTTGTGAGCCAGAACCAAATAGAAGGGAGCTATGTTGCCTCATCGGCGAACGGGTCTGTAAAATATCATTAGTCAGCTGATACTGTTGGGCGGAATCGCAACATACGCTTCGCTGTGATTCAACCAGGGATCCGAGCGTCGACGACGAGGATTGGCTGGATAAACGGCGATGAGGTTCGGGAGGGGCGCGAACAAAAATAGGTTTCTGAGCGAGGGAAGAAAGGGGGGGAGGTTCGGAAACCTCCCGGGGCTGCGCGGGTTGAGGTGTGAGAGAGGTACGCATGCGAATAGAGGTGCGGGCAGCTGGAAGCGGCATGGAAAGGTCGCGGGGGATAGATGAAGAGGTACGGAAAAATGAAGCCTCCATCGAGGTGTCGCGCTCGAGAGGGGTAAAGTTCATGGTGGTGTCGCGAGTAAATGAGGTGGAATTGTGGGGTGGGTCGATGGACATTGTGCGAGAGAGACCGGAGCGGTTGTTCGGATTAAATTGGTTTAGAGTAGGTGCAGTGAGGTTGACGGAGTTTGACCGGTAAAAATTACTTTGATTATTGAACACCGAGCTGGGGGGGTCGAGGTATCCCATGGATGGCTGGGAGTAGGGTGGCGCAACGTATTGGGGCTCAGGATGGAACTGGATCTGGCTATCGGGGCTTTTCACCCTCGCCCGCTTGGGCCAGGGAGGACCCTCGCTGTCGTCCGCAGCGGATGCGGGATGGGGACCAGAATGACGCCGTCGCTTGCCTTTGAGGTCGGGAGCGTCCTCAAAGTCGTCCGTTGTGGCGAACCAGGCCAAAGGAGCGGTTACGATGTTTTTTATGGTGCCCAGCAGCGAGGAATTGGAGCGGGCGAGAGGGCGCCGCCGCGGGGCATGGGTAGCGGGACGACGGCGGGCGGCGTTGTGGGAGGAGGAGGAAGACATGGTGAGGTGAGCTCCCGTTCGACTCGGTTTCAACCACACACACAACGGAAGGCTCCGGACAAGGCGACTCGCAGGCGTGACCAACTGTGACTCGCTTGATCTCACAAAACCAGCCTGAGCTAAACAATGGATTCCGGGTATTTGACCTGTTTTCGCTCAATGCCCTTGGCTATCCAACCAATTCCATCCAGTTCTCAGTTTCACCCCATCGTTATGACCTGGCCAGACCCAGATGCTGCAATTCCGACTACTAGTCCGCCTGAATACGAGCAGGCCAGAGTACCGGAAATTGGTGTCAACTACACATTCTCGCAGGCAGGTTTCAACCATCTGCTTCTATTGCCACCATCCAGCTTGCCGGACACCCGACCAGTCTATTTTGTTTCCGTCGTCATGAACTGTATGAATCCCTTCTCGTTCATAACCACAGTTCACCGAGGCGCATCCGACTCCGGGCCACTCGTGGGAGAATTCGAGTGCGTCCATCCCAGTGCGTTCAACTGGACAGTCTCTCATTCCGCAGGATGGGGATCTCGACCGCTCCTAGCACCGTGACAATGGGAAACTCTCAGAAGACTATCAGGGACGCCATCCGCGTCGAAAACAGCCAGATGTGGACATGGCATTTTAAAAACGACGCAAGCTTCCACATCCGTTGGGAGTTGACTAACCGGAGCACCGGTCTTTTCGATGTATGTATGCCATGGTTGAGTCATTCGAAAGCACCCACCAGTCGATTGCACCAGTGCTACTTGTCTTCTGATAAGCGCCCTGCCTCTCCGGCACTCAAGATTGCACAGTTTAGAGGGGCGCCGTTACACCAGAAGGGGACCGCCCGCACCCCGCCAACCTTGCTGAGAGTTAATCCTAACGGCCAGGTTAGCACTGCTCGCACTCATTCAATTAACTACAACGAGAGTTCTCCAGGTTCTCTTCGACGACATCCTCTTGTCGATATTGATACTGGAGCGTTGGCGACTTCGACCCCCAGCACCAAAGACGCCTCAGACGAGCCACTATACACCCGAGGTCCAGTGGTGGAGCTGAACACCAAACACATATTTCCGCATCTCTTTATTTATGTCGAATTTCTGTTTTATCACCGTCTCAACGAACTGTATCTATGAGGAACAAAAAATTCTGGATGTTATAAACCACTCGGGAGGCTGTTCGCTGCGATACAATATGTCAAACTTATTGAGGGGGGGATACAATGGCGCTGGGATTTGGTAGTGCAACAGTGGCGAGCCCGAACGCCAGCGCAGCAATAGGAGACGACCTGCCATGAAGCTGTATTCATCCATATCATACATACGGACGGGTTTCTGTTACTCGAGAACAGCGTCAACGAATCGTTTCGAACATTTTGAATTCGGGACTTGTAAAGGGAAAAGGATCGTCGTCCATGCCGACTTCCCTACGCAGAATGAGCGTGAAAGCTGGGAGAAGGATATCGAACCGCCAACGCACTCGATGGGCCCCAGGACGCGTAACCCGCGTACATGTGTATCCTTACCACCCATATGGTTTGCGACCACGATTATTTGAAGGACGTAGGCGTAGACTGGTTTCCTTGTGCATACGCAAATCAGTCGCGCAGAAAGCGCCGTGGTGTTGTTGGACATACAAGGCGTCACCATCTTCCGTTGATTCAGAAGAGACATCGAATGTAATCCACCCATCTGGGCGGTCAAAGGTTACCATCCGGACATCTTGTAGATCGCTGGGTCCTGTTCCAGCGCGGATAGCGAGGGCGGAAGGGGTGTATGAATCATCTTGTGGATGACTGAGGTAGATGCAAAGTTTCTGGTAAGAGTCAGGTCAGTTCACACGAGTAGATACTAGGACGAACCTGGATTGCAACCTTTCGAGGAAACTCTATCGTTACAAAATGTGGTTGAGGTCCATCGGAACTGAACGAAACCCTTGGCAAGAGCGAAGGCTTTGGGGGGAGGATACGCACTGCCAAAATGTATCCGGGTCACCATCGCGCAGACAATCCGCGCCAAAGCCGAATTTGAACGACGAGACGGACCATTTGGCACGCGACGAGATATCTGGCCAAGGGAGCTGGTAGGGCGGAGTCTTATTAGCTAACGGAGGTCAGAAGGAGCGCAACCTGTTTAAATTGCATTCCAACCCGAATGAATTACTTCAGCGACGCGTCCTTCGATAACAGACTGAGCCATGCAAGGTGGCGTGCGTTGTGGTGGGAGTGGAATTGGCGGCGTCACATTGTGTGACTTACCGCGTTTGGCGCGTCTTTCTCGGTCTTTTAACCACCATGCCCCGCGAAATCGTTACCCTCCAGCTGGGCCAATGCGGAAACCAGAGTGGGTCTATATATCTCGCGAATCTCTCCCTCTGACCCGTTTCAAGTGGGCTCTGTCTTCTGGCAGCGTTTGTGCGCCGAACATGGGATCAACAAAGAGGGGATCCTCGAGGTTCGCACACCCTTTTCAACTGCGTCTCATCCTAATTGTTCTGCTTCGTTCCTTTTGTCTTCCCTGCCTGCTATTGTCACGACGTCCACGAATACACCAAAATAGGAATGGGCGACCGAAGGAGGCGACCGCAAGGACGTTTTCTTCTATCAGGCGGACGATGAGCACTACATTCCGCGCGCTATCCTGGTTGATCTCGAGCCTAGGGCATGCCCGTCCTTCAGATACGACGCGCCGCGTTCTGACTGAGCCCTACAGGTAATCAACAACATCCTCACCTCCCCATACGCGAATCTGTATAATCCGGAAAACATATTTGTCTCCAAGGATGGTGGTGGCGCTGGAAACAACTGGGCCCAGGGGCACGCGGCGGGAGAGCGAATATACGAGGAGGTAATGGAGATGATTGACCGCGAGGCAGAGGGCAGCGATTCCCTCGAGGTGCGTCGAGCGTGGACCATTGAAGACCCACTCACGATGTTTGCCGCAGGGCTTCATGGCTATGCACTCTATCGCAGGCGGAACGGGTTCCGGTCTCGGCTCCTTCCTTCTCGAACGACTGAACGACAAGTTCCCAAAGAAACTGATACAGACGTACAGCGTGTTTCCCAACGCGCAGGAGGGTGATGTCGTAGTGCAGCCCTACAACTCCATTTTAACCCTCAAACGCCTGGTAAATCACGCCGACTCTGTCGTCGTTCTCGACAACGGTGCTTTGGCTCGTATATCTGCCGACCGATTGCATGTTCAGACGCCTACTTTCGATCAAACGAACCAGCTTGTGAGTTGGATATATACGGCTACCAATAATCCTAGTTAACATTCAAAACAGGTCTCGACTGTTATGGCGGCCAGTACCCAGACACTCAGATACCCAGGCTACATGAACAACGACCTCGTTGGAATAATTGCCTCGCTCATCCCCACCCCGCGTTGCCATTTCCTAATGACCTCGTATACGCCGTTCACGAGCGATCAGATTGACAAAGTAGGAATCCCTCCTTCCGTCGTGAGTTCCCCTAATATCGCAACAACAGGCGAAGCCAATCCGACGAACCACGGTTTTAGATGTGATGCGGCGGTTACTGCAGCCAAAAAATCGCATGGTGTCAACGAGACCAAGCAAAACTGCGTGTTATATATCGATATTGAACATCATTCAAGGGGATGTTGATCCCACAGATGCAAGTAGCCTCTCCTCTACTGTCTTTGTTTCTCACGAATTGTAACAGTCAGGTTCACCAATCGCTACTTCGGATAAGGGAACGTCAACTAGCGAACTTTATTCCCTGGGGACCTGCTTCGATTCAAGTAGCCCTGACCCGTAGGTCGCCGTACGTTACGGCGAACCACCGGGTCAGTGGTCTCATGCTGGCAAACCACACGAGCATCGCTTCGGTCAGTTTTCTACTGCTTGCAAAATGAATTTGCATTCAAGCGTTCTCCAGTTGTTCAAGCAGATGCTCGACCAATATGACAAGCTCAGGAAGAAGAATGCGTTTTTGGATCAGTATAAGAAGGAGCGGATGTTTGAGAACGGCTTGGATGAGTTCGACGATGCAAGGTTCGAGCACTAGTTGCGTGCATTATTCCGCTTACAACTTGAGCTCAGGGCAACATGCGAAGAGCTGATGAAGGAATACAAGGCCTCAGAAAGTCCGGACTATATACAATATGTGAGCTTGGAAATTCCCCCACCATGATAGCGCTGAGCGGTTCGCAGGGTGCGCAGGAAGGCGATCAGGCTTCGTGATTGAATATATGGTTGTACTGTGTATTTTTATCCATGCTTTGTGCTTGCTTTCGTTAAACGGGGAACGGCGGTGCGATTCAGACGGTTGTAGTATTGGAACATTCTACAGGGTTATTGATGGATGAGAAGGAAAGCCACGTCGGTGGGTGGAGGCGGTAGAATAGATCAGGACATTCTCATGTTGACTTCTTCGGCGCCTCCAGCTTCTTCCCAATGTCTGCTCCTGCACGGCGGGTCAAAAAGGAACGAGGACACGAGCAGGGAGCGACGTACCACGAAGTTTCACTCCGAGTGCTCGCTCGAGCTTTCCCAGGATTTGGGGGTTGGGGATGGCTTTGCTCGACTCGTAGTCTTGCAGAACAGAAGGCTTCTCGTTGATCTTCTGCGCGACGTCTTTCTGAGAAAGTTTGAGCTCCATACGAGCGTCTTGGATCGCCTAATTGTATAACATTAGTCGAAGCTCGATGATGCGGGCAGCATTCGGCTTACTCGTCCGACAGAGGGCGCGACTTTGGCGGGCGGCGCAACCTCGTTCTCGCGGTCAAGTTTGGCTATACGCTGGTGGTCGGTGCCTGGGCGGAGGTGCGTGAGCTGGGCGCGAGGTAAAGAATACCGAGGTCAACCTACCCTGGTGGGCTTTGTTTCCACCTGCGGTGACCTTCTTGTCCGTTCCAACGACAGCTCCCGATCGTCGGGCAGCTGGATGGTATTGTGAGTTAAACGTGTACGCGGCGGGGAAGAGCACCAACCATTTAAATCGGAATCCTTTCTAGTGACCTTGGCCACAGAACGCTTCGCGCCGATAACAGTCTTGGAGTCCCAGTCAACGTCGGTCATTATTGAAGGAGGTGCAAAGTAGACGAGGTGAAAGAAATTAGTTGTGTTGTGGTTTGCGGTGAGGTGCTTATAGAGGCCGCGTGGCGATGCAGCTTACCTGGTCTGACTCGCACCAACAACCTCCGACTCGGAGCCTGCCCTTAGCTATACAAGTCATCGGCGACAGCGCGGTCCAAACAACTTACTGCTTTGCTATTCTGGAAGGAAACCCTTGAGAAGTATCCCACTACCGCGCCGAGGACTGGGGCGCTATGCATCTTCCTCGCAGGTTCCAGATCTTTCTGTCCTGGTCTCGGGCTTGCCATTCTTGTGCATTTTTATTTTTATTCAGTCCTCATGATAATTCTGTGACCTCAAGCCAGAGTTCCATGACGCGAAACTGAGCTCTCGAACTTTCTCGTGTCCTTCGAACTGGGGTATAAATGCAGCGTCGACCTCGACAATCCTCATTCAAACCAATACACCTCTCTGCACTCAAACCACTCTCTACTACTTCCTCAGACAATGTCCGTCTTCTACTACGACCCCTTCTACGATGTTGAGCGTATGATCAACGAATCCTTTGGTCGTATGGGCAACAACCAGACCCAGGCGCTCCAGCGCCAGGGCGGGGGGAACGACGACGTCCAGCGCGCCATCAGGCCCAGGTAATCTTTGTCTCTGTCTTGTCATTACCATGATCTCACGAATAATTGCAGGATGGATCTCCACGAGGACACCAAGGCCAATACTGTTACGGCCACCTTCGAGCTCCCGGGTGTCAAGAAAGAGGATGTGCAGATTGACGTGCACAACGGCAGACTGAGCGTCTCCGCCGAAAGCAAAATGTCCACGGAGCACGAGAGCGACGGATACGCCATCCGTGAGAGGAGATTCGGCAAGATCGCGAGGACTCTACAGCTGCCTCAGGGCGTCAAGGTAAGCTGGAACAGGACAAGTTTTATCTGCTGGTACTGAACCGCTCATGTTCTGCAGGAAACTGAGGTCAAGGCCAACATGGACAACGGAGTCTTGGTGATCACATTCCCCAAGACGACTCCAGAGCAGGCCCCCAAGAAAATCTCTATTGCGTGAAGAAATGGCGCCCCGACGAACTCTCAAAAATTGTGGCTGCCCAATATGTAGTTGACCACTCGCTGTACCTGTATCATAGGAACTGGGTTTCTTCATTTCTCAAGTCCTTCCCGCAAGCGCGTTCTCATAAACTAATTGATTTGAACTACGGCTAATACAGAACTTTGCACAACCTCTGCACTTCATTAAGTAGTATATCGCCCTGCTTCACCACCGTCTCATACTGCGCGTTCTTCTTGAGCGGTCGCGTCGTCTCCACCGTGCCATGCACCTTGTCGATCGTGCAGTGCAGACGGCCCGCGGCGATGAAGCGCGAAATTTCACTGCAACGAGGAGTAAGGTAAGTAAACTGTGCAGAAACCGAGAAAAGGAAAGCCGCGTACGTGTCGATAAAGTCTACGCTGACACCGAACGCGCCGGCGAGGCTCTCGAGAGTCAGACTCCGGTAGCTCTCGAGCAGTTGGCCGTAGGCATGGATCCGCATTTCGCGCACATAGTACCGCGTGTGTGGCGCAATGATACGCGATGGGAGGAGGTGCGTTTGTTCGAGTTCAGCTGAGCAACGGGTTCAGACAATGAAGTAAGTACCATTATAGTAGCGTACCTAGAGCCACAAAGAACTTGTCATAATGGCACGCGTAGAGGTTGTTGACGAGTTCTCCGAGCAGAGGGACCTCGGGCAAGACTTGGCTGACTTCCGGAGAGCTTATGATCTAAGACAAAGATGTGAGAATTTGCTTGGTGAATAATAAGCTGCGTGAACCTTCTTCTTCAGTTCAACACGCGACAGGCCGAGCACACCAGCGATCACGGTCATGCTAACAAAGTCGTTGTAGCTGATGAGTTCAGTCGCGGTAAAAGTGGACAGGGCATCGATGAATAGGTCCCCGCCGCTTTTCTGGTGGAGAGTGAGATCGAACGCAGCGGCCGTGTAATGAACGGCGCACGAATTGTCGGATTGAAAGCATGTAGAGGCCACGGTAGACTTTCAGTCTGTTCCGTCGATCCCAATCTCCCCCTTCTTCGATGAGCCTGTCAGCAAGTTCAGTGCACTGTATCACTAGTAAGTGGGGCTTGAACACACGTCTCTGCCTTGCTCAGGTATTTGGTGATATCCTCCCGGTCTCCCCAGAAAAACGCGATGCGAACAAGCGTAAGCGCGATATCTATACGCGACCCGAGACCTGGTGTCTTCTCAAATGCGAGCAGCTGAGCTTCCGACGCGCCCTAAAAGTTGTGAATAACGGGGAAAGTGGCCAGACCTTTTGTGCTCTCACCTTGTCACCAATCTTGGTGAGATAGTTCGCGCGGCTTCGCAAAGCGTCGCTGATCTCCGACTCTCCCTCTGTCTCCTGCGCGTGCTTCAGACGCTCATCGATCTTCTCCAGAGCCGCGGTGTTCTTCTTTTCCAGCTCTTCGAGGATCGTCGCGTCTAACGGCAGTACTGTGGGCCCGGGAGGTGCAGGTGACGGGGAGGGTGATGGAGGCAATGGCTTGTCGTCCGCTGGGGGCTCTGCAGTGGATGTGGAGGGTGCGCCACTCAAAGAACGGTACCATGGACCCATTTCGTCGGTTTTGATTCCCTCCAGGAGGGCAGTACGCGCGGCATCATGGAAACGGGAGAGCGAAGGGGTGGAGAGGGTGAACAGATTCTGGGCCAGAGAAAGATTGGGGATGGGAAGCACAACGTCGCTGGTATCCGACATTTGTAGAGTTGCAAGGACGCGTAGGCTTTGTTTGGACCAGATCCCTTCGTCTTGTAAAGGTCACACATATATTATGCATAATCATAAAGCCCAAAAATTAGAATGCGATGTATGTATGTATGGATCGTAAGGTCGTAAAAGGTCGTAGCGCAGATAAAGATGTTATGAGGACAAGTAGATATTATACGCAAAACCCGTCTACGCAGGGGTGGCCGGCGCGCTCGGGGTTGCTGGGGGAGGTGATGTGGCCGGAGGAGCGGTGGTGGTTGGGGGCGTTTCCGTGGCTGGGCCATCCGCCGGCGGGGTGGTGATAACTGGAGCGTCGGGAGCCTTGATGGCAGAAGGAATGAGAGCCACGGGCAGAAGCCAGGTCGCTGTCAAAACCACCCCGTTCCCTGCGCCAGGAGTTGGTAAATCTCACACAACTCAGCAAGTGAAAATCAGTACCTTTGTCTGTATTCTTCACCGTGCCCCATATCCACGCGATAAAAGTGCCAATATACCCCGCGTAAGGACCCAACTTCTGAAGCAGGAGGAATGCAGGCTGCAAGGGGAGCGGGATGCTCGCTACATTGGTATGTCCAAGGAACCAGGTCAACGCGGCAGTGATCGTGCCCGCAATCTTCTCCACTTCCGCTTCATCTGCGTTGAGGCTTGTCATTACAGGGGTAGGAAGATACCTAAAGAAATGTTAGTGCTTGACACGGAGCCCAAAACAATTCCACAAACATTCGGTAGCCCCACCAGAGAGCTTGGAACGAAACCTTGGTCGTAGACGGCACCCATGTCTGGACCATTTTCGTTTGTGGGGGGAGGGGCTTGACCAATCCGACCGTAACTGACCAGAGGAAATCCCACCGAGACTGCTGCCGCAATCCATCCAACTTGCCCACAGGTACCTGCACGACTTTCGTGTGGGCGAGTTCGACTTTCGACTCTGCGGTGGGGTGAAGAGGGCAGTAGACCATTACATCGCCCTCTGTCTGCACGTCGTCGTCCCCAGGTTCGCCGTCCGAATCTCCAGGGGTATCATCGCTACTGGTGGGTTTCCTGGTTGCGGGGGCGGGGAGAGAATCAAGAGCAGACCACACACTGAGACGGTTGTCTTCAGGCGAGCCCCCCATGATGTCCGGGTCGGACAAAAGCTCGATGAGTTTGGGATCTTTAATCCGCACGGCGCCAGCAGGGGGTATGGGGCAGCCGTCTGAATCGACCGGAGGAGGATCCGTCTTGATGGGAGGACGGTCTGTGCTAGGCGTGGGCAGGGAAGATATGAGGGTACGAATTCGTTCGGCCAAAGTGGTGGGTTCAGGAGGGTCTGCGATATCCAGCGTCCCCAGAGCAGGACCTTCCTCCACCGCCATTTCCACCGGCAGCTCCAGAGCTGGAGCCACCGGGGCTGACTCCTCAGGAATGGTATCGCCAACTTTCTTGGATTTGGGTTTGAGCTTTCCACCCAACTTCTTGATACGCTGGAGAGCAGAAAACCTCTTCCTTGCAGACGGGGTAGGGCTCGCGACGCGCTCGAGCTCGAGCTCGGTCGTCGGTGACCGTGTCGCTGAAGGACTAGCGGAGCTCATGGTGGTAGGAAGGGAGCGCGATCAGCTGACAGGGGCTTCCTATTCGGGCGCGCATATCGCTCAATTAGGTTTGAATTTGCAACTCAGGGCACAAAACTGGGCAAAACGGTTATGAGCTAAACTAAAGTAGGACAGTCTACGAGTATTCGATTTTGGCCTCGTGCTTCTTAGCCTCACCCACTTTCCGTGCAGCTTTCGAAAGATCTTCCTGTATAATGTACTCCCTAGACGAAGGTCAGAGAGTGTGAGAGGTACGAGGGGGGTCACTGACCGATCGTCCCTAATGGCAAACATCCCTGCCTCCGTTACAACATTCCGCAGGTCGGCGCCGTTGAATGTATCCGAAAGCTGTCAACCGGGGTGTCAGTATCATTCCAGACGTGCATTCACCACACTCACTTTGACAATCGCCTCGTAGTCGATTTCACCGTTCTTGTTGACTGGGGCGGCGTGGATCTTGAGAATTTCCAGACGCGCCTGTTCATTGGGCAGCGGGACCTCAATCTTTCGATCGAGACGGCCGGGCCTCAGGAGAGCGGGATCGAGTGTATCAGGTCGATTGGTGGCCATGATTAACTTGGTCTTGCCCAGAGAGTCAAATCCATCCATTTGGTTGAGCAGCTGCACATTGAATCAACAAACCTGGAATGCGCTTGACACTTGGAACGAACCTCCATCAACGTCCGCTGAATTTCCCGATCGGCACTGGAACCCTCGGAGAATCGACGCCCACCAATAGCGTCGATTTCATCCATGAAAATCACGCATGGTTCGTGGTCCCTAGCATAACCGAACATCTCGCGAACGACGCGAGCACTCTCGCCGATATATTTGTCGACGATGGCGGACGACACGACCTTGAGGAAGTTGGTTTGCAGAGTCGCCGCGACCGCGCGAGCCAGCAGCGTCTTGCCGGTTCCCGGAGGGCCGTACAGAAGCACACCTTTCGGCGGTTTGATTCCGACGCGTAAAAACAGTTCTGGGTTCAAGAGAGGGAGCTCGATTATCTGAGACACGGTTAATATCTGGATTATAATCGTATGAGAAAAGACGCGCCTCACGAAGCTCGCGGACTTGTTCTCCCAATCCACCGATCCCCGCAAACGAAGCACCTCCGGGATCCTCCAAGCTCATCTTGTACACCATGGGGTCAACTTCTCGCGGTAAGATTCGGACGATGGTGAGGGTGGTCATATCAAGAGCAACGCGAGTACCGGACTTGAGCTTCGCCACGGGAAGAGTCGGCCGGTACGAGACGACGTAGCGGGGACCGGACGAGGCCTTGACGATGACTGCGACGCACGCATTAAAGCAATATAAACACGAGAGTGCATTCACGGACATCGTTCGTCGTCCAGTTGTTTCATAACTTCGCCAATGATTTGGCCGATGGACTGGACGGCTTTAATATCATCTTCTGTCTTTTCGTACGCCTTGCCCAGGTCCTTCAATGAGAACCGCACTAAATGGAGTTGGTCAAAGGGTGTTATGTATCAAGAGACCTGGTGGGCGCACGATTCTTGAGACTCTCGCTGCTCGCCTCGTGAGCGCGCATTTTCTGCAAGAGAGGGTTAAGGGATGAGCACAGAACAAGAAATCACGCACCTCACGGTACGCTTTGAGCGCGTTCTGTCTCCGCTCGTCCATGCCCGATGAGGTTGAAGCCTGGCCTTCCATTGGAGTGTCGTGTCGAGGTTTGTGAGTTCGAGGTGGACGCGGACGCGTCAGCTGGAGAAGCCTTTGGCAAGTACAACCAAATAGCGTGGCTGTGCAGAAATTTCTGCTACAATGACCTCGACACTTGGAAAACGAAAGGAACGCGACGAGGACGCCCACGGGTGCGTAGTTTTTTGCAGCAACTATAGCCTTCCTCAAGCACGCCCAGTTCAACTCTGTTCGTGTCCAATCTGCCCTACACCGCAACTTCCGTCGATTTGCAAACTCTCTTCTCCGACATCGCCCCAGTGCGCTCCGCATTCGTCGTAACTGAGCCCGGGACAGGCGTCTCGAAGGGTGTTGGATATGTCTCGTTTGCTCTGAAAGAAGATGCGCTGTCCGCGTTCGAGACCATTGCAAAAGATGGAATTAATCTTGCTGGACGAAACTTGCGGGTTCAGTGGGCAGACACCAAGGTAATTCGATACTTCTTTGGGACCTCGTGCCCTAATCACCTCGCAGCCCAAAGAAAAAGGTGAACGGGTAAAAACTGACCCCAAACCGCGTCCCCCGCCCCGCGTTCAAGCTCCGCATGACCCATTGGCAATCCGTACCATCATCGTTTCGGGTCTCCCTTCCCCGGTAGACTCCAATGTCCTCTGGAAAAAATTCCGCAAATATCCCGGTGCTGAAAAGGTTAACTGGCCAATAAAAGATGAGGACGGCGAAGATGATTCGGGCACAGGTGCGTTTCGACGTCTTCACAGTGTGAACCGTACTCAAAGCTTCTGTAGCCCATGTTTTATTCAACTCTCCTGTCGATGCTCAGACGGCCGTCGGAAAGCTCCATGCACATGTCTTCAAAGGCAGTTTACTATCCGTGACACTCAAAAAACGACTGGACGTCCTCGCAAAACCCGTCGCAAAAGCGGGGAAGACTGCCAAGACTGCGGCTACTCCAAGTCACGCCAGCCGCCTCATTGTCCGCAACATTCCGTTCAATGCAACGGAGCAGGATCTGCGCGCGGTTTTCTTGCCCTACGGGCCCGTGTACTCTATCCACATTCCTCCTGCCGATGCCAAGGGCAAAAAACCTGAAACAGAGGAGCCAGGCCCTGTGCGAACGAAGGGCTACGCGTTTGTCTGGATGTTGAGCAAGAAAGACGCGGAGAGAGCGATTGAGGGATGTAACGGAATGACTGTGCGCGCTGGACTAGCGGAGGGAATGGTGTCCGACAAGCAGAAGAGGAAGAAACAGCGGCGTATCGAGAAGAAACTGAAGATGAAGGAGACTGGTACCGGGGATCCGGAGGACGAGGAGGAAGAGGAGGATGATGCTGATGATAAGCGCGCCATGGAGCGCGTTATTGCTGTCGACTGGGCGCTAAGTAAGGATAAGTGGAAGGAGGAAAAGGCGAAAATGGGGCTCGGTGAGGGCGGAGATGTCGAAATGGAGGACGCGTCGAATAGTGGGAGCGGCAGTGACAGCAGCAGCAGCAGCAGCAGTGGGTCGAGCGATGAGGATAGTGATAGTGATGAGAGCGATGGGCATATGGGAGTGCACGATGGAGAAGACAGCGACGACGGGAGCAGTGACGATGAAGATGCGGACGAAGATGAACGAACACCCATCAAGCCGCAACTCCCTCCTCCTGAAGAAGGAACCACATTATTCGTACGCAATGTCCCCTTCTCCGCTACTGAGGACGAGCTGCGGACATTGTGGGCCATTCACTCGCTTTTGATTCTGTCTGTCTAATATATACCACAGATTCCGAGCATTTGGCCCCCTCCGCTACGCTCGAATCACCATGGATCCGTCCACTGGCCGATCTCGAGGCACAGGATTCGCTTGCTTCTGGAACAGGGAAGATGCGGACAAAGTGGTCGAGCAAAGTGAGCTGCTCAGGATGGAAACGACGGGATCTGAAGCGGTACGCATGCGAGCACACAACCTAACGGCGCAACTTGAATTACTTCCAACAGCCCAAGAAAAACCCCTTCATTTTGCCTTCGATCCTCACTCCGGATCCTTCTTCTACCCTTGCCAGGAGCCTGGTACTGCATGGTCGAACACTCGACGTCGTTCGGGCAGTGACTCGCGATGTAGCGGGAAAGCTAAAAGAAGATGGCGAGAAGAAGCGAGAAAAGGCTGACAAACGCAACATGTATCTCTTGCGCGAAGGAGGTAAAGCATTTCTTTACCGATCTCTTCCCATGGGTTAACGCTATCCAGTAATTCTGCCGAATACTCCAGCAGCAGACACTCTTACTTCGACCGAAATAGAGCGGCGGACATCGTCCTACAATGCTCGGCGCGCGCTATTGAAGTCGAATCCAGCCCTGTTCATCTCCAAGACCCGTCTCAGTATCCGCCAGATTCCTATCTTCGTCACTGAGCGGCTTTTAAAACGTCTCGCCATCCACGCGGTCCGCGCCTTCCAAGACGACGTCAAAAGTGGCGCCAGAGCAAGCCTAACCGCAGACGAACTGGCCGACATACCGGAAGAGGAGGAGAAAGAGAAGGAGGATAATGAGCCCAAGAAGAAGATGACCAAGAAGATGTTGCTTGGACGGCGGACGGGTGTGAAGCAGACGAAGATTGTGCGGCAGCCCGAACGCGTGGATCCTGTTACCGGCAAGGGCCGGAGCAAAGGTTATGGGTTCGTGGAGATGCACAAGCATGCCGACGCCCTGCGGGTCTTGCGGTGGGCGAATAACAACGCCAATGCAGGACCGCTATTCGAAAAATGGTGGAAGGACGAGTTGAAGGACTTGGTCAAGGCGGAGACGGCAAAGCCCGACGGGGACCGAGACGATTCACGGCTCAAGAGGCTCAAAGAGGAACTTGAGAAGGGGAGCGTCAAGAAGGCCAAGGGGACTTTGATCGTAGAGTTCTCTATTGAAAACATCACGACCATTCAGCGGCGGAATACTGTGCAGAAGGAGCGCGTTTCGGTTTGTGTCCGATTCCTCCTTTCCAATAAATATCTGACGCTCTTCAAGGGGACTGCCACTTCGTCAATACGAAAGCCGGAAAAGCTGGGTCACCCGAAAGTTGAGGAACATGCGGCCAAAAAGAGGCGGGTGTCAGCACCGGAAGAAAAACCCAGCGAGACTTCCAAGACTGCGGGTCCGAACGTCGGCGCCTTGATAGGTCGGAAACGTAAAGAGCGCAAGGTGGGAAAGAAGTCAAAGTAGTTCTCTGTTGTCAATCGAGGTCCCTTCCACAACCGACAAAATTCAAGCCTCATTCGGAATTGGCGTGGTGGGTAATTTCCAAACGTACGAATACAGCTGCAGCATGCTACAGATCAGACCAGTATCTCCCTGTTGACTCCTTCTCCACCCATTCCATCGTACCATTCCTTTCCAGATGACACTGGGGAAATGTAGCCAGCTCTGATGGTAAAGTCGCCAAAGCGCTCTCCCTCGAGTCGCTCGAGCGCATATCTCTTGATCATCGGGCCGAGGATGGCGAGAATTTCTCTCTCAGTTACGGTTTCTACATTGCAAATTAGTGGGATGGGCCAAAATTTGAAAGGAAAAGTTTCCCACCTCGGTAGATTTTGTTCATTCGCTGACCGTAATAACCGCCGCCAAGCAACATAGAATATGTACCGGGTGCCTTTCCGACGAAGGCGACCTCTGTAGTTCGAGTAAGCGGATAAACACTTGAAGTCATGAAAGGACTTGCCTGCGACATAAGGTCGAGCACATCCGTTGGGGCACCCGGTCATCCGCATAACGATGTCGTCGTTGCGGAGACCGTTCTCTTCGCAGATTGCTTCGACCTTGTCGATAAGTATCGGTAGGTACTACTAGCGTCAGTCAAACGAAGCCGCCGGATTATTGGGTACGTACACGTTCAGACTCGGCCATCGCAAGACCGCAAGTGGGGAAGGCAACACACGCCGAGGAAGACAGCCTAAGAGCAGAATGGTCGAGATTGTCCAGCTTGTACTCGGCAAGGAGTCGCTTGATCTCTGGGACGTCCTCTGGCGCAATATCCGATACGCAGATATGCTGATTAGTCGTAAGCCGGAATGCGCCCTTGTGAATCTTTGCGATTTCTCGCAACCCAGCCTTGTAATCACGACCCGGCTCGTCTTGAATGCGTCCATTCTCGATGAAGAGCATAAAGTGGTGTCGGCCATCTTCACCGACAGCCCAGCCGTAGTCGTCGATGTTACGGTCGAAGGTGAACCCTCGCGCAGGGGCGAGTGCATACCCGAGCCGTTTTTCGACTTCGGCCTTGTACACATCCAGACCCATCCGGTCGATAGTGTATTTTAATCGAGCGTTCTGGCTTTACATCAGGACTAGAATGAATCGTTCGAATGGAGCGTTGTATACCTTGCGACTATTGAAAAATTAGCAATGGATACGGAACAGCTAGATAGATAGGATAACTCACTCGACACGATTCCCGTGGTCGCGCTGAACTAGCATCACTTGCTCAGCGACGTATTTACCCTGCTCGGCGGTACAGAAACCGATGATATCGCCGATACGAGGATACGTCTTTTTATTCCCGTGGGTTACGCCCATACCGCCGCCTATGCTGACATTGAAGCCGGCCAGCTCTCCCCGCTCGTTGACGATGGCAATGAAACCGAGGTCGTTCGTGAATACGTCGACGTCGTTATTCGGGGGTACCGCTACGGCGATTTTGAACTGGTGAGGGGCCGATTAGACACGGGTGGGAAATAGAGGAAATAGGGACCTTGCGAGGGAGATAGAACTCTCCATACAGAGGCTCAAAGTCTTTAACCGCTTCGCCTGCGACCAGTTTCTTGTCCAACCAGATTTCGTGGTACGCGCTCGTGCGAGGAATGAGGTGCTCGCTGACGGTTTTAGCAAACTCGTAAACCTGCGCGTGGAGTTTTGACAGCGTCGGGATCGACGAACAGGTAACGTTTCTAGGTTTAAAGTTAGATGACGACTCCAGAGCTCTTGGACGGCGTGTACCTGTTAACATCTCCGCAAGCTGCAAGGGTGTCGAGTAATACGCGATTGATGTCTTGGATCGCAGGCTTGAGGTGGCGTTTAATGACACCATGGAACTGGAACGTCTGCCGCGTTGTGATCTTGAATGTGCCACACCCATGTTCGTCTGCGATCTGGTCCATTTGCAGCCACTGCTCAGGTTTACATACCCCACCAGGCATGCGCACCCGGATCATGAAGCTGTACGCCGGCTCAACACCCTGCGCCTGTCGCTCATCCCGAATATCGCGGTCATCCTGCTGGTAGATCCCGTGGAACTTGGTCAGCTGCCCGTCGCTGGGCGCGATCGCCCCCGTCGTCGTATCCTCGAGCCCCTCGAGAATGGTGCCGCGGAGGTATCCGGACGCGGCCTTGATGTGCTCGTTAGTGATCGCTTCAGGTTCCGCTTCGGTAACCTCGATCGCGTCAACGCCGAGCGCCTTCCACACGAGCGGCTCCCAAACCTTGTAACCGGTTTGCGGGCCGTCAGCATCCTGGTCGTCCCCGAGCCCCAACGCGGCGACGCGCTCCCCGCCGAGCTTCTCGAGCCGCGCATCAAGATCTTTGCTGGGCTTGTTGTAGTAGTGTGCATCCTCGGGCCGCGGCCAATAGTGGCTGTCGCCCATGCCGAACACGGTGTACTTGAGCCTGCCGAGCGTCTGGTCCCCGCGCCCCACGGCAGCGTTCAAAGCCTTGAAGAACGTCCGCCCGTTCTGCGGCGGCTCGCCCTGACCTGCGACAGACGTGACGAACGCGACGTACTCCTCTTGCGCGAGGCTCTCGAGCGTCATCGAGTCCAGCGTGGCCACCGTTGTCGACAGCCCACGTGCCGTGCCGCGATTCCCTAGCCGCTTCGCCACCTTCTCGGCGGCACCTCCGTCGGAAGGCGTATAGAATCAGTAGCGGGGGCGCATCTAGCGCGGTGAGCAGATCGCTGTACGACTGCTGCGCCTTCTTCTTGCGCGCCTCGCGGACACTCTCACCGAGGCTGCTCACCAGCTCGCTCGCCATTTGTGGCTTGGAGCGCACGAGCTGCGAGAGGTGGTTTTGCCGGTCGAGGAACTGCTGCAGGTCATTCTTGACGGCATCGGAGTCGAGCGCAAAGGGCTCTTTGCCCTGGCGCTCTTTACTCGGGTCCCAGCGATAGAGCGGCCAGTAGCCTGTGTCGACGGCGACCTTGGTCTCCTTGAGCACGTCGAGGGCGGAGGCGCTCTCAGACGCGTAAGGGAGGTACGCGAGAACGACACTCGGGCCGGGAAACCGGTCCGCCTCGATCAGCGACTGGAGAACCTGCGAGTAGGAAGCGTACACGGCCACGCTGGCGACGTAAACGTCACCGTGGTTCATCGCATACAGACCGACATCGTGCTTTCTCCGCGTCGGGTCGGCGGAGTTACGCGCAGAGTAGGGGAGGGTGTCGAGGATGAGAACGTTGACATTCAGGCCCGAGGCGATGGCGTGATGCAGCCCGGACGCGCCGAGGTCATAGGACCATGCGTCCGAGCCGATAATCCAGCGGGACATGGAGGGGAAGTGGGAGCGAAGGGAGAGTATGCGGGGTGCGGACGGGTGCACCACCGGAGTCTCCTGCAGGCTCTTGATAATGGCGTCGCCGAGGGTTCTGCTCTTCACAGGGTCATCCTTCGAGAGTGTCCATTTAGCAAGGAGGGAGTGCAGATCCCCGTCAAGACCTTTGCTTTGCAAGAGGTCGCGGACGGCGTTCACAAGCTCGGCCCTCTGGTCGAGTTGACCACGCACCCGACCAAGAGCAAACTCTGGGCTCGTAGCGATCTCACCCTGGGAAGGAACAAGGGAGGGTGAGTTGGAAACCTCCAGACGATCGTCAAATACATGAGAGAGAATTTTTGTGTACGACCGCTCATGTCTGGGGATGTGTGGGGGAATGGAAGAAGCCTTGTGGGCGACCGGCGGGGCACCGAGGTGGAGACGGGAGGGAGGTTCCGGGGCTACGGCAGATTGGAGGAATTTTTGTAGTTGGATTTCGGTCAGCGAACTCAGATCACCGAGGGTACCAGTTTGCAATATTGGCCGCTGGTCCCGATCTGCGAGGGCACTGACCACGTCGAGATAAAGGGGAGTCCACTTGACAGACCATCGGTGAAGTTGTTCGAGGACGACGACTCGGGAAACAGATTCGGTAATGGCGTTCAAAATGCGACTGGAAGGCAGAGGGTTGAGGAGAGTAACGTATACGAAGGATACACCCTCGACAGCGAAATTAATTTCCTGCAGCCCGAGTACGAACACGACGGTATGGGGCTCTGGCGCTGAGCGGATAACGAGGGGCCGGAATGGCCGGCGAACAAGGGTGAGCGTGGAAAGAGCCGCGGCCTCGTAGGATTTAAACAAGTGTTGCATAACGGTTGGGTCCCGGCTGGCCGATTTGCCGTTGACGCCGTTTGCAACACCGTTGGGCGAAGGAGCGAGGAGGAAAGGCATGACCTTGTCCTCTGAAATTTCGTCGAGAGGGGCATCGGAGGGAACCGTGTTATAGGCGTGGATTACGAGCTTGCGTTCTAGGCGCGCGAGCCGGGACGCGAGCAGCGCGTTGTCGTGGGCCTGCTGTGCGGAGGACGACAGCAGAAAATAAGGAACCGCGGGGCGGAGTAGAAGGACATCGGAGAGGTCATCTGAGACGGCGAGATGGAGAACTACCGGGGAATCGGATAATTCTGCGAGATGGAGGATCAAATGCGCGACGAGCTTTGAGGTGACTGCGGCGGTAAGAGAGACGAGTCTCGCGTCCGGGGCGTGGAGGAGGAGGGCCGCGCTCGGATCTGCACCGGCTGGAACGGGGACGAGAGCTGCAGAAGGAGCACGGAGGCCCGCAAAAGCGGATGGGACCTCGGAAACAGCGGGGAAAGGGGGCTGGACGTCGATGAGGGTGTCGGAGACAAGGCAGGCGACGCGGGGGACGGGGGACATGGTGGTTCGGGAAGAGAAGCCCTGGCCGAGGTCAGCCCAGGATTTCTGTGAAGCACGACATCGAGACGCGATGATTGGGTATCGGCACTGGCGGCCGATGCAATATTTATTAATTATGTCGATGTATGGTCGTGTTAGGAATTCCCGTAGCCGCCTCCCCTCATCACCTTCCCAGCCATGGGTTTATTCAATAGAAAGCCAGCCCGAACGGACTCGATAGACGAGGCGTCCGAGACGAAGAAGGAAAAGGGTGGCTGGCGACGCCCCGCAAGCACGTCTCCCGTCTCTCAGCTGGAAGCCCCGTCGCTGACAATTCTGTAGACACCGCTTTCAAGCAGCAGCGGCTCAAGGCATGGCAGCCAATCCTCACCCCAAAGACCGTTCTACCCACCCTCTTCATCATCGGTGTCATATTCGCCCCCATCGGCGGTCTCCTCATCTGGGGCTCGTCCCTTGTCTCGGAGCTCACATTCGACTACACCGACTGCGAGAACCTCGCCCCCTCGCCCTCGAACGGCACCTTCAACTTTGTCCAGATGCCCTCGGACAAGTTCAAGTACAACCTCCGCTCCTCGGACTCGAAAAAGTCCGTGACCCCCCCCACATACGCCTTCCTCGACAATACCGCCAACACGAGCGTTGTCGACCCCTCGGACAAGAAGCAGTGCATCATCCAGTTTGGGATCCCAGCGGACATCGAGCCGAGCCTTCTGCTCTACTACAAACTCACAAACTTCTTCCAGAACCACCGCCGATATGTAAAGAGTCTCAATTCCGACCAGCTCAAGGGCAAGAGCGTGAGCAACAGCACCCTCGACGGTGGTGACTGCAAACCGCTTGCGACGCTGAACGGAAAGGCTATATATCCGTGCGGTCTCATTGCCAACTCACTCTTTAATGGTGTGTTTGCAATGCATTCATTGTGGCCCTCATTACTGACAGCCATCCACAGACACCTTCACAAACCCCGTCCTGCAAAACCCGCCTTCAGATGTCACCGACCCGGTATACCAGTTTTCTGCCTCGGGTATTGCCTGGCCAGGCGAGGCAAAGAAGTACGCAAGTGACCCTGTCGCGTCTGGTGCATACGCATCGTACGACGACATCGTCCCGCCGCCCAATTGGCAGCTCCGTTATCCTTCATATAATGCGACCAACCCGCCGCCGAATCTCAAGACAGACGAGCGCTTCCAGAACTGGATGCGTACGGCTGGGTTACCCACCTTCACCAAGCTCTATGGTCGGAATGACAAGGACGTGATGAGAGCGGGGGAGTATCAGATCATCATTGGGCTGAGTGGGTATACTTCCTCCAAAGTGGCCCCGTTTCCTGACCGAGAAACCCGCAGATTTCCCCGTGAAGCCGTACAAGGGCACAAAGTCCGTTGTCATTTCCACCGTGTCGTGGATAGGTGGAAAGAACTCTTTCCTGGGCTGGGCGTACGTCGGCGCCGCCTCCATCTTCGTCCTCCTCGCCATCGCCGGCACCGCCCGCCACCTCATCAAACCTAGGTGCGTTTTCAATCGGAGACTCTGACCAACCGCGTCTGACCACCTTGTGCCGTTTAGACGCCTCGGCGATATGTCACTCCTTTCCTGGAATCGGTAACTCGCTCGGATGTATCCACTGACCTGCGGCCGCGCTGTGCTTTATGTGTACTACTTAGTTCTCCCACATCGCATCGCCATCTAATCCCCGGAGACTTTGCGTTATAATCATCATATTTATTTTAAATCCTCTTTGACGACAGGCGCAGTTGTGTATCCGATACCTTTGCAACGAACAATGGTGTGGCCAGAGTCTTCGACAGTAATGTCGAATTTGGCGTCGGTGAGTTGCTCGGCGACCCAGATTGCTGTTCTGGAGTAGGCAATCAGCACCGGTTTGCGAGGACGGAAACAAAACCGCGTACTTGGTGTGGAGTGTAAGCCCATTCTTCCCGCACCTCACCTCGGACGTCCCCTCCGCAAGTGCCATGAGGATGATAATCTGGTCCTCTAACCACTCATCAACACATCCACCGGCCTCCAGTCCTTTAATCAGCTCATCCGCCGCCTCTTCGCCCACTACCACAGCCTCCTTCTTCTTATTCCCCACCGCGCTACCCCCGATCATCCCGCCCCCCGCGAGCTCCGCCCACAGGACAATTCCGCTACCCGCACCGACCGTGTTATCGTTCTGTTCGCGCCGGCATTCGATCTCCACGGGCACGGGAACAGCTGCCTCTGGTCCGAAGCCGCTCTGCGCGAGGCGGCGGACGGCGCTGTCGGCCATGGTCTGGCCAAGATGCCTGGGGAGGCCGGCGAGGTGGGCGATGCCCCCGATGCGCGTTATGGCGCCGCGCTCGAGGACGCTGGCGGCTGTTAGCGTTGCGCCGGGCACGCCAGGAGGGAATCGTTACTAGCACGTTTCCGCCGCCTCTGGGAGGTTGCGTCAGTGAGAATAATATTAATCGAATAGTAGTCTACTTGGGAAAATACCCCCGGGTGCGCACCTCAACTTCGGCCTTGAGACCGAAGTGCCGCCGGGCAAAGGGGAGAAAAATGTGTTGGATATAGTCGATCTGAGGGGCCATCGTCGCGTTTGTGCCGCCTTTGAGCGTCAGCGTCGACGGGGTTGTACTGGGTGCGAACAGGAGGAGAGGAAGAGATATTTGGAGGAGGAGCGTCGCGGCACCGGCGGTAACGGGGTCCTAGTACATGTCAGAGCTCTGGAGATGGACGCCGGGCGTACAACCAACAGCGCTGTAGACCCCAGGGGTAATTTGTCCAGGGGCAAATTCAACGGTGGACGAGCCATTGGTCGCACCCGTCAGGCGTGCGGACGCGATTTCCGCCGCGAGTTCGATACCTGACGCACAAGTCTTGTTCCAGTTTGAAGATTGCACCGATCTCGAGTCACCGACGAACCTGTTCTGTGCTGGTTCTTGAGGCCAGGTGGTTTCCGTCCGTTGCGTACTTTCTGGATTAATATGGTCTTACCTGCGAGGAACGAGCCGCGCAATTGTTTATAGCGTCTGGCTTGGAGTCTAGACTAGGTCTTACCCAAAAGCGCGGAGAGGGAGATGGAGTTGCGGAGGATCTGGCCTAGACAGAGGTTCTGTCTCGGGAACGAATGGAGCCATGGTACATACCACCGCCTTCGAGGACACTACCGTCGATTACGAGGGCGTTCATGGTTCAATAGGACGGCGCAGTAGGGATTTCGCTTCAGTGGATTTCGCGTTGTTTGACGCGATCACTGATGGCCGCGGCAAGCGTGCGTCGGTGTTCCCACAGCACGGACCACTCCATGAGCACTCCCAGACCCTCAATGCACCCAATTTCACGCTTCAAATCCAGCAGTCGCCAGACGAACAAGTCTGGCCGGGACTCCGACGCCTGGTTCGAGCGAAATCGAAGCAAAGCTTCCGGACGATATCCTGTCAAGCGCAGACACAGTGGTATTGGCTCCGAACCAGGGATCGACCCTCGCGACCAAAAACACGGCCATTTCAGTGCAAAGTGCACAATACATGTCACCGACTACTCGAGCGAGCATGTTTCGTCCAACACGTTGAATAATGCCGAGTTTGTTGAGTTAATGAAGCTGCCACAACCGAACCCTCAAGATGAACGCCCCACTTTGGAAAAGAGTCCTAGGCTGCGTTGGATCAACATTGGAGGAATAAGTTGGGACGTTCTTAGCGCGTTGGCGCTGCGATATGGTTCGCGTCTGTTTCATGGACTGACTTGGGAAAGTTTACCTGGATCACCAGACATTCACTCTCTCGCGCTCGAAGACGTGCTGCACGAACAAGGCCATAACCAGTCCAAGGCGATTATTCCACCCCGATGCTCTCTTCACGCTCTAATTCGCCCCTTCAGGCAGACTACTACCACCAGCATCTGTTCCTGCGTGTCCTATGTCACTCTTTGCCAACAGAAGGGGACGATAACTCTGGGCCCGACGCCCAGTCTGAATATCCCGGCATTCCAAACGAACCACCCGCGAATGATCTGGAAAAAGTGACGGGGTTTGCTGCTGAGCCAGAGGTAAAGCACCGCCGGTTCTCCGCCCTGAGTGGGTTTCGACTTGCAGTGAGTGAGTTCCTGTGGATCTCAGTGCGAAATTAGCCTCATTCTCCCGGGTTTGTAGGCTAGGCAACGGCGAATTCTCCAAATCGCAGCACTGACGAAGGGTGATAGAGTCGTTGTTAAACATGACCCAATGTTTATTTTTCTTTTGCGAGATGGTACTGTCCTCAGTTCATTTGCATTCTAACCTCGAACTTAAACCCCGAAGGGACCGTAATCTCCATTCATCCCAGGCCGAACCTCGAGTTCACCGAGCCCATAACAGAACGCATGAATCAACACGACTCGGTACTTCGCACCTCGGAGGATCCGGCGATCCTGGTCGAGGGCCTGCTCGATTTGAGTGTGTCAATCGGGTTCAATGACAGAATTGTTATGCTGACTTCGAATGCAGTTGTGGACAGGATTCTCGAGGTGATGGACGAATACCAGGACAAAATACACCAGCTGGAACACGACATCCTGATGAAGCCGGGCATGAGCACCGTACGGAGTTGTACGCGCCTTTTTACTCTTACCCGCTTCGATATACCAACCGACACTGTAGTGCATATCCTCTCCGGCGACCTGATAATGCACAAACGCACCCTCGAGCCGATTAAATCTATGCTCTATGGGCTGCGGCGATACGACCAAGACCGCTGCGCCGCGATGGGGTTCGGGAATGACACACCGTGGAACCGGCAACAGCTCAATTCGGACCGACATGGCTCCGATGCAGGGCTCGGTGTCGGTGTTGGCGCTGGGCGGCATAACCAAGGTCGTGAGGGTTACATGAGCTATAAATCGAAAATATATTTGGTGAGTGTTTCCTTTAGTGCGTGGATAAGCAGGAGCTGAAGAGGGCGTCACAGGCCGACGTATACGACCACATGGATTTCGTGCTTACGAGCCTCGATATGTTCTCTGGGATCAGCGAGAACTTAATCAACTATGCGTTCAATGTCAGGTCAATCTCCTCTTGGTCATCCATGGTTCCTGAACACTCGTCCTTCAGATGGCCTCCTACGAAATGAACCAAGTTATGCGGCGACTCACATTGGCGACAATAATATTCCTGCCCCTCACGCTACTCACAGGATATTTCGTACGCATCCTGTCCTTCACCCTTGATAACATGCTGACGCGGATCCAGGGTATGAACTTCACCTCGATGTGGTCCATCAACAACAACAGCGATGTTCTGTGGGTGCCTTCCTCCTTGCCGAGGCCATGCTGACTAGGCCAGATTTTGGATCATCTCCCTGCCAGTTTTAGCTGTTGTCATTCCTATGTTCCTATACTCGGACATCAAGAGCATGTTTCATTACATTGGCAAGGTTATGACGGCGCGCAGGGCGGTTCTGGCGCAGGAACGAGCGTCGCGGCCCTGGTAGTATTCTATTATCATTATTCACATTTAGATACCTGGAGCGTTATTTCTCGGAAGCTATGCTTGAAGCCTTGCCCTTTGCTCCATCTTCATCCTGTTCTAACTGGACTTGCTCTCAACGGACACCCGCGCAGGGAAAGTCATGATCAAGGTGAGGTTAGGGTTATGGCCCTTTTATTTTCGTTCGAGGAGTGCACCACGAGCAAGCCAGCGGAAGAACGGGGCGGCGGGGCAGGTTCCCCTCCTAAATGAGCATCTGCAACTGGGAATCGAACCGGCTTCGAAGTTTCGTTCAACGTTTTGTCCTGACGTTCTGGCCGCCTCCTGGCCTCGAGGTTATTTTATATAGCGCAATGAACAGGAACGTGTTGCGGACTCACCACGAACCCACCATGTCGCTTGACTTGCTGCTCTTTCTTTTTATTCTGCTCGCAATATTGATGAACAACTGGAAATCTTCGGCGCCAACACCCAGTAGGAGCAACGGCGCGCAGAGACCATGTATTCGGTGTGGCAAGCCGACGACACTGCGCTGCTCACGGTGCCACGCGGCGTACTATTGCTCGGCGGAGCATATGACAAGTGTATTGTCGAGTTGGCCAAGGGTTGATTATTACTGACGCAAGCGATATAGGACTGGGGAAATCACAGAACTAGCTGTCGTAAAGTGTTCGACGCGCTGTTGTTCCCGGTGGAGGGAGGCCGGCCATTGCTATTCAAACTTCCATACACCAGCCAAGTTGACCCCGAGGGGCCATACCACGACCTCGACTTGCAGCGGTATATAAACGGAGCACTTGGGATGAAGTATGTGAACCAGGATAGCGATGGGCCGGCGCTAGTTGTATTCTATAACGAGTCTTGGGGCGACAAGACGCGTAACCAGTGCATTGCAGAGCTGACGAATGGGCGGATGGGAATTGCATGGAGAGGGAACGTGGTTGTGTTGAGGCAGAAGGGAGCGCTGTATTCCGAGAGCTACCAGAGCGCGAGGATGGAGGACGTTGGTGGGATGAAGAGGTTCTTTGCAGAGCAATAACTTTACTAGTCGTGGTAGCAATTCAAGCGTGATCACCATTATTGTCACTTTCCACCCACCATGGCGGATTCGCAGCGCAAGGAGATTGATGCTTTCTTCAATTTCTTTGCCACATTTGAGCTCGCAAGGCCAGTCACAACCCTCAGCGACCTCGGCGATGGCGCTGCCCTCTTCGACATCCTCTCCTTGGTGTAATTTTTCTGAATTTCCTTGGTTGCCTCTATTGCTCATTACAACGCGTCGAATAGTGATGCAGAATACTTTCGCCAGTCGACACGGCCCTCTGCCCAGCCCTCAGACAACTGGGTCCTCCGATTCAGCGCCCTGAAGCGTCTGTATCGACTTATGACACAGTACTTTGCGGACGTTCTCCAGAAACCCACCAGCGGTCTCGATGTCCCCGACCTCCAGGCAGTCGCAAAGGACCACGCCGTGCAGGCCACCTTGACCATGTGCCGCCTCACTATTGCCATCGGCGTACAGTGCGAGAAGAACAAGCAGTTTATAGACAGGATCCAGGGACTCAGCGAGACAGATCAGCACTATCTCATGAAGGCGATCGAGCAGGCGCGTGAGCTTCATCGACAAGGCCACACTAAGCAGCGCTAACTCACAGCACAGGTTATGTCGCGCATTAATCTCTCCGGCGGAGTAGACGTCGGTGAGACTAGCATGACCGAGTGCGTTTCTTCTACATCTAATGACATGTATCGTGTTAACATTCCACAGAGACGACCATTATTACCAGATTCAGTCCGAGCGAAGTCAAGTCCTGTCGGAGAAGGAGACACTTGAAAAGGTGTACCAGTCTCTACTGGAGGAGCACCGCACGCTGCAGACGACCTACGACGACGTTGTGTCCGAAAAGGACGACGCGCTCGCGCGGTTACGAGACGTGCGGAGGGAGGCCGACTCGAAGCGGAGCGACAAGGGCGAGGGTATGATGCGCGGTGAAATTGACCGACTGCGTGCAGAATTGTGAGTGCTGCGCAACGTGTCTAATGGTCCACTCATCGCTGGAAATTCAGACAAAAGAGCGAAGACAACCTCGCTGTCGCAGAGTCCGATCTCGACAAGCATGCCCATCTCGTCACAGACCTCACAAAGAAGAACGAGGAGCTACAGATCCAGGCAGACGAGGCCATCCGTTTGAAGGACAAGGTCGACGAGTGCGTCGCGCTTCTGCATTCATTGGAGTCCTACTAATTTCTCGTACAAGATACCGCCACGCCGCGGACAAGTTGCAGAAGACAGAGAACGTCATGGAAAAGTACAAGAAGAAGCTGCAGGAGGGTGCAGACCTTCGGCAGAGTGTCAAGGTACGCTCTAACTCTCTTAGTCCCGTTCGTCCTTATAAACGATCGTCAGGCGTTGGAGAAGCAGAATGCGGACCTCGTCGACAAGAACGCCGCGCTAGAGGAAGAGTATCGCAAGGTCTCCGCGTTCAAGCCACTCATGGAGTCGTACAAGGGCCAGATTGCGGAGCTCGAGACGAAGCACTCTGCACGCGCGCAGGAACTCGACACCCTGCGGTTTGAACTCGGCGAGACGAAGAACAAGCTCAAGATTGCGGTGGCGGAGCGCGCTCGCGATGCGGAGACGCTCGAGCTGTACCAGGAGCGTGTGCGGGAGCTCGAGCTTACTACGACCCGTCCTGTCGGGAGCAAGCCTGTGCGGCGGTCAAGTGTTAATGGCGCTACAGACGAGTTTACCGAGGCGGAGCTTCTAGGGAATGAGTTGGCCGATGCAGACGGCGACGACCATGCGGAGCAGGGTCTCGGTGGAGAGCTGGACGATGCGATTGCGGGAACGACGATGACGGATCTGAAGCTGCAGATACGGAAGCTCAAGCGAGAGCTGGAGGCAATCAAGAAGAACGAGGCAGACGCCAGTCGCGTGCTTGTCCTTGAGAATCTATTGGAGGATGCCACGCGGATGAAGGGGCGGTATGAGAACGACTATTTGGCTGCGCATCGGGAGAAGCTCGTGCTGCAACGGGATCTGGAGGAGATTCGCAGCGGCAAGTCAATGGGCGATGGGTTTGTGCCGTTGATTATTCTCGTTGCCCCGACTAATGTGTTACCAGCGCCGAGGCTGCTATTGCACTGCGACAACGGCTCAATGAGACGGTCGATCAGCTCGATGCGCTCCGGAAAGACCATGCCGAACTCGAGGTCAAGTTCGATACGCAGAGCCGCGAGCTTACCATCGCCAAGTCGGACCGTAAGTCGAACCTTGCTTTCCAGAGGGTCTTTCTCATTCGCGATGCAGTGAACCTTGTAAACAAGGACCAGCTGGACATTCTCGCGACCTTGCGCGAGTCGGTGAACGAGGACAAGGTCGGGTTAGAGGCGGACGTCGCACGGCTGATACAGCAGAACAAGGACCTTGGCGACAAGAACCGAATGCAGCTCGAGCAGGTGAACGCACTCCTCCTAGAGAAGGTGAACCTGCAAAGCGAGGGCATCGGGCACCGCGAGAAGATGCTCCAGCGGGAACGCGACTTTGGCGACCTCCGTGCGTCGATATCTGGGAAGGACCTGCCCGAGGACATCAAATCCCGGCTCCTCGCGATGCACGAGGAGAACTTGAATTTGAAGGAGTCGTACAAGACGGCGCAGGCACAGCTGGCGAAGGCGCGGTCCTTCATCAAGTCGCAGGACAAGCTGTTCAAGGAGCAGCATGCAACGCAGGCGCTCTCGGTCCCATCGGGGACGTTCGAGGAGGCGGAGACGAGTTTCCGTTCGCAGATACGGATTTTAGAGGAGGAGTTGATCCGACAGAAGGTGCGAGTTTTGGTTCCGTACTGGACAAGCCTGCTGAATGTTTCGCAGCGTCTACTGAGCGACTCGACGAAGCGGTATCGTCGGGAACAGGAGCTCATGCTTGGTGCAGTGCATGCGATGGGGATGCGAACGGCGCGCATCCATCTGGGCGTACCCCAGCAGCAGCCATCGAGCTGGATGAGTGCTCAACGGAAAACCGTGCGTTTTCTTCTTCTTCTGGTCGTTGTTGACGATTTTTAACTGTCGCACAGTTATCGCACACGCTTACACGGTAACCCGGGGCAGCTGGGCTTCACACTCTTTCTTCCTCTTAGATCTACTATCGGAGACTGGTCTACATTATTCGTATACCCTCATTTGTGTTATATAACCGCATCCTACTTACAACCATGTATACGTCCCGCTCTTAAATGACGAATTGAATTAGAACGACATGGCTTGTGGGTTGTCGATCTTCCACACGGGTTGACGGCGTGGCGTGTCAGAGTCTGCGTCCGGTGGGGGCTCGGGCGAGTCGGCATCGGGGGTGCTGCCAGATGCACGGATGTTGGCGGGTTTGACGCCGAGAGTCGAACAAAGCGCGCGATAGCGGGACTGTATTTGACGCGAGAGCTTGAGGATGTCGACCTCTGAAGCTGAGTCCGCTGCGGATGGGTTCACGAGGGGGAATTGGGCGATGAGCTCGAGGAGGTGACGGATGTGATGCGCCGCGCGACTGGACATGGCGATGAACAAAGGTGCGCCTGCATTATTTAGTGGACGCACTCATCATCGCGGCCCAGACTTGCGAAGATTGCCTGCCAGGTGCGTGCAAAACCTTGGTAGAAGGCGAGCTCCTCCCACATCTCAAAGCCTTTTTCGCGGCCGAGTGCGCGACCTTCGATGAGGCCGTGAATTCTGCCATGTGCAAAGCCATCCTCGAAGCCCGAGTCGTAGAAACTAGAGCGCGGGTCAGGAGGGAATACAGTGTGCGGTGTCGCCGACAGACGTTTGCTCGAGGTCCACAAGCGTTTCAAGGTCAAAGGAGGCCATAGTGACGTAAAGCCACGGTATACAGCGTCGAGCACATACAGTATTTTATTTATTTCGCGGTGCTTTACTCGGCCACTTGAACGCGCTCGACACTCACAGTACTCGCGCGCTCAACAAGTGCAGGTCGTTTCCCGCTCGTGTCACGGTTCAACAAGTCCCTCTCCCTCTCCTTCTTCTCCAGCTCGCATGCCCACAGTGCTGCACCGACCGTCGAGGTTAGCATAAATATTGGGCCAACAATAGGGACGAGATTCAATCCCAGAGTCGCCGCGCCGAATCTATGTTCAGGAAGGTTAACATGAAGAATGGAATGGAAGCGGAGACGGCATGTACGCAGTGTACGCGCCCTTGCGCTTCTCCACGAACGCCTGACGTGTGGCAGGGGCCATTCCCTTTGCCTGGAAATACCGCGCGTGGAAAGTTGGCCCGGCTTTGGCACCTAATAAATAACAATCCGTCATTCAGCGCCTGAACCTCTTCAACAAGAGGAAATACGCGCCGTTGTACAGCAGGAACAGAACGGTTCCTACCATGGGCACCAGATTGAGGGGGAGCGACACGACATAGCGCAGCAAACCCTCTCGGCTAAATCGGCTCAGCGGTTTGCTCACTCCTTTGAGCACACTCCCCAAGAAACCCCTGCTCTTTCCCTTTGGCTCGACGTAGACGAGATTGACGCCCTGCTGCCGGAAGACCGCGTTGACTGGAAATGTACAATGAATAAGCGAATTTGTATGACGCCCCACACGACGCATACATAGCTGGTCCTGCGCCCGCCCGAGAAAGAAAGCCTTGGAGACAAACATGATGATGGCGTACGCTTCGCCTGCAGGTGCCCGCCAGTCAGCGCCCGCATAGAGGGGCCTCAGTTCCATACTGACGCACCCAAGACAAGCAGCGCCGCAGTCGCAAATGCAAACGGCCCGGAGAACAGCGCACAGAACGCGACTTGGGGGAGATACGTGAAGGCAAAGAGCGCAGTAGTGATCCCCAGGGCAGTCAAGAGGGTTTTCAGGATGACTAGGAGACCAGTTCAATCGACAGGAATCGTCTCGGGGACATACGCATACCAGGGAAGATGGAGCGGTAGAGTGAGGCGTGTCCTGCAAAGTAGAATATTCCCTGGAGGGGGTACCACCAGCCACCGCTGACGACTGCATCCCGGGCGACCGACACGACTTCCTCGACAGCGGAGACGATACGCGTCGTGGTGGGATTTTGTGAGGCCATGAAGGGAGTAGCCAAGACGTGGAGTCTGGGAAAACGCGGTCAGGTGAGCGTTCTTATTCACCGTCACTTATAAATAAAATAGGTATTTTCGCGTTCAACTACAAACTGCGACTATGCATGCGCCTGTAGTGGCTCTTTCCCTATTGAATTCAGCTCCTCCTTTTCTCGCGTCACAAACGCCCGCGTGCATTGTGCCATCGTCACCGACCTGAGAGAAATTGAGCTCAACGCAAAGAGGGGGGACCACCGAGGCACTCACGCTCGCGATACGACGTCGGTCTGGTAAAAGTTGTTCACAACCAGCTTCATCTTCTCCCCACTCGGCGCCTTCTTGCCAATAGCGCTCAGCGACCCAAGCCCGGCCTTGGCAACCTCGACCGACGTGGGCTCTACACCATCCCAGCGCACAAGTGATGGCGAAATCGCCCACATTCGATCCCGCACACCGACCAGGTCGTCATATGGCAGGTTTACACCTAGCACCTCCGCTAGTGCGCGTACAATCTTCCAATCCTCCCGTGCGGCACCGGGCGGTGGGACCGCCGAACGCCCAAGCTGGCTGCGGCCCTCGGTGTTGACCCACGTAGAGCCTTTTTCCGTGTATGCGGCGCCGGGAAGACAGACGTCTGCAAGGGCGGCACCTCGGTCGCCGTGGTGACCTTGGTACACAACGAATGCGTTGGCAGGAATCGATGCGGGGTCAACCTCGTCGGCATTGAGGAGGTAGATGAATTTCGGGGTGGCGGTGGCGGCAGCACGCGATGGGACGAAGCCGATCTCGTAGAGGGCCGGGCGAGAGGCGACCTGCAGGTCCAAATCAGATGAAATCTGACAGAAAAAAAGGTTCACCGCGCACACGTTGTAGCACATTGAAACCGTTCCAGTCCTCGCGCACGACACGGTTCCCGGCACCGGCGATGTAGCGCGCGAGCATGCCAAACACCGCCTCACCATCGGCGTGCTCCGTCATGGCGCTCCCAACCACAATCATCGGACGCTCGGCCTTGGCCCACCGCTGCGCAAAGTCCCCACTCGCCTTACCGGAGAGGAACTTGTCTAGCGCTTTAGCGTCCTCACCGAGGTGCTCATACCCGTAAGTCGTGTCTGCGCGCTCGCCGACCATGCCCACTACGAGCTCTGAGTGCAGCCAGCTCTTTCGTATCCGCGAGTTGAGCACTGCCGCCTCGTGTCGCGGATTGGTGCCGACGAGTAGGATGGCGTCGGCGTTTTCCACGCCGGGTATGGTGCTATTGAACGAGTAGTTGGACCGGACGTCGACGCCATGTACTGGCGGCGCATTGCCGTATTTTCCGGCGAGGTCGCTGGCGAGGTTGTCCGAGCCGAGGCGGTTGAAAAGATCCTTTAGTACGACGAGCGATTCCGTGTCCGCGAGGTGTCCGGCGACTGCTTTGATTTCATTGCCTGACGCGCCAGTGCGGTTGAGGCCAGCTGCAATCGCAGCAAGCGCGTCGGGCCAAGACGCAGCGACGAATCGGTTGTCCGGACCTTTGACGAGTGGTGTAGTGAGACGTTGGAAGCGAAGACCGTCGTACGCATAGCGAGTCTTGTCGCTGATCCACTCCTCGTTAACGTCGTCGTTCGTGCGCGGCTGTACGCGCATGACCTGCACGCCGCGCGAGTCGACGCGGATGTTGCTTCCCAAGGCGTCGAGAACGTCGATGCTCTCCGTCGTCTTGAGTTCCCAAGGTCGCGCGTGGAAAGCGTACGGTTTGCTTGTCAGTGCACCGACGGGGCACAGGTCGATGATGTTGCCGGACAGCTCCGAGTCCATCATCTTCTCGACGTACATTCCAATCTGGAGGTCGTTCCCGCGGCCGGTAGTCCCGAGCTCCTCCACTCCCGCGACCTCGTTGGCGAAGCGGACGCAGCGGGTGCACTGGATGCAGCGGTTCATGGAAGTCTTAACAATGGGACCGAGGTCCTTGTTCGACACGGCGCGCTTCCCAGCGATCTCGTGGAAGCGGGTGCGGTCGGAGCCATAGCGGATAGACTGGTCCTGGAGGTCGCACTCGCCACCTTGGTCGCAGATAGGGCAGTCAAGAGGGTGGTTGGCGAGGAGGAATTCCATGACGCCCTCGCGGGCCTCGTGGACTAGGGGGGTGTTTGTGAAGACTACGGAGCCGGCGGCGGCGGGCATGGCGCTGAGGGAGATGTCAGCGACGTGTTGCGGACGATCTTGAGGAAGGCCTTACCAGGACGCGATGGGTTTTGGTGCACGGGCGACCTCGACGAGACACATGCTAAGAGCTCGGTCAGTGGGCCGGAAGGCAATTTTTGTGCGAGGAAAACGCACCGACAATTCCCTGCTATGGCGAGTCTTGCGAGGTGTAAAAATAAGGACGTGGACAGTTTTCACGCAAGAGATATAGGCACCTATCATGGTAACAGAATCTAGAGGGCAGAGTGAGGAGGGGAATAAAATGGGTACTATCAACGCACCTCGGTACGGGTGATCCAGCAGCTTCACAGGCTTGTATGAGAGCGGAACCTGAGAATATTCAGCGTTGGAAAGACGACGGAAAGGATGAGATGGACCCTGGGGGACGGTGACCTCCTTGCCATCGACGGTGAGGGTGATGTCTGCCTGGCGCGCGGAGGTCGAGGCGATGTTCCTGCGGTCTGTGGGGGATGAGGGAAGAGCAGAATAAACAAGGTATTGAGCGCACTGGCGACAGCGAGGAGGGATGCAGAGGAGGGTCTGGAGACGGACGAAACTATGCGGAGCATCGCAGAGTCGTCGCCGTCGAGGGCCGGGGGACTTAATGTTGCGCTTTGGATTGGCCCAGAGTGAGGGTGACAAAGCTGTGACCTGTCACAGCAGTCAGGCTTACTCTCGACCACCACAAAATGCCCTCCCCTGGTCACCTCGCTCTCGTATCTGGTCTCATTTCTTCCTCCTATTTTGCCTTTGGCAATGTCGCCGCAGCCTACACCGGCATCATGCCCGCCACCGCCCGCACCCAGTCAAAAATCTCCGTTGTCGACCGACTCGCTCTCTGGGACTTTACTTTCCACGCCGGCAAGGTACCCGGCGCTGGCTGGATTTCTCCATCTTGTCTCTGATGTATTTACTTGGTAGAGGCATTTCGGAGGTGCAGGCGTCGTCTGCGCCCTCTCGCTCTCTGTAGCTGCCTACCTCACCGGCAAGCGGCCTCTTCGCGACGTCTTGGGGATCGGTGCCCTCGCCGCCTTTTCCAACGCCGCGTTTACCCTTCTCGTCTTGATGCCCGTCAACAACGATCTCATGGCGGCCCTTCGTGCCAGTTCTGTCAAGCCGATAGATCCCAAAGAAGAGAGCCGCGTGCTGGACCAACTGGACAAGTGGAGGAGTCTTCATCGCGTTCGCATTGTTGTAGGACTTGTTCCCTGGTTGGCTTGCGCGACTGCCTTGCTCGCGAGTGACCCGATAATCAAGTTTGTCCAGCTTTTATTCAATTCAGAGCGCGTCTGAACGATGAACGCGACAGTCTATAAATGTAAATGCGAATTTGAATGGACATGGTCCCTGCCTACTAGTAGCACTGGACGTGATGACAATGCGCGTTGTCGGGGATTATGCATTCCCTCAAACACATAGGGTAAAACAAGACATTTCCGGGCTCTGTAGAAAACCTTGATATCGAGGATATGTAGTGCATATCGTTGCCGAGCTGAAATGTACCCTGTCGCGCGCTGAGCGTGTCTAAGAGTCGAATATCGATCACAAGTAGTGGCTGGGCTGACTTTTGATCGCAACACGACTCCTCAATGGTGAAGAGCGACTTTGTGGACGCGTTGGCCGACCCAACACGCGCTCTCCTCGACCTGTTCGAGACAAATCAAGACATTGACGCCTTCCCGGCCAAGGTCGCAGCCCATTTCGCCGATATCTTCGCGTCAAAGGACACTTTCGATGAGGTACTCAGAGTACCGCGATACCCTTTCATTTCTTACCCTTCTAGATCCCCACTATCCACACAGTGGATCCAACTAGGCAGAATGACCGCCTCTTGGTTCGCTTTCGCGCAATGATCCAGGACACCTCGCCCTCGCCGGAGATGTATCTCGCCAAACGAAGTGGCCAACGATGCGGCGGTTGGGGTTTAGTAGACGAGACAGCTTCGGACGATGGCTTGGACTACACCGACTTGAGGGAGACTGCCGTCATGTGGGCTGTAAACGTTCCCGGTGAGAGCGACTGGGTCTCGTCGGAGATCGATCCCACAAGCGGTATGCGAGATTTCTTTTGGCGGAATCAAAGTTTCGATCTTCTCTCCAGCCTCTAGTTCTACCCCTCCCATCATCCCGGAATCCCATCCCTACAAGTTTCCTGTTCAGGAGACTCCCCACCTCGGTGTTCAAGTCAAGGTGTACGACACATCGCGAGCAGACTTGCTCAAATCCACTGACTTGGTAATTGCGCTCAATAATTCAGTTCATTTCGCCTTTTCATTTGAATCCGCGCCAGGTAAACCTCGTTGGTATCCTGACCAAGGAGACGTGCGTCCTTTCACGACCGAGAGGGACAATGTTCTCACTCGAAATTCAGCATGACTTCCGAGTCTGAATCTCCGAATGCGCCGATCGCTGTCCCTACCCTCCATGTCCTCTTCTCGAGGCCAATTCCCCTGACGGTTGTGCCCCGTGTATTCCCCTACTCCCCCGACGCATTCACCCTCAAAAGACTGAGAACCCAATTAATCTCGTGGATTGCTGACGAGGGACTGGCAGGGGATGAAGACGCCGCTGAATGGGTTCTATTGAGCATCGTAGCCAGAGTGTATGTCGCACTTTGTTTGTAAGGACACGATACTGATACTCACACATCCTCAGCCAATCCAGGACGCCGCCTCTCCTTCCACTCTCATTGACAATCTCGAAATTCCCTCCCCCTCCAGCAATCGAGTCGACCCCATGCCTTTCCGCCGTCCTCTCACACCTCCTCCCCATGGTTATCACACTTCCTCTGTCCCTCGAAGTCCTCAACAACTCGTCGTTCTCTCCCGAGTCCAAAAACGAAGATCTTCACAGTGGCCGACTCCAGCTCCCTCCTGGTTGTGCCTGTGTTGTCACAGAGGGTGGAGTAACTGAAGGCGGAGTCTTTGACCGAGGTCTGTGTGCACCTCATCGTATGCTATTCGTGCTGAGGTACTCCAAGGACTGAGAAATCTGCGCGCGCTACAAGAAGTGATGTCGGCTCAGACTCTGGAATACATATTTCCGTTCAGCAGATTCGCCTTCCAGACCGACATTGTTTTCTTGATTCTCTCCGAGGGCAGAAAGAGCACATTTTTCCAGGTAAGATCGGTTACGCTTTTTTTGACTTCGACCCTCTAATCTCAGTTTCTCAGACGAATGCAAATGTTCAACTGAGACCGAAGGAAGGTGGCGAACTCTATGGGTCAGTCAAGGAGCCCTCGCCAGAAACATTGGCTATGTTTAGGCATCTGGTTGGCGGCGCCAAGATCGGGAGTGTAACAATTGGAGAAAGTGTCGGCGAGGTTCGTTCTCCGGCATACCATGTTTGTGGGTTTTGCCATTATGGACTCACGTCACGGAAAAGTACATTCAAGAAGACTTTGTGAAAGAGAGGAAAGCCGCTGCTACTCCTGCTGAAGCGGTCACCTCGGATGATCTTATTCACCGAATGATGGTCGCTCGGTGAGTGTCTGTTTTGTTGTTGTGTTGAACCTTTTGTTGAACCGTCCTTACAGATTGCTGACGCTCTCCCTGCACCAAACAGAAGTAACGACCGACATCTGGGAACGTACAAAAACTCTAGAAGCGGCGAGGCAGGCCAGGCTGGCATAGTTGAACGAACCAATGAATGTAGTACATGTATCTTCCTATTTACTGTATTCTAGCCATTACGGGGCCGGCCGAGATTGTGCTTGTCTACCTCCATCCAAGTTGCTCCAAGTTCTTGGACGACCTTGGTCAAGACATCCTGTGCGGCAGCGGCTTCTTGCGCATTTGCTTCGATATAATATTTGATCTTGGGCTCTGTACCACTTGTGCTGAGTAAGGGTGAGATCAGTTCATTTTTTCGTGGCCTACCGGACCACCGACCGTATCGTCAAAACCATCTTTGTGCCGTCCTCCTTCCGGACTCCTCTGAACTGAATCATATGCCCAGACGATAGAGGAAGGGACGGTTTGTAAGTAGGCGGGTTTGTGCTGTCGTATCCCGTCGTTAAGTCGATGACACTCGTGATTGCCATGCCCGCGATTGCATGTGGGTACACGGGGGTAGTTGATTCGCCCTAAGGAAATCAGCACGACCCAGACCATACAGCGTAACAAACATTATAATTCCGAAGGCGCTTGAAGATCTTCTCGATTGTCGTGGGCTCTTTGCACACGAAGTAACTGTTGCTGGTCTAGTCTCTGTGAGCAAGACCTACGCAAAGGAAAAACCGAGAGCACGCACCTGGAAATAACCGTAGCTAATATATTTTGTATCAAAATCAACCCAGGCGGGACAGGAATTGACTTGCCGTTGATATAATTCAAGTAGATAGTCCTGTACACTCTTCCCTTGGCTGGTAAGGGCGGTCACCAGCTCCGCAAATGACATCTGAACAGGCCAAAAATGGAAGAAAACCAAGGCTACTCAAGCATATCCCAACTTACGGTCGCCGCAACCCCGTCCTTGTCTCGGATACGAGACCCGAACATGTACCCAATTGCTTCTTCGTAACCGAATGGGACCTCGAAGCCTTGTTGAACGAGGTTCAGGGCGGTATTTCCAATGAATTTGAACCCTGGCATTGCTATAATTGAAAGCGGCACGGACTCGCAGAGAGAAACGAACCGGTCAAACACTCGACGAATTTGAAACCCTCTTTCTCGGCCATGGCCTCTATCATCTTTGAGCTCACCGTCGATGCAACCATGGCCAGCTTCTCGATGGGCTTCCCGGACGCCTTGTATTGACCGAGGATCTGCGCAGCAAACAACGTTCCAAGTTGATCTCCCGTGAAAACGGTCCACTGGCGTCCATCGCGGCTAAACGCAATTAGATGATGGTGGCAAAGGGAAAAGTGTGAGCCACCTTTTTTCTGCTGCACAGAATCGATCGCTATCCGGGTCCTGCGATAGGACGTATTTTGCGCCATGAGTGTCTGCCGTACGAAGCGCGAGGTCCTCCATAGGCGTTTAATGTATGGCACGGCTGACATTTCACGAGCCATACCAGGGCACCCTTTTCCTCGGGGTTTGGAAAGACTACGGTTGGGAAGTCTGGGTCCGGTTGTTGTTGCTCTATCACCGGAATGAACGGCGCAAAACCAAAAGATTCAAACGCCCGAGAGACAAAAGGATCGCTGACTCCGTGCATGGACGTGTTGACGAACTTGGTTTTGGTTCCGCCATTCAAAGATCTGGAGGAACATGGAGTCAGGAGTCGAAACAGATACCAAGGACCCGTCTCACCTCGACAGATTGAGAGAAGATAATTCGGAGAAATATGCGTCCTTCATCTCCTGAGTGCGATCCAAGCAGAGCGGCGACGAATGCAATTGTTCAGTTGTCGACGTTTTGGGTTCAAGGTTTTCCTCGATGGATGCGGAGATGCCTTTGTCATGGGGTCCGATAATCTTCAATCGTGATACGAACCCGAACCAGCGTAATGGGAAGGCGAAGCAGACGCACTTGAACAGCATTCTCCCAATAAACCTATTTTGCGGGAGGTTACTAACAAGAAGAAACATTATCATTTTCAGCCCACTTTGTAGCCGTTGTCCTCCTGCCGGTAAATTTTGAGTCGGGTCCGCAAATGAAAAGGGACGCCATCACCTTTGGATTGTGGCTCGCAGTGATCATTATTCCGCACGAAGCATGCAAGGCCTGGACGCTGAACGGGACCCTAGGCGAGTGTAAATACAGCAGAGCGCTGTTAATTGATCTTACATTGGGGTATGAACCAGGCCGCGGTGCAAGTAGGCCTTGAACTTGGAATTGACAAACACGGCAGCGGTGAGCTGGGCCCACCGCTCGGAGTTATGACGATGATCATGGCCGATGACAACTCCCCGAGCAGCAGCGTTTTCAACGTTCTTCAGAACGTATTGGCAGAGCCCCTGAGAGATGTGAGATTGTAACATCCTACTAGTGAGGGAGTAAGACGAACTTGAGAGGCCTGGATCACGATCAAGTCTGTCGAAATCGCATGGGTTCCCATAAAGTAGAGATGTGCTCGACCAACCGTTCATACATGCCCAGCCCGCAAGCATCCTGCCTGTAGAACGAGGTTACCAGTGGCAATCTGTCAAGAGACCATATCTTGCCCCGCAAGCCTGAAAGCGAAGATAAGCGTGTCGAAATACCCTAACAGGACCTTGTGTCTACCAGCAGTGCCGAACTCGATTCTGGGCCTGTTAACCAACAGATTCAATATCCGAGTGGCGAGGCGACTCAGGCGAATCATTGGCCGACCTCATTCGCTTTTCAAGCTCCGCCGTCCTGCCATCGTCCCTCAGGTGCTGTATCTCGGAACGCGTCCCTTCATTCTTGTCGTACGCCAGCCACTGTTCGACCAGGGCATCCAAAGAGGTCGGTTCCATCTGTAGGTTCAGGGAGCTGTTTGTGCGGTGCCAAATAGGAAACTGAAGTGCCTTTTCCGGCCTGATTTCACACGGTCCTCTACTTGTACAATAAGTACCAGTTTCAGAGGACCCGTTTTGCTCCCCCCGACGTTGATAGGCGCGAGCCACCAATGCCCACTCCACGACCTGGACTGCACCAAGAAGATGCGCTGCTTCACCAGTTCGCTTGGACAGCGTCGCAAATTGACTCGCAATCCTATGAACGACTGCTGCTAGATCTCTGGCCCTGGGCTGGTCCTTCTATTTTCGAGACCCGCATTGAACTCGTCCAGTCTAATGACGGGTGGTTTCCCCCTCAACAAGAAGCAGAGGGAGGCGAGGAAATCGAGTTCACCAACCTGCAAAGGTACCCCGAGTTAGTGATCCGTACCCTCAGGACCCTAGTCCACCAGCGCGGCGCCGACGCTGCCTTTGTCGTCCGCCACGAGTACAAACTTTTTTTCAACTACGCGAGGTTTCGCGTGAGGCAGATAACCGGCAATCCAGACCTGAATCTTACTAGTATAATATTAGTTGTTTTTTCCCTCACCGGCCAGCCCGGCATTGGCAGTGGTACGAGTGTGGCGCTTATGCATTGCGTTAGGAAAGTCCTTTGGTTGCTATTATTTTCTCTTCCGTCTCCTTGCAGGGACAAACTAGACTGACATGCCTGTTTTACCACAGGTAAATTATTCGATCGCCGCAGTGACTGAAGTTGCCGAACAAAGCAAACTTTTCCGGGTACCGCGACTGACGATGGCCATACCCTTCCCCTCATTCGAGCACAAGCTTGTCGAGCTAGCAATACATCAGATTTCGTTGAGAGCGAGGATTGACACCCTCATAGGTCGCTCTCAACGAAATAAACGCAGCAAAGGAAAGGGAGCTCTAATCAGTACTACTTCTTACACAGTTTTTAGAGGATTCGCTCAGTCAACCCCAAGCCCTCGCTCTCCAACTTCTGCCGGATGGGGTCACAGATCTCTTTGGAATACGGCGCATGCACACCAGGCGTGCTCAGAACACCGTCCAGCACCAACTGCGTAGCAATACCGCAGGGGAGGCCGACGGTAAGGGCCATAGCAGAATGCCCACCTGGCGTCCCGTAGGCCTCGAGCGTCGAAGTAATGGTTTCCTATCGCGTGTGGTCAGAATGTGCAAATAGATAAAATAACATGCTTACCTCCTTGCCGTCCTTGTATTCTACGATAAACTTGTGCTGCAGCATGACGAGATCGCGTTCGCCAGCCTCGTACTTCATCAGACCCTCAAGACGTGCGCAAAGGGTGTCGAGCAAGTTCCCGCCGCGCACAACGGCCTTTTCAGACGAGAATAACCCGATCCATCGCAGGCCAGAGATAATTCTCTCAGTTTCGGACGGCGAGGGGAAGCTGCACACTTGCTTTATCCGTGCAATGAGTGCGCTGGTGGGGGGATCAGAAATGTTAGAAAGAACGAAACGCTGTGCTCACGCCTCATCGCTCTCGTTGGCTCCGCAAGCCCTCTTTGTGAGTTCTCGCCACTCCATGCCCTCCACAAGCCACTCCTTGACATCGCTATCCAGCCACCCCAGCTTGACCAAAGCAGCGATGAACTCGGGGAATCCTTGATACCTGAGGGTGCCTCGAACAATGGTTTCTGCCTCCGGGATGTTGTAGAATTTCTGGAAAGGGAGAGAGTCGCGATTGGGATACGCGACGAACGCGAACGCGGGGGAGATGAAGTAGGGTTTTGCGTGGGACATTAATTCATGCCCCGGAATGTGTGTGGCCGTCCCGGAGGCGAGAACCGAGGCCGAGTTGAGAAGAGCAAGCAGAACTCCGCGGGACGACCACGAGAACTTGTATCCTAAAGGGTTGCCGGAGGATTCGGGAGCCGGAAGGCCGCCACAATAGGAGAGGAAGTGTTTGATCTAGATAAAATGTCAGGAATGGCGTCGCCAGAACAAGGGAAACGGGGCTACAAACCTTTCCTCCTTTGGCGTGAACCTCATTGATGGTTTTAATGGCATACAAGTGGTCGATGCCGGGGTCGAGTCCAATTTCGTTCAACACTATGATCCCTGCTTCGCGCGCAGCCGCATCCAGTTCCCTCATCACCGGCGAAACATACGAGGTAGTTACGACGTTGGTCTTGCCCTTGATAGCGGCCTTGATCACATCGGCGTGGTAGGTGTAAGGAATGAGCGAAATAACGAGGTCGTGTGCAGCGACAGTGGATTCGAGAGCCGCAACATCAGATACGTCGAGCGACATGGCGGTGGTGGAAGGGAGTCCCTCACAGAATGCCTCCGCAGTCGCAAGGGTACGGCAAGCTGTAAGGTGGATCAGAAAAAGATACACTGTGGAGCGGACTGGACTTGCCAACGGTCAGTTCGTTGACGGGGTCTCGTACCAGATACTCTGCACATGGGAGGGCGACAAATCCGCTGCCAAGGAGGAGAATCTTCTTCGTCTTGGCCCCGCTTGCCTTGACCTCAGCCGCTTTTGCGTCTCGGCCGAACGAAGGGCGGACATCCTTCCCATCCTCAAGCATGGCCCGACCGAATTCCGGGAGTACAAATGCCGCGCTGTGTACATTGCGGTTGTAGTATTTCGTCCCTTTTACATCGCGGATGGGTGTCCGCAGGTCCCGAGCAGCATCCCGAGTTGCGACGATGAAACCAATTTGTCCAGAAGGATAAGTAGGTATGGTCGTGAAAGCATATTCCGACACGGGGAAGAGACCCTTCGTCATCTCGCGCAGACCCTTGATGAGAGGAAGGTGAAGCCATAAGCATTCACCCTGGGTGGAAATGCTTCCTCCCGGTGCGAGCGCATCATGCAGCAGCTGGAAGTAGGGCTTTTGGAAGAGAGACGCCGCAGGTCCGACGGGGTCTGAAGAGTCGGTGACAATAACATCGTAGGTGGCCTCGTTCTCGGCCAAGAACTTGAAACCATCGCCGATGTGGACGGTGACTTTGGGGGAGGCAAGAAGGGAGGACATGTGAGGCAAGAACTGCTTGGAGACACGGACCACCGCCTCATCGATGTCGCAGAGCACGACGTGCTCGACTGATTCATGCTTGAGGACTTCCCGAACAACGCCGCCGTCTCCGCCGCCGATGACAAGAACCTTTTTGGGATTGGGATGACTGGCAAGGGGAATATGGGCAATCATCTCCTGGTAGCTAAATACATGTTGGTTCGTGCTCAAATGACCAAGTAAGAACACGCACGAGAATTCATCGCGTTCAGTGCATTGGATGACACCGTCCAGAACGAGGACATTGCCATAGGTGACTGACTCGAAGACCAAGACGTCCTGGTAGAGAGACTTCTCGACATGGAGAATTTTGTTGACCTCGAGGGTCATCGCCTGGCCAGGCCACTGGGACGAAATTTCACGGAACCAGCCATCTGGAGCAGGAGAATAAGGAGAAATCCAGAGGCGCAAAGGAATAAGTGACCTCGAATTGCAGGGTGGGACAAGGGCGCCATCGATGCAGAAGACAAGAAAAAACCGAGTCAGATTCGAAACGGATCTCCGTAAATAATCGATCGATAGCGCTGCTACATGTAACGTAAACTATGCACCGACGAGCACTTCAGGCGCAATCCGCTGTTCAACCTTGTTCAATTTGTCCACCCATTCCCCGAGCGTCTGCGCGAGCGTCCCAATCTGAGTCCTCGACAGCACTCGCGGTTGCACCCATGTTATCTGCGCCTTCTCATCCACTTGGTCCAACGAGCCTCGGATTAATTTCAGACTGCGACGGCGTTAGACAGACGAAAATTAGCTAAATCGCGAAACTGATACCTGAGAGCCTTCATCACCAGATGCTCAACCTCATCCAGCGGTAATCGCGTCTCCTCCGCGATCGTTTGGAAGGTCATTGTGCGGTTGTTTGCGGCCCGCTTGAATACACTCTCTATCAGCGCCATGAGACAGATTTTCTGGCGCAAGAACGCGTAGTTTTCTTGCAGGATCGGCTTTTGCAAAGATCAGAAAAGTGAATGAAGAAACATCATCCTCAAATACCTCCTTGGGAAACAGAGGCGCGAGGGCTTCAAACTTGCCAATATTGCCCTCGTTGAAGGTGAAAAGAAGCTTCTTTATCCACTCGTGCGGGGTTCCATCGAGCGAGTTTAATATTGGGTGCATAAGCTGGAAAAATCGGGATGAATACGCCTCTTTCAATGTCGTCGTTGTTAAACTAACCAATTCGCCGAAATTGTAAATCGTGTCGCCGAGGAAAGCAGATATCCCTAGATCATGCGCACGAGCCAATCGGTCCTCTGCAGACATGTCGGTTTCAAGGTCAGGGACGCATGCGAGGAAGAGCAGTGAGTTTCTGTAATACGGCGCGTACTCGGCTTTCGCCTGGTGAGGCGTCAGCATTATGATTTCACAGGAGATGAAATGCGCACCTTGTAGTAGTCGCCCGCAATCTGGTAGTATGCAGCATTAACGCTGTTTTCGACTCCCTCGAGTCGGTCGAGGACGGCCCAAGCCTTGTCCATGTCCGTCTTGGTCCCCTCAAGGTCTCCATACAGCAGCTTCGCGCGCGCGATAGTGGCCAAAAGAAGGACATTCGCTTCCTCCAATTTGGCGTTAGGGGGAGCGGAGGCGATGCGCGTAAGCAGAGAGGTGAGGAATGTCAGGTGTGTTTGGGGGTCTGCGAAATGTCTACTCAACAAAGCGCGATTAGTAGCAGATATTGGGCACTTACTGTCAATTTCTTTCGAGACCTTTACACCCATCTCGACGAGCCGCAACTGGTTGATTTTCGGCTCGAAATCTCGCACAAACGACTCGAAGACATCGACCCGGTATGTTTTCGATGCCGGATGATCGAAGAAGGAAAAGAGTTTGAGGGTGAGCTGGTGCCATAACCTTTGAATGGAGTGAGACGAGCACAGTCAGAGTCGGTCGGCACGAACGCACTTCTTGTTGTACAGAGTTCGGAAATTCTCGAAGAAGGGGTGCAGTTCTTGCGGGGTGGCGGAGAGGGCGGTCGCTATGAACTGGTCCAGGTTGAGTTTGAAGGGCTTTGGAGGGTCGGTGGCCATAGAGGAAGCCATAGGTCAAGTTGAGTGCAGAAGACGCGACACGCGTATGTTTGGTTAGACTGGGTGGAGTAAATAACGAGCCAGGTTGTTGGAAAAATACAGTGAGACTACCGAGAAATTCAGATGAAGATGTTTACTACGCCACAATGTATATAATGTACTGCTAGATCGCATGGCGAGGCCAGTTATCACCAACGGATAGCAATAAATATTCACCCCACTGGAGTCACCCGACCGCGCCGTTGGACCTGGCAGCCGAAGGCGAAGTGCGCGTGGCAACGCTCAACGGGGGGAGCCGTATCTTCAGCGAGGGCGTAGCAGGCGTCGGCACAGTGGGCGGAGCGGCGAGCGTCGATGTCGAGGTCGTAGAAGCGGCCTTGGTGGGACGCGTCGGGCTAGGATTCTTCTTCTCTTTCTGCTTCTCTTTCCCTTTCGTTGCCTTTTTCCTTGGCCTCCTTTTCAGTCCTGCTCTTCTTCATTTGCTCGACTGCTTGGCCACGGTCGTCATCATCATCCGACAGGTCCTCCTCCCTCTCCTTCCGCTTCTTCCCTCGTTTCGGCGGCTCCTCTTTCTCAGCACCTTTCTGCGACGGTCGTCGGACTGGCCGGCCCCGGGAAGTCGTTGTTATCTGCACAGAGACTTGAGTGGGGACGAGACGGGATATTAGTGAATTCGGTTTACCTTCGAGGACGACGCCACCGGAGATCCACCGTATATACCCATGCCGTTCTCAGGCTCCTCCAGTTTCACACGAACCACCGGTTTCGCAGGCGTGGAGACAAATGGATCATCCAGACTGCTGGAATCTTTGGACGAAACGCTGATCATTGACTCGACCTGTCTCCGAGGGCGTAATTCTCGGGTGCTCGGCGTAGTCGGTTGGACGCCGTTGACAGGCCGTTTCCGTTTGGCGGTCGAAGTCGAAGGACCAGCCTCGGCTGGGTTGGTAGGAGTGTGTGACTGTCCATTTGTCACGGGGACTTTGACCGCGCGCTGCATTTGCCCAGGATCAGGTAGATCTCTTTGCAATAACCTCGTACGTACCTTGGGAGGACCAGCCTTCTTCGGTTTAGGTGCAGCACTGAAGTCGGTTTGGACGGCGCGGTCTGCCAATGACCGGGAAGAAGACTGGTCTCTTATCGAGAGGTGGAAATTGCACAACATCTATATAAGCTGTGAGTAATAATTCAGTTCGCAAATATACGATACGCACCTGCGCCGCGCGCAAATCTTCAGAATCAGGGGACTCCGAAGGTATCCGCTCGTCCGAATCGTCCAATGAGCTCAAGGAGGTCAGCGGGGAGCTCATTCCAGAGTCAGGTTGCTCTTCCTCCCTGAACGGGTTGAGAACGGAAGGTTGGGAAAGGGAAACGCAGACGCACTTTTCAACATTGCCCTTTGTGCTGACCTTGTTCCAAAAATCAAGGACGACGATGCGCTCCGGGACGCGATAACGACGACCGTTGATCAAGACTTCGTCAACCGTTACCTTCTTGACCTTGCTCGTGGATGCCGTCTGGGGATGGATAATTTCGATGATGCCGTTGTTAAACTGCTTCGGTTTCGTGATCTCGATCGGAGCCGCTTGCTTGGGAATGCGTAGTTTTGGAAGCTAAACATCTGATTGTGAGAATAGGTTGCGGAGGGGGTAGAAATATATTACCAGCACTTTCTCGGCGTGGTTGGGGCACATCCACTTCTTGTTGATTGGCGGCATTGTCGGCATAGGGGGGTCGAGGCAGTCTAAATGCCAGTGGAGGGTGCAATAGTCGCAAGACACCATGCTCTTCGAGATTTCTGTCGCGGCTCGCGTTGAAGAGCGTCGAGCACGCTTGGCCGCAGGTGCAGCAGCTGCCAGCCCTGGGGGCAATGCAGAGGTGCCACATTTGAAGCACAAGACGGGCCCCCCGTTTTTGTCTCGTAAGCGATGGGCATCGCGATCCTCGACGAGACCGAACCGACTGCGTAGAAGAATGGAATCAGCAGAGAAGTAGAAGCGAAATGCCACCAACTTGAGACGTGGCTGTCTGACGACCGAGTTGTCGACATAGGTCCCTTTCGGGCCGGTGCCAACTACAGATGAGACGTTGGTATCAGATTCGGGCGGAAAAAAAATCAACACACCGTCCTTGAAGAAAGTGCGCAGCTCTTCGGGGAGCTGATATTCGGTGGGGATGGTGGTTTGTACGAGGTGAATTAGGGGAGAGAATAGGCCAGGTGGTGGTTTTCGTGGTGGATGCTGACACGTCATTTAGTGCGGGTTTAAACGGAGGCCGTCCAGGCAGTATCCACCTTCTTAATCACGCAGGCGGGGCAGAACCACCGACTATCGCCTTCATCGATGTGCTCCATCGGGGGATTGAGACACCATAGATGGAATGCACGGGGGCACCCATCGCAATACACCAATGCACCGTGAGAACGGCACGACGAGCAGTGGTCCTCGTTATTAATCTGTGGCAAAGAAAGTCAGCGATGAAATAAAAACGAGACGTGAAAGCAGACGCACCTGGTTGCTGACGGGGGGCTCAGGAGTCTCCAGCGCCGGTACAGAAAGGGCCTTGGGTTCCTCTTTTATCTGGACAGGCGGCTCCACAGTCTCCTTCGCCTTGCCTTTTCCCTTTGGCCGTCCCTTTCGTTTCGGCTCGGGAGCGACGGAGGCGCTTCCGTCTTGCAAGTTGGGCGTTGAGGAGGGCGAGGATTCGTCATCAACAACCATTGCATACGGCTCAGAGGCAACCGAGATTGGTTGGGAGAGAGATGACCCGCCGGCCTCGCCTTGCGAAGGAATTTCAGGGGCGGGTGCAACGCCGTTGTGATTGCGGGCTGAAGCGCGCTGAGCGCGTCCTGTGACGGTGCTGTTCATGAGAGTAAACGCGCGATTCGGACGGGCGAGGACAAAGAGAAAAGCAACGTTCCCGCCAGCGGACTCGTTCGACGAGCTGGCAGTAGGACAGGAAACGCACCTTCTTTTGCCTTTGAGATTTCGAGAGCCCTCCTCTTGTCCTATTATAGTGCCATGGATTATGCCAGAGTAGGTGGATCCTGGGTCTGTGGGGTGGAGATACGAGTAGACAGGTTTCTTGAGGTCGCGCTTTTGCGCAGACTGCTGCACGGAGAGCAAGGAGGGCGGGCCTGGCAGAATTTCGGTCGCCAGAGAAGCGTCTCCCTCCAGATGAGACGGCTGGTGAACAGGAACGCCTGGCAAGAGGTACGCCGGCATGCTGCTCGTCGTAGCAGCCATCCTTGAGCAGCCCAAGGCTTATCGAGCAGCGATGGCACCAATCCAAGCTCAAACGCGCCAATCGGACTCGGTTTGGTGGTGGTCGTCGGTCACAAAGGCACAACAAATCGATTAAACAGGTCCGTACAAACTATACACACTTCCACTCTGTCACAGCACACATGTAAAACAACCCTGAAGATCCCCTCATCGTTCTATCAGAATATCGTGACGAAAATTAGGGCCCAAGCCATGATACGATGGTTCATGGCCATTGGGCCCATGAAATGCTGTCAGACTGAAATGGTGCGCTCAACCTACGCAACAGCCATAGCGGTGGCGGAACCGAATCTTGCACTGCAGGAGACCACCCTTGAGGCACTTTTGGAAGTAGACCCAATCTTCGTGAAAGTGGAAATCGGTCCAAGACGAGGGCGTGCTCTTTGCCTTTCACTGCGGTTCTCAAGAGGTCCCAATCGGTGTGAAAGAGTCGGGTTGTCTAATCAGAGGGAGCGCAAGGCTTGCGTGGAGCTGTTCATAAGTTTTTCTTGAGGTTTCTACTTCAAGTTGGCACCCAGGCTCCCAGAGGCAGAGTAGATAGATTCCCTTGAACCTTCGTCCCTCAGGGCATTCCTCTATCCGACAGGTATATTGAGGGCGCGAAAAGGAGAGCAGGTCCACCGGACAACGAGACGTTGCTTCATTGGGTCGAGGCAAGGGTTTGCGATATTCAGTAAACAAAACAGCCAGGTTCGAGTACGATGCTCTGAAGGATGAATTCGGGGATGGTGTCTTGGATGGTGTCGAGTGCGATGGTGTGGAAGTTGCGTGGAAGTCACAAGCCTTGTTTGTGCGCCAATTATACGCGTCCCGTTCCTCCATGGCCCCCGCACTCCGCGTCGCCTTTATCCACCCAGACCTCGGAATCGGTGCTTGGGCACGTCTTTTGGCGCGTATATCTTCTAATACCGCCCCGCAGGTGGTGCCGAACGGCTCGTAGTCGACGCAGCAATTGGTTTGCAGGCCAAAGGTCATTCCCTCGTCATATACACCTCCCACCACAACCCCGACCACTGCTTTGAGGAGACCAAAAATGGTATGCCTTGCATTGGGTAGGGCAACGCAGCGCAGGCTGAGCGAACGCCATAGGCCAACTCAAAGTCAATCACGTCGTTGCACCGTTTCCGCGCGCAATACGGGGCAAATTCCACATTCTCTTTGCGCACTTGAAACAGCTGCATCTCACTCTCCATCTCCTCTGGCCCTGGGCACCAAAGTATGATGTCTACTTCGTCGACCAGCTCTCTACTTGTATCCCCTTCCTGCGTTCAATCGGCGGCACGCGCGTCGTGTTCTACTGCCATTTCCCGGATAAGCTCCTCGCAAACGGCGAGTTTGTTGACGGAAATCTGAACAAAACGCAGGTTGGGTTCTTGAAGCGCATTTATCGGTTCCCAATGGATTGGCTGGAGGAGGTTACAACGCGTGCGACTCTCCAATATACCGCTTGCCGCTCGCTGAACAGCAACACTCAGGCCAGGCGGACGTGATTCTCTCCAACTCCAATTTTACTGCGCGCGTTTTTGGATCCTACTTTCCCTCCATTCGCCAAACTCTATCGACTGTTTATCCTGGCATCAACATAGCTGCCTACGAAACACCTGTCGACGCGTTGGATCCCGATATTGTGGCCGTCACTTCGTACGTGGTTGCGTGGCTAATTGAGTGTGTCCTTACTTGCGCAGTGATGTTCCGACATTATTATCTCTCAACCGATTCGAAAAGAAGAAAAATGCGGCACTCGCAATTGCCTCCTTCGCCAAACTCAGACAGAGAATACCCCAACTCACAAACATGCGTCTTGTTCTGGCAGGTAGGGCTACCTTGAATTTATCTCAGGTTTACCGCTGTCCAGCGTTAATCGATGATAGGTGGATACGACCCACGTCTGGAAGATAACTTACAAACGCTCATGGCCCTCATCGACCTCGCACGATCCCAGTCCCTCACTCTCAAAATCGTTACCTCCTCGTCGTCTTCCGTCACCCCACCACGCGGCATCATTTCTACAGCGAACAATCCCGACATCCTCTTCCTTCTCAATTTCTCCACCGGTCAGCGCACCGCCCTCCTCACCGCCGCATCAACACGCGCACTGCTGTACACGCCCGCAAACGAGCACTTTGGCATTGTCCCCGTGGAAGCGATGTGCTGTGGTCTGCCTGTACTCGCTTGTAACAGCGGCGGGCCGACGGAAAGCACCGTCAGCGCGCCGCCCGACCTCCGCACAGGATGGTTGTGCGCTCCAGATGCGGAGTTGTGGGCCGATGCGCTGGTGGAGATCGTTAATATGAGGGCGCAGGAGCGGGCGGCCCTGAGTGTGCGTGCAAAGGAGCGGGCGCGGTCTGTGTTTGGGATGGAGGCGATGGCGGCGCGGCTGGAGGAAGCGCTGCAGCGGGCCGTAGCGATGGGTCCGCCTGATTCTGGCAGAGTGTGGTGGGTCATGATCTTTGGGTGCCTACTTGCGTATTTCATCGGACCATTGGTGATGTGAAAAGATTACGCTCCTGTATCAACTCAGCTACCAGGTTTTTATAGATGAGGTTTCAGTGATCCTTTTGCCACTTCCAGCAGTAAAATCTACCGAACGGCGTTTTCTTTTCCTTGAATAATATGGGTTGACATTTTCTGTCCCAGTTCAGCTGAGGGAAAGGCAGGGCATATTAAGGTCATTGCAATACGTATTCTAATTGTACACTTGATATAACGGTCTGTGAATTGGGACGATGAGTTTTCAAAGGAGTCGTAGGATGGAGGAATGGCGGCGTACGTGCTCGAAAACTTGGTCCCCTCCTTGACCACCTTGTTCACCGCATCCAAGAAATCCCGCTCCGAGGCCACCTTCCGCCGGGCGCGGATGGCGAACATTCCCGCCTCCGTGGCGACAGACCGCAGCTCGGCACCTGTTGTACCCTGGCAGAGACGGGCGATGAGGTCGAACCGAATGTCTCGTTCCACGCTCATGCTACAGATGCCATTCAGCAGAGGAAAGGAAGGTGGATGGAAAACGCGAACCTTCGTGCGTGAATGCGAAGAATATGAGCGCGGCCCTCCATATCTGGCAGTGAAAATTCAACACGTCGGTCTATCCGCCCTGGACGCAGCAAGGCAGGGTCGAGTGTATCCGGTCTAGAAAACAGTCAGCAAGCAAATTTCAGAAAGAATTGAATGAACAAACCGATTGGTGGCCATAAGAACCTTAATGTTCCCTCGCGGGTCAAACCCATCCAGTTGGTTGATCAGCTCCAACATGGTCCGCTGCACCTCGTTGTCGCCGCCAGCACCGTCGTCGAAACGCGCACCACCGATCGCATCCACCTCGTCGAAGAAAATGATACAGGCCTTTTTACTGCGGGCCATCTCAAAGAGCTCTCGGACCATCCGTGCACCCTCACCCACGTATTTCTGAACAAGCTCCGAGCCGATGACACGAATGAATGTGGCGTCGGTTCGGTTAGCAACGGCACGCGCGCAGAGAGTCTTGCCCGTTCCCGGAGGGCCGTACAGAAGAACACCCTTTGGGGGGTCGATACCGAGATTAACGAAGCGTTCTGGCTGGAGCAAGGTGAGGAGGGATAGGGTGAAGCAAAGGAAAACTCACCGAAAGAAGAGGCGTCTCGACCACCTCGCGAAGTTTCTCAATCTGCTCCTTGCACCCACCAACGTCCGAGTAAGTCACGTCGGGTTTCTCTTCGACTTGCATCATGGTAACGGACGCGTCGATCTTGGGCGGAAGAGGAATCTGGATTTGGTACTTGACGCGATCGACTCTGCGCAGGGTTGCTTTAATTCCAGCCGAGTGATAGAGGGACAGGAAGAACGACGCACCCGACGCGCATGCCCTCCTCAATGTCCGACGACGCGACACGGTCTCCGAGGCCGACAACGAATTTGGCAATTTGTTTAATGTTGATGACATACTTGTCCTGTTCGTCGGCGCCCTTCTGGCCCTGGAGCGCACCGAGAGGGTTGACTGCTTTGGCTGCATCTGCGGCGGCAGCGTCGACTGGGATGATCTTGGTGCAGCGGGCGACCTGGAGCGGGGGCTCCTCGCGCGCGCGGTCTGCGGCAAGATCCCAGAGGTTGGGAGACGAGAGACCGGTGTCTGACTCTTTGACACCGAGGGTCTCGTTTATTCGTTTCTGGATGTCTTTAATGTCGGACTCGACGTTCTTGAGCTTGGAGGCGTAGGGTCCTTGTCCGTAAGTTTTGAGGATCTGGATGTCGCTATCGTCGAGGGCGACGATCTTCTCGTCCTTGTCGTCTGTCTTCTTGTCGAACTTTTCCCAGTCGCTGGGGGGGGGGGGTGAGCAAGAGAGGGCGGGAGAGGGAGAGAACTGACGCTTTCGGAGGCATTGTTGTGGTCGGAGACAAGTGAGGACGCGTCGCTTCACGTGCCGGTGTGATCGCTTTATTGGTCCTCTACTCGCTATATCATGGCCGGTGCCCTCCAGAACGCTAAGCGCGACCTCAACAAGATCCGCGATGAGGACAGGGAGAGCCGCTTTGGCCAGGTCTTTGGCGTCTCTGGCCCTGTCGTCGTCGCAGAGAACATGGTCGGTGCTGCCATGTACGAGCTCGTCCGCGTCGGCCACGATGAGCTCGTGGGAGGTCCGCTCTTTGCCTCCAGTCTCGTACCAAGCTCACCTCCCTCCAGAGGTTATTCGCATTGAGGCAGACAAGGCCACCATCCAGGTCTACGAGGAGACCTCCGGCGTCACCGTCGGCGACCCCGTGCTGCGGACAGGCAAGCCCCTCAGTGTCGAGCTGGGTCCTGGTGCGTTCACGCAGGCCATGCATATCGCCGTCCTTCATCGTTGTTCCAGGTCTCATGGGCAATATTGTCGATGGTATTCAACGACCCCTGCGCGTCAGTAGACTCCCTATTGGCTCATACTACCGTCGCTGACCGCCCCAAGTCTATCCAAGAGCACTCAAAGTCGATATATATACCCCGTGGCATCAACACCGACGCACTAGACCGCAGTCTTCAGTGGGATTTCAAACCTACCACCTTCAAGGTGCACATTGACTGGGCCTGCTCCACGCAACTTTACTCACATCTTCCCAGGTTGGAGACCATATTTCTGGCGGCGATATATTTGGCAGTGTATACGAAAATTCCCTGGTAGATAACCACAAGGTCATGCTCTCCCCTCGAGCCCTCGGCACCATTACCCACATTGCGGAGAAAGGGAGCTACGCTGTTAACGTAAGACACACATCCACAACCTGCATCTCATCCCAACCTGGCTCCACAGGATATCGTGCTAGAAACCGAGTTTGAGGGCAAGGCGACCAAACACACCATGATGCAGCTGTGGCCCGTGCGTGCTCCTCGGCCCGTGGCCGAGAAGCAGACCGCGGATTATCCTCTTCTTACCGGTCAACGAATCCTCGACGCCCTGTTCCCATGTGTACAAGGTGGCACTACAGCTATTCCCGGTGCATTCGGATGTGGAAAGACAGTCATCTCGCAAGCTCTTTCAAAATATTCAAACAGTGATATCATCGTGTATGTTGGATGCGGAGAGCGCGGAAATGAGGTCGGTGCGAGCCCCTGATTCCTTAGACTCGTTTACTCAACTTTGAACAGATGGCGGAAGTACTCATGGAGGCAGGAGCTCTTCATTCTCGTTAGACTTGCACTCACAGTTTCTTTCAGTTCCCTGAACTGACCATGGAAGTGGGCGATCGTCAAGAGCCCATCATGAAACGGACAACGCTCGTTGCCAATACTTCCAATATGCCTGTCGCTGCCCGAGAGGCGTCCATCTACACCGGTATCACGCTGTCCGAGTACTTCCGTGACCAGGGCACCAATGTCGCCATGATGGCCGATTCTACTTCGCGGTGGGCCGAGGCGCTTCGTGAAATCTCCGGTCGTCTCGCCGAAATGCCTGCCGACTCTGGGTATCCTGCATATCTCGGAACCAAACTTGCTAGTTTCTACGAGCGTGCTGGCAAAGTGGTGTGTATCGGAAACCCTGCACGGAAGGGAACCGTGTCCATCGTTGGAGCGTTAGTTTTCCTCCCGTTCCACTCTTGAAGTACCCCTAACTCCGCAACAGTGTCTCGCCGCCAGGAGGAGATTTCTCCGACCCTGTTACTTCTGCCACGCTCGGTATCGTTCAGGTCTTCTGGGGTCTGGACAAGAAGCTCGCCCAACGCAAACACTTTCCCTCCGTCAACTGGTCCCTCTCGTACTCAAAGTATACCAAAGTACTCGAGCCGTACTACGAGACCGACGCACCCGGCTTCGTGGAGCTCCGCACCAAGACGAAGGAGATCCTACAGAAGGAGGAGGATCTCGCCGAGATTGTGCAACTCGTCGGGAAGAGTGCGCTCGGCGAGAACGACAAGATCACACTCGAGGTGGCGCGCATGCTCAAGGACGACTTTTTGCAGCAGAATGGCATGAGCGAGTACGATCGCTTCTGCCCGTTCTACAAGACGAGTGGGATGCTCAAGTGCTTCGTCGGCTTCCACGATGCGGCCATCCGAGCGGTCGGGCAGGGCCAGGGCGAGATCACGTTTGCGAAGATCAAGGACGGGGCTAGTGACCTCATGTTCAAGCTTTCGCAGATGAAGTTCGAGGTGTGTGTTTTCTACATTCGCTTTTCAGGGTGCGGGGCTGAGTCCTATCACAGTCCCCGTCCCAAGGAAAGGAGCCGATCGTGCAGAAGCTGGATGCGTTGTACACCGAGATCCAAGATAAATTCCGTCAAATGGTCGAGTAAACTGTATTTCACGTTGTTGGACACTAAGTAATGAAGTAATAATGATTCGCAATAGATTTAAACTCCGTCTAAAATGTTCAAAGCTGGTAGCGACATCTTCTTTGAGTTATTTCTCCTCTTTGACCAGGCAATCTTCTCCTCCCCGACCCGCAGCCACGCCTGAGGGGAGGAGTGACTACGAGCACTGTTCTAGGACTCTCCTATCTGCTTACATGCCATATCCTTCATCTAATGCATCACCTTTATCTCTCTCGTGCTGGCATATTTTCTTATTATCCCTGTCGTGTCATGGGAAGATAGTCAGTCATGCATAAGGGCAGTTTCCCTTCGGCACAGGAGCTGACAAGCTTCCGAGGCTGAACCCGAACTCCCCGAAGCTTGTTCCGTCTACCAGGGGTGGTTCCAACAATGGGCTCGGAGGCCTAATACAATTTTGCGGCCACTGATAGTTTTGTACATTTTCCGTCTATTGGAAGAACAAGGAACCCGAATCAACATCTGTGTCCAGACTCGACATTGGCGGGGCTCTTGGCGGTCGGTCAAGGTTCTTCAGCCGCTGCGCCTCCTGGTGTTCTTCCGGTGTCCTCTTCCTCAAGATTCGTCTGTGCGTGCGGGCTTGGCGATGCTCCGAAAGGCGATCCTCATCCACCAGGACTGGCTGGGAGGTGTCGACTGTGCAGATGGGGCAGACGACCTTTCGACGTGCGTTTAGGACAGTGGTGGGGCTGGTAGTGATGAGCACGAATCTAACACATGTCGAAGACTTACTCTACTGGTTTGGCGTTGATCTCGAGCATCGTCCTCGCGGTCTCTGACAGTGTCAGTGCGTCGGGGAGGGTTTCGTTGTCGAGGAACTCTGGGCGAGGGGATTTGAGACGGTTGCTTATAAGTAAGACGACACGAACTTTGAGTAATTTGCACCGCAGGATCCCGAACGTTCGAAAACCAAGTTTCGCCTAGTTCTGGAGGCAAGGTTGTAAAAAAGACTTGATCCAAACAGGAACCTTACGTGTCGCATCGAGCGCGTATGTTGGCACTGTTACCTCCTCGGTGTTCGTTGCGTATATTGCGGGAAGCAGCTTGTTTCGGATCCAGGAAATTTGTCTCTTTGCATATTGTCGAGTAGAAATTTTCATTCTTTCCAACGCCTCATCGAACCCTTTTTCCGTCTGAGGCGCGGTGAGGTATCCGTGGAATTCCTTGTACCCTACTCGCATGAATCAGGTGCGATGGCTGACTCGAGTTGGCTCTCACCTATAGCTTGGTAGATTCCGAGTGTATAATCGATGTTTTCAGATGCGGCCTGCTGGGAAATGCTATGTAGAGAGCGCACTTCATCCAAAGGCCGCTCTGGTATGATGTGAACTACGTAGTGAGTGAACGCAAAGTTCCCCACCTTTATCATCACGTCCACGCGATCGTCCAAACGCTGATTTAATGTGGACGGCTCAGAGTACAACCAAAAGCAAAGAGTTCGATATCTTGCATGGGAGTGAGAGCTAGTTGAAACAACGAGAGGAGACGCCCCCCACCTAGGTTTGGACGCGACCTCGGACTGTTCACTTATGATATCACTTGGCCGCCGGCCTGTATCTTTTACGATCCCCAAGCTGCGAAACACCTTGCGCGTATCTCGCCAATGCCAACGCGCTGCCATTGCGGGATCAAGATTGTGCAGTAAAAGATGGAGGGTGGCAGCGGCATCGGGATCGACGGCCGCGTCTGGTGGTTGCGGAGGGAGACAGTTGAACAAATCGAGGAGATGGGGCGGCAGAGACGCGAGCGCGTTGGTGATGCCTTGGGACTGTGTGGGCGCATTTTCTGGCGCGCCAGAGAGACGGTCTGGAAACATGAGGTGTTGCATCCAATATGAGGTCCCTCCCACCACGATTGGGATCTCTTCCCTGCGATGCGTTTCGTCGATCTACAATGCATGCTTATTTTGTGTCGGCGACCAAGAGGTGCGACCAGACTGACCGCGTTTATCGCGTCCTTTACCCACTGGCCGACAACATACTGTTCCCCGGGCTGCTTGAACCCCATGAGGAGATGCTCGACGCCGTGTCGTTCAGCTTCGGGAACTTTATTGGTCAAGACATCGAGGCCAGCGTAGACCTGCATTGAGTCGGCATTGATAATCCGCGCGCCAATGCGGGCGTTCTGGAGGTGCAAAGCAAGGTCAATTGCGAGGTTGGATTTGCCCACCCCGGTCGTCCCAAAAATCGCAATCAAAGGACGGAGAGCCATGGCTTTGTAAGCGGACATAGCCACAGACTGGCATGTCCTCCGCTCGCATCGCGTCTCGAATAAGCTTGAGAAATCTGCGCCCTCTGCGCGCCTCTCAACATAGCGTACATCGGCTTCACTTCTGCTCAACTGACAACTCATTTACCTGCAGCAAAAACGTGTGGGACGAGGCCAGGGATCGGGTTATGGTGGCACAGCTGGACGCGGTGCCAATGGTCAAAAGTCTCGCTCAGGAGCGGGTATAAAGCCAGGTTTCGAGGGTGGGCAAACCCCAATAACCAAGCTCTTTCCCAAACGCGGTTTTGTGAACCGGTGCGTTGTCCACCGCTGGTGTTTGACGGCGCTCATTACAAAAAACCGTGCAGCAACGAGAGAGTGTGGGCCCCCGTAAATCTCGATCGACTACAGCATTGGATAGACGAGGGCCGTATTTCCTCATCCCCAGAGAAGCCTATCACTGCGCGGGAGCTCCTTCTGAGCGGTTGCGTTCATGATGTCCACGACGGCATTAAAATATTGGGCGATGTACGTGCCGCACCACCCGGCTCCTTGTATGTTTTCTCATCGACTCTAGGGGGCACAATATTTCAAGACGCCAATCTACATAACACCATCACGGGCGTCCAAGAGCGCAATAAAAGCAATCGAGAGCAAAGGTGGTAAAGTGGTGTGCAAGTATTACAATACGCTTGCACTCCGCGACTGCGTCAAGGGACGCACGGACCGCATCGAAGCGGCTCCAACGCGTCGTACCGACATTGGTAGGTCGCGCTGGGTTGCTTACTATGTGCTGATGTTGACCTTGAATCGCAGTGTGGTATGGGAGATTGCGGAATCGAGGCTACATATCTCCGGGAACACTGCAGAAAGTGGGGTCCCTGCCGTTTGTACAGGAGCGCTGGAAGACGCTCGCTACTGAGCTTGGTGGATGGAGAGAGGAAAAGTTTGAGGCTGGGTCCACGAAGAGAAAGGCAAAGGGCAAGAAGAAAAAGTAGAATATATTCATTAAATAATGCCACGATATTTGCCTTGGGCACGATTGGCAAACAACACCTTGACCTTTCCTCTCATCCACACCGAAAACCAATCATGACCGAGGGCAGCAACTACGACTATCTCTTCAAAGTATATACCTCTGGCCAGCCTCTCCCACTCACCCTCTGAATTCCCCTCTCATAGGTCGTTCTGATCGGAGACTCGGGCGTCGGAAAGTCGTACGTCTGCTGTTCGCCACGATAATGTGCACCATCTCACAGACTACTCTTAACCTAGCAATCGTATGCGCTTCGATAATGCCCGGGTGCGATACAGCTGACCCCTTAACCACAGTGCTCTCGCGATTCACGCGTAACGAATTCAATCTCGAATCAAAGTCGACCATCGGCGTCGAGTTTGCCACACGTTCTATTGATGTCGACGGCAAGACCGTCAAGGCTCAGATATGGGATACAGGTGCGACTATCTTGCTCGCTGGCAGGACTACGTGGCGTGCTCCCTACTCCATCACTCTTCCGCCAGCATCCTCCTTGCCGGATCGCTGACGGTATCATGTCTCACCAGCCGGCCAAGAACGTTACCGGGCTATCACTTCTGCGTGAGCATCTCCCTGCTCTGTCCCGCTGCGTATCCTGACAAACCCTGTCTTGTGTCAGGTACTACCGCGGCGCAGTCGGTGCCCTCCTAGTATATGACATTGCGAAGCACGCAACGTACGTCAACGTTACGCGGTGGTTGAAGGAGCTGCGCGACCACGCCGACTCGAACATTGTTATCATGCTCGTCGGCAACAAGAGCGATTTGAAGCATCTCCGGGCTGTGCCCACGGATGAGGCCAAGACCTTCTCCAGTCCGTTCTTCCCTTGCCTTTTCTGTTAAAATCTGGCCCTAACACACTCGCAGCGGAGAACGGACTGTCGTTCATCGAGACTTCGGCGCTGGACGCTTCAAATGTCGAGGGCGCTTTCCAGACGATTCTGACAGGTGCGTTTCACCTTCATCCGGATCATCCTCCTTCGCGCTGATGCAGCCTCTGTAGACATCTACCGCATCGTCTCGAGCAAGTCGCTGGAGCAGTCCAACAACCCTATCGATGCTCCCGGCCCCAGCATCAGCGTCGGGCCCAGCGTAGACAACAACGCTGCCGCAGGAAGCAAGTGCTGCTGAGGCGGTGTGTTCCGGGATACCTGTGGCGATGGGGCTTCGTTAGAGTTGCGTCGCACAACGTGTGTAGTATCGCGCTGCCCTGGCGTTGGGCGTGTAGGGTGTGCTTCCCACTCCTCTCTATATCTTCGTTCCTCATACATACACCTTAAATAAATCTATTGTACCTCCCTGTCTTCGTCCTCTTTCCGTCCAGAATGTATATAGTCCTGGGGAGCTTCCTCGGGTTGCTCCTCTGTCGCTCGGCTCATGTAAATCGCTGTCAACGTCGAGGATATGTGCAAATGTTGGGTTGTCTGCTAGCTACGCGTTGGGGGTCTTGAAATTCAGACTCGTCGCGACATTACATTTCCCTCGCCGTACATGTCGAGCGGAGGTTGGATTTGTGGAGAAAGCAAGATACGAGGAAGGCCACGCCAGCTCCGAGGAAGACTGCGGAGGAAACAACTGCGGATCGCTCGACATTGATCTCCGAGTCTTGAAAGCTTGAACTTCCGGCTTTTTCGCGTTCACCATGAGCCATTCAGCCTACTCCGAGCGGCCGCTAGTATGAGATACACATTCTGTTCCTGAAAGGCTGACTCGCCGTCTATTGCGCCAGGTACATAAGCAGCAAACGCTCTCAATCGTGCACGATGGCACGAACCCTCATTTTTTTATTCTTCTTCGCACTCTACCGGCCTGCGCGCGTTGCTTCGAGTCTCGCAGGCGAACTAGGCACCTTCGTCTCCCCTTTGAAGAGCTCCGTCAAATGGCGCTATTGGGTCGAAGATGGCTCGGCATCTGCAGAAGTTGTGCGCTCGGACATTGCAGAAATGGCCCGCGTAGGTGCATCTGGGTTCAGCTTCATTGCGTGCTTTGAGATTTCATTCTTCCACCCGCCATCACGTTGAAAGGGACCTCTGTCAGGTACTCCAGTTATGGCGCGGCCAGAAAGGACACTGGTGCAATTGTGCTTAATCCCGCGCAGTTTAGCTATGGGTCTGATTCTTTTGTGGATATCACTTCGGTCGCTGTGGAAGCCGCCATCGCGAACAATCTCACCATTGACTTGGCGCTGGGACCAAATCAAGGCGCCGGTGTGCCAGTCTTCCCGGACGACGTCGACATGGAGGGGATGAACACCGAGCTGGTGTTTGGCTCACATTTCCTGGCGCCTGGAGAAACCTTCAGCGGTCCTCTTCCGAGTCCTGCCGTCTTTCCTTCGATCTCTGGTCTGGACGGCGAAATAATCAGCGTGAACATCACAACGATGCGATTGGTCAGTGCTGTCGTCGCAGAGCTGGCCCCCGGAGCGGACCCCTCCGCCGCTCTGGTGTCCTTGGACTGGGATTCTGTACAGGATCTGACTTCTCAGGTCGACAAATCATTGAACCTATCGTTTATCGCACCCAACTCCTCCAGTGTCCTCTTGGCCTATTATTCTCGGCGGAACAGTTATCGTGAGGCGGCCGGAGGATTCAACGGTCCAGTTTTGGATACACCAGGGTCCTGGGGTTCTTGGGTGGTCGATCATTTCTCTGCCAAAGGCGCTCAGGTTTCCATCTCATTCATTGAGCAAAACATCCTTGCTCGAGAGAATATCGGCGCGATGGCAGCGAAGTCGGGCGTTGGAAGTTACATGTGGGAGGATTCTATGGAATTTCAAGCTCAGCTCTTTTGGACGGATGGTTTCACTCAACGGTTCACGGAACGCCACGGGTATGAAATCAATAAAACACTGCCAGTCATGCACACACTCCCGATATGTGCGTATAATTCTGCTGATGTGGGTCTCACTCTAAACTTGTCCTGGCTACGTAGTTGCCCTCCCAGGATCAGTAGTTGGAAAGCCTGCTCAATTGTTTGATTTCGGAGACACTGTCGACTGGGCCAAGTTCACGGAGGACTACAGGGATACTCTGGTGCGGGCTCTGGTCGGAGGTCTCCCAGAAATTGACCCTCGAAACTTTAGACATCTCTCTATATGGATTACATGTCAACTTTCAGGGACTGGTCGCACACCATAGGTTTCCAATATTCCAACCAACCAGGCTACAATTTCCAACTGGATTGCGCTGCAGCTAGGTAACTCGACCCCACCTTTGACGCTACAAGGATTGTTGACTCTTCTTAGCGCAGTGGTCGATGCTCCTGAGATAGAATCCCTGACTTTCACGACGGTCGATATGGGCCGTCAACTCTCGGGCGGCGTACACCTCGGAAATCATGGCGTATTCTCGAGTGAGGTCGGAGCAAACTTCGGCGTTTATGCTCTTCGTATGCGCGATCTTTTGAACAATGCCAAGACCCAGTACGCCGGGGGTGTAAACGTTGCGGTTATCCACGGATTCCCTTATTCCGGCGCTTACCCACAGACAACGTAGGCCGCCTTCTCTTTTATATTTTACTGGGAAATAACGAAGCTCCAGATGGCCCGGGCTTACGACTTTCGGGTAAGCCCATTTACAGACTCCGAAACCCCCGGTTCTAAGCGGTGGTACAGATATCTTTTCTCGGAGATGCATTCTCCACACATGCCGGCTTGGGGTTCGTACAAAGGCTACCTGGATTTCCTGAAACACACCCAATACGTGCTCCGATCCGGCACACCCAAAGTCGATGTCGCCATCTATAGAAAAGACTACAACCTCGCTACGTCCCCTCCATTCCAAGGGGATTCTCTGGTTAGCGCTGGGTACTCGTACGACTATGTCAGTCCCGAGAACCTGAAGCTTCCTGGCGTTTCGGTGTCGAACAAACGCCTTACCCCAAACGGACCTGCCTACAAGGCTTTCGTTCTCAACCACGCGTCCAATATCACTCTGGACGCAGCGCAGAGATTATTGCAGTACGCTCAAACGGGGTTGCCCGTCGTGATCTCCGGCGCAGTCCCTAGCGATATACCGGGTTTCGACGCGAACAGCACGCAACGAACGCAGGTTCAAAGTTTAATGAAACAGCTTACAGGTCTTCAGAACGTCTTGGTTGTCAGCGGCGAAGGCCAGGTCCCCGCTGCGCTCGCCCAGTTGGGTGTCCTCCCGGCGGCGGGTGTCAGTGCAGACTCAACCACCATTTTTTCTGTCCGCCGGGACGTCGCCAGCGCCTCATACTTTTACCTGTTCAACGACAACTCCTCCCCCGTCGACGATGCCACCCTCTTCCTCCGAAGCGACATCACAGGCACTCCCTTCTTCCTTGACGCATGGACCGGAGAGGTCTCACCGGTCGCGTTGTGGACGCAGAACTCGGCAGTTATCTCCATTCCCGCCGTTTCATTCGCGTCCTCGCAGACGGCGCTATTTGCGGTATCTAATGCAGACACGTTCGAGGGTGTTCGTCCCCTCAGCGCTCACCTTGTCGCCCTTCAGTCTCCAGCCTCAGCCGTTGCAGGTAGCAATGGCGCCATCGAGATTCGGTCCTCGAGTGATGGTGACTTTGCATACACACTCTCGACGGGGCATAGCGGGTCCATCAAGGTTTCGCTTGCGGGCGAAGCGACCCGTACGCTGAGCGGATGGCTGCTGAGTATCGTTGCTTGGACTCCACCCCAAAACCTCAGCATCGTCAAGTCGGTGCTTGTGACCCAACCGTTGTTCAACCTTACCCAGGGCCTCGTTCCTTGGAACACTCTGGAGGGACAGGAAAACACCTCAGGTGTCGGAACGTATAACACAACGTTCGATTGGAATAGCCACAACAACACGGTCGGCGTCAAACTGGACTTTGGGACCGTTTTCCATACCATCAAGGCGTTCGTGAATGATGTTCAAATCCCGACCGCCGACCCTTCGTTCCCCAGTGTCGACATCACCAAATTTGTGGTCACAGGTAGCAACGCCCTCCGCGTCGAGGCTGCCAGTACTCTCCTCAACGCAATTAATGCAGTACGTAGAAAAACAAGCCGTTATATCACCCGTTTAATTCGCAGCAGGTACCGGAAATCGAAACGTTGGGAATCCTTCGTTCATTGACCGATTTTCCTGTGGCGAATCAGGACTATGGTCTGGTAAAACCGGTGCAGCTCATTCCTTATGGTCGCGCACAGATCTCCCTGTAATCCCTCGGGCGAGACAACCTTGTTTAACTTGTCCCGTATGGTCGTGCTACTGTTTCTCACCGGGGCCGCGCGGTAATCTACTTACCTCCCTCTTTAATGGTTTGCCTATCGTCGCTACTTGTACACATTGTGACTCGGACCCGCTGTGACTACCGTGACGCTCGCTATGTCCGAAACCACCGCGACTGAAACTGAACTGCAGGCCGTGGTGCCCAAAAAGCAGAAAAAGCTCAAGCCGGCGCGCAAGCAGGTAAAGCCCGGAGATGTGGTCAAGACGGAGGCACCACAGACGGGCAAAGAATACAGTGGGTTACCTAGTTCGCCGCATTCACCGATTCACTCACCCTTTGCCAGATATCTGGTACAACAAGTGGGCAGGCGGTGACCGCGAGGACAGCTATTCAAAGTGCGTCGCCTGCGTGAAACACTGCTATCGACGGCTAACTCCCAGCGCAGTAAAGTAAAGTCTCAGACGCGCTGCAACATCAAGCGCGATTCGGGCCTGACGCGCGCCAATGTCACGGGAATAAAGTACACCTGCCTCTACTTTGCCCGCGGGTGTTGCCCGTACGGTTGGGAGTGCGAGTACCTGCACATGCTACCAGACCCGAACGACCAGCTGCCCGATAGTTCTAAGGACTGCTTCGCGCGCGACAAGTTTTCGGACTACCGCGACGACATGGGTGGCGTGGGCAGCTTTAACCGGCAGAATCGCACACTGTATATCGGGCGGATTAAGGAGATGGGGAATGGGCAGGAGACGGAGGAGGTTGTTATGCGGCACTTCAAAGAGTGGGGTCAGATTGAGCGAGGTACGTCTTGTTGTCTCATTGTTCAAGAAACTTTGCTAACAAGATATCCGTCTATTCCAGACGACTCTGCTTCAACGTGGGCCGTCAAAGTCCTACAGTACCGCAGCGTCGCGTTCGTGACTTATGTCTCGGAGCTACACGCGCAATTCGCCAAGGAGGCAATGGCCTGCCAGTCGATGGACAATGACGAGATCCTCAACGTCCGCTGGGCGACTGAGGACCCGAATCCCGTCCAAAAGGTTGCGGAGAAGCGTCGGCTCGTGGATATGGGCCAGGAGGTCATCAAGGCGAAGATTGACCCACGTATTGTGGATGCGATGCGCACAGTGCGTGCGCTGGAGGATGGGGATGTTCTCGATGAGGATGGGTACATGCTGGATGACGAAGATGTCGAAGACGACGGGTCCGGCCAGCCTGGTGCAAAGCGAAGACGCCTGGAAGCGCCGGCGGAGGTGGAACGAGAAGAGGAGCCGCCTCAGCCGAAGGGCCTGCTGAGCGCAGACACGATGGAGGGTCTGAAATACTTTGCGGAGATTCGGAGGAGGAATGGAGTCCCTGTCGCTCCTCCAACCAGAGCAGCCGCCCCAGCACCACTAAAAGAAGGGCTTGGTTTGGCCGACTACGGGAGCGACGACGAGGATTAGATATGTGTGTAGGTTAGTTCGAAGCGTGTTTGGAATGTATATCATGAAATATCATCAACATAATACATTTCTTCGTACGTCCATGTTTAATCCTCACCCCCACCACTGCCTTCCCCACCGTCGTGGATGCCCGCATGAAGGGACAAGTCGGCGATGCGGGACGCTTCTGTAACGGCGTCCTCGTTCTCCTTCTCCCTCCGGAATTGTTGAAGGTCCCAGTCGTCCGAAGCGTCTCCGTCGTCTTCGTCCTCAAACCATTCCGGATTGTATTCGAACTGAGGGAATGGATTTGAGAGGACAATATGGATGTTGTGGCGACTGCACCCACCAGATCTTTCCCGCTCATGCCGGTATTCTTCCCGGCGGAGTGGTGCTGCTCCTTTGACCTGCGCAGTGCCTCCTGCTCAGCGTCCTTCTTGTCCATCCGCGTTTTCTTCCATTTCGCGAAAGACTCTGGCGTGACTGGCGTTAAATTGGGGCCGAGTTTGTGTCGCTAGAGATGTGTTGGAACAGTCAAGGACGACGAGCGTGGGGCATACCTCGACTTCAAGGAACTCCTCCAGACTTATGACCTTGGCTTTCGCAGCCTCCTCGGCGGCTTTTCGCTGCGACTTCAGGACAAAGCCAGGCGGCAGAGCATGTCGGTATTGGCACAGCTCGCCGTTTGGACATTCCCAGAACCATCCGAATCTAGCAAGCGTTAGGGGACGGCAGGATGAATATGCAGCAAGCTGCTGACTTTTGGCTTTCAATGGCCTGGATGAAATGTTTGCACACGATCTGAGAAAGGGCATCAAGGTAATTTCTGGCGATCTCGAAACTCTCGCAACACCCACATCTGTCGTCGTCCGCGGATTGCCGGCCTTGGACAGCACAACTTGGGCCAGTTTTTCTTCGTCCCAGGTGTCCATGGTATCTGCAGCCGCGTGGTTGAACACCGGGCTGCCCAGAGAAGGCAACTGCACGCACCAGCCAACTTCTCCTCTCGACTGTCCGCGTAGAGATTCTTCTTCTCGACTTTACGATCGACATCAAGGTCGTGACTGAACTTGCACTTGTTGCCCTTTTCGCAATGGCCAGCTTTGAAGAACGCGCAGAGCACGGTCTTTGGGTCGACGCCAAAGGGGACCTTTTGGGTCTGCACGGGGCGGAGTAGAGCGGCCTCCTCCTTCTTGCGCTTCTCCTCCTCGAGCTTCTCCTTAGCCCGCAGCTGCTGCTCCTTCTCCTTCGCCACCGTATCCCGAGACTTGCCTGTGACTGCCACCTGCGACTGGATGAGTGCCACTTGCTGCTTGACCTTGGCAGATTTATTTTTCTGGCGCTGAATGAGACGATGTCGAGAAGTGAACGAGGAAGTCTGCACGGACATTTTTCATGCCAAACGTCTAGAGACCTTGGTCAGTCAGTGCCCTTCGGGGTGGCTAATAATGTAGAGAGTCACCTTGTCCTCCTTTACTTTGGAAGAACTCCCCTGCACCTGCTTCTTTGGCGGCATTTTGGGCGAAAGCTGGTCAACGTCGGTGGTGACTTGGAGTGAATTCAAGTCACAACTGTGACCGCGCTCGTAATTATTCGCGCATGAAGGGGTCCGCGATAGCAGGAACCGGTGTTACAACGTGCTCAATGGATCCCAATAAGCTCATTTGTGTAGATAGATACAGTTCTTTATTTGCAGCAATGATAATGTAAAAAAACCTGTTAGATACAAAAGATAGACCCACCCCACCTGCTATCCCCACTCCTCCTCCAATTCCCGCGCGAGAAAGTCTTCGTCGTCGTCATCATCATCCTCTTCGTCGTCTCCACCCTCCATTCCCTCGTCCGACGCCTGCGATCCCGGCCTAGAGGGTATCGCGGGTGCCTCGCCCTCCCCAGCGCGATCCACACTCCGTTGTTTACCCGCTGCAGTCTCGCTCCGCTCATGTATTTCATCCGCGTTGACCGCCTCCTTGAGCTTCGAGTACCCTGTCCGCTCCGCCGCGACCCGCTTCCGCTTCGCAAGCGGGGAGCCTAGCGCGTCGTGCGTGCCGTTTCCGTTGACACTCTCCATTGACGAGGGCGTGACACTGCGCACGCGCTTGCGCTTCTGCCGCGTCGGTGTCGATGGACCGCTATTGCTTTGAACACTGAGAAATTCGTTAAGAGAGCCAAGAGCGTCCAAGCAGCGAACACAAACCTGCTCCCATCGTCTTGCCAGTCGTCCTCAGACATGGCACTTCGTTCGCTCCGCCCATCCTCCGCCTCTTCATCATCGTCGCTCTCGTTCATGGCGGCATCTACCTCGTCATTAATATCGTTCCAATTAATCGCATCGAGCGCCAGATCGTGATTCGCGCCGTCACCACCCTCAACCCACTCCTCATCATCCGCGGCCTCGTCAGCGGCAGGTGCAGGAAGCGCATCGGTACCATTGGCAGGAAGTGTCGCGTCGTCTAAAAGGTACCCCCGTTTCATCCTGCCGCTCCCACAACGCGATACAGTCTGTGAACCACGCCAGCCATACGATCTTGATACCTCCGCGCTTACGCGCCGCGTCGACCTTAACCGTGCCGCGCTTCGCTGCCACAACGTGAGTTACCTCGGCGGTGAGCTCTGTCAGCACCTTGGCGCCGAACATGTGCGCCATCCGCCAGATCTCCGTCGCCTCTGGGTTGGTGTCAAGTGGGATGACGCTCGAGAAGAGTATGTGTACGCCGTCAAAGACCTGGGAGCGCATGTGCGGAATAATGAGCTGGAATCAATAAGGTCAGTCTCCGCTTACAGCTGATATAGTAAATATTTATACCGTCACGTCGTGCGCAGGCTTGGGTTTGATTGAATCCCGGCGCCTCCTTGACGAGGCCGCCCTCTCCCTAGGGTCCTCAGTCCGTCGGCTCTCGTAAGCAGTGAAGAACCGTTGATGCACCTCGTCCAGGAGCTACCCATTCAATCAACATCGGAGCGTCAACAATTCAGAGTCAACGCACCTTGCCTAGCCGTTGCAGCTCGTTGTCGTCGTTCTTCAGTAAAGCCGCTTTGCGCTGCGCCTTTTTGGGCGTAGGCTCTTGTGCGATTGCAGCCTCCGAAGAAGAGGGCTTGGTGGACGGCTCGTCCGACGCAACCTCCACCTCCAACTCCTCCTGCTTCTTGGCGAGCGGTCGCTCCTCGACTTGCGCTTCCAACGCAATGGAGTTTTGCGTGAGCATAGCCTTCTCTGTAAACTCTGTCTGCACGGCTTCGGTCGGTGAGATAGCTGTAGGCAATGAGGGATTCAGCTGCGCCGGGTCAGCTGAGGGCGGCGGGTCCAGTGTCGGAGCAGTAACCGACGCCGCTGCTTTGGGTGGAGTTACGGTCGGGGCCGTCACTGGGGTCAGCGGCTCGATTTTCGGCAAGAACGCTGAATTTATGTCCCCGATGCCGACGAAAAAGTCGTCTGTAAGAAATGAGTGTGAGGGTATTATATTCACTGTAGAGCACCTACATGGAACGACTTTAATCAGGTTGGGACTCCATTCCCAGACGTCAGCGCGATCGTCGATAATGACCACCATCGACTGATCGCACGGAAAGAGGCGCTGCAAGCTTTTTTGCGTGAGGCTGCCGCTCTCATCTCGGCTGAGCAGACGCCCACCAAAGACTTTGCCTGTGGGGTCAATAAGGGCGCACACCTGCTCCGCGTACGCGCGCGTGCCCATAGTGTAAACGTGCATTTGGTACTTTGTGGCCATGTCCTCAAGAAATGCCTGCCAACCGGGTCTTGTCATAATTAGCAGGCGGCCACCAAAGGGAAACAGAGTATTACCTGCGCTTGATGTAGTACATGGGCCCATCGTTCTCAAGCATCTTGTTCTTGCCCTTGCCGGGTGCAAGACCAAACGTCTCAGCCCCAAGTCTGAATTCGCCGACGTCCTCGAGGGCCTCCCAATTGGGGTTGCATTCGTCCTCGGACTCTGAGTTGTCAGAATCCTTGTTGGATGCATTGGATTTCTTGAGGGCTTGTCGCGCCTTCCACGCCGCGCCCTCAGAGCGCCACTCGCCGACAGTAGGGTCGACCGTCGCGTGCACGATAGTCTGGTCGAGGTCGACGATGAGGGAGAGCTTGCGCGACTTCAAGAGGTCGTCTGCGGTCTCTTTCTCGAGGCGCTGCGCCTCCTCGAGGGACACAAGAGGGCCGTTGGCAGAGTGGGTCATCTGGATGTGCGCGCGCGAAGAATCCGCGAATCCGATGTAGTCCGCGCTTTGGCCACAGGTCAGCTACGAGTGGATACAACACTATGAAGACGCATACTTTGTCATATCTTTGCCGCAGAGGACACAGAGGCCGGATATCTGCATTCCGTGCTTGCAGTCCTCCAGGACCAGTACGACTGGACGGTCCTTTGCCTTGCGCTGGGATATGACCTCTCCTGGGCGAACCTTCCAGGCCTGAATCGTACCGTCCACGGCCGAGTCCCAGGTCCCGAAACGCGACTCTGGTTGCGCATCCGGTTTTGTCGGTACATGGACGAAGGAATAACTGAGAAGGCGCGTCCCTCGCTGGATGACGGTGTCGCTGCTGGCGTCGACGGAGATGACCTTGATAGGATACGGGAAGGACTGTGGCAGGAAGAGCTCAGTTGCGCTGGTCGACGCCATTCATGGGTGATCGTATGCGTTTGAACCAAGTTTGAACAGTCCTTATTTGGGTTCAACACTTGTCCTGACCGGTGCTGAGCACTAGGGTGGGGGAGTCATTTATGTATTACTATACCACCCAGTCACTCGACCATGGGTGATATACTTCGACTACGAGACCGCGAGGGGGAACGCGATACATACCGTCCCCCACTGGCAGCATCCGACATGCGACTGCTATCGCTGAGACTTCGGGCGCGACTTCCACTTCGACTGCGGCTCCGACTCCGGCTGCGGCTCCCACTACGACTCCCAGGTTCTCTTTCTATTTCCATTTTGCCCTCCAATGCGTCCAGAAGTCGACTTTGCCGCGGCCCAATCTCCCCGTTTTCCTCGAGGGTACTTCGTTTAGTGAGGCGAGGGAGGATGATATCGCAGACACGCTCCTCGGTGAGCAGTTGGTCGATGAACTCGTCCATAAAGGTCAGAGAATACCCAGCTGGTCGACAACTTGAAAAATTGACGCAATAACAAAGGGAATGGATGCACCGTACCCATATTTCGCAGCCGTAGTTTTCGAAAGTCCTTGAGCAGCGGTTCTAGCATCTCATACACGTCCACAGCACGAAAGGTCATTCGGATATAGAATGCGGCGAGTGCCCGCAGATATCTATTGTTCATGAGGGCATGCAGAGGCGCGGAGCAGAGTAACCCACTTGAACTCGTCCGCCCGTAGGTATTCCACGAGAATCTCCTTCTCCGGCTGAATTTGAAGGAGCTTCAGCAGTAGACACAGAAACTCTGTCGGCCGCTGGTTGCCATAAACGCCACCAATGAAGCGAACTTCGATAGCCTTGTCGATGAGGCTCTCAGCTAGGACGCCAGTGAGATGCGCAGAGTGAACAGGGCTGAGATGGCGGACCAGTCAACGCGAAACAGTGTTCCTTCCAGTATATCGACTCCCAGATACGATTGCGGATGACGGTTTCGACTAGGAACTGGGTGAATGAGGGCGCAGTGGTGGGCGGTGAATCGGGTGGGTACCTGGGGGTTCTGGCCGTGGATGGACTGCGCGCCTTGGACGGTTGTGTTGGCCATGTCTGGAAGGGTTTTTGTTTGCTTCTATGTAATTCGCGTCTTGCCGTCCTCCCCATGCCAGCACCGGACTCGCCTCGCTCCTCACAGTCCCCGCCTCCCTCTGGCACCCAGGGGGACCTTGAGCTCGAGCTGCTGGGCCTCGCCAACGCGCTGTACAACCTCGGCACCACCGTCATCAACGACTCGACCAAGGAGCGCGACAAGCCTGGCGGCGGCAAGCAGGTCGGTCTGCGCGTCAACGAGGTCATCGGCCACCTCGCGACCATCGACGACATGGCGCAGGGCCTGCGCACCATGATTCCCATGCAGGTCCTCGCGGACATTGACAATTCCCGGAACCCGATGCAGCTCACCCGTGAGCGGCTCGAGCGGGCGGCAACTGAAAACCAGTTCATGAACGGGAAAATCGTCGCGATCGAGTCGTATCGAAACTACCTCAATGAGGCACTGATACAGAGCTTTCCGGAGCTGGAGGAAGCCATACGTCCGGTCAAGGAGGAGGAGAAGGTTGGCACCGCCATGGAAGAAACCCTCCATCCTTGAAGTAGAGCTGGTCCCAAAAAATGCACCGGTCTCTGGGTTACACGATTATTCGACATCCATGTCTAATTCACGCTCGTTCATCCCAAGCGCCATCTTCTTCTCCACCTCCTTCAAACACAACCCACCAGTTCAAGATGTACACGGAGTTTCTTATTTCTCGAGAGCCGCCGCGGTCATATAAATGCGCTTCTTTCCCTTCCCCCTGTGTCCCTGTGTGTCGTGGAACGTACGCAACAAGTCCCTCCTTCCCTACTTCAGGTTTTGATCGGGTACAACAGTCGCCTCGGTTCTCGTGCATTAGCCAAAAGTGGTGCGCCCCGATTAAATGTGCACTCGTGGTCAACGACAAGTTGGAACACACATCCTATTCTCAGCAACGAGGAATAGATACCGACTACACATGACTGCTTCGCAGTAACACTTTCTTTTCCGTGCTCGCCGTTCAGCCTTCTAATTCGTACCCGAGCCCATGTTCAGCCCGATCATACCCAAGGCCATCTTCTTCTCCACCTCAATACTATTCCTCCTCCTGTTCATCCTGACTCTGTCCGAATCCAACGACACCGGGGACGACTCGACGCTCTCGTGCGATGTCAACGAACTCATGCTTGTACTCTCCTGGGCCAGCGCGAAGAACGGGCGACAAGCCACGGTGGCACTAACCGCCCTGACCTTCTGCTTTGGGGTCGAGGTTCTGCGGATGAGTGCGGGCTGCGTGGCGCGGCGTTGTCCCCCGATCTCCGTGTTCTCGCGCTTACGGTACTTGGGACGCTTGGAGTTGACGAACGCCGTGTCGATGAATCCCATGTCGATTTTCATGTCGCCTATCTCGGCCGGGAGCTTGGTGCTGTGCGAACGAAGGTTGCGGGGATGTGGGATTGGCGAAGCGGGAACATGCTTAGAGAGGCTGCGGTGGACCCGCGCGCGGAGGCGGGTGGGAATCGGTGTCGGGGTGCCGAGGTCCACGTCCATAGCATCGTCGGCCTCTTTTACGGTCGTCTGCGTGCACCGGAGCTTCATCGGCAGGTCCTCCTCCTCCTCCTCTTCTGTGAGTCGCCCGAGGCGGGGTGTCCCTGGCGTTCCGTGGATCTGAAACAACTTCCGTCCACGCCGAGAGAGGGGGCTAGTCGGCGGCGTCCTATCCATCTCATCGTCCACGTCGACCTCGTGGACATAATTGGCGCGCGGAGCCCTTGGTGCTGGCGGCACCGCCATCTCGGTCCTGAGTCCAACGACAAACTCGATCTCGTTCCGTATCGCGGCGTCAGTGCGCATGCGGGCGACGGAGATGTGGAGCACAGCGGGAAGGCGGGTGTTGAGCGATTCGGCGACGGCGACGAGGGAGCGGCGCGGCATCGTCAGGAGGTCTTCATGGCAGCAGAAGGGGAGCGTCGAGAGGGCGGTGATGACCACTGCATCTTCAGTGAGATCGTCGTTCTGCAGGGCCATGCACGCGCGTGTAGCTTGGCTAGTACTTGCGACAGGGGACTCGGGCGGGGTGTCGACGACTGGGTCGGGCTCGGGGTTTCCGTACCTGGCGGCGCGTTGACGGTTGCCGGGTCTGAGGCGGTCCAGCTTGAAGAACAGACGGCGGACGGGTGTAAACGGGTTGGGCTTTATCGAACGCGAGCCTTTGAAGGTCTTTAGAGCTTTGATCGCCTTCGGCATGCTGAAAGGTTCAGGGAGGGAGAAGGTGAAGGGAAAGGAGAAAGGTCTGAGTGGCTGACATTTGTACCTGCTGTTAAGTATGTCTTGCGCAAATAACATAACACCGCATAAGCGAGAGGAGCAAATACAGAGCAGGATTAGACTGGAATAGAACAGAGAGTGCTAAGGATAAGATCTACGCGATCTTTGCGTCCTTTTTCTTCTTCTTCTTCTTGCCATCATCATCCTGTAAATAACGGATTGAAAACGAGCCATCAGTGTATCCGCTATGTACTTACGCCAGCCGCAGCCTTGGCCTCCTTCTTGGCCGCCTTCTTCAGCGCCTTTTTCTCTTCCTTTGACAGCTTCACCTTCTTCGATGACGGCTCCTCCTCCTCGTCCTCCTCGTCCACATCCATCGCGTCGCTTTTTCGCTTCTTCTTTTTCTCCTTCTTCTGCGGAGACGGCTCGAGCGTGGTCATGGGCACGTCGACGTCGGCGTCATCGTCATCGTTCTCCAGTGCGAGGTCTTGCAGAACCTTGCGGATCGCGTCAGCATTCTTGGATGGCGGGGCACCGGTCTCGAAGAAGGCGAGGCGCTCCTCGACTTGTGCGCGGAGAGCTTCGCCGAACTTTGGTGTGGGGTTGTCTACAAGACTTAAGCATTTGTACTCTTCGCAGACGAAGGGGAACAAACCAGAATAGCAATCTATCCGTGAAGCGATAGAGCACTTGTTCGCAAGGAACCGTGATATCCGACCCTTGTGTTTGGGTCCGGCCCGTCCGATGAAAGTTGAGTGGTAAATGAGGCCGTACTGTCCACATGTTTAAGAGCAAGAGCCGATTAGGCTGGGAAAAAAACTACCTTGGGTGTATTGCCCTTCGTTTTCAGCGCGCGGAACAAGGCTTTTTCGGCGCCGAGGATCTGGACGGTACTGGCAGGGTATTTGCTCAGGTTCGTCAAGCTTCCGGCGTGGCTGATCAGGCGCGCACTGATGCGCTCCCCGAGGAGTGCGGTCAGACTCGGTGCAACCAGATTCATCTTCTCAGACAAATATGACACGAGCGATTTACGGTAGTCGGAGATGGAGACCACGCGAGTCGCAAAGGCCGAAATGTTGAGCATGTCAATCTCGGAGAGGGAGGAGCCCATGGAACCGCGGGCAGCGTCGAGGATGTTCTGTGCGAGCGTAGAGTCATCGTCGAGGATGGCAGCCAGGTCCGGGAGCTTTTCCTCGCTCAGCAGGTCCTTGTCGCCAATGAATTGGGCGACACGGGCGTATTGGTGGTTGTCGGGCACGAGGCGGACGAGCTCTGGGAAGTGGTACCCATACCACTCTCGTATGCGCATGGAAAAGAGATTGACGTCCTTGTCGAGCTGGTCGAGCAGGGCAATCGCCTGGATGATCATGTTGTCAATCCTGTTCACGTTGAACTTTAGCTTGGAGCGCGAGTAGGAGTGGCCGAGACCGAGTTGAGCCTTGGTCAGGTCGTCCGACTGGAGACCCTTAAGCATTTTGGAGGCGTGTAGGCGGATGCCACGAATGAGTTCCTGGGCCTCCTCTGAGACCTCGCAGTTGATGTTCAAAGCATCCTTGATGCTCTTGCCCAAATTGCTGTCAGAGACAGCGAGGAGGACCGCGGATTTTTTCGAAGTCTTGGACACGGTCAACTCGAGCAGCGACTTCAAGTGGTCATTGAGGATTCCTGTTGACCTAGTTGGGGTTTGAATTCGGGATCAAGGATGCAACATACCCTCAGACACGTCGTTGGCGTTCTCCAGGGCCTGTGCTGCACTTTTGAACGGCAGGAAGCTCATCAACGAGACGATTTTGCCAAACTTTGAGAGGTCTGTTATTGACTGCTGGACGGCCTGTGTGCGGGCGCCAATGTCGTCGGACAGCTTGGCCTCGAATATGGCATATCCCGACGCCGACTCGAAGAGCGCATGCGTTATAGTCATCGTCGTGAAAGTTTGGCCAAAAATTTCAAGTCAGTCTCGATCAGGCAGCGTGATCTGACGGCGGAGTTTGAATTGACAGCGGAGCCTGAATTACGATTCCTAAATTAAAAAGGGAATCGTTCTTCTCCACTAAAAAAGACGTTTCTGTCACCGGCTCGGTTGGCGAAAACGTCTTGGCGATCAGATCAGTCTGGTTCGTTTCATGGGTTCATGCCATAAGCAGTCTCGTGGCGGCGCGTTTGTTTGGTGGTTTCAAAGACCCCTATACTCTCTCTACTCTACTCTACTCTACCACTTCGCGCTTGTTTGTCTTGTTCTTGTCAGTTCGTCCGGGTGGCGTGTTGCCTCTACATACATAATACACTGCTGACAAGTCATCCAGCCCTCCATCGTCCATCGTCACCACCACTGCGTTGGTGTTAGCGGCGGAAAATCCAGAGTACCATATTTCGCCGTCGTGGTTGGGTTTTGGGTTCTTAGGCGTCATCTACGTCAGCCTCATTGTCGCCATCTTCTTGGCACTGTCCGTTGCAAGCTGCTACTACTCCACCACCTGCTTCGTCGACGACGACGACAACAACAACGCCGAGGACGAGAACGCCACCTCTTTCGCATTCCGCACCGAGCAGCCCGAAGGCCAATCTGAACTCGACGCCTCGTCGTCGGGAAAAATCGCCGACCCAACACAAGGCGCCGAAGCAACCCGCGTCATGTTACCCTCATGGGCCAGCTCTGCCTCCGCCTCCTCCCTACCGAACGAACAAAACTCTTACCCTCCCTACGAACAGCACTCGTACCCTCCTTACCCTCCCGGTTCTTCGTCGTCAATGACCGGGGTCATCGACAACAACGACGGGTATCCATACCAGTTTCCCTCGACGCAAACACGCTACGACGGTGTCGAAGGCACCGAGCTTCCGTCCCATTTGCGGACCAGCTCTTCCTCCATGTCCACCTCTTCCTTCATTTCGATGTCGTCGATGACCGGGGACAACGGTTACGAATACCGTATCCCTTTCCGTGACGGCGCCGAAGGTGCCCAGTTAACGATCCATTCGCGGGCGAGCTCGTCTTCGTCCATGACGGGCGACTACTACGCCTACGACATAAATCCTGCAGCTCGTCCCCCCGGGCCCGAAAACGAGTATTCGTTCGTGCCGTCGTCGGCCCGTTCGAGTGGAACAAGCGCTCAGCGCCTACCCTTCACGCAGTCGTCACGCCTGCCTCTTAACCAGCTCCCTGGTTTGCCACCCCCGGCTCGCTCCGTGTACACATATCACTCCCAGTCGGGACCGGTGGCGTCCCTGCAAATCTCGACCCAGGCGACCCAGACCACGAGCAAGAAACGGGGACGGTCTCCGTCTCTGGCGAGCGACCGATCCGCGAGTGATCCAGTGCCAGCTGAGGCGCCGCAGGGAAAAAAGGCAAAGCGCTCCCGCTCCAAGAAGGGAGCGGAGGCGACAAAGAAGTATGGCACCAAAGCCGGGATCCATGTGGCGCGCCTTCCAACGAGCACGCTGGAGGGCGAGAACCGTCTCACCGTTGAAGTCGATGTGTAAGTGTCTCGTCCTTTCTTGGTGGGGAAAGCGACTTAGCTCGTATCGCACAGCGGAACCTTCAAAAAGGATGAGCTTACCGAGTACTGCAAGGGGTACTTCCTACCCACAGGAAACCGAACGCTGATGATAGACGCGCTGATGGCTTACGCTGAGGCGGGTGACTGGTCTAAGTGAGCTCTTTCTGTCTCTTTGATACGGGCTAATAGTTTGTAAGCCTGGAACCCGTGGCACGCCGCAAGCACAAAGGCCAGGCGCCGGGGTCTGTCCCGACCACCGTCACCAAAAGGCGGGCGGCTGCCATCGCGAGCGGAGCCATCGCTGAGCCGGCGCCGCTGATCGCCACAAGATTGCCAGCAGATTCGTCTCTCGTTCCTGAGCCGTCGGTACAGGAGTCCGCTGGCTTGCTCGCCATGGTTGGGTTTTTTTTCTTCGTCGGCTCGGACATTGCCAGTTCTCACAATATTCCCAGTGCGACAAGTTCGTTCAGTTGCACCCATTTCTGCCCCGCAGCGAACGGCTCCCGCCAAAGCGAAAGGTGCGGACCTTCCGAAGGTTTAATCTTCCCTCAATCTGACCACATCATTTCTCGCCGTCGCAGAGCGACGCGGAATGGAAAACCGAGATGTCCGCGCAGCTGCAGTCCCTGACGGCGACCAACCAATTGCTTGTCCAGCAACTCTGCGCGCAATCTGGCGCCGTCCCCTCCAACTCCGTTTCTCTCCTACCACCGGGGGCGTCCTCTGTCCCCAATTCAATTGGGTGGGATGCAGCTTCAGCCCAAACCGATAAGCCGATGACTCCCTCCCAAAGCAATCCTCTGGTGCCGCCTCCTTCCCCGCCCGTATGTTTACCCCAGGACATAGAGCCAGCCGAGACCGCTCCCGCTGAGACCAAGACTGACGGTCCGCCCGAGACCCCCCCACCCCCGGGACTCTTCTGGGCAAAAACTTCGTACACTAAGATGGTCTGGACGGCACTGCCGATCCCTCCCAACCATGAGTTCTTCCATTTTCGTGAACCAAAAAGCGGACTCGACAGACTCTTGGCTCACTGGGATCCATCTCTCCCGTATTGGAAGCCGGATCCGACCTGGCCCAAGTTGCCCGACGGGAGTTTCCTTGCCTGCGTGAACTACCCCGCCGTCTATAAAAAAACGATATTTTGGAGGGAGAAGAGTAAGGTCAATCAGAGGGGAGACTTCTGTCATTGGAAGGTACGTTTGTCGCTTCCGTTGATTGACCTTCCCTCAAAATCCCCAGCTCCTGGTCCAGGAGTACATGCGGCTTGGTCGGGACGAATTCTGGGCCACTTACAGCCACGATGGCACGCCGTTAGCCAAGGCCACAATCTTGGACCTCCTCCACCAGAAGGCAGTACAGGATGCGGAGGTGATCAAGCAAAAGTTCGGTGCAAGATTCTCCGAATTCTTCACCTATGGTCCGAAGCGGACTGTCTACACAGCGGCGAGGCACATTATCGCCTACTATAATGCTCATCCAGAATTTGACGCTCAGCTATGAACTATGTATCACTCTCTTTTTGTTTATATTCTATTAGTACCGGACACATATGCATTTACTCGCTCGCTATGAACTCGATGAATTTCGCACTCAGTAACTATACATGCAAGCACGCTAAAGGTATTTTCTGAGATCGCAAAGTAGATTATAGCACTGTATAGAACGGACCGAGTACCACGTTCTCAGCTGGTGGCCATTTTTCGCGCGTTGGAGTTACAAATCGACCGCCCCAAGGCGTATGATTAGCTAATCCTCTAATTGAATATTGCCGTTTACTGAACAGAATCCTCCGCGACCGCCTCTGCTCGCCAGCACAGTGCTCACCGAAGTGCTACTTTCATTCTCAGTCATCTTCTGGTTGACTGATGTTTGCGACAGACTTTCTCGGGCTTTCATCTTCCACCGTGCCCTCAATTCTAGGTCGTCGACTCATTTGCTCCCGCCTTCAACTTCGAGCTCGCTCAGACCGCGGTCCGTCGTTACTCATCCAATGCGCACCGGGACATAACGATTTTGTTTTGGCGAAGACCATTCGAAAATTGCATGGGTAGTGTACAGGACAAACATGAGCGAACTATTAAACCCAGGGCTTGAAGTAATCGCGGATTAGCATCACGTCCAGCGAGGTCAACGACATTAAAGAGTCCAAGGGCGAGTAGACATCCCAAAATCTAGCGACGACAATATCACCTTATTGTCGTGTCAGAATTGATCTCTTGAACTCGGACAGGGAGCGTACCTCTCCATGCGCATCGTGGATCGAAATCTTGGGCCAGTAGGTGGCGCAGGGATCGATTAACGGGAAAAGGTAACCCGTCAACGGAGGTCACAGGGAATAAAATGATAAAGTGATGAAGATGGCGAGGGCCGCGAGACTGAAAGGTCTACGAGAAAGAGATTGAGGGCGGAAATCAGAGGCAAGAAAATGACACGAACGCGATAATCCCATGTTCGGCGGCCGAGGTGATGATTCATTGGGGCGATCTACGACGAGGATAAGGGGGCGCAAACGAGGAAGTATCACCTTGCTCACATGGTTCATGTGGGCCTCGGGATGCGGGATGAGGCGCAATGAGTCGAAGTCTGACGATGCGAGGCTGGTATGCATGTTAGTTTGGCACCAAATTCAAGCCAGAGACTGATATCCACACCTTGACATGAGCTCCACATATGACAGGCCCAGAGCTGAAGTAAAAAACCGATGAGTTTCAGGCGATGGGATACAGCGCGACGAACTATTAGCTGGGATGCGGAGAGCAGTGACGGGGAAGAGTTGGTCCAGTTGGTCCATGGAGGATCAAAAAAAAGACGTAGGGGCCCAGGTCGTTTTATTGCAATTCCGTGATCTGGCGGCAGGACATCGGCCGAGGCGACCAGAGCCGTGGATTGTTCCCAGAAAAGAATCGCGGGCTCGGGCTGTTAAGATGAGTAACCTGCCCCGATAGGGTGCTGGCATTCGGACCCCACACGAGGTTTGTGCTTTAATTTCGCGCATTAACGGCTGGGGTCGTACAGCGATTGTGACGTTGATCAGGGTTGATAACGAGAGGCGCCAGAACGAAGCCGGGTAGTTGGAGAGCTGAATGCTAATGCGACCGCCCCGCGTATGACAATGGGTAAGTCCGTTTCCCTTCAAGGCATGCTCGGCGGATGGGAAAGTGCCGTCAACATGCAAGGGACGCGCGCCGAGTGCCCGGAGTTGGAATGATGGCGAGGAGTTGAGTGTGAGAGCAGGGGGGTGAAGACGCTGGGACAGAATCCTTCGGAAAGGAGGGGAGGGGCCACTTTGTAGATTCGTTTCTACAGAACATGGAAATGGACTGCCAACGTCAAAGAAAATGCTTGAGTCTGAGGGAGGCGGGAGAAAGCCGGGCCAACGGTCATGAGTGTGCGGTTGCCGAGGTGTGGCGTCAACCTTTTTGAATGTTGTGTCAGAGGGAGTGCGGTCGTCCTCGAGCTGCTTGCTCACCTTCTGCCGGATCTTCCCCTTGACGTTGTCAATGGCCAAGGACGGGAGAATGCCTAGGTTTTGGGGAAAACCAGGCTGACGATGTGGGCGTCCCGTGGCGAGGTGGAGCGTCAACTGTTCCGGAATCTTGTGGTCCGCCGAAGATTCAGTATCGCTGGTCGAACGGCATCCTGCAATCGGGTGAGCTTGAGAGCAGAGGAGGCGAGGACTACGACATACCCTCGGTCCTCGTAGAGGAATCGGCCTTGAACGGCCATGAACGTGCGACCGTGACGGATTTCCCTAGAGTCAGGCTCGGGAACAAGGTGGTCTGAGAGCGAAATCAGTCGCCTGCTGCGTACAGGCAGAGGGGACTTACTGGGAGAGATTGAATGGGATGTCGCGGTGAAGGTTCGCGCGTCTGCGTGTGGACCATCGCACAGAAACGAGCGCGAGCAGGAGCAGGAGCCGGGCGACGACGATATCAGTCGCGTTTGAGGTGCAGGACGCGCAGCAAGAGCATGTGGATCGACGAGGGTATCCTTTGAAGCAAGAAATGTGTCAGGAAAGGAAGGACGAAAGGTAGATTGGAACTACATACCGGTGTGTTCACTGCCCAGCAGAAAAGCGAGTTCGTGGCAAGAGTTAGATCCGATGGCGGCCTGTAGAACGATATTAACAATCGCGAAACCGCCCAGACCACGGGAAAAAAAACTTACGGGAACGAAAGGAGGGAAGACCAGAGACCGAAGACCAGGGCGACGCATGCGATCGTCGTCATCTGCACCGCGGGAGGATGCAGGTAACTGGTACACAAGTCTATGACCGCAGCTGTGGGGAAGCTACGGCCACAGACGAGACGGTGAGCTGACTACAGAGGCTGTTGGGCAGCCAGGGCAGTCGCGGGTATCGAGGATGCAGAGCGAGCACAACCTGTATTCCGAAGGCCCCGGTGCCTCCAGGCCAGGAAGGAGAAACGATTTAGCGCCCAAGTCGGCAATCGCTCTCGTCGCCGTCCTCGACGTTCCACTCAGGTGTCGGCTACGCCGTACAGGCGTAGGTGAAGATGCGGCGTCGCCGGGGCTCTGGGGGGCCATTCGAGGTGCACGGCGGAAGATGAAAGCCCGCGCAAGTCTGTGGGAAACATCAGCTAGTGTCGAGCTTGGAAACACCCAAAACGAACCAGCGGATGACGGAGAATGAAAGTAGCACTCCAGTGAGCACTGTGTTGGCGAGCAGAGGCGGTCGCGGAGGTTGGTGGACAGAGTACTCAGTAAACAGCAATATTTGATTGGAGGATTAGCTAATCAGACGCCTTGGGGCGGTCGACTTGTAATTCTAAGGCGCGAAAAAAGGCTACATAGCAGGACATGGTATTACTGTAAAGGCCGGGACGCGCAGGGCGCAGAAAAGTGCGTCGTGAATCGTTCGAGTAATAAAAAACGACCCAAAGTCGTCCTCGAGCTGCCATGTACTGGTCTTTGGCGCGTTGAGGGTGGATCCTAAGTGTTATATAGTCAGGTAAAGTGTGGCCGTCCTCGAGCTCCTTGCCCACCTTCTCCTGAATCTTCACCTTGACTTTTGTCGATGGTCAGCAACGGGAGGATGCATAGGTTTGCGGAAAGCCGGGCTGAATGTTGCAGTCAGCGAGAGTGCGGTCGTCCTCTATGGAGCTGCTTGCCAACCTTGTCGTGGTTCTTTATTTCGGCGTTGTCGATGGATAACGACTGGGGAAAGCCGCGCTGACAATGGTTGCGTTCCCGTCCCCTTGCTGATATGGAGGGTCGACCCTTTCTGAAGGCTCTCGTCAGAGAGAGAGCGGTCGTCTTCGAGATGCTGGCCCAACTTGTCATGGATCTTCGCCTTGATGAGACCACTGGGCAAAGCCACGCTGACGATGACATTGCGGAGACAGAGGACGAGGACAAGACTGATGGTCGGCTTTGCAGAATGTTGCAGTCGCGTCGCGCCCAGCCGGACAGAGGCCAGCGGCCGCCAGCCTACAATCGGGTGAGCTTAAGAGTTGGCGAGGGAAGACGACGACGTACCCTTCCTTGTGCTGGATCGAGAAACCGACCGCGAGCGCGACGTGACCGTTTTACGACGGTGAGGTGCAACGACAATGTGGCCTGATACTGACATCAGTCATATGCCATATCCAGGGAGAGGAGACTTACTGACTAGGATAGATCGAAGGTGAAGGTCAAGGAAAGGCCATTCGATGGTGAGTAGTGTACTACGGGCAAGGCTCGCGCATCGGCGTGTAGTGTATGGGGCATTAATACAGAGCTGAAAAGGGACGATGTCGCGGACGCGCAGCAAGAGCATGTGGATCGACGAGGGTATCCCTTGAAGCAAGAAATGTGTCAGGAAAGGAAGGACGAAAGGTAGATTGGAACTACATACCGGTGTATTCACTGCCCGGTAGAAAGCGAGTTCGTGGCAAGAGTTGAATCCGATGGAGTTCCTGCAGAGATCGCCCGCCGATAATCGTGTCCAAATGTTATGGCTGCGGACGTCCTCGAGCTGCACGGTTGCGTGCCGGCCTTTTCCTGGATCTTCGCCTTCACGTTGTCGATGGCGAACTGGAGAGTGAATGTATACGGGTGCTGACTGTCTTCCAGTTGAGGGTCGACTCTTTCTGGATGTTCTAGTCAATGAGCGTGCGGTCGTCCTCGGGGGGAAGGTCCAGCTTGACTTTGTCGATGGCGAATTTGAGAATGAATGCACACGGTTGCGGAAGTTCGTCCCGCCGATAATCGTGTCCAAATGTTATGGCTGCGGACGTCCTCGAGCTGCACGGTTGCGTGCCGGCCTTTTCCTGGATCTTCGCCTTCACGTTGTCGATGGCGAACTGGAGAGTGAATGTATACGGGTGCTGACTGTCTTCCAGTTAAGGGTCGACTCTTTCTGGATGTTCTAGTCAGTGAGAGTGCGGTCGTCCTCAAGCTGCTTGCCCACCTTTCCCCTTGATGAGAATGAATGTACACGGTTGCGGAAGTTCGTCCCGTTGAAGGTCGACTCTTTCTGAACGTTATAGTCAGAGGGAGTGCCGTCGTCCTCGAGCTGCTTGCTCACCTTCTGCCGGATCTTCCCCTTGACGTTGTCAATGGCCAAGGACGGGAGAATGCCTAGGTTTTGGGGAAAACCAGGCTGACGATGTGGGCGTCCCGTGGCGAGGTGGAGCGTCAACTGTTCCGGAATCTTGTGGTCCGCCGAAGATTCAGTATCGCTGGTCGAACGGCATCCTGCAATCGGGTGAGCTTGAGAGCAGAGGAGGCGAGGACTACGACATACCCTCGGTCCTCGTAGAGGAATCGGCCTTGAACGGCCATGAACGTGCGACCGTGACGGATTTCCCTAGAGTCAGGCTCGGGAACAAGGTGGTCTGAGAGCGAAATCAGTCGCCTGCTGCGTACAGGCAGAGGGGACTTACTGGGAGAGATTGAATGGGATGTCGCGGTGAAGGTTCGCGCGTCTGCGTGTGGACCATCGCACAGAAACGAGCGCGAGCAGGAGCAGGAGCCGGGCGACGACGATATCGTCGCGTTTGAGGTGCAGGACGCGCAGCAAGAGCATGTGGATCGACGAGGGTATCCTTTGAAGCAAGAAATGTGTCAGGAAAGGAAGGACGAAAGGTAGATTGGAACTACATACCGGTGTGTTCACTGCCCAGCAGAAAAGCGAGTTCGTGGCAAGAGTTAGATCCGATGGCGGCCTGTAGAACGATATTAACAATCGCGAAACCGCCCAGAGCACGGGAAAAAAAACTTACGGGAACGAAAGGAGGGAAGACCAGAGACCGAAGACCAGGGCGACGCATGCGATCGTCGTCATCTGCACCGCGGGAGGATGCAGGTAACTGGTACACAAGTCTATGACCGCAGCTGTGGGGAAGCTACGGCCACAGACGAGACGGTGAGCTGACTACAGAGGCTGTTGGGCAGCCAGGGCAGTCGCGGGTATCGAGGATGCAGAGCGAGCACAACCTGTATTCCGAAGGCCCCGGTGCCTCCAGGCCAGGAAGGAGAAACGATTTAGCGCCCAAGTCGGCAATCGCTCTCGTCGCCGTCCTCGACGTTCCACTCAGGTGTCGGCTACGCCGTACAGGCGTAGGTGAAGATGCGGCGTCGCCGGGGCTCTGGGGGGCCATTCGAGGTGCACGGCGGAAGATGAAAGCCCGCGCAAGTCTGTGGGAAACATCAGCTAGTGTCGAGCTTGGAAACACCCAAAACGAACCAGCGGATGACGGAGAATGAAAGTAGCACTCCAGTGAGCACTGTGTTGGCGAGCAGAGGCGGTCGCGGAGGTTGGTGGACAGAGTACTCAGTAAACAGCAATATTTGATTGGAGGATTAGCTAATCAGACGCCTTGGGGCGGTCGACTTGTAATTCTAAGGCGCGAAAAAAGGCTACATAGCAGGACATGGTATTACTGTAAAGGCCGGGACGCGCAGGGCGCAGAAAAGTGCGTCGTGAATCGTTCGAGTAATAAAAAACGACCCAAAGTCGTCCTCGAGCTGCCATGTACTGGTCTTTGGCGCGTTGAGGGTGGATCCTAAGTGTTATATAGTCAGGTAAAGTGTGGCCGTCCTCGAGCTCCTTGCCCACCTTCTCCTGAATCTTCACCTTGACTTTTGTCGATGGTCAGCAACGGGAGGATGCATAGGTTTGCGGAAAGCCGGGCTGAATGTTGCAGTCAGCGAGAGTGCGGTCGTCCTCTATGGAGCTGCTTGCCAACCTTGTCGTGGTTCTTTATTTCGGCGTTGTCGATGGATAACGACTGGGGAAAGCCGCGCTGACAATGGTTGCGTTCCCGTCCCCTTGCTGATATGGAGGGTCGACCCTTTCTGAAGGCTCTCGTCAGAGAGAGAGCGGTCGTCTTCGAGATGCTGGCCCAACTTGTCATGGATCTTCGCCTTGATGAGACCACTGGGCAAAGCCACGCTGACGATGACATTGCGGAGACAGAGGACGAGGACAAGACTGATGGTCGGCTTTGCAGAATGTTGCAGTCGCGTCGCGCCCAGCCGGACAGAGGCCAGCGGCCGCCAGCCTACAATCGGGTGAGCTTAAGAGTTGGCGAGGGAAGACGACGACGTACCCTTCCTTGTGCTGGATCGAGAAACCGACCGCGAGCGCGACGTGACCGTTTTACGACGGTGAGGTGCAACGACAATGTGGCCTGATACTGACATCAGTCATATGCCATATCCAGGGAGAGGAGACTTACTGACTAGGATAGATCGAAGGTGAAGGTCAAGGAAAGGCCATTCGATGGTGAGTAGTGTACTACGGGCAAGGCTCGCGCATCGGCGTGTAGTGTATGGGGCATTAATACAGAGCTGAAAAGGGACGATGTCGCGGACGCGCAGCAAGAGCATGTGGATCGACGAGGGTATCCCTTGAAGCAAGAAATGTGTCAGGAAAGGAAGGACGAAAGGTAGATTGGAACTACATACCGGTGTAGTCACTGCCCGGTAGAAAGCGAGTTCGTGGCAAGAGTTGAATCCGATGGAGTTCCTGCAGAGATCGCCCGCCGATAATCGTGTCCAAATGTTATGGCTGCGGACGTCCTCGAGCTGCACGGTTGCGTGCCGGCCTTTTCCTGGATCTTCGCCTTCACGTTGTCGATGGCGAACTGGAGAGTGAATGTATACGGGTGCTGACTGTCTTCCAGTTGAGGGTCGACTCTTTCTGGATGTTCTAGTCAATGAGCGTGCGGTCGTCCTCGGGGGGAAGGTCCAGCTTGACTTTGTCGATGGCGAATTTGAGAATGAATGCACACGGTTGCGGAAGTTCGTCCCGCCGATAATCGTGTCCAAATGTTATGGCTGCGGACGTCCTCGAGCTGCACGGTTGCGTGCCGGCCTTTTCCTGGATCTTCGCCTTCACGTTGTCGATGGCGAACTGGAGAGTGAATGTATACGGGTGCTGACTGTCTTCCAGTTAAGGGTCGACTCTTTCTGGATGTTCTAGTCAGTGAGAGTGCGGTCGTCCTCAAGCTGCTTGCCCACCTTTCCCCTTGATGAGAATGAATGTACACGGTTGCGGAAGTTCGTCCCGTTGAAGGTCGACTCTTTCTGAACGTTATAGTCAGAGGGAGTGCCGTCGTCCTCGAGCTGCTTGCTCACCTTCTGCCGGATCTTCCCCTTGACGTTGTCAATGGCCAAGGACGGGAGAATGCCTAGGTTTTGGGGAAAACCAGGCTGACGATGTGGGCGTCCCGTGGCGAGGTGGAGCGTCAACTGTTCCGGAATCTTGTGGTCCGCCGAGGATTCAGTATCGCTGGTCGAACGGCATCCTGCAATCGGGTGAGCTTGAGAGCAGAGGAGGCGAGGACTACGACATACCCTCGGTCCTCGTAGAGGAATCGGCCTTGAACGGCCATGAACGTGCGACCGTGACGGATTTCCCTAGAGTCAGGCTCGGGAACAAGGTGGTCTGAGAGCGAAATCAGTCGCCTGCTGCGTACAGGCAGAGGGGACTTACTGGGAGAGATTGAATGGGATGTCGCGGTGAAGGTTCGCGCGTCTGCGTGTGGACCATCGCACAGAAACGAGCGCGAGCAGGAGCAGGAGCCGGGCGACGACGATATCGTCGCGTTTGAGGTGCAGGACGCGCAGCAAGAGCATGTGGATCGACGAGGGTATCCTTTGAAGCAAGAAATGTGTCAGGAAAGGAAGGACGAAAGGTAGATTGGAACTACATACCGGTGTGTTCACTGCCCAGCAGAAAAGCGAGTTCGTGGCAAGAGTTAGATCCGATGGCGGCCTGTAGAACAATATTAACAATCGCGAAACCGCCCAGACCACGGGAAAAAAAACTTACGGGAACGAAAGGAGGGAAGACCAGAGACCGAAGACCAGGGCGACGCATGCGATCGTCGTCATCTGCACCGCGGGAGGATGCAGGTAACTGGTACACAAGTCTATGACCGCAGCTGTGGGGAAGCTACGGCCACAGACGAGACGGTGAGCTGACTACAGAGGCTGTTGGGCAGCCAGGGCAGTCGCGGGTATCGAGGATGCAGAGCGAGCACAACCTGTATTCCGAAGGCCCCGGTGCCTCCAGGCCAGGAAGGAGAAACGATTTAGCGCCCAAGTCGGCAATCGCTCTCGTCGCCGTCCTCGACGTTCCACTCAGGTGTCGGCTACGCCGTACAGGCGTAGGTGAAGATGCGGCGTCGCCGGGGCTCTGGGGGGCCATTCGAGGTGCACGGCGGAAGATGAAAGCCCGCGCAAGTCTGTGGGAAACATCAGCTAGTGTCGAGCTTGGAAACACCCAAAACGAACCAGCGGATGACGGAGAATGAAAGTAGCACTCCAGTGAGCACTGTGTTGGCGAGCAGAGGCGGTCGCGGAGGTTGGTGGACAGAGTACTCAGTAAACAGCAATATTTGATTGGAGGATTAGCTAATCAGACGCCTTGGGGCGGTCGACTTGTAATTCTAAGGCGCGAAAAAAGGCTACATAGCAGGACATGGTATTACTGTAAAGGCCGGGACGCGCAGGGCGCAGAAAAGTGCGTCGTGAATCGTTCGAGTAATAAAAAACGACCCAAAGTCGTCCTCGAGCTGCCATGTACTGGTCTTTGGCGCGTTGAGGGTGGATCCTAAGTGTTATATAGTCAGGTAAAGTGTGGCCGTCCTCGAGCTCCTTGCCCACCTTCTCCTGAATCTTCACCTTGACTTTTGTCGATGGTCAGCAACGGGAGGATGCATAGGTTTGCGGAAAGCCGGGCTGAATGTTGCAGTCAGCGAGAGTGCGGTCGTCCTCTATGGAGCTGCTTGCCAACCTTGTCGTGGTTCTTTATTTCGGCGTTGTCGATGGATAACGACTGGGGAAAGCCGCGCTGACAATGGTTGCGTTCCCGTCCCCTTGCTGATATGGAGGGTCGACCCTTTCTGAAGGCTCTCGTCAGAGAGAGAGCGGTCGTCTTCGAGATGCTGGCCCAACTTGTCATGGATCTTCGCCTTGATGAGACCACTGGGCAAAGCCACGCTGACGATGACATTGCGGAGACAGAGGACGAGGACAAGACTGATGGTCGGCTTTGCAGAATGTTGCAGTCGCGTCGCGCCCAGCCGGACAGAGGCCAGCGGCCGCCAGCCTACAATCGGGTGAGCTTAAGAGTTGGCGAGGGAAGACGACGACGTACCCTTCCTTGTGCTGGATCGAGAAACCGACCGCGAGCGCGACGTGACCGTTTTACGACGGTGAGGTGCAACGACAATGTGGCCTGATACTGACATCAGTCATATGCCATATCCAGGGAGAGGAGACTTACTGACTAGGATAGATCGAAGGTGAAGGTCAAGGAAAGGCCATTCGATGGTGAGTAGTGTACTACGGGCAAGGCTCGCGCATCGGCGTGTAGTGTATGGGGCATTAATACAGAGCTGAAAAGGGACGATGTCGCGGACGCGCAGCAAGAGCATGTGGATCGACGAGGGTATCCCTTGAAGCAAGAAATGTGTCAGGAAAGGAAGGACGAAAGGTAGATTGGAACTACATACCGGTGTAGTCACTGCCCGGTAGAAAGCGAGTTCGTGGCAAGAGTTGAATCCGATGGAGTTCCTGCAGAGATCGCCCGCCGATAATCGTGTCCAAATGTTATGGCTGCGGACGTCCTCGAGCTGCACGGTTGCGTGCCGGCCTTTTCCTGGATCTTCGCCTTCACGTTGTCGATGGCGAACTGGAGAGTGAATGTATACGGGTGCTGACTGTCTTCCAGTTGAGGGTCGACTCTTTCTGGATGTTCTAGTCAATGAGCGTGCGGTCGTCCTCGGGGGGAAGGTCCAGCTTGACTTTGTCGATGGCGAATTTGAGAATGAATGCACACGGTTGCGGAAGTTCGTCCCGCCGATAATCGTGTCCAAATGTTATGGCTGCGGACGTCCTCGAGCTGCACGGTTGCGTGCCGGCCTTTTCCTGGATCTTCGCCTTCACGTTGTCGATGGCGAACTGGAGAGTGAATGTATACGGGTGCTGACTGTCTTCCAGTTAAGGGTCGACTCTTTCTGGATGTTCTAGTCAGTGAGAGTGCGGTCGTCCTCAAGCTGCTTGCCCACCTTTCCCCTTGATGAGAATGAATGTACACGGTTGCGGAAGTTCGTCCCGTTGAAGGTCGACTCTTTCTGAACGTTATAGTCAGAGGGAGTGCCGTCGTCCTCGAGCTGCTTGCTCACCTTCTGCCGGATCTTCCCCTTGACGTTGTCAATGGCCAAGGACGGGAGAATGCCTAGGTTTTGGGGAAAACCAGGCTGACGATGTGGGCGTCCCGTGGCGAGGTGGAGCGTCAACTGTTCCGGAATCTTGTGGTCCGCCGAGGATTCAGTATCGCTGGTCGAACGGCATCCTGCAATCGGGTGAGCTTGAGAGCAGAGGAGGCGAGGACTACGACATACCCTCGGTCCTCGTAGAGGAATCGGCCTTGAACGGCCATGAACGTGCGACCGTGACGGATTTCCCTAGAGTCAGGCTCGGGAACAAGGTGGTCTGAGAGCGAAATCAGTCGCCTGCTGCGTACAGGCAGAGGGGACTTACTGGGAGAGATTGAATGGGATGTCGCGGTGAAGGTTCGCGCGTCTGCGTGTGGACCATCGCACAGAAACGAGCGCGAGCAGGAGCAGGAGCCGGGCGACGACGATATCGTCGCGTTTGAGGTGCAGGACGCGCAGCAAGAGCATGTGGATCGACGAGGGTATCCTTTGAAGCAAGAAATGTGTCAGGAAAGGAAGGACGAAAGGTAGATTGGAACTACATACCGGTGTGTTCACTGCCCAGCAGAAAAGCGAGTTCGTGGCAAGAGTTAGATCCGATGGCGGCCTGTAGAACAATATTAACAATCGCGAAACCGCCCAGACCACGGGAAAAAAAACTTACGGGAACGAAAGGAGGGAAGACCAGAGACCGAAGACCAGGGCGACGCATGCGATCGTCGTCATCTGGACCGCGGGAGGATGCAGGTAACTGGTACACAAGTCTATGACCGCAGCTGTGGGGAAGCTACGGCCACAGACGAGACGGTGAGCTGACTACAGAGGCTGTTGGGCAGCCAGGGCAGTCGCGGGTATCGAGGATGCAGAGCGAGCACAACCTGTATTCCGAAGGCCCCGGTGCCTCCAGGCCAGGAAGGAGAAACGATTTAGCGCCCAAGTCGGCAATCGCTCTCGTCGCCGTCCTCGACGTTCCACTCAGGTGTCGGCTACGCCGTACAGGCGTAGGTGAAGATGCGGCGTCGCCGGGGCTCTGGGGGGCCATTCGAGGTGCACGGCGGAAGATGAAAGCCCGCGCAAGTCTGTGGGAAACATCAGCTAGTGTCGAGCTTGGAAACACCCAAAACGAACCAGCGGATGACGGAGAATGAAAGTAGCACTCCAGTGAGCACTGTGTTGGCGAGCAGAGGCGGTCGCGGAGGTTGGTGGACAGAGTACTCAGTAAACAGCAATATTTGATTGGAGGATTAGCTAATCAGACGCCTTGGGGCGGTCGACTTGTAATTCTAAGGCGCGAAAAAAGGCTACATAGCAGGATGTGATACTAGGTCCGTCCTATGCTTTGCTATCTACTTTGCAACCTAAAAAAATGCCTTCACATTTCCACATTGCCAACACGTTGGGCCGGGCTCGTTAGGATCATAGAATTTGTCCCGATCGAAAGTCCCGGCGTCAATGCGGTTAACGATGTAGATGAAGATGGAGCTGGTTTGAAAGTTGAGGCTCCACCCGCCCATGATACAAATCGACCCGAGGCGAACGCCTCGGTCGAAATGGTACTGAGCGCCGCCACGACGCGCAAAGTGTGTCCCGAACATGTCGAGTCGATGTCGAGGTCCAGGAGGCGCATCCTCAGGAGATGAAGGTACCGTGCATTTGACTGAATGCCCCAATGTTAACAAGATCGCACCATGCCGATAGGAAAGAGCCTCACTATGTGCCGGTTGTGGTGGCTTATCTGCCCACCCCGGTTGATATTCCGAAACAGGTAGCCGCTGGTGTGGCGACAATGCGAGACGTAGAAGCACAGGTGCGCTAGGACGCAGAGATGTACAAGGTGTGCGGGGAGCTTCACAAACTTGAAAAACTGGGTTTCCCCTAGAACTTATGAGCTATACTGGAGAGGAGGATGAGAACAACACGTACCAGCAAACTGAGAAGTTTTCGAGGTTTCTATCCCAATCTTGACACTGACGGGTACCCCATTTTCGTCCGCCTCCCATGTCAAGTCCGAGAATTTAATTTTCACAACGTTGTCTGACCGCAACATACACTGGAACGCTATGACGTCCATTGCGTGTAGTTGCATGTTCTGGTGAACATGACACCAGTGTTCCTTCGCCCGCTGAGCATCTGTAGGGTCAGCGAAGTAATCGTACAAGTTCTTCAACATTTCCTATTTCCTTTCAACACATCAGAACGGACGAGGAAACAATGGGACGAACGGGACTGAGCGCTTTGGAGCTCGTCGAGGAAGATTGTCCCGCCTTCGCCTGACCCGATCGATGAATCAAGTCGACGATGAAGTAAAGCACAACTTACCTTTCTCCGTCTCATGCTAATCATGTAGTCGGAAATTGCATCGCATTTGACGGGATTGCCCACCATCTTGCCGGAGGAGGCCTGGCGTTTCCAAGGCCCCTTGCCGTGACCGTATACTGTACCGTACGTGTACATCAACGCCGCCCGGTACTTTTCTGCCGTGATGAACGAAAAGATCTCTTCGGCTTTGCCTGGTTTAACCTTCGCGTTGATGTCTACTGAGTCGCATCTGAGGGGGGGAGTGGTGAAATTGTGCTGTGGTCGAACAACAAGTACTTACAGGCCGTTAATGAACTCTATGATAAGCCACTCGATGTTGAACGGGGGCGTTCGGAAGATTTGCTCCTCCGTGAGGCGGAATTCGAGATTGACGAAGGTGACGAAGCGCTTGGCTATCCTACGGGTAAGAATAAGTAGGTGCCGGATGGTGGTACTAGCTCGACGCCCCCATCGTAGCCCAGCGCCGTCCCAGACGACACCCTCTGACTGATACTCTTCAGCCGCTGAATTCTTTCCGCTGAGAGGTTTATGACTTGTTCGACGACGGGTTTGACCTCGGCGTTCGCTGGATATTGGGGGCGATAATTCTCTTTTTCATTCTGCGTAAAGACCTGGGAGGGTTCGTCCGGGTCCCCATCGTCGCCAAGGGGGTCGTCGAGATATTGTGTCCGTTCTTCAGGGTCCTGTTCGCCGGTGTGTAGGAGCTGGTCCAAGTGCAGGCGGTCGTTTGAAATCTCGAGGGCCGTCGCATCCAATAGGTGAGTAGCGAGGTAACGGTATTTAACGGGAGGGGCGTAGCGGGGAACCGCCGCTGCTGAAGGTATCTCGTCGTCGGAGTCCATGGGTTGCAAGAAAGGGGGCAGATATCGATTGGTGGTCACTCGGGACCTTAGAAAACATATAACCCGCCAGCCAAACCAAGAGCCGACATGAAAGCAACAAAGTATGTTCAGATTGATCGAAGGGAGGGTACATCTCGTCCTCCGGCGCATTTAGGACGGTCGTAGCGAGGTATCCAGTGACGGGAAGTTTGTAGCAGGAGCCACCCTAGAGGCTTCGTCGCCGGAGGTCAAGGGTTCAAAGAAGGGGAGGAGAGGGAGGAGAGATCGACTGGTGGGCATTCACAGTCTCGAATCCAGGCTAAAAAAACTCGCAGGCATCCCCCAAGACTGGCAAACCCGAAACCGAAACGACAGCAGCAAAGTTGATCGAAGGACTCGCAAGGTTAAAAGATCGCCGTGGCCCTGAGCGATCCGTTCAAAAGAGTCCCTGCAAGTTGCCTGCGAGTGAAATCGAGCAACCACGAGTTTTGTTTCTTGTGGAAATGTATGGACCCAAAGTACAGATGATGAGCGCATGTAGACAGGAGTGACGTTGAGACCAAATAAACCGACCACATAACGGGTACTTGTTACGCGCGCATTCGTTATTCGCGGGCGTGAACCCCGTTTTGGTTCAGCTTTCGCCATGTACTTTCAAGTTCAGGGCCTAACTCCTCCAGCCTCGCTCTCCAGTCAGCCAGCTGGACTGTGGCCGGGCGTGCGGCGTTCACAGTAGCTTTTCCATCAACACGTTCCCGGATGGCAATCATGTCCGCGCTCGAGTGGAGGTTGAACTAAAACATACCGAGGTACGAGGTAGTGTTGTAGTTCTGTTCAGAAGAGACTAAGAAGGTTGGACAGAAGTCCGTCTTCTGGGCCCACGTTCGGCCTGGGCTTAGAGGAGGATCCGTTTGGGCCTGCTTTTGAGCTGCCGTCGCCCTGAAAGACACATTAACCGTCCGTGGAGCTTTCGACACGCAGCAGCGGGGACGGGGCATGCCGAGACACGCATTGGGCGGGGGCGACTTGGGGTGCTTGCTACGGAGACGGGGCAGCATACTAAGGATATTTAAATTCCTTCCCTCTACTTTATCCAGTGATGTTGTTTTGCGTTCAAACCGAGCTGGAAGTCCCACTGTTTCGATAGGACTACTAATAGATATTCGAGCACTACGTAGTGCGAGGAAACTGTTCAGAAGTCCCAGGTCGAACCGATCCCCCCAGTTGCCATACCGTCATACGCCCTTATGAGAGCCATTCCCTCCGCATTGGCATCTGTATCAGAGTCAGACGAGTCCGAACTCGAGCCGACCAAGGGAATAGAAGACAACTAAGTGAAGGTAAGGTACGCAGCAGAATCAGGAAGTTAAGACTCGCATCGGTGAAAGGCAACGAGGTATCGCGCATAGCTACTGCGAGGACACTCTTGGGGATGGAAGTGAGTTCGATTTCAGCCTCGGCAGTTTCAGGAAGCGCGTCTAGAGCTGCGAGCTGGACAAAGGTCTTGGTTGACATTCGAACTTGGTACAGCTCCAGGTCGGCGGAATCCGCGAATGCCTGCCTGCAATTGTTCGCTTTGAATCGCTTCAACATGTGGGCTTTGCTTCGGCGTGACACAAATAGGTTGGATGCCGAGTTGTAAAACACAAATGCCTGATGATTTCCTTCAGAACATTGCGCAAATGGATGGTAATTCCTCACCGATGATACCATACGAAACGCCACAGCAGGCCACAACTTCGAATTGAATCTCGCGAGCAATTCGTGCCCATGCCAGCCAAAATGGGTCGAGCACAATGCAGAGAGTTCGATGATGGATGGCTCCACGGGGTGCCATAGTTGACCGTTCGGCATGGGGCCTGTGTATCCAGCGGACTCGGACGTTAAGGGAGTAAGATACAACTGCGCGATCTCGATATCTGGGAACTTGTCGGAGATCGAATCAGCCAGCTTTCGTTGGCGCTTTCCAAGGCGGCCAGACGAATTCGTACGGAGCTCCTCGCGAAGGCCATTGCGCCAGACAGCTAACCGTTGTCTGCGCTCGACACCGACACAGGCCCTGAGGATATCGATAAGGTCGCCACCAAAGCCCTCGGCGGCTAGCGCTTGAGCTACGGTAATGCTGGCTCCCGTCAAACCAGGACCATAGTCCCCACCGAGAAGAAGAGCACCCAACAGAAGGCCGCCTTCGTCCATCGAGACCGAATCTTTGATGGACCGGGAAGTGAAGACTAGGGAACTATCTTGAACCGATGGGCTGAATCATGGTCAGTACATCGTTCGCGAAAGTGGAATGAGTCGAACCCCGAGTACGAATTACACATCGTGCTCCAAACAAGAACGCGTCACTATTTTCAGTGATAATCGCGTCAATGTGGCCATTCTTGTTGAGCTGCGCTAGCTCAGCCTCGGCCTCTCCGGGGGCCTGTGCTTTGATTAGGCGTCGCTTCAAAGGATTCTCGCACGACTCGCCTCGTAGAAATAAAACCCGAATGCAGAGATCATCACTTTAAGCTGCTGGTCGAGCCAGGAAGGACGGTATAATACCCGAGTGCCGCGTTTGATAGGCGGCCGTCCAGGCCCATCGAAAACGAACACGATTGTGAGCGGGGCAAGAGATAATTGGCAAAGTTGGTAGAACAGTTTCTGAAGCACCAATTTCTCGCCTGGAAGCCCTGGATTGAAAACCCCTGCCGCTTGCAGTCTTGCGACGATAGCGTTCATCCGAATGCTGCCAAATGTTGGACTGAAGTAGCAAAGAAGGAGTGAGCCCTCACCTAATATCTAGCCCAACTATGAATGTTCTGAGCCCGCGGTTATTTGTTTCGAAGCCCTCAATCGTTGCGAGATTCAGCAAGGATCTGGTTTCGGCGGCAGGAGTAAGAATCTCCATTGGGTCGAGTTAGGCCGCGAAACTGCAAGCACCTGAACGAGTACTCACCTCCCATAGCTTGTGAGGTCCCATCCTGAGAACGGGGTGGAGAGGAGGAGAATGACCCCTGTCTCAAGACCAAACTAGCCTAAAGATAGCGGAAACGGTACTGGATGCCATGACAAGGCAAGGGTTAACGTTAAATAATAGATGGGCACAGGAGGAACGACATGCCTGCATCCCAACTGCAGCGAACTGTCTCGTATTTCTCGTCATCTTTGCCGATGTAAAGCGCCCGCTGCTTGGAGCCAGCGCGCAGCTTTTGTGCTGAGGATAGGAGGGAAAATCCCGATAACGGTGTCTGAATCGGTTGAATTTTGATTCGACCTATCGAAAAAGGGTATTGATGGTCTTAAAAATATATAAGACGCGGCCAAGGGAGGAGGACGAGCTCTGCGTGCGACACGGGAGGGGCCGGAACATAGCGGGCTCGAGGTGACGAACTCGGTGGTGCAAGGCACCGGAGGACGACAACGGAGTAGTCGTCATCTGACTGACGAGCAGGTGGAGAAAAGCCGAGACGTTTTCACCGGAGGATTTTGAGGCAAGGGCATGTTTACCGTGGAAGACACGCCTGAGGTTATTGGCAAGCTGACTCAAGGGTCACAGCTCAACGCGGTCACGTGATCATAGACTCGGAGTGGTAGTTACAATTCTAGCTATCCAGCTGTACGCAGTACGATTCCTTTCCGGCATTCAGCCCCTCCCGCAAGGTCAAGCAAGTAGTATGCACTTGTCGCAGGCTCTGGCCAATCGAGCCTTCGTTAACTTAATGGGTGGACCGAGGCTGCGGAAATTTAAATTTGAGAGGTCACAAGGCTGCCGCGACGTACATACTCTTGGATGCAAGTGTGGAGACAAATATGCAGCTTGTTCTGGAGATGTTCCCTGCTGAGGGAACAGTTCGAACGACCGCAATCAACCTGAAACTGTTTTCAGCAAATAATGAAGAACTGGTGTTCACATACGTGTTGTCGATCCTGCGCCCACAAGTGAGTGCATCGATCATATTCCAAGACATGCTGTACTTCACAACACATGTTGTAGTTCACGGCGGCGATTTGTATATACCCATTGACGGGCGCGGCTTAAATATGCAGCACAGCGTCTAGGTGAGCAAGGATTTAGAAAACGGGCGCCGAGGTGGCGGGGGTCCCAAGTTTGCTTTGCCGTCATTTCCTGGTGGCGAAACTCGAGGTAACCTTCAAGTTTTCGCCTCATCCCCGGCTGCCGTGAAAGTAGGGAGTTATAATTACGTCCAGGGCGGTCGTACAAGCCCTACATTACGCGGAGTAACACATTCGGCCGCAAATATGGCATGGATCCAGGGAATGCTGTCGAATGAGCTGAGTGCTGAGCCGCGGGGCCATCCAGTGTGCGGACGGCAAGAGTACCTGCCGAATGTACCAGTCGCCGGTGTCACGGTTTTGCATGCCTCGAGGACTTCATAACGTTCGCAGAGATGTCCGTCGCGGAAGATACATTGCGTAGAGCGCCGGGATGGATGGGACAATGTACGGGCGGTGCCTGCGGTGCGAAAACCGACGGGTACGTCGTGGAGGTGTGTGGAGGAGCGATTCTAGCGTGCTGCTGTCGCGGAGATTCGAGGTACGAGATCCTGTGTTTGTTTAGAGGAGACAAGGGATGTTTGCCTTCAACCGCGAACTTCGCGGTTGCTACGCTGAGCACACGACTTGAAATGACAGCTTTGTACTTCGAGGTGATGAAAGAGTGATTTATTGAGGCCCCAGTAGTTCGTCTATAGTACTCAGTAGGTCCAGTCCGTCCTCCCAACGACTGGCCATGTGCGCCATCAGGCGTTCATGTTCCTGCGGATCGTTTCTTGCAAGTTCTTCAACGGTCTGGAATCCGTTATCGATGTAACGGAAGATCCCGCCGGCGCTGAATTGAGTGAAGGAAACGTGTCGCTCCCCTGCGGCGACCGGTACATTCGAGTGCGCCAGCGTCGCAGAGGGAAGAAGGATGAGGGCGCCAGGGGGGAACTCGATAACAAGCTGCAGGTCCCAAAGGACAAGGTGTCCGCCCTTTGTGGGGTCGAAGTCGCCAAGCGCTTGAACGGCGCACCACCCAAAGGCGAGATTGAGGACATCGCGGTGGCGGAAGGTCCAGACGTTGGGCCCAAAGTTGAAGGCCGTGCAAAAGAACACCGAGCCCACGAAGGGTCGACGGAGGCCAGGATGGCGTTCACGAAGCCTTTTGTCGTGCTCAACGTAGTACTCGTAAAGGCGAGGTGCCCAAAGGGCAAAGGATCCTGAACATGGGCGTTATTCAAGGACGATGGGAAGACGGGAAGGTGAACATACGGTCGGCAAAACATGCGAGCCTCTTGATGTGCTCGTTTGCGAGGAGTGCGTCCGCGAGATCTGCGTATGCCTTGTTGTCGAGCCAGTTAGGGACTTTCTGCCCCTTCCCATACGAGAGTCCGACGTTGATCGCGGCGAAGAGCCCGCGTCGATGGCGCCGCATGTCGGCAGGGAAATGGGCGTTGGCTCCTGCATTCAAGATGGCGAGGAAGGCGCCGTGTGCAGCGGCCGCGTAGCTGGTGTTGCGCGGCTGGCCGGCGAGAACTGCGACGATGCGGCCCTTCGCGTCGAGGATCGGGCGAGGCACACTATAAATTGGGTCAGATAAGGTATAAAAAGGTAAAGAGAACGACGCACAAGCCATCCCACTGAATGCGCTGGAAACCGAGGCCAAGGAGGTTTGAAAGGGAGCGGCAGACCTTGCTCCCGTGCTTCTCCGCCTTGTCCTCAACCTTGGCGGCGTAGGCTCCGTGGGTTGTGGGCAGAGAGGAGGTGTCGAGGGAGCTGGCAAGGGAGCTGGAAGTGCGGACGTGGGCAAGGAGAGCTGGGTTGGCAGGTTGCAGGCCGGCGGCTGCCCGGCGTCGTGCACGTTTGCCGGCGCGACGCTCATGCGCGGCCGTGGTTTGCTTTGAGCCTGCACCAACGGACGATGATGGAGCGGGACGCCTACGGTGAGGGCCCGCAAGTGGTGGGCTCGCGCTCGCAACGACCTCATTGAACGAGACGCGGCGGCGGCGTTTCTGAGGGTGGGGGTTATCCTCGTCGACGTCGTCCCAAGGATCCGGAGGGGGCGGAGGCGGCCACGCGTCGTCAACGCCGTCGAGAGGTCCAGGTGGCGGCCACTCGTCGTCAACGTCGTTGAGAGTGTCGTCGTCCTCGCGGTCCTCTTGGGAGTCATGCTGGGAGTCGACTGCGCGTTTGATGAGCGCGGCGAAGTCGAAATCGGGGGATTGCAGAGCATCTAGCGGCGACACGGAGTTTGGCGCGAGCGAGGACAAAGCGGAAAAGTCCACACCGCTACGTGTCTGTTGAGAAATTAGTGGGTCTCGGGCGTATTTGGTCCCCGTCGTACCAGCGGAATCCAAAGCATGACAAGAACTGCAGGAAAGTCAGAAAGGCGTTGGTGACGGAGTGGCAATAATAAATTGAGATTTAGCCTGGAGGCTGGGCATGCAAGACCCAAGTGCTGATTCTATGCGCTTCCAGCCCCAGTCCAAACCCCAGGGAAGGAAGGCGTAAATTGACTGACCGAGTACCGGGGACAAGTGCGACCAACGCAGCGCGACCGGTTAAGTCGTTTTTTTCAACGTCGTATTTATTTTCAATTTGTCATTGATTTACCGACGCTTACCAACGGTGCGAATAATGCACAATCCTGCTCCGCCTCCTCCGCAGATACGCATTAATATTGGCTAGTTCGACTCAACCCCGACCGTGGTTTCTCCGAAGTCAAACGCTCGATGTGCGGTTTATCCAAACGATTGGAGAGGGGCTCAAAGGCAACAAAGCGCTCATTTCGAGAAAAAAAAGACTGACACTGCCACCAAAATTAGGGGCGCTTGTATACAGTGGCCGCCTTTAGGTTTCGTTCTCCTACTAATGCCCACGGGGTCGCACCTGATAGTTGCGTCAAAAGATTGTGGTATCGCGAAATAAAATGGGCTTACTCTTCGTCATCCCAATGACTCAACGATGAGCCGTTCCATGGAACTTGGGGGAGCTTCAAGGAATTCGTCCATTGTAGGATTGGACGTTTTCTGGACGTACGCGCAAAAGCTGCGGGCCATCCTGGTAATAACGATAAACAAATGGAAGACACGATGACACTGGCTTGACTCTCTCATCGTAAGCGAGCGCCGTCGCGGCCCTCATCCGCTTGGAGGCCCTTCCCGCCACCATGATCTCGTCCGAAAACCAAGCAGGGATACAGTCGGCGACGGGTTTGATCAGGCCGGCGCCGACGCTGGTGTCCTGATTGTGGTCCTCCTTTTCGTCCTCATCTTGGTGCCCATCGCCGCCAAGCAAGTCCTTGAGATACTGCTCCTCTGCGTCGAATTCGTTTGTCTGGAGGAACGGGTTCAAATGCCCGACGACGCCGGCAGAAATCTTGTCCGCCGCCGCATCCGATAGGTTCGTGGCGAGGTAGGCGCGTTCAGCAGGAGGGGCGTAGCAAGGAGTCGCCGCCATGGAGACTTTGTCGTTGGAGTTCATGGGTCGCAAGGAAGGAAGGGAGCAAGCGATGGTTAATATCCACGGCCTTAGATCCAGGGTCTAACACAACTTGCAGGCAACCGAGACCAGCAAAGCAAGAACCGAAACGAGAGCAAGGTGGCAAGGCTCAAAAAGATCTTGAGCGTTCCCTTCCAAAAGAAGGCAAACACGAGGCTTAGTTCTGATATCAAAGCGAGGCTATTTGAATCCCGCACCGCCGAAATCGGATGCAAATTAACTTTCAAGACCCTCGTTCGATCGCCACACTGCCTCTGTCTCACCTCTACAATGGCTACTACCATGGACTCAGAGCACGAAATCAATGCAATTCAAGCCCTGGTATGTGTTCCGTTGCTCCTCGTCGACTCACCAGTCTAACCCATTCAGATCGCCAAGACCGCAAGCCCCGGCGACAAGATGCAGCTGTTTTGGTTCCTCGACCGGATTACGCGGGCATTGTCCGAGAAAGAAATTGAGCGACTGCGACCGCAAGATCTACAAATGCAAGGGTCTTACCTGAACCTTCATGCAAAGCCGACAAATGGAAAAAGTTTCTTGTTTAGGCTGCCAAAGAAAACGAACAGTATGTTTTTGGCGTGCAATCGAGTGTAACTGATCTTCCCGCAAGACGAATGCCCGATATTGGCCCTCAACTCCTTCATAAATCCTCCCACCCTTTTCAGTGGAAATACTGTACGCACTGGCGGCGTTCGGACGTTCCTGGTAGACTTCAAACCTATGGGGGCCTGGAAGGCTTTGTCCAAACCGTAAGCACTTCCATTGTCCCCTTCCTCTCTTTTCTCACGTTGGTATTAGGACGCGATTCATGGATTATTGCAGTCGCTGACGCTCAGGACCTACACGAGCGGGCGTGAAGGGCTCAGAGGGAGGCAAGGCAGATTTTGGCGCCACCAGAACATTGTATCTTGAAATTCGACGGAGGCCATTTCATCAGACTGGTCAAATTGAATACTCTCGTTCACGCATTTCCACGAAAACCTCAAAGGGCTGAAAGCGATGCGGCGTCTGATTTCTGAATTTAATTCCGTGAATTTCACAGCCTGGCAACCAGAGACAGGGGGCATCAGCGCTTGTTTTGAGCCACGATGGGAACCTCAAAATTGTGGCGGGTGAGTGGAAGGTTGCTCAAAGCTCCATCGACTGGATAAAACCCAGATCCTCGAGCCTGCGGCCGAAAACAGGTCTTTGTTGAATCTCGCAACAATGGAAGGCTTTCAAGGCAATCGGCCGCATAAATCCTTGATTATTGGTGTCGATATCAGGTAGGCCGTCACTCATGCCTCAAACTTGGCTAAGCTGCCTTGCAGTATCCGAATCCGTGCCGTTGTCGCTGCTCTGCAAACCGCGGGCCTCTTCCATCCGGGCGGCCGGAGTGACGCATTGGTTCTCCGGAAACTGTTTTACCAGCTCTGCAACTTCTCGTTGGCCCCACTCACAATGCTCTTCGTCTTCGATGGGCCCGGACGGCCATCTCTCAAACGCGGTACAAAGGTGGTCCATCGGCCAGCAGGGTTCACAGACCCCCTGAAGACGATGATCACGCATTTTGGCTATTACTCGTACGACGTGCGTCCAGGAGTCTAGCGTTGCATGTGCCCAGCTAACTAGTTCATCCCTCAAGGCCCCCGGAGAGGCCGAAGCCGAGCTTGGGCAGCTCAATGAAAGGGGATTGATTGATGGCATTATCACTGAAGATAGTGACGCCTTCCTCTTTGGTGCACGCCTTGTAGTCCGCACACAAGGGTTTGTTTTGAACTTACAGGATTTAATTCACGCAGACTCATTTATTTCTAGGCCATCAACCGCACACACCTCTTTGATCTACACCATGGACTCCATTGAAAACACCGATTCGGTGTCTCTCGATAAAGCCGGTCTAATTCTCTGCGCACTCCTGCTGGGCGGAGACTATGATTCAGGTGTCGCTGGCGTTGGGCAGACAATTGCTCATGCCCTCGCAGCACTGGGCTTCGGCGCTGAGCTCGTCAATATTGTGTCATCGTTTGACGACCGGGCGGCTGAACCATTTTTGGCTTCATGGCAAGATGCAGTCCGCCAGGAGTTGCGCACGAATTCGTCCGGCACCCTCGGCCGGCGATGGCCCGCCTTGGCTCAGAAAATACCCGATACTTTCCCCAGCCTGCAAGTCACCCGTTTGTACTTAAACCCTCTGACATCTGCTTCTGCTGCATATACTGGCCCGGTGCCCACAGGATTTTGGCCGTCGCAAGAACCAGCTATCTCTGAATTGTCCAGGCTTTGCTCGGCTTTGTTTGGGTGGAAGGAAGAGTGTCTGCTGAGAAAACTCAACGCGACGGTGTGGCCCGGCGTCGCCTTCAGAATGATGTCCTCGGTGAGTCAGAATTCAAAGCCTGAGACTTCCTTCACTCACGGATCATTTTTCCATTCAGCCTTACGCCTCTTACGACCACAGAAGGGACGACTCGGAACATATTACCTCCGTCGCCACCAAGGCCCAAATCCTCAAAGTTACCAAAGATTCCCGAAGGGCGTTCACGGATTCAGCTCAGTTGAATCTATATCGTGTCCGGGTTTCTACCGAGCATTTCGCTGCGCTCGCAAGATTGGAGCATTTACCGCAAACACCCGCGCGCGACATAAAACTGGTGTCTGTCCCTCAAGTTATCTTGAACTTTCTTTACTCTACGAATGTGGGTCGTCTCATCCTTCGACGAATTATCACAAGACCAACCCGTCCGATAATAGACAGGAGCGTCCTCTGGTGCCGGGCACGAAGTGCTCACAGCTTCCAAGGACGATTTCGGGGACGCGGACGACGAAAATGGGCGGGACATCATCGACCTCGACGAGGATGACCTCGTCGAAAGCCACAGGGCTTTGAGCGCTAATGGAATCATCGATCTCACCCATCTTCGCTAGTAGTTGCCTTGTATTTTCGATCCTGGTTCTACTTAAATCCGAATTGTCGAATTATCTCCAGAAACGACCAGTAAGGTGGCTGTGCAGTTTGACGCGAACCAGTTACCAATGAACAGCGCGCCTTCGTTGTCGTGAGTGAAACAGCGGCTTCATTGCGACCAAGAGAAGGAACCATTTACACAGGTCCATGAACCAACCGTTTGCATCGTCCAGCAAGCTACCCCGCCATGTGGACCCACATAATATGGATCCCATTCCGCAACCCAGCAGGCTCGCTCGCATGCAAGCAAAACCGACTCGAAGGTTCCCAACCCCCCCTCGCGTGCTCACCGCACTGCATTCTAAGATGCCCGACCTCTACGAGACTGTTACACGCCAAGGCAAGACGCTACACCGCATATACAACACGATAAAGTGTTTAAAGCCCGACTGCACCAACTGCCGAAACTACCACGACCACTTGGATGAATGGGCGCTCAAGGACGAAGAGGGCAGCTCGCTCTTCGAAGATGTGTCGCTGCTGCAAAACATCCGAGCCTACGACGCTCTAACTTCGGATATGGAGGGGTTGGTGGGGCCTGATGCGGCCAACGAGCTTGCGGCGTACAAGCTCAGGGTCAAGGAGTTGGAGAAAAAAGTACAACAGCTGGAGCGCGCTACGAAAAAAAAACGAAAGCGCCCGGCGGACGAGGAGGCGTCGAATCAACCCCCAGCAAAGCAGCGAGTGATATCCAACGAAGAGGTGCAGGCTATACTTTCGAGCCCCAACTCGGATTCAGGGGATCTCCGTCTCGTTTGGAACCACTTCCACAGCATGCCGCGCCCCGGTCCGCAAGAGGATCCTCTCCTCATCGCGCAGTGGCTCCAGTATCGAGAGGACGTCGACTTGCCAGGCATCCATCGCGAAGGACCTGATTTCGTAGTAGACCTCCGGGAGGTACGAGGATACTCCAAAGTGCTGTCCCGTGTCCCCCACTTCAAGCGAGGAAGCGCATACCACGTTGGAGATCATCGAATGCTCTGCATTCTTGCCCTGCTTCGCATCTTGACCGTTCCCCGACTATACAGCCAAGTCGTTGAAAACCACGCCATTCGTATTTGCCCCCTGCCACAGCTCGAAGAATGCGCTTTCCCACAGCTCACTGCTATGGTCAAGGCCTTGAATCCTCGCGAGACCGCGACTTTGCTGGCCGACCGCGGATTCACTCTAGACGACGCCGACGACGCGTGGCAGTTCTGCCACAACTTCGTCCGTCATCACCTAGACCGCGACGAATTCCCGAAGGCTGAACTGCAGAGGATAATAGCGTCGGAAGAGGTCGCGCGCGCATCAGGGGGGGATCCGCCGCGGCTTCATCCTCAGGAGGAGGACGCATACCGGCGTGTTACTTTGAAGATTCGATTGAAAAAGGGCAAGGGCAAGAAAGCAGCAGTACCGGCGTCGAGTGCATCGTGATTTCATAGTGATATTTTTTTCTATCTCAACTTGATTTCGTCCGCGGGTAGTCAAACGCCAGTATCAACAGAAATACTACAATTGAACCGATTTCGCTCGAAAGCACAAATATCAATAAAAGCTACATCCGAACTATGGAGGGAGTCGGGAAGCGGAATGCACCAGCACTGTCAGAATGAACAACCACTTCGAACTCTAGGTCCATCCTATGCCCCTTTGACTGCCCTTTTGACTGCATTCTTCTCCTCTTTTCGCCGCATCCGACGTCTCCGAAGTTTGTCCGCGTTGCGAACGCGTTCCTTTTCCCGAACGACGGGGTCGAGCCTTCTTTCGCGCGCCCTGCGGGCTCTGGCACTCTCGCGTTGACGGCTACGACGTGCATCTCGTTCTCGACTTGACGTGATCAACCAATTGACGTGCAGTGGTTTGGTGTAAAGGTGGCAAGTACCACCTGCACCGGTTGATGAACGCGACTCTACCAGGGGTCGACGTGGCACTCACACTCAAGAAGGTTGTCCATTCCTCGTTCCAAATGGAGTCGCCGGAGGCAGCTCTGGTAGATAGAGTCATGAGACGATATAAGATAAAGGTATAAAATACCTGGTGATAGAGCGAACAGACGCAGTTGCAGGCCAAAACAAATCTAGCAGAGCCTTTGGAACATAGCTGCGTAAACCATGAGGACTGTGACTGGGAACGGCACAGTCAAGGCCGTACCTTGCATTTGCCCGCAATGATCAATCGTGGGTTTTCAGCCAGAGCGGTCCACATCCTGATCAATAGGTTGGCTGTAACGGAATTGGGGTACTCGAGAGCGGGCCGTTTCTGGAGGTAGCGAACGATACGCTACGAGCTTGTATCAGCAACTTTGTTCGATGGCAGGTGGCGACAGCATACGAACCTCACGTCGTTGTTCATGCCGGACCACGTCGATGAGGGGGGGAATTATGAGGGGAAAGAGTTTCAAATAGGCGCGTTTCGGATTCGAAGCATCAATCTCCACATCCTGCGTTGAAGACTCGCCGCCGCTGGGGATTTTCGCTGCGAGATTGAGTTCGGCGAGAACTATGCAATGCGCTCGATAGGCAGCTCTCTTCCCCATGTTATGAGTGGAAAGAAATCTCGCCGCACAGATAAGACAGCGGATGGGCGTTGAGCAGCAGTGAGCGCGGTCGGCGGCAAGGCGGGCGGCAGACAGGAAGATGGGTATTGTGTGTATGTGAGCAGAATTACAAGTCGACCGCCCCAAGGCGTCTGATTAGCTAATCCTCCAATCAAATATTGCTGTTTACTGAGTACTCTGTCCACCAACCTCCGCGACCGCCTCTGCTCGCCAACACAGTGCTCACTGGAGTGCTACTTTCATTCTCCGTCATCCGCTGGTTCGTTTTGGGTGTTTCCAAGCTCGACACTAGCTGATGTTTCCCACAGACTTGCGCGGGCTTTCATCTTCCGCCGTGCACCTCGAATGGCCCCCCAGAGCCCCGGCGACGCCGCATCTTCACCTACGCCTGTACGGCGTAGCCGACACCTGAGTGGAACGTCGAGGACGGCGACGAGAGCGATTGCCGACTTGGGCGCTAAATCGTTTCTCCTTCCTGGCCTGGAGGCACCGGGGCCTTCGGAATACAGGTTGTGCTCGCTCTGCATCCTCGATACCCGCGACTGCCCTGGCTGCCCAACAGCCTCTGTAGTCAGCTCACCGTCTCGTCTGTGGCCGTAGCTTCCCCACAGCTGCGGTCATAGACTTGTGTACCAGTTACCTGCATCCTCCCGCGGTGCAGATAACGACGATCGCATGCGTCGCCCTGGTCTTCGGTCTCTGGTCTTCCCTCCTTTCGTTCCCGTAAGTTTTTTTTCCCGTGGTCTGGGCGGTTTCGCGATTGTTAATATCGTTCTACAGGCCGCCATCGGATCTAACTCTTGCCACGAACTCGCTTTTCTGCTGGGCAGTGAACACACCGGTATGTAGTTCCAATCTACCTTTCGTCCTTCCTTTCCTGACACATTTCTTGCTTCAAAGGATACCCTCGTCGATCCACATGCTCTTGCTGCGCGTCCTGCACCTCAAACGCGACGATATCGTCGTCGCCCGGCTCCTGCTCCTGCTCGCGCTCGTTTCTGTGCGATGGTCCACACGCAGACGCGCGAACTTTCACCGCGACATCCCATTCAATCTCTCCCAGTAAGTCCCCTCTGCCTGTACGCAGCAGGCGACTGATTTCGCTCTCAGACCACCTTGTTCCCGAGCCTGACTCTAGGGAAATCCGTCACGGTCGCACGTTCATGGCCGTTCAAGGCCGATTCCTCTACGAGGACCGAGGGTATGTCGTAGTCCTCGCCTCCTCTGCTCTCAAGCTCACCCGATTGCAGGATGCCGTTCGACCAGCGATACTGAATCTTCGGCGGACCACAAGATTCCGGAACAGTTGACGCTCCACCTCGCCACGGGACGCCCACATCGTCAGCCTGGTTTTCCCCAAAACCTAGGCATTCTCCCGTCCTTGGCCATTGACAACGTCAAGGGGAAGATCCGGCAGAAGGTGAGCAAGCAGCTCGAGGACGACGGCACTCCCTCTGACTATAACGTTCAGAAAGAGTCGACCTTCAACGGGACGAACTTCCGCAACCGTGTACATTCATTCTCATCAAGGGGAAAGGTGGGCAAGCAGCTTGAGGACGACCGCACTCTCACTGACTAGAACATCCAGAAAGAGTCGACCCTTAACTGGAAGACAGTCAGCACCCGTATACATTCACTCTCCAGTTCGCCATCGACAACGTGAAGGCGAAGATCCAGGAAAAGGCCGGCACGCAACCGTGCAGCTCGAGGACGTCCGCAGCCATAACATTTGGACACGATTATCGGCGGGACGAACTTCCGCAACCGTGTGCATTCATTCTCAAATTCGCCATCGACAAAGTCAAGCTGGACCTTCCCCCCGAGGACGACCGCACGCTCATTGACTAGAACATCCAGAAAGAGTCGACCCTCAACTGGAAGACAGTCAGCACCCGTATACATTCACTCTCCAGTTCGCCATCGACAACGTGAAGGCGAAGATCCAGGAAAAGGCCGGCACGCAACCGTGCAGCTCGAGGACGTCCGCAGCCATAACATTTGGACACGATTATCGGCGGGCGATCTCTGCAGGAACTCCATCGGATTCAACTCTTGCCACGAACTCGCTTTCTACCGGGCAGTGAATACACCGGTATGTAGTTCCAATCTACCTTTCGTCCTTCCTTTCCTGACACATTTCTTGCTTCAAGGGATACCCTCGTCGATCCACATGCTCTTGCTGCGCGTCCGCGACATCGTCCCTTTTCAGCTCTGTATTAATGCCCCATACACTACACGCCGATGCGCGAGCCTTGCCCGTAGTACACTACTCACCATCGAATGGCCTTTCCTTGACCTTCACCTTCGATCTATCCTAGTCAGTAAGTCTCCTCTCCCTGGATATGGCATATGACTGATGTCAGTATCAGGCCACATTGTCGTTGCACCTCACCGTCGTAAAACGGTCACGTCGCGCTCGCGGTCGGTTTCTCGATCCAGCACAAGGAAGGGTACGTCGTCGTCTTCCCTCGCCAACTCTTAAGCTCACCCGATTGTAGGCTGGCGGCCGCTGGCCTCTGTCCGGCTGGGCGCGACGCGACTGCAACATTCTGCAAAGCCGACCATCAGTCTTGTCCTCGTCCTCTGTCTCCGCAATGTCATCGTCAGCGTGGCTTTGCCCAGTGGTCTCATCAAGGCGAAGATCCATGACAAGTTGGGCCAGCATCTCGAAGACGACCGCTCTCTCTCTGACGAGAGCCTTCAGAAAGGGTCGACCCTCCATATCAGCAAGGGGACGGGAACGCAACCATTGTCAGCGCGGCTTTCCCCAGTCGTTATCCATCGACAACGCCGAAATAAAGAACCACGACAAGGTTGGCAAGCAGCTCCATAGAGGACGACCGCACTCTCGCTGACTGCAACATTCAGCCCGGCTTTCCGCAAACCTATGCATCCTCCCGTTGCTGACCATCGACAAAAGTCAAGGTGAAGATTCAGGAGAAGGTGGGCAAGGAGCTCGAGGACGGCCACACTTTACCTGACTATATAACACTTAGGATCCACCCTCAACGCGCCAAAGACCAGTACATGGCAGCTCGAGGACGACTTTGGGTCGTTTTTTATTACTCGAACGATTCACGACGCACTTTTCTGCGCCCTGCGCGTCCCGGCCTTTACAGTAATACCATGTCCTGCTATGTAGCCTTTTTTCGCGCCTTAGAATTACAAGTCGACCGCCCCAAGGCGTCTGATTAGCTAATCCTCCAATCAAATATTGCTGTTTACTGAGTACTCTGTCCACCAAACCTCCGCGACCGCCTCTGCTCGCCAACACAGTGCTCACTGGAGTGCTACTTTCATTCTCCGTCATCCGCTGGTTCGTTTTGGGTGTTTCCAAGCTCGACACTAGCTGATGTTTCCCACAGACTTGCGCGGGCTTTCATCTTCCGCCGTGCACCTCGAATGGCCCCCCAGAGCCCCGGCGACGCCGCATCTTCACCTACGCCTGTACGGCGTAGCCGACACCTGAGTGGAACGTCGAGGACGGCGACGAGAGCGATTGCCGACTTGTGCGCTAAATCGTTTCTCCTTCCTGGCCTGGAGGCACCGGGGCCTTCGGAATACAGGTTGTGCTCGCTCTGCATCCTCGATACCCGCGACTGCCCTGGCTGCCCAACAGCCTCTGTAGTCAGCTCACCGTCTCGTCTGTGGCCGTAGCTTCCCCACAGCTGCGGTCATAGACTTGTGTACCAGTTACCTGCATCCTCCCGCGGTGCAGATAACGACGATCGCATGCGTCGCCCTGGTCTTTGGTCTCTGGTCTTCCCTCCTTTCGTTCCCGTAAGTTTTTTTTCCCGTGGTCTGGGCGGTTTCGCGATTCTTAATATCGTTCTACAGGCCGCCATCGGATCTAACTCTTGCCACGAACTCGCTTTTCTGCTGGGCAGTGAACACACCGGTATGTAGTTCCAATCTACCTTTCGTCCTTCCTTTCCTGACACATTTCTTGCTTCAAAGGATACCCTCGTCGATCCACATGCTCTTGCTGCGCGTCCTGCACCCTCAAGCACACCCTAGGCGTTCTTCGACTGACTCAAGCCCCACTTCTTACCGCCAACGCACACGGCTTTTCTTCCGGTGCCTTTCCGTGAGCTCTCCTTGTCTCTTCAAAATGCACAACCCCCAGGCTAATAATGGGTTGCAGGCCTCACGACTCTACCTTCGATCATTATATGCGAGCGCCTCAATCTGTTTGTTTTGTGCCCTCTCCAACGTCACTGTGATTTGAAATTCCTTGCGACAATATTCACGTTCGAGTGACTGCTCACCATCGCATACCTAGGCATACCTTTTATTGTTTGACTCACTTTGAAATGCCATGTCGAAATAACGCAACGGCGCTGACACAGCCTGTTTACCATCGATTTCATCACGCTCATACCTCCTATGTCTCGCACACTCCTACCTTCCTCCCATGTCCTACCAACAGACTGCCTTTCGTACAATCACTTCCCTCATTCAAGAGCCCCTCGAGGATGAGATTGTGGACGACCTCATTGCAGAACAACAGACTCTAGAAGGGCAACCGGACGATGCAGACGACGGCGCCACAGATGACGGTGCCACAGACGGCGGCACCGACGGGACGGACAACCTGGACTCGTCCCCCTTGCAGTCGGAAGAAGAAGAACAAACTCCTCTCGCCAACATCGGTGAATACCAAAACCTCATCCTGGCCGCCTCCAAGGCTGTCGCCGAACGTACGGCTCGCGAATATCAAACGTATGTCCCGTTCATCTCGCAGCGTGTCTGCCCTCATCCATCCTCAGGCAAATGAGGAAATTTAATGAATTTCTGATCGAGCGTAAGTTCGTCACGAGTGGGCAGGCGGTGTTCACGCCAGAACCTCACAAAGACACTCCGTGGTGGATTTGTTACTGGATCCTCGAGACGTATGCTTATTTCCGCCCTTTTCCTTCTCCCTCATTTCATAACTGTTCCATCAGCTGCGATGTTATCGACGTCAACAACAAGCCTGTATCGCCAGACGACGCGAAAACCAGACCCACATATGCCCATGCACAGAAGATGTGTGCCGCAATGTCCTACGCCTTCGGTCGAATGCAACGTATCGGCTACATACCTTGGCAAGAACCGCCCTCGGCTTCTGGCCGTCCTACGGGGAACCCCTCCGTTTCTGAGATCGTCTCAAGCTACATGGTGAGTTTAAGGCGAAGGAAGGTATGGAGCTCGCTTTTCGAACGCTAGCAACACTCACAGATGCCAGGTACAAGCCGGGGAGACTTCTGTCAGCTCCCGCGCCATTACCGAGGTTTGTTATAATCCCATGGTCCTTTGTCCTTTTCGAACCTGCTTCAGGGCATCCTAAGGGAAATGTATGATTTCAACAATGACCAGGGACGATCAACCCTGGGTGGCTATCCACCTGCGGGTAGCTGGTGTGGGCCTTTGACACGGTTAATGATACAGGCTGCATGCACCATAGCCTTTGCATGTTTGTTGCGTTTTGACGAAGCACTTCGTATTCAAGTGTCCGACCTTGAATTCCTCAAGGATAAACAGGGAAACTTAACGATCGTTAAGCTCATGCTTCGCAGCAGGAAGACGTCTCAGTTTGGTGGCAAGTGTCTCTTGGCACAGCGACCCCGTCTTTCATCCTTTCTTACTGACTGTTGCGTTCCAGGCATCAAGCCATTTTTCCTCCACCTCCTTCCCGACCACGAAGCACATCTTTGTCCGGTTCGGGCTCTCTTTACCTGGATCCACGCGTCCAGAATAACCACCGGGTTCCTTTTCCGTCCCACGACTAAGTTTGGACTGGTTTCGCGAACGAACAAGGCGATGGTAGGTTTTAAGATTCATTTGTGTTGCTCAGTAACTGAGAATATCTTAGTCCACCACCGCATTCCTCAAGCTTTTCCGAATGAACCTAATTGACGTAAAAGTCGACCCCGCTCCGTACGGTACTCATTCCATCCGCCGGGGAGGGGTTCAATACCTTCTCCTCTTCAAGCGGGCGGGTCTGCGCCAGATTTGCGAATGGGGGGGCTGGAGTACCGAATTCACCTCGGCCAGCGTGCTCCGATACATAATCTCTGTCAGCGACAACGTTCAGCTCATCCGACAGGACTTTCTGGATCCTAACAGACCCCCTCAACTGAAATGCTACGCTTGTGGGCGAATGTGCCATTGCTCCTCGTAACGCACTGCGCATGTATGTATCCTGTTGAATTTGATTCTCCGTTCCAATGTACATTCGCGTGCGCTCTACAGGAGGCCAAGATTGATTGTCATAAGCAAAATATGTGTCACTCTGGATTGGAAGAGTCAGTTGGATGGTTAACATGGACAGTAAAAGTGGGCCAGGGCATGGCCACGAACCTTTCACATAAGGAAATTGGCCGGATTGTCGACCCCAGGGCCTGCGTGGCTGTCGACAGGACGCGCAAACGGAACCCCAGCAGGGATAGGGGCAGCAGGGGGAAAGAGGGCCGCTGGGACAGGTACAAGGCCAGCGGGCACAGGACCCCACAGCGTAGTCGACGCAGCCCCTCCAATTTGCAGATCTTGTGTGACATCCATCAGACCAAAGTGGTCCATCCGGGCCATCCGAAGCCCCCGTACTGTACTGGACAGCTTATGTGGCGGCGGAATCAGCCCTTCGAGCGAGAGCATGAACATCCATGCGTTGAAGCCGGATATGTTGGGGTGGACCCAGTCCGAGTATTGGTTTCGGACGAAACCCGCGGCGGTTAATGCGTTTTTCAGCCGGCGGTATATGTTACCTTGCAAAAAGAGCACATTATTACTGCGCTGCTGCGACGACGGCAAAGAAAGTGATTACTGCGATAGGAATTCCAACCCCCGGGACTGTCCTGCTCGTTCGCTCTTGTAAAGATGTCGTAGGAAACAGAGTACGCCGTGATTGGGTACGCAATAAAGGCTGCAGGCGGGAGCGGAGCGACGTATCCAGCCATCTTTGAACACTTTTAGGTACTGGAAGCAAATGTGGCTGTGCTTGGGTGTTGATCTATTTGCTATAACCGCCTCTGTTTCGCGCCACCATGTCTCTTTCCGAGACCCAGCTCCAATACGCGAACACGCTCGCCAAGCAGCTATTCTTATGGGAATGTCTCGCTGAAGAGCATTCTGCCTTCCTCCGCCAGAACCTGAATGAATACGCCACGGCGTACCTAAAAATTCAAAACGACCAAGAACACACACCTCCCTCCCCCTTCCCTCAGCCCGACGAGTGGGACGGATGCATCGCTCATTTGACACGCTCCTTGGAGCACAAGGCAGTCACCCCGGTTGAGTATGTGATTGTCAGATTCTTTTGCATTTTCTCACCTCGCCACTTCAGTCGCCTCAAAGCCTTGTCCAATTTGATCATACTCTGCAGGCTGGTCATGTTGAAGGCCGGCCCGGATGTGGGTGTGGCTGTGGTCGCGATAAAAACCCAATTCCAGTATGTGGCTGACCTTTCTTGTTGATCCCTTCTCGGTGATCCCTTCGTTAACCTTCGTCTGACGTCTAATTGCTTTCGCAGCCGTCAAAATCGCGTCAACGAACAAGTGGTAGAGATGGTTCTACCTCCAGCTGGCGAAAGGAACCACGCGCTACTTCAGTTGTTCAGTCCCCTTGCCGGTAATGCAACGCCCAGCACCACCCCCAACACTGTGCTCAACGACGCACCATCGACCCGCTACCCTCTCGGCCTCCCCTCCAATGACTTCAGGTCTCTCTCTATCCCGAGGGCTGCACTTGAGTCAGCCTCCAAGGTGACACAAGAAGACCTCAAGCGGTTTCGTCAGGAACCCCGCCTCCTTGTCGGGAAAGGACGTCCCATGTTTGTGGCCGCCGGCGGCGAGATATTCAAAGTTGCATCGTATGCTTGCGTAGCAAACGCCGATGAATCTGTCGAATACCTTTTCTACGTATGTTTCGCCGACGACGATCCGGAGGCGTTCGCACACGCCGAGGAAGACTTTTTCGATCTCTTAGCCACCTCGCGCATGTTCCGTATCGCAAAGTATGCTACGAAGATGTCTTAGAGTACTTTCTGTTGGTATGTAAACAATGTAAACATACGGCCCCGACCGAACACCTTCAAGTAATGTGACAATCGTGAGAGGCCATAGTCAACCAATCACCTCCTAAACTCGACTCTCATTTGCGATTGACTATACAATGAATGCCCAAGCCCAAGCTAATCTCAGCCTATCGTCGGCTTACGGGCCCTGGTTTATCTCGCTCTTCCTTCAAACATGTACTCGTCGCGTATCCTCCCATCGAGATTCTCTGACGCCCTGCAGTAATGTTTGGGGTAGGGTGCGGCCAACTATGCTACTACTTTACCGTATACCGCAAGGACGCGCTCAAGTTGAAGTCCTTCGTAAGGTTTTTCTTCCCTCCCTTGGTCCCTGCTCAATGAGAAGTCGCAGGTCCTCCTCACATTGTACGTTCTTATCAACCTCGGGATTCTGCTGATGTTTTGCAGTCTTTCCGACACCGCTCACACTGTCGCCCTGTTCACAACGAACTACGGCCGGTTTGTCCAGGAATTCGGCGTATTTCGTCTAGAGAGAAACTCGTGCGTTCCGTCTCACTTTTTTTGGCCCGAAGTTCCTTACCGTATTCAGGTCAGATTTGGTGTGTGTCCTGCTTGCTGCGGCTTTGTCATGCTCACCCATTTCATAGATTCTGATTTTCATTAACGCAAGCATCTCCTTCATGACAGTTCCTCGCTCACCTGCTCCGTAGTCCCTGACGATGTTCCTTGTCCAAGGGTATTTTTCTTTTTCATTCAAGTCAAGAGCTCCCTCGACAATGGTATTTTCAGATTTTTCATTGTTCGCATTCACCGCCGTGCGTGGACTCAGCACCTCCGAAATAAAACCACCATGTTGAGGCTGTATATGACCAGTCGCGTTATGTACAGAGAACCTACTTGCTAAAGTGCTCCTCCTGTACGTTTCCTATTTTCTGACGGGAATTTCGGTACGTGATCCCTTTCAAAGCTATCGTTTTTTTTCAATACAGTTTCCAGACTCTTCTGGCAATCGTCCCATTGGGTTTGTCGATTTGAACATTTCCCCACCGCTTTGACAACTTTCTGTAGTGACGGGAATAGTCCAGACAATCACGTCGTTCGTTGGGTTTCCTCTCCATACACTTTCGCATCCCAATTTTACTTGAGCAGTTCGCAATCACTGTATACATGGCTTCCCCGCACCACGGTCGCTGTGTTCTGTTTCATACTTTCAAAGCCATTGATTCAGGTTCTATAGATCGTCAACCTCTTACTGGCCGCTGGATCCCTAGCTTGTGATACGGCTATCGCCGGCCACCTCGTCTTTTATTTTTTCGTGAACTGGGAAATATCCCCAGTGTAGGCTGATTTTGGTCTCCTCATACTCGGGACACTCACTTTTTCCGTTCTTAGCAGCAGGGTGTTCTTCCGGCACGTTATCTTCAACTTTTTCAATCGGGGCATTGTCATGACCGCCTCGTCAACTACAACCATCGCTCTCGTGAGTAAAGGAAGGCTCTAAAAATCTAATGCTTACTCTCTGTGTAGTTCGTAGTGGCCCCCGATGTATTTTGGTTTTTTTTGTCACTTTGTCCAAGCAGCAAATGTATGTGCACACTGCATGTCAACTTCACATCATCCTGGCCGCTTTTTTACACCACTCCAGTGTATTTTAACGTCTTGATGGCGGAGTGAGTTCATTGTGAATATCTCGCACTCAACGCACTCACCCTAAATAGCCTCAATATGCGACGGCATCTTGAGAACGTGCACCGTGGCGACGGCGCAAGATATTCCTTTCACCCCAGAGGTGGAAGAGAAGAATGATCAAAATTCGTGAGTTCCCTGCACATCGGTGGGCACGTTTAGATCGTGAAATTGAAACTTTTTTTTCGTCAAGCGGTCAGGGAGAAAGCATCTCTCATTGCGACGGCTGCGGTTGGACTCTGCTTCCCAGTTAGGTTCGATTGTACAAATCTTTTGTGATGGCTCTTTGTACATTCTGCGTTCACGCTATCTATCTCTGCCTCCGTCGCGCGCCTACCTACTAGCCCTACTTACAACGATGTACCAATGCACAGCAAATCTTCCTGTGAACTGGATTGGACTGGCCCCCTAGTCCCGGGAACGTTACATCCTCACCTACACCTCTGTGGCGTAGCTGAGACCCGAGTGGAACGTCGAGGATGGCTGAACTGGCGCGCATCATTTCGCTGTCCGAAAATGGTGAAAATGACTAAGAGGCTCCAGTGGACCATCCATTATTTGGTGGTGCAGACGACGCCTATCGCATGCATTGCCCTAGTCTCCCTTTTTTGGTTCAGGTAGGGTTTTCCCGTGGTCTGGGGTTTCAAGGTCGTTAATCTCGTCCTACAGGCCAACTCTCTTGCCACGAACTCGCTTTCTACTAGGACCCCCCCCCAGTCTACACCTCCTTTTTCCTGGCACGGTTCTTGTTTAAAGTGATCTCTATGTGTGTCGCGCGACGGGAGAGCATGTCAGGGAGTCTACGGAGCGCTTGCCACCTTGTTCCATTGATTCCGAGATTCCGATTTCAAATTGCTTATGAGGGGCTGTGGTCCACCCCTATTCGTTCCTGCTTGCAGCCTTACAACATGGGGCGCGAGAGTCAGTTCTCCAAAGATCAGGAGGAACACCTCCAGTCTCTTTTCCCCGCCCTCATGCAGATGGACTCCGCCACAGTCCAGGATTGGATTAGCCGTCAGGTTGGGAATGTCCTCGCTCACGAGTTGTTCAAGGATCTTACCCCCCACGGGTTGTGGCGAACGGTTAAGCCTCCCTCCCTCCATTCCGTCCAGTATTGATAGTTCCACAGCGCATCCAACGAAAGCTCAAGAATTATTACGACCGCCATGCCAAGTTGTGCAACTGTTTCACTTTCCGCCCGTCCGGTATCGATCTTTTCGAGGCTGACCGACGGGAATACATCGCAAACGCTGCGGCTGAACGAGTTGCCGCTACTAATACCCACCGAGCCGCCTCCTATCGCTTCTGTAAACAAGAAATGTGGCAAAATCTGGGCGAAGCACAACGGCAAGACTTCGAGACCAAAGCTCGATCTCTTCCTTCCGACGTTATCTCGTAAGGTGTGTTTTGTTCGACCGAAGCCTTGCTTATCTCTGTTCTAGTAACCAAGCGGGGTTTGCCGAGTCTATGCGCTCGACCCTTACCAACATGGGACGCGCAGGCGCAGTGGGTGATTTAGAGATGATGGTCTTCTGGGCTTTTCGAGAGCCAGACGGTAACTTACGACATGGGATGTACGCATCGCTCCTGCTCGGCCGGTGCTCCATTTGACCACCACTCCAGTTTCGACGTGCATTCCTCAGACGACGTTTCGGACCTGGCAGAAGAGACTTCGGATTGGGATCTCAATTATGAGGAGCCTTGGAGGAAATTTGCGAACAAAGTCGTTCCCTGTAGGTCTATGGTTCTTCGTATGGGTCTTTTCTGACTTTTTGTCGCCATAGGCAACACACCTACCGCGGGTATACCACACGATCCCGCGGGCGTTCCTCTTTTTCCTCCTGATGTCGACCTGGCGAATGAGACTACGAGAAGACTGGGTGAAATACTCGCCGGACATCTCCACCGTGTATGGGGTACATTTTTTTCTCTTCGTTTCTGTTCGCGGAAGATGAACCCGTAAACCCCCAGATTATTCCTTCGACGGAAGCCCCGTGCCATGGGACGAGATTGCTGCGGAGCCGGACAACTATTACGACGTTGCTCAATTTGTCCTGCCAGTACCCTTACGGGACCCTCAACTCATGACCGTTGCGGAGGTTGGCCCATTGGCCCTTTTTTTCGCCACTAATCCAGATCCCTTCTTCTTTCGCATCAAGTCGAACGTGGAATATGAAGACTCTGGAACTTCCTCGAAGGATGACCGCGCAGGCAGGGGAGGGACGACCATGACTGCCAAGCCCGGAGAAGATACATCAATCGGTGCTGTGGGTGACGTTCAGGCGGTAAGCGGATGATATCCACTTGATTGTCTCGCTAGGCTTAAGAGCTTAATAGAACCGTGCGGGCGGGAGCGGTTCAGTGAGTGGACGATCCTCAGCACATTGTCTTGACTTTGAGATCTCCCTAGAAGCCAGCCTTCCAGAAAGAAGCCACCCCACTGCGCAAAGTGTGTTGCAATCGGGTTGACCACCGTTCCTTCTGACATTTCCCTCAGAGGCCCGCTTCTGATATAGCTGTAGGCCCGAAGAACAAGACGCAGAGGCGAGAAACTGTTCCGCGCACTCGCAGAGTTAGGGGGGGGGCGCCGGAGGCGGAAATATTGTATCGGGCGAGACGCATAAGAAACTGTGATTATATCTTGGTACGCCGTATCTACGCTGGCCACGGTGAACGCCCACTCTGATGCATCACGATTCCTCCCTATAGCCAGGTCAATTGCCACACTATATCGAGGTCTGGTTGTGTCCCCGGTCTTTGCTCTGTTCTGATCATCCTGATGTTTGTAGCCGGCAGCATTACCGAAAGGGTATGCATGGGACGATGCATACACTGAGGTTATGATTCCGCTCCCCAAGGCCACTGCAGCGTACGTGCTTTCGCACGTTCTATGTTTCCGCTCGCTGACCTGCAAACCAGGGTTATCGCAGCACGTGTGAACTCGGATTAGGATGTCTGAGTTCAACACCTCCGTAAATACCGTGCGACACCCAATCTTGTGAATGTTGAGAAATTCCGAAATTATCATGCCCCAGCCCGCATTGTTGTTGGAATGATCTAGGACGCCGTCGTACTAGGCGTGCTGCCGCTGCTGCGAGTCGGCACCTCTGCAGTAAAACCGTGTCCTCCTCCTCCTCCCGAGCTGTCTTGGGAGCATCTGGAATTAAATAGCCTACGGCGCATGATGAGCTAAGAATAATATCTATTGCCTGCTCCGCCATTAGCCATTTTTCGCGCCTTAGAATTACAAGTCGACCGCCCCAAGGCGTCTGATTAGCTAATCCTCCAATCAAATATTGCTGTTTACTGAGTACTCTGTCCACCAACCTCCGCGACCGCCTCTGCTCGCCAACACAGTGCTCACTGGAGTGCTACTTTCATTCTCCGTCATCCGCTGGTTCGTTTTGGGTGTTTCCAAGCTCGACACTAGCTGATGTTTCCCACAGACTTGCGCGGGCTTTCATCTTCCGCCGTGCACCTCGAATGGCCCCCCAGAGCCCCGGCGACGCCGCATCTTCACCTACGCCTGTACGGCGTAGCCGACACCTGAGTGGAACGTCGAGGACGGCGACGAGAGCGATTGCCGACTTGGGCGCTAAATCGTTTCTCCTTCCTGGCCTGGAGGCACCGGGGCCTTCGGAATACAGGTTGTGCTCGCTCTGCATCCTCGATACCCGCGACTGCCCTGGCTGCCCAACAGCCTCTGTAGTCAGCTCACCGTCTCGTCTGTGGCCGTAGCTTCCCCACAGCTGCGGTCATAGACTTGTGTACCAGTTACCTGCATCCTCCCGCGGTGCAGATAACGACGATCGCATGCGTCGCCCTGGTCTTCGGTCTCTGGTCTTCCCTCCTTTCGTTCCCGTAAGTTTTTTTTCCCCGTGGTCTGGGCGGTTTCGCGATTGTTAATATCGTTCTACAGGCCGCCATCGGATCTAACTCTTGCCACGAACTCGCTTTTCTGCTGGGCAGTGAACACACCGGTATGTAGTTCCAATCTACCTTTCGTCCTTCCTTTCCTGACACATTTCTTGCTTCAAAGGATACCCTCGTCGATCCACATGCTCTTGCTGCGCGTCCTGCACCTCAACCGCGACGATATCGTCGTCGCCGGCTCCTGCTCCTGCTCGCGCTCGTTTCTGTGCGATGGTCCACACGCAGACGCGCGAACCTTCACCGCGACATCCCATTCAATCTCTCCCAGTAAGTCCCCTCTGCCTGTACGCAGCAGGCGACTGATTTCGCTCTCAGACCACCTTGTTCCCGAGCCTGACTCTAGGGAAATCCGTCACGGTCGCACGTTCATGGCCGTTCAAGGCCGATTCCTCTACGAGGACCGAGGGTATGTCGTAGTCCTCGCCTCCTCTGCTCTCAAGCTCACCCGATTGCAGGATGCCGTTCGACCAGCGATACTGAATCTTCGGCGGACCACAAGATTCCGGAACAGTTGACGCTCCACCTCGCCACGGGACGCCCACATCGTCAGCCTGGTTTTCCCCAAAACCTAGGCATTCTCCCGTCCTTGGCCATTGACAACGTCAAGGGGAAGATCCAGCAGAAGGTGAGCAAGCAGCTCGAGGACGACGGCACTCCCTCTGACTATAACGTTCAGAAAGAGTCGACCTTCAACGGGACGAACTTCCGCAACCGTGTACATTCATTCTCATCAAGGGGAAGGTCCAGCACAAGGGGAAGGTCCAGCACAAGGTGGCCAAGCAGCTCAAGGACGGCCACACAAAGTTATACATTCGCCATCGTCCCAGTGAGTTCGTTCGCGCCCAATCCCCTGTACATACTTAAAATATGTAAGCCTCGTCCCTCGGTCGCACCACTCGCATCTCAACCCTTTGGTCCTCGACCGACGCTCATTTCTTCTCCCCGTATGTGTTGCTTCCTTCCCCACCTATCTACCTTTCCCTGTTTGATGACCTCCTTCGTAAGATCCCCCGGCAGCAGTCTGAACTTTCCCAGTGCCTCAGCGCGCGAGAGTCCGAGCTGCCTTATTGGCAGGTCCTTTGATCCTAGTTTACTCGAAATCTTGAGACTGCCACACTCAGTCTCGTTACGACGATAGCTGAGCGCGTCGCTGAATCATCGGCCCGTGGCCCACCACTGTACTTATCTAGCTTGTGTTACATTGTGTACCACAAGCTCATCCCGGCTGCGGAATCATCACTTTCCGCGCACCATCTAATTAGTATAGTTGTTTGTTCTCGCGCCCAATAGGCCGACTTCAGCCATTTCTGAATCTTTATGCACAATTAATCCCTCTTAGTACACCGGTTTGATCGCCGCGCCTGACTTGTTCAAGTTGGAAACACCCACCTTCAAGCACCTCATCTAATATCTACGAGCCCAGTGAAGTCCTCGGACACTACATAGGCCTATTTCCTCTTGCTACCGGCGGGCTCATCCGCATGAATGTGGCGGAAGTTGACCGTTTGACGCTCACACCATTCTTTCGCGACTTTCAATGGCGCTCAGACGCCCTCATCGACGATACCTGGCGCGGAATCAAAGCCGACAACATTCCTCACCACTTCATCGAGACCCTAAAACGCCTAGACACCCAAGAGTACCCTGCTCTCGGCCCTGGAACCGACACAGCGGCCTTGAGGGCGCACTATCGTCTGCCTAATTCCCAGGGGCAATTTGATCCTGTCTCGGGGGATCGTTCTATCTCCGCCCACGTCTGCTGGATCATGCTTTTACGCTTTCAAGTCCTCGACCTCCTTATAGTCCTGAATTCCGGCGTGTCGCAAGTTCCAAGTGCGAAAGCACCTCCCCCGACAGAAGCATTCGCTGTACAGGTGAGCTTTGCGGCATGGATTTCTCACCTGCTCCAAGCACTTATCGTGTTGTTAGGCTTTGAACTCCCTCGCCAAGTGGCCCACGCGTCTTGCGACGATTACGAAGCAGCGAACCCGGACGAAGTCTACTCAACAAGACCTTCCCGGGTCAGCAAACCCTCTTGTTGACTTTATCAGCATGCCCTCCGGTTCGACTGCAATAACAAAGGCTCATAGAAATCTACAAGCCTTGGGGGCCGCGATTTGGTGGGTTTTGAGGGTACGGTTACCCTCCTAAATCAACGGGCTCAAACTAACGTTCCCAGTGTGATGCTGCCCCAATGGCCATCGCCGGTTTCAAAAAGACAGTGGCGGAGGTGTCGCCTTGGTATGCAGGCATGCGGATTGTTATGCTCCGGAGCTCACGTTCTTTCAGGTTCGACCAGACGACAGAGCTGGCCACGCAGAACATGACTGTTTACAACCTGCTCTCCCCATTAGCTGCGGCTCTTGGGATGTCTCCCCTCTTAGCTGTGTCTCACGACCTCACGAACGCGCGTGGGAATATGTCGCCGCTGCTACAAGTGTGGTTTATTCTGGCGTAATTCAACATCCTGCTGATGCCCTCCCGTTCTCCAGAGTCGTGCTTTTCTGGGTCGATGTCGCGCCCCCCTGCTTGGGTACATCGAAATAACGCTCTTTAGGGTTGTTTGCGCCGTGGCAGCCGGCCACCATCTTCAATCAGCGCTAAACGCTCACCTAGATCCAGCCGTTGCAAATATGCCCCCCGAACAGCCTGAAGATACCTCAATATTCAGGTGTGCTGGTGCAACAACTATTGTATCAGGCTCTTCTTCCACGGCCGTCCCACCTCCTCCACAGTTGTGCGACCAACACCCCACGATCAGCAAGCCGGACAACCCCATCGTCCAAGCCGACTCTGATCTCGGGCCGGCCCTTCCTGCATCCGCCACACACGAAATACCAGAGACCGATACCATCAGCGCGGGAGAGTCGAGCATGGCGGACACTTGCCACGATGTTAACGGCACCGAACATTGCAGAGCTCCTACGCCATTGTCCCTATCTCAAGAATTTATCCATACGGACGACATGGGAGGACCAGCTCACCTCTCAAATACCTTCAACGCCAACGACGACTCTCCACTCACGACTCCTGAACTCTCCGCTTCTGATGATGGATGTCCGACAGATGTCATCCAGATGGACCTCGCTGCCCGTAATGAGCACGAACCGAACACTCGGAAGAGCACAAGTGACGGACGGTTGCTGAAAAGGCGCAAAACGTGCCGATGCGGCCACTTCTTCACACCTGTATGAAGCCTTTGAAAATTCACGTTTACCCCTTCTCACCTTGCTCCAGGATTACCCTGACTGTCTCTGTGCCGTGGAGCTTGCTCCGCCCAAAGTAAGTGGCCCGAACAAAGATAGTTCCATGCTCATGTTATCACAGCGGTCCGAGCGACCTGTGATCTTGGAAGGATACCGGCCAGACGGGGTCTCGAAGAGGCAGTACGAGTGGATTGGACACTCGGAATTAGTAAAACAATCTTCTCCTCGATATAAACGCGACTCTTATCATCTTCAGGAGAGCGCTGAGCGGAAAATACTTGAAGGTCTTCGGAATTCGATGAATCAGCTTGATGAACGATGCGCCAACGACGGTCCACGATTCCGGCATCATGTCGATGGCGTACTCCCCGTTCCTGCAACGGAAAATCAGTATGATTTGTATGTCATACAGGAGAAACAATGGCAGCGCATGTCCAGAGCTGAACGAGTCGCCATCTGGGGCACGGGTTGCGATATCTTTGTATGTGGACTCGGCGTGCAAGAGTCATTCGATGCCGAAGAATGCCTTTCTACTTTGCATAGGCTGGACCAGGAGATGGAGGTGCAAGGTGAATATCCATCTCCCATGCGAACACATTCCTGATCCCCTCTACAGTCCCGGGTCTTCGAGTTCCGGGAGATGACTACACCGACATCAACAGGGTTACCCCCGTCCGCAATTTCCTCAAGCACGCCAAGCAGCCTGATGGCCTTGTAATAAATGGGCTCTCACTTCCCGAAACTTTTAGTACTTTGCCAAATCCCTTGGCCGAAAGGTAGGCTCATTTTAAAATAACGCCTGCACTCACTCACCTCTCTCAGCGGCCTTGATCTCGACGATATCGCTTATCGCCAGACCAACGGACTGGATGGATTTCTGCCTGAGCGCGTCCCCAACCAGCAGCAGTTTTGGCAAATTGCCGGAACTGCTCATACGTTTACACTCGGCCATCTGGACAAAGATTCGACCCGAATCTTTGTACACGGCCCAGGGGAGAAGCATTGGTCTCGTCGGCGGCGAAACAGACGTGACAGAGACCTTGGCAGCTACGACACATTCCAACTTTGGGACCCCGACGCACCTGATTTCCGAAGCGGCTCCTACGAAGGGGTAATACTCCCTGCCAACACCGGCACGCTGTGATTAGGTTTCATTGTTTTTTTTTTGATCCTATGTTCATTCATTCTTTCTTCTTCCAGATTGATGCAAGCAGGAACAGAGCACATCGTTGTGGGTCTGGCGCCTGAAGTCAACAACGGAACCAGTGACGACTTCATGGGGACCATCATCACTGGAGGACATTTCACTGTCGCTTCCACGATCCGCGATTCGCTATACACTTTACTACATCTAGTGATGATGGAGTACTTACTCACGAACGTGGAACACGACGGCCTCTGGCAAATATACACTCGAATCGCTGCATTCTGGACCAACGTCACGAAAGTACCCACCTTCACTGGTAAATCATCTTCCAGTCCAGGTGTTAGATTGTATTGATCTTCTGCGCAGTTGATCGAAATGCCTTGCGGCCGTATCTCCCTCAGCTTTCCGAGAGAACAATGGAAGGATGGATGGATATTGTTTGCTTGGCATGCGTGGTTCTCCTCGCGACTCCGTTCGACCGCCGCCGCTTCGCGGCTAAAGGCATCCCAGAAACTGAGCTCACCCAACGCAAAGCAACATGCAAACTATATAGTTCATGGCGCGCCTGGTTTGCCAAAGCCTTCTCGGGAACACACAACAACCGGGCAGTACACTGGGAGAACGATGTTTTTACCGTGAGCGAGTTATCGCTGTCTCATCCCATACGCAGAGACTAAAGACGCTACAGCCTGTTCTTCTGCATCTTGCCTTGGTTCTCACGTGGTATCATCGTCAAGAATCCAAACCTGACAGTCAGGATGCCCTTTTGAGCGAGTCTAACGCTGCTCTGGTCAAGGATATCAAGCGCGTTCTCAATCATTACAAGAAGGGCCTGGGGGCCACTTTTGGGAGCAAGGTGGACCAAGGGCAGGAAAGCGCGAAATTTTTTCTAATTGAAGGCAGGGATATCGAAATTCAGCGGATTAAGTAGAATACCGTCTTATCCGACCAGAACTATACCTCGATTTTCTTAGGCGCTGGGCACAGAGTACGCCCTTCCTGAATAAAATAGGATTTTGGGTCAATCATCACAGCAATAACATTTTCTGCTCAGCTCTTTTTCGCGCCTTAGAATTACAAGTCGACCGCCCCAAGGCGTCTGATTAGCTAATCCTCCAATCAAATATTGCTGTTTACTGAGTACTCTGTCCACCAACCTCCGCGACCGCCTCTGCTCGCCAACACAGTGCTCACTGGAGTGCTACTTTCATTCTCCGTCATCCGCTGGTTCGTTTTGGGTGTTTCCAAGCTCGACACTAGCTGATGTTTCCCACAGACTTGCGCGGGCTTTCATCTTCCGCCGTGCACCTCGAATGGCCCCCCAGAGCCCCGGCGACGCCGCATCTTCACCTACGCCTGTACGGCGTAGCCGACACCTGAGTGGAACGTCGAGGACGGCGACGAGAGCGATTGCCGACTTGGGCGCTAAATCGTTTCTCCTTCCTGGCCTGGAGGCACCGGGGCCTTCGGAATACAGGTTGTGCTCGCTCTGCATCCTCGATACCCGCGACTGCCCTGGCTGCCCAACAGCCTCTGTAGTCAGCTCACCGTCTCGTCTGTGGCCGTAGCTTCCCCACAGCTGCGGTCATAGACTTGTGTACCAGTTACCTGCATCCTCCCGCGGTGCAGATAACGACGATCGCATGCGTCGCCCTGGTCTTCGGTCTCTGGTCTTCCCTCCTTTCGTTCCCGTAAGTTTTTTTCCCCGTGGTCTGGGCGGTTTCGCGATTGTTAATATCGTTCTACAGGCCGCCATCGGATCTAACTCTTGCCACGAACTCGCTTTTCTGCTGGGCAGTGAACACACCGGTATGTAGTTCCAATCTACCTTTCGTCCTTCCTTTCCTGACACATTTCTTGCTTCAAAGGATACCCTCGTCGATCCACATGCTCTTGCTGCGCGTCCTGCACCTCAACCGCGACGATATCGTCGTCGCCGGCTCCTGCTCCTGCTCGCGCTCGTTTCTGTGCGATGGTCCACACGCAGACGCGCGAACCTTCACCGCGACATCCCATTCAATCTCTCCCAGTAAGTCCCCTCTGCCTGTACGCAGCAGGCGACTGATTTCGCTCTCAGACCACCTTGTTCCCGAGCCTGACTCTAGGGAAATCCGTCACGGTCGCACGTTCATGGCCGTTCAAGGCCGATTCCTCTACGAGGACCGAGGGTATGTCGTAGTCCTCGCCTCCTCTGCTCTCAAGCTCACCCGATTGCAGGATGCCGTTCGACCAGCAATACTGAATCTTCGGCGGACCACAAGATTCCGGAACAGTTGACGCTCCACCTCGCCACGGGACGCCCACATCGTCAGCCTGGTTTTCCCCAAAACCTAGGCATTCTCCCGTCCTTGGCCATTGACAACGTCAAGGGGAAGATCCGGCAGAAGGTGAGCAAGCAGCTCGAGGACGACGGCACTCCCTCTGACTATAACGTTCAGAAAGAGTCGACCTTCAACGGGACGAACTTCCGCAACCGTGTACATTCATTCTCATCAAGGGGAAGGTCCAGCACAAGGGGAAGGTCCAGCACAAGGTGGCCAAGCAGCTCAAGGACGGCCACACAAAGTTATACATTCGCCATCGTCCCAGTGAGTTCGTTCGCGCCCAATCCCCTGTACATACTTAAAATATGTAAGCCTCGTCCCTCGGTCGCACCACTCGCATCTCAACCCTTTGGTCCTCGACCGACGCTCATTTCTTCTCCCCGTATGTGTTGCTTCCTTCCCCACCTATCTACCTTTCCCTGTTTGATGACCTCCTTCGTAAGATCCCCCGGCAGCAGTCTGAACTTTCCCAGTGCCTCAGCGCGCGAGAGTCCGAGCTGCCTTATTGGCAGGTCCTTTGATCCTAGTTTACTCGAAATCTTGAGACTGCCACACTCAGTCTCGTTACGACGATAGCTGAGCGCGTCGCTGAATCATCGGCCCGTGGCCCACCACTGTACTTATCTAGCTTGTGTTACATTGTGTACCACAAGCTCATCCCGGCTGCGGAATCATCACTTTCCGCGCACCATCTAATTAGTATAGTTGTTTGTTCTCGCGCCCAATAGGCCGACTTCAGCCATTTCTGAATCTTTATGCACAATTAATCCCTCTTAGTACACCGGTTTGATCGCCGCGCCTGACTTGTTCAAGTTGGAAACACCCACCTTCAAGCACCTCATCTAATATCTACGAGCCCAGTGAAGTCCTCGGACACTACATAGGCCTATTTCCTCTTGCTACCGGCGGGCTCATCCGCATGAATGTGGCGGAAGTTGACCGTTTGACGCTCACACCATTCTTTCGCGACTTTCAATGGCGCTCAGACGCCCTCATCGACGATACCTGGCGCGGAATCAAAGCCGACAACATTCCTCACCACTTCATCGAGACCCTAAAACGCCTAGACACCCAAGAGTACCCTGCTCTCGGCCCTGGAACCGACACAGCGGCCTTGAGGGCGCACTATCGTCTGCCTAATTCCCAGGGGCAATTTGATCCTGTCTCGGGGGATCGTTCTATCTCCGCCCACGTCTGCTGGATCATGCTTTTACGCTTTCAAGTCCTCGACCTCCTTATAGTCCTGAATTCCGGCGTGTCGCAAGTTCCAAGTGCGAAAGCACCTCCCCCGACAGAAGCATTCGCTGTACAGGTGAGCTTTGCGGCATGGATTTCTCACCTGCTCCAAGCACTTATCGTGTTGTTAGGCTTTGAACTCCCTCGCCAAGTGGCCCACGCGTCTTGCGACGATTACGAAGCAGCGAACCCGGACGAAGTCTACTCAACAAGACCTTCCCGGGTCAGCAAACCCTCTTGTTGACTTTATCAGCATGCCCTCCGGTTCGACTGCAATAACAAAGGCTCATAGAAATCTACAAGCCTTGGGGGCCGCGATTTGGTGGGTTTTGAGGGTACGGTTACCCTCCTAAATCAACGGGCTCAAACTAACGTTCCCAGTGTGATGCTGCCCCAATGGCCATCGCCGGTTTCAAAAAGACAGTGGCGGAGGTGTCGCCTTGGTATGCAGGCATGCGGATTGTTATGCTCCGGAGCTCACGTTCTTTCAGGTTCGACCAGACGACAGAGCTGGCCACGCAGAACATGACTGTTTACAACCTGCTCTCCCCATTAGCTGCGGCTCTTGGGATGTCTCCCCTCTTAGCTGTGTCTCACGACCTCACGAACGCGCGTGGGAATATGTCGCCGCTGCTACAAGTGTGGTTTATTCTGGCGTAATTCAACATCCTGCTGATGCCCTCCCGTTCTCCAGAGTCGTGCTTTTCTGGGTCGATGTCGCGCCCCCCTGCTTGGGTACATCGAAATAACGCTCTTTAGGGTTGTTTGCGCCGTGGCAGCCGGCCACCATCTTCAATCAGCGCTAAACGCTCACCTAGATCCAGCCGTTGCAAATATGCCCCCCGAACAGCCTGAAGATACCTCAATATTCAGGTGTGCTGGTGCAACAACTATTGTATCAGGCTCTTCTTCCACGGCCGTCCCACCTCCTCCACAGTTGTGCGACCAACACCCCACGATCAGCAAGCCGGACAACCCCATCGTCCAAGCCGACTCTGATCTCGGGCCGGCCCTTCCTGCATCCGCCACACACGAAATACCAGAGACCGATACCATCAGCGCGGGAGAGTCGAGCATGGCGGACACTTGCCACGATGTTAACGGCACCGAACATTGCAGAGCTCCTACGCCATTGTCCCTATCTCAAGAATTTATCCATACGGACGACATGGGAGGACCAGCTCACCTCTCAAATACCTTCAACGCCAACGACGACTCTCCACTCACGACTCCTGAACTCTCCGCTTCTGATGATGGATGTCCGACAGATGTCATCCAGATGGACCTCGCTGCCCGTAATGAGCACGAACCGAACACTCGGAAGAGCACAAGTGACGGACGGTTGCTGAAAAGGCGCAAAACGTGCCGATGCGGCCACTTCTTCACACCTGTATGAAGCCTTTGAAAATTCACGTTTACCCCGTCTCACCTTGCTCCAGGATTACCCTGACTGTCTCTGTGCCGTGGAGCTTGCTCCGCCCAAAGTAAGTGGCCCGAACAAAGATAGTTCCATGCTCATGTTATCACAGCGGTCCGAGCGACCTGTGATCTTGGAAGGATACCGGCCAGACGGGGTCTCGAAGAGGCAGTACGAGTGGATTGGACACTCGGAATTAGTAAAACAATCTTCTCCTCGATATAAACGCGACTCTTATCATCTTCAGGAGAGCGCTGAGCGGAAAATACTTGAAGGTCTTCGGAATTCGATGAATCAGCTTGATGAACGATGCGCCAACGACGGTCCACGATTCCGGCATCATGTCGATGGCGTACTCCCCGTTCCTGCAACGGAAAATCAGTATGATTTGTATGTCATACAGGAGAAACAATGGCAGCGCATGTCCAGAGCTGAACGAGTCGCCATCTGGGGCACGGGTTGCGATATCTTTGTATGTGGACTCGGCGTGCAAGAGTCATTCGATGCCGAAGAATGCCTTTCTACTTTGCATAGGCTGGACCAGGAGATGGAGGTGCAAGGTGAATATCCATCTCCCATGCGAACACATTCCTGATCCCCTCTACAGTCCCGGGTCTTCGAGTTCCGGGAGATGACTACACCGACATCAACAGGGTTACCCCCGTCCGCAATTTCCTCAAGCACGCCAAGCAGCCTGATGGCCTTGTAATAAATGGGCTCTCACTTCCCGAAACTTTTAGTACTTTGCCAAATCCCTTGGCCGAAAGGTAGGCTCATTTTAAAATAACGCCTGCACTCACTCACCTCTCTCAGCGGCCTTGATCTCGACGATATCGCTTATCGCCAGACCAACGGACTGGATGGATTTCTGCCTGAGCGCGTCCCCAACCAGCAGCAGTTTTGGCAAATTGCCGGAACTGCTCATACGTTTACACTCGGCCATCTGGACAAAGATTCGACCCGAATCTTTGTACACGGCCCAGGGGAGAAGCATTGGTCTCGTCGGCGGCGAAACAGACGTGACAGAGACCTTGGCAGCTACGACACATTCCAACTTTGGGACCCCGACGCACCTGATTTCCGAAGCGGCTCCTACGAAGGGGTAATACTCCCTGCCAACACCGGCACGCTGTGATTAGGTTTCATTGTTTTTTTTTTGATCCTATGTTCATTCATTCTTTCTTCTTCCAGATTGATGCAAGCAGGAACAGAGCACATCGTTGTGGGTCTGGCGCCTGAAGTCAACAACGGAACCAGTGACGACTTCATGGGGACCATCATCACTGGAGGACATTTCACTGTCGCTTCCACGATCCGCGATTCGCTATACACTTTACTACATCTAGTGATGATGGAGTACTTACTCACGAACGTGGAACACGACGGCCTCTGGCAAATATACACTCGAATCGCTGCATTCTGGACCAACGTCACGAAAGTACCCACCTTCACTGGTAAATCATCTTCCAGTCCAGGTGTTAGATTGTATTGATCTTCTGCGCAGTTGATCGAAATGCCTTGCGGCCGTATCTCCCTCAGCTTTCCGAGAGAACAATGGAAGGATGGATGGATATTGTTTGCTTGGCATGCGTGGTTCTCCTCGCGACTCCGTTCGACCGCCGCCGCTTCGCGGCTAAAGGCATCCCAGAAACTGAGCTCACCCAACGCAAAGCAACATGCAAACTATATAGTTCATGGCGCGCCTGGTTTGCCAAAGCCTTCTCGGGAACACACAACAACCGGGCAGTACACTGGGAGAACGATGTTTTTACCGTGAGCGAGTTATCGCTGTCTCATCCCATACGCAGAGACTAAAGACGCTACAGCCTGTTCTTCTGCATCTTGCCTTGGTTCTCACGTGGTATCATCGTCAAGAATCCAAACCTGACAGTCAGGATGCCCTTTTGAGCGAGTCTAACGCTGCTCTGGTCAAGGATATCAAGCGCGTTCTCAATCATTACAAGAAGGGCCTGGGGGCCACTTTTGGGAGCAAGGTGGACCAAGGGCAGGAAAGCGCGAAATTTTTTCTAATTGAAGGCAGGGATATCGAAATTCAGCGGATTAAGTAGAATACCGTCTTATCCGACCAGAACTATACCTCGATTTTCTTAGGCGCTGGGCACAGAGTACGCCCTTCCTGAATAAAATAGGATTTTGGGTCAATCATCACAGCAATAACATTTTCTGCTCAGCTCTTTTTCGCGCCTTAGAATTACAAGTCGACCGCCCCAAGGCGTCTGATTAGCTAATCCTCCAATCAAATATTGCTGTTTACTGAGTACTCTGTCCACCAACCTCCGCGACCGCCTCTGCTCGCCAACACAGTGCTCACTGGAGTGCTACTTTCATTCTCCGTCATCCGCTGGTTCGTTTTGGGTGTTTCCAAGCTCGACACTAGCTGATGTTTCCCACAGACTTGCGCGGGCTTTCATCTTCCGCCGTGCACCTCGAATGGCCCCCCAGAGCCCCGGCGACGCCGCATCTTCACCTACGCCTGTACGGCGTAGCCGACACCTGAGTGGAACGTCGAGGACGGCGACGAGAGCGATTGCCGACTTGGGCGCTAAATCGTTTCTCCTTCCTGGCCTGGAGGCACCGGGGCCTTCGGAATACAGGTTGTGCTCGCTCTGCATCCTCGATACCCGCGACTGCCCTGGCTGCCCAACAGCCTCTGTAGTCAGCTCACCGTCTCGTCTGTGGCCGTAGCTTCCCCACAGCTGCGGTCATAGACTTGTGTACCAGTTACCTGCATCCTCCCGCGGTGCAGATAACGACGATCGCATGCGTCGCCCTGGTCTTCGGTCTCTGGTCTTCCCTCCTTTCGTTCCCGTAAGTTTTTTTCCCCGTGGTCTGGGCGGTTTCGCGATTGTTAATATCGTTCTACAGGCCGCCATCGGATCTAACTCTTGCCACGAACTCGCTTTTCTGCTGGGCAGTGAACACACCGGTATGTAGTTCCAATCTACCTTTCGTCCTTCCTTTCCTGACACATTTCTTGCTTCAAAGGATACCCTCGTCGATCCACATGCTCTTGCTGCGCGTCCTGCACCTCAACCGCGACGATATCGTCGTCGCCGGCTCCTGCTCCTGCTCGCGCTCGTTTCTGTGCGATGGTCCACACGCAGACGCGCGAACCTTCACCGCGACATCCCATTCAATCTCTCCCAGTAAGTCCCCTCTGCCTGTACGCAGCAGGCGACTGATTTCGCTCTCAGACCACCTTGTTCCCGAGCCTGACTCTAGGGAAATCCGTCACGGTCGCACGTTCATGGCCGTTCAAGGCCGATTCCTCTACGAGGACCGAGGGTATGTCGTAGTCCTCGCCTCCTCTGCTCTCAAGCTCACCCGATTGCAGGATGCCGTTCGACCAGCAATACTGAATCTTCGGCGGACCACAAGATTCCGGAACAGTTGACGCTCCACCTCGCCACGGGACGCCCACATCGTCAGCCTGGTTTTCCCCAAAACCTAGGCATTCTCCCGTCCTTGGCCATTGACAACGTCAAGGGGAAGATCCGGCAGAAGGTGAGCAAGCAGCTCGAGGACGACGGCACTCCCTCTGACTATAACGTTCAGAAAGAGTCGACCTTCAACGGGACGAACTTCCGCAACCGTGTACATTCATTCTCATCAAGGGGAAGGTCCAGCACAAGGGGAAGGTCCAGCACAAGGTGGCCAAGCAGCTCAAGGACGGCCACACAAAGTTATACATTCGCCATCGTCCCAGTGAGTTCGTTCGCGCCCAATCCCCTGTACATACTTAAAATATGTAAGCCTCGTCCCTCGGTCGCACCACTCGCATCTCAACCCTTTGGTCCTCGACCGACGCTCATTTCTTCTCCCCGTATGTGTTGCTTCCTTCCCCACCTATCTACCTTTCCCTGTTTGATGACCTCCTTCGTAAGATCCCCCGGCAGCAGTCTGAACTTTCCCAGTGCCTCAGCGCGCGAGAGTCCGAGCTGCCTTATTGGCAGGTCCTTTGATCCTAGTTTACTCGAAATCTTGAGACTGCCACACTCAGTCTCGTTACGACGATAGCTGAGCGCGTCGCTGAATCATCGGCCCGTGGCCCACCACTGTACTTATCTAGCTTGTGTTACATTGTGTACCACAAGCTCATCCCGGCTGCGGAATCATCACTTTCCGCGCACCATCTAATTAGTATAGTTGTTTGTTCTCGCGCCCAATAGGCCGACTTCAGCCATTTCTGAATCTTTATGCACAATTAATCCCTCTTAGTACACCGGTTTGATCGCCGCGCCTGACTTGTTCAAGTTGGAAACACCCACCTTCAAGCACCTCATCTAATATCTACGAGCCCAGTGAAGTCCTCGGACACTACATAGGCCTATTTCCTCTTGCTACCGGCGGGCTCATCCGCATGAATGTGGCGGAAGTTGACCGTTTGACGCTCACACCATTCTTTCGCGACTTTCAATGGCGCTCAGACGCCCTCATCGACGATACCTGGCGCGGAATCAAAGCCGACAACATTCCTCACCACTTCATCGAGACCCTAAAACGCCTAGACACCCAAGAGTACCCTGCTCTCGGCCCTGGAACCGACACAGCGGCCTTGAGGGCGCACTATCGTCTGCCTAATTCCCAGGGGCAATTTGATCCTGTCTCGGGGGATCGTTCTATCTCCGCCCACGTCTGCTGGATCATGCTTTTACGCTTTCAAGTCCTCGACCTCCTTATAGTCCTGAATTCCGGCGTGTCGCAAGTTCCAAGTGCGAAAGCACCTCCCCCGACAGAAGCATTCGCTGTACAGGTGAGCTTTGCGGCATGGATTTCTCACCTGCTCCAAGCACTTATCGTGTTGTTAGGCTTTGAACTCCCTCGCCAAGTGGCCCACGCGTCTTGCGACGATTACGAAGCAGCGAACCCGGACGAAGTCTACTCAACAAGACCTTCCCGGGTCAGCAAACCCTCTTGTTGACTTTATCAGCATGCCCTCCGGTTCGACTGCAATAACAAAGGCTCATAGAAATCTACAAGCCTTGGGGGCCGCGATTTGGTGGGTTTTGAGGGTACGGTTACCCTCCTAAATCAACGGGCTCAAACTAACGTTCCCAGTGTGATGCTGCCCCAATGGCCATCGCCGGTTTCAAAAAGACAGTGGCGGAGGTGTCGCCTTGGTATGCAGGCATGCGGATTGTTATGCTCCGGAGCTCACGTTCTTTCAGGTTCGACCAGACGACAGAGCTGGCCACGCAGAACATGACTGTTTACAACCTGCTCTCCCCATTAGCTGCGGCTCTTGGGATGTCTCCCCTCTTAGCTGTGTCTCACGACCTCACGAACGCGCGTGGGAATATGTCGCCGCTGCTACAAGTGTGGTTTATTCTGGCGTAATTCAACATCCTGCTGATGCCCTCCCGTTCTCCAGAGTCGTGCTTTTCTGGGTCGATGTCGCGCCCCCCTGCTTGGGTACATCGAAATAACGCTCTTTAGGGTTGTTTGCGCCGTGGCAGCCGGCCACCATCTTCAATCAGCGCTAAACGCTCACCTAGATCCAGCCGTTGCAAATATGCCCCCCGAACAGCCTGAAGATACCTCAATATTCAGGTGTGCTGGTGCAACAACTATTGTATCAGGCTCTTCTTCCACGGCCGTCCCACCTCCTCCACAGTTGTGCGACCAACACCCCACGATCAGCAAGCCGGACAACCCCATCGTCCAAGCCGACTCTGATCTCGGGCCGGCCCTTCCTGCATCCGCCACACACGAAATACCAGAGACCGATACCATCAGCGCGGGAGAGTCGAGCATGGCGGACACTTGCCACGATGTTAACGGCACCGAACATTGCAGAGCTCCTACGCCATTGTCCCTATCTCAAGAATTTATCCATACGGACGACATGGGAGGACCAGCTCACCTCTCAAATACCTTCAACGCCAACGACGACTCTCCACTCACGACTCCTGAACTCTCCGCTTCTGATGATGGATGTCCGACAGATGTCATCCAGATGGACCTCGCTGCCCGTAATGAGCACGAACCGAACACTCGGAAGAGCACAAGTGACGGACGGTTGCTGAAAAGGCGCAAAACGTGCCGATGCGGCCACTTCTTCACACCTGTATGAAGCCTTTGAAAATTCACGTTTACCCCGTCTCACCTTGCTCCAGGATTACCCTGACTGTCTCTGTGCCGTGGAGCTTGCTCCGCCCAAAGTAAGTGGCCCGAACAAAGATAGTTCCATGCTCATGTTATCACAGCGGTCCGAGCGACCTGTGATCTTGGAAGGATACCGGCCAGACGGGGTCTCGAAGAGGCAGTACGAGTGGATTGGACACTCGGAATTAGTAAAACAATCTTCTCCTCGATATAAACGCGACTCTTATCATCTTCAGGAGAGCGCTGAGCGGAAAATACTTGAAGGTCTTCGGAATTCGATGAATCAGCTTGATGAACGATGCGCCAACGACGGTCCACGATTCCGGCATCATGTCGATGGCGTACTCCCCGTTCCTGCAACGGAAAATCAGTATGATTTGTATGTCATACAGGAGAAACAATGGCAGCGCATGTCCAGAGCTGAACGAGTCGCCATCTGGGGCACGGGTTGCGATATCTTTGTATGTGGACTCGGCGTGCAAGAGTCATTCGATGCCGAAGAATGCCTTTCTACTTTGCATAGGCTGGACCAGGAGATGGAGGTGCAAGGTGAATATCCATCTCCCATGCGAACACATTCCTGATCCCCTCTACAGTCCCGGGTCTTCGAGTTCCGGGAGATGACTACACCGACATCAACAGGGTTACCCCCGTCCGCAATTTCCTCAAGCACGCCAAGCAGCCTGATGGCCTTGTAATAAATGGGCTCTCACTTCCCGAAACTTTTAGTACTTTGCCAAATCCCTTGGCCGAAAGGTAGGCTCATTTTAAAATAACGCCTGCACTCACTCACCTCTCTCAGCGGCCTTGATCTCGACGATATCGCTTATCGCCAGACCAACGGACTGGATGGATTTCTGCCTGAGCGCGTCCCCAACCAGCAGCAGTTTTGGCAAATTGCCGGAACTGCTCATACGTTTACACTCGGCCATCTGGACAAAGATTCGACCCGAATCTTTGTACACGGCCCAGGGGAGAAGCATTGGTCTCGTCGGCGGCGAAACAGACGTGACAGAGACCTTGGCAGCTACGACACATTCCAACTTTGGGACCCCGACGCACCTGATTTCCGAAGCGGCTCCTACGAAGGGGTAATACTCCCTGCCAACACCGGCACGCTGTGATTAGGTTTCATTGTTTTTTTTTTGATCCTATGTTCATTCATTCTTTCTTCTTCCAGATTGATGCAAGCAGGAACAGAGCACATCGTTGTGGGTCTGGCGCCTGAAGTCAACAACGGAACCAGTGACGACTTCATGGGGACCATCATCACTGGAGGACATTTCACTGTCGCTTCCACGATCCGCGATTCGCTATACACTTTACTACATCTAGTGATGATGGAGTACTTACTCACGAACGTGGAACACGACGGCCTCTGGCAAATATACACTCGAATCGCTGCATTCTGGACCAACGTCACGAAAGTACCCACCTTCACTGGTAAATCATCTTCCAGTCCAGGTGTTAGATTGTATTGATCTTCTGCGCAGTTGATCGAAATGCCTTGCGGCCGTATCTCCCTCAGCTTTCCGAGAGAACAATGGAAGGATGGATGGATATTGTTTGCTTGGCATGCGTGGTTCTCCTCGCGACTCCGTTCGACCGCCGCCGCTTCGCGGCTAAAGGCATCCCAGAAACTGAGCTCACCCAACGCAAAGCAACATGCAAACTATATAGTTCATGGCGCGCCTGGTTTGCCAAAGCCTTCTCGGGAACACACAACAACCGGGCAGTACACTGGGAGAACGATGTTTTTACCGTGAGCGAGTTATCGCTGTCTCATCCCATACGCAGAGACTAAAGACGCTACAGCCTGTTCTTCTGCATCTTGCCTTGGTTCTCACGTGGTATCATCGTCAAGAATCCAAACCTGACAGTCAGGATGCCCTTTTGAGCGAGTCTAACGCTGCTCTGGTCAAGGATATCAAGCGCGTTCTCAATCATTACAAGAAGGGCCTGGGGGCCACTTTTGGGAGCAAGGTGGACCAAGGGCAGGAAAGCGCGAAATTTTTTCTAATTGAAGGCAGGGATATCGAAATTCAGCGGATTAAGTAGAATACCGTCTTATCCGACCAGAACTATACCTCGATTTTCTTAGGCGCTGGGCACAGAGTACGCCCTTCCTGAATAAAATAGGATTTTGGGTCAATCATCACAGCAATAACATTTTCTGCTCAGCTCTTTTTCGCGCCTTAGAATTACAAGTCGACCGCCCCAAGGCGTCTGATTAGCTAATCCTCCAATCAAATATTGCTGTTTACTGAGTACTCTGTCCACCAACCTCCGCGACCGCCTCTGCTCGCCAACACAGTGCTCACTGGAGTGCTACTTTCATTCTCCGTCATCCGCTGGTTCGTTTTGGGTGTTTCCAAGCTCGACACTAGCTGATGTTTCCCACAGACTTGCGCGGGCTTTCATCTTCCGCCGTGCACCTCGAATGGCCCCCCAGAGCCCCGGCGACGCCGCATCTTCACCTACGCCTGTACGGCGTAGCCGACACCTGAGTGGAACGTCGAGGACGGCGACGAGAGCGATTGCCGACTTGGGCGCTAAATCGTTTCTCCTTCCTGGCCTGGAGGCACCGGGGCCTTCGGAATACAGGTTGTGCTCGCTCTGCATCCTCGATACCCGCGACTGCCCTGGCTGCCCAACAGCCTCTGTAGTCAGCTCACCGTCTCGTCTGTGGCCGTAGCTTCCCCACAGCTGCGGTCATAGACTTGTGTACCAGTTACCTGCATCCTCCCGCGGTGCAGATAACGACGATCGCATGCGTCGCCCTGGTCTTCGGTCTCTGGTCTTCCCTCCTTTCGTTCCCGTAAGTTTTTTTCCCCGTGGTCTGGGCGGTTTCGCGATTGTTAATATCGTTCTACAGGCCGCCATCGGATCTAACTCTTGCCACGAACTCGCTTTTCTGCTGGGCAGTGAACACACCGGTATGTAGTTCCAATCTACCTTTCGTCCTTCCTTTCCTGACACATTTCTTGCTTCAAAGGATACCCTCGTCGATCCACATGCTCTTGCTGCGCGTCCTGCACCTCAACCGCGACGATATCGTCGTCGCCGGCTCCTGCTCCTGCTCGCGCTCGTTTCTGTGCGATGGTCCACACGCAGACGCGCGAACCTTCACCGCGACATCCCATTCAATCTCTCCCAGTAAGTCCCCTCTGCCTGTACGCAGCAGGCGACTGATTTCGCTCTCAGACCACCTTGTTCCCGAGCCTGACTCTAGGGAAATCCGTCACGGTCGCACGTTCATGGCCGTTCAAGGCCGATTCCTCTACGAGGACCGAGGGTATGTCGTAGTCCTCGCCTCCTCTGCTCTCAAGCTCACCCGATTGCAGGATGCCGTTCGACCAGCAATACTGAATCTTCGGCGGACCACAAGATTCCGGAACAGTTGACGCTCCACCTCGCCACGGGACGCCCACATCGTCAGCCTGGTTTTCCCCAAAACCTAGGCATTCTCCCGTCCTTGGCCATTGACAACGTCAAGGGGAAGATCCGGCAGAAGGTGAGCAAGCAGCTCGAGGACGACGGCACTCCCTCTGACTATAACGTTCAGAAAGAGTCGACCTTCAACGGGACGAACTTCCGCAACCGTGTACATTCATTCTCATCAAGGGGAAGGTCCAGCACAAGGGGAAGGTCCAGCACAAGGTGGCCAAGCAGCTCAAGGACGGCCACACAAAGTTATACATTCGCCATCGTCCCAGTGAGTTTGTTCGCGCCCAATCCCCTGTACATACTTAAAATATGTAAGCCTCGTCCCTCGGTCGCACCACTCGCATCTCAACCCTTTGGTCCTCGACCGACGCTCATTTCTTCTCCCCGTATGTGTTGCTTCCTTCCCCACCTATCTACCTTTCCCTGTTTGATGACCTCCTTCGTAAGATCCCCCGGCAGCAGTCTGAACTTTCCCAGTGCCTCAGCGCGCGAGAGTCCGAGCTGCCTTATTGGCAGGTCCTTTGATCCTAGTTTACTCGAAATCTTGAGACTGCCACACTCAGTCTCGTTACGACGATAGCTGAGCGCGTCGCTGAATCATCGGCCCGTGGCCCACCACTGTACTTATCTAGCTTGTGTTACATTGTGTACCACAAGCTCATCCCGGCTGCGGAATCATCACTTTCCGCGCACCATCTAATTAGTATAGTTGTTTGTTCTCGCGCCCAATAGGCCGACTTCAGCCATTTCTGAATCTTTATGCACAATTAATCCCTCTTAGTACACCGGTTTGATCGCCGCGCCTGACTTGTTCAAGTTGGAAACACCCACCTTCAAGCACCTCATCTAATATCTACGAGCCCAGTGAAGTCCTCGGACACTACATAGGCCTATTTCCTCTTGCTACCGGCGGGCTCATCCGCATGAATGTGGCGGAAGTTGACCGTTTGACGCTCACACCATTCTTTCGCGACTTTCAATGGCGCTCAGACGCCCTCATCGACGATACCTGGCGCGGAATCAAAGCCGACAACATTCCTCACCACTTCATCGAGACCCTAAAACGCCTAGACACCCAAGAGTACCCTGCTCTCGGCCCTGGAACCGACACAGCGGCCTTGAGGGCGCACTATCGTCTGCCTAATTCCCAGGGGCAATTTGATCCTGTCTCGGGGGATCGTTCTATCTCCGCCCACGTCTGCTGGATCATGCTTTTACGCTTTCAAGTCCTCGACCTCCTTATAGTCCTGAATTCCGGCGTGTCGCAAGTTCCAAGTGCGAAAGCACCTCCCCCGACAGAAGCATTCGCTGTACAGGTGAGCTTTGCGGCATGGATTTCTCACCTGCTCCAAGCACTTATCGTGTTGTTAGGCTTTGAACTCCCTCGCCAAGTGGCCCACGCGTCTTGCGACGATTACGAAGCAGCGAACCCGGACGAAGTCTACTCAACAAGACCTTCCCGGGTCAGCAAACCCTCTTGTTGACTTTATCAGCATGCCCTCCGGTTCGACTGCAATAACAAAGGCTCATAGAAATCTACAAGCCTTGGGGGCCGCGATTTGGTGGGTTTTGAGGGTACGGTTACCCTCCTAAATCAACGGGCTCAAACTAACGTTCCCAGTGTGATGCTGCCCCAATGGCCATCGCCGGTTTCAAAAAGACAGTGGCGGAGGTGTCGCCTTGGTATGCAGGCATGCGGATTGTTATGCTCCGGAGCTCACGTTCTTTCAGGTTCGACCAGACGACAGAGCTGGCCACGCAGAACATGACTGTTTACAACCTGCTCTCCCCATTAGCTGCGGCTCTTGGGATGTCTCCCCTCTTAGCTGTGTCTCACGACCTCACGAACGCGCGTGGGAATATGTCGCCGCTGCTACAAGTGTGGTTTATTCTGGCGTAATTCAACATCCTGCTGATGCCCTCCCGTTCTCCAGAGTCGTGCTTTTCTGGGTCGATGTCGCGCCCCCCTGCTTGGGTACATCGAAATAACGCTCTTTAGGGTTGTTTGCGCCGTGGCAGCCGGCCACCATCTTCAATCAGCGCTAAACGCTCACCTAGATCCAGCCGTTGCAAATATGCCCCCCGAACAGCCTGAAGATACCTCAATATTCAGGTGTGCTGGTGCAACAACTATTGTATCAGGCTCTTCTTCCACGGCCGTCCCACCTCCTCCACAGTTGTGCGACCAACACCCCACGATCAGCAAGCCGGACAACCCCATCGTCCAAGCCGACTCTGATCTCGGGCCGGCCCTTCCTGCATCCGCCACACACGAAATACCAGAGACCGATACCATCAGCGCGGGAGAGTCGAGCATGGCGGACACTTGCCACGATGTTAACGGCACCGAACATTGCAGAGCTCCTACGCCATTGTCCCTATCTCAAGAATTTATCCATACGGACGACATGGGAGGACCAGCTCACCTCTCAAATACCTTCAACGCCAACGACGACTCTCCACTCACGACTCCTGAACTCTCCGCTTCTGATGATGGATGTCCGACAGATGTCATCCAGATGGACCTCGCTGCCCGTAATGAGCACGAACCGAACACTCGGAAGAGCACAAGTGACGGACGGTTGCTGAAAAGGCGCAAAACGTGCCGATGCGGCCACTTCTTCACACCTGTATGAAGCCTTTGAAAATTCACGTTTACCCCGTCTCACCTTGCTCCAGGATTACCCTGACTGTCTCTGTGCCGTGGAGCTTGCTCCGCCCAAAGTAAGTGGCCCGAACAAAGATAGTTCCATGCTCATGTTATCACAGCGGTCCGAGCGACCTGTGATCTTGGAAGGATACCGGCCAGACGGGGTCTCGAAGAGGCAGTACGAGTGGATTGGACACTCGGAATTAGTAAAACAATCTTCTCCTCGATATAAACGCGACTCTTATCATCTTCAGGAGAGCGCTGAGCGGAAAATACTTGAAGGTCTTCGGAATTCGATGAATCAGCTTGATGAACGATGCGCCAACGACGGTCCACGATTCCGGCATCATGTCGATGGCGTACTCCCCGTTCCTGCAACGGAAAATCAGTATGATTTGTATGTCATACAGGAGAAACAATGGCAGCGCATGTCCAGAGCTGAACGAGTCGCCATCTGGGGCACGGGTTGCGATATCTTTGTATGTGGACTCGGCGTGCAAGAGTCATTCGATGCCGAAGAATGCCTTTCTACTTTGCATAGGCTGGACCAGGAGATGGAGGTGCAAGGTGAATATCCATCTCCCATGCGAACACATTCCTGATCCCCTCTACAGTCCCGGGTCTTCGAGTTCCGGGAGATGACTACACCGACATCAACAGGGTTACCCCCGTCCGCAATTTCCTCAAGCACGCCAAGCAGCCTGATGGCCTTGTAATAAATGGGCTCTCACTTCCCGAAACTTTTAGTACTTTGCCAAATCCCTTGGCCGAAAGGTAGGCTCATTTTAAAATAACGCCTGCACTCACTCACCTCTCTCAGCGGCCTTGATCTCGACGATATCGCTTATCGCCAGACCAACGGACTGGATGGATTTCTGCCTGAGCGCGTCCCCAACCAGCAGCAGTTTTGGCAAATTGCCGGAACTGCTCATACGTTTACACTCGGCCATCTGGACAAAGATTCGACCCGAATCTTTGTACACGGCCCAGGGGAGAAGCATTGGTCTCGTCGGCGGCGAAACAGACGTGACAGAGACCTTGGCAGCTACGACACATTCCAACTTTGGGACCCCGACGCACCTGATTTCCGAAGCGGCTCCTACGAAGGGGTAATACTCCCTGCCAACACCGGCACGCTGTGATTAGGTTTCATTGTTTTTTTTTTGATCCTATGTTCATTCATTCTTTCTTCTTCCAGATTGATGCAAGCAGGAACAGAGCACATCGTTGTGGGTCTGGCGCCTGAAGTCAACAACGGAACCAGTGACGACTTCATGGGGACCATCATCACTGGAGGACATTTCACTGTCGCTTCCACGATCCGCGATTCGCTATACACTTTACTACATCTAGTGATGATGGAGTACTTACTCACGAACGTGGAACACGACGGCCTCTGGCAAATATACACTCGAATCGCTGCATTCTGGACCAACGTCACGAAAGTACCCACCTTCACTGGTAAATCATCTTCCAGTCCAGGTGTTAGATTGTATTGATCTTCTGCGCAGTTGATCGAAATGCCTTGCGGCCGTATCTCCCTCAGCTTTCCGAGAGAACAATGGAAGGATGGATGGATATTGTTTGCTTGGCATGCGTGGTTCTCCTCGCGACTCCGTTCGACCGCCGCCGCTTCGCGGCTAAAGGCATCCCAGAAACTGAGCTCACCCAACGCAAAGCAACATGCAAACTATATAGTTCATGGCGCGCCTGGTTTGCCAAAGCCTTCTCGGGAACACACAACAACCGGGCAGTACACTGGGAGAACGATGTTTTTACCGTGAGCGAGTTATCGCTGTCTCATCCCATACGCAGAGACTAAAGACGCTACAGCCTGTTCTTCTGCATCTTGCCTTGGTTCTCACGTGGTATCATCGTCAAGAATCCAAACCTGACAGTCAGGATGCCCTTTTGAGCGAGTCTAACGCTGCTCTGGTCAAGGATATCAAGCGCGTTCTCAATCATTACAAGAAGGGCCTGGGGGCCACTTTTGGGAGCAAGGTGGACCAAGGGCAGGAAAGCGCGAAATTTTTTCTAATTGAAGGCAGGGATATCGAAATTCAGCGGATTAAGTAGAATACCGTCTTATCCGACCAGAACTATACCTCGATTTTCTTAGGCGCTGGGCACAGAGTACGCCCTTCCTGAATAAAATAGGATTTTGGGTCAATCATCACAGCAATAACATTTTCTGCTCAGCTCTTTTTCGCGCCTTAGAATTACAAGTCGACCGCCCCAAGGCGTCTGATTAGCTAATCCTCCAATCAAATATTGCTGTTTACTGAGTACTCTGTCCACCAACCTCCGCGACCGCCTCTGCTCGCCAACACAGTGCTCACTGGAGTGCTACTTTCATTCTCCGTCATCCGCTGGTTCGTTTTGGGTGTTTCCAAGCTCGACACTAGCTGATGTTTCCCACAGACTTGCGCGGGCTTTCATCTTCCGCCGTGCACCTCGAATGGCCCCCCAGAGCCCCGGCGACGCCGCATCTTCACCTACGCCTGTACGGCGTAGCCGACACCTGAGTGGAACGTCGAGGACGGCGACGAGAGCGATTGCCGACTTGGGCGCTAAATCGTTTCTCCTTCCTGGCCTGGAGGCACCGGGGCCTTCGGAATACAGGTTGTGCTCGCTCTGCATCCTCGATACCCGCGACTGCCCTGGCTGCCCAACAGCCTCTGTAGTCAGCTCACCGTCTCGTCTGTGGCCGTAGCTTCCCCACAGCTGCGGTCATAGACTTGTGTACCAGTTACCTGCATCCTCCCGCGGTGCAGATAACGACGATCGCATGCGTCGCCCTGGTCTTCGGTCTCTGGTCTTCCCTCCTTTCGTTCCCGTAAGTTTTTTTTCCCATGGTCTGGGCGGTTTCGCGATTGTTAATATCGTTCTACAGGCCGCCATCGGATCTAACTCTTGCCACGAACTCGCTTTTCTGCTGGGCAGTGAACACACCGGTATGTACTTCCAATCTACCTTTCGTCCTTCCTTTCCTGACACATTTCTTGCTTCAAAGGATACCCTCGTCGATCCACATGCTCTTGCTGCGCGTCCTGCACCTCAACCGCGACGATATCGTCGTCGCCCGGCTCCTGCTCCTGCTCGCGCTCGTTTCTGTGCGATGGTCCACACGCAGACGCGCGAACCTTCACCGCGACATCCCATTCAATCTCTCCCAGTAAGTCCCCTCTGCCTGTACGCAGCAGGCGACTGATTTCGCTCTCAGACCACCTTGTTCCCGAGCCTGACTCTAGGGAAATCCGTCACGGTCGCACGTTCATGGCCGTTCAAGGCCGATTCCTCTATGAGGACCGAGGGTATGTCGTAGTCCTCGCCTCCTCTGCTCTCAAGCTCACCCGATTGCAGGATGCCATTCGACCAGCGATACTGAATCTTCGGCGGACCACAAGATTCCGGAACAGTTGACGCTCCACCTCGCCACGGGACGCCCACATCGTCAGCCTGGTTTTCCCCAAAACCTAGGCATTCTCCCGTCCTTGGCCATTGACAACGTCAAGGGGAAGATCCGGCAGAAGGTGAGCAAGCAGCTCGAGGACGACGGCACTCCCTCTGACTATAACGTTCAGAAAGAGTCGACCTTCAACGGGACGAACTTCCGCAACCGTGTACATTCATTCTCATCAAGGGGAAAGGTGGGCAAGCAGCTTGAGGACGACCGCACTCTCACTGACTAGAACATCCAGAAAGAGTCGACCCTCAACTGGAAGACAGTCAGCGCCCGTATACATTCACTCTCCAGTTCGCCATCGACAACGTGAATGCGAAGATCCAGGAAAAGGCCGGCACGCAACCGTGCAGCTCGAGGACGTCCGCAGCCATAACATTTGGACACGATTATCGGCGGGCGATCTCTGCAGGAACTCCATCGGACGCTCTCCAGTATGTGATTCCTGCGCTCTGAGGGATACAATGTGCTAATTTCTATCTCATTGTAGCATTGGACTCGAACACGCAAGGAAGCGTCGTCGAGGAGCCTTAGCAATCGCAAAGCAGCTCCAGCGGCGACGGCGACGATGGCGACAACAAGGCGGACACGAGGACTAAATGCAAGGGCGCGCTGCCGTGCCGTTGAAGAAGTGGTGTCTTTCCGGACCCTTTCTTTCTTTCTACCACCATCACAGGCCTTCAACGCAATCCGCGAGGACCCGCAGCACCGGTTCGGCACGCCTAAGCAGCTGCCCCTCATTGAGCCGTGTCAGAGAGAAATCACCCCCGAGTCAGAGGGGCCCGAGTTCGACGCGACATATCTCTCATTCTCGGTCGAGACCATAATCGATCCAGCCGCGTCGTTCGATCGTCTCATCCGCGCCGCGCCTACCGTGTGCTTGCAACTCGGACCAGAGCTAACATCACCTCAACCACCGATTCCAACGCGTCCTATCCCATTCTCGAGCCGCTCCGCAAGAACAGAGTCTTGTTGGAAGAGGCCATGGTCCGCGGCATCGGACAGCGGCATCGGACAGTATTCACCAACCTCCTCGCTCAGACGGCTGGCATTCGGGCTCAAGCATGCCGTGCACTTGGTGGCCTCGCCCGTGAACTCGCGACGCTTCCAGTGTCTTCACTCAACACGCGTCTCGCCGCGGTCGTTTCCTCGATCTTGAAGTCCTCCAAGTCCTCTGCCTCCAAGAGGTCGTCGCCGAAAAGCCCCGTCCTCCCAATCTCCTCTCGTCCGCACGATCCGAACTACCTTCGTCGCCACCGAGCACAAAACGTCTCCCAATGTCCGGTTTGGGGCCTGAGCGTAGTGGCGAGCCTTCTCGTTCTCGCCAACTTGGAGACTTCACGCCGATGATGAGACGCGGAGAGCCCTCATCGCATCACTATCCGTCTCTCAGCACCACAAGAAAAGTCCGGTCAGGGGTCTGGGAAGCGCCGTTTGCGCTGCGCCATGTGGGTGTACTGCCAACCTCTTCTACCCGACAACGGGGAGGATGAGCCGGAAGTAGATGATGAGCAGGAGAAGGCTCGATCGAACCCACTCGCCAAGATCCAACGTGGGCGCGAATTGTTTTGGACCAATGCGGTCGCGACAGTTGTCGATATGGGAGTGGGCATCTCGACCGTTGCCGCTCTCCTCCAGGAGCCCGATGTCAGCAGCTAGGAAATCCTCACCCGCGTCGCGCAGATCTTGAAATTCATGTCCAGCAAAGGCGGCGCCAACCTACACCTGGCCGACGGCGAAACAGCAAGAGGAGAAGAAGATGGAGAGAGCGCACCTCGTGCTCATCGCGGCCCGTGCGGGGCACGCTGGCGGAGCGGTATCTGGTGTCGTTTGGGTTTCAGGAGGTCGACTCCAACTCCTGCAACTGTACCTCGCTCCAGACCCTACCGCACCACGGCGGCGCTCGCCTTCGACGGTGTCAACGTTTGCGCATGTTGGGGCAGTTGGAGGGTGAGGGACGGGAAGCAGGAAAGATATGTCGCTTGCATACGAGGACGTCGTCGCCAAGCCGCTCCGCACGCGCTGCGCCGTATGCGCCCCGCGCCGCCGATGCACCGCGCGGCCGCCTCGTGCATCTGGATGGCCTCAAGCTCGACGTGGCCGACGACCTGGTGGCCGCTCGACATCAACGTGGACCTCGAGCACCTTGACCTCAACGATGCGCTGGACATCGACGGGATAGCGCTTGCGGTGGACGGGGATCTGGAGTACGATGGCGAGCACGGGTTTGGGCATGGCGGCAGGGATGTGTTTGCGGACGCGGGGAGCAAGGGGAAGGCGCCAGGGCGGCGCGATGTGCGGGTTTGGGAGCGTCGTCTGCAGCCGCTGGGGGTATGAGTTGGGTTCCTAGGTTTATAACTGGTATGTTTGTCCCTTTCCGCGCTTTCTTCGCTGATGGTCCAACTGCAGTTAACGAAATAATCTGCTTCATTCATCCGTCCATCCGTCTATTCGGCGTTTAACGACCGGTCTTCAACATCAATTAATTTTTTCCAAGCATATACCACCCTTCAACTTCATTCGATATACATCCCGTCTTGAATCGTGCGGCCTCGAGAAGCACGTCTGGTTCTACCAGGCGTCGACCTCTGAGCTCTACGGCAAGGCCGTCGAGTCGCCGCAGAGCGAGACGACCCCGTTCTACCCGCGGAGCCCGTACGGCCGCGCGAAGCTCTATGCATACTGGATCGTCAACTACCGCGAGGCGTACGGGATGCATGCGCGTAATGGGATTCTGCTCAACCACGAGAGCCTGCTTTCCGAGCGAGATGTCCGCCGCCGCGCGCGGTGACGATGCCAAGGGCCGAAAAGGAGGAGAGGCGCGAAAGCTGAATGGATGGAAGTCCGACGTCTTCTCGGAGGGTACTAAACCCGCCGCCATCGTCGTCCGACTCGCGCCGCACTGGAGCTCGAGCGAGACCTCGCGCTCGTATCGTTCGGGGGCGCTGCGTGGCCGCTTGGCCTTGATGTGGCGGTAGTTTGGGCTCCGACTGCGAGGGCCCTCGTCGGAGTCATCGGAGCGCAGCCAGACGCGCACATGCCGCTCCTCACTCTTGACGGCGGAGCGCGACTGGCGGATGGGGCTACGACCGCGACTGCGACTCCGGCTATCACGACGCCGTCGGTAGGGCGGGCTGTAGCTCGACTCGCGTTTGACGGACGGGATGGTCGCTGGCGCGGAAACGGGAAGGAAGGGGAGACGATGGGCGGTTGATACGACTCGCCGCCGGTCTCGAGGATCGCGGCGCCGCCGTCGACGTTGAATGTCTCGTCACGTTGGTCGCGTAGACTTTGGGGGGCGAGTGGGGACTGGATGGAACCGACCCGCGCGCCGGATGTCAAGGACCTATTGAGATTCATTCGGACGCGAGACTTGCGACAGCTCGTTGGTCGTTGGATGAAAGCCCCGTCAGATGACGTATGCCTGCTAGCTACTGTAGCACCTCTCGCATAGCCCTCGGCTTTCACGGCGTCAACGTACGGTCGAAGCAAACGGTGAGCAACGAACTTCAAATATTATATATTCCTTAATCTCACTCTTTAGATCAGTTTGCTTCGGCATTTGAAACTAACAACACAGCCCTCCACTTCCTTCCCTTTGCTTTCGTTCCCCAGCCTCCACAACAGCGCCATTGTTCCTCAAATCACCCACCCAAATACCCACACTTACCTCTAGCAACCTCAAAGTGAGTTGTATACACCTATAACCTTTCCATAATCTCAACAGCTGCATTTCTAGCCAAAAAAATGCACAGCGCCAATCTTCCTCCTCCATACACCAACAACGACACCCCGGTACATCTCTACTTACCCAGATACACATGCATAGCTCACAGCTATCCAGGTAGCCTTCGACCAGCGTATCGAAAGCATCCAAAGCGACGTTTCCCTTCCTACTTACAGTGCTTCCGAAACTCTGCCCACGCAGCTCGGCTGCTCTACGGTAGGCGTTCACAAATGCGTCTCGTCTTGTCCCGGATACCTATTGAACGACAACATGCAGGCCGCCACTATTTCTACCCAAGCTGTGTACAACTTTCAAATGAATGCCGGACACTCGTCCGTGGGTCGACGCATTTTCGATTCCGTCCGCACTCGCGTCAAGCGAATTTGGCGCGTCCTCCGCCGCTAGACCGAAGAGGAGAAAGAACGCGGACATAAAAAAAAGAGGTGCGTCAATATTCTCAGATTTTTCCACTCCAACTCGACTCACGGAATTCAGTCCCTCTCGGGCATTCCTTCCAAGTTACATGTCGACTTGTACATATTTTTTTCGAACGAAAACACCGCCGCACCAAAAGTTGCCGCTCCGGATGAAAATGCGCCCGCGCTTCGCACCGCGATAAACACGGCGCTCCCCCTCACATGTGCCTGCTCATCGATTACATTCCCGCCGCGCACACCCCCGTCCTCGTCCCCGTCCCCTTCCTTCTCTTCTCCGCCCCCTCCCCATTCGTCGTACCCGCTACATCTTGTATCAAATCTTGAATCCACTTGGTTCTTCAAAGCACCACCTGCGAGAATCTCGTCAGTTGGGGTGTGGACTATTCCACGGATGCAGCCCAAGACAATATGCCCCCTCTCCGACAGGCAATTCCCGCCTGTTCGACGTCTGGCTCCTTCGTCTCATCCCACCAACCACCAGAGAAGAAACAATGTCGTTCTCCTTTCTGCCCCCACCGCGCCCCACGCCCTCCTCCCTCCCCCCTCGTCGGTCTCGCTATCTTACTTACCATTTCGCTCTGGCTTGCTGTACTCGAATCCGAAGATTACGGGAGTCGAGGTATATCATCATCTTCTCAACACTGTGATCCATCGTCCTAACACTTTCCTTTTCAGAACGGCTCTGGGACCGTTTCTCCCGTCTTAGACACCACGGCCACGGTCGTGTCCAAGGTGCGTTCCGCTTGTCGCTGCTCCCTATCGTCCTAACTCATCCTCCCCCATCGCGACCCTCCTTGCCGCTCGCCATGAAATTCAGAAGGCTGAGTCGCGGCGGCAGCTGTTGCAGGACTGGAGGCGCGGGAGGCGGGGGCCGGGCAAGTGGTTCACCAAGCGCACGGTGGTGTTTTTCTGCTTTGGCTTTATTGTGATGTACGCTTTCTTTCCCTCCTTCCCTACCTTTCTTTTTATACGGCTGACCCACCGCCGCAGAATCATCATTGTAATCGCCTTCTGCACCCCCCGCGTCCCCTCCTTTTACTCTCCAACAGCACCCCCTCGCCAACGCCACAGGCCCCTTCGCCGCCTCCGTCCCCACCGAGTTCTCTCGCGTCCCCGCCAACTTCAGCTTCCCCGCCTTCATTGACCTCCAGGCCGACACCATCTCCAACTACCTCCCCCTGCACTTCCAGCACCTCAAGGCGCAGGTGTACGACTTGGACTCGGGGTTCCAGATTGGGAACGGGGATCGGAAGGGGACGTTGAAGCAGAAGGCGTTTCCGGACCTCCAGATCCCGATTAATTTCACGTATAGCGCGACGAATGATTCGGATACGACGTGTGAGTACGACGTGGGAGTGCTACCCCCTCCTCCTCCGTCTCATTGCCCAGCTCATTTATTGCTTCTTTTTCGCACTGCAGGGCTGAAGAGGTACGACGCGTGCAAGAACAAGGACCGGTTCGCGGACGGGAAGCGCCCGCGCAGGCGGCAAGGGCTACGCGACGGAGGCAACCGAAGCCCTGCTGGGATGCTGCTGTGCGAGTGGAGGAGGGACGCGAGCCGCCGTCCGAGAAGCAGTTTCTCGAGTGCGATCCTCGAAACGAGCGGTCGAGTAAGCTGGCGCTGCGGCTGGGGTTTGTGCTGGAAGCTGCACAGAGCGGGCGTTTGAGTGCAAGGGAGAGTGGGTCGGGAGTATGGGCTACACGCGGGGCTTGGCTTGGCGAGGGACAATTTCAAGTGTAGAGTACTCAGGAATCCAGAACATCGTTGTAGAGAGAACCGCACCGACTGGGTCGTGCCATCCTGTTGAGGTTTTTCAAAATCTGTGGGGTCTTATGCAATGAACCAAAGTTTGCCATGCCGCCCGCGGAGTTTGAAATCTCGCTTACTTGCCACATCAGCGCAGCGCTATTGGCCGCTTGAACAGCCCACCAAATGACTCCACGAACGGTCCTTAAGTTTTCACCTCCCAATTTCATCGACTCTGCGCTACCCCAACTTCACACGAACGACGATCCCAATTCAATGGAACCAATCGCCGAACGAGAACAGACGACGGCCACGCAAGAAACTATCGCCAAATCTGAAATTGGCTCGAGTCCTTCCATCGAAGTTTTCGAAGGTAGCCAGGGGTATCAAAGTTAACCTCTGCGACAATCCAAAAAGAAATCCCGGGGCCAGCCAAATCAAGTCAACAACCTTCAACGGACTGAGACAAAAGAAAACTTCGTTTCTCTCCCGTCTTGAATATGTCGCAGCCTCCGGGAATTCTGGCACTGAGCTCAGATCTGACGCCCGAGGTGGTCGAATTCTGGGGGTTCAAATACAACGAAGTAAAGCAAGAACTAGAGGCTCTGAAGGTCTCATCAGCGTTCCTTCTCCCGTCGCTCACTCACACAATATCATAATGCAGAGCTCCATGCCTCGGGACAACGACGTCCCGACGTACGGCGAGCTGAAAAGACAGGTAGAGCAGCTTCGAGGGGAGGCGATTGCGAGCGCTAGACGCCTCGAAGTGAAAGAAAAGTTCATCCAAGATATGATTGTCTCGACGCGGAATGAACAGAGGGCGACAGCAGCAGAAGTTGGAAGGCTGTATTGCGGAAAAGGGCGACCTCCTCGCCCAGCTCGGGCGGTTGAACGCTGAGCGGGTTCGCTGGCATCGTCAAGTACGCGACATCTTTCCCGTTATTGACATTGGGCTAACGGATATTTCTTTCTGAACCCCAGATTCAAGTATGTCACTCGCAGGCCACCTTGCTGGCGGACGAGGCAGATAGACAATGCATGCTCGCTGTAGCGGAACTATTCAACCCTGAGAACTTTCTCGACGAGTCATTCACTGCCGGTCGGCGCCCCTTTCGGCTCCATGGACTTTGAGAAAATTGGCGGATGTCTTCAACGAGTGAGTGCTCACTGTCCGTGTTCTTGCACATATCTCAACCTTGCGATAGAAGGGGAGCGGTGAGGCACGGCAGTTAGAATCGTACCGCATTGTTTTTCAACCAGCTTGAATACTGAGCCGAGACCAATTTCACCCAGGTTGTATTTTATGCCTCGGCCGCCGAACAGCATACGGTTGCGAGTCCAGGGAGTCGCACAGCCAGGGTATTGGTTCTACCCATTCAATCTTTCTCCAATGGACGCACCATTTGAACTCATCGTGGAAATTGACTGCAACAAGGTAAACTTCAACCCATTTCTCGTCACGGCGCACTTGAATGGAGGCAGGACTGACGCTTGGACTGACAGTGGCTCTACTTGGGGCGGTACACGAGTCGCCCCTTCCCGCAATACGAAATGCGACTTTCTGAATGGATGGCGCTCGACGAACAGGTTTGTGCCTCGCCGACGTGGTTCACGACATCCCCTGAAATCTCACATCCACAGACCAAGTTGATTTTCTGCGCCCGAGTAGCCGGCCAGAACTCGAAGCCGGCTACCCAATTCACTTCATACACCACCACACAGATTGATGTCCGCGAGCGGTACGACTCGGGCCAGTGGAGCGTCCCGTGCTTCAGTCTCCAGTGCGTGGGCTACGACATGGACATCTACGAGGCGTTGCATTCGACCGCCTCTCTGCTGCGTGGCGAGGCACACATTTCGAGTTCAAGTTCAAGCTCGAGAGCGCAGTCCCTCGGAAAACGTCGCAGGACTGAAACACCGTCCATTTGCGCACTGGAAGAGGACGAGGGTGTGAAGAACAAAATTGCGCGAATTGACGGTACCGTGCGAGGAGAGTTGAATCACAATGAGGGCGAATAGAAAGAGAGATTTGCTTGGGCGCACGAACATAGATACATATTGCTTGATCGAACAATAATATTGCGTCTTCACCCTACAATCGCTCGGTCCACGCAGGCCACGGCGGCGGAAGATCGAAGGGCAGAACCTGTACCCCAGCCACGTCCATTTCGGTGCCCAATCGCAAGACCTGCAACGGCGCATACTCGGCGCGATTACGTATCATATCTTCGAGTATACGTGGATATCAGTGACGCGAGGTTCGGTGCAAGGATAGTGAGTAGAATGTCAGACGCCCGGTTTTGGCTTCCGAGAGGGGTCGTTCCACGAGTCCGCAAGATCGTAGATAGGGCAGGGTATATCTCGAAATTCGAACAACCACGACATCCGCGTCAAGTGAACGGGTTCATAATTTGAGCTGCTGTGGAATTTTGAGTGGTACGGTTGGGTCCAGTGAGTTACATTTGCGTGATTTGAGTTGCGGCAAGTGAACAGTTCACCTCAAATTACATGATTTGAGTTTTGGTGATGCAGGCCTAGAATTTGAGTTGCTGTGGATCTTTGAGATCTTTGAGTCGCGTTGAGTCGGAACAATAGGTTCCATCGTCTCGATGATTTGAGTTCCGGGTGGTTCAGGCTTTCTTGATTTGAGTCGCGTCGAGTCTTGAGTCTCGTCAAATTAGATTTGATTTGAGTTCTGAGTCGCGTCCAAAGGGGACATTTGAGTTGGATGTATTTGAGTTCAAAGAAACAGATGATTTGAATTCCAGTCGCGTCCAAAGGGGAACAAATGATTTGAGTTGGATGTATTTGAGTCGCGTCGCAAAGGGGAACATATGATTTGAGTTGGATGTATTTGAGTCGTGTCGCGTCTCGTCGAATTTTGAGCGATTGCAACCGCGTCGAGTAAGTTCCTGGTTTGAGTTCATGTAGATTTGAGTCGCGTTGAGTACTCGAATTATTCGAGTTCAGATGATTCGAGTAACGAGTTCAGTGTGTGTGATGATAAGTCGCGTCGCGTCGCGTCGACAGCCTCGTCACAACGAGGCTTTCGTGTCAACAACGAGGTACTCATTCTGACGAGGTACTCATTCTGATGAGCTCGCCTCGCCCTCCTCATTTTGAGCTTGTCTTCGTGTCTTCGTAACCAGAACCAGTTAAGGTTGAGGAGTGGAACGTGGTGATGATCAAGCCTAGCCTGCGCAAGGTGGGTGAGAGCGAGCATGATAGCGCTCAATCTCCGCGCCCGCAATCTCCGCCGTGTTTGCGGTCTTCCCACTGTTTCTTTTTTTCCTTCCTCCCTCCTCATCCACTGGTTTCCTCTCTTTTTTCTTTCTCCCCCCCCTACCGCACCTTCAAGCTCAACAGCCAAGCTCAACAGCCACAACAGCAACGCTCGCGCTCCGCTCGTTAATTCCACTAATTCCGCCTCGCTCAGCGGCCTCTTGTTGACTTGACTTGGATTCTCAAAACATGCCCGCCCTGTGAGTTTGCGTTTTTAATCCCTTCGCCCCCCCCCCCCCCCTCTCTCTCCCTCGCTGTTTCTCTTTCTCTCTTCCCTCCCCTCTTCCCTCCCTCTTCCATCGCTGCTCTTGCGCCTCTTGCGCTGCTCTTGCTCTTGCTCCCTCCCCGCTCCGCTCCGCTCCCGAATCGATCAAATGCTGTGCAACCGAGCCAGCTCGTCTCGAGAAACGTCTCGATCGTGACTGATGTGACCTAAAACGTTTTTTCTGGAGTCCGAAACCTGCTTCTTAGACCCCTTTACCATCAATCCTGTGAAACGTGACTCCATTTTCGTGTGAAACGTGCTCTCTATGTGCCCTTCACGTTATGTGATGTCAATTAAAAACTCTCCTCGTGCTGCTAAGCGCCGTCCTTTACCCCTTGGGCATGGCGTTAAAAGTTGCCTTGTATGGACGTTATCTGTCCTTGGGTTCGATCCTCCAAACCAGTAGTTACGAAGCTCGCTTCTCTGCCATTCTGACGAGGTTTTTTTCTCCTTTGGTGTGCTGCTTTTTGTTGAACTTACTCCCCCTGACGGCCCAATGTGAGCTGGTCGACGCGTCAGCGTCGACCGAGCGAACGTTGGGTCGCGATGCCGGCGGATCAACAAACCGGCGAACAAGGGGAATCGTACATGCCGTGCGGTAGCATTGGCCCCAACACCAAGTTATCTATCTAATGGACAAGACACCACTCCGCGTCACTCCATTCTCGCGCGCACTCATCTTCCCCTTCTTTTCAGCGCTAGGGAGGTCCCAGATACGCCAGAACTTGAGGCTCTCATCCCCTGCTCCCGTCACGACCATGTCTCCACCCGGCGAAATCGCACTGAAGAGAACCCGCGAGTCGTGTGCGTCGCGGATTTCCGCCACTCGTTCCAGACCGGGGTAGGACCATATCCCGATGGCGTTGGTCGGATACCCGTGCGTGCTGAGCAGCTCCTTGCGGTGGGGCGAGAAATGCAAGCTGGTGATCTGGGACGGCGTAGTGTGCGTGTGCAGACGCGCACCGGTCGTGCTGTTCCAGACGTTGATAGTCGCGTCGTTTGTACCCCCACCAGACGCGAGCAGATTGGGCTGCCACGGGGACCAGGCTAAAGCCTAGATAGATGTGCTCGATAGACGGTTTTTTGGGACAAAATATCAGAACACACCTTGACCGCTGCAGTGTGGTTTCTCTTCGTCCACTTGGCATTTCCCGTCGCCACGTCGCCTCCGACAGGCGCCGTGTCCCCGACCCTGCCGTCCCAAATATTGACCACGTTATCGTTTCCTCCGCTCGCGATAAGCTCGCCATCTTTTCTCCACTCGAGCCCACAGACTTCCCCGCTGTGCCCCAGCAGCTCCATAACTTTGTGACGCGGAACACGAACGTCATGATGCCATACACTCCCGTCTCCGCATCCTGAACTCAGCAGGTGCTGCCACCACGAGAGCACGGCGACCTGAGCTTGGTGCCCCGCCATCGTACGCAGCTTGGTCCCTCGTTCGACGTCCCACAGTTCTACCTCGCCGGTACCCAGTCCGATGCCCAGGAATGCGCCGTCATTGGAAAAGTTGACGCTGCTGACATAGGTCCCAGCAGGGGCCTCGCCCATTTGCACGACAGCGCCCGTGTCCGCCTTCCAGATGTATGTGCTGGACTCGAGCGCCACGGCGACGCAATTGAGGGAGGACCAGCTGAGAAGGTTGAGATAAAAGTCGTCAACCATGCCCGGAGCATCGAGGACTCGCTCGGGCTGGGTTGATATTTTGCGGGTTTTGTTGGTGGTCGAGCCAGTCGAAGTGGCAAGGGAGCCGGGACGGTTCGCGTACAGAGGACGCACGAATTCTCGCTGAAGGGCGAGCGTCGTGTCCGAGGACGCGGAGGGGGGTTGCAGATGGTACCCGAGGATGCGGCGGTTGAGAGGAACACCAGCCGCAGCCGCCAAGCGGGCTACATGGGTAGGGGAGCCCGAGGGCGCGTTGAGAGACATCTGGTCGAGGGTGGCGGACACTTCGAGGGTGTGGTCGCGTGAGGTGATGAACCTGTCGCGATCTGAGAGATTCTGGAGAGACAAAGATATTAGATTTGTTGGTCTGAAAGAGGCCAGGGACTGACAATGGCAGGGGTGGACCTGGAGCGCTTTATTTCAGCAGACTTTGGAGGAGGGACATAGTCGAGGGTGACAACGTCGATGCGGCTCTCGACGCCACCCCTACGGATGAGGCCGGCGCTGGCCTGGCGATGGAAGGCGTCTGAGAGGGGGATTGAGGTGGAGGTTGCGCGCTTTACGGGGCTGTCGATGGAGACTGTGTTGAAGGCGGAGAGAAGGGACGGGGTGAGCGGAGTTTTAACTTCAGAGCGTACTCGGCGGCGAGAAGGGGTCTTTAGGACAGACATGGTAATGGTAGAAGCCAAAGGTCACAAAAGCCAAACCTTGGAGCCAACGTGACCGCGTACATGTCTCGTCCTCCACCCGACCAGCCCTCCCCCACAAAGCGCCAACGCCGCGAATCCACTCCCCGTCGGCCGCGCGCAGACTCCTCTTCTGCCACCCCAGATGATCTCTCCGTTGAGCGCCACGCCTCCGCAAAGCGCCTCCATGATGTCTGGGACCAGCTCGCGGAAAAGTACTCTCGTCGCATCGATGAAGACGACATTGTCGACCTCGTCACCGGGGAAATTGTAAAGGACCGCGGCGTGCTCAGTGCGGAAACTCCGTGGAAGTTTGGCAGGTTCGCAGACGAAAGTGTGGACGATAGTTCCGCCACGGACGAGGAGGAGGAAGACGACGACGATATCGATCCGCTCGATCTGCTGGCTGAGCCCCCTCAGGTCTCAATTCGCAACTGGATGGTTCCACCTGTTCGCATAGTGGACCCCGCCGACGCACAGGATCTCGAGGATTTCATGGACGCTGAAAGAAGGAGGAGAGAAAACGGTGGTGAGGAAGAGATCAGCGAGCTCGAAGAAGAGCCTGACGAAGCAGACGCGTCGTTTGACGATGAGTCCGACGCCATCGACCCTCTGCCTGCGCCGCCGTCGCGGACGGTGGAAATCGACGACTCTGACGATGAATTGGATAGTTGGGGTTTTGTCGACGAATCCAACGTCGTTTCTCCCGTAAAGTCAGAGGCCATAGAAGTATTGGACTCTCCGTCGGCCTCTCCGACGCGTTCCAGCCCAAGGTTCAAGGCCCCGCTACCAAAAATGACTCCCGAACAGCGACCATGGCCTCAGCTTCAACTCCAGACACCCCCGCGGTCTCAAACACCATCTGTGCTTGGCGAATTTGCCACCCCCGTTCCCACGCGACCAAAGCCGTCGCCACCCAAGAAGCTTCCTACCCCGAAGCGCGTTGAAGAACCTATGGCGCGATCCCGGTCTCGGGGAAGGTCTCCTCTAGAACCTCTGCCCCGGCTAGACTTGGCGAATATCAAACGTGGCCGAAGTACTACCAGGCGAACGACGCGACCTGTGACCGAGCACGATCTTGGGACGCCCAAGGCTTCGACCTCGAGGGCGGTTGAACACATTTCGGGAAAGCGTGATCAGCCATCGTCGGGAAAGCGTTCTGTGGCGAAGGCGAAGCAGGAGTTGAGTCCAGAACCTTATTCCGCACTCCAGAGTCCTGCGCCGCAAAGCACGCGGAAGCGTAAAAGGAAGTCATTATCAGTGGAGGACGCAGATCCCGGTAATTTTCATCACATCAACCCGGAGGGAAAGAATCCTGATTTCAGTTCAGAACCTCTTGTGGCGTCGAGCTCATCCCCCTCCAAGGGCAAACAGCGTGCATCCTCAGTGTCTACCAGGATTAAATCCGAAAGACCAGCAGATATCTCTGATGTAAAACCCGAATTTGAAACCCCGCCTGCCTCGTCGCATCCGTATTCTCATCCTGGGATGCCACCATATTATGCCCCACCATCTTTCTATCCGTACCCAATGTACCCACCTCCACCTGATGTCCATCCTCCGATGCCACTCCAAGATCCTCGCGCCCAATTCATTATTTCGCAGGCAATGCATCAACTATCTAGTCTCTTCACGGCACCTTGGCCTACTCAACCCTTTACTCCTCCTTCGCCTTCGTCGTCGACAGTGCGGTCGACCTCTGTGCCCTCCCCGTATTATTCCTACCCAACCACGCCCCATCGTCCACATACACATCCGTATGTCTTCGATTCCGGTGCATCGGTCGACACTCTGCCGCCCTCCTCTCCACCTGATTCCTCCCCGCCATTACCGTCACCTCACCGACCTTCCTTAGTCTCACGAAGTCGCTCTCGAGGTCGGCAGGTGAGCTTTAAACTCGATGACAGATTGAGCGACGGCGACGGCGAAGATGCCCAGAAAGATGCGATAGACGCTCGGGGCCGTTCTCGCCACCGGCCAGAGGCTGAGGAACCTGATGACGGTAGTCCGTCTGTGAAGCGGAAGGACAAGGGGAAACAAAGAATGGTAGCAGATGCAGAAACCCCAGAACCTACCCCGCGCCCGCGGTTTGTAATTACGGACCGAGCACAAACGCCAGGACCCCCACTCGCATCGAACAGCGCCCGGGGGGATCCGGCCAAACGAAGAACAACCACAGCCAAACCAAGGAGGAAACAGTAATTTATGGAATAATTCTTGGAAATATATATATAATGGTGGTTAAGCTACTTACTGCCACTCCCAGGACTCGATGACTCGCTCCACTCGCTGCCTCTCCAAGCCCTCGCCCGTGCGGCGGATACGTACGATAGTCTCAGTTCGGCTTTTCACCTGCGCGTCCGTCGCGTCGCCCTCCGCTGCACCGGTCGCCCACTCCATCCACAAGTCCTTCCACGCCTCGTCGTCTTCTGCCGGCTTGTTGGCCTTGACGACACGTGTCTCACCCTCGTTCGCCTTTTCGGCCACATTATCCCACCGCCGGGGTTTGAAGTTTTTGAATCGAGGTCGTTCGTCGTCGTCAGCGATGCGCTTCCGCTTCACGCCCGCGCCGTTCGCCTTCACACTGCTGCCCTCATCGTCGCTCATATTCCCGGCCGCCAGTCGAACTCGCCACCGCAGCTCGCGCGCGACGGCAGCAGCGTCTTTCACGCGATCAGTCGGGATTTGTTCTTTCGCCTCCTTCTTTGCCTGGTCCGTCCCCCGTTCGAGAGTTCGTGCTTCCGAGACCAAGAAATCCGCGAGCGCTTTCGTTTGCGTTAGCAGAGGAACTGTACCTCCGATTATAGCTGCGTACCGAGTAACGATGTGAGGACTCGGGGTGTATACTCCGTGCCTGCCGGCGCTTTGAGGTCTCGTAAATATTTATCCCCTACGTACCAGCAAAGCCTGGAAACAATGGTATTAAAGCTTGTCCCGTTCAGTAGTAAGCAACAGCGAATCACGAACTTGGTAAACAGCGGGAAACGAAACTTCTTGGGTACCTGTGTCGCAATCTCGATTTTTCGGATCTTGATTTCTGTAGAACTCGTTGAGAGAAGTCGCAAGGAAATCAGATATTGCATTACGCATAGGCATGGCGAACGAATGCAGGAAATTTCCACCAAACACAATGGTGTCGACAGGCGTGTACACCGCGTGTATCCATCCACTTCAGATGCAACGTTAGACCCGTTCACGGAAATAGAAAAAAACGCATACCTAGGTATAATCATGGTATTCCCCGCGGTCAGAACAATTTTGGTGACCTCATCCACCATGTCTCCCAACCAGGCACTTTGGAGCTCCGTCCCTGACCAACGTTCGTAGGCGGCTAGATTGGCTGGTGTCGGTTTGATGAAGTAAAACACCTGTTTAACGGGCAGTTTGGTCATTGAATCATACGTTGAGAAGTGAAACTACCTTGGAGCCATTGAGGATATGATAATACACAGAGGACCCAGCGAAATCGACGTGCCAATCCTGCACATCGTTTTGAATGGATCTATTTTTCAGATGATCTTGGTGCGCACCGTCCATGCCGAGGCAACTCCCATGAGACAATACAATTGAACCTTTGGGTATGCATGCCCTTTGCCCTTTCTAGTCGAGGGCCAGAAGTTTTCGACCCAGTCCACCTCTCGCACTAACTTGGGTGGGAGTACCATATCGCCAACTTTGGTTCCGGTGACCTCCAAAGATATAACATTATATATCTTCTCGCGAGCTTCTGGCTCGAGCTCTATGTAGTCTGCCCATTTGCCCAGGTTCCACCCAGGCGAGGCCGATTGGGTGGCGACATCTTCGCTTCATATTTCAGCGAAGAAGACTTGCAGAACGCAAGAAAACAAACCTATAACCTCGACGGGAGTTTCCTCTCCGACTAGCTCTGCGACGTCCTCGACGGTAAAGTCACTCGGAGGCATCTTCATCCCGAGTCCGTCCACTTTCTCAACAACAATTGGTTCCATCATGGCGTCTTCGTCTTCTTCCAGCCACTCGACGGTAACGTCGCTCCCGTGCATTCGCTTGAAGCTTTCTTTCTTGAACGTTTTGTTCTCGAGCATGCGCATCCAGCGATTGGGATCCGACACGAGTCCGAGGTTGAGGCTCGCATAGTCCTGGTAGTTCCGCTTCCTGTCCGACTTGCGCGCGGGGGGTTTCAAGGTGATGGTACGGCTAGGCTCCTTTTCCAGGCACGGCTTGCAGTACCTAAGACGCGGGTTATTCCAAAAGTAAAGGACAGAGAGAGCACTATACTCGCCATTTATCTATCCGGTCAATGGTGTACTCTTTCTTATCCTCCTCAGAGAGCGACGCCGGAGGTTCCCTGGTCGCACAACGCCAATGATACCTGTATAACGAAATAGAGATTGGAAACGAGGGTCGTGTGTCGTCGCTTCCGAAATACATACCAGGTCTTGCAGACATCGCAACATATCCAGTTCTCCTTCAATACTGCTGCTCTGTTTCGACTTGGGGACGGGTTGGAGTGCTATGAACAACGCCAGCGGATATGAATATCACAAAGAAACGTCGGTCTGAGTAAGGTACAGGACGGACATTGGTGCAACCTGGACAAGTTTCAGCGGCCTGGGCTACAGCTGCGGCTGCCTCTGGATCCGGGGTAGAGGCCCTTGAAGACAGAGGGGACGTTCCCGACGCGTTGACAGTGCCGCGAGTTTGTCGTCGGCGCGCACGGGCCATTTGGTGGTGGGAAGGAGTCGCGAGTCACACCCAGTGTGACTCGAAAAACTGGCAGGAAATTGCGGTAAATACATGCTGCGCTAATTGGTACACAATACAGCTTCACAACTTTGGGTTACTTCCGTCTAGTCATTTCTCACTGAGCTCCGCAACGCCCGGCAGAGTTTTTCCCTCGAGAAGTTCAAGGCTCGCCCCGCCGCCGGTCGAGACATGGCTCAGCTTATCTTCCGCTCCATGCTGCGCAGCGAGAGTGGCAGTGTCCCCACCACCAACGATCACCACTGCGCCGTTTTTGGCGGCCTCGATGTTGGCTTCGAGAAGCGCGGTCGAACCTTCAGCGAAAGCGGGGAACTCGAATACACCGGGCGGCCTACGTTGAGGAATGAGCGGAGATCAACTAGGCAGGAGAGCAGAACAGAACAGACCCGTTCCAGAGTATCGTCTTTGCCTCGAGAACAGTCGTTCGGAAGAGCTCTCGGCTCTTGGGGCCAGCATCCAGACCCATCCAGCCGTCGGGAATGCCCTCGGCCTCGGTAGCAGAGCCACGCTGAGTCGCTTTTATACAACTGATCTCGCTTTTTAAGAGAAATGGACTCACGTTGGCATCTTTGTCGAACTTTTCGGCGGTGATATAGTCGACGGGGAAGACGAGTTTGACATTGTTTTTCTTCGCCTTTTCAACCAGTCCAGCCACCTTTTCAGATCCGGGTCCGTCAAAGAGGGAGTTCCCAATCTGGAAAGGATGTATCAACGTCAAAGGGAATCGAGATCAATTAGAGGAACTTGCCGAAATATTTTCGAGGGTTTTCTTGAATGTGAAGGCCATACCGCCGCAGATGATGAGAGAATTGACCTATGAATCCATGTTGGTGATGTATGTCTCACTTTTTAACATATAACCAAGTACCTTGTCGAGCATGTTTTCGATGAGCTGAATTTTATCCGAAACTTTGGCACCACCCAAGATGGCGAGGAAAGGTCGCTCTGGGTTTTCGAGAGCTTTCGCAAAGAACTCGAGCTCCTTTTTGACAAGGAACCCGGCGGCCCTCTGCGGCAGCTTGACGCCAACCATGCTCGAGTGAGCGCGGTGGGCCGTGCCAAAGGCGTCGTTAACATAGACGTCACCCAATTTCGTCAGTCCTTCTCTAAACTCGGTGACTTTAGCGGCATCGGCCTTTGTCTTGGTGCCGTCCTTGTTCTTGACGGAACCCTCCTCCTCGATGTGGAATCGCAAGTTCTCGAGGAGAATGACAGCGCCGGGGGAGGCAGAGTTGACGGCCTTTTCAACATCGGGGCCAACGCAGTCGCCGAGAAAAGTGACAGAGGTGCCGAGTTGTTTCTCGAGTTCTGCAGCGACGGGTTTCAATGAGAATTTGTCGACGACCTTGCCATCGGGGCGGCCGAGGTGGGACATGAGAGTGACGACGGATGCGCCTGAAAACGATTGAGGACGTCAGAGCAGACGGACAGAGGGATCGGACCATTCTTGAGGGCGTATTGGATGGTGGGCAGCGCGGCGACGATGCGCTATCGATATAATCAGGACCAGTGAGTTTTGTGTGTTTTTCCCCGACTGACCGCGGGGTTTGTAATGGCGCCAGTGCTGTCCTGTGGAACGTTAAAGTCGACGCGAATGAGGACGCGCTTCCCCTTGAGGTCGAGGTCGGTAATAGCCAACTTGTTTGAGAGGGACATGATGGTCAAGATCGGAGCGAGTCTGCATTCGGAAGGCATCCCTTCCTTGCGCTCGACCGCCATGGCAAGTCCTCCGGAGCCCACACCAAACTCTCTGGGCCTCGATTTCGACCAGCTCAAAATCCAGGACCCTCCCGAGCCAGAGCCAAAGGTTGAGGAGGCACCCACGTCGCCGTCGCAGGACACCGAGTCTGCAGAGCGAAGGAAGCCCTATGTTAATCCCGAACGCGTCAAGACAGGCGGGAACCAACGCGTACGCTTCCTGTTTCAATTCTGCGCCAACCTAATACAATGTAGGATAAACTGAGCGAAGAGGCTCTCTCAGAGCGCATGGCACGCATGCGCGAACAGAACGAAAAGATCAAGCAGCGTCGATTGGTGTGTCTTGCCATCCCGCGCGTCTCACACTGCGACGCGTCTCATACCGCATCAAGGACGTTAAAGCAGACGAGGAGGCTTTTCAAAAGACCCAGGAAACCGAACGTGTTAAACAGGCCCAGATCCGCAAGGTCCAGGAAGGTTAGTCTCGACGCACCTCAAATGCCGCCGGTGTAAAACAACCGTCGTCCAAAGGTGTCGACCGCACGCGGGAGCAGAATGCCAAACGCAAGCTCGACAAGATGCAGAGCAGGGAGTGGGACTCGGGCAAACCTGCCGGCGGAGGCGACTGGAAGCAGCGTCAGTCCGCAAAGTCCCCGGAAGGCCATGCCTCTGCGGATGAGGTCAAGACCAATACCGCCTCGACTCCCAGCTCCCCTCCTTCCGTGGAAGGCGGTTGGACTCGGGGAGGTAGCCCACGAGGATCTCCTCGAGCCAGAGGAAACACCGCGAGGGGTCGCGGGCGGGGCAGAGGCGGGGCGACTGGTGGTTTATCCGAGAGGGCAGCAGATACTCCGCCCGCCGACGCTGCTGCTGCCACGCCAATTGCAGAAGCTTTATGATCCTTGACTACGCTCCATTTTTTTTTGTACAACCTCAATTGGTACTTACCACCTCACAATGTAAACTGCATCCTACTTGTTCTACACTTTCCAAATTCTGTTAAAAAATACAGTGATACATAGTAACAGTCTCATGCGCGCACAACGTTCCTTCTCCCCCGTACAGACACGGGCAATCGTGTCGTGGACGGCCCACCTGTCGATAGCTTGCGAATAGCCAACGGTGGCATCTTCGGCGGCTCGCTTTTGGTCCCCGACATACGGTTCAGCTGCTTCAAGACTGGCTTCGGGAGGCGCGACGTTTTGGTGGGCGTTGTAGCCTGGACCTCTTCTTCGCTCTTCTCGGGCGTCGTCGGCGCCGTAGATACGGACAGGTCGCAGAATGAGAACGACAAGTCCTGGTCGGGGAAGTCGAGCATCGACCAATTTGAGTCTTGGCTGATGTTTCCACTATCTGGCGCCTCTGACGACACAAAATCTTCTCGTTCTTCCTCGATCCTGCCGAGCGGTCCGAGAAGGTTGGAGCAAATACTGTGTTTGGAAAACGAGGGAACGACGTTGGGCGCAGAGAGCTCCCGGGCACGGGGTCGAAGATGGAAGGCGGGAGGCGTAACCTTTCTTGCCTAAGGGAGGTCAGCGTAAGATAAGTATGTATTGAGGATGAAGGCAAACCTGAGGTTGCGGCTGAGGTGTATTCTCATCTCTCCCACCAACCCTTCGCTTCACCGATACCTTGTCTCGTTGTTGACTCGAATTCTGTGACGTAACATTCCTGTCTATCGGACGCAGAGGAGGACGGTTCGACCTGGACACCGATGGCTGTCCGCGTTTGAAGAGACGCGTATTGGACGAAAGGCTGGCCAGTTCCGACTTGAAGGACTCGCTGGCCAGAGGTGAGAGGCACGGTGGTAGCTCAGTCCTAGAGTTGGAAGGTGTGATATCGGCGGGAGGATTGAAGTCCGTTGATATAGACGCAGACGAGGTGGAAGACGAGGTGGACGATGAAGCGGAAGCGGGGATAGGGACAGACGCTGGATCTATCGTGCCATTTTGGGAGCTGAGTGACGAGCGGCGTCTTGAAGATATCAGCTCTTCGACGGCCTTCTGCCGTTCGGGGGAGAGAGCTTCGTGAATAGAAGAGATAGTCGAAACGGAAGGTGTAACCATTTCGGATTGTTGACCGTCCTCCTGCGCAACACGCTTCCAGAATTTAGCGACCTTCTTGGCGTCCCTGAGCTCTTTCCTTGTCTTGAGAGTCAAAGTGAGGGAAGACCTATATTCGTCCGGTGTCCGAGGACCAGTGACGCTGTGGATGAGAGTCGACCATGCACTACCCGGTATGGCAGCAGCCCCTTTGATTGCATCTACGAGCGCCGTGTCAGGGTCGATACCAGCCCGCAGGGCGGCGTGGGCGTCCCCGAGGACACGTTGATGGAGTCCAACATTGATCATAAGTCCCAGAAAGCGCTCATATTGAGCCAGTTTGAGATTCAGAGCGTCCAGCTCTGATTTACTTGCCTGGGCTTGACGCTGGATAGAAGTGTTTCGGTGGAGCTGCGTAAAGAGATCGGCGCGCGTCGCGTCAAGCTGGGATCGAAGTCGCGCGCATTCATCCGCCAAGGTGGAAACATCGCTCCGAAGTCGTGAGTTGGCGGTTTCGAGCTCGAAGACAGCATTGGATGCGTCGGCGGGAGTAGGGAAGAGGAAGGTTTGGGGACAAGTCGGTACAGCGGCGGCAAATAGAGCGGCTTGGGCAGCGTCGAGAGACTGCGGACGGTGTAGAATGTGGTCCCGGGCGGGGGCGGGTTTAGGAATGGACGACTCAGATTTGGACCGGCGGTGTAGAAAACCTGGCAGGGACCGGAAAAACCGCATGGCGGGAAGAGTAAAGCGCTTTGTTTGTCAAGATGTACAAACCAACTCCATTTCAACGGCTCGTATAACTCGGTATCAAAACAAGGGTATTACAAGCATTAATGAATATCAACCACCGAGCCTACTGTCGCCGGCGTCAGACAAGGTATGGGCACACATGCAAAGTACTAGTCATGTTTAAGAGTGATTGCAGAGATGGAGGGGAATCCCTGTCGGTATGCGTCCTCCGGCGTCGAACTGGGGCTCATCCGGTCTAGAGTGATGCAGAGTTCGTCCAGCGTGCAACTTGATTTGGCTATAAAGGAGGCGAGGTGGGCAACGGGATCATCCCCGAGAATGGACTCGGCGACTTGAAGACGGCGGAGGGCAGGGACAGTGAGGGTATCGAGATACCCGACAACCGGGTCCCTGCCTCGGACTGTGGCGACCACAAGCGAATGCAGGCAAGGAAGGGTGGTGTCGGTCAAATCGGGGTGATTTTCGTCATTCTCTTGGTCCTCATTATCACAGACCAGAAGGCGTAGATTGAAATGGACCAGGCTGGATGCCTGGCTCAGCATGCGAATGGACTCGTGTGCGCATATGTCCTCCACCGTGAGCGAAGTGAATTGGGTCCACGGCAACGTGAGCGCCGCCGCAACGTAATTGAGAGTGACGGTGCGGAGCATTGGCGCATCCTCGAATGCATCGTCGTCGACGGCGTCTGCTTCGGGATCGAATGACAGGAATAGGGAGCGCAACAAGGGCATTGGGCCATCAATGGTCTCGAGCAGGTCTCTAAAAAAGTGGAGGTCAAGGTGTTGGAAGCGGGCGCGGTGAGGAGCGATGGCTTGAGCAAACTTATCCAAGTCGAGGTCGAGGGGGAACTCTCCAACCTGGATAGAAAGCGGGTGGGGATGAGACCTGCGCAACCAGGCCCCGCATATGTCGACCTGGCGTTCGAGTGACGGAGGCGGTCCATCGTCTTCTTCCTCGAAGCGGAGGCCAATTGCGCGCCATAGGGCCGGAGTTGCCAGCGCAATTTCTCGCCACGGGCGGCAGATCTGCGTTAATACTGTGGGTGACTGGTTCCCGACAAGTGGCGGACACTGTGGATATTCGGGAAGGAACTGTGTGAAGATTTCGGAAACGGTCTCGTTGGGCAAGGTCAAGACGGGGTACTTGGGGCCGACTTGGTATGGCAGAGGTTGCCGGGCTTCATGGTACTCCTCGCAGGTTTCGCAATAGACGAGGTCCATACCAGGACATTGACGCGATCAAAACACACCACCACACTAATTTTCGCTTCAACCTCTTCCAGCCATGGGGCGAGGTATTTTGCTGACCTCAAATCTACCCCAGCTGCAAAATCTCATTAAACGGGACCCTGAGGCCTACAAGGAAGAGTTTTTGCAGCAGTGGAACCACTACAATTCTATCCGCAGAATATTCGCAACAAACCCAGATGAACAAGCAACGCATTTCAGGGAACTGGTTGCATTTATCTCACAGGTCAGTTTGCAGCCGCGTCTTCGCTCTTCCCCTCATATCGACACACAGGTCGCAACCTGCTATCCTAAAGAGACCGCAGAGTTTCCGTCCCATCTATCCACTCTGCTCCTCGAGAACTATGGCACACTATCTCCCGACACCCGCAAAACCCTCGTTCAGAATCTGGTCATGCTCAGGAACAAAGATGTCATAACGTCCATTGAGTGCGCTATTTTTTTGCCTGCCTCGAGATTATTTTTCAACTTGCATCTAGACTGCTGAAGAGCCTATTCCCTCTGCTCCCTCGAACAACCTCCTCAACACTTCGTTCTTTCATCCGCAAAACCATCTTGTCCGATATCAGGACCGCCAACATCAAATCCAAAAACCACAAACTCAACCGTGCCGTCCAGGCAATGTTATTTGGCATGGTTGAGAGGGGAATGGAGGGCGAGGTCGTGGGTGACAAGGGCAAGGTTAGAGCCGCTGCCGCTGCTGGCCCAACCACCGACCGGACGGCGCACAACGGCGAGGAAGCCATGTGGGCCGTCATTCTAACCAAGGAATTATGGCGGAAGGGCATTTGGTAAGAATTTTGTCGGCGACTAGTGCACAAAACTCAACTGGATCAGGACCGACGCCAAACCCGTTGCAATCATCGCTTTGGGGTGCTTCCATCCCGTTGTGAAAGTTCAGAGCGCCTCAATCCATTTCTTCCTCGGGAGCGACGAAGAAAAGGAAGACAGCGACGACGAGGCGGAAGATGTGCGCCTTTTTCCTCTCGCCGTTCCTTGTAATTGCTGAAAATGCGTAGGTCGCCGATGTTAGGGCCATGCATCATCGCCGGGAGATCAACAAAAAGACGAGGAGTGGAGACAGAAAACTTCAGAAGCAACTGAACGTGGCCAAGAAGGTATTTAACATCTATCCCCCTCCGCAATATACCCATATTTCCAGAAAAAACACAACAAACCGGAAGCGGTGGCCAACTTTTCAGGCCTGCAGCTCCTCAACGATCCGCAAACGTTCGGCGAAAAATTGTATGATATCGTGAACCGCTACGACAAACGCTTCTCGCTGGACCACAAAATCCTATTGATGCAGCTTTTGTCGCGCGTCATGGGCGCCCACAAGCTCTGCGTGCTCGGGTTCTACACGTACATCGTAAAGTACCTCACACATAAGCAGCTCCGCGTTCCCGCCATCCTGGTGGCACTGGCGCAGTCCGTACACGACCTTACGCCTCCGGATGCTGTCACTCCTGTGATCAGAAAGCTGGCGCATGAATTTGTCCATCCCGGGGTGGCGAGCGAGGTCATCGCTGCGGGTTTGAACGCGATCCGTGAGGTCTGCCGGCGGCAACCATGGTCGATGGAGGAAGATTTGCTGGGCGATCTCGTCGAGTACAGAAAGAGCCGGGACAAGGCTGTGACTTCTGCTGCACGAGGGCTGCTTCAGCTGTTCCGGGAGGTTAACCCAGGATTGCTGAAAAGGAGAGAACGGGTAAGATGCGTTCCTCGGTGTGCTCTTTCGGCAGCTTACTCTTGTTCCAGGGTAAAGATGCCAGCATGGGTATGGCAAGTGGAACACAACCACTGGCCTTTGGCCATAGTGCAGATGCCGCCGTGGATATTGAAGGATTGGCTGTGTGTATTATCATATATACCCAAAGCACTAATACTAATCCCTCTACAGCTCCTGGAAGACCATCTACAAAAGCTTCGCGACGAGGAGAACGTCGTGATGAACGAAGACGACGAGGCAGCATGGGATGGCTGGGACGTCGACTCCGACTCAAGCGGCTCGGAATCCGAGGGTTGGATCGACGTGGACGACGACGCCGACAACCTGCATATATCGGACAGCGAAGATGAGGATAAAGAGAAGCCAAAAGAGACCGTAGACCCAGCCGTGGACGCCATCGATCCAGCAACGCGAATATCGACGCTCGCGACGACCAAAATCCTCACCCCTGCAGATTTCGCCTTGCTGAACGATCTGCGGATACAGGCGGCAGCCAAGGCCGTCGAGAACATCGGCGGATCGCGAGCAAAGCGCAAGTTGGCGACACTGGAGGCGAATAAAAAGGCTGTACAGGGCGGTCAGCAGCCCGAAGATTCGTTCATCTCGGAGAACGATATCCTTGGCCCGCGCAAAAAGGCCAAGGCGGACTATGCGGAGCGTATGGCGTCGGTGGCCAAGGGGAGGGAAGGACGGGAGAAGTTTGGGTCGCACAAGGGGAAGAAGAACAAGGAGACGCCGAGCAGCTCGACGAATAGGGAGAAGGCGAGAAATAAGCCGATTATGATGATATTGGGGAGCAACGCGGTGAGGGGGAAGAAGAAGGCATCATTGAGGGAGAAGCAGCAGAAGCTGAGAGCACATATTAACAAGTCTAAAAAGTAGTAAGGCCCGATTTGGATCAAATTACGTAAACCGCTTACTTAAACCGCTTGTCCCTCGTTGGGATCAATTGCGAGACTCATATATTGCCGCTATGAAGGATATAGACAACCACCGGCCATGAAGGATTTCTGGGCAAGGGTGCGGCAGTAGAGTGAGATGGATTAACGATTTACCATGAAAGACAGTCGCTACCCAACGCGAGAGTAGAAGAGCAAAGTGTTTGGTTTATTATACAGAACGACTTGGATTAGGCAAACTCTCCCTGTGCGATACGGCGCGCCAATTCGTAGCCCGAGGCCCAGTGCGCGAGCCTCGCGTCCACGACGAAACCTTTTGCGTCGTACGCTACAAGAAACACAATAAGCCAAGGGTTTGGGGGTACGATTCAGCCTACCCTTCAACTCCTCGTTCAGCTTGCTCAACTCCACGACGCGTTTCACGATGAACTCGCCCGCCTCGAGCTTCTGTTCTGGGGTCTCCATCTTGTCTGGCAGCTCCACGCTGAGCACAACGAGCTTCATGTTCGCTGTGGTCATGCCTATCATTGGTGTTCATTCAACCAGTGAAGTCCAGCCGAGGAGCTGTGATTTACCTGGGTCACTGACGACAACGGGGGTAGCCTCGACGACGCTGCTGGCCTTGAAGCCCGTTTCTTCTTCCAGCTGCGCATTTGTCGTACCAAAGTCGCGCGTTGTAACAGAACAAACGAACCTCGCGAATGGCCGCCTGCTCCGGCGTCTCGCCCTCGTCGATGAGACCCGCAGGCATTTCTATGATGAACTTGTCGATGGGCGGACGATACTGCTCAATGATGATCGTCGACAACGGGAACGCGTTGGTCTTTGAGCGGATGATTGCGAGGACCGCGACAGCTGCGGTGTGCGCTCAACGCGGCCCTTCAAGGCTGAAAGCCCAACGCACCGTCGATTCCAGACGATTTGCGCGTCGTGCGTTCGGCGCTGTTGGGCAATAGTATTCGAAGTTCTACTTGCAGAGCAGGTTGTCACCGTACCACTCCCAGAGACGCTGGAAGCAGGTTACGGCGACCAGACGTGAATTATAGGACGCAAGCGGACCTCCTTCCCTTCCGCATCGCTGTATTTTATCTTTTTGAGGGTTATCCACTTTGCCTCTGAGGCAGACATAACCGATGTCGAAATTATCGCGGGCTTGGAAGACATGGCGGCGGCACGGTGAATGAATCGAGTTTGTGGTGTGCGAAGTGATGGGAGGAGAAGCAGAAACGGACTTGGGCGCTTGTACATGGATGGCTTCCGGATTTAAATATTAGAATTGCAGTATACATACACAAAGTCGTTTAAAGCGCATACGAATCTCTCCCGGACACAGACGGACTCGCTCTCCGCGTCGCCACGACCATATTAGAAGCGTGGGAAACGTGACATGCTACGAACCAACGCGATCCCTCCTCCCGCAAGCCCCTGTGATCCCCTCGATATTTTGCGATACCCAGCGAGCCGGCGACTCTCAGCAGCGAACATATGTGTCATGTTCCGTATGATACGTCAATCTCAACTGGCAAGGATTGAACGCGTCGGACATATATGTATTGGGTGGGCCGTCGCGAGAGTCGGCAAAAATAGCAATTGTCTGCGAGAAATGTCAGTCCAAGAGCAGGGTCCATGCACGGCACAGACTCTTTTCTGGGATTGTAGCCTCCCGATCGCCATGTCGAATCTTTGTAACAATGTGGCGTCCAATTCATCTGCTTTTGTTCGAAATAACGGACCGGGGTTTATCAGCACCTGGCCGCGAACGGTTATATGTTGCTCGGGGAAGGTCGAGTCGAGTCTCTTACCACCATCGGGCAAACAAACTTGTCTGAAACTATTTCCAGATCCTTAAGCTGCAACGGATCAGCGATATGTCGCATTATGCTGATTTTCTCTTACTAATTTCTCTCCCGTGTCCGGACAATCTGTATTGTCGGTTGAAGCTGAGTGGCACAGACAAGGAACTTCCCACCTTCAAAAACCACGCCACCTACGAGATCCACCAAGGGCTCCCACGGAACGATCCCGTACATGTTCCGACGTAAACTCCCTTATATTTGGACACGGTCAGTAAGTGTAGACCAGAGCGAATCGGTGTATCAACCGTTACAGTAAACATAGGCGATCTAAGCCCCGAATCAGCACAACCCCTCGCTCAATTGGTCAAGGCATACCTCTACACTCCGACTAACTGAGTGAGACAGACCCCGACTATTGGGCGGTATTTTCTGCACGGACCCGATCATCCACTCAGCCAGCAGATGGATCTTGTTTATGTTTCGACAGGAAACTATGGGATGTCAACGAAGGGCGACAAAGACTGGGTCTTCGATGCCCACCACGCGTAAGCCGTCCCCGCGGGAGTCCACCTATGTCTGGGTTAGGAAGACGAGAAACGAAACCGTCCGACATGCCATTGGTCAATGCGTCCAAGACGGGCTCGTTGAGAGACACGCGTGAAAGCGCGGAGTCGGAAACCCAAGCGTGGTGTGGGCGGCGTTCGGACGCCCCTGCAACGGCGCGTTGCTGGCGCTTTGTCGGCTTCTCCGGGCTGGTTGGTGGCGACTGTAGCGATGAGGGTAAGCGAGCATGACCGACGAAGCAAGGGTGAAGGTTTGACCCAGCACGAGGAAGACATCTTCTTCGTGGGCGGAGCCTGTTCTTTCGACGTGATTCCTTCTGCGTTTCTGTATCGACTATCAGCACAAGCTCGATACGACGGCATAAAAAAAACCTCAAAAACTCGGACGGTGGGGGTTGCGCCTTGCGGGCGCGCTTTTTTCCATTCTCTTTGAGCGCCCCCGACGTCGCCTCTTGCGAATTGTGAATAACGAACGGGAGGAGAGTCGCCCGATGCTGAGGGTTCGGTTGCGCTCTCCCCTGGTGGTCAGATTGAACAGAATTTGAGCTGAACGTGTTGATCGAAGACAAGTGTTTTGTTGGCGAGCTGAGATGCGAGGAAGGACCTGGGCGTGCAAAAGACGATCCTAGCAATGTGTATCCGGACAGTTGCAGTGGGCCGGAGGTGGCATTCGTGAATTCGGTCGACGAAACAGGACGCGAGGTGGGTATCGAACGTGCAAAAGACAAACTGGAAAAACCATTTGCAGGAGAGGAGGTTGTGGGCAATAGGCCAAGGGCGAGACCAAATCCGGCGGCGCCCAAGGCGGCATTGGACGAGGATGAGAGCTGAGAGACATGCGAGAATGATACCGAAAAGCTGTTCGACAACGACAGCGAAGAGGATTCAGAAGAAGACACGGGGAAAGAACTAGTGGCGGAAGCTGAGGTTGATGGGAAATGCGTGTCTATGTTTGCAGGCAAGATCTCGTCAGTCTGGAGCCTGCGCCGTTTGATAGGCCTGTACTCGTCGTCCAACACTGGACGAAAGTTGCGGCTGACGGCCGGCTTGTTCTGCGCCTCTGCGCCCTGCGTTTGTTCTTGAGGTGTAGCGTGAGGGCAATTGCGGAGGTGTTCTATCATATACTTTTTCACGCCAGGGACGTCGAGCTCATTGGCGATGGCATTGGCCAAAGCTATACGACAGTTAGAGTTGACAACTTGGAAAGGTGGAAGACACACCTTCCGGGAACCAGTGAGCATTCTCTATCAGGGGCAGAGAACCTTCGACGTGACTGGGCTCGTCCTTGGGGCGTAGCGCCTCGATGCAGCGCCAGTGGGTGGCTTGAAAGTGAATACTCCCGTCGGGCTTGGTGTCACTGCGATGGAAGAAAGCCCACAGTGGGCCTTTTTGGAATCCACGGGGCATGAGGGCAAGAGACGCGTGCTTTGAGCGCGTTTGGACGCGCTTTGATCGGAAAAAGGCGGACGCGTCCAAACACTCAGCGCTCAGCCGCCGACATCCCTCTTGTGCTCATGGGCGGCAACAAAACCATTCTCGCCTGGGTCACCGCAGAGGCTCAACGCGCTCTGGCATCGCCTGCCGACACCGTCACTCGAATTCTTCTCGACATCTCGAGCTACTGTTTCATGAGCCCACAGGAACAGTTGTCCAGGGCCATTAACACAGTCAAGGCGGCACCGTTGAGCATTGTTGTATTCGAGGCTCTACGCCCCCTCTATAAACGCGTCTTCCGCCAGTCCCCCAAAGGCCCGAAGACTCCAGAGGAACATGAGCGCTCCGAGACTCATAATCATTTCATGAACCGCCTCGCTGCCGATCGCCTACGAGATGCCAACATCCTCCCCCTACACTCCCTCATGGAGAACGACGACACCGGGTGTGACTTACTCGCCTGCGAACGGCTATCTGGACGCGCAGTGTCTGATTTGAGAGCGTCGGACGGCGATATGTTGACCAAAGGCGAGAACTGGGCAGCGTCTTACACTAGAGCGGTGAGAAAGCCGGTCCTTTATAGCATGCAGGTGGCTCTAGAGGGAATGATGGAGAGGGAGGGAGACGAGGCGGCGTCCGTTTTCGAGCTCTTCGACGGAGTTCAGGCGCTGGTGCGTATCGGCCCCAGCGACTGCACCCCCGGGCGTTCTTGTGTCGAGGAGCTTTTTCCCCGTCACTACCAAGGTATTTTCAGCCTACTGGAATACTCGAAATCATTAACTAACAGGCAACACAGTCACGCCCGCTCACATTATGGAATGGCGCCAGTGCCGGATGGATCCAGACACACAGACGTACGCTGCGTCTATTGCATCCAAGCTCATCCGCGACGGCTTGATCAAACCGTCTCGGCGCACAAGGGTTGTCGAGGAGATCGGTGCCGTCGAACTCCTACAATTCGGGGCCTCCGCGCTCATATCCATTCCCGACTCCACCGACACCGAGTATGGCGCAGTTTTTTTCTGGGTGCCACGACCGATTTGGCGTCTAGTTTTGCTTGCTGAGCGAGGGGCCAAAGAATGGGGGACGGAGAAGGAGCAAAGCGACCGAGAGGACGACGAGGTTGTTGCGCGCTTCGTAGTCCTGCTGCAAGTCCGAGCCGTGGTAGCTGCTCGGATGAACTGGCCTTCACCTCCTGACGCCGGCGCGATACAAAGGATTGCCCTCTTCTTCGGCTCGATCGTGAAACGCCAAAACCCCATTCGTTCGCGATATCTTGCCGAATTGAATCGAAAGTGTTTGCCCGCTTTGATTGAGAGACACCTCGAGCAATTCCCACTCCCGCCCTATCCCTGGCACGAAAACATGGCCAAGAGAGGTACCCGGTACTTAACCAGTCCCTGGGCGGTGGCCTCCATAACACCCCAACACCGAGAAGCTTTCGAGAAGCGCATGAAACGGAAGTTGTGGTGCGCCACCGAACTCGAGCAAATGGAGCATCCACTGGTCTTGCGTGCCGAACAGCGCCTTGCAGAAGACGCGCAATTCGCACGTTTAATCAGCACCCACGCGCAGTTATGTTCCTCGAACCCTCATGGGACAGCGGCGTACTGGTTCCCCATTGTGGCGGCGTTCATACTCCGACTGTGGGAACTGGAGCGAGCGGGCGAACAAGCAGCATTGTTGCTGGTGCTACAGCAGTGGCCGCGGGAGGTGGAAGAGTGCCTCAGCGCGGACTCCGACTATAACGCTATGTTCCTCGAAGATCCCCCCGGTGTCTTGAAGCGCCACTGGGAATCCGTCGGGGGGGATCTCCAATCCCTCGACACCGTCCTTCAAGTCGACCAAGTCCCAGCCCTTTGGTTTTCTCGTGACGATTGCGTACGGCGAATACTCCGGATCATGGATCTAGAAGCCTTTGTGGACTGCAGTCTTCCCTTTGTCTTCGTTCCGGCGACGATCCAGCGTCACGCATTCAGAAGCTTTGCCCTGGATTGTTTCGCCGAGCGGTATACAGCCGAACGCGCCTCGGGCCAAACATTCAGCGCCTGGCTCGTGGCGGCGATATATGAACCGGGTTTTTGGAGCAGTGTCAGCATCGGCCACCATCAGATCTGCCGGCGATGGCTGAGAACTCTGATCACTGCCGGCGCGCTGCCCGAGTCGCTGGCTCTCACCGAGTCACAGGCTGCCCAACACTGGGACTTTGAGTACCCGACTGAAGGAGGATGGGAGAGGGAGAGGGATGGCCCCCTGTGAGCCAATTTTTTTACGATCAATGGTGTGCTTACTTCGGAAGCAGTTTACAACAAATCGCAACGAAAATCGGTGTTCTTTTTCGACAGCAAGCACCACTGTATCTCGACCAGATGCGCGCGCTGCTCGTCGCATGTCCATCCCTAGCGCATTTCCCTGAGTTCGACCTTGCTCGACACCCCGACATATTGATACCCCTGTCCCGCCAAGAATCCCACCAAGATCTTGTGTTTCGTGAAAACTTTGGGATCGTTGCGCGACTTTTTGACGACACATTTCTCCTGGATCCTCCCTTGGAATGGCGCTGCTTGGGCGCTATATACGGCGATCGTTTGGGCTTCGTGACGTACGAGAACCTGGTTCGTCGTCTTCGTTCCGTCGCCCTGGAGGGATTGGCATCCGAAGTCTTCAACCGGGTATGCGCTACCTATAGCGATTGGAGGGTCGACGGTGACCTCGCGTTACTCGACCTCTTCCTGCAATGGCTAGCACGACGTACAGGAGACGACGTTATATGCGCCCCAACATGGACCGAGGGTGACGTTATTGGCGTCATTGCTACCTGGCTGGGCGATCATTTCAGAAATCCGTTCAACGCGAACGGCGAGCAAGGCGAAAGAACCAAACTGAGACCTCCAAAAACCTCGAAGGACCCAAATACCATCGGCACGGCCCTACTCGACTCCCTGGACCGGATGTGGAGATGGTTAGCGACGTCCGGCGCCCTGAACCTCACTACGTCGGCACGTCAAATGTTACGCGACGCCGCGATGAAGATGCTTCTTTCTAAAAATCTCACAAACCACAACTTGCAAAAGCTGGACCTGCTTATCCTCAGTATCGTTCTTGGTCGCATGCCGCGCGCTGCCACGCTCCTAGATCCGCGCGTTGAGACTCTGTCTCTTCAATCACCGTCCACTAGCCACCATCCGGTTCAAATCAAACTACCCAACTTAATCGGGCTGTTTGTGTGGGTGACGAAGGGCACTATGAAGCTACCCGAGCAAGGGCGTCTTCAGCAGCTGGTGACTTCACCTGACGAGAAACTGGAGGACGGAGGAAACAGTGTGCGTAGGCTGATTCGCCACTACGTGCAGTGTGAGGTTCTACGTCATGGATCGGGCCAAGGGAGGCAAGGAGGAAAGCGCAAGTCGCACAAGCTTTACAAGAAAAGCGACCTCCCCTTGGAGTGCCCATGCACGGTGCTGCTCCAGGCAATCATGGAGTGTGTTCGACAGTTACTGACTCGCTTCATATCGCCGGAACTGCCTAGACAGGCGTTCCCAACACTCCCGCCCGCGCTCACGGTGATGGTTGCTGGTTGGCATACTGCGGTCGACGCACTCAGCTTCCCCTCGTCGCCTCCTCCGCTTTTTCATGAACCACTTCCATCGATCGGTACGCAACCAACATCCCTGGACGCCATTGATATCGAACGCGGGATGCATTGTGCCTTGCAACGAATCCGGCGTCATCTAGAGGCTCCCCCGGCGGACCTTGCGGGCGAAGACCGCTGGAGAGGCGCATGTCGCCTTATCTCGGGTTCTCTCATCAAACCAGGACCGGCTGGAGGCGCAGTTTCACTACTTCAATTGGAAATGTTAGAGGAAATTCTATATTCCTCGGGGGATATTCCTTCCGAGTCACTCGAAAATTAGTGTAGGCGCAGCACTTGCAATAATTTTCACTCGTCAATTCTCCTGAAATTGTGCCGAAGCTGCCGAGTGTGCCCTGAGAATCATCTAGCTCCAGAACAGAGGAGAAGGAGGACATTGTCCTTGGTTTGTTAAAATCGAGGCCAATCGAGGTAAAAATAGTCGACTTTTAGAGTTTTGTCGGCTCCGTTGGAAACTTCGGCTAGCTCCGTCGACCAACCACGACTCAGTCATGACCGAAACGACAGCGCGCGCCACCCGTGCATCCAGCGTCGACCCTCCCACCCCGCACACCATCCAGCGCACGAGTGAGCTCAGCGAAGAGGGCGACAGCGATGAAAGTGAATTTACTGAACGTCCGGGTGGAAAAAGGCGGGCTTCCAAGACACCCCTGCCCAAGGCCAAGAAGCCCCGCGTCGAGGACGACGACGACGTGGTAATTGCCGCGGTTCCTATCATATCACACCCTACTGTCCTCACAAGTGCCCAAAAGGTCTTTATGGATCCCTTCTCGCCTTTTGGTGAAAATCTTCAGGTTTTGCAGACAGGCACAACTATTTGGGATGCCAGTGAGTTCGCCTACAAGATTCGGTCGACAAGGTTCATACCTATCTGCAGGTTTGACCTCGACGGATGGCCTGGGGTTCGTGTCTTTCCCGTTCACTGTGCCCCCTTGAACGTCTTTTAGATTCTATAACCTACAACTCCTCCACCCCGTCGGCGAGGACGCCCGGGCGACGTTGTTTCGTCGTTGGGGTCAAAAAGGTGCCTCGTTCCGCAACCCCGGTAATCTTGCACGATGCGCACTGACCTCCATGACAGATCAAGCAGGGCAGAGTAAAATCAAGGTACGTCGATCTTGGAGTGCAGTTATCTCTGCTAATTGATCTAGGGTCCTTGGAGCACGGCTATGGCTGTCACCGAATTTCAACGACGGTTCAAAATTTTAACTGAGCTTGACTGGGATCAAAGAGCGGAAACACCCTCTCTTACGGGTCAGTTGTGAACTTGTCTGATCAGTTTTCCTATTGACGCAAGACTTAAAGCCAAGTACAAGTGGACTGGTACGCTTCATTCCTTTCAGAGAGGCCAAATTTGGACTAAAAGACAACCCGGACGCGGCGCAGGCGACAGGACCGATGACGGCGCGGCGGATGACGAAGACGAAGCAGATGATGAAAACGTGGCGGACGCGGACGCAGATGAGGATGCGCCATGTTAATTCCCAGCTCCGAGTTGGCTCCGAGACCGAGAAAATGTCTCAGCTGTAATCCATTGTCATTGTTTCCGCGATCGAGGTCGATGTTCAGAAATCAAGTTATCCTTATTTCGTTCGTTAGACTAGGACGCTTCCTTGTCCCGTTCTGTGTGCTTTTTAGGACTTTGAACGTTCTGAACTTCTGGCAGTGGCAGTGCAGTCACGGTTGGTTCATTTCGACGTATAACAACAACAACGGGTGGGGGCCTACGGCGTAGGCAGTCTACTAACCATGCCTCTTAGGTGTCTGATCTCATTGGTCAAACTCGTGCCCTCGGGGTTCTGGATATCAGCGAGCGCTTCTGCGAGTCGACCCCGGAACTTATTGTCCTTTTTTTCCAGTTCTTCGTCGTACGCACCACTCTCGAGAAGCTCCCTAGCAGTAGCCTGACTGAGGAAAGAGAAACCCCGGTCAGACAAAGGTGGGCACAGTGCGAATGGAAAGACCTGCATCGTGTTCCAAGGCATGCCCGGGCTCCACTTCAGGACTTCCTGCTCCGCTTTGTGCTACGATGGTTAAGAAAGGCACTGAGAGGGGAGCACGATGCTCACTCGAATTGACGGGGCCACCTTTTCTTTATGGCCTTGTTTTACTTGTTTTGCGCGCTGTCTCGTGCTCGACGCCTTGTTTTTAATCCGCTTTCCTCTTTCAACCGCTCCGATGTCCGTATATTTAATGTTTTTCAAACCCTGTGCGCATACAGACATGAGACGAGCAGGCCTGGGAGTAGGATAGACAAATGCAAGCGATCAGGAAGCCGCCTGGGAAGACGGAGCGAGCCAATTCACCACACAGCGCAAGCGGCAAGTATGGGAGACTTGGTCAAACTGATCATGAACTGAACGCGGAAAAAAACACGGAAAAAACACGGAGAGTGACGATGGTAGCAGACGGCGAGGATGGCGAACAAAGGACGCGTGCAAGGGTCTAAGGAGACACGTACGGGAGTGACGAAAGTTGACAGCGGATCCTCAGGATCGCTCAGCCTGTATTCTGTGAGGGATGAGATGAATCAGGGAAGAGGGCGACATACTCAGAGTCCGACTCGGGGGAGGGCGTAAGTGACGAGGACCGATCAACCATATCCGAGGAGTCGATGGCACTGGGTGTGGTGAGCGATGAGAGGGAGCATGGCAAAGGGTCAAGTACTCAGCGTTTTCGGACATGTAGAATGGGTGGAAGGGTCAATTTGGGGCTGGAGCCAAATAGTGGCCCAAATATCCGTTGATTGCGCAACTGGCCGCCGTTGAAGATCGCCTTCTCGTCGGCGGTTCCTAGCTGCTCCAGGATTGGCCATCGCCGGTCAACGTCGTTGACGCTCTTATAGCGTTAGGGGGAAGCGGGTCAAGACGGGGATTCAGTCGGCGTCTTCGCTATTATTTTCGTTCAATAAATAATCGAGATAGGTTTGGGTTACGTGTCTTTTTTTCTGGGAGGTAGAAAGAGCGCTGTGTGGATGTGGACTTGGAAAGACAACTCTCCACTTCCCCATAAATTATTTCCTCACCTTCACCAGAACGTCGGCGGATAATATGGCGTGGCATCGGTGGCAACGCAGTTTTTTGGCTCCATCGAGTGTAGTTACTTCACTCAAAGTCGGTCAAGCAACTCGGACTCGGGAGAGGCAGTCGGATGACCTTGACATCAAACTCCCTCATTTCTTGGTCTATATCAGGGCCGAGCTCACAGTATGCCTTACCAGCTTGCCTGAAAAACCCCGAGTCCCGACGGAGGGCAGCGAGTGCGTCCAGCTCCCGCTCCGATTCATTCCGAGGCACAGGTGCATTATTTGGACGCCAGGGCTCGAACCTGGTCTGGTGCCCAACGCACGCCCAATTTTTAAACCACGACCGATTTGACTGCAGCAGGTGGCATCGAAACCGAATGATCAGAGAGAAATCGACGTACTTGAAAGTATTTTCAAAAGTAGACAAGCAAGGACTGCAACGGGCGGCTCCGCCTAGCCGTCGTGTATCGATTGGGGCGGCGGCGCCTATGCCAATTGCACATGACAGTCACCGACAGCGTTCAGCTAAACAAGTGGCTTTAACCCCAGTTTCCGTTGAACCTGCGATGCAGTTCATTGAGGCCGGTCGCAGTTTGCCGCACGCCCCGGAAGCGTAGCTGGACGAGAATGTCAGCAGATCGTTCAACTTCGTGGATATTCAGTTGACTTGTCTTCAAGGATCTCGGAAGGGCGATTCCTCCTCCATTGTTTCACCTGTGGTTTCCAAGTGGAGTCAGAGACGGGACACCGAGTATTGAACCTGCCGCCGATCTCAACCCAGTCGAACAGCCAGACAACGCACATTGAGTAGTGCCAACTTGCGGATCCTATAACAAACATTATTAATCTGGACGAAATTTTTAGATGTGTGTCGTCTCCCGTCGACTTGTTTGAACCGTAGGAATCGCAACGGCGGGCCCGATCCCCGCAGCAGAACCATGCTTTGCCAAGACTTTCAATAAATTCGCAATACAGCCGTGACGCCTACTGCTCGCTGGTAAATATGGCAGCCATTCCCATTCCACTCCCGATGCACATGGACGTCACGAATATATGCTCGTTGTACTGCTTGGCGATGTTCAGGCCAGTCGCGACTTGGCGTGCGCCAGCTAGAAACCAGGTCAGCAAAATATGTGTGGGGAATACGGGAGACTTACTGCAGCCAAGCGGGTGGCCGAGTGCGATGGCGCCGCCGTGCTTGTTCACCTTCTTCGGGTCGATCTTGAGGTGCCCGACAGAAAAGATAGCTTGCGACGCAAAGGCCTCGTTAATCTCGAAAAAGTCAATGTCGTCTTGTGTGAGGCCGGTCTTTTCGAGGACCTAGAAAAACAAATAGATGAACATGTGAAAGAAAAGGTGGAATCAAACGAGGCATACCCGGGGGATAGCGTATGCGGGGCCAACGCCCATGATTCTCGGGGGAACGCCGATGGTGGCAGCGGAGACGAATTTGCCGATGATGGGGAGGCCGAGCTTCTTCGCGACGCTCCTCCGTGCAAGCAGGACTGCGGCGGCGCCGTCGCTGACCTGGGACGCGTTCCCGGCGTGCGTGCTGCCCTCCTTGCTGAACGCAGGCTTGAGCTTGGACAGGCTCTCCTTCGTGACACCGTCCCTGACGCCATCGTCAAAGTCAACAACAATCTTCTTCTCCTCCTCCGTCTTGGGGTCGACCCAAGTGACCTCGATGGGGAGAATCTCGGCCTTGAAACGGCCCTCCTTCTGTGCTTTGGCGGCCTTTTGGAAAGAAGCGGCGGCAAATGCGTCCTGAGCGTCGCGGGAGATGTTGTAGTCGGCGGCAACGTTCTCGGAGGTGATGCCCATGGGAATGAGGCAGTCTGCGGCCTCCTGGGTGGAGAGGACGGCCTCGGAGTAGCCGGGGGGCATAGCGGCGGCGCCGTAGCCTTTCGTCATGCTTTCAACGCCTGCACCAATACCAATGTCGATCATGCCGGTTTTTATTTCGTTTGCAATCTGGCTGATGGCGGTCAAGCCGCTGGAGCACTGGCGATTTACGGTGTTGACAGCAGCGGTGTTGGGGATTCCGGCGTGAAGGGCGGCCATGCGGGCGGCAGATGCTCCTCCAGCGGCGGGGAGGACGTTACCGACGGAAATATCCTCAATCAGCCTGGGGTCGAGCTTGACAGAGGCGTAGGCGTGTTTGAGGACATGGGCGAGAATTTCCTCGGGGTTGGTGTCCTTGAAGCCACCCTTTTTCCCCTGCGCAAGTGTGTGAGGCTTACAGGAAGGGATGGACAACGAATCCCCGTACCTTTGTAAGGGCAGAACGAATGGCGGAGACAATTACGACGTCGTCGTCGTGCTTTGCGAGAACAGCGGCTCTGGAGGATGGCATGGTGGTGGTTTGAGTTGAAGAGGTGGGATGACAAGTCCAGCTTTTATTCTGACGGCCGGGTTAAGAGTAACCGTGGGACATGTGATACTCGAGCTACGGTGGAGGCTAATGCCCTTCAGATACAACAGCCGTCAACACCTTCTTCCTTCCGTGCAGCCATGACCTATGTAGAGCCTAGCCGACTGGCAGCCCGCAATTGAATTCCACCAAGGACTGCAAAACCTAGTGGTCTATGCAACGCTATGTCAACGCCAGGTTCTTTAATCTGATAGGCTGCCGCCCAGCGGACCGTCTATTTGAACTGTGGTATGTATCATCGCTTGACCTTTACGACCCGCACCCCACCGAGCGTCAATCTTGCCGACTTGTTTCAAAATAACAGCGCTGAGGGCTCTTTGGGAAACGCCGAACAACGACGGAGATACATACCTGTCAGGGCCCACAAATTTCTTCCCATCCTTTCTTTTCCTCTTTTCCCTTCTACTTCATGGCCTCCAATCATGCCTTCCCCAGCAATTCGGTCTATGACACCAATTATGGGAGCAGCGGGCTGACGATGGGCGACTTCGACCCATACCAGGCGGAGGATAAAGCTGTCCCTCCACTAGACCTTCGGTACGCACTACGAATCCAGAGACACGGGTAAAACCAACGCGTCTTTCCCAAGCCTCACCAGGGAGCGAGTGCGTTTGATGCGATGGCCTGTAAATTTAATGCGATGGCCTGCCCTTGTCATCCTCGGTCAGCTATTTCTGCAAGGACTAGGCTGGGGGTTTCTTGCCGCGGTCAAATATCAAGGACCGCTGGCCCTGCCATATTCCTCCGCCTCTTGGGTAGCGAGCAACCCGCATCTTGTCACACTCATTGCGACCCTCATTTCAACTTTATTGGCGGGGTGTTCAAGTTTGTGCGTGGAAAGGACCCTACATTTTTCTACGTCTGACCGGTTTTCAAGCTTCTTCTCGTATGCGCTCCGCAGGTCGACGTCACTGTACCTCCTCCGGCCCATGTCCCTCGCTGCATTGGGCGCCAGCGTGAACATTTCTATGCGCTCTCTCGTATTTCATCGCCGAAATTGGAAGTGGCCCGTCATTTCGCTTCTCTGTTTCATTATGGCTGGAATTCAGACATCAGTGTGGAGCACACTGATAACTCCAGTAAAAGTCATTATCTCGACTCCTTTGGTCGGTCGCGAGATCGACCTGGCCAGCCCGAATCTACTGGCATTGGACACACTGGGTGTGTGCCAGCAGGCCGGTGCGCTGTACGGCATTTCTCTGCATCGCGGCACCCTTACCAGATATTTATAGAGGCCGCGACAGAAGTGTATGGAGGCGTCCCGGAGAGTGGCTATGCCACCGGGCAGTCGTACCTGGGGCTTCCGGCAGCCGTTTCTCTACTGGGATTGGGGTTCAACGTTTCCACTCGTGCAAATCTTCAATTCTATTCTGAATTTACCTAACCTCATCGTCTGACAGGTGGAATTCTGGCTGCCTCGTTGGAGGATACAACCGTTGGGTCGTGGTTGATCCCCGCTACGGCTCAGAGTCTTGACCCACGCCCCAAAGGCATCTCGAACAGCTATTCAATGGTCCAGCAGGGTGGGTGAAGCTTATTCCTACTCCTTTCGGCGAGGCTTATTCATTTAGCATGGCCCAGGTTTCAGCGCTGATGTTTCCTGTTCACTGCAGACTCTCACACAGGAGACATCACCGTCCGTGTTGAGGCAAACCGATTATGTCGAGTCGTGGCATTCGAACGTCGTGTCTCCGCAACCCAACATCACATACGTGACTGTATCGTCCAATTGCCTGTCGAGATATAACGGAAGTGAGTTCGAACGAATAAGCGCTGGTATCAAGCTGAGCCTTGTTGATTACTAGTGAACATAACTGATGCATATACCGAAGCCGGCAATGAAGCCGCATACCTTTGGGCACTTGGATGCGATCCAGTAGCGGCTGCGCCAAATAATTACAGTATGTCTGTTCCTTCACCCTGCAGGGTAAACTGAACACCGTCCAGCCTTGATTATGCAAGGCTCTGGTAATTACTCGAGCTTGAGCGGCCCCGGCGACACGAGCTACCTCGTGTGCCAAGTCTCTCCGAAAATAACTGCTATCAATGCAAACTACAATGGCGAGGTTAACGCGACTGTACAATCCGCCAACGCGACAGTTGTGGACGCCGGTGGGACGGCTGGGGTGTTTGCAATGTATATTCTCACGGATCTGGTGTGGCATCAACAGGGGATTAGGGTGAACGGAGTCGCGGAGCAGTTACTGGAGCTATCGGAGGCTGTAGGAGAGGACCAGAGTTTCCAGGTTGTGGTCAGTGTTCCCTCGAATGGAGGTGCGGGGGAAATTCTCACCAGTCATGTGCAGGAGCAATATCTGCAAGGAGTGGTCGAATATAGCGCATCCGTTTGTGTTCCTTTGCCTTCCTCGAAAGATACTCACACCCCTCCAGATCCTAAGGGCATGTCTGTCCGCCAAGAATCTCGCATTTAGCGACGGAGTACCGTCAAACTTGACCAATCCAACGAGTGGAACGTGGAACACAGAGACAATGGGGTGGAAAGGCTTTTCCGTGCGTAATCTTCGGTCTATCGATTGGTTTAATGACTTGCCACAAGCCCGGCACCACTCTCTGGATCCTCGTTCCCGGAATGTTCATGGCCACTTCTACTCTCGCCCTGGTCATGGTCGCGCTCTACCGCCACGGGAGCCAGATGGTGCAACGCGAAGCACATTCGTTTGATCCCTCGAACCCGCTGCATTTGATTGCGGTGGCTTCCGCGGGTGGGCTTCAGAATGTGTTCAAGGGGTTCCGGGATGAGGATATTAATGAGGGGGGCAAGCTCAATGTCGTGCTGGGGTCCGTGCCTGGGCGGGGGCCTGCACTGGTGCGGGCGGATGAATATGCTTCGGTACATTTGGATACGCTCACGCCGCGAACCCCGTTAATCTCGGGTTGATGTTCTATTGGGTATTCTTGCAGTATATTTATTGGGTAGTCTCGGCGACTATATACTGAAGTAGTAGTTCACAATTTTGGGCGGACTTTGTGCGATCAGTGGCTGTGAACCTCAATCTCCAGCGCCACGACCACTACAATGGGGAATGACGGTGGCTCGATTCCTGACCGCAGAGATCTCGTCCGGAACAAGCCCAAGGCAGAAGCTCTCGACAAGGCCAACCAGACGCGGGCGCGGTGGGGCTTCTGTGCCCTCTCAAAACGCCGCTTGCAGGAGCCAGTCGTCTCGTGCCCATTGGGCAAACTGTACAACAAAGACGCCATTATCGAGTTCCTGCTCGACCGAGATGCCTATGGAGACGGCGAGAATATCTGCGGTCACATTCGCTCGTTGAAGGTCTGTCGTGTATCTCTGTGTCATTATCACATTAACTCAACCTTGATTCTAGGACGTGAAGACACTCTCGCTGACCGCCAACCAGGCACCCGTTCCGGCTGGGAAGGAACCGTCAGAGCACCCGCAGTTCGTTTGCCCCCTCACGCTCAAGGAGATGAACGGCGCGACTCCCTTTGTTTATCTCCGTCCGTGCGGCTGCGTCCTCTCCCTCGCCGGGCTCAACGCTATGCGGTCGACTCCGGATGGAGAGGGACAGGCGGAGAAGGACACCTGTCCCCAGTGCGCGGCAAAGTACTCGCACGGCACCGATTGCATTCCACTCAACCCCGTGCCCGAAGAGGAGGAGCGCCTCCGTGCCGCGCTTTCTGCACAGCGTCTGCTAGAACCGGTCAAAAAGTCCAAGAAACGCAAGGCCGCGGCGGACGCTGCTGCAGCAGAGCCTCCTGCGAAGAAGGCCGCTACCGCAACGATTGCGACCGCCAGCAACTCGTTGCGGAGTACACTTGCCATGGAGGAGGCGAAACGCAAGGCGGGAATGAGTGATGCGGTAAAGGCGTTATATTCTTCAAAAGACACGAACAGGAAGGAGACTTTTATGACCAAGGGGACCTTCACTCGGGTGAGTCGGCCGTGCTAATTTCATTTCTTGTGTGCTCATTCGCCGTTCTTGCAGTACGCGTAGTGACCAGGTTCTCGCGCGTCTCATGTAGCATAGATGTACTCTGTAATCCCAAGCCTTGCGAATAATGTATGCTGAATTAGATCTACATAAATATACCAAGAAAGCAGCGTCGGCGCAAACGAGTGTGAAATAATAATCTAATGTCCGATGCGCGCGCTCTATACCACAACTGTCCGTTACCACAGCAGAGTCCATGTCGCACCGAGCAGAGAGAGGAGCATGGCGTCCGGTGAGACCCCAAGTCTCGCTGCCGAAGAGTGCTGACCGTCGCGCGGCGCTCTCGGCGAGTGCGAACGTGGTTGCAAACGTCTGTGTCGGGTTGGGCGCGCCGGAGACGGTGACGGTCGCGGCCTTTGAGTTTGTGGTGGAGGACATGTTGCTGGCGGTGCCCGAGGGCAGGACAGTGAAGCGCGGGGACGTGCCGTACATGACGCCAGTGTGTCGAGTTGAGGAAGAGGAGAAAATAGTCATCGCCAGGAGGGACGTCTTGGAGGAGGATGTTTATTGACTTTTGGGACGAGTCTGCGGAGGGGACTGTGGGCGAGCAGGGGGTGAGTATGTACACAGCCAGCTTAGCTGGAGCGTGAACACTGACCGTTCTTTGCGACGAGAGTGAGGCCGTCGCTGTTGAGGCGGGACATTTCAATGTCGAAGGAGGTTACGCCGTCGTGTGCGCCCTTTACCCAGGATATCATCCGTGTGTCGCCGTTTGCCCACTGATCATTCAGTTTCGGTGCAGTAACGACGAAATATGCTGCATGGAGTGAGCAGAGAGGCACGGGGCAGCAGGATTAAAGCCCGCACCAGAGGCGGAAGAGACAAGGCCAGCGACGAGCAGCGTGGGGATTCGTAGCAGATACATGGCCGTCGCGGACAAGGAGAGTATGTACACCAAAAGTGACAGGTCACAACCTTCTACTACTTGCAGTCTACAGTCTACGATAAAAAGTGCTTCCCCTCGAGTTCGCGCAGCCTCGTTGCTGCCTGCTCCGGTGTCAAATCTCGCTGCGACTCCCCCATAAGCTCGTAGCTGCAAGATATCAGCACAAGTCGCGCGAATGAGCTGCACACCACGTACCCAACCAGAAATTTGCGAACAGTGGCGCTTCTCAGCAGCGGCGGCGCAAAATGCAGATGCAAATGGGCCACGTCGTCCCCAGAAGACAGCGTCGGACGCTGGTGGATCCCCATCGAGTACGCAAACAGACAGGAAAACAGGTTGTCGTAGCGGATTGTAATCTGCGACAGTATGTCTGCAAACGCGCTTTTCTCCTCCGAGCTCAAGTCTGATATCGCGGAAATGTGGCGCTTGTAGGGCAGAACTAGCACGGACGCGTCAGATATCTGTATCGCTGCAGCCAAGTGCGCGTCACTCACGCAGTATTTCGTATGGCCAGGTCGCCCACCACGGCACAACCGCCACCCAGTGCTCATTCTTCACGACGACGCGCCCCTGATCTCCCGCAAAACCGATCTCGACGTGCGCGTATTCACAAAGCATACACGGCCTTCCTGGAGGGTTATCACGGTAAGATTTGGTGATTGAAAGCAGCGCGCGGCTAACCTTGGGGGCCTTTCGGCGCCTCGGATGGAGCCACAGTCGATTGGGCGTACTGTTCGAGAGACGCGAGTTCTGTGGCGGGGAGCGTCGGCACGGCCGACAATGACCACACTTGCCCGTGTGGGTGCGGATTCGAGCAGCCCATCATGGCGCCTTTGTTCTGATTGGCCATTAGGTGCGGGCGGGGGTCTTCAGTGCACAGACGACGGACCTCGAAGATCTGCACGTATTTGATGCCCTCTTGGGCGCTGCGCTTGGTGTAGATCGCGATCCACTCCTCGATGATCCGTTCAATGTCGGGCAGGGCCAGACGGGAGAGGGTAAGATCGTGACGGGGGTGGAAGATGAGGACATCGCAGCCGCCGTGCACGGGCTCTGTTGCCAGAAGCGGGTGGGGTGCGATTGGGGCGATGGGAGCCGGTGCGGGGAGGACGGCGGCGAAATCATTCTCAAAGGCGTATGTGTGCTCAAACTTGTCGTTTGCCTGGCCCCCGGAGCGTGTGTTGCCCTGGACAGAGGTAGCATGCGGGATCGTACTCGGGGAGATCGATGGGCTGGAGGGACTCTGTCTGACCGAGCCAGGGACGCTTTGCGCGGTGAGGGGAGACGAGAACGAACTCGTTTGCGAGGGGATTGACTGGATTGGCGGCGTAAATGGGATGTAATATAAGTTAAAACAAGAAATAATACATCTGCGGTGGGGATGGCTGGTTGGGTCGAATTCTGACATTAGGCTTAAGGAGGAATTCGCGCCAGTGATGGTATCAAGTCTTGTCTTATGCAAACACACTCCAAGCGCAGACGCGTCGAACGCTCCCCGTCTCCGACATACAACCTCGACGACGACGACAACTACCAGCCCTATGTCTCCGTCGCCCAACGCCGCAAGGACAAGCTCGCAAAGTTCTCCTCGTTGGCGTCGCCCTCGGAGAAACAAAAGGCCAAGAAGCAGCAGGAAGAGCTCGAGGAGCGCGAGGATGCCGAGAAGGAGGAGGAGCGTCGCAAGGAGCGTGCAAGAAAAGAGCGCACCCTGCTGATGGAGGCACAGGAGGTCCATTCGAGAAGGGCGGCAGAAGGTCAGTGCTCGCGCCTTGTTCTTGAACCGTGTATTTTCTCACTTGCATGTAGATGCTAAGAAGACTGAAGTCGAAAAGGCCGCAGAGGTAGACGCCGAGATACTCGAGGCTATCAAGAGCCGCCGGAAATTGGCCTCGGACATGGAGCTGGCAAAGGGTATCGCGTACACCGAATCCCTGGTCACCAGGTTTGGCTTGTTCCCGCCGGGTCTATATCGCACCCTCTAAACATCCCCTAGCTGGCGACCACCACGATATATCCGAGATAGGTCTTCTGAACAGCACCAGAAGGTGCGCGACAAATACCACATTCTGGTGGACGGGGAAGATATTCCTCCGCCAATAGAACACTTTGCCGTGCGTCCCAATCTTGCCATTGAATTCTCCACTTGAACTGGCCAATAGGACATGAAAATACCAGAGCCCATTCTGCAGTACTTGAAAGCCAACCGCATCATAAATCCCACTCCAATCCAGTTGCAAGGTATACCTGCAGCGTACGTATCCTTCGCCAGGACTCTCCCGCACTCTAACCCATCGCATAGTTTCACAGGACGTGACCTCATCGGCATCGCGTTCACTGGCTCTGGTAAGACCCTTGCCTTTTGCCTTCCGCTCATCATGATGGCCCTTGAGGAGGAGACCAAGCTGCCCTTTATCCGCGGCGAGGGTCCTGTCGGCGTCATTCTCTGTCCCTCTCGCGAGCTGGCCAACCAAACCTACGAAAACGTCGTCGCCTGGTGTTCCGCGCTCGCCAAGTCGGGCAAGTACCCACAGCTCAACACGCTGCTGTGTATCGGAGGGATATCCATGAACGAACAGAGCCATGTTATGAGCAAGGGCCTGCATGTTGTCGTAGCCACGCCCGGTCGGCTAATTGATATGCTGGAGAAGAAGAAGTTTACCTTCAATAATTGCAAGTATCTCTGCATGGACGAGGCGGACAGGATGATCGACTTGGGATTTGAGGACGACGTGCGGAATATCATGAGCTTTTTCAGGGTGCGCCTTTTCCCTACCTCATCCTGCGCCGCGTCCAAGACCTTTTCCAGGGGCAACGGCAAACCTTACTGTTCTCCGCCACAATGCCACGGAAAATTCAAGACTTTGCGCAGCAGTCTCTTATCAGACCCGTGCTGGTAAATGTTGGCCGTGCGGGTGCCGCGAATCTCGACGTGCTCCAAGTCGTCGAGTACGTCAAGCAGGAGGCGAAGATGGTGTATCTACTAGAGTGCCTGCAAAAGACGCCGCCTCCGGTCATTATATTCAGCGAAAACAAGAACGAGGTCGATGGTAAGCGAAAGCGAACCTCGGACCGCTCCAAGACTGAACATGTTATGTAGATATCCAGGAGTACTTGCTCCTGAAGGGTGTCGAAGCTGTTGCTATCCATGGGTCGAAAAGTAAGCCTTTCCCTCGTCTCGAGGGCCATTTTCTGATCATCTTGCAGCCCAGGAAGAGCGACAGTACGCAATCAAGTCGTTTAAATCGGGCGCTAAAGACGTGATGGTCGCGTCGGGCGTCGCTTCAAAGGGTCTGGATTTCAACGACATCCAGCATGTTATCATCTTCTCTATGCCCAAGGAGATCGAGGACTACGTCCACCAGATTGGGCGTACCGGGCGTAGTGGGAAGACGGGGATTGCGACGACTTTTGTGAACATGAACACGCCGGAGCCGACACTGCTGGATCTCAAGTATCTGCTGATAGAGGCAGGCCAAAAGTTCGTCGGTCGTTGAACAGTCACTTGATATTAGTTGTTTATTTTCCCACAGGGTCCCTCCGTTCCTGTCGACGATTGACGATGCACAGGGTGGTTCAGTGAAGGGATGCCCGGTCTGTGGTGGTACGTCATCTCACCAATTCTTTGCTCTGTGGTGACCTGAACCGATCCAGGACTCGGTCACGGTATTTCGAACTGCCCCAAGCGGGAGGACGCTCAACGACGGCTTATGGCCTCACACCGGACGGCGGACGACGGAGGTGGAGGATATTAGTGGAGCCTGTGTGTACGAGTAGTATATCGGCCTATCATTGTCAAGCAAATTTGAATGCCGTATCACATTTATTTCCATTTCCTTGTTCTCATGAGCCATCGTCTTGGACTATAACCACACACTCTCTCTCTTCGCCATGGATGCACGCGCTGGATCCTCGCGTCTTCCCGACGTTTCCTCGCCGCTCGCTCGCCTCTTGGACTCTCCGAGCACATCCACTCCCTCTTTCGCCTTCGCCAGACAAGGAGACAGATTTGTCCTCTCCCGAAGTCGCAAATTCATCGTCTTTGGTGCAGCCGCACTCTCCCTCGCGCTTTTCCTGGTCCTCCGCGACCTCGGTGCCGTTTACGCGCAACCCGAAGCCTGGCGACAAACTACACCTCCACCACCACTTGTTCCCTCGCTTGAACACGCCCTCGCCGCCACCACAGTCACCACCACTTTTACCGCGCCCGCCGTGACAGAGACGGTATCTATCAATGTCGCGCCACCCGTCGATCCCGTCGCCTTCGTGCTGATCGCCTGGTCCGAAGACGCTGCCTCAGAAGCAGCGCTACTAATCAAGGTACGCTCTTCCTTTCGGAACTCCTGCCAGCGCCTCCGCTGACATTGGACCAGTCTGTTTTAATATACAACAGCAGCCCCTCCGAGTTCCACATAATTTGCGACGAACCCGCCGAGAAGTACTTACGAGCCAGACTCGCGCTCATCAAACGACCGCTGCATCCGTTAACCGTGCGCTTTTACCAACCTACGTTGCAGAGCATGATGGATCGCATCGACCGCGAAGGGTCCATCCACACTGACCACAGTGCCGGCGCTGGTGCGTTGCATCACTAATAACGCGGACGGAAATTGACTGTTTTTTTAGCGGGTTTAATGAAATTGTTTCTGCATGAGATCCTACCGCCCTCAGTCCAGAAGGTCATCTTCGTCGACACGGACGCTATGTTGATCGCCGATCCAACGTTGCTCTGGAACACGTTTGACGACCTCAAACCTACGACGGCCTTTGTGATGGCCAGGTGCATATCACGCCCGACCCTCTGCTGCTCTTTTATTGAACGCCTTCGGTAGCCACCCCGACCACAAATCTGAAGAATGGCACAACGCCTCGCGAATTTGCAGCTGCGTTATGCTCCTGAACCTGCAGAAATTCAGGGAGCTGCGTTTGATGGATTCGTCCCTCTATCGCATGGACACCACCGGACGATATCCGCCGGCCCTTGCCCCGTCCGCTTTCCGTGCAATGTACGGCTCGCCGAGTGGCGAAGACGGCCGATACGATAATGTTCGACTGGGCGACCAGGGCTACTGGTGGGCCATCGTCGATCACAACCCCCAGCTTTTTGAGCCCCTCAGCTACGACTTCGAGGTTACTAGCTGCCTTGTCGACTCGTATCTGACTGGCTTGGGAGATGAGATGTCGACCGAGGAGCAGGAACTATCACGACAGACGCATGTTAAGGGTACTCCGCAGGAGGTATATCAGCTCCCTACACATTGTTTCTGGCCCTCATGACGCCAAACAGGGCATCGTGGTCCTACCCAAGCTGCTTCATTTGTCAGTCATCCCACCCCGCTCTTGGCATTCGCTCATTCTCGACTTCAGCAACTGTTTGCATGGCACACCACGCTACCTAGAATGGCCAGGCTGGTCCGATCCTACTGACCCGCTAACGATACGATGGGGGCCCGCCGTTACCTACCACGTCGGCTTCAAGTGGATATGGTTGAACAAGGGGAAGGAAGGTGTAACCGCTCCAGATATCACGACCACATCCGTTAAGTTTGCGGACGAAGACTTTGCTGACCAGCACCCATATTAGATTCCTGTACAAGCATGATATATTTACAAGCCTGTTGGCCGGATATACTTTAGAATAGGCCTTCATGTATTTAGAGGCTCGGCGAGCCAAACAACTATAATTTTCCGGCCTTGAATTTGAATTTCCGCAAAGTGTCTGGACTCTTGGTTGCCGACACTGATGGAGGCCGATGGGCGAATTTTTCACGCCAGCTGGCATTCGAATCGGGCGACCTTCCTTGACATAGGTGAAGGAAGCCGGGACCGTATTTGTTGTACCGATCTTCGGCGTCTTTCTTCGCCTTTTCCGACGATCCTAGCTTGTCTCGAGCGACTTGCACCAGGCATTGTTTGAAAGAAACAAAGTCTGGAAGCGGGGTCAAGGCACGAATTGGGTGAGAGTTCCAAACTTGCCTTGAGGCGGCGCGACACTCAGCAGTTCTAGGGTTTCGTCGTCTAGAACATCCTCCGCGGTGAGGGAGGAAATCTTTGTTGAGAATGCCTCGCCGGTGAGCCACAAGTTTCTGGTGCAATGTCTCGGGGTCTGGGGGAACTCGACGCGGCGGTGCCTCGTCCTCGGTATCAGAAATGACTTCCACCACTTCCACAGCAGTTGGCTTGCGAACGATTTTCTGGGGGCTGTATTCAATCTCATCGTCGTCAGCATACAACGATCGTGGTTGGCCCGGTTGCCGTTCCGGTGGAGGAGGCGCTGGTGCGGCTTTCCGTGAGCGGTTGGCCTTGGGCTTGCCGGGCTTGGGAGTCTTCGGCCGATGGCTAAGCTGGAGACGTTGCCTGCCCTCGAGCAACTCCTTCGCTTTCGGGCCAATCTAACACGAGTATCAATAACTGACGCAACATAGAAAAGCAGTGAGCTACCTTGACATACTGAGTATGCCACTTGGAGTTGGTTTGCGTCGACTGCTCAATCAATGCGTCGAGGTAGAGGAGTTTGTTGAACAACAGTTCAAGCAGTTCCTTCGGCATATCTTTACCAGCGCCGAAAAGAGGATGCTTGTCGTGACCTTTTTCGCGAACGGCGGCTATGTTTGCGCCTTTGAAAACGTTTCGGCAATGATCAACCGTCACATTCTCTTGACCGTGCTGCATAGACTGCACGAGCCCAAGAACTCTCTTGGCTTCCTGGGTGAAGTCATCGGTGACCATCAAGCCTTCACTGGCGCAGTTGTTGCATTGGCCGCGGCAATCCTTCTTGTCGAACTTTTCGCCAAAGTGCTGCAGAACCTGGGTGCGCCTGCAGACCGATTCGTTCTCGCAATACCGAACAACAGCGCGGACGGCTTGTTCCTGCCTCTCTATGGACGCTGGGGTGGTATTGGGATCTTTGCTGTCACGAATCATCTTGAGGATGGGTTGGAGATCGCGGTACGCATAATCTGTGAAAAATGAATCGCGATTCAGGATATTTGGATGCTCAAGACACGCACAAAGGACACAGTCGGCAGGTTCTTCGTCTCGTCCGGCTCTACCAGTTTCCTGATAGTATCTAAAGGGAGCAGAAATCAAAAATAGAGTGCTGAGAAAAGAGTCAAGTTACCCGTCCATATTCTTCGGCAGGTCGTAATGGATAACGAATCGGACTACACACGGTTAATTGAGGTCAGAAAGCACGTGGCAACTTACCATCTCCCTTGTCGATACCCATTCCAAAGGCGATCTTTCAGTGCAGAAATTCAGTACAGAAACGTGAAAACATTTGAACCGACAATCACCGTCGCCACGATAATCTGACATTCACCACCTTTCCACTGGCTCAGGACCTCCTCCTTCTCTTGGTCTGATATTCTGGCGTGGAAGTGTCGGGCCTTCAAACCCTTATGTCGCAGCTGCTCAGCTAGCTTCTCGCATTTATCCCGGCCGGTTCTGTAGATGATACCGGTTTTATTGGGATGGGATCCCTGGATGAACCCAACCATGTCGTCAACGCTTCGCTTGGGGACAACGTTGTAGAATAGGTTGGGCCGATTGAACGACTGTGTAAATACGGCGGGATCGTTGAGTTTCAAGCGGTCCTGGATGTCATCGACCGTCTTGAGGTCTGCAGTTGCCGTGAGAGCCATAATGGGTACGGCGGGGAAATCCTCGCGGAGGGTATGCAGCTCCTGGTACTGGAGTGGACGTGAGCGCCAAGTAATGGAGGGATTGGACCAACGCTCACAGCCTCACGGAAATCTTGGCCCCAGGTTGAGATGCAGTGCGCTTCGTCAATAACAAAGCGCGCGAGCTCGCGCGACCTGTATAGGTGCCCAAGCATGTTCTTGAGAGTATTGCTGAGCTTCAGCCGCTCTGGCGTGACGTATAGCAGGGTCGGCTTCGAGCTGCTGTAGAAACGGTCTCTAATTTGTTTCGACTCCTCCTCCAATGTCGATGAGGTCAGGAGGACAGCATCAATCCTCTTGGCCTTGAGCCCATTCACTTGGTCGTGCATGAGAGCCAGAAGGGGTGACACAACAACAGTTACGCCCTTGGTATGCCCGCTGCGACAAACAGCCGGAAGCTGATAACATAAGGATTTACCGCCGCCCGTAGGCATCAGAACGAAGACATCGCGACCTGCCATGGCCGCGCTAATTGCCTCGAATTGATTTCGGCGAAAGCCGCGAAGATCGAATGTTTGGGTCAAGTGGTGCTTGATTTCAGCTGCGTGTGGGCCAGTGAGATCCTGTAACGATGCTTGTGGAGGAGCCGTGTCTTCCACAGGAATGGCCGAGTCGAGGTTATCCATCGTAACGTCGGGCACATCTGCCCACAATGCCTCGTCTTCGTCGGGAGGGTTGAAGGTTGCGTTTCGTTCCCGTACACTGTCAAAGGTACTATCGCGGGTGCTAACGACGGAGTCTTCGCGGACAACTGATGTGCTAGTACTGGCATAGGAGGTAGCCTCGTAAGATCGGGTCATCGGAGGGGAAGTCGGTCGGCGAATATCAGCATAGGATGGCGTTTGGTGACGGGTTGGTGGCGCAGAGGGGCCACTGAGAGGGACATCTTGGCTGACTGCCTCTCGATGATTGAGAACCTCTTTGATTGCGGCTGCGCGATCGTTCAAAATGGATCTGGGGGAACGGTATTAAGGATGCAGACCGAAACTGTAACGACAGGACAAACTTGATTGCGTCCGAAGTGTGAGCGTCGTCTTTGAGGACCTCGCCAGCATGATATTGGCATAGCAGCTCCAAAATCGATACTAGCATTTTGGTAAGATCTCCAGTTGATTTCTAGGGGATTCAAGATAGGTGAGGCGAACGAAGAATGCAAAAGGGAAGCGCACGGGAAGGAGATCTGGATACTTGGTGTTCAATTCTGGAACTCTGCGTTGAACCGGAGGCAGTGGATCCACCGCATACTTGAGTTGAGTCGCGTGCGTGGTGGGTGCCGGTGGCAGACGATACTTGGGGTGATCGCGGTCAAGCATGGCGAATGGATTGGCCTCAAAGGTCTCCATCTTATGCCACGGCTCGTCGTCATCGTCATGAGGATGTACGGCCCTGGCTTTGCCCTTCCCCTTGTGTTGCGGCTGAAAGAGATTCTCCTTCTCGTATTTCAGACGCTTTGTCGACGGCTGCTCGGTAGAGATGTACGAGTCCGAGGAGGACCGCTTGACGCCGGGGGATGGAGAATCGCTGGAGATACTTATAGGCTCTTGGGGAAATCTTGATCTCGAATGAGAGCCAGTGGCCTTGGACCTGCCAAAGCCAGGTGTGGAGAAGGAAGGGAGCGTCGCAGACGGTTGTTTGTGAACTGTTGAATAATGAGCTGTGGGTCAAAACGAGGGGACGAACACCAACGGGAGTTGGAGGTTGCTGGTTTGAATTTTGCAGCCTAGAAGATGGTAAGAGGAGGAAGGAAAAGGAGAACAGTGAGAGACCTTGGGCTGTGGAGGGGGCAGGGCTGAGGATGGAGTAGTTTTGCGAAGGTGGTGGCTGAGGTTGTTAATGGGCGCCGACGCGGACATGGCGCGCGAAGGGAAGGAGATCAACAGCGACTTGAGTTGAATCACGCCACTGTGACAGTTCGCGTCTTCGCAGTCACTGTCCTCCCGCTTCCTTCATAACCGCCCGCACTAATTCGCAAGCAAACCCGCTCCCAAGATGGGAAAGGCAATGTTTCCAACAATGTCCATGGCCGACATAATTAACTCTCTGAGTGCGTGGGGCGTTCCCGTCGCCCAGGAGCAGCTACACCGCCCGTCACCAGACTTTGTCGAAGGCGTATACTGTGCTTGCCTCTTCCAGGTCACAAACATAAACCACGAAACCCTACGCGACCCGACACAAAAGATTTTGAATCGAGCACAGATGGTTGAAAAGGTGTGTCCTTAGGAGACCATCTTTCTTCCCTAATTCGCGCCTCAGGACCTACACGCAACTTCGCTAGCAAGCCACATCCTGCTCTACCATCTGTGCGCGACTGTGTAATCATCGTTCTTGACCATATAACTGACGGAAACATCTCAGAACACGTCTCGCAATCGCCGCCCGCATCGAGGACTTTTCCTCGAAAGATATCCAATACCCAGAACGCGAGCGCACGTTGTTTCTGCTCTCGGCGTTTATCAACTTTGTCAAATTCACGGAACAATTTTGCGAGCCGTTCGTCAAGAAGCTTCGCGACCGCTCAGACGAGATTGTCGCGGAGCGCGACCGCGTCTCTCGCCGACTGTCAGACATCACTCAGGAAATCGATGCCATGAAGTCAGTGGCTGTACCGTCCCGAGTGCCATGCATTTAACTGTTGCCTAGGGCAAAAATGGCCGAGGACGAGCCACGATGTCAGCAATTGCGAACAGAAAACAGCGTTTTGCGTGCAAAAATGTTCTCCACCAAGGAGATCCAAGTCGCCACGGTGGAGGAGGTGGAAAAGCTCAGGGCTGAGAAGACCGCTCTCGTGGAGCGGAAGGTGCGTTATGGTCCCAAAAGCGTCTTGTTGTGGTTAACAACTATCATTAGGAAGCTCTCAACGGCGAAATTGCGAGCATTTCCGAGGCCATGACGCGAACCCGGTCGCGCATCGTCCAATCGCCAGAACGTATTAAACGAACAATCACTACAATGAGCTCGACTGCCGCAGAGGACAAGCAAACGGTTGTGTTGCATGAAGCAAAGGCACGAGACCTTCAGGCAAAGATCAATGCCTTTTCGACCATTGAAAAGGTCAGGAAGCCCGGGCATGAGAATCGCACGGGTCCACTGATGTTTGCGTTTAGGATGTCCGCGGCTGCATCGAACAGCTTCAGACGATCGAGAAGGAAGTCCACTCGCTGCAAGAATCACAAAAAGACCTTCACGAGCTCAAGGATCTGCTCGAGGACAAACAAATTGAGCGGAAGGAGCTTCACCAACGGCAAGAGGTGAGTTCTCTCACCTTACGATGATTGACTGATGACCCATTGCTAGCGAGTACAAAAACAACTTTCAAACGCGCAGGAGAAGCTGGAGCGTGCCCAGAGGCACGCCGAAGACCGCAAACTCGCCAGCCAGAAGACGATTGACCGGGTACAACGGGAATACGACGAGATGGCGATAGAAAGAAGAGATAATGATAAACTAGTCGAGGAAATTCGTGCAGAGGCAAACGAACTGGAGACAAAGGTCGGCCTTGACTTTCTGCATGTGCTCATTTGTCGATGCGGCTCCTAGATGGCCGAGCATCTCAAGACGAACGAAACCGAATTGAATCAACTCATCTCCGAATACTGGAAACTCCGAAATGACACGGGTAAATAGCATCAAACCTCAAGGGTGTCCACTAATAGATTCCCAGATTTATACATGGAAACGCTGGCCAATAAACTGAACATGAAGGTGGATTTTACTTGAAGGGTGCCGACCGATCAAATGTAGTACAATGTAGGCCTAGTGTAAACCGTAATGCAAGCTTGACAGAAAAGACGATGACTGTGTACCTGTGGGCCCAGCGACGAACCGTCATCGATTTCGTTTCTGATTTTTCCTCAGAGTACAATCGTCACAAAACCATTTTTTCCTCCCCTCCGGAGCCGCGGGCAGTCCCGTGCAGCTGAGGTGGAACTGCGACAGGTTCAGTAAATGAGATGTGGTCGAATCAAGGCTGCTCACCCATTCACGAGTGCAGCGCGGATCATCACAACCAAGCATCTGGGATTTGTCAGTTCAGCAGAAACAGGAACAGGGAAACGACGCACTTCGCCGAAAGACACTTGATCACAGTAACAGTAGCGCGGCTCATTGGGATCAGGATTTGGAATGTACGGAGGTTTCGGTCGCGGACGAGGGACGGCAGCTTCATTGGGGATCGGGTCCTTCTTTCGGCCCTTCTTGCCCTTTTTACGACGTTGTTGTGATGGTACCGGAACCTTGTCTTCTTCCCCACCAAGCGCGTCTTCCAAGTCGGGGCTGAGTGTGAGGCGGGCGGGCTTGGTCCATCTAGGCACCACGAGCTCCGGGAGCAGGATGGGCGCTAGACGCGTGCCGGCGCGCGCCCCCACGGATATGGCATGTTCCTGCTCTTGTATGGCTTGGTCGATGAGTCGAATACTGCGTTCCACCTGTTGGGTCATGAGCTATCAACGCGTGCAGTGATGGAAATAAAGACCGACAGAGTCACAAGCAGCAAGGGTAAGATTGACCTTCTCCTCTCGATCGCGGATAGACGCTTCAGCCAGTTTAGCGATGGTAGCGAGGAGTTCTCGAGTATGGCCGGCAGGTGGTAGCACGGTAAGGGTGTTTGAAGGAGATGAGACGTCGTTCTCTGTACCGTTATCGGCACCGTTTGCTGGTGGCACAGGCTCATCTGTGGGGGGCGATTTCTCAGTTATCAGTGGAGGAGAGTCCTCTGGACCGGGCTCCAGAATCTCCACAGGCTCGGGAATTTTAGATGAGTCTATGTTCTCCAATGTCGGCGCATCTTGGGAAGGAACGACAGGACGGAGAGGCTGAGCAAGAGACCGACGAAGATGAACATATTTTGTGAAGGAATCCAGCAACGAAGCCATGTTTCCTGGAAATGTATTCAGGTAAAACTCGTTAGTCGACGCAACCTGCCACTCACGGGCATCTTGCTGGTCAAGTTCGCGAACTAAATCGAACCTCCTCCAGAGACTCGAGGAAAGGTCGAAAACTAGAAAAGAGGTGGGCCAACAAATCGCGAATTCCAGGCAAGGCGTACCTTCGACATGTTCGTCTTTGAAGGCGTCCCACACCTCGCGTTCTTTGTCGAGGCGATCCTGGCCGGTGCTTTGGATATATTTCTGGCCTCCGTCGTCGGCAAGCTCCTGGGTCTCCTCTCCTTCTTCTTCCTCGGGGAACGCTTGGGTATATCGTCTCTTGCGCGACATCGCATTCGCAGAGCAGGAGGTCACGCTGTCACCTGATCACTTGATCGCTCCCACGGTTGAAACAGGAACAATTTGAATGTTTCTCTCTTTCTCCGAAACCGCGCTAGTAAGAGCCAAGGCGTACGTATATGTTCGACTCTCAGCATATATTGGCATTCCACTGCTGATCTGTGCTTCCCTCTCGACGGCAATATCTCTGATTCGATTCTCCAACTATTCCAGCGAAAATTGCGAGACTCGTCGCTCCCTGAACTAGCTGAGCGTTCGCCAAACAACATGAAGTATCGCCCGTATATTAACTCCTCGTTAATCTTTCATTTTCCCCCGTCGTGCGACAGGTGGTCATCTCTGTCGACACCACCGTTGCGCATGTTCTTCTGCGGTATTCGTTCAACTCACTGAAGTCATGTGTTGTTGCTCTGCTAAGTATAACACCAACCTTCTTCCTCGCACACTAGTTCTGACCCTCGATCTATTTCCTCTCTGGGAGCTTGCCTTCAGACATCTCCTCTTTTTTTCCGATTTTATATTCCTCCCGCCCGATGGCCTCTGCCGATGAACGGAGTGCCGATGGCCTCGACGATCTTCCCAGCTTCCCGGCTTCCACCAACGTTTCCCCTCTGTACTCTCATGTTCAGTCTGTCCGCACGAAACGGATCCAGGTCAAAAATGCGTGCACAAAGTGTCAAAAGGCCTGCAAAAAATGCGACCCAGCTCGGCCTTGCCTTAGATGTGTGAGATACGGATATGGACCCGAATGCGTGGATTCACAGGTACCTTGGGGTTACCCTGTGCTCAAACTTACAATGCTCATCGATCATGCTCAGAGGAAAGAGCGGAGAGTTGGAGCGAAACGTGGCCCCTACAGAAAGCACGACAGGAAAGGTCAGTCTTCAATCTTCTTCCAGTGGTAATGCAGATCCTGATGATGACCAGGCAAAAGTATTGCAGAAGGTTCGCAGAAGGGCGAGCTCGAATCCGAATCATTGCCCCCGCCCAGCACTTCACAGCATGCGGGCCCCGTCGTGGAAGCGACGACATCGGTGGGATACGTGCCCGCCTCTTATTCTCAATCTCCCCTCCCTTCCAGCCACAATCTGGGGGCACCGGCCTACTACCATTACTTTTATCCTGCTCCCGCCACACCCACGGCATCGGATACTAGGCAAGAAGGTGAAGGTGCTACGGCTCCACCCCTGCCGCAGATATTTCCTGCGACTCTGGTGTCTCCATACGTGCTACCGTACATCGTGAACCCCCGTCCCGATGGACATATCACGTCCTACGCGGGTATACCCTTTGCAGGCTCTGCCGATATGAATGCGAAGCCACCACTTGTGCATGACGATAGGGTGGAAACCCTCGACACGACGGACTGAATCTGTACAAAATGCTCTTCCATTTGCTTTCTACGCGATTTTCCTGTAGTGTGATGGAGTTATCGGCGTTCACTAGCGAAATACATATTTACTCAAGCGAGAACACGTTAACTGGTATCATCACCACCGCCCGTGCAAGGGTGCTCGTACAAGCTTGGTGTCCCCTTCGCGCTGTCCGGGAGTTGAAGTTGAACAACAACTGTGATGTGGTTCACTGGTTGACTTTCGGCCGGCTTCGTCAATATCCCACGAACACTCACCGCCGCCTCTCGTCGATTAACGTCTCGTTTTTCACTTCAATTCGCGACATGGTATACCGACAGGTGGTGGCCGTGCGAGGAAGAGGCTGCTCTGGAGCGCGGTCCCGTGGTCCCCTCGGCGGTGAACAACTGGTACGTCGTCAAACACTCGGTGGGTGAATTTGAGTGCTGGTCTGCTGGACTGGATGAGCAGGAGACGGAGGCAGGGCGACCCTCTTACCCACCTTGTCTGAGCATCAGCGCGTAGCGAAGGTTGGCTGCGCGTCGCTGCGTGTCTCCGCGACATCTGGGATTTGCCACACTTCTGGACGCCGTTCTTCGATATGATAGGGCTGCAAACTTTGAACCTCAACGAAACTGGGCTCGGCAGCAGTCTTTTATTGCATGGGAGGCTGCACAGTTCGGCCTTGGCGAGATTACTTGGGACAAGAAGGCGCCACCGAAGATATTTCTGAGGTAAGCTTTAGATTTCTCGCTTTCTCAAAATTCCTGCGTCGTCGTAAGTTCTTGATCACTGCAGAAATTCGTGAAACAGGTGTGCACCAGTTTCAAATTCAGGCTGAATTCGCAGGCATCTCGGAGGGGCCGGGAACCTGGGCGCACCGTTCCTGTATATCCGACTGCTCGCGGCCGAGGCTGCAGCAAATTTTGGCAAGAAGGAGCACTTCAATTGCGACAACTAGTCGATCCCGGCGCATCGCTGATGTATCATGCAGGCGCACTCGGCGAATACGGAGTACGGAATCCTAGAATGCTAAGCAGTTGGGGCCGCGGCGACCGCTTCTTCATCTCAAGCCTCTGTCATTTGTCCCAAGTCAAGGGCAAGAAGGCATACCTGAGCTCTCGTGAAGCAAGTCTAACAAACACATGGACGGCTTTCACTGTGCATCGGTTCGGTAAGGGGGGTTGCGACTGGGCTGCATATAAAAGTGCGACAAACCTGGGGCCTAACACATTCCAGGCCAACAACTTGCAGGCGAGGGCGAGTCTCCAGCTATCCAAGATATCCTGAGTGGTCGAGAGCCTCTGTGCTCTGCAAGTCGACGAGTTGAGCACCAGCGTGCGATTACGACTCAGGCTCGCGAGAAATTAGTGCGATTTAATGGATTAAGGTGGGTTGCAGCGTGGTCGACTCGGTCAAGCCGTTATATAGATGGTTGGGGATTATTGCAGGTAAGAGGCCGACGGAGGTACCCAGGGGAATTATGGCTGAGAGGAGGGTGACTATGTTGACACCACAGATCGCAAATTGGAAACTCGATCAAATCCTCGGGTCCTGTTCTCTGCCTCACTGCATGCTCGAGTTTTTGACTGTAGTTCCTGGGCTTCAGTCCTATCACTGGGCATCCTCCGCCCACATTAATTTACATGCTCAACCGCCGCTGCCCTCTAGTTGCTGAAGGATGAGGAGGAATCTCTTCGATCCCAAAAAATGCTGCAGCCTCTTAAGTCTCAACGTTCCGTACGCTCTCGGGAGTCGATATTTCGAGTTTATTCCGTCGACCCTACGGCAATAGCGGGAACCTTTTGCTGTCATTCACCGTCGAAGTTGGAATTTGTCTTGGGAGTTAGCATCGCGCGGCTAAGTCGTCGTCGCAGGTGGCTGGAGCCCGCGCGATCGCGGGGTCTCTATGGTTTGACTTATCGCGGGTCTCAGCATCTGCAAAGACTTGAGTTCTCAATCTGTTTCCTTTCTCAACTAGTTTCCCGGTGTGCCGTTGATCCATATGGGCATAGCCTGTATATTTTGCCGCGTCCAAGTCGCGCGCGTTTCTTCACCTCCCCGCGACATTTGTTATTTCTCTCCGCTCAACTCTGAGTTTTTCCGACGTGAAATCGCGTTAGTGTTTCCACGACATGAAATTGCGTCAAAATTGTGACTGAACGTGCCGTCACGGTCACTAACCTCGTTCCCCTTTGTTCTGCGTTTCGTTTCCTCAACGATGCCAGAGTGGAAGAGCGAAGTCGTTAATGCCTTTGCGGTGTTAAACCTGGATCATGCTACCGCCAACCAAGCCGATGCCGCAAAGGCCTACAAAGTACAGGCGATGAGACACCATCCAGACAAAAATCCAGGCGATCCTTCAGCCACCGCCGTTTTTCAAAAGATTGGAGCAGCATATGAGGTAATCCTGCGTCACTTTGAGGTAGGTAGGTATATTCCGGCGCGATCCCGTTAAACAGCCGGTGCCCGTACTACAGAATCCTACAAGGTCGACCGAGTTATCCTCCATATCTTCTGCCACTGAATTTACACAACCTTTAGAAGCTACGTGACCGAGGCCTACGACGACGACGATGGCTTCGGCGTTGACCCCGATGACATGGCGGCTTTCTTCACGTCCGTAGTTTTTTTCTCAACTTGAAATTTGCCGCAATTGACCGTCCGCGAAAAGTTTCATGTTTGAAGAGATAATTACAGGAACGTACCGTCGCGGTCGTGCGTATCAGATTATATTCTCCTCTTTGTTGCCGTACTGAACTTGTATGTAGGCTATCGCTCGGGACGGAGAGGCGGCGGAGGTCCTCAATTTTTCTTCGTTCCTCCTCCTGGTCTCTTTGGCGGCTACTCGCCTTCCTATTCCTATTCTCCGAATTCCTACTCCTCAGAAAGCTATTCCAGTCGACAACTCAAACAGGAAGATAGTTACGCCAACGAGGAAAATCAAGCGAATAAAAAGGCCGAATATGAGAAGCGATTGCGAGAATTTGGTTCGTACGACTGGTCGGCATTCTTACTGGTCTCATCTCCTACCTAGAGCTGGAGATCGCGGCTGAACAACGCGAGATTCAAAAGCAGGCGATGGAGAAATCCAAAGACCTGAATAGGCGCGCTACAGCGTACCAGCAAGCATTCCAGGCTGCCAGAGCTGGGAAAGCCGCTACGGTCGTTAGGCTGGTGCAAGAGTATAACCTCGACGTGAACAGCCCTGAGAAGATGCAGCGAGCAAATGCCAAAACGAAGCAGACCAACTACCAGACCCTGCTGCATGCTGCCTGCCGATGCTCCGACGAAAGTTTGATCGTGTTCCTCCTTGATAAAGGTGCGGTAGATCGGTGGATTGTCCGGTCGAAACTCACACCCGTGGCAACTCAGGCGCGAACACCGAGGCTCTCAATGATGCCAAGCTGCAGCCTTTCCATGTCGCCATTGCTCACAATAACTTCTCTGTTGTGAAATTCTTTCTCTTACGTCGTGTGCGTGGCAAAACAACCCCAGGGTGCCACCCCAGCAAGACGGCCCCGGACGGTCGAAGTCCGCTCCAAATAGCTCTGGCCGGCGGTAATCCGGAGATGGTGACTCTCATGAGCAAAGAAGCGACTGTCCATGACGTGGAGCGATGTTGGCTACTCCCTGAAGCCGCCCTCTTCAAAGACATTCTTTCTACAAAGGTATATATCTACTAAGCTCGACGGAGCTTTTATCTAACTTGTTACAGAAAGGCTTCGTCGACCCCGAGCTACGCCGGCAAGAAGCCGAGCAGAAGGCAGCGGAGATCGCAGAAAGGGCACGCGTCAACAAAGAGCGCGCAGACAAGGCTCTTGCCGAAAAGTTGGCACGACAACGGGAGCAGGAGGTGATAGAAGAGCAAAGGAGGCTAGAGGCTGAATTCGCAAGGATGAAGAAAGAGGCTGATGATGCTGCCCGCGAAAAGAGAGAGCTCAAGGCACGCCAGGAAATGGAGGCCGAAGAGGCTGCCCGTCAAATGATTGAGCTCGAAGCACGACAGAAGAGGGAGGCTGAGGAAACGGCTCGACGAAAGATAGAGCTCCAGGAACGGCAGGAAAAGGAAGCCAAGGAGGCAGTTCGTCGGAAGCTGGAGTTGGAGGCGCGCCAGAAACGAGAGGCCGAAGTGGCCCGGCGCAGGGCAGAACACGAGACTCGACTCCACGCCGAGGCCGAGGCAGTGAAGCAAGCAACCGATGCTCGAAACAAGGCAGAGGCGCAAGCACGGCAACTCGCCGAGGAACAAGAACGAGCCCGATGTCGAGCGGACGAAGAGGCGCGTCTCAAGAACGCAGCCAAAGCGGAGGCTAAGCGGCTTCAACGCGAGGCGGAAGCCGCTGCCGTGCGTCAAGACGCAGAGGCAGAAGCAAAACGGCAGGCTGCTTACCAAGCCGAAGCGCTGCGTATCGCTGCGGCCGAAAACGCACGTTTGCAACAGGTTGCGACGCAGGAGGCTGAGCGCACTAGACGGGCTGCGGCGGAGCAGCAGAGGCTTGAAGCGAAACGCGCAGAGACGATGCGCCGGCTCCAAGGTCAGGCTGAGGAGAATCGTCGATTGGTGAGGTTTATTGCCATGAGATGTGATTTTTCGTCCTTACTTTCCTTGATAACAGGCGGCGGCGAAGGAGACGCTCGTCGATGTTGCATCGGTAAACGCTGTGCGGCCTCCCCAATCGAAGACTCCAGTCGCGGCGCAGAAGTTAGCGAGCGAGGAGGCACCTGATGCACTGGTGGTGAGTTCTGGTTCCAAGATACGGCCTTTTTTGTTTTCATTCTTTTCTTTCAGTCTCAGTTTTTAGAACGGCGGAAATTGGGGAAAATGCCCAAGAAGCACGACAAGCATGAAGTGCAAGATCTTCGTCAACTCAGCCCCGAGGTAGGTACATATTTTCGCTGAATTGGACGCGTCGTGACGCGTCGAGTAGGTGTTGCAGAAACGCGCCGCGCAGAGTGCGCGCGACCGGGCTCGTATCGCAGAGGAACGAGAAAAGAGACGACAACAATTGGTCGACGCCCAAGCACGACAGCGACCGGAAACGCCAGAAAGTATGCAGGGGCGCGACTTTCCGCCGACGCCCGTGTCGATGCCGTCGCCCTCTCAGCGGCGCATGTCTCCGCCGCTGGTCCCGCACCACACCCGTCCCAACGTGCCAGCGAGGATGATGGACCCTGTGGGCGTGGTCATGCTTGGCCCGGAGGACATCCAAACGGGCGCGATCGCCGACGATTTGTTTGCCGTTGAGGGGCCGAAGGTTGTGTCGGAGATGCCTTTCCGTGGGCGAGGACGCGGCTTCCGGGGACGGGGGCGAGGGCGGGGACGGGTTTAGAGTAGCAAATTGGATTTGCCTCGCAGTCGCAGTAATTTCTTGGTGTACAATAGAATATGTAGTAGTAAAATTCCTCAGTCCGACTCTTAGTCACCTTGGCTTTCAACAACCCCAAACTAAGCAGCGTGAAATCCTGGACCTCTGCCGCCGTCGACCTTGACGGTCTTCAGTCGGCCTTTGCCAGCCACGATCCACCATACACGCCCTCCCCCTTGCTCCCGACCAACAATGCACTCCCCCGAGCCCGTCACCGCCGCCCCGCCCTCCCTCTCAAAGCTCAGACGGGAGCGTCCCCCGGCACTCGACATCTCAGAGCAGCCCCAGGTTCTCACTGAACGCGACGTAGCGCGCCAGGTAAGTCTTGTCCCTTTTTCCCCATCTCCACAAGTTCACCCGTTCTCGAGCAGCCCAGCGTCCTTGTCACCCCCACAGCAGACCTGGACGCCCCAGAACCAGAGTATCCCCCACCCCGTTCAGCCTCCGCGTCCTCGTCTCTCGATCCGTACTACTTTGGTCTCTCCGATTCCCCCGTTCCGCCCCTCCCGACCGCACCCTTACACCTCAGCACCAGCACTACCCCCGACCTCCACCATCCCAGCGACCCTGTAACCCCCGCAAGAGATCCTGCCATGATTGACCGCCGGGGTCTCGTCGGTCTGGGCGAGCTCGCTACCCCGCGTTGGACGCGTGCCGCGCACAACAAGGACGACACTGTCACCCCCGTTCTCGGTCCTGTTGGCGAGGCTTTTGAGGATCTAGTCCAGGATGAGGAGCGGCCTGATGCCCCAGACAGCCCTTGGACAATTGAGGCAGTGGATGGCGAGATGTCCGAGCGGGAAGACGTGCGTCCTGTCCTATCTTTCTTCCTTCGCCTTGTCGCTCAAACCGTCGCTCGTTCCAGCTTCCCGATGCTAAACCAACACCTCGCACTCTCCGCGAGCGGAATTCCATGACGGAAGAGAGCGGCGGCGAGGAAATTCTCTATCCGCGCAAGTTGAACAGTGGCCCTCATCCGGAAATGCCCCCGCCTTTCGAGCCCGCCGAGCAAGCCTCTCCCCCGCTTGCGTCGTCAGACTCCAAGCTGTCTCACGTCCCCCCACCACTCGATCTGTCGCTTTCCGCGGTGCAGGACTCCCCGCCGAGCGCCTTTTCGTCCCAACCTCGGCGGGCCAAGAAGCGCACTTCGGACGAGTTTGAGCTCGACCAGACCGGCACACTCGTCTCCAAGCGCCTCGCTTCCGCCAAGGATAAGGGTTCGAAAGACGACAAGGCCGCGGTGCGCAAACACCGAAGCCTCAATGTTGGGAGCAGTCCAAACAAGACAAAGGAGCGACGTCGGGAGAGCGGTGGTCTTGCCCATAGCGGTAGCCTTAAAATCGTGCCGAGCCCGGCCAAAATCTCGGAAAGGCACAGCAGGCAGGCTTCGACCAGTTCCTCTTCGTCCAACCATGCCGACAATTCCCGACGAGTCCATACCACTGATTTCTCTCATCTTCCTCCCTCTCCGTCGTCGTCTTCGATCTTAAGCTTCCTCAAGCATCCCGGCCCCGGTGTTTCCCAGACTCCTCCGCTCGTTACCTCGACTTCGCGAGAACTTGGCCAGTCCCATCCATCCCCGAATGTGGCGCACTCTCTTTTGCGGGGAACACAGGAGGGCTGGTCGGGAATGGACGATGAAGCGACTGCCGAGGCCTTGCGGAAACTGGATGGACTGAGCGGCAAGAGTGCCAGAGCCAGGGCTAGCGTTGCCAGCTTTACTCGTTCGAGCAGTCGCCCAGGGACGCCAGCCAAAACTGGTACACAATGGGAAGGAATCGGGCCAATGGAGCCAGGCCGGAGAGCCAGTGGAATGAGTACCACGTCCAAGGAGCGGACGCCTGTGGGGTTGTCCTCGGAGGGAGCAGTGGAGAGCAGCGACCCCGTGGGCAGCGCTATCAGCAGCGACGAACAGCCTTTCAGCCCTTCTACGGCCTCTGAAAAGACGCCAAAGAAGGGCACGGCGAGTGCTCGATCAAGCTTTACTCCGAAGCGTGGTTCCACTTCTTCTACCACGTATGCAAGCACCCCCACGACGAGCTCCCGCGACTCGGCCTCGATGTCTGTTACAACCACCGCGACCTCCGTATCGGCTGCGTCGAGCCGCCATTCTCTCGGCAAGGCTCGACGGAACAGCGCTGGAAGCGACGCATCAAGTATCCATTCGAGCGACGCGACGTCTCTCAAGGACCGTGTCGCATCATTGGCTACCAATGGTGATGCCACCGAGGAGGCCATCGTACCGCCCGTCCCACCGCTGCCTAAGGACTTGTCGACATACAGATCGCCACCTCCAACATCCACCGGACTCACATTCCCCATCCTTCCTAGTCCCGACGAAGACAAGAAACGACGTAGCCATGATAGCGAGTCCGAGCGATTGGTTTCCCTCGAGTTCCCGCCGCACAGCACACCTCCCCCAGTTATTGTCCCCGCCCCTGCCGCCTCTTCCGATAGTCGCCGTAGAAGCCACTATTCGGGATATTCCAGCCAGGTTACAACGGCCCCAGAAACTGCGCCAGCGGTTCTCAAAACCCCATCTAAGAAATGGAGCTTCTCCAACGCCCTTAATCTTAGGCTATCAAGCTCGCCCTCTTCCGCTTCCGCTTCTAGCCCAAAGTCTCCGCGATCTGTCACATTCGGGCAGCAGTTGCGCAAATCCACCTCCAAGGACCAGACGTTGTCCCCGGCGCCGCCTAGTAATCCTTGGGAACAGCCGGCGGCAATGTCGTCAGCGGCTTCCCTGGGGTCGATGTCTTCCGTTGGTTCAGTCCGCAGCCCTGGGCTTCGGCCTACGTCCTCCAGCAAGACCCCCGACCGCGGACCTATTGGCAGTCGGACTGGTACCGATTCAAGTGCCAGTACCAACCACACGACTTCTGCGTTGTCCCCTCCACAGTCGGGTCCCGGTCCGATGAGCCCTACGTCCTCGGTCCGTCGCAATGCGTCGAAACGTCTGACCCCCTCCTCCATTCCCTTTTTCCGTCGTTCCTCGTCACAGTCAATGCAAATTCCCGCTACTGTCCCGATACCGGCGTCACCCACGCAGTCCACCGGTTACAGTTCGCTGTCACACTCCCGCAGCAAGCAATCGGACAACGACTACAACCCTACATCGACGTCTACACCGGGGAAGAAATCCTCTGTACTTTCGCTTCTCAAGGGATCGAGTTCGAGGCGGAGCTTGCACGCGGATTCCAAGGAGGCTGCGAGGGAGCTGCAGAGGACAAAGGATGCCGAGAAGGAGAAGGAGAAGATATTGAAGGCAGAGAGGGAGAAGCAGAAGCAGAAGAAAGAGGACAAGGATCGTAGCGAGAGCAGAATATCTGTGCTAATGGGAAGGAAGCGCGGAAAGGTATTGTTTTCCTTTCTGTTATTCGTCGATTCGTTTTTTAACTCCGCAGCCCCTCCAGACACTCTCTTCCACGGATCCCCCACCTCGGAAAGCCAAGTCGCCGGTTCAACTTCCCCCTATTCAGATGTCTGCTCTGGAACCTGCAACTGCCCAGCGGGTTGCGCGCCTGAAGTCCACTTCCTCCACCAGCTCGACACCTTCCTCCACCCCGAGCAGCACGACGCGAACGGTTTCAGCGTCTAGACTCACGTCACAGACGGTGAGCTCGATGCAAAAACAGTCGGATAGTTCGCTTCGCGCCCGCAACGTGCTGCCCACGATCGCGGGTTCCCCATCTGTTGGAACAACGGGGACGAATGGTGTCGGGAAGGAGGTGAAAGAGCCTCCCCCATCATCCCTGACGAACTCCGTGTCGGGCCTGCCGAAGGAGACGCCGACCAAGATCCCTCGAATCTCCAGTCGGACGTCAACGGTTGGCTCACCCTTGCAAAAGGGTACGTTCAACAGTCGTCGCGCGAGCGTTACCGTCAGCGGTTTATCTTCATCAACCAATCCTTCGCCGACCCATGTGTCGACGAACGAGTTTGGGGTGATGGAAAGTGAGGACAGTCAGACAAAAACCGTAGGCCCGACGCGGACCGCGTCAGTTCGCGCGTCTCCCGCGACCATGTCGACGTCTCGCGTACCTCGACAGTCGACGGGTGCGGCTACGACTTCTTCGTCGTCTACCGTTTTGACTCGCAAATCCAATCGCGATTCTATTTCGTTTACCGGCCTCCGCAAATCTTCCACTAGTTCTGTGGCTTCTGGCTCCACCGCCACGGCCACTGAACCCTCCTCGCACCACCGGTTCTCTGCTCTTTCGCCCTCCCGGGGACTGAAGCTGCTCAGTCCCAAAATCGGTATCTCATCGACACGGGCATCCAACTCCACGTCTAGCATTCAGCAGGTTGCCAACTCCCCATCCTCAAGCCGGCAATCTTTGTCTACACCCTCCCCCGCTCCTGACTCTGTGGATGACGAGGAGGCTCAAGGCGACGAGGAGATGTTGCACTACATCCGCCGGCAGCAGGCCAAGAAAATGGCATCAGGTGCGACGCAAGAGGAGTTGGACGACCTGTTGCACTTCCCCGAGCCCCTTCCACCGGGAACCCCTTCGACCCCGGCAGGTTCGTATCTTCCATCATCTTTTACTCTTACTTTATTGATAGTCAATATCCTCTAGCGATTCTCAAAAGCTCGCAGAACCAGTTCCTCTCTGAATACGAACGCAAAGAAATCCTCGATTTCCCGGCTGTGTACTGCATTGGCGCGCGAAGCAAGAAGAAGCCCGCAGTGCTGGACAATTCAACGAACAATTACGGCTACGACGACGAACGAGGGGACTACCTCATCGTCAACCACGATCATCTTTCATATCGGTACGAGGTCCTTGACATGCTGGGGAAGGGCTCCTTTGGACAAGTATTGCGTTGCCGGGATCACTGCACCGGGGAGTCCGTTGCGGTTAAGATAATCCGGAACAAGAAACGATTCCACCACCAGGGAATGGTGGAGATCAAGCTCCTGGATAACCTTCGAAAATGGGCACGTACTTTTGCTCTTGTCTGCCCTACAATTCCTTGACTTGTTCACAACCTACAGGATCCAGACGAGAAACACCATGTGATCAAGATGACCGAACACTTTTACTTCCGGGGGCACCTGTGCATTGCGATGGAGTTGCTCAGCATTAATCTTTATGAACTCATCAAGGCTAACGGTTTCGTTGGCTTTACCACCGCCTTGATCAAGCGCTTTGCGAGTCAAATGCTGCTGTCTCTCTCGTTGATGCGTCATCATCGTATCGTCCACTGCGATCTCAAACCAGAGGTGCGTATTTTGGTCCGGTTGTACTCTGCATTCTGACCCAACGATCGTAGAATATCTTGTTGCGTCACCCCGCTAAGAGCGCCATCAAAGTCATCGATTTTGGCAGTAGTTGTCTCGAGCACGAGAAAAGTATGTAGTTATTCTATCCCTCGAGTGACCCGCGCTGATTTCTCAGTCTACACCTACATCCAGAGTCGTTTCTATCGATCGCCCGAGGTTATCCTCGGCATGAACTACCACATGGCCATCGATATGTGGAGTTTGGGTTGTATTTTGGCAGAGCTGTACACCGGGTTTCCCATATTCCCAGGCGAGAACGAGCAAGAGCAGCTCTCGTGCATCATGGAGGTCCTCGGAATTCCCGACAAGGAGTTTGTCAACCGGAGTTCGCGGAAAAAACTCTTCTTTGGTAAGACCTTTTTTGAATGCACATGGTCATTAGCTGACCTCGTTCAAATTCGCAGATCCCAATGGCGCCCCACGTGCGGTCATCAACTCCAAAGGACGACGGAGGAGACCTGGGACCAAGACACTTGCCCAGGTCCTGAGGTGTAACGATGAAGATTTCGTCGACTTTATCGCGAAATGCCTCATCTGGGATCCCGAGCGGCGACTCAAGCCCCAGGCGGCGTTGAGACATCCCTTTGTGGCCGCAGGCAAGCGTGCAAAAGCCCCTCCGCCGTCGACGACCCCCAAGGCGACGCTGTCCTCGTCGACGTTAGGGAGCAGCCGCGTTAAACAGGTGCTGGAAACGCCCAAGAAGTCGCTCATCAGCGCTCCAACACCTCTGACTGCGCGGACGACTCGAACCATCGGGAATGGTGTCCCGACTACCCCAAGCAACTCGTCGCAACCCGCAACGCTGGGATCGTCGCGGTCATACCGAACAGCGCAGAGCCAGGGTCTGTCGACGTACCACTCCAGCAGGACACTAAATGGGATTGCTGTGAGTCGTGGTGCTGAACAGACCTGAGTTATGCTGATGTGCACACAGACGACGGCTGGAAAATGAGCTATATATATTTTGGGGCGTTTTTATTATTCTTGACCACTGCTGCTTTCGTTCAGACTAATTCATTTAAAGTCCTGGCTCATACCCGGTCTCCTGTATTCCCACTGCTTCCTTTGTTGTCGTTGTTCTTCGCTCCAGCACGTACCTTAAATAATTCTGCAATACACCTCTCTGCACTTTCGGATCAAATGAGCGGTGCACTCTTTCATTTGAACAACCGTGATGCTCAGATCCTGTACTCGTCGTACCTACTCTCGACGCGCGCCCCAGCCTACCTCTGCAGAACTCACTTCACTTCTCCAGCGATATGCCGCGTCTCCTCCGCTTCCACTTGACCTCGCTTCTCTCCTGTCCTTTGGCCGTCCCGTAACACCCGTTGGTTTATCAGGTCCCAGTCGTAGGCTTATGCGTTTGCTGCAAGGTAACCTCAAGCTCGGTACTCTCCTCTGCGACGTATGCGCTGGCAGAGATGCCCCGCCGGCTCGCAATGCGCGTTCGCTCGCTGGAGACCTTGCCGTTCATCGTTGGCACTAATCCCTACGTCGCAAGCACGCTTAATGCGTACAGAGACAGTTTCCAACTTCTTGCAACGTTAGCTGCTCTCATTTCTCCTGGATGCAAGTTCATGCCCTGCACAGTTATCCTCCTGTGACTACCCTGGCGGAAAACCAAAAGTTTACAGAACAGCTCGAGGACCTCGTCCATCGGCACGCCAACGATATTCCGACGATGGCGAAAGGGTGCGCCTCATCTCGTTGTGGTCTTTGCCATGTTCATACGGCGCTGCCCCCAGTTTCCTCGAGAGCGCAAAATACATGTCACCTACTCAGATAAGCAACTTTTTGGACGGTGCGATCCGCAACCGGATATCTGTCCGCCTCATCGCGGAGCAACATATTTCTATTGCGCGCGCGTTGGAAGCTGCCTCGCACGGGGAGGAGGTGGGCAATATCGGCGTCGTCGACATGCAGTGTTCTCCATCGCGAATGATTCGCATGTGCGAATCGTATGTCGCTGAACTCTGTTCGGCCACGCTTGGAGCGAGCCCATCCGTTATCATTGACGGTCACCCCGACGCGACGTTTGCGTGCGTTTCTGTTTTCCCATTTATCAACGGATTTACCAATGATTCTGCAGATACATTCCCGTACATCTCGAGTACATCCTCACCGAGATATTGAAAAATTCTTTCCGGGCAACTGTGGAGATGCACAAGGCGCACTCACTCCCTCCCGTGCGCATCACACTTTCTCCACCTCCGTCCACGTCGGCTGGGGCAACCACCTCCCACTTCTTTTCGATACGGATCCGGGACGAAGGTGGTGGTGTATCCCCAAGTAACATGGCTCGGATATTCTCCTACGCGTTCACCACCGCGAAAAGTGATGCAGAGGACGATCTGGACGGAGGCGGCGGGCCATATGCTGCGCAACACGTTGGGGGCCTTGCCAACATCGGAGGTGGCGATACGAATTTATTCAGTGAGATGACTGCCAAAGGATTGCAAACTGGTCTCGGGTCCATTGCGGGACTGGGCTACGGTGCGTCGTATATCTGGTTTGTTGACTCTTCTTGTGAATGAATGGATTCAGGCTTGCCCATGAGCAAACTGTATGCGCAGTGAGTGTTCGAGCGTGACGTTTCGCTGAAATAAACCGACCCAGTGTCGCTTGATAGGTACTTTGGCGGCTCACTCGATCTCATGTCGTTGGAGGGCTGGGGTGAGCGCGTACGTTGATGCTGGGCTCGACTATGCTGATTTGTGACCCAGGCAGCGATGTGTTTCTCAAGCTTCGCTGCTTGAATGAAGCTGAGGATTCTACAATTTAAGACTCGAAGGTTGAATAATATAGCTATGTGGATAATGTACAGTACATACAGCGCAGTCGAGTTGAAGCCACTGAGCACAATAACTTTACGCCACGAGCCGGCGTCGAGCGCACTTAGCATTTCACAAATAGATTTGAAAGACCCACGCCTCTTCCGCTCGACCACCACAAAAAATGTCTTCGCCTCCGCCCTTGCGCCATCCAGTGCCGACCCACCCAGCATACATCCCGGAACCTCCCTTGACGCCGGGCTCGCCCCAGGGATACCAGCGCTTCGCCTCGTCGCCCCAGCCCGGCCAGCACCAACCGACACACGCTCAAGTCCCCGCTTACACTTCCCCCTTCCAGCACCAGCAGCAGCATCCACCGCCGCAGTCTCATGGTGGCCATGGTCCTCCCCAGCCTCCGCCTATGATGCAGCCCCAGTTTGGCGCTTGGGGAATGAACGACGCGACGGCGCAGTTCGGTATGCAGCTGGGCTCGAGCGCTGTTGCTGCAGGGCAGGACTATGTCCAACGGACGGTGCGTGCGTTGCGCCCTTTCTGAGTGGTCCCTTATCCCTCTGTGCAGTGGGGCGGCGTCTTCCCCGGCACCCGTGTCAAGCCGCATTTCAACGTGTCAAACTCATATGTTATGCGCAAGCTGCGCATTGTCTTGTTCCCGTGGATTCACAAGCACTGGGGGCGCAATTCGCACCGCACCGATGCCGGCCAAACTGAGTACCTTCCGCCGCGCGAGGATGTGAACAGCCCTGATTTATACATCCCTCGTACGTTCTGCCCTAGACGCGTCCGTTTTTCTCATGCTTATCGCTCACCAACGCAGTCATGGCGCTTGTCACCTATATCCTCCTCTGTGCACTGCACTCTGGCCTCCAGGAGCGTTTCCATCCACAGGTCCTGGGCGAATCAGCATCGCGCGCCATAATGGTCACCATGCTCGACTTTGTCTTTGTCCAGCTCGGGTGCTACTTTCTGAACGTGCAGGGGCCGAGTCAGTCCATCGACGTGATTGCTTCTGGTGGTTACAAGTTTGTAGGGTAAGTGACCACTGCTTTCGGTCCGCTGCTTTTCCCGACTTGTTGCAGAGTCATCGTCATTGTCCTTGCGGGCTTCCTCAAAGTTGGTCGAACCCTCGGTTATGTGACCTTCATCTACTTTTCCTTTGCGAATGCCTTCTTCCTGGTGCGTCGGTGGAGTTTTTGATGGACGTGTGGTTCACCTTCGTACACTTCCAGATGCGTTCGCTCCGCTCCCTCGTACTGCCCGACGCTGCCTCACGAGCCGCATCTGGTGACCCTTATGCGACCACCCCTTCCGCGTCTCGACGTCGTCGCCGCATCGCATTTCTTCTCGTCGAGGCGGCGTCGCAGATTATTTGGATGGGGTTCCTCGTACGGATATGAGACGCATGTATGCTGCATTAATGAATACCGAGTTCCTCTTGAGTTGGAGCGCCGCAGCATTCATACAACTATGAGACAGGGAAACAGATTCGATTGCAGGATACGGTCCCGCAAGGTTCAGAGTAAAATTCATTACCTTCCCTCCACCCGGCGGTCGTGAAATTTGTGACCATGGTCCACCAACCAGTCCGGCTCGATCTCGGTAATAATACGAATTCTGGGTAATCAAGGTCAACTTCCGCTCTCTTCAATATTTTGAACTCACTGAGTCTTTTTCGTCTCTTCCATTTCATGAAAGACCACCCAGCCCGAGCGAGGCTTCCGTGTAAAAAGTACTGATGTCGGATGCACATGCAGGGTCTGAAGCTGCTCAGATACATGTTTGTCTCCAGATAACCAAGTGCTCTTACCCGATTGCCCCTCACAGACCTATATGTTCCATCGGCGACCCATCTGGCACCGTTGCGCCAGTAGCCGCTGACGAGACATTGGCGGAGGCGCTTTGCATCCCCCTCGCAGCTTTCAGTCGGCAAGTGGAAGCGTTGCATGTACTTTTTGAGCTGCGACCGAATAGAAACGGCGCGCGACATGGCGCGAAATGACAGCGCGTGCGATTTGCACCAACCCGAGGAACGGCCGTATCTCGTAAAGGCGTTGTAGGCTAAAGAGTAGATTAGAATAGGCAAAGAGTTTTTCAAGAGAAAAACAACCCATTTAACAACGTGAGATGATCCTGACGCCAGTCAGTCAACGGGAAATGAGTAAATGTGTATTTACTGACCCCTTCTTCGGCAGTGAACTTTCGCCGTTCAAGTTCGGCCAAGGCACCTGGACCGCCGTCGGGAATGACAAAGACATCCTCCTCGGCGTGAATAGCAGTTGGGCAAGGAAGAAAGATGAAACATACCTGCACAGACGTCATTGCAGCAATGGTGAGGATCTCCTCTCCGCATTTGAGTTCCTTTGAACTAAACAGCTTGACTCTCAAGGTCAGATATAGAACAATACAACACGGCAACTTACCATTCGGGCGACCCCTACTTCAACGGGGCACTCAGCAACCTGCTCTCCTATTAGAGTCAACCGACCATCCTCGCCAATCATCCCTGCCGCAACGAGACCTTCCAACGCTCTCAACACACTCTCCGCCGGTGGGGCCGATACCCACTCGAATTTCATGAGATCGTCTATGCCCAGGGACTTGAGCTGCAATATAGGCGTGGTCATGTCCGTCCGGGTAATTTCTGGCGGAGTCGACAAAGGAAGAGAGTTGAAAGCAGATATCGGGTAAAGACGATAGCAGACACCAGGAGAAGTACGCCCAGCGCGCCCGGCTCGCTGCGTAGCCGAAGCCACAGACGTTGGTACAGTTGCGAGAGAAGCAAGTGCGGTCGTCGGATTATACACTCGGATCTGGAAAATGATTTGAGATGGTGAGACGTCACGGGGGAAAGCGCTCACCTTGACGAAGCCGCAGTCAACAACGAATTTAATGCCCTCGATAGTAACGCTGGCCTGAACGAGGTCAACAACCACAAGGAAATCCCTCCAACCCAACTCACTTCGGCGATATTGGTCGCGATTATAACCTTCCTTGTGCCCCGCTCGGCGGGCTCAAAGACCCGTAATTGTTCATCTGTGGACAAACCGGCATGAAGCGCCAACGGAACAAGGCGGGTGGCGGTTCTGGGTAATCTGGAGGAGAGTGAGATCATTTTCAGAGTGAGGGTCGTATCACCGACGTCGGCAGAAGGTCTGAAAATTCCTCGAGACATCTTTCGATATCTTCCCGACCTGTTAAGAATATCAAAATATCGCCAGCGCCTGGCTGAGGAAGGATGAACAACGGACGAAGGCCATGAGGGCGACGCTTACCTGTAGGTTAATGTTCCAAGCGACTTCAGCTGCTTTTCGGACGTAGTCGGGAGCGGGTTCTTGCAGATACGCAACCTCGACCGGATACATTCGACCCTCGAGACTAACGATAGTGGCCTCCTCTGGCGACGTTGAAGCTGTGAAATAATCAAGAAAGGAGGTGGCATCGAGAGTCGCAGAAGAGACGATCAATCGGAGGGAGGGCCGTTTGCGTCGAATTCTGAAATATAAGATTGAGATCCTAGCGAACTGGAAACAGGACGTACTTTTTCAAAACGCCGAGCAGGAGATCAGTATAAACACTGCGTTCGTGAGCTTCGTCAATCTTCCTCAAATCAGAGTGCCAAAATGTGGGTCGAATGATTGAAACTCACCATAATCACGCTGTATCGACTGAGCAGAGGATCGACCAGTGTTTCGCGAAAAAGCATTCCGTCCGTCATGTACAGTATCCGGGTCCGTTCCTTGTCACTGACGTCTTCGAAGCGAATGGTATACCCAACCTGGGCAGTGTCAACGCGGGGCAAGGCGACAACGTACAAAGTTGAAAACACCTCATCCCCTAAGATGGACCCGACTTCGGACGCTACCCGACCGGCTACCGAAGTCGCTGCGACACGACGAGGTTGTGTGCAAGCGATAATGTTGCCGTTCTCTGCCCAGCCGGATTCCAGGAGATATTGGGGTAGCTCTGAAGGAGCGTCAGAGCAAAGAATCGCGTTGACGCAAAGCTTTACGCGTGGTCTTGCCACAACCTGTCTGGCCGACCACGATGATTACACCGTGGTTTTCAACAGCGTAGAGAAGTTTGTCTCCTTGGAAAAGGACGGGCTTCAGAGAGGGCGAGGTGACGAAAAGCGCGGGATACGTGCGATGCTTGAATATGGGAAGGCGCTCGCGCTGGCTTTGAATGGACAAGGTAGATATTGCGGAGGAAACAGCGTAACCTTCTCCCTCAGTCTCGCGGTCCAAGCTGCTTCCGGGGGCGGTGGTGCCAGGTTTCCAGAACTGCATTGTTGGGAGTAGGAAGCAAGAGTCGGGACTCGGTGTTTACAACGTGATCGTGTTGTCTCGCAAGGTTCAGAGTTCAGAATGGTTGTATATTTTCTAGTACCCGCCGCCGCCACGGCCTCTCCCATATGACCCGCCCCCGCCCCCGCGACTACCTCCGCCATATGGCGCTCCCCGGCTACCACGAAATCCGCCCCCGCCCCGCCCACGGTCTCCAAACCCACCCCTCGGCGCGCCACGTCCGCGCGGTCCACCTCTGGACGGGAACCCTCCACGTCCACCGGCCATGCCTCGTCCCCCACCGCGCCCGCCAGGCGCTCCTCGGCCCCGTCCGCGTTCTGTGAAACCGATTAAGTAACTCGTCTGGTAAACCCAAGGAGTGCTCACTGGTAATGCCTAGTGGAATTTGGGCATGAGAGGTAGGGAGAAGAAGAGATGTACGACAACTCACCTCCGGCGATTTTGGGTTTTGGCAGAAATCGGTCTATTGGCAAAAGTTTGTCTCCGCCAATGTAGACTTTATCACCCTTTTTGAAGCTGCTTGCGACCATGCCGTCTCCCATTTTTATTGAAAAGTAGACTTCGTTGATTGGACCCAGGATTTCATCGACCTTGCCAATAACCGACTTGTTTTGCAAGTAGATGGGCGCGTTGAAGTAGGGGACCTTGTCGGGCATGAGCGACGAACATAGCATTTCGTCCTCGACGGCATGGACGAAGGAGCCCATCTCTGCCGACTGCTTAGCACGATTAAAAGTGAAAAGGAAATATATATACCGAGAACCGTGTCTGGCGGTCCCATGTCGCGTTGTTGATAGCCACCTCGGCCACCACCGCGGCCTACGGCGGGTTAAATACGTCGCTATCGCTGGCTCGTCTGAGCTCACCTCCGCCGCCTCTGAAGCCTCCTCGGGATCCTCCACGGTTCATGTTAAATTTGAAAATGTTCGCTGTTTGGCTGCACACTCCCGGTCAATCACCGCTCCCGGAACCGCGATGAGCTTGCTTAATCCTCGACCCTCCGTTGAAACAGCTTTCACAATAAAGGCCGCTCCTGAATACCGTGGATCTGACGTTGCTTTGCTCGGGAAACACCTCTGGTCTTTGCTATGCCCAGAATTGATCAATTCCCACCGCGTCTACATTTCAGCCACTTCGAGTCAAGGCGCAAGCCATGGGCTATCTAGCGTAGGATTTTGGGCCGTCTTTGACGAACAGGTATGTCCAATTTTCCTCAGACTGTTACAATATTTAAATCTTTCCCTGAGACCGAAAATATCGCCGTTCCTCCGTCCTGGTCAACAATTCATCGCCGTGTGTTTTCCGTCGCCGGCGCGTCCGTGGCCCTCAGCGCGCGGCAGCCTATCATTATAACTGAGCTCTTCGTGTCGGCTCTGTCACTGGAGGCTTACGAGGCTGGCCCCGAAGCCTTGGACTCGTGGTTCGGTGACGAACGGATATTGCGACAGGGAGATATATGCAGCCTCCCTTTGGAACCAGCGATCAACAGAAGTAGCTTATGGGACAACAGTACTCCATTGCAATATCGTTTAGATATGCTGGAACCTGTCGTGCAAGGGCATGCACGCAAGGGAGAAACAAGAATCATCCTCACTCTCGATATTCCATCCCAGCCCGAGGAACCAGGCTCGGACAGTGACGCAGAAGCATTCGAAATTGATCAAGACTTTCTGGCGCCTGCCATGCTCGGCTCGTCGCAGACCATCACGAGCCAGACGAGTGAAAATAAGCCGATTGTATTTGAATGTCGGTCGTTGACGGCATTCAAGTCCCACCCATACGAAGATTGTACTCTTTACTTGCGTACCGCGGACCTTGGTCGAGTGGGTGGGTTGAACGGAGACTGGGTGAGTCCACTGCCGGCTCGGACTTTGTCATCTGCAACGAGTTACTAGGTTGTAGTGCATTCTCCCGATTCCAGCAATCACCGGCTCGTTCGCGTCGTCGCCGATGATTCCCTTGTACCGTTCAAGTGCGTAACCTTGGCTATTTCTAAATCAATGCCCTGAAAGAAGTTCAAAGCGGTGTGGTTCAAGGTTCTCCGGTGCTCTTGCATAATATATCCCCAGCTTCAACAACACTCTCACCATCCAACCTCTCTCTGCATCCCAGTCCATTTGGCTCCAGACAACCCACTATTCCGACTGCCAAGGCGGTCACAATAGCCAGAGTCACATCTCCCATCTCGGTCGACCGAACCTTTCAACCTGCTTTCCTCGCGTCACTCAAAGATCACTTCACTAATTCCAAGCGCCTTGTCAAGCTGGGTGATTTGATTGCTGTCGGGCTAAATTCCGATGCAAATATCGTACCTTCCGACGAAACGGAACAGACAGAAATTCGGGACACGGACTCGAGGTTAGCTTTTCCACCCCTTAGTGATTAGAATTTCACCACCATTTCCCAGAAACATGATGGGCTCACGTACCGACGAGGTCGTCTTCTTCATGATCACCAACATTGAACACCATGTTATGGCTGGTACCGAACAGATATCGAACCGCGACACATATCTCGATTCTACCTTGGGTGAACTCGGATGTTGGATCGATCCGTTCATTACTCGTCTGATTCAAACGGGCGGAGAACATTGCCGCGTACCTGATTTAGGAACCTATTTCCATCCAGGCAGGTGAAAACACTTGCTGCGAATGCGGACTGATTCAGACCATGTCTCGTAGATAGGAACAGCCCGAGGGCGTTATTCGCTATCCTGAATCAATTTCCTGATGCGACTCTCCTTCGACCCTCCAGTCCTTACGGGAGATTGATGTCCCTTTCTTCGGCCACCTTGCTCAGAGACGCGGTTGACTATAACCTCCATTTGTCTGTACTTTTGAAGGGAGCCCGAGGCACGGGAAAGTTTACTACGGCTTGTTGGGTTGCCCAACGGATGGGGATGCACATGCTCGAGGTTCCGAGCACTTCGTTGTCCCTGAATTCGTTTTTAATACCTTGCTAGATCAACTGCTACGACCTTGTCGGTGAAAATGACACCCAAACCGAAGGAACGCTCCGCGCCCGATTCGAAAAGCTCGAAGAGTGCTCTCCTTGCGTTCTTCTTCTTCGTCACATCGAAGGTCTAGCACAAACCACTCAGGCTTTGGAAACGGGCAAAGGTTGGCCTCCAACAATCCTTCCACGTGCTACATTTTTTATCAAGTTTCCAGAGTCGGTTTTGACAGCTGTGCTCCGCGAGTGCATCGACAACGTGCAAAACGGCTGGAGGATATCTGGGCACCCAATTCTGGTTTTTGCGACCACCGCCGAAGCCGATCGCGTTCCAATGGGAGTTTTATCTTGTTTTAAGCACGAAGTCGCTTTTGAGGTTCAGTTTTTGGACCAGGTAAGCTGATATATATATGCTGATGGCGAAGTGCAGGCTCCAAACGAAGCTGAACGTCATGAAATCCTTCGGTCGTTGCTAGAGGATTCACTTTTGGCTCCTGATGTGTCGCTTTCCAAATTAGCCACCGAAACAGCGGCTTTGGTGGCTGGTGATATCGCCAACCTCGTGCAGCGTGCGGAATCGACCTCGATCCAACGATCCAGCAGCATATCGTACGGACAAGCTCTCGTTTCAACCGTTTGCAGGAATTCATTGCGATTTAGCAATAGCAGTGAAGCGGATGTGATAGCTGCCGGCGTCGCGATCACGGCAGCCGACTTTGAAACCGCTCTTGAGAAGGCCAGGGTAGCATACTCCGAGAGTATTGGGGCGCCCAAGATCCCCAATGTATCGTGGGATGATGTCGGAGGACTCGCTGCAGTCAAGTCTGACATTTTGGACACGATACAACTCCCCCTGGAGCACCCAGAGTTGTTTGCCGACGGATTGAAGAAGAGATCGGGTTGGTTGACGAACTCCTCTTCGTTGCACGTCACTGAGGTTCTCCAGGTATTCTTCTTTATGGTCCCCCGGGCACGGGAAAAACTTTGCTGGCCAAGGCCGTCGCCACCTCGTGCTCGTTAAACTTCTTCTCCGTCAAGGGCCCGGAGCTACTCAACATGTATATAGGAGAGTCCGAGGCAAACGTCAGACGCGTTTTCCAGCGTGCCCGGGATGCGAAGCCATGCGTGATTTTCTTTGATGAATTGGACTCAGTTGCGCCGAAGCGGGGCAACCATGGAGATTCAGGTGGCGTTATGGATCGCATCGTGAGCCAGCTGCTTGCGGAGCTGGATGGTATGTCTGGCGGTAGCGGTGCAGATGTGTTCGTAATTGGCGCAACAAATCGACCAGACTTGTTGGATGCAGCGCTCCTTCGACCTGGAAGGTCTGTGTTTGCTGCACCGTCTCGGCGTTTCGTTTAACCCGTCGCAGGTTTGATCGAATGTTGTACCTCGGTGTCAGCGACACGCACGCCGCGCAGCTGAACATTTTAAAAGCTCTAACCAGAAAATTCCGGCTCGACCCCGATCTCGATCTTGCACACCTGGCAGACCAGTGTCCGTTCAACTACACGGGTGCCGACTTCTATGCATTGTGTTCGGACGCCATGCTCAACGCCATGTCGCGGAAGGCAGAGGCTCTCGAAGTCAAACTCGCACTGCTGAATAGTAAACCGGGACTCGACGGTCAACCCCATCCGTTGACGCCACAATACTATCTGGCCGAACTTGCACCACCCGAGGATATCGACGTTCTCGTTTCGCAGAGCGACTTTGACCTGGCTCTGCGCAACCTTGTGCCGAGCGTTAGCCAGTCCGAGATGGACCATTACGCACATATTCAGCAACGCTTTTCACGTCCACCAGAGTAAATCCGGTCGGTATGCACATCCATCCGACCATTCATCATGATTTCTTACTTACCTTGTACGGTCAGATTCTGATATATACATCCAAAGAGTCAAGGAATTATGTAGATTAGAACCATTTACTGGGTGTGATACCAATACGGTTGAACACATCCTTGATACCCGTGGTCACGTAGACACCAAGTGCATTAGAATTAGATAGTTTCACGGGGCTTCCTACGAGTTCCTCACTGTTGCTGGTTAGCACGATATATCATAGTCAAGTAGAGGACGAACCGATATCTGATTTTGCCGTCGATGACGACCTCTATGCGTAGTGTCGGGCGGGTGAGGTCGCGCGTGTCTATCTCGAACGTCGACCTGTCAAATTGGGAGGGTTCAGATTAAGTTTAGGTCGCGGAGAAAACGACACACACCATTTAACGTTCCCGCGGGCCATATATTTCACCACACGCTCTCTTGGCACCTCCTCTGTCGTGACGGTGTACACCGGGCCCTCCTCCGTCATGACCATCTCGGTGCGATTCTGCGGGACAGTCTCTTCGCTGCGCATGCGAAGGGTACGGTAGAAGGGGATGTCGAATTGGTTCATCGGGCTTGTAGAATATTCCCGCACGGCGTGCATGTGCGGGGTGTTGAACTCAATTGATGCAAACTCGTGTCGGTCGCCCGAGAGGATTACGACGTTGGGGACCGAGTGCATGGCCTCGAGAAGCGCGGCCTTTTCGGCGGGGAAGGCCGCCCACGAGTCGGTGGCGGCATCATGACCCCAGAGCGAGGTGAAGGGGACCGAGCTCACGATGAATTTGAACGAGGCGGTACCGTTGGCCTTGGGTAGGAATGGTGTAAGTAGGGAGAGAACTGTTTAGACAGCGTACATGTGTAAGCCAGCTGTGCAGAGCCGCGAGCTGGGTTTCGCCGAGCATGGTGCCAGCGGGTGTCTCTTCCGTGCCGGGGGTGCGGTAGCGGCGAGTATCGAGGACGAAAAAAGCAGCATCACCATAGCGGAAGTTGTAGTAGTACTGGTCGGCCAGTGAGTCGTAATTAGGGTTAGCGTTATAGATTTTGAAAGCATCAGAAGCATTGGGGAACGGAGGCGTCGAGTCGTTTCCGTTTCCAGCAAAGTTATTGGCGATCTCATGATCATCGTACGTGTGCAGCACGGCTGGTTTACAGTGTGATGAACCGGAATGAGAAATGAGGTGAGGAAAACGAACGAAGGCGCTGATAGATTTTCTTGAAGCTTTTGCTTTGGTAGTTGCGGCGGTAGAGGCGGCGATACGCTTCTTTGGTGTCCCCGATCTGGGTAGGGACGTCACTACTTGAATTGATGGATCAGACGGGGCTTATGAGGAGGGGATAGGGGGTACTAGATGAAGTCACCGAGGAGGAGTAGGAACTCGGCCGGGGCCACGGGATCTAAGGGGGTTGTCGCGGGGAAGAGATAGCGGGCGAGAAGGTCGAAGCCCTTGATGGTGCGCCCGTGCAGGGGCACGTAGGGGAAGTTGGGAGTGATGCAGGAGGAGGCGACGAAGCGAAAATGAGAGCCAGTCGACAGTCGGGAGTCGGGAAAGGTGCGGAAGGCAAAAGGGCCCGATGTAACGGTCCTGTTCTCGTCAGCGAGAGCGTCTAGGAGGTGTCAGAATGAAACGAGCGAAGAATGCGGCGGGGGCACAGACATTCGTAGGAGGTACTGGGCCAGAGGCCGGAGAGCTTGACGGTGTTTACCCAGTCAGATTCTTGGGAGAAAAACAAGGAAGGGCCGTTTCGCCACGAGTTTAGAGGTTCAATGGCCTTTTGTTCGCGGAAAAGGAGATGGGCCGTCGTGTTGTGGGGATGACGGACTACAATCTTCACACTGTCTGCAGAGACTGCACCGATGCGCTGGAAAGAGAGGTCTGCCGCAGTGTCGAAGAAGGGGGTGACAATGAACTCGATGGCCATGAGGCCGAGGAGGACATTGATTATGACATTGGCCTTGCGGAGTTTTGTTGAAGTGGCGGGCAGCGAAAGGAGGACGATTCGGAACGAGTCCTCTGGGGGTGAGGCATCTGTCGGGGGCTCCTTCTTTGGGGCCAACGCTGCGGTGGTGAGATATGCGATGAAAAGTGCGAGGAGGGCCGGCGGTGCGATTGTGGTTGGAATTACACGCAAGAATATAAAGGAGACTTTCAAATAATGCAGGTGGTTTAGCTTTTTCAAGCTGAAGGCGAAGCCCACTGACGTACCGAGGCGAAAAAGGGTGGAAAGGGCGGCTGCGAGAATAGATAGACTGTCGAGGGTGTCGGAGGCCATGGCAGTAATATTCTATGTCGGGCCTTTGCCTCTGCTTGCCACGGCCACCTCGTCACTGCCACCACCTCAGGCAAGCTACATATGAATGCAAGTACCCTCCTCCCGTTCCCTCCTCCATCTACTCACCGCCCCGCGCACAGAACCTCCTCCGCACATTAACAGACAGCAAGGCACACGCAGCTTACCCCGAATGTGATCTCACTCTCCTCCTCACCACCGTAAAGGATGGCCGCGTGAGTTCACCCACTCCACCCCACTCGGCCCTCCTCACCCGCGCAACAGCGCCAGCCATACGACGCGAAGCTGACCGACCCCTTCTACGACTCTCTCGAGGGTCTCCTGCTCGATCTCCGCACAACTTCAATCGTAAGTCAAGGGGCGTGACCGCGTATACTTCTGCCCTTTTCGCTAGGATAACCACGACGCCGAGGCGTTTCTCAAGCCAGTCTCAAAGGCAGAGGTCCCTGACTACTATGACGGTGCGCGTCGCTGTCCCACCACATTTCGCCACAAATGTGCTCAATTCACAACATTCAGTCATCACAACCCCCATGGATCTCCAGACAATGCTCAAGAAGGTAAAGCAGAAGCAATACAAGTCCAAGAGAGAGTTCAAGGACGATCTCGACCTAATATGGTCCAATTGCTTCACATACAACGCGACCGAGGTGCGTCCGAGCCTCCCGAGTTGTTCACGCGACGCGTACCATTCAGTGCTGAACCGGGACCACAGACCCACCCCCTCCGCAAATGCGCCAAACGCCTCAAACTCAAGGCCGATAGACTCCTTCGGAACATCACCGATCGCAAGGAGCGGGCGGACCCACTCATCCCCGCCGCCCTTGGCGGCGGCGGAGCCCTTGGCTCCACCTTTGCACGCTCAAAGTCGCCGTTCCCCCCCAAACACAATGGCGTAAACGGCACCCGGCCACCGACAATCACGATCAAACCTGGACTCGCTCGCAAGTCTGGCTCCCGCAACGATTCTTCCAGTACCGGGACGGCTGTCAAGCGCGCGCAGCATACACAGCAGCCGTTTGCGGAGATGCCCGCGCTCGTGCGGACGGCAGAGGGAATGCGTGCGTTTGCAGATGCGGAACGGGGAGCGGCGGCTGATCCAACACTGCTACGCTCGTATCTGCCTCCCGATGTCGAGCTCCCGGTGAGTGTCAAGCTCGAGGAGGCGGAATCAGCAGCCCCCGATGCGATGCAGGGCGTGCTGGGCGACAAACGCCCATGGTCAGTCGTTTTTCTCACCAGCTACGTACTGATTCAAGCGCCACTTGCAGGAATGGTTTGGATGAGCGACCGCGGAAGCGTCAACGGCAAGACGGCGATTTTGCTGAGGGTGACCCCCACCTTTGGTGGACTGCCTGTCCACTCCGACACCCTCCTTGCCAACGGCCTCCCCAGCATCGCACATCCCCGCTCATCGCCATCTACATCCGCCGTTGTATCTATCACACCACCGCGCAAGCGGCGGAAGAAGAAAAAAAACAGTACAGACAAGGGCGAGAAGACGCTCCTTGGCCTCATGAGCACCAACATTCGCACAATGCGCCGCCTGAGGCACACCCATGCCCGGTTCGCTGCTTTGGGGCTTGGATCGTCTGGGGGCGGCGGTGGGGATGAGCTGGAACCGGCACCACTACCGCCAATGGGGCTACCGCCGCAGCCCTCAACGGAAGGCCTTCTGACGATGCCGGAGCTAGCCGCCGCCAGAGGAGGAGGACGCGTTGGTAGGGACGGACGAGGTGGATGAGCGGCCCTGGGGCGAAGATATTGGGATTGGTTCGGCGGGCAGACGAAGACGAAGGAGGAAAGGCAAAGCACGCGCCGGCGTCGGTGTCGGTGTCGGTCTTGGTGCGGGCTCGTCGCAGCAGGAGATTGAGGGAGGAAGAGGAGCTCGAAATTGATATGGGGGGTACGAACGCAGACCGGTGCATGCGCTGGATGGGCGGGAAGGTGTTGGAGCATGCAGGGTTTCAGGGTGCGTCAATTTTCTTGCACTGTAACAGTCATTTCAATTTACCAAAAGGTACCTCAACCATCGCCCTGGACGTTCTCGCGTCGGTCACTTCGGAGTACCTACTCAATGTTGGTCGAACGATACGATACTTGTGCGACAAGTACTCGCAAACGATGACATCCGAGGTGTGCTTTGATCCCATATTTCATTGTCCAATGTTAATCGGAAAAAAATCATCTGCTATCTAGGAAATCATCCTGCATACGCTCTTCGAGTCGGGCATCTCGCGAGTGCAGGATTTGGAAAGATACATTTCGGATGACGTCGAACGGTACGGTGCGCGCCTTGGAGACCTCGAGAAGAAGCTCGTAGGCGCATATCGCGAGGTGGTGCGTACAGCTCATCTTCTCCGGATCCCTTGCTCATTGAAACATCAGACTGCGGTGGACGTTCTCTCCGACGAGGGCTTGTTCGAGGACGAGGAGGAGGAGGGAGGGGCCCTTACCATGGGCGACTTTGCTGACGCGCTGGGCGAGGATTATTTGGGGCTGCGAGAGCTGGGCATCGCGGCGGAGTTCGGCATGCAGAGCTTGAGTATTCCCAAGAAGCTGTTGAGGGGCAAGAAACGGGCAGTGGGGGTTGCGACAAATGTGTATGTCTTTTTCTCCGTTTCAGACTTTACCAGACGCTCATTTCAATCCAACAGTGCACCAGCTCCGCCACCACTGCCGTTTCCCCTCCCCCCGCCTTTTCTGCCGCTCACTGCCGCAAAGGTCGAATCGCAGATTGGCCTCCTACGCCCGTACTACATTGGTCGCTTTACGATGCTCGCGGCGCAGGCAGCATCGCTTGCGGCTCTACATCCTCCTCCTCCACTGCCCGGCCCGCAGATGCTCCCCGCGCTCCCTGGCTCCGCCGGGCACACTCCGTGGCCCGCTTTCTGGCCCCTCAAGCGTCCTCCTACCTACGCCAATGACCATGGCCCCACCCCCGCCACCTCCGGTCGTGCAGGTGCAGCCCTACCACGAGTTGCCCGACGATGCCCCGACTCCTGTACAGGCAAAGATGGGCCCACTGGGGCAAATTTTGCTCTCCAAGGCGGGCACGAAGAAGAAGGTTTCTGCTGTCTCGTCCGCTGCAGGAGGGGCAGCTGTGAAGGTCAAGACCGACGTCGGGGGTGTTGGTTCAGGTGCAGGAGATGCGCCAAAGAAGAAGAAGAAAGGCGCCACTGGAGTGGGAACAGGGAACGGTAGGAAGAAGATTGGCAAGAACGATGGGGCGTTGATGCCGCCGCCGCCTGTGCCTGCGCCGATTGTTGCAGCGGGAGTGTAGATATTGTTGCAAGTAAGCACTTCATATCACAATATATATACTCCGCTATGCTATAATACAGTCGTCCCGCGCCTCTGCCCGCGTCGGTCGTGCCCCAGTCCCCGACCGCTTGTTCCCCATCCGCTTCATCTCCGTCAGTCGATTCATCGCCCGCTTGTTGCCTTGCGCTACGAGGGAGTATAAGCTGCCGCAATAATTAAGCACCGAAAAACACACCCGCGGCACGCATGTACCAACGCTTGGCAAACTCAATGTCTTGCTTGATACCAATGCCCACCTCGGCGTAGTAACCCACCGCATATTCGGCCTTGCTGAGGCCCTTGTTGGCCGCGCGCCGCGCCCACAGATACGCTTCCGAGTCACTCTGCTTCAACACGCCCTCGCTGCCGGTCAGGTACCACCCGCTCAGCGCCAGCTCCGCCTCCGAGTCGCCCTTCTCCGCTGCCTTTGTGTACCACGCGATCGATCGCCGCGGGTCCATCGGACACGCCAGCGACCCATACTCGTAGCACTGGCCCAATTTGAACTGTGAGGGCGTGTATCCGAGATGCGCCGCCCGCGTGAACAGATTCTTGGACGCGAGCGGGTCCTGCGGCACGTTCTCGCCCGATTCGTGCAGCAGACCCAACTCGTGCAGCGCGTGCGGGTTCTCCTCGTCCGCCTGCTCCGCGGCGCGACGCAACCAGTTGATCGCCTCACGTGGATTCCGCTGCTCGCCAAGCGAGCCATGCAGTAGAATCATGCCGAGCTTGTACATGGCCGGAGTGTCCCCGAGCGACGCGGCCTTGCGGTAGAACGACGCGGCGCGCGAAGGCTCCCTGCGCGTTCCTGCGCCAATCTCGTTGCATACGGCGACGCGGTACGAGCCTGCGGCGTGATTCTGCTTGGCGGCCTGCAGATAGAGGTGGTAGGCGCGTTCGTGGTCGACGGGCAGTCCGAGTGCACCGGTCCCGTAGCAGTTGGCGAGATAGAACTGGGCCTCGTCATAGGCTTCACCCTGGGTTGCCAGACGACGAATGACTTTGAGAGCCTCTGTTATCAGCAGCTCACTGTACTTTTTGGCAGATCGTTGATCTTTGGCCTGCATGCGGATGTTTTTGGCGGCATCGATGAGGTATTTCGCGTAGAGAAAGTGGGACTCTGGATCTGGGTCTGCCTTTATGCGCTGGCGGTACTGGTCGATGTATTCTTTGGTATATGGTGGGGCACTGAGATCGACGGCCTTGCTCTTGATCGAGGTGGGGGTGGCGCTAAAGGTGGTACCGGCGCGGTTGAGTGGGGGACGGAGCTCAAGCTCAGATTGCTCCGAGGCGTAGAGGGAGGAGGGGGGTGCGTAGGACGAATTGCCCGAGTTGCCCGAGTGAGTAGATGCGGGATACCCCGACCGTGAGGACGCTTGGCTGGGGAGATACTGGCCGTAGGGGCCGGGTTGGGGCGGCGCGGGGTGGTATGCGGGGCCGGGGGGCGGAGGTGCACCCGGGGGCGGGCCCATGCCGAGCACATTCGAGGCGGCAGCATAGAGAGGATTAAATTGCTGGGGCTGCTGTTGCTGCGGCTGCCACGGCTGCGGCTGAGGGGCATACCCTACCGGGGAATCGTACTGAGGGTCGTACGGTGTCTCGTAGGCGGACTGGGCGTCGTGGTAGCTCTGGGAGTCCTGTGAGGGATAGCCCTGATCATGGTGGTAATTCTGTGGGTCCTGGGGATAGCCCTGGGGCTCAGCGGGGTAGTTCTGCTGCTCAGGGGGGTATTGCTGGGACTCGTGGTGGTATGGACGCGGTGGGGGAAGGGTATTTGCGTGGCGGGGGTTGCGGGGGAGAGGGTTGCCTGGCATGGAGCGCATGGACATGGAGGAGGCAGCGCGGGGGACTGGCTCTGGCTGAGCATCGATGCGAAGGGCAGCGAACGAGTCTGCGGGGTCATACGGCGCCTCGTTGTACTGGGGGGGCTGCCCCAATTGCGGCGAGCCAGCGTCCATCGTTGTCCAGAGCAGAATTATTGATTTGGGACCAAACAGTACTCGGCTTTCTCAGAAACCACCATGGCCACAAAGGACGATGTCCGGGTATTCCTGCACATTAGGGCTCGCTGTGCTGACACCGCAAAAGATAAGCCTCCTTGAACACATGGATTTTCAGCAGGTCAACTGCCTCAACGAGTCTACCGAGCATCCCTTCTCCTCGATTGTGGCGGACAAAGTGCTCAACACGTCCGCCAAATACCTCCTCAGCGACGCCGACGAGCAGCTCTTACTCCACATTCCTGCATGTATTCCCGCGTCGTGGATCTTTCTTGCGGTAACCTTCTCGTAGCTGCACCAAACTTGCCGCGTCCGAAGTCTCATAATCAAGTCCTCTGGCCCGCAGGCGCCAAAGCGTGTCAAGTTGTTTGTCAACCGCCAATCGTCGCTCGGCTTTGACGACGTGCAGGAGGCCGAGGAGCCAGAGGCTACCCAGGTCCTCGATATTTCCGAGGAGGATGTCACCAATGGCCGCCCGATCCCACTACGATTCGTACGATTCCAGACCGTGACAAGTCTCCATGTACGTCGCGTCCCCTTCATCTCGAATGGTGCGTGTATACCGATCGTCTGGACCGCGCCAGATTTTTGTGTTCTCCAATCAGGGTGAGGTGGACGTGACGAGGATAGATGTGGTCGACCTTCTCGGTGTCACTGCAGAGTGCGTTCCTCCTTCGCAGCCTTGAACCCTGGCTGACCCCTTCATAGGACGACAAAAGACCTGAGTGGGTTGAAGAAACAAGACGATCATTGAGTTTGCTTTTTGTTGTACAATACCGAGTTACATAGACTACCGCCGTCGCTCTCTGTCCCTGCTGTGACTCCTTCGCCGCTCGTGATTACGCTCACGGTCGCGTACAGGAGAACGAGAGCGCGAGCGCCGTTGCCGCTGATCTCTGCCTGTGTCCCGTGCGCGCTCGCGACTTCTGCTCCGCTTGCGCCGCCGACCAGAGTCGGACGGTACGTCGAAAACCATGCCGTAGCCGCCGCTCCCACCAGCGCGCTCGCTGCCCTCTTTCCGATATCGCCGTGTCTGCTCCAAATCGTCGCGACCCGCGAACCCTGCGCCGCCTTGTTCTTTGCCGGCCAGGCGCGGACCACGTTTGACCTCGTTTGACCACTTTGAGTCATTGATTCTGGCCACGGACTGGGAAAAGTCGACCCAGATCCGGCGGTCATCGACGAGGACGTTTTGCATTTTGAAATACGCCTGCGACGGCTAAGTACTTTTCGTTGGGAAAGCAACGCGAGACGCACCTGCTCTGCATCCTCTCTGCGATCAAATTCGATAAATGCGTACTGGAGCGAATCGCCAGTGCGTTTGTCGCGGATGACTTGACAGCTCATGATCGTCCCAAACCGCGAGAATATGAGCTCTAGATCCTCGTCGCGCGTTACGGGGTTGAGCTTGCATATAAACAAGACGTTCTCCGGAGGGCGGACATTGGCAAAGGGGAGGTCGCCGACCATCTCGAGCGTCAGCGCGGACGCGGCAGCGGCCTTTTCGCGGCGGATACGTTCCTCCTCTTCCTCGGGCAGAGTCGCTAACGGGTCCTCGTCTTCGGCTATGCGAGTAGAGTTGTCCGGCGGGCGGGTGGGGGAGGAGGGAGGTCGGATACTTTTCAAGGCGGGCGTATCTGGGAAGGGGTCGTCTGGTTGAGGGCGCATCAGTTTGAGAGTGAACGGCTATTGGAGAACGCTACCGAGAACGACGACGTGACGAATCCGTACATCCTTGAACGGACGACCGTCCTTGTCCGTGAACACGTCGTTGAGTTTGTCAAGCGTGTCAAGTCCCTCGACTACATGGCCGAACACAGCATGCTTGCCGTCCAGATAGTCGATATTATCGCCGAGGGTGACGAAGAACTGGCTGCCACACCCGCCCTTTGTGTGGCCTTCCAGAGCAGGCGCGACGGCCATCGAGACTGTGCCTTTGAATGTGTGCTTTAGTTTTGGGCGGAGCTCGGGGGAGAAATATCGCGCTTCAGAGGATTTGGGGTCGAGCAGGGACCAGATGGACTCCCCGCCCGTCCCTGTGGCCGAGGGGTCGCCGACTTGGGCCAAAAAGTCCTTGGACACTGGTGAAAGATGGTTGAGATGTAATTTTGGCGCCAATAAAGCAGTAAAGTACCGTTGAAAAATGCATTCAAGTTGTAATAGTAGACCTTGCAGAGCTTGAGGAAGTTCTCGCAGGTCTTTGGGCACGCGTCGACCTCGAGGTCGATGACGAGGTCGCCGACAGAGGTCTCGAGGAGGACGGACATCGAGGTCAAAAGGAAGGCTGGAGCCAAACAAAGTGTTGGCGCTACGCAGTTTGACTTGCACAGTCTCCTTGTCTCTCCCACCATGGCTCTCCCCGTCATGGAAGAGGGAAAGCTCCTCGTCGACGCCCTCAACACTGTCAAAATACAGGTCCAGCAGATGAAGAGACACCTTGTATGCCCTTGCCTGAAGTAACAATCACTCCCTAACCGCTGCGCTCTTTCCCGCTAGGAATTGGACCAACTCATGGATGCCCTCAAGAGCGCAAGCCTTATGCTCGCAGAGCTCCGCACTTCGTCGCTTTCGCCGAAACAGTACTACGAACTCTGTAAGCGTACACCGAGTGACGAACACTCTGCAGGTCTCACTATGTCTCCAGATATGGCCGTTTTCGACGCACTGCGCCATCTGTCCAATTACCTATACGACGCGCACACCCAGTCGCGTCATCACCTCGCAGACCTGTACGAACTGGTGCAGTATGCAGGCAACATAATTCCTCGGCTCTACCTCATGATTACCGTCGGCGCGGTCTACATGTCTGTCCCAGAGGCGCCTGTGAAAGAAATCATGAAGGATATGATGGAAATGTCGCGTGGTGTCCTCCACCCCATTCGCGGTTTGTTCTTACGCCATTATCTGAGCGGCCAGACTCGGGACCACCTCCCAGTCGGCGTGGACAACGGGTCTGTTAATTCAGATCCAACACTCTCCACCTGTGCTCATTTATTATGTGTTTAGGCCCGCAGGCAATCTCCAGGATTCAATATCCTTCGTCCTCACCAATTTTATTGAGATGAACAAGCTCTGGGTTCGACTGCAGCACCAGGGACACTCGAGGGACCGCGAGAAACGCGAGCTGGAGCGCCGCGAACTGCGCATCTTGGTCGGGACCAATCTCGTTCGACTCAGCCAGTTGGACGGTGTCGATCTCGACATGTACCAACGGACGATTCTACCCAGTATTCTGGAGCAAGTCGTCAACTGCAAGGACGTGATTGCGCAGGAATATTTGATGGAGGTTGTGATCCAGGTACTTTTATTACTTTTATTCTTCTCCTCTTTTAAACGTTGACCTGTTAGGTGTTCACGGACGAATTCCATCTTCACTCTCTCGGTCCATTCCTTTCTGCGACGGCACAACTGCACCCCAAAGTCAACATTAAGCAGATCGTGATCGCCCTAATCGACCGTCTGGCGGCGTACGCGGCTCGAGAGGCTGAGAACGAGGACCCTGAAGAGACCAAAAAGCAGGAAGAGGCTGCGGCCCGGCGACTAGCGGAGAAAGTCAAGTACCAAAAAGCCAGAACCCGGGAGAATGGTGTCGGTAGCGCGGTACCGCCTCCAGCTGAAGCAGATGCATGGGGGTCTCCACAGCCTTCTCAGAGCGGTCTCGAGTCGGAAAAGGCCATTACAGAGGACGGAACGACTGTCGTCGACGAGAAGAGTGTGGATGGCTCTGTGGATCCAGAGAAACCCGTGGCCTCTGCATCTGTTGTTCGTAAATTCCGAGGAGTACCTGAAGACGTGCAGCTCTTCGAAGTCTTTTGGCAACAAGTCGTCGAGCTGATCAAGGTACTAGTCAACATGCCTATCTGGGGGCACGCCAACTCACATCTCACGTCAGGCTCGTCCAGATCTCTCGATTCAGGACATAACTGCCCTCTTCGTCTCCCTTACAAACCTGTCTCTAAGTTGCTACCCCGACCGGTTAGAATATGTAGACCAGGTGCTGGGTTTTGCGGCGGAAAAGATCAAGGAATATTCTGAGAGGTACGTCTTTCCTTTGTCGATCCAAAATGCAAAACTCAGCTATTTGTCAGTTCGGACCTTCACGCGCAGCAAACAACGTCAAATCTCGCTGCGCTTCTCGTCGCCCCCATAAACTCCTATCAATCTGTCCTCACACTACTTGCTATTCCAAACTATGCCCCCCTCCTGACGAAGCAACTTTTTTCGACGCGGCGTTCCATCGCTCACTCGATCATCTCCTCCGTCCTGAAAAATGAAACGATAGTCGAGACCCCCGAAGACGTCGACGGCGTGTTGGAGTTGTGCCATGTGCTCATCAAAGACCAGTCCGATGCAGCGGCGGGCGGATCTGGCATAAACGGCAATATGAAGGACATGCGGAGGCACGGGCCGTACTCGGTCGAACGAGAGGAAATGGCAGAGGAGCAGGGGTGGGTTGCACGGATGGTGCACTTGTTCCGCGCGGATTCCCTTGACGTCCAATTCGAGGCATGTTCTTGTTCTTATATTTTCCACTTCTTGACTGCAACTCGCCCTCCAGCTCCTGCAAATAGCACGAAGGCATTTTGACGCTGGCGGCGAGCGGATGCGGTTTACATTCCCCGCTTTGATCACCTCATCCATCAAACTGTGCAGGCGGTATAAGAACCGCGAACATTTGGTATGCGCCTCTATAGTTTCCGTCTAGAGCAACTCATATTCGGCTCAGGAAAGCGACTGGGAATCCAAAGTGTCCACCATCCTGAAATTCTGTCGACAACTGACCTTTATCCTTGCATCCCAAGTGGATGCCCCCACAATTGCTTTGCGACTCTTCCTCCTTGCCGCCCAGATCGCCGATGAATGCGGCTTTGAAGATCTTACATACGACCTCTATGTGCAGGCGTTCAGTGTGTACGAGGACAACATCTCCGAGTCCCGAGCGCAACTACAGGCTATCACATTGGTCATCGGGACGTTGGAAGGCGCGAAGGTGTTCGGAGTCGAGAACTACGACACGCTGATCACCAAAGCGGCATTACATGCTTCAAAACTATTGAAGAAGAGCCACCAATCTTCCGCTGTGGCCTCCGCAAGCCACCTGTGGTGGCAGGAGAAATCTCTCCCCGCAGAGGCCGACGATGCCGAAAATAAGGAAACAGAGAAACCTGCCGTCAAGGACGACAAGGCTGAGAAAGCGGTACTAGCTATTTTTTGCCCTCGGCTTAAACTCAAACTCTCACAGTTCCCGCACCAGGATAGCAAGCGCGTCCTCGAATGTCTGCAAAGGTCGCTTCGTACCGCTGGCTCCGCAATCGAGGAGATTGTTACAGTGCAACTCTATTGTGATACCCTTGATCACTACCTGTATTATCTCGATCGCGGTGCACCTGCAGTACGTTGGGTCTGTCCTAGTCGATTCCGAGTACTCATGAAACATCCAGATTGCACCCAAGTTTGTCAATAGTCTTGTCGAGCTCATTGCCTCTAGCAGTCGACAACATTTCCTCCCCCGACATGCATCCGTCCCAACGCGCGCCGCCGGGGCTAATTGAAGGCGTTCAAACTCCCGAGATGATTACGAGGCATTTCAGGAATACGCTGTACTACATTCAACGGCGGAAGAATGCTGTGGTCGATGGCACAGTAGATTCTCGATGGGATGGGGTTGATGTCGTAGGTGCCTTGTTGAAAATGGGCATTACACGGTGATTCGGCTTCTGTACCCTCTCATTTGTACTGTAGTGGGCTCCCATCTTTCTAATTTGGATTCAATAAATAATTGCGGGGTTTAGAAACCATACAAACACGGTTAGGTCACGCGTAATTGCCTTATTGGGAGGATTCCAAAGTTTTCGTTAAATGCTCGCTCACTCAAAAAGAGAGAGAAAACGAGGTATGAGTATGATGGCGGACTGTCCGGCGGACTGGTCCGGCGGACTCTCTGATTCGCTCCGAACAATCGCTGTGAGGATTCCATACAGCCATTGACTCCATGGAACCACCACCACACTTCCATATACCATTTATGTATGACGTTTGTGTATACGATTTACACCCGACCAATGATTTCAGCAATAGCGAGTATAGCACTCTTGTAGCGAATCTGTGTGGTCATTACTCACAAAGATTTGATCCACGGAGAAGCTATACGGCATTTGCGGACCGACCTTCCGAACTCTTTCTTCAATGCCATTCCGTCTGCACTTCATATTTCCACCAGAGCCCGAGTGATCTATCCCTACTTCATCCACTTTCCACTGCAAGCCCTGGTATCAAAACTACTGGTGTCAAAACTGGCTCAATTGCCATCCATAAACAACTACTGTCTTCCTTCTTTAATCCGTTCACCTAGACTCTTTAAAAATGCATTCAACTGACCTCACCGCACGACCTCACCGCACCGAAACACTCTTATGAGAACCTAACACTGCCAAAGCCATCATCTGTGCCTTCCCTTTTTACTGGGCACACACCATGGCAGAAGCGTCTGCCGAGGTCTGCCCTGAGTGTCACTGTGCCTTCTTATCTCGGCCTACCTGTCAGGGGAACCCCCCTTCCTCACTTATTTAGGGACCCTCGTTCCCTAAATAGCTCGGTCCGCCGGCCCGACCGGCCCGCTACCTCCTGGCATCGTGTGTGCGATCAGGCCCGGGACCTATGCCGATCACTCCGATCACATGTGACTGTATACACTGAGGACAAGGTACAAAATAATGAGGCCGTATATCACCAGTATATTGCCCGTATATTTGAAATGTACTCCAGATATACTGACAATATACTGGCTCCGTATATGCCCCGTATATCTACTTATACAAAAGAAAGGTGGTCATGTGAGGGCTCAGCAGCCAATGAGGTTATGAGGACAAGTGTCAAAATTGTGGCTGTGGATCGCTTGACTTCGTCCGTCCCGTCGTCGTTCGGCGTGTTCCTCTCCTTTCTCATCTCGCTCAGCTCTCGCAAGACTTCCCAGGGCTCCTCTATCTCTTGCAACTGCAGCCAAAACAGCCTTGACTTCCCGAGACAGCCCGACAGAAACAACTCAGACAGCCACGCTCCGACGTTCTCCGTACAATCTAGACGCTTCAGTATGCCTGGAGTGAGTACTGTAATCTGTAGTCTACGCTAATAAATGCTTTTGCAACCTCATATGACTTCTGTGCTGCAAAACTCCTGTTAGCAAAACAAATACCGGCTTATTTGGTGCTTGCGCGACTTACTGAAAGCCTCTGCACTCTACCGGATCTTCATGCGCGCTGTGACTCTTCTTTCAGGGTTTCTTTGGATTCTAGGGTCTCTGTGTCTGTTAATGTGCGTCGTCTATTCCTCTTTCAGCTGCAAAATTGAAAACTTAACAAATAGGCTGAGTCCACCGCCCACGGCTTTGTCCTCGCTGGCCCAGCGTAGGACATCTGGAGTTCGCCAGGCACGCAATGACGCCCTTCGTTCCCCGTACCAGAGCCCCCGAGCGCGCCGACTGCAACGGTCCGAGAGCAGAAGTCCACTCCAGGATGTGTCAAATCTTGCACGTCTACCCCGAAATGAACGCGCCAGTAAGGGGAGCTGCGGTGGAGCGAGAGCGCGCAGGCATTCGCGATGCAGAGCGCGAGCGACAGGCAGCGCTGCAGGATACCCCGAGTCGGCGCAGACGGCGCATTCCCGGGCAGACAGAAAATCGAGCCCCATCGCCAACACCGGGAGGTTCTCGGGCTCCGCAGATGGTGAGTGCTATGTCAGTCCTTTGGCTGCACAATCTAAGCGTTGTGCAGCTGGCTCTACCGACTCCGCCTGCTTCTAATGCTCCTCCCAATGCCCGTGCGCTTGCACAGCGTGCCCGGCGCGAACGCGAGGCTGCAGCGAGGGCGGGGGGTGCTCCTGCTCCAGTCAATCAGCCTCCGCGTCCGCCTGCAAATGAACGCCGCGCAGCAGCTCAGCAGGCGCGGCGACAGAACGAACGTGAGGCGCGCGCAGCGCCGCTACCCCCACCTGTGCGCGTACCTCCAGCACCTCCACCTGCGCGAGTGCAACCACGAGGACCAGCGCGCCAGAGACCACAGCGTCCTGCAGGTATGTCGAGACTGCACTTTTCTGTTGCTCTCTGAAACTGAACTATATCTGCAGGGGACTTCTTTGCGGCGCGGCGGCCATATGTCGAGGCCGAGGTACAGCGAACATGACCTCGGCCGCATGAATATCAAGTGTATGCACTGCGACGCGTTGCATTGGCTCGCGGAAAAAACAGTGAAGTCGCCAATGCGTGCCCCGGAGTTTGGGATGTGCTGCAACCATGGAAAGGTCGCCATCGGGACCCTCGACCCTCCTCCTGATGCACTACGCCAGCTCCTGCTGGAGGATACTCCGCGGGGGAAGGAGTTTCGCACCAACATGTGGCAGTATAACATTGCGCTGTCGTTTACGTCGCTCGGGGTCACTGAGGACCAGTCGGTTGCGCGCGGTGGTGGGCCACCGATCTTCAAAATCCTCGGGGAGTTGTGTCATCGCGTGGGGGCACTCATTCCTCCCGCTGGACATGTTCCGTCGTACGCGCAACTCTACATCTACGAGCCCCATGCTGCGCTAGACTTCCGGATGCAAAACAACAGCAATCTTCGGCGCGATACGATGGAACTTCTGCAGACAGTCATAACGGCTAATCACCAATACGCGCCAATCTACATGCATGCTCACGAGGTTCTCAGTCGCCATCCAGAGGTGGAGGAGGCCGAAGTGCGACTTCGAGTTGCGCCCGGAGCACATCGACGGCGAGGGAATCTTCCGACGGCTGATGAGGTTGCAGTAATCCTTCCCGGCGATCAGTCGCAGATGCAGGCGCGGGATATCATCCTGCGGAAGCGCGATGGCCCTCTCCTCCGCATAAGCAATCTCCACCCCGCGTACACACCACTCTATTATGTTCTGCTGTTTCCATATGGTGAAAACGGCTGGCATATCGACCTCAAGCAGAACGAGCCTGATCGCGAGCATCCCAAACGTCTGTCGCAAACACGATATGTCGCGTATCGACTGCAGGTCCGGAAGGACGAATTCTCGATCATTCTCCGGGGTGGACGGCTCCTACAGCGCTACATGGTCGACATGTGGGCGTCGGAAGATCAGAACCGACTGCAATTCTTGCGCATGAATCAGGGTACATTGCGTGCGTCTCTCTATAGCGGACTCGAGGATGCTCTCCACGCCGGCGACGAAGACATTGATCTCAATGAGCTTGGACAGCGCACTGTTCTTCCGTCAAGTTATATTGGCGGGCCGCGGCATATGGGCCAACGTTTCCAGGACTCGATGGCGATCGCGCGCTACTACAAGAAAGTCGACATCTTTCTCACATGTACGACCAGTCCCAAATGGCCTGAGATTACGCGGGAGCTGCTACCGGGCCAGGCTGCTCACGACCGTCCCGAGCTGGTGGCGCGCGTGTTCCAGCTGAAGAAGCAGGCCATAATCGAGGACATCTATAAGAACGGGGTCTTTGGGCGTACGGTTGTGTACGTCTACACCATCGAGTTCCAAAAGCGCGGTTTACCACATATCCACCTGCTGATCTTCCTCGAGCCTGGTCAAAAACTGTTGACACCTGAAGATATCGATTCTGCAATCTGGGCGCGGTGGCCCGATCCCGAGACGCAGCCAATGCTCTTCGAGACGATCAAGACGTGTATGGTTCATGGACCCTGCGGCACAGCCAACCCGAGAGCACCCTGCATGGAGAATGGCAAATGCACTAAGCGTTTCCCCAAGCGCTTCCAGGACCAGACCAGCATGGATGAGAACGGCTACCCGGATTATTTCCGACCAAACGACGGTCGCGCGTACGATGTTGGCGGGTTCAAGGTCGATAATTCCTGGATTATCCCTTACAATCCTTATCTCTCGGCGAAGTATAACTGCCACATCAACGTTGAGTGTGCGGTGTCTCTCGGCGCGTTCAAATATGCCTTCAAGTACATTCACAAAGGCGGTGATCTGGTCGGCATTGAAGTGAATCGGGACGAGATCAAGAGGTGGATTGAAGGATGTCTCGGCGTCAGAGGCAGCGTGGCGGATTTTCCATTTTGACATGCACGACCAGGTGCCTAATGTTGTGCGGTTGCAGGTAAGGGTGTTGTCCTCTTGCTAATCCCTCCTTCTCAACGATCATCAGATTCATTTGCCCGGCCAGCATTTGGTCACTTTTGACCCCGGCGAGGATCCGCGCAAGGTCCTTCAGCGTGCCGCCGGCGAGCGTACATGTTTGACGGCATTTTTCGAAGCTAATGCGAACAATGGTGCGCTGGGTCGCGAGGCGAGGAAGTACACATACCAGGAATTTCCACAGCATTTTACCTGGCAGGCGGGAAAGGATAAGAAGTATTGGTCGGTGCGCAAACAGGGCTTTGCTCTTGGCCGAATGTACTTTGTTCCGCCTAACGCTGGCGAACGTTTCTATCTGTGTACACTGCTCACTGTCGTCAAAGGTCAGACTCCCCCTTCTATCAAACGATAACTTGCTCACAATTCTCACAGGCCCGAAATCCTTCCAGGATCTGCGAACACATAATGGGATTGTTCATGACACCTTCCTCGATGCCTGCCTTGCGCGCGGTCTTCTGGAAGACGACGGTGAATGGCGGCAGTGTCTCCAAGAGGCCGGGGAGATGCAGACGGGTCGTCGACTACGGCAGCTCTTTGTGACACTGCTCCTCTTTTGTGAGCCAACGCGACCGGGTCATTTGTGGGAGGAGTTCCGCAGTAGCATCTGCGATGATCTTCGCCGCCGTTTGGAAATTATGGGGAGGCGCCCAACGGAGGAGGACACATACAATTATGGCCTCTTTCTCCTCAACAAGATCCTGAACGAGCAGGGCCGAAATTTAACCGATTTCCCGTCCATGCCAATGTTCCGAATCGATTGGGATGCTCACGTTGACAACCCGCTTATTGCTGAGCAGTTGGACTACAACAAGGAGGAGGAACGACAGCGTGCGGAGCATAACATCGCTCTGCTCAACGACGAGCAGAAGGTTGCGTTCGACAAAATAATGCATTCGGTCAATGAGAAGGAAGGCAAGATGTTTTTCCTCAACGGTCCTGGCGGCACCAGCAAAACCTTCGTTTACAAAACAGCGTGTCATCAAGCGCGCAGCCAGGGTATCATCACACTCTGCAGCGCATCTTCAGGAATCGCAGCGCTTCTTATGCCGGGTGGTCGAACAGCTCACTCCACCTTCAAGATTCCGGTGGAAGGCCTCAACTCACAGTCGTTCTGCAGTATTCCCAAGAACAGCCAGCGCACCGATCTCCTTCGCAAGACAGGGCTCATATTCTGGGATGAAGTAGGAATGCAGGACCGGATGGCGATCGAGGCCGTGGACTGCACATTGCGGGATCTTCTCAACGATGAGCGTCCTTTTGGTGGAATCACCGTTGTCTTCGGAGGCGACTTCCAGCAAATCCTCCCTGTTGTTCCGAAGGGCTCTCGGGAGCAGGTCGTCAATGCATCCATTCAACGCTCTGCTGTGTGGGACCACATCGAGCTGCTCCTTCTTCGGCGTAACATGCGTCTTGAGTCTGAGGGCCAATCGGAGAGGGAATTTGCTGCCTGGCTTCTCAACGTCGGCCATGGTCGGAATTTGGATGCTGAGGGCAATGTGAAGCTGAGGCCAGAAATGCAGACACCGAGTCCTAATTCATTGGTCGACTTTGTCTATCCTGGAATTTCCAGCGACCCACCGTGTCACGATTCGATTCCAATCTTATCGCGACAACGCCTATCTCGGAGGCGCCTAAAGAAGCGCCCACAGATGAGATAACGAAGGGATTAGATATGGACTTAGATTAGATAGTTGAACACCTGGCAAACACATGGTAAAAGAACATTGCAGAACACTCCGGCACTACATGCTGCAGCAGGATGGTTTACGCACCGAGTACATACACGATTCATATTCACACGGTTCACAGAACAGTATAAGTAGAGTAGTTAGTTTCTTGTATTCCTTAGTCTTTTATTCGATTCATTTCTCGAAGTCCTGCGCATCTCACTCCCCAATCCGCTATCTCTGTATAGTCGGACGAGATAAGGCTTTGATTGTGACATAATAAAAGGCTCCCCTTCGTACCACCCGTACCGTCATACCTCACTCTCACCCCACTTCACCTTACCACCACCCACGCACTATTTGCGTAAGCATTACCATTTCACCATCTCGCGCGCCTCGTTCCAAACCTCCTTTCCCTTTCCTCCATTTCCGACAACCCGTATCGGACCACTATAACAGACAGACGCTGTACCACGGGAAACGTTGAGTCCGTCCCAAGTACAATAGCAGTCGTAGGGGTACTGGGCAGATCCTCGGAGAGGCCCATCCCGCTATCGCCGGGGGTGTTGTAGAAGACCCGGGATAGTTCTGTTCGCAAAAGACCGATACGGACCCCACCAACCGCTTAGTGCGGAAGAAGACCAGTCGCGCTGTTCCGCGCACCCTCTAGCACCGGCTCTTCAGAGTCATCATCGTCGTCGTCGTCTCCCTCCGCGCACCCACCACCTCCTCCTCCTCACGGCGTACCTACACATCTACCGCCTCTTCCCTTGATACTCCCCACACCTACTGCGCCACCCACTTCACCGTCCCCCGCCACACACCTTTACCACTCGTTCCCGACCCTCACCGACATGTCTCACCACGCCGCATCCCAGGGGCCAAGCCGTGCCCCATCCCCTGCGCCTAGTGTGCAGATGAACGACCCCGAACCCCTTGCTCCCACGCCGAGAATCTCATCCTCTCGGATCACCCTCGCCTCTCTCCCGCCACACTTTGACGGGAACGACAAGTCCAAGTGGGACACTTGGAAAGATGCGCTCGGAAATTACATCTGGGCATACGAAGCGGAATTTCGCACCCCGAAGACAAAAATTGCCTTCACGATTTCGCTGCTCGGCAGCAAGGACGGCGCGCCCAGCCCAGCTTCCAACTGGGTCCGTAATTGGCGCAAGCGAGTGCTCGACGAGGACGACGAGCTACCGGAAGGATATTCCTTCAAGGGTTTTTTGGACGACCTTGGCAGGACGTTCAGGGACCACAATGTGCGCCAGACAGCGTACATTCGCCTTACCACCACGAGGCAAGGGAAGACCGCCTTGGCGGACTTCATCCAGGCGTTTGAGTTGAACGCAGAGGAGGCGGGATACGACCCGCACGACGACTTGCACGGGCACCACAACCAGTTCCTGTGCGAGAACCTAGAGAACCTCGTCAACGAGGAGGTTCGCACGCAGCTCTATGCTGGGGGCGTAGAGATCCCGGAGGATTATGCCGGGATGAAGGCCAGGATGATGACGATCAGTCGCATCCTAGAGCGGCAGAAACTGCGCAAGGCGCAGCAGCCGAAGGCGGCCGGGACTCCGTTCTGGGTCCCCGCCAAACCTCCCCCACCCGCACCCAGCGGTAATTACCGGGGAACTGCGCCAAATTTGGCGAAGAAGCTCGGTCCAGGGGAAGTAGCCCCTATGGACGTGGATGCTTCGAAGTTGAAGGGGAAACCCTTCAAGTGTTACAACTGTGGCGATGAAGGCCACATGGCACGCGAGTGCCCACAGCCACGCCGGGAGCGTGGAAAGATCAATGTCCGCGCTCTGCGGACGAACGAGATGTCGAAGGAGGATTTCAAATTCCTCTTTGACCAGGCCCGGGCCATGTATGGCCAGGATTTTTAAGGAGGGCCCCGATCAAGGCCGAATCGGCGCCCTCCGCTTCTCTTCCCCTAAATAAATATGTTCCGCTTGAGGTGGAACCGACCGAGACCCGAAGCTCTTTTGTAAATTATATAAAACAGCGCACTGCTCTACGTACACAGGACAATATAGTAGTAGGAGTAGATGTAGAAAAAGACAAAAAACAAATACGTATTTTAGAGAATCTGAATCGCATCCGTAATATTAAAAACCGTAGAATGGACGAAGTAAACAAGCGTTGGAGTTTATTTAAAAAGGCCCCTGGAACCCAAACCAGTGAGAAAAATAGTGTGGATAAAAAGGGCGGTGCTACCGCGATGGCTCAACCCACAGTTGTGGGGGAAGCACCAAAACACACACGAGTCCCCTTTGGACTCAAGAAGCAGGAGGCAGCCAGGTGGCTTGCACGACGCGCGATGGGTATCTCAGACAACCTATTAGCGCAGGAACTCCGGGAGTTCCAGAAGCAGCGGAAGCAGCATGAGATGCTGGTGTCAGTGGAGCTGATGTCTCCGGACACGGGGAAGACACGCCGTATCAAGGCGCTGCTGGACAACGGCTGCACTACCACGTGCATTGATCGGGCGTACGCCAAAGCAGAAAACTTTGAGCTCCGAGAGCTTGACCAGAAAATTGTCGCACAGAATGCGGACGGATCCGAGAACCTTGGAGGACGGATTACGCATTACGCAGAATTAATTATGGGAGTTGGACTCCACCGGGAACGAATAAAGTTCTTGGTTACAAATCTCGGGAAGGCCCGTGTATTTATCGGATACGACTGGTTATTTAAACACAACCCTGAGATCGACTGGAGGTCTCAGAAAATTACCTTCAGTCGGTGCCCGCCTGAGTGCAACATGCAAGGCACCGAGGAAACCGAGGGCTGGAAGCCGGAGGAAGCGCTCGAGGAGGGTGAGTCGATCTTGATGGTCGACTTTGCGGAGCACATAGACCTGCGTGTCAAGGCCACTCAGGCACAGCAGATGGCGGAGGAGGCAGATAGAGATAGAGAAAAGATGACGGAGGACGCGGTTCCGGAGCAGTATCGCGAATACATTAAGGTGTTTGCAAAAGAGTCGTTTGACCGACTTCCGGAAAAGAGGCCGTGGGATCATGCGATCGAACTAAAGCCGGACTCCAAGGCAGTTGATTGCAAGATCTACCCGTTGTCCCAGACGGAGCAGGGAGAGTTGACCAAGTTCCTAGAGGAGAACTTGAAGAGTGGACGTATCAGACCGTCGAAATCACCTATGGCTTCGGCGTTCTTTTTTATTAAAAAGAAGGATGGAAGCCTTCGACCGGTGCAGGATTACCGGAAGCTTAACGAGATGACGATCAAGAATCGTTATCCACTGCCGCTGATCTTGGAGCTTGTCAATAAACTCCGAGGAGCAAAGGTCTTCACGAAACTGGACATTCGCTGGGGATATAATAATATTCGTATTAAAGAGGGAGATGAATGGAAGGCGGCTTTCCGAACCAAACGCGGCTTGTTCGAGCCGCTCGTGATGTTCTTCGGCTTGACAAACTCGCCGGCCACTTTCCAGACAATGATGAACGACATCCTTCGCGAGTTAATTAACGAAGGAAAGGTCATTGTCTACCTCGACGACATCCTTATTTTCACGGACACTTTGGAAGAGCACCGACTTATTGTAAAACGAGTGTTGGAGATACTCGAGAGAAATCAATTGTATTTAAAGCCGCAGAAATGCGAGTTTGAGCGCAGTGAGGTCGAGTACCTCGGAGTAATTATTGGTCACAACTCCATGAGAATGGACCCTGTGAAGATCCGGGGGATCACCGAGTGGCCGGAACCGAGAAACCTCAAACAAGTCCAGGCGTTTTTGGGGTTCACCAATTTCTATCGGCGATTCGTACGGGGATACAGTGAGGTGGCCAAACCCCTCACGAGGTTGACGGGGAAAGAGGGCTTCTCCTGGGGAGAAGAGCAGAAGGCGGCCTTCCAGAAGTTGAAGGACCGGATTGCGGAGGACGTGGTGCTCGCACTTCCCACGGATCACGGGAAGTTCCGGATAGAGGCTGATGCATCGGAGGGAGCAACTGGGGCGGTGCTTGAGCAGGAGCAAGAGGGGGGGTGGCGCCCGGTAGTGTCAGACACACTAGCCAATGCAATGCAGAGGAGATGCAAAGAGGCCAAGTCTGTGCTCAGAATGAAGTGGGGATGAAAGTGCCTATATTGCTAGTGGAGATACGACCAGCTCAAGACTGGAGAGTGCTACAAGTACAGGGACGTATATATACTACTACTATGCAATGCCGAAGCCTCGAGGCGCTCAGTAAGGCCTCAGTCAGCAACATGTGTTGCTCAGTCAGAAACATGAGTTTCTGAGTAAGAAACATGAGGCTATCACTAATACAAGTCCGATATAGCTAGATAAGGTCCGATATAACTAGATAAGCTTCTAAGTAAAGATAGAACCGGATCGGAGCGGATCAGAGCAGATCTGATGATGATCTGATGATGCTGATGATTCATGACATTACCCCCCTCTTAAGGATTGTGTCCACACAATGGGTTCGGTGGTGTTAGCATCAAGCTTTCCGTTTTCCCAATTGTACAGATGTCCCGGCAATCGAGGTGTTGTGGTAAAGTTCTCGATGCGCCTATAGACCAGGCGCACGTTGCGAGGGAGGGGACGTGGGGCAGACGGATTTTTCCGATGGAATTCCGCTACCATTCCCACGTTGTCTGTCAAGTTCTCAACTGGTTCCCAACTGTCATGCTCCTTTCCGTATCCTTTCCAATGCACCAGATACTCGAGTTTTCTACGCTTAACTCTCGAATCTAGCACAGCTTCAACTTCATACTCCACTTCACCATCAACTAGCTCGGGCGGCGGCGGGGGAGGGGTTTTCTGAGAGGGGAACTTGGGTTCAACAAAGGGGAAGAGGAGGACCTCATTGAAGACAGGGTGTTTGTGTCTCCAAGAGTAGGGGAGTTCGAGACGATAGGAGGAAGATCCGACTTTTTCAAGCACTTTGAAAGGACCATAGCGCTTGTCATCAAACTTCTTAGCAGGACGAGTCGTAGTGATGTTGACTCCTTCGACATAAACCATGTCGCCTGCCTTGTACTCCTTAGCATCTGTGCGCTTCCGATCATAGAATCGCTTCATTGTCTCTGCAGCTGCTTTAAGAGACGACTCTGCTTCCTCTCTGATCTTCTGCATGGTCTTGGCAAACTTCTCGGCATCAGGCGTGCGCACTGTCCCTCTGGGCTCAATCCCTTTCCAGGGGTGTTGTCCAGAGTTCACGAAGAACGGGGAGAACCCAGTAGCAGTGTGGACTTTGTCGTTATAGGAAAACTCAGCAATGGCAAGCCATTCAGCCCAGTCGTCCTGACGGTGATTGACAAAGATCCGGAGATACTGCTCCAAGTCCTGATTGACCCGTTCTGTCTGCCCATCGGTCTGTGGGTGGTACGCAGTAGAGATGTTCTGCTTAATGCCTAATAGCTTGCACAAGTCCCTGCTGAACTGCGATGCGAACTGCGGACCCCGGTCGTGGATCAGGCGCTCCGAAAGCCCATGGTCACGGAACACGCGATCTCTGTAGTGCTTGGCCCAACCAAGGGAGTTGAGCTCGATGTGGACTGCTTGGAATTTTGCAGCTTTTCCAAATCGATCAACAAACACCAGGATTGCGTTGTAACCGTTAGACTCCGGAAGCGGACCGATCAGATCAGTGGAGACGATCTGCCAGGGACGCGTGGGAACCGTGTTTGGAGACAGAGGTGCAGGGGGTGCCATTCGTCGTGGTTTGGTTCTTTGACAAGCCTGGCACCCATCTACATAGGAACGAATGTCTATCTGCAAACGCGGCCACCAGTAGTTGCGCGTGATCAGCTCTTGCGTCTTGTAGCGTCCGGGATGACCGGCGAGACTAGTGCTGTGGTGAACGCGGATGATGTCCTCACGCAGCTTCTTATCTCGGGGTACATAGAACCGGTGCTTCCAAGTCACAATCCCGCCCTCCAGCTCCTCCCAGTCCTTCTCCTTGTTTGCAAGATTGCGGACAACGAGCTTGTCACGATTTTGAGCAGCACGCTTAATCCGAGCCATGAAATCATCGCTAATAGCGCTGACATCGTGGTGATGAACTCGGAAGAACTCTGGCTTGAGAAGCACCAGATTCTCGTTGTCGTGCTCCCCCTTCTCATGACCTGCTCGTCTCGAGAGGTAGTCCGCTTTCTGCATGGCCTTGCCCGGCTTGTGGTGCAGGGTGAAGTGGTACTCCTGCAGCTCCGCCACCCACCGCGCCTGTCGTCGATTCAGCTTCTGAGGCTTCCTGAAGTATTCGAGATTCTTGTGGTCTGTCCAAATCTCAAAGTCCTCCAAGGCTCCTAGCAGGTACTGGCGAAACTCCGACAGTGCATGCATGATTGCAAGCATCTCTTTGTCGTATATCTCGTAGTTACGCTCTGTTGCATTCAATGCATGGGATATGAATGCAACAGGCCGCCAGTGATTGTCTTCCTGCTGTTGAGACAGAATAGCACCAGTTGCATAATCCGACGAGTCGGCCTCCAAACGGAACCGTCCACGGGCTCTTGGCATAACCAAGACCGGTGCCGACGTGATCCGACGCTTCAACTCCGCAAATGCACGCTCCTGTGCCGCTCCCCACACCCACACTCCTTTTCCTGTCAACACAGACAGCGGTCTGGCAATGGCCGAGAAAGCCTCGATAAATCGACGGTAGAAGTTCATGAACCCTAGAAACTGTTGCACATCTCGCTTCTGCTCAGGAGCAGGCCAGTTGACAATAGCTTCGACTTTAACAGGGTCCATTCTCACTGCATTGTGCGAAACAATCACACCAAGGTATTCTACCTCGGACTGTTCAAACGAGCATTTGGTGTGTTTTAAGAACAGCTTGTTTGCACGCAACTTCTGCAAGACCTTCCGGACCATGACCTCGTGCTCCTGCAGCGTCTCAGTGAATATCAAGATGTCGTCGAGGTAGATAATGACTTTTCCACCGTCGATCTCATCTTTGAAGATTGTGTTCATCATTGTCTGAAACGTTGCTGGAGAGTTGGTCAAGCCAAAGAACATAACCAGAGGCTCAAACAGCCCTCTGTTAGTTCGGAACGCTGCCTTCCACTCGTCTCCCTCCTTGATCCTGACGTTATTGAAGCCCCAACGGACATCCAGCTTGGTGAAGTAACGTGCGTGTGTGAGTTTGTCCACCAGCTCCTGGATAAGCGGAAGAGGATAGCGGTTTTTAACCGTCATATCATTCAGCTTGCGGTAGTCCTGGATTGGTCGAAGAGTTCCATCCTTCTTTTTGATGAAGAAGAATGGAGACGCCATCGGAGATTTTGATGGTCTGATACGTCCTGTTCTCAAGTTCTCGTCAAGAAACTCATCGAGTTGCCGCTGCTCCTCTGGACTGAGAGGATAGATTTTACAGTCCAGAGCCTTGGCGTCGGGAAGTAGCTCGATAGCGTGGTCCCAAGGCCTAGAAGGCGGCATCTCATCAAAGCTCTCTTTGTCGAACAAGTCCTTGAACTCATGGTATTTGCGAGGCACCGCTTCCTCGAAGGTGGGTTCCTTCTTCTTGGAATGCTGCTTCTCAGACACTTTGGCTGCTGTGGTCTGAAAAGCGCGGATTTTGATTTCCTCTTGCATATCAACCATGAGCAGACGGTCTCCCTCTTCGATCTCAGGATCTTCCGGTTCCGGGTCATCAGACTCAGGATCCACCCACCCCCCTAAAGGTTCGCAGCGCACCGGACAACGGTCAAACGTGACAGCTCCTTTTGCCCAATCAATGGACGGATTGTGCAATTTGAGCCATTCATGCCCAATGAAGATGTCAGTCTTTCCGAGGTTCGATACAGCAAATTGAAGGATTTCCACGTGTTGCCCGATCTGGAGCATGAGGTCGACATACTCCGTGATCGAACCACCCGAATTCAACGAACCATCGGCGTTGTAGACCGGGATGGGACGGGGATAGCGCTTTGTGTTCAGTTTGCGCTCGAGCACAAAAGCGCGGTTTATGCAGCTCCCCGTGCATCCAGAGTCAAGCAACGCAGATAGCTTGAAGCGGGACTGGTTATCGAGTGTTTTGATGACCACATCGATATTGAGTTGATTGCCAGTCCCTCGGATGTAACACTTCGGTTTCCTCAATTCCTTTAATGCTTCAACACAGCTGTCGTCATCCAGCTCGTTGAGCTCACGAACCGTCTCCTCTGTTACTTCCGCCCGCCTTCTCCTATTCGCCCATATGTCCAGGACACCAATGGCAACTTCAGACTTCACGATCCGAAGCTGCCTAGCTGTCCATTCAACACTTCCGGGATCAAGTTTCTTTTCAGGAAATCTCTTTGCACTTCGCATCTCTACCGCTTCTGGTGAATGTAGAATAGATTCAAGCTCGGGAATAACTACATGGGAAGGGGCATAGGTGCTACGATCAGCCAGCGAGTGCGTGCTCACTCCTGGCGCTCCTGAAAATCCGGAAGTTCCTGAATAGACCTCAAAAGTTCAGCAATGTCTTCCTTTGCCATAGCGCGGACATTGAACTTGGGGGCCTTGGACGGGTTGGGGCAGAACCGTGCGATGTGCCCAGGTTTACCACAGGCATAACAAGTGCCTCGGGTGTCCCTGTGCCGATCGACGTCCATCGCATCGGGGTCTTTCTCGACCCGAGGTGCGCTTTGTACAGCGGGTGTCTTTGCCTTCTGCTGCACAGTCTCTCTCTCAGTGGATCTACCTAGCGCAGCGTTGTACTCCTTCGCTTTGCGATAGGTGCGATCGCACTCTGACGCCTCTTTGAGCCAATCATCATAAGTGACTGGCTGGGGACGGATGTTAAACACCGCAGTGCGCAACGGAGTGTTTAGCCCTCGTTTAAAGTGATCCAACAACGCTTCGCTGTTGAAGCCGCTAGAAGGAGCAAGGCCTTTGAACAAGGTGATGTATTCATCGGCAGTGCTCTTTCCTTGCTGCAGCTTCACGAGCTTCATCTGCGCCTCATCCTTAGAGGAGTGGTACTGGAAGTACGCAGTGAAGTCCGTAACGAATTGGGCCCATGTTCCAATGTGCCCGTTGTTCGGATTGCCGTTGGATTCAACGATGAGCTTGCGCTGCAAGTTCGCCCAACTGCTTGCAATCTCGCCGGTGCCTCCCTTGACAAGAGAGAGAGCGAAGATGATACGCTGGTCATCCGCTCCGATCTGCTGTCCGGTAAAGTACAAAGTCAATGCGTTAAGAAACGCTTCGACCTTGTCAGGTTGGCCACTGAAGCTTTCTGGTGAATCAAGCTTCAGCGGCTTCCTGTGCACGGGGCGAGTAGTATAACTCTGAACAGCGTTGGCTATCTGCTCAGTTGCAAGCGTAGAGCGCTCTTGGCGACCGAGAAGCTGAGTGAAGCTTCCCAGAAGTGTCCGGATAGCAGCCCAGAGCAGGACCCAGAATCCCGCAGTTTCGAGACTTGGGGCTGACATCTGCCGCATCTCCGGAGTGAGGTGTTCATAGACGGGGTCGTTGGGGGGGAGAGTATCGAAAGGGGTGGTTGTGGTCGACATATTGGATGGTTTGTATGTAGATGGTGTTAGAAACGCGGTCGGAAAGGCGCTAAAGGTAGGTCGCTGCTCTGTGCAAACAGGTCAACCCTGCACCCGATAGTAAGCCTTTGGGAAGTGATACACAGATGTCTTCTTCGTCACCAGTTTCCGCAAGTCAACGGCTTAAACTAGAGCGCAGTTGTGAGGCACTTGGGCCCTAACCTCAGAATCAACGGATTGACTACCGTTTGTTTTCTGATGGACTAAAGACTACCTCGCACAGAGGATTCGTCCCAACAGTTCTGCTCTAGAGGACCCCTGGTAAAGTCCCTTTGTCCCTACTGCCTTATTGACTAGGGCTAGTTACTAACTAAAGGGCTCAGGATTTATTGAAGGTGCAAAGGGGAGTTTTTCTATCTAAAGTGATTTCGGAGTTTGGATGAGTTTGGAGGAGAGAGAGGGTGATGATGAGGATGATGGGATTGGAGGAGGAACGAGCACAGAGGTGGTAGAGGGGAGTCTTGAGCTTATGTCAGACACACTAGCCAATGCAATGCAGAGGAGATGCAAAGAGGCCAAGTCTGTGCTCAGAATGAAGTGGGGATGAAAGTGCCTATATTGCTAGTGGAGATACGACCAGCTCAAGACTGGAGAGTGCTACAAGTACAGGGACGTATATATACTACTACTATGCAATGCCGAAGCCTCGAGGCGCTCAGTAAGGCCTCAGTCAGCAACATGTGTTGCTCAGTCAGAAACATGAGTTTCTGAGTAAGAAACATGAGGCTATCACTAATACAAGTCCGATATAGCTAGATAAGGTCCGATATAACTAGATAAGCTTCTAAGTAAAGATAGAACCGGATCGGAGCGGATCAGAGCAGATCTGATGATGATCTGATGATGCTGATGATTCATGACAGGTAGCGTTCCAGTCCCATGGACTGAACGAGACGGAACGGAACTACGAGATCTACGACAAAGAGATGCTCGCAATCATGCTCGCATTGGGGGAGTGGAGATCTCTCTTGATGGGAGCGCAGGAGACATTTGAGATCTGGACGGATCATCAAAACCTGCAGTATTTTAAAAGTCCTCAGAAAGTCAATCGGAGGCAAGCGCGATGGATAGTTGAGCTGTCCGAATACGACTTCACGCTTTCTCACCGGTCTGGAGCGCTGAACAAGAAAGCTGATTTACTATCCCGCCGGGCGGACCACGACCAAGGGAAGAATGATAACGAGAATATTGTTCTTCTCAAGCCCGAATATTTCCGATCTCAGGAGATCGTGTTAGAGGGACCCGAAGCCGAGATCATGTCACAGATCAAAGCGGAGAAGAAGGTCGACAAGAGCGTGAAGCTGGCGCTCCAACAAAAACTCCCTGGCTGGGAGAGGATCGATGACCTTATCTATTATAATGGACTCATCTATGTGCCGCACAACCCGGAGTTGCGAGATAAGATTATCGGGTTGCACCACGATAATGCTCTGCTTGGTCACCCAGGACCAAATCGGACACAGGAGATGATTGAGCGCAATTATTGGTGGCCACGGCTGGGAAACCAAGTGGGTGGATATATAAAAGCATGCGAGCCGTGCCAACGAACGACGGTTCATCGGTATAAGCAGGGAAAGCTTAACCCGCACGAGATTGCGGCAGGACCCTGGCAGAATATATCCATGGATCTGATCGGACCACTGCCGGTCAGTAATGGTTTTAATGCTATACAAGTCTGGGTCGACATGTTCTCGAAGATGATCCACTGCGAGCCAGTCAATATGGACTTGTCTTCCGAAGGTGTTGCCCGGTTGACCCGGGACCGAGTGATTCGATACCATGGAATTCCTCGCAAGATCGTCTCGGATCGGGATCCGCGGTATGTCTCGGGATTCATGAAGAAGCTGAACCGGCTCCTCGGCATTGAGATGAACCCGAGCACGGCATTCCACCCAATCACCGATGGCCAGACCGAGCGCATGAACCAGGAGATTGAGAAATATCTCCGTATCTATGTAAATTATCGCCAGTCGGACTGGGCGGAATGGCTCGCGCTGGCGGAGTTCACCCACAACGACAAGACAAGCTCGTCGACGAGCATGTCACCGTTTTTTATAAATTCCGGACTCCACCCCTGGAAGGGGATAGAGAATGCAGTCGAGTCGCGCAACGAGGCCGCGAACGACTTTGCCGGAAAGATGAAAAAGATTCGTGACGAGGCTACAGCAGCGCTGGAGAAAACCCAGAAAAGCATGAAAAAATATTATGACGCTCACCGGCGTGACGCGCCAGTATTTAAAGTCGGAGACAAGGTCTGGCTGGAGGGGAAGGACATAACCACGGACCGGCCAACAAAGAAGTTTGATGACTTACGGCTGGGGCCGTATGAGGTCATGGAGAAGGTGGGGCCATCGGCCTGGAAGTTGAGACTTCCGGAGACGGACAAGTCACATCCGGTCTTCAACGAGAAGCTCTTGACGCCGTATGTGGAGCCCCCGGCGCATCGAAAGGAGAATCACCCCGCTCCCCAGATAGTGAGCGGCCACGAGGAGTACGAGGTGGAGGAGATATTGAAGCACCGCAAGCGCGGCAATGGCTACCAGTATTTAATCAAGTGGAAAAATTATCCGCTGGCGGAACGGACTTGGGAACCTAGACGGCATCTTACACACGCAAGAAAGATGCTTGACAAATATAATGCGGATCACGGAATCATTATCCGTGCTTTGCCTATATTTCCGAAGGGCCACTGGGACTATTTAGTCAAAAGATACAAATGCCGCGAGGAGTCGCAACAATACTCGACGAAGAAGTTATTTATTCCTGAAACAAACTCCTTCATCGCCATCGACGAGGACGTCGATTCTAGAGGGGGGGTAATGTCACGATTCGATTCCAATCTTATCGCGACAACGCCTATCTCGGAGGCGCCTAAAGAAGTGCCCACAGATGAGATAACGAAGGGATTAGATATGGACTTAGATTAGATAGTTGAACACCTGGCAAACACATGGTAAAAGAACATTGCAGAACACTCCGGCACTACATGCTGCAGCAGGATGGTTTACGCACCGAGTACATACACGATTCATATTCACACGGTTCACAGAACAGTATAAGTAGAGTAGTTAGTTTCTTGTATTCCTTAGTCTTTTATTCGATTCATTTCTCGAAGTCCTGCGCATCTCACTCCCCAATCCGCTATCTCTGTATAGTCGGACGAGATAAGGCTTTGATTGTGACACACCACCCCCTCCGGAATACTTCCTCAATCACATGATTCTGGCCCCACGCAACGCCGACGTCTCGGAGGTCAATGAAGATGTTCTTGGAAGAATGGCCGGCGAGGAGCGCATCTACTACAGCGCTGACCAAGTGGTCAAGGAGATCGGAGCAGACGGGGAGTTGGATGACGAACCTCCTCTACCTGTTGAGTTTCTCAGATCTATCACCAACGCTTCGCTTCCACCCGGGGAGCTTGCTCTCAAGGTGGGATGCCCCCTGATCCTCCTGCGCAACCTTGCTCCGGCTCGCGGACTTTGCAATGGAACACGGATGGTCCTTCTTCGCATGTCGGACCGCGTTATTGAGGTCCGGTTGGTGGGCGGGGATCATGACGGTGAAACAGCCCTCATTCCTCGCATAACCTTGACTCCTACCAATACCACCGACTTTTCGTTTCGTTTTAGTCGGCGTCAATTCCCTGTCCGTCTGGCCTTTGGGTTGACCATCAACAAAGCCCACGGCCAGTCTGTGAAGTTTGTGGGTCTTGATCTTCGCTTTCCTGTGTTCTCGCACGGACAGCTATATGTTGCTCTGTCCAGAGCGACATCGGAGCATCGCATAAAGGTACTGCTGCCCGATACTGCACTCACTTCTAGCACCAAAAATGTAGTGTATCCAGAGGTACTCATTGATTAGAGAGAGCCAATAAATTTTCCTTTTGTTGTATGAGCGATTGGCTTGGATGATATCAAAACGACGGATTGCGCTCTACGAGTGGCTGTGTGATGGTAAAGTGCAATCCGTCGTTCGCTAAAAGATGGGGGGTCCCATGCAAGTATTCTGGCAGAGCTTCAAAAAGAAGAATAAATGCAGTTGGTCCTTCCTCCGAGAGGATATGGCAAAATGTTTCCTGCCTATTATTTTCCGAAACATTTCAAGGACTTTGATGTGGTCACAAGTGACAACAGTGTCAAAGAACGCGTCCTTCGAGCACGCCCACTTGGTTTCCTCAGCACGGGTGCTCGACTTCAAGACTTTCTTACTCCGCATGGCGGACATCCAAGTTTCCAACGGCAATGACTGTAGTCCACTAGATGAAACAAACTCAGGGCCTCAGGCAGCCGACGACTGCTATATGGGGGATCTCATACTTTCCGATTTTCGGACTCTCAGGCTGCGATATGGAAACCGTGTGGAACTTGTTGCAAACTGTAGCCTATGTGAGAAGACGCTCACTGCAGACGTGGTAGAAGCAGTATATATTCACCTGTAGCCTATGTGAGAAGACGCTAGCTACAAGTCAATATCTAGAATATATACGAGAGTCGTTAGAACATACCTCACTGCAGACGTGGTAGAAGCAGTGAGGATTGTTCGGCAGACGCGGTCACACCATATGCACGTGTGTGACAATAACCACTCGGTCACTCCGCTCCCCGTACCGCAGTCCGTGGTGCTGCGTTCAACACACCCCCTCAACACGGACTGCGTAGCCTGCACCCCCTCACGCGTGAACACCCCCTCACTCCAAACCCAAGGATGCCCGGTGGCGAATGAAGTCGGCAGCGGGGAGAGCCTTGGTCAGTGTGTCGGCGACATTGTCCCGAGAATTAACGCGGGGTAAGAAGATCTTGCGTTTCTCGACGCCGTCGCGGACATGATGATAGCGAATGTCGACGTGCTTCGTTCGGCTGTGTAGTGACTGGTCCTCGGACAATCCTCTGGCCGCATCGTTGTCGCATTGGATCGGGGTTGGGCCGTTGACGGGGACGTCAATACCGCGCAGGAGGGAGCGGAGCCAATACACCTCCTTTGCCGCTTCCGACGCTGCGACGTACTCCGCTTCCGTCGAGGATACGGTGGTGCACTTCTGCTTGCGCAACGCCCACGAAATCGATCCAGACCCGAGAGAAAAGGCGTAGCCCATGACGGAGCGGCGCTTGTCCTGGTCATTGGCGAAGTCGGCGTCGCTGTAGCCAGAAAGTATGGGGGGGTTGTCGCCACCGAGCGCGAGGGAGAGTGAGCGAGTCCCCTTCAGGTATCGGACCACTCGAATAGCCGCGTGCCAGTGTTGCACGGTGTAGCAATCTAGGAATTGAGATAGTATCCCGACCGCGGTAGAGATGTCGGGGCGGGTGCCGCTGGATAGGTAATTAAGGGCACCAATGAGTGAACGGTAGGGAGTCTGGGCGAGGCGGTCGACGTCGAGTTGCGATAGCGGTGGGTCATCCTCGCGAGGACGACGGAGTCTTAAGCCAGCCTCCATCGGGGTCGACACGGGGTAGGCGTCGGACTGGTGGAACTGCGATACAATTTTGTCAATGAGGGCGGTTTGGGATAGGGAGATGGTTTTGCGCTCGGGATCTCGCACAATGCCAATACCGAGGCAGTACTTGATCTCGCCTAGGTCCGATATGGCCCACTTCGAACGAAGCTGCGCCTTGAAGAGGTCGTTGGTCGCGCCGTCGGTCGCCGCGCACACCATGTCGTCGACGTGGACCGCTACCAGGTTTGTCTTATCCCCCTCCCGCTTCACATACACGCACCATTCACACACCAACCTCCTGAACCCCCATCCCAACATCGCCTCGTGCAACGTCTTGTTCCATGCTCTTCCACTCTGCCTCAAACCATACAAACTCTTCACCACTTTCCACAGCCACGACTCCTTCCCCTTCTCCTCGTAATGCTTCGGTTGCCGCGTGTATTGGACTTCGTCTTCAGGGAGCGGGGCATTCAGGAAGGCCGTTTTAATATCTACCTGCTGAATGTCCCACCCCCTGGATGCGGCAACGTGGAGGACTGCGCGGAAAGACTCTAGGCGGGCGGTGGGGGAAGTGGTAGCCATGTAGTCGCGGCCATAAATCTGCCGGTAACCCTTGATGCAAAAGCGAACCTTGTTGCGGACAACTTCCCCAGTCATGTCGCGCTTGCGGGTGTAGACGCCGCGGAGGTCTAGGATTGTTTTGTTGGGTGGTACGGCAGAGGGAGGTATGAGCTCGTAGACTTGTAGGTTGCGCAGCGCCGTAAGCTCCTCGTGCGTGCCCGCAACCCACTTGTCTGCATCCGGAGACGCCATCGCTTCTGAATAGTTGCGAGGGTCATCCGGGAACTCCACGTCGATAGGATTCTCCGAGAGATACGCGTTGAGCTGCGCAAGGATGATATCTTCCTCTGGATCATCGTCCTCAGGCGTGGCTTCAATGATTTCAGCGTTCTCGCGGAGGAGGTCCATATCCTCGTCTGCGCCGTCTTCGGCGACGTTGGCAAAACGCGCGGGAGCGCGACGCTGACGGGAGGATCGACGAGGAGCGGGTTCAACCGGTGCGGGCAGCGTCGGGGATGGGCGCGGCTGCAACATCGGGATCAGGAATTGGGGCGGCAGCGGGCGCTTCGGACGTGCGCAGCGCAGGGTCGTCAGACGACTGGTCGTCGGGGACACTGGGCTCGGGGTCCGGAGGAAGAGCGACGCGCTGGGCGAGACGGTCAGGTTTGTAGCTAACCCGAGTGATTTGCCCGCTTTCGATGAAGCGGACGTGGATAGAATTGTAGATCCTGCCTGTCGAACGCTCCCAGCATCTGTAAGCTTTAGCGTGAGGAGCGTAACCGATCAGCACACATTCAACGGAACGCGCATAGATCTTGGGGTTGTGAGTTTGGATCAGCACAAAAGCACGACATCCGATCTCCCGCAGATGCGAGATGTTGGGCTTTTTGAGCTCGAAACATTCATGGGGTGTTTTGCCTGCCTGCGCCCTCGATGGTGTTCGCGCGTGGAGATACGCAGCCGTGACTGTGAACTCGTCCCATAAATAAGGGGGAGCATCGCACGCGAGGCACATCGCACGGGACTTCTCGTGTATCACCCTGTGGAAGCGTTCCACCTTGCCGTCCTGCTCAGAGGTATATGGCGCGGTTTGCCTGTAGACCGTCCCCCGAGCGGTGCACCAAGCCTCCATCTCGGTGGAAACGAGTTCGCCGTTGTCGGTGTTGATGATGCCGACTTTAAGGCCGGTGCGAGCTTCGACAACCATGATCCAACATTTGAGGTAGGGGAAGACAGATGATTTATTCGGAAGGGGGATACACCAACCGCGGGAGGAACAGTCGTCTACGATGTCGAGGATGTATTCGTTCCCACTCCGTGATTTGACCGCCATGGGCCCACTCAAATCTATGAACACCTTCTCTAGTCGCCTCGTCGCCTTCGAATCGGGATCCTCACGCACTTTGGGGATCACGGCCCGACCCTGTTTTCCACGGATACAATGAACACAGGTAGGGGCGGTAGAGTTGACATCCAAGCTCATACCGTCGACGACACCGTTCTGGAACGAGTCTGCGCACGCCTGGGGATGGGCGTGGCCGAGACAGAGGTGCCAGCTATGGAGGCTGCGAGCCTCCGCGCTCGCGGCGACGAGAGGGGTCGGGTGTTGCACGGCACATGTCATGGCGTAAAGCTCGCGCTCGGGAATGGCCTTGCCGTCGCACACGATACTCCCGGTGTCGTCGGTGATCCAAGCCCGCGAGGCGTCGAAGTGGAAGGCACCGCCGGTGGACTTGCAGAGGCGGATCACGGATAGAAGACGGACAGCGGCGTCGGGAACGAACAGGACATTGTGCATGGTGAACTTGTCAGTGACGACAGTCCCGATACCCAAGGCGTTGATAGAGGACCCTTGGAAGCCCTTGATGGCGCGCGGCTCGATGGGCACGAACGTGGTGAAGTCCGAGCGGAAGGGAGTTACATGGACGTTCGCGCCAGAATCCGCAATGATGATGTAGTCGAGGCTGCTTGCGTCGACGTTCAAGGCGACGTATCTCGTCAGCTCGTCCCAGTCAATGCCTATGCGTGGCGGGTCGTCAGACTCCATCCCAAATGCTGCGTATGCACCCCAGTCGCCCGTTGGGAGCTCGTCGGTTCGGAGGGTCACGAGATTTGCAGCCGGCGCTACGGGAACGGGGGCGGGGGCAGTGGGAGCGGCAGCGGAAGCGAGGAAGGTATTGGGGACAGGGATCTCGATACCGTGCGTGGTGATATATGCTTGGCCAGCCGGGTTGACCTTTATGTGCTTCTGGAAATCGCCCCGGCCTCTGTTCCCGCCGTCTCGCCCCCGACTGCCCGCGTCACGACTCTTTGTCTGCTGGCCCCCCGCCGCACGCTGCGCCGCTTTTGCGTCATCCAACGGCTTCCCAGCCATTCCGCCCCCCGGTTGTACGCAAAACGGCCACGTGTGTGTGCTCGGGGATTTGCATCCGGGGGTATTGCAAAGCTCCTTGCTGGCGGCGAAGGCCGTGCTCATATTGGTTGGGGCTGGGATATCGCGCTTAGTCTCGAGCCGAGACTTGATGAGGGCCGGGGTGATGTGTGGGAGAGCAAGTAATCCGTTGACGAGGCTCGGATATGGAGATAGCGCGTTGAGCATACCGCTGACGACGAACGACTCCATGTCGGGGACACCAGACGCCCAGATAGCACGGCCCAGATCGGTCAGGCGGCGGGAGGTCTCCGCAAACGTCGCAGGGTCGGCTCTGTATTTTATGGAGAAGAATTCTTGCATATCGATCATCTGGCGGAGGGGACCCCGCTGTTCGTGACGACGGCGGAGAGCAGACCAGATCTCGGCGGCAGTGCGGCAGTGCGCAAAGTGCTCGCGCTCGTTCAACGCGCACGTCTCCGTCAGGAACGCGCGGATGACCCTGTCGTTATCTAACCAGACGGCGTGCACGCGAGGATACATGTCGAACGACGGCGGGGAGATGTTTGGGTCAAGGAACTTGTCCGCCGCGCCGTGCATGGCTAGATGGTTGACGACGCGCTGGGAATACACAGACCAATTGTTCTTGTCCATGTCCAGCAGGTCCTTGTCCGTCCAGCCAGTCATATTCAGGGTAATGACCTTGAAGGACGAATCATGCTCGGCGACGTGTCCGGACACGGAACTCGGGAGCGAGGATAAGGGCTGCTGGTGCGCGGCGTAGCCATATGGATGCTGGACATGCTGGGTGTACGGCGCGTGGTGGAATAAGGGCGGAGGCGCGGTCTGGTAGTTGGGTGGCATTTGCTGATGGGCGAAACCAGGCGCGTATGCTGGGCGCGGGCCGGGCACGTTCGGATGCTGCGGGGGAGCAGTGTAATGGTGGAACGAGCCGGGGAACTGCGGCGGCATAGCCGGGGCGTGGTTCGCACCAGAGCGCATGTCGTAGGCCAACGGCCATGGGGGCATCTGCACCGGCTGCTGCGGGACAGCGGGTACGAAATGATGGGTAGCGACACGAGTAGGTGGCGCGTTGAAGGCAACGGGCGGGCGATCCGGCGTGTTAGCGTCCGGCGAGCTGGGTGGCAGCGGTACATTCAACCTGCCGTACGACGTCTGGAACGGGACTGGCGGGTTATCCTGAGTCGGAGGGGCCCAGGGGTTGGAGAAGGTATCGCGCGGGAAGAATATGTTGTTCGGCGAGTGCGATGGGTCCATCTTGTCGAGGTGTCGCGTCGTGTCAAAGAGTGTTTGAGTCGTACGCGCAGCGCGAGTCGTGGTGCCAAAAAATGGATAAATATATTCCAGCTGCCGTGGTATATGCCAGGTCTGCGAGGTGTACAGTCTGTGCTCGTCGTCTGCAACGGCGAGCTAAAAACCCATAACCTGTTGCAAACTGTAGCCTATGTGAGAAGACGCTCACTGCAGACGTGGTAGAAGCAGTATATATTCACCTGTAGCCTATGTGAGAAGACGCTAGCTACAAGTCAATATCTAGAATATATACGAGAGTCGTTAGAACATACCTCACTGCAGACGTGGTAGAAGCAGTGAGGATTGTTCGGCAGACGCGGTCACACCATATGCACGTGTGGTGAGGATTGTTCGGCAGACGCGGTCACACCATATGCACGTGTGTGACAATAACCACTCGGTCACTCCGCTCCCCGTACCGCAGTCCGTGGTGCTGCGTTCAACAGAACTCACATGGCCCCTTGAAACACATCGACCCTGGCCAATATAAATAATTGGTTGGTGCTCCGCCAGTGTGACGCCTGCATTTTACGATATATTCTTTATTCCTTTTCTTACGTAATTACGCGACACGGATCAGTCCGCTAGTAGCTTTCGTGTATAATACGTACAAATATCATCTACATATACTCTCTACTCGAATCGTCTCCCACTCAACTTAACGTCAAGTCTCGTATCGACTTCCTCCCGTCGCCGGAGGCCCCCGGCTCCCCTGTTCAGGGTCACAGAACTCCTTTATCGCAGGATTACAGTGAAAGAGCAGAGTCCATCAAGGACTCTGCTCTCGACGCAGTACCCGCCAGTTAGCGCCTCTCGAGGCAGCTCCTGGCGGACGACCCGCTTCAGTCCGATATGAAGCCTCTACGAACGAGTAGTATCACAATGGAGCCCACCGCGAGGGGCTTCAACATCGGCTGAAGCGAGTGACTTGGGGAGCGTCGAAAATTCGACGCTCCTGTGGCGACGCATGCGTCCCCACCTCCCAGGTCTCTAAGCGCGACGAGGCAGTCCAGACTGCCTTGAACGCGCGGCGGAATCCACCGGTTGGACGCCATATGGACTGGTCTTGAAACTTTTATTCCATTTTAGCGCCTAGGGCGCTTACTTACTTCTTCAACATTAACCTCCATCGTCGTTTGCACAACCTCCCCATTCCGCCCCACCTACTCTGGCTACTCGGGTCCCGATGCAGCAAACCGAATCCTCGGGAGCGCATGGGGCCCATAACGACGAGTATCCCCATGCTGGGTCGCCCGACAGCGCTTAAAAGGAGGGAAAGCAAATTGTTTCCCCCCATTTCTTGCCTCTCGCCTTCATGGCCACGCATTCCAATCCTGTTCGCAAGAAAACGGGTGCCGGCCTAGGTCTCGGACATCCAGCTACAACCGCTGAATCTGAAGCGGCACGAGCGCGTCTTCGCTCCCAATCTCAAAACGTCCGCGGCAGCTCAAGCAGAGGCGGGTTGAGCGCAAATCCATTGCGCCCCCCGTCCTCCTCAGCTTCGACACCGACTGCTGCCTCGCGGGCCCGACACGTGGACGCTGCCACCCCCGCCATTCCCCCGTTCGGTGCGAATGCCCCTCGGGCTGCGATCCCCATAGCCCCCGTCATCTTTTCCCGTATACAGCAAGGCACCCCGCGCCCTGCACGTGTAGCCGCTCCCCAGTCGAGCGCCTCTATGGCGAACACTGAAGGAGAAGCGACGCCGCAGGACGCCTCGGTCCTGGAAGGCACGACGGCGCAAGGAACTACAGTGGATGGCTCGTCGCTGCCTCTTTCCTCGCTGACGTCGCTCTCCTCGCACTCTCCTCACGCGCAGGACGTGCCCCTTCCTGGCTCTCACGACAGCGGATCGCGTCACAACCCTTCGCATCGCAGCGGGTCACGGTCTAGCGGTTCGCGCGGCAGCGTTACGGGCAGTACGACCTCCAGTCGCGATTCTCGCGGCCACCCTCGGAGTGAAGCGCCTCAGGGATCGACGGCTGCTCCTCCTTCTGCGCAGGGTGAAAGTGTCACAGCTGCGTTTAGCGCATTGGGGGGCAACGGCGCTCCCCGTTTCTTCAAAAAATCAGGACGTTCGATTGATCTTTACGACGAACCTCTGTCCGCGGCCGTAGCGCGTTACCACTTTGTCTACGACCCGCAGGACACCGAGACAGATGATTCTCTGCTCTACTACGGTGTCGTGGACGGGCAGCTTCCTGGACGCTCCGTAGCCTCGACGAACTTGCTGCGCGACGTGATCACCCGTTACCAGGAGCCGCACAACAACTTTGAGTGGGACAACCTCCCGTCTCTCGTAGCCAAAGTCTTCGCCTTCGAGTGCAGCTCGGTCAAAGTCGTTCGTGTTATCAACCCCGTTGATCATACGGACAGCTACTGCTTGGACCTTCCGCTCCTCGCTGCGGTAGGGCATGCGGTCCTGGCGGTACAGCAGATTCTGGACGGAATCCGCTCCTTCTCCACTCCCAATCCGCGGAGAAGGTTCGAGGTGGACACGAACTTCACCTACCTGCGCATGCTCGAAGACCGAGTGAGCAAGACGGAGTTGCGCTTCGCGCTCTCCGTCCTGCAACTCCGTCTGGACCGCGCCAACGGGCACATCTGCGCTAATCTCTCAGGGATTAGGGAGACGCTTACGGGGCAGGCGTTCTCCGAGTCAGTCAGCTCGGTAGTATCCACAATCTCGGAAGTTCGGGCTGCCTACGGCACCGGAGAACCTTCCCAGCAACTTTACCGTATGCTGGCGCGCAAGGACTACGGTCGTCGAGCGCAGGTTGTGAACAGAACTGCGTACCATCAGTTGGTGGAATCCGTCCAAGCGCACGAGAACATCGACCCGCGCCCTTACAAATCTCGTCAAAGACATCGCGCCCGCTCCGACTCCCCAGAGCTGGACCCCGTGGTAGAGGAAGCCTCGGTGCCCGAAGTTCCTGCGAGCGCAGCTCCGGCAGCGAACACAGGTTACTTCGGGCCCATTTCGTCGGGCGTACGCTTCACCAACCCTCCCCTTACTCATCGCCCGGCGACCATTAGCACGTTACCCGGTGTCGGCCACATCCGTGACACCTGGAGCGTGCCCTCTGTATCGGGTACTGGGGGGCCATCGATGATACCTACGGCGAATAAGGAACGAACAGGCAATTCGGGGGATAAAGGTCAGGACTCGGGCGATCGCGCGGGGTTACCTTCCCATCACGGTGGAGCGCCAGCGTTCAACGCAGGGCGAACGCCAGGGCGGGAAGGTGGACCTCCCAGCGGGCACGGAAGCGCGGCTTCAGGGAACGACGGACGTCCTCCATTGCTGCCGACTCCTCCCACCGGCGGCGGAGACGACGGCGGCGACTCTGGACCAGCTCGCATGGCAGCTTCGGTTAATTACCCGTCGAGCGCCCCCGAGCTGTGGCAGATTAACCACAAACTCAATCTGAGCATCGTCCCTGCTTGGAATGGTAGTGGTACTACGGTCATCGACTACGTCGTCGAAGTCGCCAACCTCGCCAGCCTGGGTCCGCTCATGAACGTCAGCCTGGGCCAGCTCGCGCCCGCCAAGTTCTCGGACAGGGCGACCAACTGGTGGAACTCGCTGTCGCAGAACTCCCGCAACGCCTACCGACAAGATTGGGACCATCTCCTGGACGCAATCCGTCGGCAGTTCCTCACTGCCAAGTGGCTCCTAGAACGTACGCAGGAGTTTGAAGAGATGCGTTTCCGGCAAGGAAAAGGGAATGAGGACGAAGCTCCGTCCGCATTCTTCGCCCGTCGTCGCAAATACCATTCCTTCATCTTCGAAGAGGAGGAAGACGGCCCGAAGGCGGTAGCTAGGATCCTCCGCACTCAACCCCCTGCGTGGTCTAAGGACGTGAGCGAGCTCACCTGCCCCACGCTCGACGCTCTTCAAAACTTAGCGGAGCACGATCACGACTCCCTCATTGCGTCCTACCATATGGCACGCAACGTGGCGGCTTTGTCCCGAAACCTCCACGCTGGAAGCAGCAATCCCCAATCTGCTTCCACATTCCGCCGTAACCGTCGAGCGAACGCTGCAGATCGTGGAAAAGCGAAGGACGACTCGGAAGGTTCTGAAGAATCCGAATCGTCGGAGTCGGAGGCGGAGGAGGAGGAAAAGCGCGCTCACGCTGCAGAAGCGGGAAAGCAGAAGTTCACGGGCCCCAAACCGCCGTGGCCTAAGGGCAAGACGGTTGATGGTCATCACTTCAAACGCGATGACTCGGTCACAAGCGTACGGCTGCCCAACGGCGAGTGCTACATCTGCACCAGCCCGCAGCACGTCGCGATCGACTGCCCTCATCGCCAGCACTGGATGAACCTGCGGACCGCCAACGTAATCTTTGTAGACAGGAGTCCGGAGCAGGATGCTGAGGAGGCTCGCAATTACCTAGCTATGCATGCCGAATACAATGCGTCAAAGGGCGCCGCTTCCTCCACTTATATACCGTTCAAACCCCGTAAAGTCTCGTCTCGCAGAGAGGTCCACATCGTCGAGTCGGTTGATGCGCATAGCACTGGTGCATATGCTGCTCACTGTTCTCATGAGGGACCTCCCAATCGCAATCGTCGACGTCGAGAAGCTTTCACGAAACCGGAACCCAGGGCTACTGCCAGGGAGAAAGGCAAGGGGAAGCTGGCTACGCCTACGGCCGCGCCGCCTAAGCGAGTTCGTAAGTCAGCCCAGACTGCGGAACTCCCATCGGTGGTGGAGGAAGACGGGACGCGAGTTCACGCCGCTCGTAAAGCCCGACAGTTACCAGATGGCTTAGGTTCCCTCGGAGCGCGAGCGCTGCACGTTCTAGTGCGGCTATGCGGACTATCTGTAAAGGAGATCAAAGCGCGGTTAGACTCCGGGGCGGATATTACTCTCATGTCCGAAGAATTCTACGAGTCTCTCAAGGAGATCTTCCCGGACTTAGCGAACCCCAAGGAGGGTATACGCATGAAGCTTTACCACCTCACTGGCCAAGCTAAGGTACTCGGATACGTCAAAGTGCCGATGTACATGGTCTCGAAGGAGGGCGATGTAATCAGCTTCGAGCTAGAAGCCTACGTCGTGCGCAACATGCGGGTACCTTTGCTACTCGGGGAGGATTTCCAGACCACATACGAGCTTAGCGTACAGCGCTGGGTGAACGGGAGTTGCGACGTCAAAGTTGGTCGCTCCAAGCATGTCATCGCGGCGTCTTCCGCGCACTCTGTCCAACTCGGGTTTGAGATAAGGCAGGCAAGCATGGCTCGCTCCATGAAGCGCCTTCTCCCCGGAGTATGGAGGAAGACGTACCAACGCTCCAAGGCGCGAAAACGCAGGGATGGGCAGACGGAAACTCCGCCAGTACTCGCCGAGCAGGACGTTCTCATAGCGGCCGGTGCGGTTCATAACGTCCGCATCGTTGGGCCGTTCGAGGGCCGAGATGAATGGCTGGTGGAAAAAGTTATAGTATCCACCGAGGACGAGAGCGTATTAGCGGCGCCCACTACCTTTATCAACTCGGCTCACCCTTTCTTACCCATCGCGAACACCAGCTCGCGGCCTTGGTTTATCCGCGCGGGAGATATCGTAGGGAGACTACATGACCCTTCGTCGTATGCAGATGTGCCCAAGGACGACGAAGCTCGGGGCAAGTACGCCGCGTCCGCAGAAGCGCTAGCGCGTGTCATACAGGAGACGTTGCGTGCGGAGGATCCCGACTCCACGCCCGCGCTTCCTCCTGAGAACTTAGACGGCAAACTGGAAGAGGACGATAATTGGGGGCCAAAGACGACTGCTTTAGCTGGCGAGTTCGAGGACGAGCGGAAGGACAAGGACGTAACGGCAATGGTGAACCTCGGCCCCGACATTCCAGACGAGTTCCGAGACGGCCTCCACGACGTGTTGCGCCGTAATGTGGCTGCATTCGGAGTTGGAGGTCGCCTGGGGGAAGTCGCCGAGAAAGCTTCTATTCCCTTGAAGCCTGGCACCCAACCGATATCTGTTCCGATGTACTCTGCGTCACCCGCTAAACGGGAAGTGATCGACAAGCAGATGGACCTTTGGTTTGAGAGAGGCGTCATCGAAGCTTCGAAAAGCCCATGGGGTTTCCCTTGTGTAGTTGTTTACCGCAACGGCAAACCTCGACTCGCCGTTGATTACCGCAAGCTGAACGCGGAAACCATCCCCGACGAGTTCCCCATCCCGCGGCAGTCCGACATCATCCAAGCTCTATCGGGCGCGCAGGTTCTTTCCTCCTTCGATGCGCTAGCGGGGTTTAACCAAGTCGACATGGAGGAGGACGCGAAGGAGAAGACAGCGTTCCGCTCGCACCGCGGCCTTTGGCAGTTCAGGCGCATGCCGTTCGGCTTGCGGAACGGACCTTCCATTTTCCAGCGTATCATGCAGGGAGTGCTGGCGCCGTTCCAATGGCTTTTCACGCTCGTATACGTTGACGACATCGTCGTGTTTTCGAAGTCCTGGGAGGAACACCTCGTACATCTGGACAAAGTCCTAGGCGCCATAGCGGCAGCCGGGATTACTCTGGAACCCAAGAAATGTTTTATTGGGTACTCCTCCATACTGCTCCTGGGACAGAAGGTATCGAGGTTGGGGCTGTCTACGCACAAGGAGAAGGTCGCGGCCATCCAGGAGCTCGACCGCCCCACTTCGGTGAACGAACTGCAGAAGTTCCTGGGAATGGTCAATTACTTCTCCTCCTATATCCCCTACTACGCCTTCATCGCCAAGCCTCTATTCGCGCTCCTAGCGAAAGGAGTGAAGTGGGCGTGGCGAGCGGAACAGGAGATTGCGTTCCTGCAAGCTAAGGACGCCCTGTCCGCTGCGCCCATTCTGGGTCATCCGATTCGGGGCGCGCCTTACCGATTGTATACAGACGCGTCGGACTACGCCCTAGGCAGTAGTCTGCAGCAGGTGCAGAAAATGCGGGTTGAGGACTTGAAGGGGACGGCGTTCTATGAGAAGCTGAAGGCTGCCTGGGACGCAGGCGCGGCGGTGCCGCGTTTGTTCATTCACTTGGTGAAGGAAGTAGAGGAGATGGACTCAGAGGACGTCTGGGGGGCGACGCTAGACGAGACGGAGGTACACGTCGAGCGTGTCATCGCATACTGGAGCAGGAGCCTCAAGTCTGCAGAGAGGAACTACAGCGCGACAGAGCGCGAGGCGCTCGGCGCGAAGGAGGCACTGGTGCGTTTCCAACCGTTCATCGAGGGGGAAACTGTCATTCTCGTCACGGACCACGCGGCTCTACAATGGGCGCGCGTGTACGAGAACGCGAATCGTCGCCTAGCGGCGTGGGGGGCGGTGTTTGCGGCATATCCGGGGCTCAAGATCGTCCATCGCCCTGGACGTGTACATTCCAACGTGGACCCGTTATCACGCCTGCCTCGGACGCCGCCGCACAGTTCGCCGATTCGCGAGGACCTAGTCTCCATCGTTCCGGACGAGGAGAAGTTGGAGGACGCGCAGCGCGCGGAGGACCGGGAAGCGTTTGCGCCTGCCAAAAAGGCTGCATTTGCTATCTGGTGGTGGGACGACGCTATCGATAAGTACGCACACCCGGTACAGACCCGACGGCAAAGAGCTCGGGAAGAGGAAGAGGAGTCCTCTCTGGCGGATTCACCATCGCTGGTGGCGGAGGAGGAGCGCGACAGAGTCGCTGCAGACTCCGAAGCTCTCGAGGCCGAGGAGCGCGACCAGGTCGCTGCAAACTCGGACGAACTACCCTTCCCCGAAGGAGATCATTGGACGTACCCAGTGGGCGTCAAACCTTCGGATGAAGAAGACTGGAATAAGAGAGCACACCTTCTTATTTCAGTATCCCCTGAAGTCGCAAAGGAATTCAGGGATGGGTACCACAACGACTCGTACTTCAAGGACCGATACGTCGAGGAAGCCGGGGGGCCTGATAAGCTCTTGACTCCCTCGCGCTTCCAGAAAGGTCGCGACGGGTTGTTGTACTTCATCGATGCAGACTGGAAAACCCGGCTCTGCGTCCCAAAGAGCAAGGTCTGGTGGCTCATGCGCTGGATTCATGAGTCCGCCCACGAGAGCGCTCACTCGGGGCCTCTCAAGTTCGCTCTGCGTATGAGAGAATTGTTCTTCTGGTCGTCCATGCGCAAGGACCTTGACGCGTTCACCTTCAAATGTGACGTGTGCCAGAAGATCAAGAACGACCACAGGCAGAAAATGGGCGGCTTGCGGCCCGCTCATATTCCTGCCCGTCCCTTCGCCACAGTCTCGCTGGACTTGATCACTGGACTCCCTCCGTCTGGCCCGGAGAAGTTCACCGCAATACTGGTGATCGTGGACAAACTCACCAAATTCGGTATCATGATACCGACCCACACCACCCTCTCCCAAGAAGGATTCGCGAAGTTCTTCGTCGACTGCGTTGTCAACGTCTACGGGATGCCTGACCGTATCATCGCGGACCGCGACAAGCGATGGGCCACGGCCTTCTGGAAATCGGTGGTAGCGCAGTACGGCAGCGTAATGGCGTTGTCCTCCGCCCACCATCCGCAAACCGATGGTCAAACGGAGATCCTTAACGCGACCATTGAGCAGATGCTCCGCGCGTACGTGGCCAAGGACCGGGCGTCCTGGGCGCAATGGCTCGGGGAGATCTGCTTCGCGTACAACTCCAACGTTCACGCCTCCACACTGCGCTCTCCTAACTTCCTCCTCTTTAGTTTCGAACCGCGCAGCGAAGTCGGAATTCTCGTGCCCGGAGAAGACCCTGTCGGTCGCCCTTTCTTGCCTAGCCAAAAGGGCGAGACGTTCCTCGACGCGCTGACGAGTCATCGTGAAGCTGCTCGGGACGCTATCGTTCTAGCGCAAGAAAGACAAGCGCGCTCCTACAACAAGCACCGTCGTGCCATTGAGCCTATCGAGGAGGGAGATCTGGTACTGGTTAATCCGCATACGTTGGAGCTCGTCGATGTCAAGGGTACCGGACGCAAGTTGATTCAGCGCACTATTGGTCCCTTTGAAGTACTTGAGAAGATCAACCCAGTAGTGTATAGACTTCGCCTCCCCGACACGTACAAGATGCACCCGGTGTTTAACTTGGAGCACCTTAGGAAATATCACCTTTCCGACCCCGCTCTGGGCGAACGAGCCGAGCTACCTCAGACGCGCGACTACTTGACACCGTCTGAGGAATATGTGGTCGAGGCTATCCTTGGACACGAAGTGCGGAAGCGCAAGGACGGGGAACATCGCATGTTCCGCGTGCGCTGGGAAGGTTACGACCCAGCGGACGACACCTGGGTGTCTGAGCGCGACCTTCGCAACGCGCCGGCGCTGAAGCGCGAATACATGCGCGCGAACAAATTGAAGTAGGGAACGGCCGAATTCTCCGACGTCGGATGGATCCGACCGGCACAGCCCGGGAGGCTGTGCGTGTGAAACTATATGTATTACTAATGATCTGGACTTGTCGTTTCTTTCCTCTTCCCATACCCGAGTTTGCGCAGGCCTAGCCCAGCTGCACCTTGTGGTATCTCTCTCTATCTTCCTCTCTCCCGGGCTCTTAGCGCAACGAAAGTAGCTGCTCGAGCCCGTTTTACAGGATGTCTGGTTCGCAGCGATACTCTAGATCGCGTTTGCCCTGCTTGGCGGGATACCGCGAGGTCCCCTTCCCGGTCGCGTACATGACGTTCAGCATCCGTCACTTTCCGCTCTTCTCCAATCGCTTCGTGCGCTCGTACGGAAAGGTATACGAGCTGTGGTCACCAAACTCCAACATCCCAGCATTCCTTCCTGGTCCCCCTATAGGCTCGTCCGCGCCCTCGCCTTTCGCACCTCCACCCCAGATGCGTTACGATGGGCATCGCGGCAAGTTCGACTGCTTGCACGTCCCTCAATACAGTCAAGAGGCAACGAGGTACTGGGCGTACATGCGACGCGCCAACACCGTTCTGCCTACGGATTGGAACGCCGCCGCCTATCTGCCCTTTGTGGACCAATGGGTGGAAGAGGGACGGCGAGGTCATCTCCAAGCTGACTTCGTTACTCGATTGAGCGCGATTTATCGCGAACTCGAGCAGCGGAGGCAGCACCTGGACTTGCGCTTTGGTCCACGATTACGCGGGGGCCCTCCTTCCTTCCCCTCACTCAACGACATCCACCGTCTGGGCGACCTCAAATCTTGGGATGAGGCGGTAGATCGGGGAGTCGCCGTCCAGAGAGGTCTGCGCGAGAAGGAAGGATGGCTGGACTGCCGTTTCGCTAGCGCGTCGGTTCCCGAGCCCAAGGACTTGGAATCTCTGCGCGCGCGCGACATGCCCGTCGCTTTGGACTACCGCATGGGCGCTTGGGTCAATGGATGCTCTGAGTTTACGGTTCTTCGACTCATGTCGTCCCGGGTCCCCGTATTCGTCGTCAGCGAGTTGGACGAAGAGGCGGCGGCCCTGTTCACTGGTCCCGCCGCTGAGGATTTCTTACAAGGGACGGACGTGGAGATCCTGCTCTCTGACAGCAACCCCTACCAGAGTATCGCTCGCAGTCAGATACTGCTCGACGCCATACAGCCAAGACCTCGCGCCGACGCGGCTCCCCCTCCTATAGCTGCTTCTCCGGAAGAGAAATCCTGGGCGTCCCCTACGTTCCTCTTCGAGCAACCGGGCGTGCATCGTGAAGTATGGCCTGGTACGGACGGTGAGCGCCTGGACTGGCAGCTCCTGGCCGCGACGCAGCCTGCGTCGGTCCTTAGACCCCCTCGGCCTTCGCCCTCCTCCTCTAATCCTCCGCCGCGTCCTGGCTTCACTAACTACTCGCGTTTCAACGCTGCGCCACCCAAGGGAGAAAATCGCCTGAAGCCTCCTTTCTTCTATGGTCCTTCAAGCTCGTCGTCGACGTCACCGGCTTGGGGAACCCCCGCCTGGTCAAACAAAGATACGGGTGCCGCGACTTGGGGTAGCAACTCTGGATGGGGTACTCAGGAAAGCGAGCGCCTTCCCAGGCAGCACGCTTCTCCTCCTCCCCCTCCCCAAGACGATCCTATCTCCCCCTCTTCGTCCGCTCCGACGCCGCGCGCTCGCAACCCGAAACTATACTCTCCACCCGAGCTCGAGTATCGGGTAATCGATCCCAAACACGTACCCTGGATGGTAGCGCCCGACGTGCAACCGGAGAACACGACCTCGAAACAGAAGTACGAGCGTTTTGAGTTGCGAGAGGTAGACGGGCTGCTTCAATGGGTGCGAGCCGCTTCGAAGGGCGAGATGTCAGCTGCAAACGAGTGGGTGGACCGCGAGAAGAAACGGCGCCTTTACTTCGGCCAGTTTACCATCCCAGCTGGAGTGGTGGACGACGAGGTGTTTGGTGTGCCCGTTCCTCGGTACCAGTTCGTGGTACTCGACGGGAACCAATACAAACCAATGAAAGCTTCACATTGGATGTATCGGACGGCGGCTCCCAAACGAGGCGACGCGGGAAGAAAGCAGCAGCCTCCCCATCCCAGCCAGCTACCGCCCATCAACGCGCTGTCCAAAGCTAAGGATTCCGCGAAGGCAAAAGGGAAGGCGGTAGCGGCTTACGACAACGAGGACTACGACGACGACGAGTCTCACGGCATGGATGTGGACGTCCTTGGTCCGTCTGAAGCCGAACGTCCCTCCGAATACGTCGTGCTGGACGGGGTGGACCCTGCGCATACAGCGGCTATCTTCCAAGCTCTCAGTGAAGATTGCCTGCGCGGAGCCAGGGCGTTTCCCGTCTCCATTCTGAATGCGCAGCAACGGATTTGGCTGAGGTTCGCTAGCGTCACGGAAGGTCAGAGAGCTTTCGGGGCGCTGCCTAGCTTGTCTCGAGGAATACAGTCGTCCTTTACGTCGATGTTTGTCTTTGAAGACGCGCAGCGCTACACCCGAGACATCTGGACCCCGGACCTCATGGAGGACGTACAAAGTACCGCGATGGTGGTCGAGAATACAGCGCCCGCCATGGACATCCGTGAGCGCCTTCATGGCGAACCGAATGCTCCGAAGCGCCCGCCTCCGACCTCGCCCAACGCCATGAATCCACCGCGCAGATTGTCGTCCCCTCCTCCCGTCCACATGAACTCGCCTCCGCTGCAGTCACCCACCTCTCCTGAGTCCCCTCCTCCGCGATCCCCGCTACTGTCAGTGACCCCGCCTCCTTGAGTACGGGATACTTCCGCGCTTTCAGCTGGGGAGCCAAGCGTGCCACGCCATCGTGCGCCTCCAGTCCGCAGCAGCCCCGCGACTCCACCCTCTGCGCCTCCTGCGCCGGCTACTACGCCACCGTCGTTGCAGCCTCCCTCGTCACTGACGCCCGCCTCTACCTCGGCGCTGAAGGCCTTGGTATCGGAAGGAAGAGAGCCGCCTACCGCGCCGCGTTTGATGCGGCTACCTTTGGGAGAGCGATTGTCGGACGCGCCCGCTCCGAGAGCGTCTCGCTGGGGGCCTCCAGTCGCGCCACGAACTATAGCACCGTTGCCGGCGCGAGCGGGCCAACGAGGCAATTTAATGTCTCTCCTACCTCGGCTATCGGATGCCAGAGCGCCCGTGTCTTCGGCGCTGCATAGAGATGGACAAAGTCTGGTACCGCTCCCGCTACGCCTGTCGACGCCTCCGCCCTCTGCGCAAAGTCAGATTCCCCTCCTTCTTCGCTTCTCGACACCTGAGCCGCCTTCCCCCGCCATCCATCCCTTACTGGACCGTCGGGTGCACATGAACAATTTCGGTGAATTGGTGTCGTCAGACGCATCAAGAGGCGCGGAGCAGCAGAGAGAGCGTCTCCAAGCGCCGCTCACCGGCCCCGACCCGTCCGCGGACGTTGCAAAGGCAGATCGGCCGCGCAAGAAGAAGAAGCCGCGACGAGGGAACCGGGCTGGAGTGCAGGCGAAAGCGCAAGAAGCGAGGAGAGAGCAGAGACGCCGCGAGGAGTTCGAGGAGGAGCCGGACAATTTGCGCTGGAACGACAGCGAAAACGACGAAGACCCACCCGTAGCTGGCCCTTCGCATTGGCACTAGCAGGACACTTCCGTGTGGGGGGCACTGTGACGCCTGCATTTTACGATATATTCTTTATTCCTTTTCTTACGTAATTACGCGACACGGATCAGTCCGCTAGTAGCTTTCGTGTATAATACGTACAAATATCATCTACATATACTCTCTACTCGAATCGTCTCCCACTCAACTTAACGTCAAGTCTCGTATCGACTTCCTCCCGTCGCCGGAGGCCCCCGGCTCCCCTGTTCAGGGTCACAGAACTCCTTTATCGCAGGATTACAGTGAAAGAGCAGAGTCCATCAAGGACTCTGCTCTCGACGCAGTACCCGCCAGTTAGCGCCTCTCGAGGCAGCTCCTGGCGGACGACCCGCTTCAGTCCGATATGAAGCCTCTACGAACGAGTAGTATCACAGCCAGCTCTTCGCAATCTTCCCCACTTTTTAAGCACTTCCACCTATGCCTTCCGGCGTTTCTCTGACTGCCTTGGCCTATCTCACCAACCCTCGCCAGGTTGGGAAGTCCAAAGTGTGGTATTTCGATGCCAGTATGTTCCTACGCCGCGATGGCGAGGATGCCGTCGGGACCTCTGGCGCTTTGCGCTACTTCAATGACGCCAACCATGAATTTGGGCCCCTCGGTGTCTATGTAATCCATGCTTGGGTAAGTCCAATACCGGTATGACTGAAGACTACTCATTCTGTTCAGGTTGGATTGTCAAACTCGGCATACAACGTGGGCGCGAGCGACAAAGACACAGAAGAGGAATATGAGTTTGTAGGGGACATTCAATGGGTACGAGAATGTTCTATCATCGGAAAATTGGTTGTGACATTCATTGTAGCTCATTCCCCTTCACGAACAAATCGCCGGTGAAGAGCCTGGTGAAGAGCCCACTATTCACATGCCCAAGATCAACATGGAATACGTGCCATATGCTGTTCTCTCCGGCCTCCCATTCAACATCAACAAAGACGACGCAAAGTTCGACATCGACATCGAGCAGTATACTCAGACGGCGAAAGGCGGCCCCATTACAGTCTTCCCAGCCTCCTGCAGCATCGTCGACTCCCCGCGCTGGGGCAAGGGCGGCAAACCTGTCCCTTTCCCCGACAAGTATGTAACCACTTCCGGGACTCTGACTGGCGTGAAGGATGTGAGCGCGCCTGGCTCTGCACACAAGCGCCGCTTCATCATCGACATTGACAATGTCATTTGGCTTGGGAACGCGCCGTCGTCGACTACTCCAGCTACGCCCGGTAGGTGGATTCCATATTTTGTTCTTCAATTGGACTTAGACTGAACCTCCATTTCAGCCGCATCCTCTTCGTCTACCGGCAAACGTAAGCAGACGTTCGACGCCGGCACTCCGTCCTGGGTGAAAGCAAAGGCCTCCAAGCATCGAAACGGTGATGCTCCGTCTTCGTCTCCGGCCCCCAGTGGCAGCGGTAGCCGCGCTTAGATGTGCATTCGTATTCAAAAAGACCGTCGTACTGTTTTAAAAAAGGACTGTCGACACATGTCTGCTTCTACACGTTAATATTCATTCAATTGCCGTATGCGTACAACTCAAAAAAGTGAAATGTGAGCGGATGTCGAGTGCTTGATTGACCGTTGCGTAGCACGGGTTCATGCTAGTTTCATATATGCGGCAGATATATTATACAGGTGTATATGCTCCGTATATTGGCTGATATACACCAAATATACTTACAATATACGGAGGTCTGATGGCTTCCATATCAGGACTCCATATATTGTAAGTATACCTGGAGCCAAACAACCTTGAAAAGGAAAGAGATACACATGCCAGAAGAGGGCATGTCATGGCCAAATTCTCCTATGCTATACAAAATTCTTTAGGCTATAAATTGATCTGGTCAACAGCAAGAGAACAAACCACATTCTTCATAAGTCAAAACAAGGTCCCTCATAGCACAACTTACATGGGATGTGGCAAAAGCTAGGTTTCTGTACATTAGGCCACTGAAGCAACTTGTCAACAGCCCTCAACTGTTAAGCTGTTGTCCAAGTTGCTGCTAGCGGTCATGTGACAGGCGAAAGAGCTTCGCCTGTCACATGACCTGCTAAACAAGGCAGGCCAATTGGGTTGAAGAGATGTTACAAACACAGCCCAGAAACTTGGAGCTTTCCATCCTGTCCAAGCCAGAGGAACATAGACTCAGATGAGAAGCAGGTCTTGAGCCGGTTGTTGCCTACCCCAGCTCTTGATCATGTGATCATGCATTCTGTAGTACAATCATATGATCTTTCTTCACTCAATCAAGCCAGTTGTCAAACTGCTACCTTCCAACAGACTCTCTTCTCCAAAAATTGCTCTTCAGTCTTTTGTCTGACATCTTCATGAGTGCTCTCAATAGGAGTGAGCAACAGCGAGTTTGATGTGCTGATTGGAAGATGTACAGCCACATCAACTTGACCTTCATCCATATCATCACACTCTGGAATTTGCTTGACCCCAGGAAGAATCATTGGTTGGCACTGGTTGGGAGAGTCAAGTTTTTCAGCTCGATTTGCAGTGAAAAACATCATTTGTTTTTCAGACGTTTTTTGGCAAACAAAAAGGTAACTTTCCTCACCGCTATTTCAAGTGAGAATCGTGGTGTAAAACTTGAGACAAAATTTATGAAGATTCTCAGCCAGAAAATCCACTAGTTTTTCAAAGATTTCTTAGCGAAAAGCAGGTGAAGAATTCAAATGGGGGAGGAGGAGGAGGCACGAGGGCGACCGAGGCCAAAGAACTGAGCGGAGTGAGGTCTTGGTGGGAGGTCATGTGAGAGCTGATGACAATGACAATGCAAATGCAGGGAAGCAAGTGGTGCTAGAGCTTTAGAGAACAAGTAGGGGACCAACGACACTAAGGGTAATGTTACATCTTGATTTTTCTTTTTCTTCTTTCTTGTAGTGGTACGATATCTGCAATGGACAACTACCGATTGGGTAGCCTCCAAACCAAGTCGCAGAACCTCTTACTGTCGCAATCCCAGTTCTGATCCTCACTGCGAACCCAGCTCCCCGAGCAGGCTCGCTGTATAGCTGGGTCTACTCGCCGAGAAGGTTGCGTTTGACATGATTGACGGGCGAAGGAGCTCGCCCAACCTGGGGAGCGTACTCTTCGTGGACAGTGACATCAGTTACAACAAAGAGGCTGACATTGCGCGCGCTATCGGACTATCCACCTGACCAACAATCTGATGCTGTGTTATATCCATGCACAACCAACCTTCAGAAATGCGCCTCGACAACTCAAGACCACGACCTGGTAGCACCGGTCAGCGACCGGTGCCGGTGGCGCGGTGATACCTTGTGGACATTGTATGGCGCCATAGTCGCACCATAGCACCAGCTGGCCCTCAGCCATGTGGTGCTAGGTCTTCTTTCTTATTGTTCAAGTTTCTCTACTATTGTGTTTGAACTTCTAACCCCATATGGGTTCTTGTCTTTATTGTTACATCCACATGGACGTTTTATCCTTCCCCTTATATTATGCAATAAGCTTCACTACTATATAATCTCGTACACTACAACCTTGTTCTTCAGTTTGTTAATAAACATTGCTTCACCTTCCCTGTGCAGCAATCCGAGTCACCGGTCCTCACCGGTCGTCTTGTCCCCCCATCCGGTCCTCTCCTGGGATCAACGGATAGTGTCGCTCGCCCTACCCCTCTGTGGTGTTGCGATATCTAGTCCTCCAGTCACCACCGGTCACGACCCCTCTCCGGTCGATACTCTACCAGAGTTCTGTCCGACTGGTCGGCTAGACTCCTATATCCCTGCTCGGATATAACATGCTGCCACGGCGGGAGTGTCCTCGCCCCGCTGCCCCGCAAATGGCCCCGACTCCCCGCCCAAGCGCCAGCGTGCAGACTCCACCAAGATGTTTGCCGACGACACAACGGTATACCTAGGCACAACTGATAGCTTCGACAAAATGCAGAAGCTCCTGCAAAAGTGGGGTGACGCCTCCAGCGCAAAATTCAACGTCGGGAAGACGGAGGTTATTCCAGTGGGATCACCTGAATACAGACAGAAGGTTATTGACACAAGGGGATTGAATGACAACGAACAAATCCCCGAAAACATTCACGTTGCCAAGGATGGGGAGTCCGTTCAGATCCTTGGTGGCCATGTAGGAAACAACATTGACAACTTCACAATGTGGACACCCGTTATCAAGAAGATTGACGCGGACCTGGTAAGATGGGAGGCCCTACACCTCACGATTGAAACGAAGGCACAGATAGTCCAGATTACCATCAGGTCCATGACTCAATACCTCACGCAAGTGAACGAAATGCCTCCGCAAATTTTTACGCACCTTGAACGGGTGATGCGCAAGTTCATCTGGAGTGGTAAGGCCGCCCCAAGAAGTATGGAAATGCTCTAGGCCCCTTGCTCCGAAGAACCTACTAGATTCTCAGGACAAGCGTCCGCTATAGCACCATACTGGGGGAGACCCCGAAAAGTACCCCAACTCGAAAGTGTGCCGCTGCCTCAGGCAGAACCACGGGGTCATGTACGTCCATGACGGTCTGCAAGTAGCAAGGCGGCTGCAAAATGGCTTACACAAGCCCTCCGCTGCATGCAAATGCATGGAATGTTCCGAAGACCGACAAAATCTTGAGTGTGAAAATCCCCATGCATGTGCAGTAGCCGTAGCCGTTGAATGTACTCTCTCCCGCCTACTCCCCAAATGGGACCCAAACCGAGCAGTATCTGAAAACGAGCCCTCGCCGGCTGTCAGTCGGGACGTGTTCAGACTCCCACCACAAATTACATCCTTGGCAGATGGCTTCCGAGTCCTCACGAAGCAACCGCGAGGCGAAGTCGGCCCAGCCAGCAGACCTCCAGAAAGATGGGCTTTGCAGCCTGACACCAAAGTAATTGTCTTCATAGGTAGCAACGAAGTGGGGAAGACTATTGCCGGAGGTGCGGTGTGGTGGGCCACGGCGACGCAAGAAACAAATCCTTTGCGCTACCAGATAAAATGATGCTGGCCCCGCATACAGCAGAAGTAGTGGCAGTACTCGTTGCACTGCAGAATGCACCGCCAGAGCAAGATCTTGTCATCTGCAGCACGAGAAAGACGATCCGGGCGACGATCATCGATCGTCTACCAGCCATAGAAGACAGAGGGTGGATTGGTATCCTAGACAAGGAACCACTACGTGTAGAAGCTAGATACACGGTATCTCAGTCAGCGTGCATAGCAAGGACTGTATATAAATATGCAGTACCTAGATACACGGTATCTGTACAATATATATGAGTGAAAGGACAGAAAGAATAACGGCAGACTATTCACCTCAGTCAGCGTGCGTAGCAAGGACTGAGGATCATAATTCGCCGCGTGTCTTTACAAGTCCCGACACGACGCGGTCATGTGAGCATGCCGCGAGTTGGACTTCCGGGTGGAACTCCAACACTACGAGCCCTTGTAGCCCAGCTGAGAAGCAGAAGCGGAACGACATCGTTCCTGGACCCAAAACGCAACACCAGCTTGCCGGCCATCCTGGGGCGCGTTGCAGCAGAAGAAATGGCCAGAAAAGGCTGCAAAACCGAATCCATTGAAGTCCAAGTAAATACGGACCCAGCCTTCCAGCTGAACGGTGCAAAACTGGCGACATTGACACAGGCAACAGCATATGCCGGAATCAAGGAACGGAAGGGGGCTGTGTCGCGGAAGGTGACAGACATCAACGTCACACGGATCATGGCAGCCATCCTTCAACTTCACCCTGACCACCACCCATGTTTGGAAAAGCCTATGCAACAGAGACCTTACCTGGCAAGTCAAAAACTTCCTCTAAAAATCTGTCCACTCAGCCCACCGCATTGGTGGCTTCTGGAAACACATCCCCAAATGTGGAGAGCGCGCCATCTGCCAATTTTGTCAAGAAACTGAGGATCTGGAACACATTCTCATAAAATGCCGCCGACCAGGTCAAGCCCTACTTTGGTCTCTTGGAAAAGAGCTATGGCTCTGAAAACACGACACATGGCCTGGGCCCTCGATCAGCAACATCCTAGGTGTTGGGCTTTCAAGGATGAGAGGGGCCACAAGCTCCCCGGAACCACATGCCTATACCAAATACTGGTGTCAGAGACCGCGTTCTCAATCTGGAAGGCCCGAAAATCATTGTGTCATAAGCAACAATGGTGTACCCCTCCCCGAAAGTATGATCCACAACTGATGGCTTCACGCCATGAACTTATGGCTCAACTTTGACTGTGTGCTCACAAATCACACGAAGTATGGAAAACAAAATTCCATTAAATGCTCCCTCGTGCTCCAGACCTGGAGCGGAACCTTGAAAAACAAGGATGACCTGCCGGAAAATTGGATTAACAAGGAGCCCCGGGTTTTAGTGGGTATCAGACCTAAGTCGTCCCACCCCCCCTCTCAGCCTTCGGGTAGAAGGGGGCGTGGTCGATGACTCCAGAGCCCCACACTGTTGCAATCTGCTTCGTGCGTAACACATTCCCTTGGGCAGTGGATGTTTTATGGGTGTCCTCATTGGACAAAAATAAATGAGTTCTGCCTGATCATTTTCAACTGTTTGGCGGTCTTTGCTGCTTCGTTTTACCGATGATCATGATGAATCATGATGAACATCGCTCAAATCGAAACCTCTTTCTGCCACAACCCTATTTCTGAAACGGCAAGACTAACTATTTCATCTTGCAAAAGCTGCTGTATCCCCTGGCAGATGTGAATCCTCGACCCCGCGAAATCCACTTTCCCGGAAGCAGAATCAAGATTTTTCTGATATTCATTTGGGTTTCGCCAAATAATTTTGGATTTCGCCAAACCCTTCCAGCATTTCGCCCCGAGCTCCTTTCCTTTGGCACACCAACCCCCGAGTCTTGCTTCGCCTGACCTCGCTCTCGCTCTGAGCAGCATGATCTCCACCTCGGACATCCACATTTCGATCTGCCCCTGTCTATGATCTCGCGTTGCTATTTTGGTTATTGGTAGGGGCAATTTTGGCCAATTTCATTGCTTGCCTTCGATTAATTTGGTCGTGTGTGCCCTCAAACACACTCCTCTCGGACTTACTTTCTCTCTCTTACACCACCGCTTCCAGCTCGCCAATGACGGGCCCCCCTCGGGGGGCATGCTCCCTCTGTCCCCCCAGTGACTGTGTGGTGTACTCGGTGTGTAGTCCTTCTCCTTTATTGCGCACCTTCAGACCATTGGCCAGGTGGGCCTTGCGGGGGACAACACCTGTTTCTGTGGGCACCTGCCTCTAGTGCACGTCATCCGCCCTGCCTTTCCTGAACTTCCACCGCGGGGGGCTTGCTTGAGCACCAGGTGCCCTTCCTTCATCGTGGTGAGTAGCTGTCCTCGTTCGGCACACATCCTCACTCATCCGTATAGCCTGCTGCTGGATTTGCAAATGCTGGGCAGACACGGTGTGAGCGTCCGACCTGTGGGCATCTCTACACAGCACATGGTCCTGCAGGAGTGCCGAGCCCACACTCGACAGACTCCCGAGCCGGAAATGTCCAGTTCCAGCCTGCGTAAGTTATCATGTACTCATACTCGGATACTTCTCACAAGTTCGGATCCAGCCCGCACTCGACCAACCCTGCAGCGGGAAATCCCGGGTAAGTCATTATGTATTCCTACTGGGACGCTTCTCGTTCTGACTCGATTCAAGCATGTCTCACCTCCACCCCACTGCGCCCCCAGTCCAGCCCGGGTAAGCCTCCTCCTGTACTCAACTTCCCACTGATACTGATTTTATCGTCGAAGGATGTCCATGGTACCGTCAAGAGCCCCCTCCGCTGGCGCCTGGGGCGCCGCTATTCCTCCGACAACTACTGATGGGTTTCGACGCACCCAGGCTGCTCATCAGCGTCAATGGGGCACTGCTACTGGTTCCTCCATGCCTCATGGGCTTCATCGCGCGCATACTGGCAGTGGCCGGGTTGCGGCCTTGGCCATCAAGCAGCCTACCTCCGTCACCTTGAAGTTTATACTATATCCTCTCCCTGTGGTGCGCCACAATGATTTTCCTCTCTGTTCTCGCTCCCTGACTTCGACTAGGTCTTCAGCAATCGCCATATTGACCACGATAATATTGAGCTGTACCCGAGGGAGACTCGTTTGCACCAAACGTCCAACAGCCAATTTCTTCTGGCGTTTGAGTCGAACAAGCTCGTATTTGACTTCATCGTTCCGGAGAGCGCCGCTGGGAACAACGACACTACGTTTTTCTCTGAGCTCAACACTCGTCTTCAAAATATCATGACTGACCGCAGGCTTTCCTTCACTGCTGTTCAGCGACCTGCCGCTACCACTACGCACACTCACCCCGTTGGATCAGATCAGTGGAATGCGGCAGAGCTCGACTCGTTTCCCTGGGTTGCCATGAAACCCGGAAACACTCCGCGCCACGGAAGGGCTGACAATGGACGGCTCGCGTCTGTCGCTGACCTACCCTGGCACGCACATTCGGTCTCAGGTTTCAAGGCTCTCAGGCGGCCTCAAGGACTTTATTCATCCCGGCCAGGTCGTTCATATCCTCGGTATGTTTTCATGTGTTCTCTCCTAACATCTGTCTTACATTGCCACAGGCACAAAGTATCTGCCCATCATTGGCACTCCAGTCGGCATGACCGCCCCTCATCCTTGTTTCCCCTTACGTGTCTTATCCCCTCTCGAACCCCTATATGAGCAGTTCGATTTGTGCCTTGACATTTGCCCTCGCAGTGGCTCACACGACGCAGAACCCTCTCGGTCATCGACTCGTACACACAGGGGTTTCATAGACGAACACGCTGCTGCGGATGTGAGTTTTCTTCCAACTCCTGTCATCCTGTTTCTCATGCGCATCTTGAAAGTCCGACGAGGAGGCAGAGCTTCTTGCTCAGGCTACCGCTCAATCCCTTGGTAGCAACACAGTGCCAAGACTCCCTGCCGCCAATGCTCTCGCAGGCCCCTCTAGACCCTTGGTGATCATTCTCCTCTGCGATATCGTCGGAACTAACTCCATCTCCCAGCCCCGGGCACCCGCTATTCGACCTCGATCTACGGAGCCCAGCGTGTGTATTCAGTACTATCTGAATATCCGAGATATAACGAGCTTCCTCACAGCCTCCCCCAGCCATTCGTCGGCGGCTTAGGCTGTCAACCACAATTGATCTGACTGGCGGCAGTTCCAGTCCTTCTCCGGTACGTATTGAGCACAACATCCTGACACCCAATGACGGCGCCACAGGTAGACCCTCCTGCGTTCGAAAATGTAGCAGCCTGGAGCCGTTCTCTGGAGCATTTTCTCGTAGAGACACCCTCGCGCCTCACGGCTCCAACGACTGAGGCAGCAATCAGAGCGCTCCTTGCTTATATCGGAATCCTGTTCGGCGGAGACCCGCATGTGCCCACCAGCGGAGAAAGTGAAGTTCTTATCGAGCCCGCTGGGCGCTTTGGACTTCTCACGCAAAACCGATCCTGGGATGTGTGAGTTATCTTCCGCCACTCAAGACGCTGTCCTCTTATCATTTGCACAGCAGTGATTCTGCCGGGGACGGTGTTGTTACCAATACCATTTCCGAGCTCACCCGCTTCGTGTTCGAAGACAAGACCATCTGGAAGGAGCTCGACGGGGGTCATGTCATTGATCTCCTTCCGCCCGGGGTCATACCCGATGCTTCACGCTTATGTCGTCTGAAGACGTACGGCTATGTTTGCATGCTCCACATCATTTATCAGCACACTCTTCCCGTTTCGATTTCCCCTGTATACATGTGTGCCTTGCTCCGACAGCACGGAGACGTCGACATTCTGAACGACAGTGCTTTCCTTCGCTCAGCAGCCCCCGACGAGATGACTCTCCTCAGTAACTGGCCGTCAACACCGCTGGCGTTCATTGAGAAGAAGGACGATCCGGTCCTTTGCAACTTGACCCTTACTCATTTCGAAAAGCTGGTTCGTTCATCCTTCATAACAACCGTTTGCATCCTCACAATCCTCTCCAGCCCGAGGCGCTGGCACTTGTCCCTTTGCAAACACTCGAAGGGTACAGAACAAACCTCTATCGCCGTCTTCTGTTCGGTTCTCCGACACTCTTTGCGTCCTCGCTTGAGATCTGCGCCTTTATTCAGGGTCTCAACAGTCCCCTCAGCCAGGGAACAACAATCACCTTGAACACTGTGTGTCTTTTAACTCCGTCTCTGACATTGTACTCACCACTGGGCGTATAGAGCTTCAAAAACTCCCTCAAGCCTCTCATGCTGGCCATGTCCAGTCGCCGTCTCACCTCTCCTGAGCAACTTATCGAGCGCCTCACGTTCACCCATACAGGGGAGGATGAGCATCGTCCTCTCGAAGATCGTTATATTGCCGCCCTCCATCGCTTCTTACGCGGTAAGGGTATCGTCCGCCATACCCTCCTTCCGCAGTCCAACCTTACCACCGACGAACTGGCTGTTCCAGCCGACCATCCTCGGGTACGGGCACTTATGTTCCTCATGCTGGTCACTGGAGCGCAGCAGTTGCCCCGAGCGGGGGCAACAATCCAAGTATGCGCCCCCTCTGTGGTTTATATATGCCATGCTAACTTGCAGACAGATGAACTTCATTCCGCAATTTCCCCTCAGGGACAGAGTCACCGATCCAAGCCGCGGTAATCCGAGTGTAAATCCTGACAGTTGGGTCGATGTACGTTTGCGATTCACACTGAGTTGCGTGTTCTCACAAAGACCTTGACAGTATATAGCCGTCGTGAAACCTCACACATGCTTCGCCGGTGTGGATCTCCCACTGGTTAACCTGGAGGGGATTCTTCAATGGCCGCTCCCTGATGACGACTCCATATGCACCGATTTTGACCTCTACCAATACCTGTTGTACCGTCCGCAAACACGCTTCGCCGAGTTCGGTGGCCTTGTACGTACTCTTCTTCCCATCCTTCCCTTCTTATCGCTGACATCCCAACAGTATTGACTGCTGAACATGCACCTCTCAAACCTCCTCCTTCGTATATGTTTTCTCCGTTATTCTCGAGATCACACCCAGATTTACATACGCGTATCGGCTTCCAAGTAATGTGCATTCTAGCATACAAGTACATTGACGACCATAAGTTTTACCTAGACGATAAATTTACATATGCTTCGACGGACGTATCAGTACCCCGTACCAGTAGCAAATTGACGACCATGAAGTGAACGAGCGGGAACTACAGCAATACTTGCATACCCCTGGTCGTGCAACTCGATGATGTCGAAGGAGGTCGACACCCGGTTAGTGGCACACGGAGAGGTCGGGCAGGGTCCTACTACGCATGAATATGTGGTCGTTAGGTGGGTGTGAGGTGTGGTGGGTGTGCGCACTCACAAAGTGAATATTTTGATTTGGGCTGAAATTAGTCTTGAAGCAGCGGCTCGACGACGTCGAAGGAAGTCAATGCCGGGCTATCGGCGCACAGAGGGGTCAGGCAGGGTACCACTACGCATGATTGTGTGGTTGTTAGGTCGGTGTGAGGTGTGGTGGGTGTGTGCACTCACAAGGCGAATATATTGATTTGGGCTGACATTAGTCTTGAAGCGACGGCTCGAAGACGTCAAAGGAGGTCGATGCCGGGCTAGTGGCGCACGAAGGACTTGCATAAGACCCTATTACACACGAATTTGCCGCCGTTAGGTAGGTACGAGGTGTGGTAAGTGTGCGCACTCACCACCTGAATATTTGATATTGTCCCTATACTAGTCATGAAGCAGCGGCTCGATGACCGCGAACGACGTCAGCGCCGCGCTAGCGGCGCACGGAGGCCTTGCATAGGACCCCATGGCCCACGAATACGCCGCCGTTAGGTAGGTACGGAGCATCGTAATTGTGCGCACTCACAAGTATCTGAACACCCGGAAGTATAATGCACCTCTATGATTGGGGACGACAGTGAGGACTCGTCTCGACCGCGCTGCTTCCGGGACCTTTGGGGGCCAATGGGAGACGTGCTAGCCTGCACGACAGTCGAAGAGAAAATGGGATTCGAGCGGTGGATGGGTGAGATATGAGCAATTTGGGAGGAGACACCCACCAGTTAATGGTACATGACAATACATACATTCCGAGCGCGGTGCACCTTGTGGGTGTTCCAGGTTGGGAGGTAGATCGATACAGAGCCTCCTGGATGAGCTTCTCCGTTGTGTGGAGCCTGCCTGTTATTTGAGACGACCGTAGATGGTGGTGGAAGACAAGGACCAGTGATCCGCACATGTGAGGTTCACACAGAGACAAACAATGCTGGCGCGTCCGTGTTCACTGTTCACTCGGGAACATGCCTCTAATACTCTTGCAATACATTTTTACCAAGGTACAGAACATGATCAAGCATAAATACTACATTTCTTAGGCTGAGCTCGTACACTCAGGAAAGTTCAACCCAGATTAAGGACGGCAGCACTGTCATCGGTGGAATCGAAGTCAAGGACATCCAGCCTACACACATTAGAAGGTTGCTTTGTCACTGGAAACGGATGGCTTACCCCTCCTCGATGATACGGCGGAAGATAGTTCGCGAAAGCCCCTGGCACGAGGGAATCGGGAACTGTGTGTGGTCGGTGAGGTTTGCCTCCGACGTCCAACTGCAACCCTCAAATTCTCCACGAGCTTGGTCGACCAGGTTGATTCGGGCCATGGACAACAGGCGGTTGTTCCACCGACCGATCTTGCACAAGAGCTGTTCAACAAAAATTGAGTTGAACCGCAGAACCTCTTTATCGCTCGGGCTGAGATGATGATCGAGCCAAGAGTAGAAGCACATGAACGCAGCGCGAACGGTGGCCGGAGACGAGGAAGGGGTCAGGTTGAACCCCAGCACACGAAGCCCCGTGAATGCGCCATAGCTCTTGTTTGCGTAAATCCACTGGGCCATTGCGGCGGGCGACGGGGGTTTTGCCAGACCGGCGAGAACAACATTGTTTGCAAACTGAAGGGGTGCGAGCCCGGTGCCAAACCCGCTCAAGTTTGTGTGCACAATCCAGCGCATAACCTCCTCCCAACTTCTGCGCGGCGCATCTACCTCTGAGGTCGTCGCCGGGTCGCGGTTGGCCAGTAGCCCAAGAAACGCAAGCCAGCTATTGCGGAGTTCCTCAGAGAAGTACGGCAGGAACTTCTCGAGAATTGAGAGGTGCCGCCAGACATTCTCCGCGACGCGGATACTGGGGTGAACACTGTACCACCCGTTGACCTGACCATAGATAGAGGGATTCTCGTACTTTATTGCCGTTGCTGAGTCTTGAGCGGCGCGATTTTCCATGCGGGAGAACAGCTCTACGCATGCCTGAAGCGAGTTGAACAGCATCGTCGGCTGCCCAAGGAGGAATTCCTTCGTCATCGTGCCCTGTCCGGTTCCCATAAAAACAAGGAGGCTCGAGATACCTGCCAGAGACGTCCATTGCGCAGGGGGGAGAACCTGTTTGAGTAGATTGAAGCCCTGGAGATCAGCACGGACAGGGTCCATTTGGTCTGGATCGCGGCGGGTTTGAGACCCTTTGGTTGGATGCTCTCCAACCAACATGCGCCGATAAATGGTAGTTCCGTCTGTGGGTTCCTCTCCCCGACGCTTGGACAACGCCTCCCGGATAATGATAGCGGCGATTCCAAACTCTGGCAGATTCGGAAGTAGAGAGTCAAGAGTCGGTCGGATATCAGGTGGCAATTTTCCAGTCTTTCTGGTAGAAGCACCCGCCTTCCTTGGCATCGGGAGTTTGGAAAACAAAAGACTCGACTGGAGGTGAGGATTTTCGTACTCCTCATCCGTTATCGCCTCCCCAAGTTTCAATGAAAGCAATCCCCGATGCACGATCTCGCCAAGCGCCTCTGAAGACGCCTCCAGGTCTGGGTCCTCCACCAGAAACCCAATTAAGCAGGCCCTGAGAGCCTCTAGCGTACGCGTCTCATCGCGTTCAATTGACCGTGCAAAGAACTGGTCACGATCAAGGCCTGGCGTGAAGATCTTGCATGGGCGATAGAGAAACTCCTTCATCGCTGATGCGGCAAAGACTCCGTCTCCAAATACGTCGAAAATGCACTGGAGAATGGCCCCGCGAGTAATGCACCGATTACGAACATTCTCGGTCGTAACTTTGCCAGTGATAGCTTTCGCCGAGGCGTCTGTCGCATCGCTCTTTCGGGATGGACGATTTAGAGATGTGTCGACCTTGATCATCGGCTTCAGGATAAGATTGTCGTCCCATAGCTTGCAGATGTATTTCGCGGCGAGGTTATAAAGCTCGTCATCGTCCCGAATCTGCACTCTGGCACCCGGACTCTCCAGAGAAATTACGGCTTTGGTTGGTGGGAGTAGACCCCAAAGATCGCCCGGCACCTTTGACCAGGGGTTCGGCTCGATCAGCGGAATTTCCTTGTCATTGAGAGTGCCTTGCTCAGTGCTGTTGGGCCCAGTGGCTGGGGAATCGACCTGGGATGTTCCTGCGTCATTGAGAGGGTGTTGCTGGGGATTATGTTGCAGGACAGGGTTGGGAGGAGATTCCGGTGGTGGATTCTGGGCGGCGTGCCCAATTCTCCTCTTCAACGGGCGACCCCGGGGACGGGATGCAGCAGCTGCCCCGACGTTAGCAGCACGAGCTGCTTTCACCTCTAATTTTTGCGCTTCTCGTTTTCGGTCCCTGGCGATGACAAGCTGTTCCTGCCTGGCCTTGTGCGCTCGCAGAAATGCAACAACGTGCAGAACGATGGGAGCTAAGTCGGGAAATTCGGTTCGGAGGGATTCCTCGCCATTATTGCGATATGTGAGCACAAGCTGCTCCGCAAGGGATGGCCCGAAATTGACCGTCCATTGATACACCGCAATAAGCGCACGGCAGACTTGGGACTGAACCCCGCGGGTGATGATATCGTGGATATGCGCCTGAACAATCATATCTTATGAGATCGGGGGGAGTTAGCACTGCCAGGGTACATACCAGGAAGAGTTGGAACTGAATCCCCTTCGATATGGGACTCCGTTGCAGACGCTACTGCCGCCAAAGTCCTGAGGTGCTGCTGCAGCTCTTCATCACCGTCTTTGAGGTCCAGTTGTTACAGTTTTTGGAGTAAGGACTGTAGTTGCTGCACAATTGGTTCCGCCATCAGCTAAGCGGAGGCAGACGAGCGGAGGCAGATGAGGCGACGGAGGCAGAAGCAGTGGAGCCTAGCACAGCCTCATCAAATCGACTGTTGCGGGCCTTTACCATCACTAATGATGGTAAAGCCCACCACCAGTCGATTCTGGTCCATTTATTCCGGCTTCCTCACCACTTCCACCCCTTAAACTTGGCCTTAGGAATGCTCTGGAAACTATTTCAAACTGTTCTATGGAGCCAAATGTCACAAAAACCTCGACATTGACTCCCACTGAAACTGGTGCACGAAGGGTCCCCCGGACGCTTGTCGCGGCACACCAGCATCGTGGTACAGCAGAAGGCGTGGCTTCACACCATAGGGTGCGTGCTTTACCCTCCTGGAGACGTCAGTATTGTTGTAGGTCATCCTGTGCCAGGCCAATCGACGTTCCCTGAATTTCCGCACCTTTCCTCCCTCGGACTCAATTCCAACCACACCGGCTTCGCGACTGCGAACTCAAGGCACGGTATGGGTTCCCCCCAAGACCCCCTGCTTTTCTTTCGGATGACGAACGCGAACCGCGGAGGCAGACAGGCTCACCATCCATAGGCTGGTCACTTTAATACTGATTTGTCAAAACTGTGAGTCCGCACACCCAGCGCACCTCACACCAAACTAACGGCGGCTTATTCGTGGGCATTAGGGTCCTATACAAGCCCTCCGTGCACCGCTAGTCCGGCGTCGACGTCGTTCGTGGTCGTTGAGTCGTCGCTTCAAGACCAATGCAAGTGAAAATCATGATATTCAGTTTGTGAGTGTGCACATCCAGCGCACCTCCCCAGTTTCCTAACGACCGCATATTCATGTCCAATAGGACCCTGGGCAACGCCTCCGTGCGCCGCTAGTATGGCGTCGACGTCGTTCGTGGTCGTCGAGGCGTCGCTTCAAGACCAATATAGGTGAAATCAAGATATTCAGTTTGTGAGTGCGCACGCTTACCGCGCCTCGTACCTACCTAATGGCGGCGAATTCGTGGGTAATAGGACCCTGGGCAACGTATCCGCTCGCCGCTAGCGCGGCGCTGACGTCCTTCGTGGTCATCGAGCCGCTGCTGGAAGACCAATATAGGGACAAGATCAAATATTTAGCTGGTGAGTGCGCACACCCACCACACCTCACACCGACCTAGCGACCAGCATAATCATGCGTAGTAGTACCCTGCCCGACCCCTCCATGCGCCGATAGCCCGGCGTCGACCTCCTTCGACGTCGTCGAGCCACCGCTTCAAGACTAATTTCAGCCCAAATCAATATATTCACTTTGTGAGTGCGCACACCCACCACACCTCACACCGACCTAACGACCACATAATCATGCGTAGTAGTACCCTGCCCGGCCCCTCCGTGCGGGTATGGGTGCCCCCCACGACCCCCTGCCTGTTTTCGGGATGACAAACGCGAATCGCGTCGGCGGTCGGGCTCGCCATTCTCAGGTAATTCATTTTTGGTCTGAATTTCGGAATTTACCACCTCACCCCTTCGTTTTGGCACCGCTCGTCACCGCATGAGTGCCCCCAATAACCCCCTGCTTCGTTCGAGGCCAACGCGGTACGTTGTCTCCAGGTTTGTGGCCGAAATCAATGCCTCACTAAAATTCCCTCGAAGTCTGGAAATTTGAAGGAATCTCTCTACCGTATTACATTTACTATGTATCAACATCAGCGCCGTGCAGGCCTCTGCACAAACGGTCTAATTGTTCTTTGAAGCTCCGCCGCAGACCAAGTATATGAGGATGGTCTCTCGCCTGCCACCGGATCCTGTGCAAGAGCATAGAGATGCGCAAGCACTCGGTCCTCGGGCAGTGATCGCTGCGTGCGGCTGAGTAGGTCCGTACGCAGCTGCTCACAATCAATGATAAGCCTCTTGTCGTTTCCGAAACTCACCACGTGCACTCCAGCCCACGCAAACAGAGTACCATGGGAGATACGAGCCGCTTGCACTGGAGCAATGGTCGAGGCCTCACTAGGTTTGTTGATGTGAAGACCAAGCTCGGTGGCTATCCGACTGAGGATACAGTAACGCGCATAGTGCAAATATGCGACGCCGTACCCCGCAGTAGGTAGACCGGAAAGCAGGTGACGCTCGTACATGTAGTGAGCGGTCAAAAAACTCTCCGCAGAGTCATAGCTCAGCGTAAGGGGCTGTCGTGTTGAAGTATTGTCAGCGTATTAGCCTGGATGGTATGAATGAATCGCTCACCTCCTGCGAAACAAGTACCGAGTAAAGATGAACTGAAGGTAACAGACGATGGCGGGCCCGAAACTCTGCAGGTCACGCTATTCTCTGCAACAACACACAAGGCGCGATGGGGAAGCCCCAGAGAGGAGTCGGGAGAGAAGCACTCGTTCAGCGGGAAAAAATGCGTGGATTGAGTTGAGGGGCGCTCATACAGCACCGGCAGCTCCAACTCAGCCGCGCTCCCAACCACGCATGGTGGAGACATCTGCGGAAGCTGGCGAAGCAGGTATCCCCCCACTTTGGAATCATGCTTGAGTAATGTGTCGATAACTTGCCCCATTGTCAAGGATGATTGACTGAGATTGAATTGGTGGAGCTCCTGCGGCGTGTACACAATGGCGCGAGAGATTGTGCGGGTGTAGACGCCCAGCAGGAGACAGTTCTCCACGTTAACTAATGTGCTTTTGGTGAGAAAAGGCTTTCAGACTGAGAGTGTCACTCACTTTGCGGAGGCGGCTGGGGTGTCGTGGGAGATGTATTCAAAGTCGTTGGCGCCTGTGGGATGCTGAGTGCCAGCATATGCTGGATGAGCGCGGGGAACCACGTCGGTGTTGTGTAGGGTTCAGGTCCATGCACAACTTGCGGCGGAGATGATGGGTGTTGAAACTTTCCATTCGCGACATCATCGACTAGCTGCGAGACATCGACCAGGCTGTCGTACTCGTCAAAGTCAATCACAGGTGCAAGCCGTGGTGCTGCGACATAGAGAGTAAGGTTCCGCATAGGATGGATGCAACTGCTCGACGTACGTGAGGAACTTGGTGCTGAGCAGAATATAGAGTTAGGCGGAGAATATATAGGAGTTGTTTCAGGGCTTTTACCTTCCGACGAGCTTCTCGAGTCGGACTCTAGTGGTTGAAGCAGAGGGGGGATTGCGAGGGGAACAGGGCGAGTGGGTGGTGGGGGACGTATGACAACCCGACCCCGTTGTAGGCGCAGGATATCGGCCATTCCAGAAGAGGCGCAGGTGTGCGATCAAACAGGGGTAAATATAATGTCTCTCCCTTCACGCCGACTCAGGAAGTCGGAATGGCAGACCCACTGCTTAGAAAACTGCCTACTGAGCTCGTTGCTCGCATATTCATTCTCTGCCTTCCCTGAAAACTCCCAGGCCATTACTTTCTTCCCCTCCGCCCCGTTTCTCATGCCATCAATCATTGAGGCGCCGCTATTACTGTGCCGGATATCCAGCGGCTGGCGAGCCATGGCGATTGGACTGAGTGAGCTTTGGAAATCATTGGATACGGAGAGGGTTCGCCACCCCCAGCTGGTTGAGCTCTGGCTACGTCGGGCCCGTGCATTGCCGTTGTCTCTCCGTATTGCCCCGCCTGTGGCACAGCATTCCGCCTATTTCCCTCCCTTTCACCACTGGCAATCTCGGCCACCCCTGCTTGTCCATCCCAGCGACTACGAGTTCCCCATGCCACGCCATATGTGTCTCACCCTCCCACGGATACCTCAGTGTCGGATGCTGGAGATGGTGGACTTCATGGTGCCGCACTTTGTCGACCCACAGGCCTTCAAAGGCCCGCTGAACCTCGAGGTTCTGTCGGTCGTGGTGCGGGCTGAAAACTCGCAGGCCGCGGACTGGTTCTCCCGCCTGCTTGTAAATGTGCCACGGTTAAAAGCACTCCATTGGCGTGGGCCTATGATCTCAGCGCCGTGGTCCCAGCTCACCCAGCTGAGCCTCGATGTGGATCATATGGAGCCGGAGGACGTCGCACAGATCCTCAACCAGATAACCGTGGTCGCTCAATTGCACCTGTCACTGAACAAGCGAGACCGCCTCGCCCTCTTCGCTTCCCCCAGGTCCTCGCATATCATGCCGACGGTGGTCACATTCTCCATCTGCGGGGACACTGCGATAACTCGGTCTCTATCAATGCCACAATTGAAGGAGCTGGTCATTGTGTGGTCCTGTCCATCGTCCCTCAGTGACATCGGCGAGCTGCTGAGGCGCTCAGGATGCAATCTCAGCTCACTAGAGCTATGGGAGGACCAATTCACAGATACCTCACCGGCCCTTCTCAACCTCCCTGCTATCACGCTGTCGCTGACACTCCTCCTCATTTCGTCGCAAGACCTCAATGCATTCTTCCTGGAGCTGGAGTCCGCCGCGCCTGGCAGCCTTCCACAAAGTCTGATGATGCTCCGCGACGTGGACCGGTGCTTCAGGATTGAAGATTTACCAGGTGTCATCGACGCGAGCACATCTGGATTCCTCGGTCCGCTTATTAGCGCGCACTTTGCCCGCCTGGAGCAGCTTTATATTTACGACAACAACCCAACGACTGTGGATCTGGAGTCGCGCCCGAGTGCTGGCAGGAGGTTTACTGTGTGGCGATCGTCCTCCATGCGCCATGCGTACGAGCTTTGGTGGAACTCGCTCGACGGCGATGCATTCCGGGCGGCCCGAGCTAGAGATGAGGATCTTGGGAGAGGGATGGAAGATAATGGAAGAGCGGCAAAGTTGTTCCATATCGATTTCGACACAGTGCGCCGTCGCTGGGAGGTGATTCATACAAACTGGTGGCGCGTCTCTCCTGGTCCGGGTACTTACGCTAATACCTCTCGTGTCGGCTATGTGGAGGAGTAGTATGAGTCGATATGATTATTCAATACAACTCTCTACAGAATTCCAATGCAGAAGTCCAAACTGCCCGACGACTATTCATATTGCGTGATTCAGAATGGAGGGACTGGGCCAAATAGGCGTTGAGAGTTTCGACCTGGTCGATCGTGAACGGGCAGAGCGGTGCTACGACTTCAACGTGCGAAAGCCTGTGGGGCCCATCATTGGAGAAGGGGTTCTCGAGGTCGTCCGGGTTGGATTCCTGGTCCCCGTTGAACTCTGCATGATGTGCCATGATCTCGATATTGTTGAGATCATGCCAATCGACACCATATAGGTCGAGGTCGTCAATCTCCTCGTCCAACTCGACTGCTTGAGGAATATCATCAAGCCCACGTAGCCTGTTCTCGATCATACCAAAGAAGAACATGTCTCGGGGGCTCCGGGTGCGCTCGGTGCTGAAACAGGATCTTGTGCTCGTTCCAGGTGCGAGCCCATTCCTGGGCGTCTTGATTTATCGCGGGCAGGAACAGATGGTGGAGCAGCCAGATGTGTGCGTCAAGATCTGGCCTCAGTCCGCAACTGAACTCAAGGCTCAAGAAGAAGCCACTCCATTTGCGCCCGAATCCACGTGTCACATCACACCAGAGACGCTCAATACGGATATTGTGTACGCTCCTACAGAACCCAATTCAGCTACTATCGAGTTGTCCGCCCGTCCCTTCACTGCGGCATGCTACTCCAGCTGTAAAGAACGACAATGCGTGTTACGGCACGGGTCCACGACTGCTCAACACTCTGGTTGTGCACAGACCGCTGTCTAGCAGGAGGGTTCGGCGGCGGGAGAGGGGGGGAATAAAGGAAATGCACTCACCGGCCCCAAATATAGGCACCATGCTCCGGGCCATACCGCTCCTCCATCCACTGAGCGACCCTAACGTTCTCCGTACCGTAATCGCCCCTCACCCTGGCGAGGAACACCATGGTGGGCAACGACCTGGCCAAGGAAAAGTTGCAGGACGGTGTCGGCACGGTTATTATCGTTGGCTTGTATCCCAGTGACAAAGCGGGAATAGCCGTCGATGAAGGCATGGATGATAATGCGCCAGCGACGAAGCCCTGGAGCCAGCAGTTAGTGTTTTAGCTCTCGGGAATGCATGCTGATGACCGACCATGTTGTCCGTCATGGTGAGACAGCGAATTTGGACCGGCTACGCGATAAGGCTGCCGCCCCGTTGGGGTATTAGAGTAAGAAACCGGGGGGCCGTGAACACGATTGTACGCCTCCCGGATGCGGGCGGTCGGGACATTATGGCCGAGCTGCCGAAGATGACCAGCAATCATGCGGCGGCCAAAGAGAGGGAAGATCTCAAGGACATGATGGATGAGCTCGTCCAGCTGAGCATCGTCAATGAGCGAAACCGGACCTGTTGTCGATGATGTGTATGTGCGAACAACCTCCCCCTGTGGCCTGATCAAGGACCTCTGTGTAGACAGGTGCAGAAGGCTCTGCAAGCCCATACTCGAGAGCCCGCCGGTGGATGGTGCGAGATGAGACCCCGGTTACAGGAGCCAGACCGGTGGGCCCACGAAGCTCGAGTCCGAAGGCGAGGAAGTCGTAATCAATTTCGACGCGAGGCCTGCCGGGCATGCCGCTGCGAACTGGTTGTGCAACAGTGATCGTGTTCGTGGAAGCCATGTCCTCGGACTGGACAGTAGCAGTGGAGAGCGCGATGAGCATCTGGTTGACACCGTCCTCCATGACCTGCCGCTCAGCGGCGGGGATAACATCGGAGTGCTACAAGAAAGCCAGAATTTAGAGGGTAGGAGCCTTCGAGCGATGGGTCACGCACCTCATGGACCGCTTCCAAAAACCGCACAACCCCGCTGTTTTGTTCTTGAAGACGCAGGCGATCACCGATTTGAGTATGAAGGGCAGCGTTCACGCGGTGGCCAAGTTGCAGAAAGGCAACACGCATTGTCTCCAGATGAAGAGGAACCAGCACGATGTTGTCGGCCATAAGCAAGTAAGCACCTCCGAGGATTTGACTTGAATCGTGTTAGTTGGGGCAGCTGACAAAGAAGCAGTGATCATTGGCCTTATCCAAGGAAGTAAGAGCGAAACCAGGCACAGCGAGTGGCGAAGACCAAACATGGGAGGGTAAAATTGAGATCGGTCGAGAGCGAAATCAGGATTTGATTGATAGGCGAAAACGAAACCAGAATGATGGCAAATCAGTTTGGTTTTCGCGAACCACCGTTTCACTTTTGCCGTTGGTCCTTCCCATTTTGTACTCCGTGAGATGTTTAGGTCTTCCCCATCTGAATTTTGCGGGAGACTTTCTTGTTCAGGTCTGACCGAGAGCGAGTTTGGCACACACTTTTGAGTTGCTTTTGCTCTGGGTTGTGATCATGGTGATCATTGGCGAAAACCAAGTTGAACCGAAGGCTTGTGTCGCAAAAACATAAACAATCATTTTGTCCGACAAGGACACCTATATGTTTCTCCCTTTCCACATCTCGATCTTAAACTTCTGGAGGGCTTCCAGCCCTCTGTTCCTTACACAGTTTTGGAGGCTACCCAATCGGTAGTTGTCCATTGCAGATATCGTACCACTACAAGAAAGAAGAAAAAGAAAAATCAAGATGTAACATTACCCTTAGTGTTGTTGGTCCCCTACTCGTTCTCTAAAGCTCTAGCACCACTTGCTTCCCTGCATTTGCATTGTCATTGTCATCAGCTCTCACATGACCTCCCACCAAGACCTCACTCCGCTCAGTTCTTTGGCCTCGGTCGCCCTCGTGCCTCCTCCTCCTCCCCCATTTGAATTCTTCACCTGCTTTTCGCTAAGAAATCTTTGAAAAACTAGTGGATTTTCTGGCTGAGAATCTTCATAAATTTTGTCTCAAGTTTTACACCACGATTCTCACTTGAAATAGCGGTGAGGAAAGTTACCTTTTTGTTTGCCAAAAAACGTCTGAAAAACAAATGATGTTTTTCACTGCAAATCGAGCTGAAAAACTTGACTCTCCCAACCAGTGCCAACCAATGATTCTTCCTGGGGTCAAGCAAATTCCAGAGTGTGATGATATGGATGAAGGTCAAGTTGATGTGGCTGTACATCTTCCAATCAGCACATCAAACTCGCTGTTGCTCACTCCTATTGAGAGCACTCATGAAGATGTCAGACAAAAGACTGAAGAGCAATTTTTGGAGAAGAGAGTCTGTTGGAAGGTAGCAGTTTGACAACTGGCTTGATTGAGTGAAGAAAGATCATATGATTGTACTACAGAATGCATGATCACATGATCAAGAGCTGGGGTAGGCAACAACCGGCTCAAGACCTGCTTCTCATCTGAGTCTATGTTCCTCTGGCTTGGACAGGATGGAAAGCTCCAAGTTTCTGGGCTGTGTTTGTAACATCTCTTCAACCCAATTGGCCTGCCTTGTTTAGCAGGTCATGTGACAGGCGAAGCTCTTTCGCCTGTCACATGACCGCTAGCAGCAACTTGGACAACAGCTTAACAGTTGAGGGCTGTTGACAAGTTGCTTCAGTGGCCTAATGTACAGAAACCTAGCTTTTGCCACATCCCATGTAAGTTGTGCTATGAGGGACCTTGTTTTGACTTATGAAGAATGTGGTTTGTTCTCTTGCTGTTGACCAGATCAATTTATAGCCTAAAGAATTTTGTATAGCATAGGAGAATTTGGCCATGACATGCCCTCTTCTGGCATGTGTATCTCTTTCCTTTTCAAGGTTGTTTGGCTCCAGGTATACTTACAATATATGGAGTCCTGATATGGAAGCCATCAGACCTCCGTATATTGTAAGTATATTTGGTGTATATCAGCCAATATACGGAGCATATACAGTATAATATATCTGCCGCATATATGAAACTAGCATGAACCCGTGCTACGCAACGGTCAATCAAGCACTCGACATCCGCTCACATTTCACTTTTTTGAGTTGTACGCATACAGCAATTGAATGAATATTAACGTGTAGAAGCAGACATGTGTCGACAGTCCTTTTTTAAAACAGTACGACGGTCTTTTTGAATACGAATGCACATCTAAGCGCGGCTACCACTGCCACTGGGGGCCGGAGACGAAGACGGAGCATCACCGTTTCGATGCTTGGGGGCCTTTGCTTTCACCCAGGACGGAGTGCCGGCGTCGAACGTCTGCTTACGTTTGCCTGGTAGACGAAGAGGATGCGGCTGAAATGGAGGTTCAGTCTAAGTCCAATTGAAGAACAAAATATGGAATCCACCTACCGGGCGTAGCTGGAGTAGTCGACGACGGCGCGTTCCCAAGCCAAATGACATTGTCAATGTCGATGATGAAGCGGCGCTTGTGTGCAGAGCCAGGCGCGCTCACATCCTTCACGCCAGTCAGAGTCCCGGAAGTGGTTACATACTTGTCGGGGAAAGGGACAGGTTTGCCGCCCTTGCCCCAGCGCGGGGAGTCGACGATGCTGCAGGAGGCTGGGAAGACTGTAATAGGGGCCGCCTTTCGCCGTCTGAGTATACTGCTCGATGTCGATGTCGAACTTTGCGTCGTCTTTGTTGATGTTGAATGGGAGGCCGGAGAGAACAGCATATGGCACGTATTCCATGTTGATCTTGGGCATGCGAATAGTGGGCTCTTCACCAGGCTCTTCACCGGCGATTTAGTGTGTATGGGCGGTTTTAGAAGGATACTTCTGGCAAGGTTTTTGGTAGTGCTCTCGGAACAAATCAATCAGGTCAAGTTGGTCAGGACAAGGTCAATCAAGTCAAGTCAATCAGGTCAAGCCAGTCAGGACAAGGTCATGGTCAATCAAGTTCTCTGAAACATCAGGTCTGTCTGGGGAACCCACCTTCCTCACTTATTTAGGGACCCTCGTTCCCTAAATAGCTCAATCCGCCGGCCTGACTGGCCTGCTACCTCCTGGCATTGTGTGTGCAATCAGGCCCAAAACCTATGCCGATCACTCCAATCACATGCAACTGTATAGTAGCTGTTGATGTACTTATATACCCACGGCCTAGCGTGGGAATCCTCAGAGTTTCTTCTCTTTGGATTCCCCTCGCTAGGTGCGTTCTGTCCATACTCCCTGTACTCTGTACACCTTATTGACCTCTTTGGATTCCCCTCGCTAGGACTCTTGAGTACTCTCGGGCCTCGAGGTTGCCCTTACAGCAGAAGAAACTCTCCCTAGGGATTAACTGGTCAAGATTGCGAAGTTTGGTGCTGCAGACTCGGACCACTCCGTTAGTGCTCCTGCCTCTCCCACATCGAATCTTGCCCCCTCCTCCCCTCTCCTTGATCCCGTCATCATGGCTGCCCCCACCACTGAGGAACGCATGGGCCAGTCCGAGGCGACCCTCGAACAACTGATTATGGCATTCGAAAACACCACCCTACCCCCGCTACCACTGCCCCGTCCCCTGCCCTCCAGCTCCGGACCAGGGTCCAGGAATATTTGCCAACATCGTTCCCGGCGCAAAATTGGTCCTCCGACCGAACCCCCCGTTCGTCTTTGACGGCGATTGCACCCAGGGCAGGGCCTTCCTCCACTCAGTTCGGACCTACGCCTGGCTCATCCCCGAAGCGTTCGTCGAGAACGGTGAACCCTCTGAGGAGAAGCTCGTCCGCTTTGCCCTGTCCTTCATGGCGAAGGACTCCACGCAGCGCTGGGCCGAGCGCCACTCGTCCAAGCCCACCTTCCCCTTCCCCACCTGGGCCGCCTTCATCCTCGAGTTCCGACTCCGCTTCGTCGAGGAGAACGAGCAAGACCACGCGCTGCAAAAGCTCGAGTCCCGGTCGTACTTCATGGGCTCCCGCGATGTCTTTAAGTACGCTGACGAGTTTGAGGAGCTCGTTGACCTCGCCGGCTTCGAGGACCCGCTCATGAAGGTCACCAAGTTCCGCACCGGACTCGACCCGGCGATTAACCTTGCCATCACTGGGTCAAGCGACCCTCCCGACTTGCGTGACTACGCTGCATGGCGTCTCCGCTCATACTGTCAGTACGAGTCGCTGCTTCGTGCAAAGGCTGCCTCCAACGTTGTTTCTGGTCGCGCCCGAGTGGTCCCCCAGCTATCTAAGGGCTTGCACCCCTTAAATAGTTCGTTCAACACTCCTGGGCCAACTCACAGGGCTGCTGCACCTCCTCTCCCGCCCGCGGTCCCTATGGACATCGACCGTGCGCGTGCTCGGACCCCCGCTCGCCGTGGATGCTTCCGTTGCGGCGACCCTAACCACTTCGTCCGTGACTGCACCACTCCGGTCGACATCCGGACTGTTGATGTGCTTGATGAAGTCATCCAGCAGCTTGGCAGCAGACATGCTTGACGAGCTCGTCGCGCGCCTGGCCTCAGCTGAGGTGGTCGCTGAGCACACAGCCGCCGCCGAGCAAGAGGATTTTCCCCTCCGCGCAGAGTGAGCAGTGCGCCCTCTGTCGCGTCCCCTAATCGTTTCGCTGTCTTATGTACTGAGCTTGACAATAAATCTCGTACATCCCCCGAAACGCTAGACGCACACCTATTTAAGGGACCCACACCCTTGAATAGTTCCCCCAGTCCAAATGTGACTGCTCCCCCCTCCCTATCTAAAGGCTCGCAACTCTTAGAGCTCGGTCAAGCCTGCCCTCCCATGGGACTGTCTCCGTCGGAAGGCCACATGGGAACGCAAACTTCCCAAGCGGTACACCATTGCTGCCACCCCCAGCGCCAACTCGCTTCACCTCCCACTGGAGATTGAGTCTACTGACACGGCCGTAAAGCTTGCGCTCAACGCCCTCGTTGACTGTGGAGCAACTTCGGAATTCATTGACTCCGAGTATGTTGCAGAGAACAATGTTCCAGTTCACCAAACGAGGCTGGCAGCATCCGTGAGGTTGCAGATGTGATCCTGCGCTACAAGACGCACAGCGAGCGTGTTGTACTTGCAGTGACCCGACTTGGCAAGCAGAAGCTCATCCTCGGATACTCCTGGCTCCGAAAGCACAACCCGGAGATCGACTGGGAGACCCGAGAGGTCAAAATGAGCCGATGCCCTGCAGTTTGCACCACCTGCCGTGACGAGGCAAGGGTGGAGCGTCAGCATGCTAAAACTGCCGCATCCATCCTTCGCCAGCTCCGTGCTGGACCCATCCCACAGATCTGTGTTGTCGACACAGATGAGGCCACTGGTGAGGAAAAAGACATCGAGTTCGAGGAGGAGCTCCCAGAGCTCACTCTCGACGACTCCGACGACTCTGACGACTGAGGATGACAACTGCATCGAGGACGGAGACCGGATATTCTATACCGTGTTCTCTCCCCCAGAGCACCTCCGGGCCACCAGTACCGTTTCACAACGGCTGGCGGAAGCATTTGCCAAGAACTCCGCACCCAGTAAGGATACCATTCCTGAGTGGGCGCGTGAGTTTGAGGATGTGTTCAACCGGGAGTCGTTCGACTCGCTTCCAGACACTCGGATGTGGGACCATGCCATTGAACTTGTTCCCGACTCGAAACCGGCCAACTGCAAGGTCTACCCGATCTCTCCTCTTGAACAGCGTGAGCTCGATGTGTTCATCGCAGAGGGATTGGCAACTGGACGGATCCGCCCGTCGAAATCCCCAATGGCCTCTCCAGTCTTCTTTGTCAAGAAGAAGGATGGAGCACTCCGGTTTGTGCAGGACTACCGCGCGCTCAATGCAATGACCGTGAAGAATCGGTACCCTCTTCCGCTGATTAACGACCTCATCAATCGTTTGAAAGGCGTTCGGTTCTTCACAAAACTCGACATCCGCTGGGGCTTCAACAATGTCCGTATCCGGAAGGGTGACGAGTGGAAGGCAGCATTCCGCACCAACAGGGGACTCTTCGAACCCCTGGTGATGTACTTTGGCTTGACAAACTCCCCCGCAACCTTTCAGACCATGATGAATGATATCTTCCAAGATCTCATCATGTCTGGTGATGTCATGATCTACCTCGACGATATCCTCATTGCGCATTCGGACATCAATCGGCATCGCGAGATTGTCCGAGAAGTGCTCCGACGTCTCCAGGAAGCACAAGCTTTACTTGCGTCCGGAGAAGTGCGAATTCGAGAAGTCATCAATCGAATACCTCAGGGTGATCATCTCGCATAACCGCGTCGAGATGGACCCAGTCAAGGTTGCCGGTGTCGCTGCTTGGCCAACACCGGAGAACAAGAAGGATGTGCAGCAGTTTGTTGGCTTCACAAACTTCTACCGCAGGTTCATCCACCTCTTCTCCGACATCGCCCGCCCCCTCTTTGACCTCACGGCCAAGGGCAAGGCCTGGATTTGGACCGAGAAGGAGGCTGCTGCGTTCCAAGCCCTCAAGGACGCAGTCACCTCTGATCCCGTCCTCATCCTCCCTGACGAGTCTCGGATGTACCGGCTTGAGGCGGATAGCTCCGACTTTGCCTCTGGAGCTGTTCTCTCACAGGAGGGCTCCGATGGCAAGTGGCACCCAATAGTGTTCTTCTCTAAGAGCTTGAGCCCAGTCCAGCGCAACTACGAGATACACGACAAGGAGATGCTCACAATCATCCGGTCTCTTGAGGAGTGGCGACACTTCCTCGAAGGCTCAGAGCACCCAGTCGAGATCTGGACTGATCACAAGAACTTGGAGTATTTCCGGAAGTCGCAGAACTTGAACCGTAGACAGGTGCGATGGTCCCTGTACCTGTCTCGGTTTGACTTCACGCTTCACCATAAACCTGGCCGGTTGATGGGTCGTCCGGATGCGCTTTCTCGTAGACCAGACCATGGAGCAGCCTCGGACAACCAGGATGTCACTCTCCTTGCTCCCCAGCTATTTACCGGCAGCCAGCCCTTAAATAGCTTGGCCAGCGTCGACTTGCTGACTCCTGAGCTGTTCCATGTCCGTGCACTGGAAGGTGTTGTTGTGGCTGGTCCTCAGGTCCACATTCTCCGCGACATCCGTGAGGCCCTTGCTGGTGAACCAGACCTTGAGGACCCCTGTTGCCCTCGCAGCTCGTGAACTCCTCAAGGTTCGGGGCACTCGGTCACGCTCCACTCGGTCTGCTGAATGGCATGTCGACACGCTGGTCTGCTCTACTTCCGTGGTAAGCTTGTTGTCCCCCGGGACAAGGACCTTCGCCGCCGAATCCTAGAGCAGCACCACGACACCAAGGTCGCTGGGCATGCTGGTCGGTTCAAAACACTGGAGCTTGTCTCCCGGAACTACTGGTGGCCCCAGATGTCCCGTCATGTAGGCCGGTATGTTGCGACCTGTGACCTTTGCTGTCGCACCAAGGCGCTCCGGAAGCTCCCAGTCGGTGAGCTGCACCCGACTGAGATCCCCCCTGAGCGTTGGCACACTGTGTCCGTGGACTCGGTTGAGCTTCCCGAGGCCCACGGCTACGATGCAATCATGGTTGCGGTTGACGTTCTTGGGAAGCGTGCTCACTTCAATGAGTGCACTACTCGGATTGACGCTGTTGGTGCCGCCCGGCTGTACTACCGGAATGTCTGGAGGCACCACGGTACACCAGAGAAGTACATCTCTGACCGAGGCCCCCAGTTCATTGCGGAGTTCACCCGGGAGCTCTGGCGGCTCATCAGGATTGCTCCTGCGACGTCCACTGCGTATCATCCGCAGACCAATGGCCAAACTGAACGTGTCAACCAGGAGATGGAGCAGTTCCTTCGCATCTTCACCAACTACAAGCAGAACGATTGGGACGACCTCTTGCCTGCCGCTGAGTTTGCCTACAACAACCACGTCCACTCTTCCACGCAACAGGTCCCGTTCATGACCGACACCGGTCGGCTCCCTCGCATGGGGTTTGAGCCTAATGGTGTGCGTTCGAAGGTGGAGTCAGTCAACGAGTTCCGCGACCGGATTGCCTCTGGCGTCTCCGAAGCCCAATCTGCTCTAGTGAAGGCTAAGGAGGAGTACAAGCGGTACTATGACCGCCGGCGCACCCAGCCCCGGAGATCAAGGTTGGTGACCGCGTCTGGCGTGATGCCTCCGACATCATGACCACACGGCCATCAGCTGGACTGTCTCATCGACGTCTTGGTCCGTTCAAAGTGGCGCTTTCAAGCTGGAGCTGCCACCTGCCCTTCGACGGCTCCACCCGGTGTTCCCAGTTGTGAAGCTGCAGCTTGCAGAAGATGATCCTTTCAAGGGCCGTCCTGGGTACAATGAACCTCCCCCAGCACTTCCAGAAGTCCCTGGTGACGCTCCTGAATGGGAAGTTGAGGCGATCCTGGATGCGAAAGTGCGCTACAAATCCCTCTGGTACATGGTCTCGTTCAAAGGCTATGATGCTTCGCACAATCAATGGGTAAAGCACTCCGATGTGTTCGCTCCGGAACCCATTGCAGCATTTTATCAGAGGAATCCTGCTGCTCCTGCGCACCATCGCCATCACTGCATTCGACTCCCTTCCCTTCCGGGACCCAGCCCTGCATGTCCGCTCTATGCGTCGAGGCGCCGCATTCCAAGGGGGGGATGATGTCAGGGGAACCCCCCTTCCTCACTTATTTAGGGACCCTCGTTCCCTAAATAGCTCGGTCCGCCTGGCCCGACCGGCCCGCTACCTCCTGGCATCGTGTGTGCGATCAGGCCCGGGACCTATGCCGATCACTCCGATCACATGCGACTGTATAGTAGCTGTCGATATACTTATATACCCACGGCCTAGCGTGGGAATCCTCAGAGTTTCTTCTCTTTGGATTCCCCTCGCTAGGTGCGTTCTGTCCATACTCCCTGTACTCTGTACACCTTATTGACCTCTTTGGATTCCCCTCGCTAGGACTCTTGAGTACTCTCGGGCCTCGAGGTTGCCCTTACACCGTCTCTGACTGCCAAGATCGTTGCCGCCTGCTGTTCCTCTGGTACATCTCGTTTCTTCTTCTCTGGACTTCCTTTAACCTCCTTCTTAGGTCTTAATGGTGTCCAAGATGCCAGAAAAGTATAAGGGCACCGTGTACCGGATTTATAATTCAATCAAATATTTTTCCATGGCGGTAGACGACCTTTCGCCCTTGGAGGAAGTTTTGGCAGAAGCGCCAAAAGACTCGACCACGGTAAGTCCATAGTCCTCGTCTATTACTCTTCTAGCTACCCCGGCTGACTTCTGCCTTCTAGCGGTCTCACGTCCCTGCCGGGTTCTTCATCCCCGACACCTCAATGGTCTACAAGGAGGTTTACCCCGAGGGCCCATACGCGATGCGCGAGCCTGCGTCTTTTCCCGACTTCCTCGCCAAGTCGTGGAAGAAGGCTTGCCTGCAGTTTTGGCCGCAGGTCCTTGCTTCAAACAAGGTGCCGTCTCCTTCCAAAGGTACGTTTCTCGTGACTTTGAACGACTCGTCTAAACATTCTAATTTAGTCTATGTTCAAGGCAAGGCTTCTGCCCTTTCACCGCCGCCGTCCATTACGACTTTATCGAAGGGCTCCGTCTCCGCCACCTGAAGCATCGACCCCAACGGTACGTTCTGCCTTCAGTTTTTATTTTTCGGGTTGATTCACTTGGACTAAGCTTCGTAAACTCCCAACGTCAGGCCCGCGACAAGGCCGAGAAGGAACGCGCCGAGAGGAAGGAGAAAGCCGCCTCCAAAGTAAGTTTTTGGACTTTGGTTCGTTTTCAACATGCTTACTCAGCTTGTTTAGTCATCACCCAAACGAGTCCCCGCCCCGTCCGTCAATGTTTATGGACTTGGCTGTCCCGTTTTTAACCTTTTCTCTAGTGCCGCGTCCGAGTCCGAGGCCACCAAGGACGATGATACTTTTTTCGAGAACGACGACGACAATGAGGAAGAGGACAACGAGGAGGAGGAAGAGAACAACAAGGCGCCCAAATCCTCCGAGCGCAAGCAAGAGGTTGTTGAGTCCGTCCTCCATCCTCTCCTCAAGCGTCGTACCCGCAGGTCCCTCCTTCGACCCTACTCTTGAAGAAACGCCCGAGCTTTGTCTCTTTGCGGCCAACGATGAACTACCAGGGGTTCGTTCGTGTCGCTGACAATTCTACCGGCCTTGCCGTACGTCCCTTTCTTTTTCTTTTGTCTACATCTTTTTCTGACTGCCAACAAAGGCTCGTTTCCGGTGCATGAGTTGCCGCAAACGCAACGTCATCTGCGGAGCAAACGGTGTTTACACGCGCTGCGAGCAGTGCGCCAAGAAACACCGCGAGTGGTGCGAGCACGCCAGCACCGCCCAGGAGACGTTCGACTCCATCAACGAGGACGCCGACCGCCTCGAATTCTCCAACAAGAGTAAGTCCAGAACTTCTCCCGTATTCCTCCTACTGACTATATATATAATATATAGTGTTCAACGTCTATATCGACGCCACCGTCCGCGACCACGACAACTACGTCGACTCGCGTGCCAATGAGGAGTGTTTGTTCAAACGCTCCTTGGTTTCCAAGGCGCGTCTCGTGATCCACCTCCGGCAACTCCGCAAGCTCTACGGCGAGAAGGCGCTCCCACTCGTCCACCGCATTCCCAAGCCGTTCCGTGAACGCTACATGGATGCCTTGGAGCAGATCGACGAGGACTTCTCCGCGGTCATCGAGGAAAACTTCGAGGCGACCAAGTCCGAGTACGAGTCGTACGTTTCCGTCGACGACCCTGTCTTCCAGCGTGCCTGCCGCCTTTATCCGCTTCATCGACTCCGAACGGACCGACGAGGAGCTCAACAAGGCCTTTGCTTCGCAGCGCCGGGAACAGGCCGAACTCGAGTCGTCGAACATTTCACGCGCTTCCACTCCAAGTCGTCGCAGTAGCCCGCAGCTAATGGACATCGACAACCAACCGTCCTCTCCAGCGGGCCCCGCGGGTGAGGACTCAGACGAGGACAAGGGTGTTGGGATGGACGTGGTCAAGGGTGACCGTTGAGGCCATGGTCAAGCATCGCAAGTAGTGTATTCTCCTTCTTGCTTTTGACCATTTCGGACCATTCGGACCCCCGCGCTCTTATATCTTTTATATGCGAATATTTACCTACTGCTGTATCGTGTCGCTCTCCTGCCTTCAAGTACCTACGCTCATGTACTTAGGCAATTGCTTTGTATTGTGCTTTGAATAAACTCCTACTTTGAGTCTTTTCAACGCGTGAATCCTAAGTCTAATCCTTCAAGAACCTGAGTCAAGTCTTGAAAGATTTCCAAGTCCCTTCGAATACCCGTAAAACTTCTCGGGAATAGTCTTGGACTTGAGCCAAAGTTTTCTAAGTCCGAATGAGGGGCTTTTCGGGAAAAGTCTCATCTCAAAGGTGCTGTTCAAGGAAAACTCTAGACTTCGGCACCTCGGCCTGACTTATTCTCACGGTTGAATTCTGAGCTCGGCTGTTCCGTTATCGCGCGCATCATTGATTACCCGATATGTGCTCCTCTTCGATCCGTGTTTTTATTTCAAACACAGATTTCTAAGATAGAGCGAAGTGTATCCGGCCTCTCTTGCGCATCAAAACGTGTTTTGAAAGTCACTTCCTAGCTCAGGTTACTGGGTTCTTACCCCGTTTTGGCGAAATATAAATTGCGGCTTCACAATTATACATTGTACGTCCTGCAACTCGCCCTTCGATGCCCGCGCCTGACTGTTTTGCTAAAGCCAAATGTCCTCGCGACGAATGGCCTCCACTTCCACCAACACCCACAAGAAGCTTAACCAAGCTCAGTTCGACGCCGTCCTCGCCTTTGGCGAGTCCGTACTTTTCCGGTATTCTTGTTGTGCGAGATTTTCTGACTTTTCCCGAATTCCTCAGGAAGCTTTCCTTCCCTATATCGCACACATCGCCTCCGACAAACTCTTGTACGATGTTGCATACGGAATCAAGAACTCCTACCACCAGACTGCCGTCGGTCCCAACGGCGTCATCGCTGGTCGCTACCCTGTTATTATGGACTTCATCTCTCGTATCAAGACCGAGTGCGACCGTATCAAGAACGCCGCCCTCCTCGGTCAGCAGGTTCATCGCGCTGAACTCGACGAGGCTCGCAATCCGTCCGCCGAGACCTTGGCGGCCGAGCTTCAGGCCACGAAGGAGGCCGCGCAGTCCTCCAAAACCTCGAAGAAGACCAAGTCTAAGGTATGTTCAACTTCTCCTGAATAGTACTTTTCCTGAATACTTCTCCAGAAAAAGGTCAAAAGCCGTCCTCCACTTTTCGACGACACTGATTTCCCTGTGGAGGGCAACGGTGAGGTGGACGACCCTATGATCATCGACGGTCCTAACCCGGTGCGTCCAGCCGAAATCGTTAAATGTATCCTCGAACTAAAGAACCTTCGTTTGGCATTCACCCAACTCCAGGCCTTGACTCCCGCACCTGAGCCTACCCCTGCTCGCTACACCCAGTCCCTCAATGAGCGCGTCCTTGTGAGTTTTCATATTTCGCAGACTATTCCCGTTTGAACAGTCTGCTCGTCTGATTACTGAGCCTAGACTTCCTCCTCGAAAGACAGTAAGCGTGCTTCATCGGTGCGCATTTCTTTTGCTCGAATCAAAGGCTTTCACCGACGTTCTCGCCCCTATGTCAAGGCTATGAACATTCTTCGTCGTACTGACCCCGAAGTAGAACAACAAGTTGTTGCCGAGGAATTTTCTCCTCCCTCAACCCGCAAGCGTGTCAAACGGTCCCATGCCCATGCGCATGAGGACTCGGAAGAACAAATCGCAGGTGTGCAGACTTCTCGGGTATAGTGTGTTGAGTCTCACTTTTTCCCGTATAGCCGCCGAGCTTGCAACCAACTCCTCTACGGTCAAACGAACCGTCGCAGCCGCCCAGGCCGCTCTCGCCTCATCTCCCATCGAAGATAGTATTGGTTCTCTCCGACTTCAAGAAGCTGAAATCCGGAGTCGCGTCGCCTTCGCTAACGCTCAACTCCGATACCAACTCGACCATCGCGAATACCTCCTCCAAGACCTCAAACGAGTCATGGATGCGCAACACCAACGGTCCAAAGGAGCGGGAACACTCTAACCTCCGGCACAAGGCGTGAGTCTGCCCTCTAGACTTTTCGGGAATGCATACTGACTTTCATTCTTCAGCATTTACGAGAGCCAGAACCGGGTCATATACGACGCTGGAGCTCAGGTTTCTGTCCCCTTCTGCCACTATTGTGGTACTGTCCCTCATCGTCCTGCCCGTTATGCTCCTGGCTTCTGAATTACTTCTCCCGTATGCAAACCCTTTGTCTAACTCCTACTCCTGTCCTTTCCGGATCCATTTCTATCGTCCAACTCCTACTTCCGTCGTTCCAGGGCTCATTTCCTTAGTTTAACTCATCGCCGCTCCTTACATATGCCACATTCCTTGTATGATTTATGCAATTCACTTTTTCGCTGTTTGGTTCAACTTGGTTCGTTTTGCCTCTGGTCGACCTTCGAGGGCCCATATCAGCATTCCAACCTGCTTCTATCTCATCTAAGTCTAGGTCGGGTGCGTCATCACTCTGGTAACTCTCGGTGTCGCTCTCATCGTCCGAGTCTTGGACTTGGGACTTTTCCCGAATACCTCGAGAAGGCTCGATTCGAACTTTTTCGAACTGCAAGTCTTTTCCCGAATACTCGTCCTTGACTTCGTCCTCCGCGGCCATCTCGTCTAGCTTTTCTTTCGATAAATCTATCAAGTCCAAGATGTTTCCCGGAAGTTGTATGGACTTGCGCTGTTGGAACGGTATCACTCTGAACTGAGCAATTTTACCATGATACATGGCACCATCCATTTCACAGCAGAGGTATGATCCTCCTGTAGTGCGCCGCACAACTACCATCGGGCCCATGTAACGGGTTTCCATCTTGCTATTCAAAGATTTCTCAACCGAGGTATTCCGGACTAGTACTAAGTCCCCGGGTTGGAAATTGTAATCCTTAATAGTATACTTGTTTTCCTCCTCGTACCGCCGGGCTGCTTTCCGCTTTTCCTCGTTCACCCGATGCTTCATTTCATCAACGTGAACGGTATGTTTCGCCAGTGCTCTTGCCCGTAAACCGATTAAGTCACCAGTCGAGATTGGTTCTCCTGGATATTCTACCAGCCAAGTGGCTTCTTCAACGTCCAGAGGGATTATCGGATGAGCCCCGCATACTGCGAAGAATGGGGAACATCCTAGACCGCGTCTCACGGTAATTCGGTCTGCCCATAAGACTTGCGGGAAAAACCAATACCGTTTCTTTGGATTGCCCCCGGTCGCCTTAACTAAAGACTGATGAATGTCCCAGTGTCCGCGTTCAACTATCCCATTGGCCTTCGAATTATAAGGTGAAATCCGGATTCCTTCAATCCCGTATTTGGTGTTCAACCATTTTACTGCAGCTAAGAACTGAGGCGCATTATCCGTCACGATTACTTGAGGACATCCCCAACGACAGATAATATCCTCGAGCAGGAACTTGCCGAGCGACTCAGCGTTGTCTGCACGCAAGGGTCTCCCTTCGACATATCTCGAGAGCGCGTCTCTAGCTGCAACTGAATATCTATGATTATTCGAGACTACTCCCATAATCATTACATTCGTATGGATCTTCTGAAATATGCTCGGAGTCATCGTCGCGGCTGGTGGCACCCGAACTTTAACCGCGAAAGCCCGTTCCTCTTCTATTGCGATTGATACTTCTCCCTCGAAATCATCAATTGAAGACGCGACTCCTTCCATGGACTGATAATAACCTCCTTGCTCGTCGATGTCTTCCTTGAAGTCATCAAACTCGTAAGGTTGTTCAACCGAATAAATCCCAATCTTCATGATTATCCAGGGAAGGATTCTCGTCGAGACCTTCTTCAGTATTCGGGAATACTTCGTCTCCAGGCTGAGCCTCTCTTCTGGACAACCCATCGGGCGGGAAAGTTGCTCCCTTGACGTGTTTGAGTTTAAAGTGGAACATCAGGATTTGTTCAATCCACCGATTAATGGTCGCATTCGGACCCATTCCCGGATTGTTCAACATACCCTTAATATAAAGGGCATCCGTTTCTACCACCAATTGACGACACCCGAGCAACCAATATTGCATGGCCTCTAGAGCGCGCTTCAAACCGTACAATTCCCGTTTAGGTTGCGAGAACCGAGATTCCCGTCTGTTCAGAGTAATGGACGCGAACTTAGCGTAGTGGCGTTTCATCTTGTCAACCAAATCTAGTTGATAAATCTGAATTCCAACCGCCATCCAAGACGTGTCTACAGCAAGAACAATGTCCGTTGTAAGGGGTCTTCATAATGACTTGTATGATTTCTATCTTCTTTTTCCGTTACTTGAATAGTCTCGAATCGTGTTACGAATTGTGTTTGTTATATTCAGTAGGTATAGTTAGGCGGTAGATACACGTGCAATCTAACTACTTTTACCCACAACATCTACCGGCTAACAGCCTTCCACGCTCTCGTCGATATACTCCGAGGGCCTGATAGAGGCCAAGGCGCTCTAGCATTGTTACGATTCAAGGTACGACGACTACACGCCCTTCACGACTTACGACAGGTGGACAACTGTCTTATCTCCCCTCCTCACGACTATTGGGAGAGGGCGAGTTTCGATCGCGTAGAGCGTACGGCTATCCAGCCTCTGATCGAGATTCATTAGAGATAGACTGTTAATATATATATACAAAGGTCTTCACCACAACCGTTACGAATCGCGAACTCCCTGGATCACACGTACAACGCTCCCGCTGTAGGGACTTACGGATCCTTACAAAGTGGACAAACTGGGAACGTTGACGTCCCAGGTGGTTCGCGTAGCTCACCAAGACATCCATTCAGAGGTCGAGGAACAGGACGTTCTCGACCCTACACTACAGCCTACCTGGAGTCGGCCAAGTCCCGACTCTTCGCTCCAACTCAGTCATCCGCTGGGAAATCGGTTCGACCCTCTGCGGAGGAAGTTCAGGCATTAGCAGCTAAGCCCCGTTCAGCTTCACGCTCAGTATTGCGATCGATTTCACCGAGAAAACCGAGCCTTCAAACTACGCTATCTAAGCCTACCAAACCTAGTCCCTCTTCCAAGAAGAGCGCACTCCCCATTTTCCGACCAACACCTTCCGTCAGCTCGTCCGCTAGAGCACGCGCTACGTCCCCGCCACTCGTGGTTCCAGCTGGACCATTCCGATTCCAATCGCAACCGCCCATAACCCCTCCTAACTTCATGGCGGATCCCAGTAGCCCGCTCGCGTCCTTAACTCCATCGCCCGACAGACCGAATCCCATGCAAGACTTGAGGACGTGGTACGTCGAGGAGACAGACAATCACAGCTCACTGGAAGGGAGAGTGAATCTCATCGTCAACAAGACGTCTCTATTCAAATTCGATGTCATTGACAGGGGAATTCCGAAAGTTTCGAGCTCACCTACAGGACAATTCGCCCTCGAAACTAGCTTCAGTATGCAGACTGAACGCACCATACACGATATGCAGGAACTCCTGCGACGCGCCGCGCAGTTGAGAGCAGCGACTATAGTCCCCGCAAAAACGTCGTATTTCTTAGTCGATCCCAACGCCACGCTGATGACGGTCCTCAAGAATGCAATGGGTCTTGAGGAGTTGAATATAGCCTGGATGGGACTGAACCAACGGATGGCGCTCGCTAAAAGAAACTTCGACAAGTATGAGTCCGATACTATGCAACGAAAGTAGAGGACGTGCTCCTTTCTCCAGTTTCAACCGAGCCGGAACTGTATTCAGTGTTCCCCACTGGCGGCAAAACATATATTCAGGACATGTGCGGGAGCTCCAACCATTGGGACAGAGAATGTCCGGATTGGAACGTGTACTTGGAAAAGCAGAGAAGAGGAGTTCTACTAGTGACTTCAGCACAAGAAGACAAAACGGATTTGATTTACCTTAGCGCCTATGTCGTACTCCTGGATAATCGTCTCCGAGAGTCTTTTTAGTCGCGGCCGCTCCTAGAAACGCCTCCACGTCAATCGAGGAGTTTAAGCCCGCGCGGGAAAGAACTTTGGACCATACAGTCAAGGCAATCGCACAGGACAACCAAACTGCAGAAACGAGTACGAAGGACGTCGAAGTGGAGGCCGCTGTAGAGAGACGGAAGAATGCAAAACTGCGTGCACATGGAAGAAATTGAGGATGAGTAATGGGTGAACAACGCAAAGATGCCCAAGGCACAAAGATGGATTCTGGAGACGGAAGAAGATGACGAAGATCAGGACAGGAATGGAGAGGTGGACGAGGGGCTACAAGAGAAAGACGAGGATCAAAGAGAAGCCTTCAACACCGAAACTGCCAACGCACCGATACTGTCGACGGAGGATCTACCACCGCCACCAGAGGACGACGCGCCCGTAGTCCTGAAACGAAGGAGGAACCCGCGCCCGGGGTACTCTGCCATAGGCATATCCGTCCTGGCCATATGCGGATGGATACAGTCGCTGCTAGGTCCGCAAGTGGTCATGCAGTCTCGATTCAGGCGCCGACATAACCTTGATTTCCGAGACGTATTATAGGCACCTAGTGCCCCGGCCGCCGTTGAGAGAAGGTCGTAAGATGAGCTTGGCTCAACTCACCGACAAGGGAACAACGATCAAGGGCTTCGTTAAGCTGAAGCTCTGGACCCTTGCAACTGACCGGCGAACTTCTGGAAATGGAAGCCGAAGCCTACGTGGTGAAAGACATGAGTGTTCCGATTCTCCTGGGGGAGGACTTTCAGCTTAACTACGAGCTGACCGTCAGTCGCAATCTGGAGAGTGGAACCAAAGTGCAGTTCAGGAACTCACCATACGAAGTGCAGGCGACGGGTGCCGAGTCATTTGCGGACAGGGCTGAGGTGTATTTGATCGCTTCTAAATTGACGTCGCACGCGCGCAGTTGGACGCAAGCCAAGGAACACCGGAGAGGGAAGGCGCACAGAAGGAGGAGAGCGCTGAGGAACGGGTCGACTGTGAGAACGATCAGAGCAGCAGAGGACGTGAGGATTCGGGCTCACAAATGCAAGAACATCCGAGTCGATGGAGACTTTCGAGACAATCGCGAGTGGTTAGTGGAGAGGAGCCTGATGGCGAACGCGGAGGATTCGTTCTTCTCAGTACCAAACACCTTGATATCAGCAAGGAAACCAGTGGTCCCTATCAGCAACATGAGCGACCGTCCAAGAATGATCAAAAAAGGAGAGGTGGTAGGAACACTCACCGATCCACAAGAATTCTTCGATAAACCAGAGAGCGTAGAAGATTTGAAGAAGATGGAGATGAAGTCTGCCTTGCTTTCGGAAATCATTGCTCTGCGGGAAGGACGACACCCGCCGCTGAAGAAGAAACCACCTGGAAGTAGAGTTAGGACTTGGTTTGGATCGGGGGTGCCCCCAGATGAGGAAAACACTCATGCTGGCGTACATACGCGAGACGCAGAGGGACGGGTGCCAGGGCCAAAGGGAGAGGTCGAGCACGAAACAAAAGAGTCGGCAAGCGTTCCAGTCGACAAGCCCGAGGAAGAAGAGGAGGAATCCGAAGACTATGGGCCTACGACAGCAGCCATGCCCGACGACACTGTCTACCCGTCGGAGCGCATGAAGGATCTGCTGGACGTGGGCTCTCTGCCGGAGGAGTTGAAGGAAAAGGCTTGGGAAATGCTGAAGCGCCGCGTAAAAGCGTTCGGCGTCGACGGCCGACTCGGACACCTATCGGCTAAGGCCCCTATTCGTACAAAGGAAGGAGTGGACCCAATTGCTGTGCCCATGTATGGGAGTTCTCCAGAGAAAAGGCGGGTAATCGACGCTCAGTTAGCCAAATGGTTTGAACAAGGGGTGATTGAGCCGTCAATCAGCCTGAGTGCTCAGTGTTATCGCCTACCGCAATGGGAAGCCGAGATTCTGTGTGGACTACCGAAAACTCAATGCTGTGACCATCGCGGACAAGTTCCCAATTCCCCGGCAGTCGGAAATACTATCTTCGCTCTCTGGCGCTCAGGTATTGTCGTCGTTGGATGCCCTGTCGAGTTTCAATCAAATCGACATGGCGCCTGAAGACGTCGAGAAGACCGCTTTCAGAACTCATAGAGGCTTGGCGCAATTCAAACGGATGCCTTTCGGTTTGAGGAACGGTCCCTTGATATTCCAGCGCATAATGCAAGGAATATCATTGCCCTACTTATGGCTCTTCTGTCTAGTATACATCGACAATATTGTGGTGTATTCGAAGACCTATGAGGATCACATCAACCACCTCGACGCAGTCCTGGGAGCAATGGAAAAGGCAGGAGTCACCCTTTGGCCCATGAAATGTCACCTATTTTATTCCTCAATCCTGTTGCTCGGGCACAAGGTCTCTCGACTGGGGCTATCCACCCATCTGGAAAAAGTGCGTGCCATATTGGAACTGGAAAGGCCGAAGAAGTTAGCACAGCTTCAGGGATTCCTAGGGATGGTAGTATACTTCTCGGGATTCATTCCGTACTACGCCGACATTTGTGGACCGCTATTTGAACTGCTGCGCAAAGGGCCAATGGCCAGACGGAGAACGTCAACCGGCAGCTCGAGACGATGTTGCGCGCCTACGTGTCGTCCGATCGCTCCGATTGGGTGGATTGGTTGAAGCTCCTCGAATTCTCCTACAACTCCAACGTACACGCTTCCACCGGCACTACACCATTCCTCCTCTCTACGGCTTCGAACCGAAAGCGCCGCTGGACTATTTGCTTCCAAAGAATGTCGTCGGTTCCACGTCCTATGGGATGAGGAAATAATCGAGCGAATACTTGGAGCAACTCCAGACGAAGAGAGAAAGCGCGAGAATAGCTATAGCAAGGGCTCAGGACGAGCAGGCCAAATACCATAATCGAGGAAGGAAAGACGTACCAGATTTCAAAGTGGGCTCTCGGGTTTTAATCAACCCTCATTCTCTGGAATGGATAGAATCGAAGGGAGAAGGGGCCAAACTTGTTCAACGATGGATTGGGCTGTTCGAAGTTCTGCAAAAAATCAATCCCAAAACTTACCGCGTCTGGCTGAACAATAAATACCCTGGATTCCCGGTGTTCCACCAGATAAATGTTAGGCATGAAGGCAGAAAAGGGTACAGAGGCACTTACACAGGAGTTCGGGAGCAAAGAGTCAGAGATGAGTCAACTCGGAGTCACCAGTGGCTAGTCAGAAGTTTGGAGTCAGAAAATTATGAGTCGTTTGTTTTTGAGTCGAACCAGAGTCATATGGAATCATAAGTAGTCAATTACCGTATATAGTATGCAGGCTAGAAAGGCATAAATACAGCAGCTGGGCTGTTTCGGGACCCCCGATTTAGCACCTTGCCTCTGTGGTACCTAGCTAAATATTAACTTTTTACACCTAACCGTTCGCGCGTTACAACTTCTGAGTTTGCTCGACCTCTGGCGTCGAATCTCAGAGTTCCTAACGTTAGCCCCGCCAGACAGCCGAAACAGCACCGACCTAGCCGTACCCCGGTTTACATAACCCGCATACCGCTCACGTTCACAGATCAGACCGCCGTCCGAATTAAGCAGATTCACTGCCGAATCCTCAGAAAGGCAATTCTAGCGGAACACTACGAACACTTGGGATTTACTCCGAACAACGACACTTCCGAGTATCTCAAGGGTAACTTAATTTTTACCTCTCACCGGTTTTCAACATAGACCACTTGAAACCCTACAAAGAGAGCCCGCCGGAGTTTGGGGAGCGCACGACCATGCCGGATACCTGACCGCACAAGATAGAATCTGAAGAATACGAAGTTGAGAAAATAATTGCAAAAAAAAAGCCTGGCCATCTACATAGGAACGGATGTCTATCTGCAAACGCGGCCACCAGTAGTTGCGCGTGATCAGCTCTTGCGTCTTGTAGCTGTGGTGAACGCGGATGATGTCCTCGCGCAGCTTCTTGTCTCGGGGCACATAGAACCGGTGCTTCCAAGTCACAATCCCGCCCTCCAGTTCCTCCCAGTCCTTCTCCTTGTTTGCAAGATTGCGGACAACGAGCTTGTCACGATTTTGAGCAGCACGCTTGATCCGAGCCATGAAATCATCGCTAATAGCGCTGACATCGTGGTGATGAACTCGGAAGAACTCTGGTTTGAGAAGCACCAGGTTCTCGTTGTCGTGCTCCCCTTCTCATGACCTGCTCGTCTCGAGAGGTAGTCCGCTTTCTGCATCGCTTTGCCCGGCTTGTGGTGCAGGGTGAAGTGATACTCTTACAGCTCCGCCACCCACCGCGCCTGTCGTCGATTCAGCTTCTGGGGCTTCCTGAAGTATTCGAGATTCTTGTGGTCTGTCCAAATCTCAAAGTCCTCCAAGGCTCCTAACAGGTACTGGCGAAACTTCGACAGTGCATGCATGATTGCAAGCATCTCTTTGTCGTATATCTCGTAGTTACACTCTGTTGCATTCAATGCATGGGATATGAATGCAACAGGCCGCCAGTGATTGTCTTCCTGCTGTTGAGACAGAATAGCACCAGTTGCATAATCCGACGAGTCGGCCTCCAAACGGAACCGTCCACGGGCTCTTGGCATAACCAAGACCGGTGCCGACGTGATCCGACGCTTCAACTCCGCAAATGCGCGCTCCTGTGCCGCTCCCCACACCCACGCTCCTTTTCCCGTCAACACAGACAGCGGTCTGGCAATGGTCGAGAAAGCCTCGATAAACCGACGGTAGAAGTTCATGAACCCTAGAAACTGTTGCACATCCCGCTTCTGCTCGGGAGCAGGCCAGTTGACAATAGCTTCGACTTTAACAGGGTCCATTCTCACTGCATTGTGACAATCACACCAAGGTATTCTACCTCGGACTGTTCAAACGAGCATTTGGTGTGTTTTAAGAACAGCTTGTTCGCACGCAACTTCTGCAAGACCTTCCGGACCATGACCTCGTGCTCCTGCAGCGTTTCAGTGAATATCAATCAAGATGTCGTCGAGGTAGATAATGACTTTTCCACCGTTGATCTCATTTTTGAAGATTGTGTTCATCATTGTCTGAAACGTTGCTGGAGAGTTGGTCAAGCCAAAGAACATAACCAGAGGCTCAAACAGCCCTCTGTTAGTTCGGAACGCTGCCTTCCACTCGTCTCCCTCCTTGATCCTGACGTTATTGAAGCCCCAACGGACATCCAGCTTGGTGAAGTAACGTGCGTGTGTGAGTTTGTCCACCAGCTCCTGGATAAGCGGAAGAGGATAGCGATTTTTAACCGTCATATCATTCAGCTTGCGGTAGTCCTGGAATTGGTCGAAGAGTTCCATCCTTCTTTTTGATGAAGAAGAATGGAGACGCCATCGGAGATTTGGATGGTCTGATACGTCCTGTTCTCAAGTTCTCGTCAAGAAACTCGTCGAGTTGCCGCTGCTCCTCTGGACTGAGAGGATAGATTTTACAGTCCAGAGCCTTGGCGTCGGGAAGTAGCTCAATAGCGTGGTCCCAAGGCTTAGAAGGCGGCATCTCATCAAAGCTCTCTTTGTCGAACAAGTCCTTGAACTCATGGTATTTGCGAGGCACCGCTTCCTCGAAGGTGGGTTCCTTCTTCTTGGAATGCTGCTTCTCAGACACTTTGGCTGCTGTGGTCTGAAAAGCGCGGATTTTGATTTCCTCTTGCATATCAACCATGAGCAGACGGTCTCCCTCTTCGATCTCAGGATCTTCCGGTTCCGGGTCATCAGACTCAGGATCCACCCACCCCCCTAAAGGTTCGCAGCGCACCGGACAACGGTCAAACGTGACAGCTCCTTTTGCCCAATCGATGGACGGATTGTGCAATTTGAGCCATTCATGCCCAATGAAGATGTCAGTCTTTCCGAGGTTCGATACAGCAAATTGAAGGATTTCCACGTGTTGCCCGATCTGGAGCATAAGGTCAACATACTCCGTGATCGAACCACCCGAATTCAACGAACCATCGGCGTTGTAGACCGGGATGGGACGGGGATAGCGCTTTGTGTTCAGTTTGCGCTCGAGCACAAAAGCGCGGTTTATGCAGCTCCCCGTACATCCAGAGTCAAGCAACGCAGATAGCTTGAAGCGGGACTGGTTATCGAGTGTTTTGATCACCACGTCGATATTGAGTTGATTGCCAGTCCCTCGGATGTAACGCTTCGGTTTCCTCAATTCCTTTAATGCTTCAACGCAGCTGTCGTCATCCAGCTCGTTGAGCTCACGAACCGTCTCCTCTGTTACCTCCGCCCGCCTTCTCCTATTCGCCCATATGTCCAGGACACCAATAGCAACTTCGGACTTCACGATCCGAAGCTGCCTGGCTGTCCATTCAACACTTCCGGGATCAAGTTTCTTTTCAGGAAATCTCTTTGCACTTCGCATCTCTACCGCTTCTGGTGAATGTAGAATAGATTCAAGCTCGGGAATAACTACATGGGAAGGGGCATAGGTGCTACGATCAGCCAGCGAGTGCGTGCTCACTCCTGGCGCTCCTGAAAATCCGGAAGTTCCTGAATAGACCTCAAAAGTTCAGCAATATCTTCCTTTGCCATAGCGCGGACATTGAACTTGGGGGCCTTGGACGGGTTGGGGCAGAACCGTGCGATGTGCCCAGGTTTACCACAGGCATAGCAAGTGCCTCGGGTGTCCCTGTGCCGATCGACGTCCATCGCATCGGGGTCTTTCTCGACCCGAGGTGCGCTTTGTACAGCGGGTGTCTTTGCCTTCTGCTGCACAGTCTCTCTCTCAGTGGATCTACCCATCGCAGCGTTGTACTCCTTCGCTTTGCGATAGGTGCGATCACACTCTGACGCCTCTTTGAGCCAATCATCATAAGTGACTGGCTGGGGACGGATGTTGAACACCGCAGTGCGCAACGGAGTGTTTAGCCCTCGTTTGAAGTGATCCAACAATGCTTCGCTGTTGAAGCCGCTAGAAGGAGCAAGGCCTTTGAACAAGGTGATGTATTCATCGGCAGTGCTCTTTCCTTGCTGCAGCTTCACGAGCTTCATCTGCGCCTCATCCTTAGAGGAGTGGTACTGGAAGTACGCAGTGAAGTCCGTAACGAATTGGGCCCATGTTCCAATGTGCCCGTTGTTCGGATTGCCGTTGGATTCAACGATGAGCTTGCGCTGCAAGTTTGCCCAACTGCTTGCAATCTCGCCGGTGCCTCCCTTGACAAGAGAGAGAGCAAAGATGATACGCTGGTCATCCGCTCCGATCTGCTGTCCGGTAAAGTACAAAGTCAATGCGTTAAGAAACGCTTCGACCTTGTCAGGTTGGCCATTGAAGCTTTCTGGTGAATCAAGCTTCAGCGGCTTCCTGTGCACGGGGCGAGTAGTATAACTCTGAACAGCGTTGGCTATCTGCTCAGTTGCAAGCGTAGAGCGCTCTTGGCGACCGAGAAGCTGAGTGAAGCTTCCCAGAAGCGTCCGGACAGCAGCCCAGAGCAGGACCCAGAATCCCGCAGTTTCGAGAATCGAGACTTGGGGCTGACATCTGCCGCATCTCCGGAGTGAGGTGTTCATAGACGGGGTCGTTGGGGGGGAGAGTATCGAAAGGGGTGGTTGTGGTCGACATATTAGGTGGGCTCAGAGTTGATCTTCTGCGCGCAGGCGCAGACGCCGGAGGGCGCAGGAGATCAGGTGCCGTGACCAAAGTCACAATATTTGGCGGCAACCCATTTCCGGCCTAATTACTTTCTATCCATCGATAACGACGTGTCGAGTACACTACGAAAGCAATGTGCAATACAGCCCTTCCCTCCTTCATCACCCCCTCCCTGTGTTGTGACATGGGGCGAGATACTGTGCACGCCCAAATCACAAACTCTTACCTCAAACACATGGCTGTTCGGGACCTGTTCTCAACTTCAGACGACGATGACAGTGGCAGTGACAACGATGAAGACGCAGAAGGGGACCTGCTGGCCAAGGAGGCTCAGTTGAGACTGGACCTAGCTATCCTGGAAGGCATCAAGTTGACCCGCTACTTGCGCGGTCGTACCTCTGTGCCTAAAGCTGGGAACCTCCACCTTGCCTGGCAGTACGCACAGAACCCAGAAGATCATGGTCGATTCCAGGGGATGCTTCGCGTCTCTCCGCTGGTCTTTCAAGTCATCCTGGAGCTCATCCAGAAGCACCAGATTTTCACCAATAACTCCAACGTTCCTCAAACCCCTGTTGACATCCAGCTTGCTGTAACCTTGTTCCGCCTGGGACACTATGGCAATGCTGCGTCGCTGGAGGATGTTGCCAGACTCGCAGGCATCAGTGAAGGTTCCGTTGAAACCTTCACATATCGATGTTTTGACGCAATCGAGGATTTACACGACATGTTCGTCCGTGCGTTAACTCCTGAGGAAAAGGAGCACGAGAAGCAATGGGCACCTAGGGTTCCGCGGCCTCTGGCGTGAGGGCTGGATCATGTACGATGGCACCATTGTTGTGCTTTACGCCAAGCCTAGGCTCAATAGTGACGCCTATTACACGCGGAAAGCAAACTACGGGTTGAATGTTCAGGTGCGTATTTCCCCGGGGGTGTGAAAACTATTGAGGTCCTTCTTTCAGGTGGGAAATATCCCATCCAACCTGCGCATTCGGGATTACTGCCATGGCTTCACTGGCTCTGCGCATGACGCCGCCGCATTCGAATATACAGTGGCGGTTCTTACGCCAGACTATCTGTTCCAGGGGGAAGAGTTTGCATGGGGAGATTCAGCCTACACACTGAATGCACGCACCATCCCGGTTCACCGACGTCCCGCTGCACTCATTCCGGAAAATGCTATGTTCGACAAGGTTGTTTCTCATCTGCGTGTTCGATCGGAGCACTGCATCGGTGCGTTGAAGGGTCGCTGGCAGTGCCTGCGCGATCTTCGCGTTAACATCAACTCCATCGAGGACCACGAGCGGGCATGCCGTTGGATTACAGTCGCAATAATCCTCCATAACCTCGTCATTGATGTGGAGGGAGGAGACGCGGCAGCGGCGTTCGGAAGTTTGCACGGGTTGACCGAAGAGCAGCAAGATCGCGGTGTTGCCGAGGAGCCACAGGAGCGGTAGTACGCGGATGATGAAGGCGAGCAGAAGCGAATTAGATTAACGGCTGAACTACTGGCGTATCGAGAGGGTAATGTGTAGCTAGGAATAATTTTATGGGTGGTATGTAGTCTATTCGTCGTTGTCGGAAAGAGACTTGCCGACCTCGATGTCCCACACGGGGGACACATGACGAATCCGAGGGGACGAACGATGCGAACGATGCGAGTTGGGCGTCACCGTCGCACTGTGTTGGGTGCGTGGAGTCCGGGGAGTCTGGGGAGTCGGAGTCTGGGGAGTCCTGGTCAAGGTTGTCGCGACACGAGGACTATCAAGCTCGGCGATCTTTGCGCGGGTCTCCTCGATTGTGTAGATGCCGGCCTTGAACAAGTCCATTACCTGAGTCTTCTGAGCGATGAGAAGAGTCTCCCGGTGATGATCAGCTTGGGCTGTAGCACGCTCGCGCGCGAGCTTAATATTCTCACTGCGTATCAGTCAGTCAAGTTGAACTTCCTCCGCGAACGAGCAAGACTTACCGTGAGGACTCCATGATCCTCTCCTCCAACGAACGCTTCTTGGGGATGTTCTTGATCATGCCACGAGCCTTGTCCATCGCGTTGGTGAGGTCGGTGCCAAAGGTAGAAGGCTTGGGCGCCTTTGCCTGGGGCGTGCGCGTGCGGTTGTTGCTGCGGACTACACGGGACGACGGCGACGAGGGCTCGTCCTCGGGGTCTTCCATGCGAAGGGAAACAGGTGTTGCGGCACGTTCGAGAAGCAGAGGATCGATCTGGGAGTCGTCGAGTCAATTTTGGGTCGAAGGCTCAGCCTGCTGGTTGTGGATGACCTGACGACCACGGGGACCAGTGCCGGTGGTTATGACGGGGGGTACGACGTTCGGACGTGTGCTGAGGAACTTATGGAGCTCTGCAAAGAAAGGGAAGTCCTTCGTAATCAGGGCTAAGGCGGGGTTAACTAAAAGTAAATTTGCAGAGATATAACGACGCACCCCAGAGATTCTTGGCCGCCTCAGGCGTATCATGATGCGGGCCTTCCGTCGGGATGTAGTAGTCGAGGTAGTGGTGGACCCCATCCGCGCCGACGTCCTCAGGCGCACCCACTCCGCCGCCAGTCTGGCGCAGGAGTAGAGACTTGTTTTTGTAGATCTTGCAGAGACTACGGGTCGTAAGGACACATTCCGGATGATATAGAGGGAGCATACTCCTCGACCTTCCCCTTGACACGCTTGCCCAAGGTCTTGGGATGCTCCTGGTACTCGTCCGGGAATAGTTTGGATGCGATACGTTCGAAGACCTTGATCTTGTTGTCGCCGGAGGTATTCTGACCAAACCGGAGGGGTAAGCTGGGCAGGCATGAGGGGAGTAGGTTACACACCTCCTTGGGGTCCTGCTTGCCAAAGAGAACGAGGAAATTCTCCTTTTCCTGGACATGCCCGAGCAGACGCCAGATTAGGTCGCTTCCATTCGCGCTCCACTGGATAGAGGGGAGGGTGCTCTTTTCCTTCGGGCAAGCCGGGGGCATCGTATTATCGAAGGGGTTGGAGAGTTTTCAGGGCAAACGAGCGTGGTTTGAGGGAGAGAGAGACGAAAAGAGAGAAGAGACTGTTTTACGGCACTTAGGGCTTTTGGCATACACGAATAAATACCGACCAAATTGTGACCCGTTAGCCATCAGCACCTGATCTCCTGCGCCTGCGCCTGCGCGCAGAAGATCAACTCTGAGCGTACCTATTGGATGGTTTGTATGTAGATGGTGTTAGGAACGCGGTCGGAAAGGCGCTAAAGGTAGGTCGCTGCTCTGTGCAAACAGGTCAACCCTGCACCCGATAGTAAGCCTTTGGGAAGTGATACACAGATGTCTTCTTCGTCACCAGTTTCCGCAAGTCAACGGTTTAAACTAGAGCGCAGTTGTGAGGCACTTGGGCCCTAACCTCAGAATCAACGGATTGACTACCGTTTGTTTTCTGATGGACTAAAGACTACCTCGCACAGAGGATTCGTCCCAACAGTTCTGCTCTAGAGGACCCCTGGTAAAGTCCCTTTGTCCCTACTGCCTTATTGACTAGGGCTAGCTACTAACTAAAGGGCTCAGGATTTATTGAAGGTGCAAAGGGGAGTTTTTCTATCTAAAGTGATTTCGGAGTTTGGATGAGTTTGGAGGAGAGGGTGATGATGAGGATGATGGGTTCGGAGGAGGAACGAGCACAGAGGTGGTAGAGGGGAGTCTTGAGCTTATGTCAGACACACTAGCCAATGCAATGCAGAGGAGATGCAAAGATGCAGAGGAGATGCAAAGAGGCCAAGTCTGTGCTCAGAATGAAGTGGGGATGAAAGTGCCTATATTGCTAGCGGAGATACGACCAGCTCAAGACTGGAGAGTGCTACAAGTACAGGGACATATATATACTACTACTATGCAATGCCGAAGCCTCGAGGTGCTCAGTAAGGCCTCAGTCAGCAACATGTGTTGCTCAGTCAGAAACATGAGGCTATGTCCGATATAGCTAGTCAAGGTCCGATATAACTAGATAAGCTTCTAAGTAAAGATAGAACCGGATCGGAGCGGATCAGAGCAGATCTGATGATAATCTGATGATGCTGATGATTCATGACAGGGATGTGGGTAGCGGACCAAGCTAGCGCGGGAGAAGTGGGGATGCTCATTGGGACGGTAATCGGCAAGGATGCTGGGGTGGAAAAGACGATTTGGCCGAAGCAGTCCACCTTGGACAAGTGCAGCTGCCACTGGCGCGGATACATCTCCAAAGGTGCATACGTGGCTCTCCTCAATCTTTGCAACGACATCATGAAACACCACATCTATCAATGGAAGACCGAGAAGGAGTGGGGCAATTACCTTCGCAAAGGGCACAACGGAGTCCACACACCCAACATCGTACCGTCGAAGGAGGATTTCGTCATCGGGAGACAGTTATTGGAACGTTCGTTCCCCTTGGATTGGCAGCAAGCTAATGTCGCCGAGCTCATTCTCCCCGAGAAATTCGTACCTGGGAGCAACGCGTCCCAAGACTAAGGTGGCTCTGTAAGGGGTCTTCATAATGACTTGTATGATTTCTATCTTCTTTTTCCGTTACTTGAATAGTCTCGAATCGCGTTACGAATTGTGTTTGTTATATTCAGTAGGTATAGTTAGGCGGTAGATACACTTGCAATCTAACTACTTTTACCCACAACATCTACCGCCTAACAGCCTTCCACGCTCTCGTCGATATACTCCGAGGGCCTGATAGAGGCCAAGGCGCTCTAGCATTGTTACGATTCAAGGTACGACGACTACACGCCCTTCACGACTTACGACAGGTGGACAACTGTCTTATCTCCCCTCCTCACGACTATTCGGAGAGGGCGAGTTTCGATCGCGTAGAGCGTACGGCTATCCAGCCTCTGATCGAGATTCATTAGAGATAGACTGTTAATATATATATACAAAGGTCTTCACCACAACCGTTGCGAATCACGAACTCCCTGGATCACGTGTACAACGCTCCCGCTGTAGGGACTTACGGATCCTTACATCCGTGTCCCAATCATAGTTCAACGTAGGTTCGGAGCAAGCCTGTCTCCGCGCCGGCAAGCCGGCGATACTCGGAGAGAGGCTTGCGGCAAACTGACAAAAAAGTGCCATGTCTTCAAACCGGAATATCATCCCCAATTCTCATCCAAATCCTTGGAAATAAGTTGCTCAATTGTTCAGTGGATGTATTCGAGTAGATCGGGCGCCTTATTCCATTTCTTGGGGATGATACTATCTCTCTGCATGCAATTTCGGGGCGGGCTTTCACACTTTGAATTCCAACCAAACATAAGATGTTCCGAGGCAATTCTCTGCTTTTTATGGGCTCGATGAGCGCGGGGAGGCATTTCGAAGAGGTCTCCCGGCAGAAAATATTGCCACAGTGTTGTGTATCATGCACCAATAAATATTTCAACATTGACCACCGGATTGGGACAGTGTGACAAAGCTGTGACACAGCGTGTCTATGGTGGTGAGGTGGTTGAGGTGCAGTCATGCTATTTCCGGACATGTATGTGCACTCAAAGTGAGATAAAGGTGCAGAGGAAACACGCAGGAAACAAAATGAGATGTGATGCTGCGATCAAATCCGACCCAATTGGGACACATTCTGCAACATCACCTCCTAGGAAGTGGAGTTAACGTCCTTTTCGAGCAGCAAAACGCGCTGAGATGATTGACAGAGGGTCCCCTTCAATTGTGTAGCTTCATAATATTTTTATTTGGTATGTAACAAGAGCTACACGCCGGAACACAGTGTGCAAAATACATCAAAGTGCGAGAATGGTCGCCGTTCCATGGACACAGAACATATATCAAGCAGAAACTGAGGAAGTAGAAATGCTCAAATTGATCTCAGGATCAAAATGTTTTACAAGTTGCCAACGATTCACGTCGTTGTTGAAGCAGCAGAGCACGTCAAAGACATTGCCCTTTTTTGTCATCTTGCCACAAGCCCCTTCTCAGGTTTCGCGTTTCCGCACGTGAATGGCACGTGTGTGTCATGTGATGAGAAGGCGGCTTGTTCCGAACCTAAGTTCAACGGTCTTAAGTTCTCCGCGCTGTAGATAGCTTTCTTCAAAGCCACCATTGCCTCTTTCTGAGCTTCTTCCCAGACAAACTCCACATCGTTTCTCAATAATTTCGAGATGGGCCTTGCTATGTCTGCATATCCCTTGATAAACATGCGAAGTACACCAACGGTTCCCAGAAACTTGCGTACATCGGACTGGTCTTTCAAATCACCCCACCGAATGATTACCCCAATTCTGTCAGTACTAGGTCGTCTGCCTTCATAAGAACATATATGGCCTACTACCGAGAACACGTTCCAACACAAGACAGATTTCTTTCCCGAGAAGGTGCCTCCACTATATTTAATGTGTTGGACTACCCTGTTCAGGTTCTGGAAGTGTTCCCAGACGAACCGTCTAATGCCACTGTTCTCGGGAATAGTCTTGTATGTCCCATCGGCATTCTGGTACCTGGAGCCTGGCCCTCGTATTGGAACGTCATCAATATACGGTATGGTAACATGCGGGATTTCGTCTCTCAGGGTAAAGGTCACATCATCGTGAAATATCGGTACTGAATTGGTCCAGCCTTGGGGTAACTTTACAATTCTGAGCGCCCCGAAGGGTGTCTGAAATGTGGTAAAGTCCCTAGACCCTTCTGCAATGTCTCTGTGATCATATCCCGAATACAAGTCTAATACCCCACCACAAGCTCTTCCAGCGAAGTGGCTAGCCAATTCATCTGTTGCGGGAGGTACTCCTGAATGAGCAATTGTGACCGCATTCAATGGTTCCAGCATGTACCAATCGAATACTCTTGCCATCTTTCTTGACGACCCTGAAGAACTTACTTCGGTACGAGGAGTTTGAAGGCTCGTATACTCCTGCGTCAATCTTGGTCTTAATCACCTTGCAGAACTCCTATAATTGTCCTCTCGGAATGGGGATGCTACGCTCAACCCAAACATCGTGTTCAACTAACGGGAATTCTACAGGCGGAAAGAAATCATGACGAAAGGTTCCCCTCTGTTCATCTGACCAGGCGAAAGCCTTCTCCTGCTTGCTCATGAAATCATGCATGAGGTCCCTTTCTGCCTTTAGCAAGAAATCTCCATCATGAGCTGCATCTATGACTGCCTTCTCTTCTTCACCATATCTCCTGTTAGGTTTCCACTCGGGAGGGTTGGGATCGAGAACTGGCATATCCTTCAACGGGTCCCCAATAATCTCTCGTTTAATCCGAAACTTGTCAGGTAGCTCAGTATAAACTGGTCGAACCTTTAAGCCCACTGGTTTGTACTTCTTACCAGCGAAGACAGATTTTGGCTCATTCCCGAGAAGTTCAGTAGTATCTGATTCTTCCTCGCTGGGACTATTCCCGTATTCTTCCCGGTCCACCGAGCTCGGTTTTTCTGACGGCCAGTGAGATTCTGGATCCTCGCAGCACCCACAGACCACACCCTGGCTCAGTATGTGAGTCGTTCGAATCTCACGTCCGGCCTTAGTGCCTCTGGACGAGTTCTCCTGCTTGGGTTCTCCCGAATCTGACTCTGGCTTCTCTGCCATTTCCCAGGTTAATACTTCATATTTTCGAGGCTTAGCATGCTTCTTTCTCTGCTTTACCCCTGTTCGAAATTCATCGAATAACATGGCCGCTTTCTTGTCTTTCTTCAATGCCCGAGAACCTCGAGAAGCACTAATGTATGCTTCCTTGAGTTCTGTAGGATTAAATTGCTTCGATCGAGGCTTCATGTATCTCTGAATTTCTAGCTCGTTGAACCTATTGAACCTGATTTGAACCGCCAATTCTCCTCCTTGATGCACATCCATCAATTCCTCGAAGAACGTTGAAAACCCTGTTGGGTCGGAGCTGGTCCTGATGCCGGTGTGTCTTCCTCGTCAAGAACCTCTTCCACCATAGGTCTTCTGTCCGGTCTAGGAGCAGAAGCGGGGACTGGTTTCCGACTCCGCAGATGACTTGGCATCATGCAACGTTTTCCCGTATTGGGGTCCTTCAAGGTCAAGGTCTGAGTACCATCGGAATTGTTTTGTACTTGACTCTCAGCATGTACCTGTAAGGGCCTGCCTAACAGTATATCGTACACCGCTCCCCGAATAATGTGAACTTGCAGGAAAAACATGAGTTCACCAAACGTGAATGCTACATTTTTCGCGAGTCCTACAGACTTTTCGAGACTTCCATTCGCACTCTGCATATAGATCTGAATATCAGGATTCCAGAGCACCTTTGATTTTATTGCCTGCTCTAGAGACATAGAAACTATCTGTGACCCTGAGTCCGTGACCGATTCAACATAGCCTTGTTTACTAACCATTGGGAAGATTACTCTTAACGATGCTAAATCCTTTGCAACATATACCTGTTTGGGTGCCTCATTTTCACCCAACGATTCTAGGTACTGCACGTAAGGATCAGGGACTCGAACAGATCCAGCCGGTAAGCCTTCACTATCGTTGACCGTAACAAACACGCTAGCTACTCCTGGTAGCTCTTCCACTGGAATTGAATCCGGTTCGAGCCTTAATTCGCTCTCATCAAACCCGTTTTCAGGGAACGGTAACTCCTCAAAATCCCCCGCCAACATAACTTCTTTGGCCTTCGGAATCAACTGTCTAACCTTCGTGAGTTTAGCCCTAGTAGCTTCCCTCACTCCTGGTGATACCGACAATAAATCCCTTGCCCGAATAGTCACTTCGGCATCAAGTATCTTTTCCGATACCTTTCCTTCCATGCCTGGCTTCTGGATTGGAGCCCTGTGTAGGCCTTTTCTTCTTTCGCTGGTGGTTGAGGATCTTCCTCTTCCTCACGGTCTTCCATTGCAATGGGATGAACAATCGGGACTACCTCTCGGTAGGGCAACTCGGGCACCCGTAGGTGTAGGATATAGCGTGTGGGTATGGACGTAGCCATTTTGTCAGATGTCTACCGCAGGGGCTCTAGCCAGCGCCCCGCAAGCACCCTCCACCACCTATTTCCCACTGCGTACGACCCTCCTGGGCCCATCGAGCCGCCACCGCCCGCCCCCACATTTGGCTGAAGCCGGAATATATTCCCCGGCCATTGATGTGAACACCCCGAAACGGATGATCTCGCAGAAAAAACCGCCGATTCTGGTGAAAAGCTACATATTCCTCCTCAAACCTGCGCTGCCCATCCTCAAAAAGGCAAAAGGGACGCCTCCAGCGATCAATGAGATCAGTACGACTTGCGATTTTCAGTGGCAAGCCCAAAACGGAATATTCAGAACGGAATATTTGAATCGGTGAATTCCATTCATCTAACGTCTAACCAAACAGCGCAACTGAATCAGCACCTTCCTGCAAGGGCTCCGCGACCATAGATGTGGCCACCTCCCCGACCGAACGACTCCACTCCGCCTGGAAAAAATCCCGCAGTTCCGTGTAAGTATGCGCCTGGCGCCGCGCGTACGCCTCCAGCCCCGCCTGCAATGGCGCGGCCTCGGTCAGACGTACCGCCACCCGCTCAATCCACCAGCCCGCCTGCCATTCCAAATACCTCAACACTCAGCGCATCTCCTCGCGGAGGAGCAACACTTCCTCCTCCCACCTCCGCTTGCGAGCCTTCGCGCGACACCACTCCACTCGGAGGGCTGTTATAGGACTCAGTAAGGCCGCGTATCCACATGAGACATGGACTCACACTCGTGTAGACTCTTCTCGTCGTCTTCCAGAGCTCCCGTGGCCGACCAGATCCAGGAGAGGATCTTCCTCGATGTCCCCGCAACGTGACACGGTGTTCGCGCACCCTTCCCCGCGCCCAGCATCGCCAGTTTCTTGCGCGCTGCCGTCTCTGTCATCTCCTGCTCCCCATCCAACGTGATATCCCCGCTCTTCAACGGCTTGAAATGCGCCGCGTACTCCTCGCCCTCAAGCGCCGTCAACGCCGCGCGACCTCGAGCGTACTTGTCCCCCGCAGCCGTCGCACGTTCCCCCACCTGGGCAATGAGAGTACGGGCCTTCGTCGCCTTGATTTGGCCTGTCACCTGCGTGTTGCGGAAGCCGATTAAATGGCGCTTGGTGTGGAGGTGGGCGCGCAGCTGGACAAGGGCGTTGTGGCATTGATTCTCGCGCAGGCGCCGCTCGATCGCGACGACGCCGGCCACGCACCCGACCTCGCGCTCGACCGCCGACAGATCGGAGGGCATGTAGAGCTTGATGGATTCAGCCTTGACCTCGACCGCCTCGGAATCGCGCCCCGCCCGCTCGACCTCCAGACTGCGAAGTGCCCCCGGGGTGAACACCGCCTGCAACTTGCGGAATTTCCCCAGCTTCACCAAAAGGGCGACCCGCTTGTCGTGGATCTTGCTAGCACGGTCGGCGGTGACCAGCGCACGCCCCGCCAGCTCCGCATGGATGCGACGCCTGTCAAGAAGATGAGTACACAGAGCGCACAACGAGCGTCGCGAGGACGTACTGCGCGTCCTCCAGCTGAATGCCTGCGCTCAGGAACGCGGTTGCGCTGGTTGCATGCAGCCGCGCCCGCCCCTGTCGAATCTCCTCCTCCTCCTCCTGCTTGAGGGCAAGGCAAAGCTGGGCCTCGGTGGGAGCACCTGGGAAAGGAACGAAATGTCAGCGCGGATTCCTCTGTCTGCTAGGATCGAGGCACATACCTGAGTTTGGAAGAACGTACGGGTTAGGCTGACTATGGTCCCTCACAAATACGTCGATCTGGTTCTGCCACGCATTTCGCAACTCGGTGGGCACGGTCTTGTTGACCTCCTTGAAGGCGTCGACCTGGCGCGTACGCTCGGCCAGTGCGATGAGTAACTTGCGACGCAGTGCATCCCCTGCCGCCAAGAATCAGCCCTGCGTTCGATATGTGAGTGGAAGCACGCACCCTGCCCCAGATTCTTCAGAAAGTTGTGGGCGTCGATTTTGTCCTCCAATGTATCGGCCCGATTCCCCACGGACATCTCCTTAGTGTGAAACGCGCTCGGGTTAAGATCTGCCCAAGTTCGCTCGACACCCTCGCCGTCACTCTTCCCCACACCAACCAAAAAGCTGAGGCTGTTCTCGTTACTGCACTCGAGCTCGTGCGACGAGGCGTGCCACACCGGAAGGCCACATTGAACCTCGACGTTGTCAAGGTCGAGCTGTATTCGAGTCGGTAGCTTGTCGTTCCGGTCGCGCAGATTTTTCTTCCACTGGCACGCTATATCGTATGATATCGTAAGCAACATGAGCGCGAAGCCCACGAGGCACGACATCACGATATAGTCCATGTTCGCGTATCTGAAGCCTCTGGTGAGCGCGGGTCGATTGCGACAGAGGATATCGTACCTTTCCCCCTTCTGCAAGTCGCCCAGCCCATTAGGCCTCACACATTTGTGGCGGGCGCATACACACCCTCCGACGCCTGAGGTACGCAGTCCAGTCGTGAGACGTGTGTCCTTTTGTAGCAAGGCGGCAAACACAATGCATGTACTGATCTGGAGAGTCGTGATTAGCCCCCTTCGAAAAAAGCCTCGGTCAAAGTGCGTGTACTCACATCGTTCTCCCCGACATAGTTCTTTAGATGCTCTTTGTACCCCGTCGGCTCCACGAACGCGCCCCAGCCCGGCCCCAACGATGGGTCGTACCGCTCGTTCGCGCGGATTCGGTTCTTCAGTTTGAAGTTCGCGTCCAGGGCGAGAATCAGCATATAGAGAAACCTGGGGAAGCTATCGTGAGTAGTGCGGTCCCCCCAGGTCTCGATACACGCACCGGTATTTGAGGTCGATGTCGCGCCAGTCCGGGGGAAGATTGCGCCCGTCGTGAGGGCACGCCCAGCAGATCACCATCATCTCCCCGAGTTTCGTCGCCTCCAGCTTCGCAGCATCATGGGCCCTTCCCGCTCGACGGGCTCGTTGTATAAACCCCCACTGCCTGGATATACGCGAGAACGCTCGATATCGGTCCTGCACGCGGGTGACTGTCAGTTTCGACATGAAAGGAGACGCGAGAGCGGAGAACTCACCGGCATCCAACGAATTCCAGTGTACCCCAGGGCGTCCGTCTGCCGCTCCAGCGTTAGGACAAAGTCGTGGGCGTTGACGTTGCCCACAACATTCAACAACCGAAACAAATCAAGGACCACGAATGTCGCGCACGTCGAGGGGTCCGTCAGCGAGGCCGGGTACCACCCGTTGCGCAAGAGGAGTTGGACGTTGGAGGATTGACGAGAGCGTGCGCACCCGCAATAGCGGAATGTGACGACGTGGATTCCCGTGGTGTCGATGACCACCATTGTGCGCTGGCCGACGGCAGGCGTTGCACAGGGGCGACCTCCGTGGCCGATGTGATATACGAGGCCGATCTTGTTTAAAGTTGTCTTCTTCCAAAATTCGCCCGTCCATTCCTGCAAAAAGGATTATTAGACTCGAGTCGTGGCTGCAGCGTAGGCGCGTACCTCTAGGCAATGCAACGGACTCAGGCGATGGTGGGACAGACAGCACGCGAGACACTGTAGGAACTCGCCACAGGTCGTGCAGCGAAACATGCGTGCGGGTTCTCCGCCCAACGGCCGCAACGCCTTCTCGCACAGAGCGCACTCGGGAGCTACCGCCGAGTCACCCAACCCTTCCCGTCGTAACGTCTCGTCCAAAAACAGCTGCTTCTCCTTTCGCCATTGCGCCATAGGGTCGTCCTGAGTTTTGTTTGGTTAGCGCCGCCATTGTAAAGGTCACGACTCAGAAGTACTTACAGAACTTTCGTAGCGCTTGCGCTTGCCGGTGCCAGAAACTTTATCCATCTGGTCCAACAGAGTGGCATCGGGGACCACGTCGGAATCGTCCACAGGAAGCCATTCGGCCAAACGGTCCTCGAGATTCGTGGGCCGTAGACGCCTTTTTTTGTAGCTGACATTGATGAGTTCTTCGTGATGACGCAGGCCGTCGTTGGAAAGGTAGATGCCACGGTCGCCGGTCATGTCTGCAACTCGATTGGCGCCATCCACCCCCATATCCACATCGATGACCCGTTTTTTTCTAAACTTGAGAGCCGGGGCCATATCGACGATGCAGAAGGCTTGAGCAGGAGGGTGGCCTGATTGGATATCGCTATTTGTCGGAGCGATTGGCGCGAGGAATTGGCTAAAACACAAGAACGGTAACAGGAATGCGAATGGAATGGGGGCCATGGGGTCCTGCGGGAATATTTAGATTGGCTAGTTATAGAATAAAATCGTCGTGCTTACCTTTGTTGGATCTTTGAATTAAATCTCCAGCCTGTGGCTGGCTAGGTACAGACACATAGACTACGGGCAGACATGGCGTCAGCGCTCGGCGCCGCCCCGATGGTCCATTACTCACCAGACCAAACGAGTCGCTTCGTCATTCGCCAAATTCATGAATTCGCGCACAAAAAGATGGTGTGATCAACGAGTGGATTGCAAGTAATTTATTTTACGGAGCGAAGGTATGTGTATCATGATTCTGCGGCAGTCTCATGAGTAAGTTGGGACCTGACCGCTCGAAGGTCGACGTACCCAGCCCGAGCTTCTCCAACTGCGCAATGAGCGCCCAAGTTTGACAGCAGTCGCTTTCCGGGCTGGCGCGGTGCCAACCTGCGTCCAGCAGCTGCTCGGGTTTCCCAAAGCCATCCAAGCATTCACAATAGCGATATTCCACCTTCTGTACTCCGCATGTGTCGAAGATATGCATGAAACTTGTGTGGACGGCTGGGCTGGCGCAAGGGCGGCCGCGATGACCCAGTTGGTAGATGAGGCCAAGCTGTTGCAAGGTCGTCGTCTCCCAGAACGTACCCGACCACTCCTGCGGATTTAGGTCAGTGAGAAGAAGGCAAATATATGGGTTAGTACGACGCACGCGTAACATGTGCAAGGGTCTCCGCCTGTGGTCGAAAAGGCAGCACGTATGGCACAACACCTCGCTGCAGACGCCACAGCTGAAGAACCGGCCGTCAGTTAGATCGAGTTTTGTTTTGCAGCGGCCACAGTGCGCCGCTGGCCCGGGCGGCGTGTCGGGGAAAGCCATCTCCTCGGCGAATAACTGTTTGGCCGTGCGCCAAAGTTCCAAGGGGTGAGGACGCGGAGGATGACGAGTAGTGCGTTCAGGAGGCATTCAGGAAGGAAGCGAGGCCAGCTCGCCCCAGCCATGTTTGCGTTATAAGTGGTGAGCCATAAGAAGTTTGGTGGCTGTACCCATTACCTTATTTGGACGCTCCTCAAAAATCGCGGTCGAGAAGATAATCTAGTATGCTCGCATTCACATTGAAACTAGGAGATTGATATTACAGCTTGGCGCGCTGGAAGGGGCGCGACCCCGCCGGCATTTCGCGGCCCCCGTTCCCCCACAGCGAGGACTCAGCCCATGCTCGCTCGATAGGCTCCGCATCCGTCCCAATGATCAGAGCCCACCCCCGCTCAACCCCTTCCCCGTCAGTCCGCGGGCGCTTGAGGGCAACCTGGCAGGTATCGCGATGTGCTCGCGCGTTGAATTTATAACATGCATCGCAGCGAGTAGCTCTGCAAGGCCTTAACACCATGAGAGATGGGTCGTGAACGGCAAATTAGAGAGACTCACATATCCATCGTAGAGGCAAGTAGCTTCCATTGATCGCCCTCGTGGGCGAACATATACTGCGAGTTCCTATAACTGGACGCTTCGTGGTTAGAATTCTATACTGAAAAGTTATCGGGGAGGCAACGTACGGTTCCCCGCGCGCCAGAGTAGCGTTGGCCGTAGGTGGAGGTGGATACGGTAGCAGCCCACGTCTAGTACTGATGTATAAGATTGCGAATGCGACAGGATCGAGTTTAACTCACAGGGCCCGCGCAGACGGGCCGCGTCTCGCCGAGGCGGCCAGCGACAGCATTAGGTAGGTCCGTCTAGAATTGCCGGGTGAGAGCGCTGTTTTCATAGCGCAGAATCGAATTTACAGGACCCGCGCGTCAGGTCCCGCCAAGGCCAGCGAAAGTATTTTGTAGGGATTTGGTTTCCAGATAATCAACGCTCGACCTATGGTGCCAATTTTAAAAGGCTTCCAAAGCAATTGTAAGACAGAAAGACATACAGGTGTTTGAGGACTCGTCGAGAAAAGGATTTGAACGAATAGACATTGAAGGAAATTTGACGAGAGGACTGTCTTGAGCGAGTCTTGAGTACAACCCCTCTATATGCAAGTTCGACCGGGGGTGTTTGATGCCGAGACGGTGCCCAGAGTGGTCCGTAGTGAGCAGCGCCACTGCAGCTAGCTGCCGGGTCAATCAGCCATGTAGCCCCGAGCCCTGTCATGGAAACATCACGTACCGGAACTCCCCACGCGTTTCGTTTCCGCAACGTCGGATTCTGAATCCCTCACGCGACGCGACAAGCTAAAAACAGATCTTGAGGGTCATCCACCGTATAGCCAAGCTACATCGAGAAGTTAGGCTCTACCAATGCGCTTGACCGCCCAAGGGTGAACTTACTTACTTATAAGAAATTCGGTCAGTCCTCTAATGTGGCACCCGAAAGAACCAAATGGCTTCCCTCGGTCCATTCTTCCTCCCCGGCGTCGCAGAGCCAATTATTTGGGATGCCGATTTCAAGCCCATTCTCGCCGGCCACCTCGACCTCACCTCACCCGGTATCGCGAAAAAAAAGAGCCATACTATCGCGGCGACAGTCTCTCTCGCCCCACTTTCTTGGACCACCAGGAAGATCCGGACGCCTCCACCGACGTGGATTCCGACGACGACGACGAGGGCACCATGCCAGTCGACTCTGACGGCGACGGATATGTCACAGACGACGCCCCAGTCCACTCGCGACCGCGTCCCCGCTGGTCCTCGGATTTCATGGACGATTTCAGCGTCCTCGGCGTCCGCAGGAGACGGACTCGCACCCCATCCCCCGCCCCTCCGCCCCAAACCGAACCTCTCACTCACGTCTACACTCGCGCCGAGCTAGAGCATCACAGCTTCCAATCGCACCTGGATTGGGAAGAGTTAGTGGGCTATATATGTTCTACACCTCGACCTGAGCTTACCGATTTCAGTATTACCCCGATTACAGATAAAAAGGCACGCGTTGTTGGTGTCCTCGTCGAGGAGCCTGCGGCGTTTCAGAAGGCGGACTGGAACGAGGTCCTCGCCGCCGCAACGGCCGCGGTAGCCCGCACGAGCGAGAACATCGATTATTCTCGACTCATGCCCCACGGGAATACACCCCGCTCGGTACGCGTTGGCGTCGAATATTTTGGCACCGGACCGAACAGCGCAGTAAGTTGGTCTCGCGACAGGGATTTGCAGTGTCCTGACCTTGTCCATTCAGCGCCCCCAGAACGTCCATCCCTACGGTCTTGACAACATGGTGGAGATGGGACGCTTGACTCGGGAGCCGGCGTTCGCAGACCTGGCGACCTGGCAAAACAGTAAGCATTCTTGCGCACCATATACAATTGCTCCACTCATTTACGCACCTTGCGCAGCCATTTACGAATGCGTTGCCCCCCGGTTGCTGGCCGACGTCCGTGAGATGAAAGACCAGATATTCAAGCACGACCCTTACCTGCGCTACCCTTGGAACGACAGTGCGTTCTCTGCGGCCGAGTTCTTCCTCGGAGACCAGGAGTCCCCTCCCCAAATCGACGACCTCGACGCGATATGGCATTGGCGCGCCCTGACCGCTCTTGGGGACTACGATGCGAATTGGGGGGGCGAGCTCATACTCTGGGATGAGAAGAAAGTCGTCAAATTTCCTCCCGGCGCGACTTTCCTATTTCCCAGTGCGATGACACGTTACTCCTTCACCCAGATCCGCGAAGGGGAGTCTCGTTTCTCGTTCAGCCAATACGCCCAAGCAGGACTTTTTCGTTACGCCGAAAACGATTTCTTGTCGGAGGCAAACTTCGAGGCCATCTCCTGGCAGAAGGATCGTCGAGGGCGGGAAAGGGCGAGGAACGCTCGGATGGCGAAGGCACTTGGGGCGTACAGTCGGTTGTACGACCTTGTGGAGCCGCGCGAGCCCAGCGTAGAACTTTGAAGGAGGAGTAGATACAAAATGTCTTCGGCCGCATTAGTCCGATCCGCAGTATTACCAAAGAAATTCATCTCTCCCTCTTTCCCATCGTTGGTCCACCCTCAAGCTCAAGCTTTCCAGCGCGCTGCGACATGGCCAAACTTACCCGAATTGCGATCACTCGCGCGCTACATAAAAGGCCCCAATAATGTTGTTGAATCTGGATCCCCACTTTCGTTCCCTAATAAAAACCGCCAAAAGAACATCGCGCTGAACAGGTTCAGCTCCCCCTGGCTCAATGCCCCCTCCCTCCTCAGGTGCCGCTCCTTACGATGACAATGCTCTGGATCTCGCTGACCGTCTTCTCATTGAGCAGGCCCGGTGCGGCTGACTCACACCGGCCCCATAAATATTATAGGTCCTCCCGGCTCCGCTGATAATCCTCTCATGGTTCATCCAAGTAAGATACTTGTGCTCGTCGCTCTTTCCACGCTCACCTCGTGAGACTCCTAGGTCCCCCTCGTCCCCGCCAACGCCCGCCTGTACGAACCGTTGCCCGCACAAGGGCTGCCCGTCAATCTTCCGGTGTGTTCTGTCGTCTCTCTTGCCCAATCTCACGTTAACATCACCGTAGGTATATTGGTTCGTCGCAGGCAGCGCTTGCCCGTTCCTGCCCTCGACACGGGTGGTCAGCCGTACCCACCTGGACTTCTGGGCGACTCGTCCCGCCCCCGGCCGCCGTTGATCACCCAACGCGAACTCCTTGCCGCAGGGGATAGCCTGCATCTTGACATCGCCCGTATCGAAGCTGCGACCATGGCTGCCCCCGCTCGTCCGCGGCCTGGCATGCGGGACAAGAGGGCTGTTCCCCTGACCGTCGACAGTGTCTTGCTCACAGACGCTCGGCCACCTGCTGTCCTCACCGACCGTTCCCATCAAACCTGTGCTGTGTGTCTGCATATTAAATCGCACCCCGTGTCGTACGCTCCACCCCTGCGCTGCCTTTGCACCTTCGCTGACTCTTCTCCAGGTACCTCTGTGGCCACAGCCATTGTTACCGTTGTATCCGCGTCTGGCTGGAGAAGAACTTCACCTGCCCCACCTGTCGCACGATTATGTACCAAAAACCGCATCGCAACTACGTAGAGGAGGAGGGTCTTGCGCTAGACCACCCAAACCTCAATGACCGCAGTGTTGTAGACTACAATTTCGACGGGCTTCGCTTCCCCCAGTTACGTGCCTCATTCTAATCCCTGTCGTTCCTCGCGCCTAGACTCGCTCCTGTTGTTCGTCGCGAACGTAGACAATAAAAATTCGTTCATTGCGAAAAGTGGAACCTGCGGGACTCAGCGAGGGATAATTCAATGACGACTTGAGGTGTTTAGCATAACCTTGAGCTCTAGCCATGAACTGGCTGCTTGACGAATTCGCAAACTTAAGTTGAGCGCAAGCTTCACTTGAGAGAACAAGTACAGAACCATGATTGATTCACCGACAACCTATACGACAGCATTTGGAAAACAGGATAGCATGAACCAGGGTTTCGAGGAGGTAATAATGTAGGGTCAAAAGGGGTGTGATGGTGAGGGACCGGCGGCTCGCAAATAATTGCGAGAGCTAGGACGACCCTCCCGAATCCGACGCTGACGCAGGAATCCCTCCAGGCTGACCGTGGCTTTCCTGTGCAATGGGCTTGGCGATCATTTGGAGGGGCCACTGGCACCGAATGACATACCGTTCACGTCGAGTTCGTTCTTTCTGTGTAAGAAGTTGGCGGTGCCTGGAGAATAGTTAGTGGGTGGCATTCGCCGGGAGGTTAATGAACGCACTGGGCCCGGTATCGGGCGCGCGATGCTCGAGCACGGTTGACTAGCTCCTCCTGCATGTGTGGCGGTAGCGCCTTGATAGCTGCTCGACGTCTGCAAATAAACCAGGTTATTGGGGGACATGAACAGGTTGACTGTAACAGGCGCACCTTGCCATCCGCTCACGCGCGCGCCCTCTTTCATCGCATGCAGCTGAGGTACTGAGAAATCATCAGTGTCAACTCAGGCAAGAAGTGGTAATCACGCACATGGCCGCATGCTCAGAGGCACTCGGTCCTTTGGGGTGAGAGGAAGACATGGTAGAAGTGGGAGGTGGTCAAAAGCGTGGGTCGCTGTCAGAGATGAACACCAACGGCGTGCCGCCGATGTGGCGAGTTCTCGCCGATGTGGCGAGTTCTGCCGAGTCGGACGCATGCGAGGGGGGCGGAAACAGATTCATTCGGTGTGCGTACGATAATGCCCCTACGAGACGGCAGGAACAAAGGTAAGACCCTCAAGCACTATCCTCCTCCACGTCGATGCCCTGCGGTTCCGGGCAAATGTGCCGGAAAAGGAACTCGGCGTCCTCGTCGGACAACTCTCGGTTATCGCTGGGTGAGTTGTTGTAGATAAAGCGATTGTAGGCAGCGACTTCCTCAGGGTCGTCGTCGTCGACAACAACCCAAAACATGAATTCGCGAATGTAATCTCTGAAGTCCGCCCATGTACGCCTGCGGTCGTTGTGATCAGAAGTCCCGAGGTGGAGTATTCAACACTCACGACGCGCGGAGGTCCTTGGAACTAAGGGCGCGCAACTCGGCGGAAGTGTAAGTCTCGGGGACAAATTCTTTGCCACGTCCTCGCAACTTGCGCATGCGATCCCGGGCCTTCTCCCTCTCACTGTCGGCGTTTCTCAAAACCGAATCAGTCTCGTCTGCAGCGCTGGAGGCACAGGAGACTTACTTGGATCTGTACCGCGCCTGCGCTCGCCCGTGTGCGGAGGTGGCGTTCGATGTGCTGGAAGCAGCCACTGATAAGGCAATTAGAGGGAATGTTCCCGCTGGGGACTCGGGAGGTGCTGGCGTGGGGGTGGTAGGGCGCCCCTGGTAGACCGACGGGAGCTGGAAGGTGAAGACAAACTTGTCCATGGTGGGCAGACGCAAGATTGAGACGGTAGTTTTTCCGCATTCGGATGCAAAAATCCTAATAATGGGCCTCAGCGGAAAAAGAGGGAGGGAATGAGCGCTGAGCACCGCTGCAATTAGACACCGCCATTTGTACTTAGCAGAAACCGTCCTGAGATCTGCCCGCGCGGGAGGAAAAATCGGCGGCGACTTGACGGCACGACTCGGAGTTTATTGATGTGTGCCTGAAACAGAGAAATTTGGGGTTTGCTAGACCGCCCGGGGCACGAGAGGGCTGCAAAGCCTGCCAGTTGTGCCCAGCGGCTCAACCCAAACTCGATGATATCGAAAATAATGGGGTCGAATCTGTGAAGAAAATGAGTGTTTGAGAAATGCACCAAGAGAACCTGAAGGGCAGTAGAGCGTCAGCACCTGTTCGAGGAAATTGCAGGTTCACCTTATATATCCTTGAACAGCGTAGCAAATGGCTGATTTGAGTTCACAGAGACTACCAACAATTCGGAATGTGTGTGCTTGTGTTTTGTTTGAATGCCTCTGTCGGAGATGTCCGAATGCCCCGTCTTTTCCCGCCCCATCACCCGCATCTCCCCGCGATCTTGAATAATCACCATTTGCTCCTGTTAGTATCGGGGCTCTCTGCATTTTCCGTTCTTTCCCGCCCCATCACCCGCATCCCTCCGCAATATTCCATAATGAGCATTTGCTCCTGTTAGCATTGGGGCCCTCTGCATGCCCCGTTCTTTCCCGCCATGACCCGCATCGCACCGCGAATCTTCGGAATCGGTTACGATTCTCCGCTTGAAACTCCGCACCACGCCTCATACTCCGCCACCTGGTTCCACCCGCAGCATCTCGACGGACACGGCGGCTCCGGCATATCCTTCACCTCAGCAGGAAAAAAGCAAGGTAGGAGTTAATTCCGAGCATGCGACAAGACACGCGTTCGAATTCATCTAGCTCCTTAGGCTACCGTCTAAAAAGCAAATTCTCCGCCTTTCCGTCTCAAAACGTGTGCTGACGTTGAAAGGTTCTCACTCGGGGTGTGTGTGGAATGCGGAAATGCTGCTGGAAGGGATAGATGGAATATATCCAACTAAAACCAACTAACAAACACCAACTACTACCAACCACTAACACTCTGGGTAACGAACGGGTAGTTCGGGGGTGAAAGCCAAGTATTAGGCTTGTATAGACGGGCTCGAGGCTCTTTCGGAAGCTAACTGATCAACGAACAACTCAAAGTTCTGAGTTGTTGGCCTTCGGAAAGCACCTAGTGGGCTTCTGGAAACACGAGTGCTTCCGGAACAACACAGGATTTTTATGGGACTTGTGGGCACTTTTGGTGTTCTCGAGAGAACGAGTTTGGTTTCCCGAAGGAAGGTTTTGTTCCGGAGAACGGTGTGTGTGGGGTTTCAGAAGATGCTTCTGGCAGGGTTTTTGGGAATGCAGACAGAGCGCTTCTCGGAAGCAAGTCAATCAAGACAAGGTCAATCCAGTCAAGTCGGTCAGGACACGGTCAATCAAGGTCAATCAGGTCAGGTCGGTCAGGACAAGGTCAATCAGGTCACGTCAATCAAGTTTATCCGAAGCGTCAGGTCAGTGACTTCTGAAAGCGTTCGAAACGCAGAGGTTTATAATCCAACAGTGTGTCAATTGCAATCGATCGTCTTTGGAAAGTACAAGTGCGTGTCAGGCAGTTATAGCTTTCGGAGCGTGGACTTCCGAACCTGCTGGCACTTCCGTGTCCGCGTCCCGGGGCGTCTGCTACCGAATGCTCTACTCTACTAGTCCTTTTATACATGGTTCAGAAATGAGTCTCGTAACTAATATTATGTCCGCAGTCGGGTATGCAGCCGGTAGCTATGGCTTCCAGCCTTTCAATCATTGTCCGTTCGATTGGTTTAGTTGGTTCGCTCTCCGAGAGCTCGATCATTTGGTTTCCAGTTGAGTTGGGGTGTTCTTCGTCTCCAAAGCGCCTTCCGGACACGTTCTATTTCCCTCAGCACCTATCTCGTCCCAGAAGCCCAATCGTGGCAGCTTTCCTGCGTGTTTCTGGGCGGGTTTCTGAAGTTCAACTTGTCCTTCCCGAAATGGGTTGAGTGGGTCAACTCTCGGCACCGTTCGGCATCTCGTTTGGATTTCCAACCTGTCAGTCGGAAAGGGTTCCGTCTCGGTTACACTTCCGAGCACGTACAGCTGTCACCGGGTGGCTACCTCGTCTGGCTGTGCTCTCCCCTGTCACTTTGTTGCTTTGGCCGCTCGGTCTTTCCGGAAGCAATCCTTCCGGAAGCCATGCTTGCCGACACCTCTTCACTTTGATGCGCCTCTCGGCCATCTCGCCGGAGTGATCGTTTCCCACTCGGACTTGGTTCATTTTATGGTATGGTCACTCGTTCCTGGAAGCCTGGCTTCTGGAAGCATGGCTTTGTTGCTGTGGAGAGCTAGGTCTGGCTGGTGCTTCTGAACTATCTTCCGGACCTTGTTACATGTCCTTCCGAACCGCGCACTTAGTATTCAGCGACACGCTCTCCAGTGGTATCTCCAGCTTTGTTGAAGCTAGAAACACTTGTTGAGGGTCTGCTTAGCCATCTGGACCAATGTCGCTTCAAGCCTTTCCGGAAGCATATGCTTTCCAGAACGTCGTCCTGTAAGCTTTCTACCCTTCCGGAGCGTGCTCTATCCAAAACCTGCTAAGTTGAAATCGAAAAGATTCCCGCTTTTCAGACGTGGCTTTCTGCACGGCTTATCAACGTAACAGAACGTAAGCATCATCGCTCTCTCTTTCAAGTTGTCAACAAGTCCACATTCGCGCCCACAATCCAAGTAATTCGACCTATTTGCCCCGAGGGCGGGGGCGGGGGCGGCTCACGACCGTAGCCGTCTTCGCCACCGCCTTGCTACCCCGCGTTTCCCTCGCCACCGCCTTGCTCCCCCGCGTTTCCCTCGTCGTCGCTGCCTTGCTCCCCCGCGTTGTCCTCTGCGTCGCCTCCGGCTCTGGATCCCCGTGCTTCGCCCTTTTTCTTCGCCTCACTCTGCCCTCCTCGCCCCCTTCCTCCTCTTCCGTATCGTCTTCATCGGCCGCATCTCGCGTCCGCTTCACTTTCTTTGGGGCCGATCTCCTTTAAAACCTCAGGTGAGCAAATAATCATCCTTTGGACACGCCCTGGAACTTACACCTTCTTGACTATCTTCCCAGACGCCACCACCTCCCTCATCGTCGCGGTGACCGTTTTCGCGGCCTCCTCCCATTCCTCTGGGTGCTCTTTTGCACCCCACCAAAGCAGGCTCCCGACGACAAGCATCAGGCCTGTCCGTCCGCACATTCTTTCCAGGTTCCCCGCCTTCTGGATCTCTCGCCACCACGCCCACCATGTCCACACAAATGTGCCTTCCTCGGCCTTCGTTCCCACATACACAATTTCCCTGGGGCGGTCCCATCTCCGCGCTCCGTTGATGAAGGCCCCAACCACCGCTGGCCGCTCTTTAGCAGTCAGCTGGCCCCCTTCGTTATTGAACCCCGACGCCTCTTCCAACGCTATCCAGCTCTCCACACAATCGGCCCATGCGACCCCCAACTCCGTCTTCCCCGCACAGAACACCTTGTATGCCATCGTGACTTCTGGGCTCCAAACTGCGTCGGAGTTCTGCTGCCACGCAGGGTGGTTATCCAGAGCTTCCGCCGCCGCCGTCCTCGTTGCCGTGGCGGCGTCACCTCCACCGTGATCGTCGCCTCCACCTCCTCCACCGCGATCGTCGCCTCCACCTTCTCCGCCGTTGCGCGCCGCCGCTGTCGCTGCCGCCGCTGTCGCTGCTGCCGCTGTCGATGCTGCCGTCGCTGCTGCCGCCGTCGCCATCGCGGTAGCGTCATCGCTTGCAGCGCTCCCCTCTGTTGGGGATGTTGTGGACGTCGTCGTCGTAGCGCTACCGGGCAGAGCTGTCGTCGTAGCGCTACCAACCGCGGTTGTTTGCGCACTCGTGGATGGCGTGGGTATGGTCTCATCGACCTGTTCGACACCCACTGCCCGGGCTAAACAGTCGGCTTCTGCTACATACGAAGTCGTGCATCAGTAGAAACTCGAGACAATATAATCCTAAAATTTCGCACAAAAACATCGTTCCGAAAACTTGATGAACGACCGTTCCGTCCCCTCGTAACCCAAAGGATCCGCTTGGTACCATTTCCGCGGGGTGAGGCCTCGAGTCGTGCCGGCATGGACGCTGGTAAGGATAGTAAGTATTATTCCATCCTCACACACCTGTCACCTGCTTACCTCCGCACTTCAATAGCGCCCCCACGGTCCCCCATGGGCCCACAAAGCAAGATCGTGCAGTTGAGCATGAACTTCTCGCGAATGGTGTTCGCAAGCGGCTCCAGGTAGAACGCTGCATTCTTCAAAGCACTGGGTCACAATTAGCTCTGACAAATTCCAGCAGGGCTGCTCACTCACGCGTTTATTTCCTGCGGCGTTTTCGTCTGGGTGTCGGCGTGCGTTAGCTCCCAGGCGCGGACGGCCGAGACGTGCTCCGCCTCCACTGCCAGCAGCAGCTCTGCCCGAAATTCCTCGGTCTCCTCCTCGAAAACCGCCGCTGTCACCTCATTGCGAATCTTAATCGCCTCGGGCACCGGCATCTCCAAGTCGATGCTGCGCTGCATCTCTATCTTCCACCGCGCCTCGAAACGCGCTTTGACTCGCTCGTCATAGTAGCGGCGGGAGTAAAAGTGGATTGGCTGCGCCCTCCTGGGGTAGTTGGGCCCGTCGCCGTCCATCCTCGCCATGATCTCGGCGAAGACGTTCTTCTCGCGCGCTTCCAGCCCACGGTAGGTTCGACAGTACCACGCTGCGATGCGCTGACGGAGATTAAACATTATTAACAGAGTTCCCGCCGTGCAGTGCCTGCCGTACCTTGCGAACGACAATATTGGTAGCGCTTCGTGCCGCCGCTTCCTCCTGGCTCAGAGTGTCGCTGCCTTCGATCATCGCGTCGGGGTCGGTGGGGTCCTCCGTGTCCTCGTCCAGATCCTCGTTGTCTTTCAAGTCGTAGCCGTACTTGAGGAAGTACAGGCTAGTCACTTTCGTGTAGAAGGCTTTTAGCCCCAGGTTCCCCAAAGCGTTCGCGTCCCTCCAGTCTTGGCTTCGGGCCTCGAAGAACACTAGTTTCGTGCCGAAGACCCATGACTGCTTTCCAGGTTTGACTCCTGGCTTTTTTCTTGAGCGCGACTGACGCGCGGCTTTGCCAGGTGCGAGCGGGGTTTTCTTCGCGACATTGTGGCCCATGGTCGTAGTGATGTGGATAAACAATTTGTTGGTCTCACGTGCACGCGGCCGGATGGAGCCAGCGATATTCGTGCGTTCAGCCTTGCCTTTATTGCATCCCCCGCGCACTAACATAATAATACTGTAGCAGTATTTCGTACAATGCGGTTCGACGCTGCAGCGCCAACCATTGTATTCATTTTTTTTTGAAGCCCACTTCGCCAGTCGCTGCCCAGCATCTCCCGCAACTCTAATTCTTCTTCAATCTCCTCCGTTTCGCATCCCGACTCGCCCTCATTCCCTGCTGCCTCCCTCCTCAGTCCTTAACTCCGTCAAGCGCTTCAACAGCGCCCTCCGATGCGCCCTGCGCTCGTTTTTTTCCTTCCTCAATTTCTCCTACAAACTCGCCACCACTTTTTGGGCCACCCCTGCATCCCCCCCGCCTTTCTTCAAGTTGTTACTCCTTTTGCGACCCGAATTTTTTCGCGGCTTTGGGTTGGAGATCCGGATCGGGCAACGAGGCGGGGTAGGCGGCGCCGAGGTAAACTCCACGGGGGCGAAATAGTCTCAAATGGTTCCCGCTGGCATGTTGTTAACGGCTGCCTCGCGCGCCAATGTGATATTTGCTGGTCAAGAACACGGCGGAAGAAGTGAGTCGTTTGTTTGCCTGTGCATTCAAAAGCGCTGACGACCAGCCTTACAGCGTGAAATTATAACATATGAAATAATAGCGAATGACGGCCCAGCGACACATAATTCTAAGAAAGCAGAACAGGCGCAAAAGAAATCGAAGACCGTCTCATCTGTCCACGTCCATCCCCATCCCATCTGCCCTCTCCTTCCCATTCTTCGCGCTCCGGCGTATCGCCCGCTGCAGCGCGACCTCCGCCGCTTCCTCCCATCCGACCACAACCTGCACAGGCCCCTCCTCAACGTCTTCAAACGCCTCCGTCCTGGAATGATATATCGCGCCATTCCACCCGACATAAAACGCATCATAGCGCCTCGCTGCCCTCGCGGCGCTCCCAACCGACATTCCCGACCCCCCCATCGACACCGACGCCAGCGGGCCCAACGGTGCCGACAGTCCTGCCGCAGACGGGGCAGACACCGACGGTCCTGCCGCAGATGGGGCAGATGCCCCTGGGATTGACATCGTGGTCGACGCCGACAGCGACGAGGCCGTGCTGGGCGCGGCTGAAGACGGGACCGTCCCTGCTCCTGCTGCGGTCGACGCCGACAGCGACGAGACCGAGCTGAGCGCGGCTGAAGACGGGACCGTCCTTGCTCCTGCCCGAGGTCACGCTGGCAACTTTGCACCGCGCCACTGACGAGGCCCACTACCCTCCTCCGGGTCGGAGTCGGAGTCGTAGAGCGGCCTCATCCCGGGCGCAGGTTGCTCGTCGTCGCTCAACGGCGCAGTCGGGCAGCGCCGAGCTCGACTGGGCGTCTCACGCTTGATGCGCCTCGATTGTCCTTCTGCCTTGATGACGGGGCTCGCGACCCGCACCACCTCGGGATTGTCGGGCTCTGGATGGGAGGGACAGTCCCCATGGACACATGCGTTCGGGTGCGTCTCGCACTTGGCGTGGCGCTCCCAGCAGTGATGCGCCCAGGCGTTCCAAACTTGACGCCAGCCGCTTTGGCATTCGAGGAGCCACGGGAACATGCTGCCTGTGGAGGCGGCCCGCTCGGCCTCAGGTCTAGATAAGAAGGGGGAAAAAAATCAGCGCCACGATCTTTGACACAATCTAGGCATCGACCTACTTCAAGCTAAACATCCCAGCTTCGTGAGGCGGCCAGAAAAGGACCCAGTACCACTTGTTACCGTTGCGGGTGAAGTCGACGTGGTTCGTGAAATTTTTCCCCAAGCGGTCCCGGATCTTGCAGGGTATGAAATCAGTCGGGGGCCTGCTTTTGTCGTCGAGGGCGGCAGGGGGGGGGCAGTCTGAGCTGAAGGTGATGCGAGGGCGAGGGGGAGCTGCACTGAAGGAGGACATCGTGGTGTGGATTCAGGTAAGTGACGCTGGTGACCTCGTCACACTCGGCCTCGATACTCAATATCTCATGAATATATAATATATAGGACATCTACATTTCACACCAACAGCATTGCGGCCTCTTGTCTAGGGAAGCGGGCCATCCGCACCTTTTTCGCTGCTTCGGCGACACTATCAAGCATTGTAATTAGAAAGAAGTTCCCGAGAAACTGCAATCGCACCGTTTTCGATTGTCAGCGGTCCTCTTCTCAACCGCTGCCCTGCCCCGGTACCACGCTGCTTCGCCCGCGAGCTGCCCACGGTTTCTATTCCTTGCTTAGCCATGCCAGTGGAATGGAAGTGGTAGACCAGTACTTACTTTTCTCGGTAGCGTCGAGCACTCTCGCGGCGTGCTTCCTTTCGTGCTTCACGTTCCTCCGGAGATCGTTCGGCCTCCGCTGCACGTAATCTTAGACACGACACTCGTGAGTCTGTCGCAGCTCAAGGCAATTAATTGCAGGACTGACTTGGTCATTCTAGCTCTCGTCTTCTCGTTGCGAGCTTGACGGTTTCTGCACAATGCCGGTCAGTCCATAATTTCTTGCGGAGGTGACTGGTTTACCTACTTGTCATTATAGCGCGCGGACGCTACTCGGCAACTCTCGCTGCGTTTGGCCTCTGTCAAAGCCATCATCGCGAAACGAAAAAGATACGGATGGGCCGAGCGTGACAGCTGAGTTGATCTTGATCACTCGCGGTTGATTCACAATTTCAAGAAAAGCTCTTCGGCGCGTCCTCCTGTCGGTCATTCCTGTGCATATTCATGCTTAATCCAGTCCCTGCTGACCACCTCCTTTTTTGTTCATTTTTCCAGGATAACAGCAGCGCACGCTAGTGCTTTCTGACGATTGATGGGGCTCCCCAATGGGCTCAAACTCCCCAAACCGTCGATTCAATTATTTTACCTACGGCGACTGCATTCGATCCTGCGAGTTCTGAGGAGGTAGAAATGGTCGGGGGACTATGACCAATTTATCTAGAGGTTTTTTTTTTTTTTTTTTTTTTTGTGGAGGTTCTGAGCCATACGCAAGGCCCACAGGAATTCAGGTTGGATCGCCCAAACCTCGAGTTCGACGAAGATTTGAATTCTTGGTATCGAACACAGTAAGCACATGCATTTCCGTGTTCCTTTTCATCCCTTTGCCTTACACGAATTTTCCTAGATTTCTTATACCAATGTTACAGCCGTGGCTGTTGATTTTCGTGGTATGTGCACCACCCCATCACAGCGAGTGCGCGATGTAAATGACGAGTGCACCACCACACAGGTGGGCCACAGGGCATAACGAGTGCGCGATCGCCGTAACGAGTGCGCGATAAACTGCTGATCAGAGTATGCTTGCTTGCAGACTACGATGCAGCACCCCGACACCAACTCCTCGACTCGCCGCCGCCCCGAGCCAGATGAAACAATCCACGATATATCTGCAATACTGGCCGTGTTGCCTCGGTGCCGCCGACGATCTCTCCCCCGCGCACCTCAGCCTCTCCCGCATATACCGCCACCACCGCGCCCAGTTCACTACCAACTCGCCCACACATTCCACCCGCCAATTCATCCCGCGCGCCCGCCGCGAGTTGACGAAGACGCTATCTTGCTGGCGCGGCTCCAAGACAGCAACCGCCGCCATGCCATGGAAGCGGCGAGTCGCGCGTCGGCGGGACCGAGTACAAGGCAACAGCTCAAGCGTCCGAGCCTGGGCCAGGGCCGTGAGGACCGCAAGTGTCGCGCGGCAATCCAAGGGGCGACTCGCGCATCGGAACTTGCGGCGATTGAAGAAGCGAATCGCGCATGGGTGCGCGCAAGCACCAGCCGTCAGGGCAAGCGTCCTGCTTTGAGCCAAGAAGGGACCGGTATCAACAAGCAGCGAGTGTCGTGCTGCTGCAGCGTACACACAAGACTCATTTCTTTTTCCAGACGGAAGGGCGACTAGAGGCTCAATCTACTAGGCCGATCGATGTCCGCATGAACTGCAGTAGAGCGTCACCGTGTTTCAATGATGTAGACCATGTTTTCAATCCGACCTATGTTCGCGAACCGACTATTGCAAATGGTACTAAGGAAGCGAGAAGAGCAAAGCGGTAAAGAACGTCATTTGGAAGTCGTCAACCCACCGAACCCCCAACCTTTTGGCTCTGCGCCCCAAGCTGGATCCCAGCTGCTGGTTGTGGCTGGTTCCGGAGAGGCCTAGGCCGGCGTTCCCCAGCCTGTCCCCGTCACTTCAGAGCCCCAAAGCACCGTCCCTCCGGAGCTCGGGCCCCACACCTCCGTGCCACTCGAGCTCGGTTCGTGGAGCTCGATGGCGTGTCAGCGTTCCCCACCGCTGAGCCCAGGTCGAGATGCTGGAGGGTTGAGCGTTGTCGGCGTCGGACGCCCAACCCCCATTCAGGCATTGTTCCGGGAGCGGTGATCACAGTCAGCGTGGTCGGTGGGACTGGACACCACGGTGTCCCAGCTGTGTCTCTACACGCTCTGATGTGTGAGACAAAATGGAATTGGTCAAGATACCAGGAAGTTGGCTTTGGGGCGTATGCGTTATAACGGGTGACATATATGGAAAGAGCATTAAAAAATGTAAGCGAATTGACCAAACCAATGGTCATGCAAAGCTGCAGAACGACTGAACCGTGACAAGAGTGATATATCAACAAGGGGCACGGCATAGCTCAGTCCAAACAGCTTTTATGCCTCAACCAGATGTGTAAGGACACACTAGTTAAGTAGGGGTAGGGTTAGGTTCGGTCAGGGTTCCAAATTTGATGTTGAGGTTAGGTTTGGGTGGTTATGCTTTAGCGTTAGGGTTAGAAACATGGAAAAACTGATAGGCGTGTAAACCAATACCAAGACCTAGGGCACTTGCTGCCCGGTGAATTAGCAACCCGGTGGGAGCGCCTACCTGCTGGGGCCCAGAGTTAGGCATCACCATGTGGTCGAAGGCTCTATGTGATAATTAGAATACTTAGGTCTCTGGTTCAATCCTCCCTTTGGCACTCTTTCGGCTTTGTCATTCTGACAATCCTGTTGTCTTTACGCATACCCTGGCGTACACCCTGTAATAATGGTGTACCTAACCGCTGAGCGGCTAAGTCATAAGACAATCCCCCAAAGGTCGCCAACTCAAATGCAGGAATCGCGCGCGACCGTTTGTAGGTGGCGACTTGAATTTGCAGCAAACGGATGTGCTTTTTCGACGACCGTGGAACACTCTCGACGTTACTGACGATTGCCGGCTTTGGGCATGGCTCGTTGGGAGGAGGGATTGGAAGGGCTAGTTTGTTCCGGTTTATTCTGCCCGCTGTTGCCTTCTCAGCCATCAAAGCGGAAATCGTTTTCCTCTTCCACATCCAATCCACATCCTCGGCGTCTGGTCTACTAATTCCGCCAGCCCATATGAGGTGAGTTGTCGTTCGTGGCGGCATTGTATGATTACTGACCTGACCTCAAGCGCAAAACTGTCCCGCCCGAAATTGCGAGTACAAATTCCCCTCAATCCGCCCAGCCGCGACGACGACGACCTTCCTTTGCTGGTCACCCTTTCCGCCAGCCCCGACGACTACGATACCCCGCCTTGGGAACACGTGGAAGGAGGTCGCACCAGGATGCATCCGGTGCAATATAAGCAAATGGCGGCCGGGGAGAGGGATGTGAATTTGCACGCGGGAGAGGCATTCGCCCACATGTCGTTCGAGACTCCCGGGGGGGGTGCGGCAGTGGACGGGCGAGGAGGAGTCGGTTTACGGCCTGATCTTATCCTACGATGTTTCGTGTCGCTTCACTCTTCAGAGGAACGCTGTACCTTTGGCCAAAATGTGAAAGTGTTTTTGCGATCTTCCTTGTCGTGTGTGTCAGTGCGTGCTTCCGTCAAGCCGTTTGCATGTTCCGTGGAGCGCTCCTGGTGGCCTTGAGTTAAGGTACGTCTCAGCATTGTCAGAGGTCTTTAGTTTCCAGGCTCATTTCTTCAATTTCAAACGGCAGATGGAGATTCATTCATTCAAACAGCAAGTAGTATGCAAGCCAAGTTAAGTACGACTCGAACGAGGGAATACGAGACCCTCCCAATCGTACGCAACACGGCTCTCGTTGCCTCGGTGCCATTCGGGGAAGTCCGCCTCAATTCCTTCTTCCTCTGGCAGGTGACGATGTGGGGGCTGGCGAATGAGGCTGCAACAGAACGGGTGGGGACATTTCCAATAGGGTTTCGAGGTGGAGGCGCACGCAGACATAGCAATGGCTATATCCGCAGAGGTAGCTGGGGCGGGGGGGGTCAGACAGGGAGATTATAGTAAGTAAAAAAAGCACAACTCACGAGACTGGATGCGACTTGACCTGCTTGCAGAGGGTGCACATCTGGTGACGATGTTCCGTCGTCAAAGGGGGAGGGCGGGCGGCGTCGAGGTACAAGTCGTCTGCAGTCAAGGGAATTTCGCGGGGGACACGGGAGCCACGGCGGCGGTGGTCCTTTGCAACAAGGCGGCACATTCGGGGAGACGTGGTGCTGTCGCCAATAGCACGGCGAACTGCGCTCAGTCTCGGCGTGGTTCATGTGGTCCGTCTGGGCACAGGGAGGGCCTAGAATGCACGGCGCTGTGAGTAGGAGCCTCATATGGGAGCATTTTAGTAAGAACTGACCTTGCGGGTTTTTCAGAGAAGAGTGGAGGACGCAAACACCAAAGTCCGCACCGCCACTGCTTGCCTGTTTTAGACAATCATTATTTTCTGTTTCAGCGCGAAACTTTGTCCAACTCCAAGGCCATGGCCGGCCGAGGACACGGCAAGCGTACCAAACCCAAGCAGTCGGGGGAGCTGCACGCACATCGCCCTCACGTTGCGACGACGGTGGAGAGGTCCACGGACGGACGGCGTGCGATAGTGACCTCGAGTGTAGTGGATACATCGGCGCCAGGACCTCCAGCCCACTATGCGGAAGATGTCGCTACAGCGGAGGCCGTCGAATCCAAGGAATTCACCTACTTTTTGGGGGACGACGGTCGTTGGGCGCAGGAAGCCGACGACGACGACGACGACGGCGAGGACGGTCCGCGTGTGGCAGGTGTGGCTGAAGACAGCGCACCAATAGTAGGCAATTTTGAGCGGTGGGATAACGCGGTGAGCCAGGAGAATTTCGCTTTGTGAAGGAGGACTTTACTGAAAATACGCAGGATTTTCCTATGAAAGTATTTGTGGAAGGCTACCGCGACGAGGCGCTGGACGAGTGGCTCAGGCTCGAAGGGCGCGGCTCGGAGAGGTTCTACGCGCAATGTGGGTTATGCCACGCAGTCGACCCTACATATCGATGCGCGCGTCAGACTTGCTTCGGGCCGGCGATGTTCTGCAAAACGTGCATTGTCAAGCTGCATGTGCAGGCGCCTATGCATACAATTGAGGTGAGTGTTTTGGCGTCCATAGCAGGACGCCGCAAGAAGCTTACACAGTTTTGTAGAATTGGTCGGACAGCTTCTTTGTCCCGACAACACTTGACGAACTTGGTGCTCGCATCCAGTTGGGGCATGCACCGGGATCTTATTGTACCAAGGCGACGCCCGCCCACAAAGATTTCGTGATCATCGACACCCTGGGTGTTCGCAACGTCAAACTCGACTTCTGCGGCTGCGACTCCACCATTTCGCACCGTCAGCAGTTAATGCGGGCGTGTCTGTGGCCCGCAACATCGCTGGACCCCCAGACTTGCGCCACCTTCAATGTATGCCGATTATTCGAGGTGCAAAATTGCCTGGGGAAAATTTCAGCTTACGATTTCGTGCGCTCGCTGGAACTTTTGACAAACAACGATGGACTGACTCCGACGCCGGTAAATGATCTAGCTGGTGTCGAAAGGGAAAAATAATACTGACTTCAATTCGTTGCAGGATCGTCGACGCGCATTCCGGGCTATCTCGCGACAGTTCCGCATGATGGAGGGCTTGAAACGAGCGGCACGAGGGCACGACAATACGGGGGTGGATGGAACAGGGCAAGGGGAGGTCACGCTCGATTGCAGGATGTGCCCGCAGCCCAAAAAGAACCTGCCGAAGGGCTGGGACAAGATAGATTGGGAGAAGATGGACGAGGATCAGAGGTGTGTCTCACGACAAAGTGGGAAATTTCGGGACTGACTGGTCGAACAGTTACAAATATACCCTGCTGCTCGCCGCCGACGCGAACTTCAAGTTAATCAATCGGAACATTTCGTCCGAGGAGCGAGACCCGGTTGTAGACGACGGAGCGGGGTATTTCTGCAACCGGGCCGACTATAGCGCTCACATCCGCAAGCACGTCGACGAGGAAGAGATATCGAGTTGTTCAGGCTTTCAAGCCATGTTCCTCGCGAACGCAAAACGCGTGAAGGGATTACGGGTTACAGGGGTAGGAGGCGTGACGTGCGCTCGCCATAACATGTGGCGCGCGAACGGGATGGGGGACCTGCAAAAGGGAGAACGGTAAGTCTTCTTACCGCTGAGACGCCGGGTATAGAGTGCTGATGCGTGCATCAGTTTTTGTAACATGGACTTCTTGTTCTTCTCCGTGGTCCTCAACTTCGCCGTCATGTGCCTCGTTCTCTCATACGACATCGCGTGTCAATTCTCGAAAAACATCTGGTCACGCATGCCCGGCCTTCCTGCAAAATACCACCTTAAAATCAACAAGGATAAGGTACGTTGGATGGTCCCGAATTTCCACTTACCGCCCCACAAGAAGGGGTGCCATTCACTGTTCTCGTTTCATTGGCTTTGGGGCGCGGGATGTACGCACGGCGAAACCGTCGAGCAAAACTGGGAGTTTCTCAACGGGGCCGCGGCGGCGACGAAACTAATGGGCATCGGCGCGCGGCTGATAACTCTGGAGGGGCTGCTGAATTTTCATAACTGGCGGCGGTTGGTCTCTCATCGTGAGTACGATCGTTATCTGACAGGGTACCGGCTAAACGGCTGTATGTATAGGCAAAATCCTGAAGCGGCGGATGGCGGAGGATATCAAGGAGGGACGCGCTCATCAGGCCGCCTTCGACGCGCTGAACGAGGGGTTGGTCGGGCAGATGCCTGAAATGGTGGCGTCGTGGAAGGTCTGGGTGGAGAAGTGGGAAAAGACAGTGCATGTCGAGAACGAGAAGGATTCCCCGTACGAATACAAAGAGACAAGTAAGTGCTGCATTTTGTAGAAACGATACAGCGAAGCTAACGATACTACCAGCGACCACTCTGAAGGATGTGCGACTGAAGCTAGCGGCGGAGGAGTATTCAAAGACCGGGGATGGAACGGAAGTGGAGCGGGAGGAGACGCCAAGCACGTTTGTGGGGATGGGATTAGACCTGGAAGAGGCGCAGTGAGTGATGTCCGCCGATTCAATTGAGACGAGGCTCACGATTGGCAGGCGACAGCTGGCGGTATCGATCAAGGCCGCGGGACCACATCCGTCGACCAGCGAGCAGCTCGACACGCTGAAGCGTCGGACGCAGCTGCGGGTGCGCCTGCGGGCGTTTCGCAAGATGCAGATGACCTTCATGCCCAAGCTGCGACGCTACTTGACAGCGTCGCAGCGCGCTATTTGGGATGCAGACGAGCGACAGCCGGAGGAGACCAGGCTGTTCATGCCGTCAGATATCTCATCTCGCGCCAAGCGAGAGCAGGCGTGCGCACCGGGTTTAGACGGGGTCGAGGCGCGGATGCGGATGGGCGAAGCGGGGGAAGCGCTGGACGGGCTGCGAGAGGGACTGCGCACACAGACCGCGATGACAAGATTCAAGGTGCGTAACTGGTCGGGCCAGCAGGGCGCTGACCCGCGGGCAAGGGATTCTGCGACACGTCAGCCTCAGGATCCACGGAAGCAAGATACGATATCGTTACGCACATCAGGCAGTTATTGAAGTTGAAGGGCCACGGCGATTGGGAGAAGAAGTTGAAGGTCTTGACGGAGGAGGATGTGCGCGCCTTGAATGAGCGCGCGTTGACCGCGGAGGAGGAAGGGCAACAGGCGCAATTGAGGGCCGCTGGACAGGTGGTGGAAGAAGGAGGGATAGGCGCTTTAGGGGATGTGGTGACGGGGGAGACACACAGAACACTGTCGTGGATCTGGTACGGTGCATCGGAATTGGAGGGTGATGACAAATTGCACGAAGGTACGTACGCTGAGTCACTTCACTGAGGTGAATCTGACGGCAAGCTAGCGCTGCGGGTTGAGTGGTGTAAAGCGTATTCGAGATCGAGGCGATGGCGGGAGGACCTGGTGTTGGTGGAGGAGGAGATGAGGCGTATGATCAAATACGGCCGATGGGCTGAGACGCGCTGGATAGCGCGTGCCTCCGCGCGGACGGTGCAGTTGCGGACCAAGGTTGTGGGGAACGCAAATGTGAAGACGGTGGAGGCGCTGTCGAAAGAGGTCGCCGAGGGGGTTCGCGCGTACGCGCTAGAGCAAGCCGATCGGGAGAGGCGGACGTGTGCAATGCTGGAGCGGGATTGGGCTCCACTGCGCGCGAGAGCGGCCCAGTACTTGAATGGGGAGGAGGTAGCTGGGCTGGAGATCGTTGTTCCGGTCGACCGCGAGACGCTGCGATGGGCTGAGGGGCTGGAGTATGAGCGTGAGGAAGGGGAGAATGATATGTATCAATGACCTTTTTTTTAAAAAAGGCGGCCCCTCTTTTTTCGCTCGCCTTGGACAGCCGTCCTTGGAGGAGGCATTATCACTGTTTTCTTGTGGGCTGAGATAGAGCTGGTACTGTGGTGGCGCCAGCCGACAAGTTTTGGACCGTGGGAATCTGATTGCGGTAAGCATCCGGATAATACACAGGACAACAGATAACAGATAGGATTGATGCAGATAAGCGCGGCGACGGGTGCACATCTTTTTTTTGCCATTGGCCATCACCTGTCAGGCCAGTTTGGGACTGCCGGGCTCTGCCGGGCTTGTCCATCTTTTGTTTGACCGCTTTGGGACTGCCAGGTGCTGCCGGACCGTTGGCATCTTTTTTTTGACCGCTTTGGGGCTGCCGAGGGTTGCTGGACACTGTTACATAAGCCAACTGTTGATGTTGAGTTGATTGCTCCTCGGTTACTCCCTAGCCCAGGGTAATGCATTACACACCCAGGTTACTGCCAGCAAAACATTGCATGTAGTGCAATGTCAATTTCAGTACCAACTGAAGTAATGCATTATTGACACATCCATTGGTGTCCAGCAGCATTTCCGCATTCCACACACACCCCGAGTGAGAACCTTTCAACGCACTGCAAAAGCTCGAGTTGCGGTCGTACTTCATGGGCTCCCGCGATGTCTTCAAGTACACTGGGAGCTCGTCGACCTTGCTAGCTTCGAGGACCCGCTCATGAAGATCACCAAGGTCCGCACTGGACTCAACCTGGTGATTAACCTCGCCATCACTGGGTTGAGCGACCCTCCTGACTTGCGTGACTACGCTGCATGGTGTCTCTTCGCTGCTTCATGCAAAGGCTGCCTCCAACATTGTTTCTGGTCATGCCCGAGTGGTCCCCCAGCTATCTAAGGGCTTGCACCCCTTAAATAGTTTGTTCAACACTCCTAGGCCAACTCACAGAGCTGCTGCTGCACCTCCTCTTCCGCCTGCCTGAGGTCCCTATGGACATCAACTGTGCATGTGCTCAGACCCCCACTTGCCATGGGTGCTTCTGTTGCGGCAACCCTATTCACATTGCCTGTGACTGCACCACTCCGGTCGACATCCGGACAGTTGATGTGCTTGACAAAGTCATCCAGCAGCTTGGTGCAGACATGCTTGACAAGCTCGTCGTGCGCCTGGCCTCAGCTGAAGTGGTTGCTGAGCACACAGCTGCCACCGAGCAAGAGGATTTTCCCCTCCACACGGAGTGAATGGTGCACCCTCTATCACATCCCCTAATCGTTTTGCTGTCCTATGTACTGAGCTTGATAATAAATCTCATACATCCCCCGAAACGCTAAATGCACACCTATTTAAGGAACCCACGCCCTTGAATAGTTCTCAGTCCAGATGTGACTGCTCCCCCCTCCCTATCTAACGGCTCACAACCCTTAGATAGCTCAGTCAAGCCTGCCCTCCCATGGGACTGTCTCCGTTGGAAGGCCACATGGGAACACAAACTTCCCAAGCAGTACACGATTGCGGCCACCCCCAGCGCCAACTTGCTCCATCTCCCACTAGAGATTGAGTCTACTGACATGGCTGAAAAGCTTGCGCTTGACGCCCTCATTGATTGTGGAGCAACTTCGGAATTCATTGACTCCAAGTACTGTTAGTATCATATTTTGTTCGCATCTTTATTCTTATCCCTCACTGGTTCTTCCTCATGGCAAACTGAGTGGGAGGTCAGAGTTCATTCTACTCCTACCAGACCGATACTTATTTACCTAACTTACAGCTTATACTGACTTACCGTCAGGTAAATAATATATAACTGGTTCATCCTTACAATGAACTGAGTGAGAGCTTGTACTGATTTACCATCAGATCTCCCCAGTTCACAAGTACATTGCAGTGAACAATGTTCCAGTTCACTGTCTCAACCAGCCCATTCCTGTCTTCAATGTTGATGGTATACCAAATGAGGCTGGCAGCATCTGTGAGGTTGCAGATGTGATCCTGCGCTATAAGACACACAGCGAGCATGTTGTACTTGCAGTGACCTGACTTGGCAAGCAGAAGCTCATCCTCGGATACTCCTGGCTCCGAAAGCACAACCTGGAGATCGACTGGCCCAAGAGGTCAAAATGAGCCAATGCCCTGGGTCGTGCTCTGTGGCAACGCCCGTCTTTGGATTCTTGAAATAATTTGAGTGTACTTGAATATTCTTCTCTTCTCCATATGTGAATTCAAATTACCAACCTTGCACTTCGTATACCCGCACATTAGGATGCAGGCTGGTGCTACCTTCAATGGAGAGGGCTCATAAGCGTTGAGAACCATGCTTTTCTCAAGTCTTTGACCGGGCTTCAGCCAGCTTGCGTGAATTGGGTAGAAGTTGGACTCTAATTTGAATGATAATTCATTCCACTGCGTAACACTCACTACATTAATGCTGGTGTAGCGCTGCAAGGAATGAATTGACAGATGAGGTGGTAATAAGATGCACGCGTAGAGTCCTCACGGATTCCGCTGACCCTTCTACCAGCATGTGTTGTTTAGTGCTATATGCGCTGAACAACAACCGAATGTGGAAGGGGAAATATCCATCTGATGAGTCTTCCAACAAAATGTTAGCGCAACCCTCCAACATTGTGGTCCCCGCCCTTCTTCTCTGCACCCCCAGCATATTAGAACCTACCTGCCCTTCATCACGGCAAAGCCGTGATCGCAGGCTCAGCTCCGCCTTGCCCGCGCCTGTCTATGGTTCAAGTTCTGCGACTTCCAGAAGTACTCCAAGTTCTTGTGATCAGTCCAGATCTCGACTGGGTGCTCTGAGCCTTCAAGGAAGTGTCGCCACTCCTCAAGAGACCGGATGATCACGAGCATCTCCTCGTCGTGTATCTCGTAGTTGCGCTGGACCGGTGTGAGCCATCACTTTGTGATCGGCTCGGCGCGACGCCCAAATAGGGATTCTACTATGATGCAAGGATCAAGGTATTACTGCCAGGTTCTACAACACGAAACCTACCGCCTCGAAACAACCGCCAGAGGATGCTACTACCTCTAATTCACAGTTCAATACACTCTGACGCCTGCCAACACGAATCCTACCGCCTCGAAACCATGGCCAGAGTACCTCGAATTCACGGTTCAATACACTTTGACGCCAACCTACCGCCTCGAAACAACCGCCAGAGGACACTACTACCTCTAGTGCACGGTTCAATACACTCTGACGCCGCCAACACGAATCTTACCGCCTCGAAACCACGGCCAGAGCGGTTCAATACACTTTGACGCCAACCACACGACTCCTACCACCTCGAAACCACTGCCAGAGGACAATACCGCCTCGAATTCATGGATCAATACGCTTTAAACGCGCATTAACTCAAGACCTACGACCTCGATTCACCTGTGGGGAGAGGACGAGGAAGGAGGCAGTGTGGGGAAGCCAGAGGACGAATGGAGCAGGAGAGGAGAGTAGTGTGGGGAGAACAGAGGACGAATGAAGGAAGGCAGCACGAGGAAGGCCAGAGGAGAACTAATGGAGGAGAACGAGGACAGAGGGACGGAAGCAGAGGAGAGGGAGAAATAGTATATAAGCACGCTGTTAAGGAAAGTAGAGATCATCAAATTACTACCCACTTCAGACTTCAAAATCCGCACCTCCACTCGGGCTACCACACCCCCGAGGCAAGTCTCGCTGTACATTTAGCAGATCGAGAGAGTAGAAGGACGAGTGGGGACACAGTTTGGTCACCGAGCGAAGTTTAGCAAAGTACAACTTGTCTCGGGTAGCCCCCTCGGCGAGGACGTCACAGAGCCAGAGGAGGCAAGTAGGAAAATAGGAGTGGAACGGGAACAGAGGAGAGAAAGTAGAACTACCCCCAGACGAACAGCCAGCGGCCTCGGCCAGCGTGCAACTGTTCAACTTTGAAGGACGAGCAACTCGCTCAACCTCACACACATCGATTGGGAAACCAACCATCGACGATACCACTTCCCACACAGAGCGTCTGCACCAATTCACATAAAGGAGGCACCGAGCGCGTCCCGCACGAGACGGACCACCTCGCACTGCACAGAAAAACCAGGCTCAAAGGGCAGAGCTACGGCCTGACGGCGCTGTGTTCACCAGTATTGAATCCTCCTCTGCCGTACACCATACCGAGGAGAATAAGAAAACCCGTCCCACCTCGGCATCCCGAAGAGGAACAAATATCGCATCGAAGCAGCTCACGCCCCTCGCACGAGTGTAGAATTCCTCCTCTCGTGGCTTTCCGAGAAGGCTAGCCCCCAACGAAGGACGAAACCTTCGAGGAACCTAGCATACTACCTTTCCTAACCAGGAGGAGTTGATAATACCACCACCACCACCAATTTAAATTTACCTTTGCACGAGCATTTGCGTGTGCGACTCCCAGCGACAGAATAATTTCCCCCTAGAGGACGACACACCTCTGACGAATAACTATCTGCTCACCACCGGCAGACAGCTTACTCTCGGAACTGCAGTCCGCATCACACCGGGCTTAAGCTCTTGGAGAAGAACGCTATTGGGTGCCACTTGCCATTGGAGCCCTCCTGTGAGAGAACAGCTCCAGAGGCAAAGTCGGAGCTATCTGCCTCAAGCCAGTACATCTGAGACTCATCAGGGAGGGATCAGAGGTGACTGTGTCCTTGAGGGCTTGGAACACAGCAGCCTCCTTCTTGGTCCAGATCCAGGCCTTGCCCTTGGCCGTGAGGTCAAAGAGGAGGCGGATGAACCTGCAGTAGAAGTTTGTGAAGCCAACAAACTGCTGCACATCCTTCTTGTTCTCCGGTGTTGACACCAAGCAGCGACACTGGCAACCTTGACTGGGTCCATCTCGACACAGTTGTGCGAGATGATCACTCCGAGGTACTCAATTGACAACTTCTCGAATTTGCACTTCTCCAGGCGCAAGTAGAGTTTGTGCTCCTAGAGACGTCAGAGCACTTCTCAGACAATCTCGCAATGCCAATTGATGTCCGAATGCGCAATGAGGATATCATTGAGGTAGATCATGACATCACCAGACATGATGAGATCTTGGAAAATATCATTCATCATGGTCTTAAAGGTCGCGAGGGAGTTTGTCAAGCCAAAGTACATCACCAGGGGTTCGAAAAGTCTGTAAGGGCAACCTCGAGGCCCGAGAGTACTCAAGAGTCCTAGCGAGGGGAATCCAAAGAGGTCAATAAGGTGTACAGAGTACAGGGAGTATGGACAGAATGCACCTAGCTTGTCAAGGGATGCCCCTCCCGACGCCCTTCTGATCCCTCCGGTCCAGCCCGATGGCATCACGCCTGTGACCAGGCCCGGGATCTCTGCCGATCGCTCCGCTCCCATCAGGCTGTGTAGTTTGTATATACACGCGGCCTGACGTGGGAATCCCCAGAGTTTCTTCTCTTTGGATTCCCCTCGCCAGGTACGGTCCATTCTCCTGTATTCTTGTGTACATTATTTATATATCTTTGGATTCCCCTCGCCAGGACTCTTGAGTTATCTCGGGCCTCGAGGTTGCCTTTACATAGCTGTTATATCCGAGCGGGGGGATATGGGGCCAATCGACCAGAGGTTCCAGGTCCGCGACAGCACTAGAGCGGAGGCGGAGCGGAGCGGACTGAGCGAAAGGATGAGACTACGTGACAGAGGGGCTGCGCGAGTCTTACTGCACGGTATTAGGCAGTAGGGAGGGGAAGGTTGACTTCCGCAAGTGTGCCGGAGAGGTCGGAGTGTGCGGAGCTCTTCGCAGAGGGAGTAGCAAAGAAACATTTATTATCAAACTGAAGAATACAGGATATACTAAGGGGTTTATATAGTTTTAGGCTCATCCATTAATAAATCAAAAGGAAGAATAGAAACCATGTGGATAACCCAGGGTTATCCCGACACATGGACTTATCACACGACTTATCCGATGGTTGTCAAGGATAAGTGAAACAACCTTGTGGATATGTCAGGAGCCAGGTGTAAGACTCTTGTCTAAATAATCTGTAAAACCCTTCTAATAATCCTAGCGCAAACCTATAAGATTAGTATACTGTAACAGCTGCTAGAAGAGAGCTGTTATGAAGCTCTAGTCACGACGCGATGCCCTTGGAAATCCAATGGGTCATGTCGTGAAATCAACGTATCACAGCCTCCTGGAAATCCAGAGGGGCTACGTTATCGTTGAGGGAGTACCTGTTAACCTATATTCAATACCCAACTATCCAACAAGGCCTGCCGACACGTAAACTACAAGTCGAGCAGGAGGGCGTTGGTAGTTTGGGTTAAAGTGATGATATTCGCTCGGATCATCAGCCCGGTGGCTGTGTCCGAGCACGTGACGTATATACAGTACAAGTAATAGAAAGTCATGAGTCGTAAATACGTATCAAATGTAGTGTAAAGTCCCAGCGTCCGTGAGTGATGGGAAGGAACGGGAGAGATTGATGATGCCGCTGGGGCAGGGGCAGGTGTGCGAGGGGGAAATGGAGGGACTGCTTATGGCCACAGAAAGCTCGATCCGCTCTGGCCGCGCCCAAATTCTCTGTGTTGTGGACTCTCAGGCAGCGCTCCGTGGGATACTGTCGACGACACCGCGCTCAGGCCAGTTCCACGCCATCCAGTACGACAAGCTGCTCCGCTCTGCGCAGACCCTCCTTCCCCACCTATCCATCACCAATTTGTGGACACCGGCGCACATTGGCACAGCGGGCAACGAGTTGGCGGACGAGGCGGCGAAGGAGGCCACCGTGATGGAGACTGACCCAAGCCTCTTCGTTTCGCTGACTACGGTACAACGCCTCATTCACCTGCAATCCCTGGAGCAATGGAGCGAACGCTGGGCAAAGTCAAAAACTGGCGAAGCTCTTCGGTACATCGACCACGCGGCACCCTCCCTTCATCTCGCACCACTGTATACATCCACTGCTCTACCCAGAAAGGTCATCTCCGCCATCTCTCGCCTGCGCACTGGCCCCTCGCACCTCAATGCCCATCGGCACAAGTCTGGATTCACCAACACCGCTGCCTGTGATGCCTGTGGTGCGCCGTTTGAGACGAGGGCCCACTTCCTACTCGAATGTCCTGCTCTTGAGCATCTTTGGCAACCACTCCACGATGCTGCAAGATCCGCCGGTCACTTTGGGCCACTTCACCTATCCACCCTGCTGGGCGAGCCCAAAATGCTCAAGTCGATGGGCGCCTTCATTCAAGCGTCGGGTCGCTTCGATCAACAGCAATGACGACGGGGGCGCAGAGATGCGCAACGGGGGCGTGGGGATACGCAAAGGGGGCGCGGGAATGCGCGAGGGGGATGCGGGCGGGCGTGTCGACGTTACTGAGGGCGCGGGGAGGCGCGAAGGGGGACCGCAGGGGGGCGGGCGAGGCTCAGGGTTACTGTGACTTATTTTTTCTTTCTCTTTCTTCGCGCTCTCTCATACCTTACAGCTAATAATTTCCAAACCCAAAAACCACCGAAAGGAATGTAACTTTACCACATACGCACCACCTTCCATCATCACTGGCGGCTGTTATATCCGAGTGGCGGGGCAGAGTGCTTTCGGCCGGGGAGCGTGGAGTGACCGGAGATGACCAGTGACGGGGACGAGTGACTGGCGGACGAGCTTTTCAGGCAATCACGACAGAGGTGCTGCGCGAGCCCCTACTACGTATCCCAAGACTGAGCAGAGGACGACCGGTAGGATGATCGGTGCCGGAGGGGTACAATCGGATTTCTTCACAGAGGAGAAGTGAAGAGAACATTTATTATCAGACTGAAGAACAAGGATGTAGACTACGAGATTAAATAGTGTAAAGCTTATTGTATATGTATAAGGGGTAAGAAGTAGGAACCATGTGGAAGTAACAATAGGAGGTGATTCCAAATGGGGTTAGAGTGGCAAACACAATAACAGAGAAGTCTTGAACAATAAGGATGAGGTCCATTGGCCATAGGCTGAGGGCCTGCTGATTGTATGGCGCAAGGATGGTGCGATAAGACTCGAGAAGATCCCACGAGTATCCACCAGTCGGCCGGGACCGGTCGAGTGGCTAGTACCGGTCGAGTGACCGGTGACGTCCTGGGTGTGTGCGTGCACGGATATAACACGGTCCTTTTTGGCGACGCGCGCTCTCTGGCGCTTCTTGTCTTTGTTGTGTTTCCCCATCTCTGCAATGTGTTTGGTGAGCCTTGATAATCAACGGTGGAAGACTCATTACTTACCTTTTCTCGAAGTTCAGGCTGGATCCGACTGTCTTGTTTCGGTAGCAGTAAGTTGGGTAGTTCGGTAAAATTGTGTTCCCATCCTGTGCTTATATGTTCTCCTAGCCGAGTGGGTGTCTGCATATCCCCGGTACCAGCCTTTCCCTGGCTATCTCCATGCACTGTTTTATCTGACCATGCATTCCGCCGGACTTCAAAAACGGCAACAAGACGACTCCAGTACTTCCCCCCTTCTTCGCAACTTTTACTCAGACCAAACGCTCGCTCCCCTTCAATGACCCAGCTCAGTCCCGACCAGGGTGCTTTGACCGCAGCCCCCTCTCCCGACTCGGGCGCCTCTGGCCAGCAGTCGGCCGATTCCCAGTGTAAGTTATTTCTTTTTAGCTCGTCGCAGAGAACGGGCTAATAACTGCCGTTCTCCCAGATCCCGTTCCCAACGGCGCTGCGCACACCTACTCCATGCTCAGCATTGCCGCCAATGCGCTTGCTACCGCGGCTGGGGCCCCACCGCAGCCTTCTCCGGCTCCCACCTCAGGTGTGTACTCTTATCTTACGCTCCTCGAGCTGCGCTGCCTACCGCTGACACGTGCCTACAGCCTCAGCTGGGATTTAATATACGGGCCCTTGGATCGCGCGCGCATTGTACGGTGTAGTTCCCACCGGTCCTCTCACGCCGATCTCCGACAACGGCGAACACTGGTTCGCAATCACCAAAGGTCTCTACATCGGGGTCACCAACAGCGTCAGTATCGCCGACAGTGCTGTCACCCGCATCTCGCATGCACTCTGTACCGGCTTCAATTCGCAGCAGGATGCTTTGGACGCCTTCAATCAAGCGCTCGCCTTCAATATTTTGCTTTGCTCACCACCGACTCGTTTACAGTCGCTTCCTCGTCCGCCGTCGCACGCCGTAAATACATTGTTTTTTTGTTTCCCTTAAAACTGAGTATTTACAAATGAATATGTTCGCTGTCCGTTCCTATTTACAATCGAGTTGTACATACTTCGCGCGGATCCAAAATATGTTCCATGGAGGAACTTGAGAACGCGGCAACACGCATCACGAATATGTACTCGCCACGCGTTCTTTGATACACTGCCTTCGCGTGACCGTCTCTGGCTGATCTCGCCACGCGTTTGCGCGCGCTTCCTGCACGGCGCAGCTTTGGACCGCCGCCATTCGCTCTTTTGTTGGACCCAGCCACACACTCGCTCCCTTGGTGTTCCCACTGGTCCCGTTATTCAATCATGGGGCTCTAACAACCGGCCCACGGACCCGCTTCGTTATCTCGTCCACGTCTGGGATACCCTACAAATCGATCCCTCCGACAGACTCTTCGACCTAAACCACCAGCCATGCCAGTGCTATTGGATACCACCCACCACTATACTGACACTGCCTTCGACGCGCTCATCGCCAGCCTGTCTGGGATCGAGCTCGATCCGTCACCACCGCCGTATTCTCCCCGCCCCAATTCTCAGCCGCAGCCTGCGCCACCGTCTCCGCCCCCTCATAATTCTTCATCCTCTCCACCTCAACGGCGCACTAGGCCCCCTTTACATCCACAACCTCAGCCACCGTCTCCGCTCCCTCATAATTCTCCGTCCTCTTCACAACGGACCTACCAATTTGACTCGTCGACTCGCAGCGGGATTACAACCGATTGGTTCGGACATTAGATTGTTTCCCTTGTGCTTTGCCTAATTTTTGTTCGCCAGGTCGGAGGCGTCCACCCTGACGCAAGGTGTGCTGTCTGCCCGCGTACAGGCCCTTGGTCCACGTAAAACTCGGTCTCGGAAGAAACGTGGTGCTTATGTTGTCTTTTATGGCCGCCGCCCGGGCATATATTTGAGTTGGTAAGTTCTTTTCATCCTTTTACATTCTGACTTGACCTAATCCTTCCCGGCATCCAGGACTGGATTGAATGGCGCCGAACAGCATGTCAAGTCAGTGCGCGGATCGATTCACCAAGGCTACCCTACTGTACCAGACGCTCACGCCGCCTTTCACTATGCGCTCCAACAAGGCTGGGTCAGCGTGCACCCTCCCTCTGCTAACACCGCTGCCCTTTTGTTCGATGATCTTCCCGAACCCACCACAACTGGCAACCCCAATCCCCTCCACGGCGCTGACTTTGCCCCCAACTGGCATGTCGTCTACGCAGGAATTACGCCCGGTGTTTACGGCTCATAGTGAGAAATTGTTACCTTCTTCTGTAGTCATTTCGAACTCACCACTGACCCTCCAGCTTGGAGTGCGCCTTGAATACTATCGGCTTAAGCTGCGTGTCGTACCAATCGGCGAGCAGTTTGGCTGAGGCGGAGGAATACTGGCGGAAGGCACAGGCGCAGGGGCATGAGCGGTCTCTTAACCACGACTTTTATTCTGTATCCACATGAATTGCAGCCTTTTGTAAAAAAAAACACCACGACTACGATTGAACAAAGTAAAGCTAAGTTTGGTTATAGTTGGGACTCCGAGACACCCTTCAACCACATCTCGACGCCGACTGATCCCCGTTCCTTGTGGATTGCGGCTACCTCTTGCCACGACTGACTACGAAGGCAATAAGTATGAACGATGTAAATGCTTACCTAGATTCCACTATAACGCGCAGGCGGTGCGCCCGCTCCTCCTCTAACTGCGCCCTCTCGTATGCTTGATCCCGTTCGCGGCGAGCACCCATTGCGGGACTGGGTGTAACATCGTTCAAAGGCCTGCTTGTCCTTGCGGGGCTCGAGTCCATATTGTCTGAGGACTCGTATGCAGCGATTTCCGCGAGCCCCCTAGGTTCTTTCGCGGGCACGGTGAGATTTGGGGTCACCTCGCTTCAGAAATTCATCAGCAAAACAGCTGTGCGGCGTTGAACACACTTGCCCTATGTGCAGGTGATACATCACACTCAAGGCAGCCTGCGCCGCTGTCTCGGTCCCTATGAAGCTCTCATTGGGGACTGCGCTAAGCTGGGAGTCTCATTGAGCACATGGCCTTTGGGTGGATCCCATTGGCACTTGTATTCCATCTGGATCTTCCTGAAGTAATTGTTGTAAGCTCGAGGATAATTGAACAGGACAAAGTCTTACCTTCTTTCTGCAATACGCGCCTTGTTTTTCTCCCTGAGCTGAGGATGCCTGGCTGCACTCAGTAATTGAATTTCCGTCCATAACCTGCCGAACTTACGCCTCGTAATAGCGCCTATTTGCTGCACGCCTTTTGTCAGACTTGGTGTTTGATTGCTTTCCCATGGAACAACCAGTTGGGGTGCAGGGAACGAGAGGGTTTCCTGATGCGGTTGCCGGCGCCGCCTTCAGTCACGTCCGACTTGCTGTCTGTGACACCATAAATTAGAATTGTCGCGGTCCAGATCGTAGGTCCAAGTTAAGGAGGAAATTCATTGCTGAAGTTCAAAAGCCCTGGGTGTCACCTCAGTCAGTTCGCAGTTTGCGAGACGAAGGAAGATTATGTCACCTCACCGCTTTGAGCTTGGACCCTTCCCTATCCGGACGTTCAATATCTGCTTAATACCGTGTTCCACTCCCAGCTCTCCTTTCGCGTCTCGTGCTCTAATTTAGGTTCTGCCTGTTTGAGCTGTGCTCTACGCTCACCTAATGTGGTCAAGATAACCACTTAAGTTGGCTTTGTATCCCAAGGGCGTAATGCGTTATAACGCGGGTGACCATATATGGAAAGAGCATTAAAAGAAATGCCTAGAGCGAGAATTGAACCCAAAACCAATTGGGTTCAGGCAAAAGCTGGCAGAACGAACTGAAACCAGCTGAGCCAAGAGAGTGATATGATCAGACAAAGGGAATTGGCACAGGCTATGCAGCCTCAGTCCAAAACAAGCTTTTATGCCTCAACCAGGACTGTGTAAAGGACACACTAGTTAAGGTTAGGGGTTAGGGGTTAGGGGTTAGAGTTAGGATGGTTAAAGTCAGGGTTACAAGATATATGATGTCTGGAGGTTAAGGTTTAGGGTGGTTAATGCTTTGAGGTTAGGCAGGTTAGGGTTAGAAACATATGGAAAAACAAATGATAGGCAGTGTAAACCAATAACCAAGACCTAGGGCAGCTTGCCTGCCCTAGGTTGGAAATTAGCAGACCCCAGGTAGGGTAAGGCTTGCCTTACCCTAGCTGGGGGCCCAACTGAGTTAGGCATCACCATGTTGGTCTATTAGGAGAGTGCTCTAGATGTGAATAATCTTAGAATACTTAAGGTCTCTGGTTCAATCCTCCCTTTTGGCACTCTTTCTGGCTTTGTCATTTCTGACAAATCCTGTTCCCGTCTTATAACGCATTACACCCTTGGCGTACACCCTGTAAATAACTAGTTATTGTAACCTAACCAGCTGCTACGCTGCTCTACGCGTGAAACGGCACGTTGAAGAGTGTATTGAATATTTATTTCCACGAACAATCAGATTGTGTGCGCATTTGTAAAGGGGTACCCTGGAGGTTACACCAGCGAATGCAGTTTGGGACCGGGTCCCTGACTCAGCAAGGTGTTAGGTTCTCAGAGCAAGGGTGCCACAGATCTCTGTGTCTAACACTGTTTCAGTACGCTTTACCCTACCTTAAACGCGCTCTAACACCACTCATTTGCAGCCTGGCTCTCTATTCATGTCATTACTGCAGTACTTTGACCTTCGGCCAGTATACTTGTGACACACCGATGAGATTTCGAACTGTCACAAACAAGTTTCCAAATTGGGATCCCTCACGTCTTGAAGAAACCAACAATACTCGCGCCATACGCTCACATTGTGTGCCTTTCGAAGGCAAAATGAATGCGCCCGATGTATTTATCCTCGACTCAAACACCTATCAGGGTATCACATTTTTTTATGGCAGAAACCTGGAATCGACCGAACCCTCACACTTGCTCTACTGCAGTTGCGGTCTTTCCAAGTGCGTTCTTGAGTCTTATTTTATTTCGTGATTTTAACTATTTATCAAAGTCTACCTAACGATTCGGTTTGCCTCACCGAGCATGGATGCGGGCTCACTCAGCTCATAAAGATTCCAAACGGCGTAGCAATGGTGCGTTTGCGCCGTTCCAGTATGCGGTCAGCCTAATCAGGAAGTGCAGGTGTTGCCTATCGTCTTGTCTTTGCCCACTATGGACAAATTTGTTTTCACCTTCCAGATGCCATTCGTCTACCAATCACTCCCTCCCACCCCTACTCCAGCGCCTACCGCCTCTTCAACGCTTCCCCTGCCTTTGATTCCGTTGATCCCAAATTTTACCGATGCACCAAACGCCACCTCATCGCACGCTGCAGCCCAGGCGCGCTACAGAGCTAGGTAACTTTTACCTGTTTTCGGGCGGGCAATCCAGTGTTCACTCGCAAATCCAGGAACGCTGACAGCGAGAGGGAGAAGGCCAAGCAGCGCATGCGCAAGTTGCGGGGCCGCGACAAAGAGCCCAAGCCAGAGAGATACAATTCCAGTCAGTTGCGGGCGATAAGCTCCAAAGAACTCCGCGCTTCGTGAGTGTTGACCTTTCTTCTAACTCACCCTCCTCACCATCGGTCAGGCGCACTTTTGCTGCATTCCGGGAGTACGTTCAGGATTACATGTTTTGGGTCGTCGTCAACAAGGATGATCCCGAGGAAGTCGCCGCCTACAATCGCTTCATGTACACCAATTTGCCCAGCGAGGACCGAGAGTTGCCTGAAGAGGACCTCGAGTTTCTTTTCCGCCATATCCACCCAGAGCCCCAAGGCATTGATGTCAGCGAAAGCAATTAGGGATTGCTCTTCGTATCGTTTGTCCTGTCTCGTGCTCATACACAATACAGATGTTTTTGGCTGCCACTTTACGTTGTGCAGTCGCGCAGTCTCACGACCTTGGCAGAACTCGCCACAGCGTCGGCATGTGGTTGCTGTGTCGTGTCTGTTTGTCCTCGACGTCCACCCCCTTTCTGAATTCCCTACCGTGTCCAGCCAGAGTGCGCAGTCGAGTCGTGGAACCCGGTGAGTCTGTTGCATCCTGCCCTGCTATCCACGTTGTTGACAGTGTTTAGAGACCCCGCCGTTCTCGAGAGCGAGCGCATCTGCGCTCGTGAACGCATGGCCCGGTGAGTCAGTCCCCTTTTATTTCATGTCTTTCTTTCATGCAACCTCCAGTCGGTGCGCCACTATCAAAGCTTTACCCCCAAGCATGCAACAAGAGCACCAGGAGCACGCACGAGTCTCACGGGCCAGGTACCGCTCGGCGTACGTCCTGCACAGTGCTCCCTCCAATTCCTGCATTGTGACCCCCTGCTTCTCTATCCAGACACCGGGTGCTCCTCATGCAGAAGGAGCGCACACGACGTCAGTGGTACGTCGGGTCCTTATTGCACTTGCCACCAGCACCTTCGTACTAACTTCACTTCGCCTTGGCAGTAAATCTACTCACGAGCTCGAGGAATACCTGCTCCGCCTGCGAATTCGAGCAAGTCGTCCAAGTTATCGTAATTATCGATGGAGCACGTCTGAGGTGGTCGTGGAAACGCCTCTGTGATTCATTCCCGCGTCCTGCTTTCTGCTGTCGAGAAAATCGTCCAACTCATCTACTGCTTTGCCTTATGCTGTTGTGTCCCGAGTTCGTCATGCCTAATAATCATTATCTTCGCAAAATACACCAGGATAGCGCTACTGTGGCTGCAGCAACGACCTCGAACCTAACAAAACACGGTGATAGACATCCGCCGTGAAACACCTGATTGCAAACCATGGCTGTGTCCATCCGTCCGTCACTTCATTTGAGGACAAATATTATACCAAGACAACGACTTTGTATACCAAGAGAACAACATAGATTTGAGGGGTATTCTACGTTGCCAACAAAGTACAAAGCTACTTATTCTAGCTATTAAGGGCTCAAAGGAAAGCGCAGTCCATCGAAATTGTAGTCGACCATGCTAAGTCCATGACATTTGAGTGATCCAACGCGAGGCCTTCCTCCTCAACATAATTGCGGTGAGGCGTGCAGTGCATGACCGCCCGGCACGTTGGGCAGGTGAAGCGCTTCTCCAACCAGACACGAATGCAGCAGTAACAATGGCTATGCCCGCACAAATAACTGTGGGCATAACATATCAGTGCGTGGTTCTCAAATGACACAAAGAGGGAAACATACGAGACCGGTGAGACTTGAGATGGAGACAGATACCGCAGACTTGATGATTGCGGTCGGTGGTGACGGCGGGCGGGGTGGCATTGGTGAGGAGGACATTGTTGACGGTAAAGGGGACGGCCCTCTTGTCCCGCATGCCAGACCGGCGACGATCAAAGGGGAAATGCAGCAGGGGCGCCTGCAGGCGAGCTCGGGCGACATTGACAGCGTCTTGGGCGGTGAGGCGTTCACAGCGAGTGGTGCTCTGCGAAGTCCCCTGCACTGACGAGTCGCCTAGAAGCCCAGGCGGATAGGGCTGCCCAGACGCCAAGCGACGGGCGGGTATCCTTGCTGTCATACGAGTCGATGCTGAGGACGCGACAGGTAAGTGCGGGGACCGAATGGAGGACGATGAAGCACTTACCAATGACTGTTCTCTGCGTAGTGGAACAGCCCTGCCTGCGCATACTGACTGAAAGCATAACACGTCTCGCCTTCTTGGATCTGCGTGAATGAGTAGCGCGACATACTGCCAGGAAACAAGAAGGTCGCGCCGGGTGGGAACTTGAAAACCATTCTCTCCTCCCACAGGATGAGCTCGCCGCCCCAGCGAGGGTTGTAATCCCCCAGAGCAGTTAGGCTGCGCCACCCCCAAATTGCGTCGAGGTCGTCAATTCGAGGAGGTGATTCTGCGTCCCCCAAAAAGAACTCTGTGGCAGGGAGAACACTGTCCTCCCAGGGAGCGCGCAGAAAAGGATCGTGTTCGCATATCTTCTCCTTTAACTCGCGGGTGTGGGCGAGCAAACGGGGTGCGAATCGCTCATGAATTACTACAACAAAGGATGAGTGCGCATCCTCAACTCGTGCTGTAAACTCACTGTTCTGCCAGTTTGCGAGATCCTTGATGGCGGTGTTTTTAGTCAGAATATGGGCTTGAAGATTATTGTTGACATTGGCTGGCTGGATGTTCTGCGGCTGCTACGGGATACCAAGTCAGTATACATTGTGGATGCGGGGGAGCAACTTACTACGCTGTTAGGGCCGATCCCGAAGTACTCGATACCGCAACGGAGAGAATTGGGTGTGTTCCTGTGCGAGTGGAGGCCATTGTAATCAACATTCTTGCTGGCATACGCGACCGCCGCCGTTGCCGCCGCTGCAATGACTTGGTTCCAGTCGGTGCGCTGCCCCTGCTGCGGCGCATCGACGAGGACTCCAACCATACGACCCTTCTTGTCGGCAATAGGTGCACATCTGAAATTCGCGGGCGTGAGTTCTATATTTCCGAAAGCAAGTAAGCGTCACTCACCTCTCCCAGTCCAGGTGCGACGTAAACTTGTGGTACTCCAGCTCGGAGCAAGTGTATATATGGGTCAGGGGCTCGGTTTGCGACGGGGGCGGTGGGGAGGGCGTCCGAGGGCGACTTTTGCGTTTGTGGAGGCCAATTACACTGCAGTCGGCGATGAAATCTGACGACCACCGGGGGCGCGGGCGAGAGTGCACAGGTGCGTCATCCGTGATGTACCCATCGCCGTCTGAGTCAACGGGGATAGTGCCGTCGTCGGAGTCTTCACCGGAATCATCAAGCTGGTAATCCAAGCTGACGGGTCGAGAGGTGGTGTCTCCGCGATAATAAGCTTCAGTCTTCTCGCGATGGGCAATTAAATCCAGGTGGCCTGCAAGAATTGTCTTGAAATTTTCGTTCCAGCGAATAGGCAATCCCAAGGGAGAGCGACTGAATGAAGGCATTTCCTTCCACAGGTGCCGCGTTCCGGACTGAATGATTGTTATAGGACACATATCAGCAAGTTGGTGAAGCGTACCCCCCGGATGCAGCCATGCGCTGGGTGGACGGTGGATCGTTACCTATCGTTACTGGTTCGTTCACATCGCAACTCGGGTCCGACCTGTCGCGTCCGACAAACGCGTGGGGAGTTCCGTGCTTGACAGGGTCATGATGGCATTGCATCTTGACCGCCCAGCGGCAGGCCAGCCTGCACCTGGCTGTAGCGGTTGCCGTGCACATTTGTGCGTTCTCAATCTATACCTTCAAAATACCTCGCGCTTGCCGTTGGCATCGTATCTCGTTAACATGGCTTCCCCTGATGTTGCCTCTAACCAATGCAAGTTCGATTCTATTTACTTTGTACGCTCCTCACTAACCTTCCGCCCCTCTTCAGGTCGCGCTCTAATCCTTTGGACACCTAATCGCCATGAAGAACTGTCCCATATTTCGGTCACCCACGGCACTTTGAACTCGACGAGACTGTCCCTCTACAGCCTTCAAGGACCGTCCCTTCCGTTGCAGCACGGAGAGCTGTGAGTTTGATTCTGCCAGTATGAAATTCGTCCTGACCCCGAAATTTAGCTATCATCATTTCAGTTATCCCAATTATTCCTCCTACCTCAAAGGGTACATGGATCACTGGGAACGGCCGGCCCCGGAGCAGTGAGTGTTGTTCATTGTGTGCTTTGTTGAACGGACTTCTGAAATATCCTCGGAGATTGGCCCTTTCCTACGATATGACTTGCCAATTGCACCGTTTTACGCATGACCACCACTGTCAAATCCACCACCATGCGAGGGCCACCGTGCATCAGACCAATGGGGAGGGCATTGAGCGGACCTGGGCGGAGTTAAACAATATGCCTGTTAGCAGGCAAATGGAGCCCGGACGTCGTCACGGTGCTGTCCGCGCCAAGTTGTGATTATATTGACGCGACTCGCGAGTAACATTCGTGTTCCTGTATGTATCTGCGCTCAATGAAATTCTGTCTCGAATCGAGTTCATTCTAGTTTCAATTCCTGTCTCTATTGAATTTTAGAAGAAGACTGTGAAGTCGCGTCTGCTCTGAGTCGTAGTCCAAATGCAGAAAGATCTCACCACAGCCACCACCTTCCTGATCTCGTACTTATAACACAGACATGGCTGGGTCCGTGTCGCGAGACTCAAGAGCGACCAACCTCGGATGCCACCAACGCGCCCCCCTCGAAGCATCCATCCTCCTTGCCCTCATCCCTTGGAAATTTGGCGGACGGCAAGACAGCTATTTGTCGAGCAAATGGCCTTTCCCGACACGCCGCCTGGGCCGTCGGCACACTGTGGACGGTGCAAGTCGACGCTAGACCTCGCGGAGGGAAGATTCTTCAGCTGTGCTACTTGTAGTGAGGTGCTGTGCCACTCCTGCTGTGTCTTCGACCACCGCCGCCGACCACTACACATATTGCGGGTGCGCTATCTACTCGCTGGCGTGTTTTCTACGTATCAAACACAATTTATAGGAATGGACGGGCGAATTCTGGGAGTCGACAACCTTGGGGGACATTGGCCTGGTCTACCAACTCGGCCATCGTGGCCGTGTTTGCCCTACACCCTGCGCCAAGAGCGATTTCATGCACATATTCGACACAGTTGGCGTGCAGAAGGTCCACTATCGGTACTGCGCATGCGTCGACGGCCTCGCAAGACCAACCCAGCTTCTGGACGCCGGCTGGCACCCCGCAGCCACGGACAGCGACTGCTGCCAGACGTGGGCACTCATTGCGCAGCTGGAAAAATTGGGTGAGTAATTTTTCGTCTCAATAGTATCCTCCTCCTCCCTCGCTGACGGTCCCCATTACAGGAATGTGATACATACACTGTGTCCTGGTTATTTATCTACTGTCGGTCTCAGCCTCCCCACCGGTCCTTTCCCTACTCGCGCAGCTGGAAAAATTGTGTATCACTCAGCTCAAATACAATTTCTTTCGTTTGCTTTTTGTATGCTCATTCTCGTATGTCGTGAATATTTTCTTGAGACAACTGAATCCTGTTTTCGGAACTTACCGATGCTGACTAAGGACGACCACAGCCACAGTGCAGTTGCCACCCGCCAACGACCAGCTTGCATGGCCCCGTCGAACCACTTGTGGTCCTGACGAGGTCACCCGCCAGCGAGCTGGTGGTACCCTTGAGCCCGCTGTGCTGTCTGGGGTTTGAGCAGCGACGACAGCGCGGTGTCGATGGTCTTCGTCGACGTCTTGCGGAGCCTGTCGAGTGGGGCCTGGCGGTCTGCGCGCCGGCCTTGCTGTTGAGGGCTGCGTTATTGACTTGGAAAAACTCTACTGTTGTTCTCAATATCTTACTGTCGCTACCTGCCATCGTGCGCGATTCTCTCGCTGTATTTACCTTTCTCTGACGCCGGATTTCCAGAACGTTTCGATTTCAATCTACTGCATGCGAGTTTCAGTTGCGACGCGTTGTGTAGATCTGCCCACCTAGCCATGCCTTGGCTATCGTGCTTGTGTTGTATTAACGGCCCCAAGGTAATAATACTTGAAGCTTACTATCACACATAATCCGTATCTGACTCTGCGACACGACAGCCTGCATGCCTCCACTTCCTTCGCTTTTGTGGTCGCTCGCGTGTTTTGCGCATCTTACCGTCCTCACCACACCCGGCGCCCAAACACAATCTATTGCTTTCCCTTGGCATTCCCAAATGGCTCCCGCCGGCTTCGTGCGATTCAGGGCATCCCAGGCAGTCGACGCCAATGTGGGGTTCGACGGTGCAGATCCGGTCACAGATATCAGCGCCGACCGCGGTGTCTACTTCTCCAATGACGGCCGACGCCACGGCGAGACACTGCTCAATGTCGAGCACAAAAAACCCCGTGTGACGCCGGGCAACCTGGACGATCGTTGGGCGGAATGGCTACCTGTGGACGACTCGCACATAGAGCTGGATCGTGAGCTCTTGGAGCAAATGGATAAAGTGTCGGGGACAGGGAAGCGCAAGCGCTACGAGAGCTCTGTGAGTGACCTGTGATTTAAAGCCCTGTCCTTTGAGCTGAAACGAAATCAAGGACCACCCTATGGCTCAGTGGCGCAGAGAAAAGCAGTTCTTTCTGGATGAAACGCTGCGCCGTGAAGGCCTGGGGGACTCAATGGTCGCACCCGAGTGCGGTCGCTGCGAGACTGCATTACGGCCATTGGGGGGGGAAGCACAGTGTATCTTCTGCTGCTCGACGTGCGGCGAGTTCCTCCAGTGTCTAACGTGTTGCCTTTCGCACCACCAAATGAGTCCCTTGCATCTTTTGGAGGTATGTGATCTGTCCGTGGTACGGCTGCAGCGACATTTCAGTCTAACGGCCTCCGCACAGGAATGGACCGGCGAATTTTGGAAGAAAACAACGCTGGACAAGATTGGCCTTGTGTATCATATCGGCCACGGGGGTTGTCGCTGTCCGACTCCAACGGTGGGGCTGCACAGGATGGTCGTTATTGACACGACGGGAATACATACAGTTTCCTTTCAATACTGCGGCTGTTCGCGCAATCGTGGGATGACCAACCTCCAGCTACTTTTGCGCAACGGCTGGTATCCCGCGTTGCTCACCGACCCGTCGACATGTGCCACCTTCCGCGTGCTGGACCACTTCCGCCTATTGAACGTCGTGGCCAATGTCAATGCCCACGACTTCATCCTCACCTTGGAACGACAGACTGACACCCTCGGTACCACAGGGCTGCGGTGGATGCTGGTAGGTTCCATGTACCTCGTTTTACACCGTCGTGAAGCTCACAGATCCATCCAGGATCGTTACCGAGCGTTTTCACGGATGGCGAGGCAGTGGGCGTTCATCCAACGGGTGCGCAGGGCGGGGCGAGCTCACGACGCTGCAATGCTGGACGCCACCACACTGGGGGAGCTGATGGTGATCTGTTGGGTGTGCCCATACGACGGGCGAAACCTACCGCCGGATTGGCGTGATGTAGATGTGAAATACCGGTACATGTCCTCTGATTTCTCAGAGTGGGCGCACTGACACGTTTTCAGTTTTCTCTATATGCTGATTCTCGCCCTCGACATCAATTTCAAGCTCAAAAATCGCATACGGGCCAACGAACGCCATGATCCGTCCCTGGGTCCGGGGTGGGGGGCGTTTGTGGAGCCTATGGCCTACAAGGAACACCTGCGCAACTACGTCGGCGAGACTGATGTGAGTACCCCGCTCTGCTCTGGAATTACGGGCGAACCTGATCACTGACCGTTTCAGATCAGTACTTGCATCGCCTTCGCAGCATTACTTCAGAAGGACACATGTCTGACTACTGGCTTGCGTACCTCAGGCGTCGGAGGGTGTGTTTGCGCTCACCACGAGTGCGTGAGACCGAATGGTCTGGGAGATTTACAGAAGGGCGAGAGGTAACGTCTTACATTTCAGTGGATAAACAATGTACTGAAGCTCCGGTGTCGTCCAGATACGCCAATATGGACTACATTGTCATGTCGTGCCTCGCCGGCTTTGCGCTGATGATGCTAACGATCTCCTACGACATCGCCTGCCAATGGAAGAAAAACCTCAGCACCCGAAATAAACTACTGCCGGAGGCAATTCAGCTGGATCTAGACAACGTCGAGGTTCAGTGCGGGTTGCCCGTGTGGCACGCTTCGTCGCACGAGCTGGAGTGCAACAACGAGAATAGCTTGAGCTTCTTGGCAGGTGTGGGCAAGAGCGACGGCGAAGGAGTCGAGAGGACTTGGGCTGATCTTAACCCCGCCGCGTTCCATGCGAAGGAGATGGGGATAGGCAACCGGGCGGATACTCTGGAAGACAAAATCGACTCCCACAACTTCTTGAAGAACCTCGCCCAAGGTTTGTAATTCTTTAGGCGGAAATCTTTTGTTTTTCTGATCGTTTTCCCTTTGCCGCAGGTGATGCGCTCCCTCGCAAATTACTTGTTGCCCTCGCTGAGCGTACCCGTCAGGTCGACGCCTTCAAGGAGGTCAACAGGACCGTTCCCAAGGAGCTACGAACACTTTGGCAGGCGCAGATCGACGTGTTTGTGGCGGACCATCGCAAGACTAACCCATACGCCCTCCCCAAGTCCGGTATGTGTCTCATCTTCATCACACGCACTACGGTTGCTGAGAGGTTCTTCCGCAGGTGCACCCACTGAGAGCGAGCTGCAACTGTCACTCAAACACGAGGAGGAGGAGGAGATTCGCCAGGGCCGTGCGCGCCTACATGCGACCAGCGCCACGGCATTCATCAGTGCTGGGATACAGCTCGAGGACGCACAGTACGTTGTTGTCGCTCGCGTGGGGGTTGCCGCTAACTAACAAATTTGCAGGCGCCGCATCTGCGCAGAGGTGGCTGGACACACGTTGGTGACCGCCGACTGCGCAAGCAAGCTCCACGATCGCCGGGTCGCATTCAAGGTCAAGCTTGCCAAGTTTCGCAAACTGCAAGAGGTCTTCACCCCGGGCGCAATTCGGACCCTCCGTGTCGACCATGCTGCCGACCTCTCAGAGACGCCCAAGGTCAACACAGAATCAATCAAATTATACATGCCCTCCGACCTATCGCCCATCCAACTACGCAAAAACCAATGCCACAACGCCCTCGTGCAGCTGCGCGCTCACCTCCACACCAAACACCACTTGATAGGCTTCCGCAACACACAGATCACGGGCCACGTGAAGGCGACGAAGGCCCGCACCCTGATTGCTCAGGTCGGCAAGCGTGCACAAGCATGCAGCGACAAGTACACCCAGGCCTGCGGCGCCCTCACTCGGCTTGCTGGCGCGGATTTCGCTCCCCACTTCAAGGTCTTGAAGGCGGCGGACATCGCACTGGATGGCGAGGAGGAAATGTCTGAGACAGCGGCGAGGAAGAGGCTGGCGATGGCGGGGGCTGGGAAGGGGGCGCGACTTCCGCGGCATGTGGCTGGCACATCGAAGAAGGTGCTATCGTGGATTTGGACCGCTGCGGGGGCGTTGGATGACGACGAAAAGGTGTTACATGAATGTATGTCGCTGCCCAACTTACCTCCTCCCCCAACTAACCGTTTCTTTTACAGCTTTGCGTGTCGAGTGGTGCTGTGAGCTTTGCGTGTCGAGTGGTGCCGTGCGAAGGCCCGCAAGCGTAGATGGGAAGAGCAGGTGCTGATCCTACGGGAGGAGATGCGGCGAGTGCTCCGATACCTCGAATGGCAAGCAGCGTGGTGGATTGCGCGGGCTGCGCCTCGGTCGACGGCGACACCGCTGCAAGCGGGGTTGGAGGTGTATGCGCGGCGGCAGGCGCATACTTACACGGAGTTGCGTCTGTATTTCGAGTCGGAATGGAGTCAGTCGGTCGGGGAGATTGCTACATCGATTGTCGCAGAGCCGCTGGAGGAGGGAGCGGACTTAGTCGCACTTTTTACGTAGTTGAGTGTCCTTTAGTTTGCGAAATGCAGTACCCAGTCTTTTTTTCTTTGTGTGGTGTGATTTTTGGGGGTCTCCAGAAAATGCGCAAGTCTCGCTCTGAAAATCGCAAGTCCCACTTGCGACAGTGATGGCATTCTGGCCTGTTATGGACACGGCTCGGGGTTTTTTGGGGTACAAAGTCTGCTATTTCACTACGATATCCACTTTTGCGCTGTAATATCGCCGTCTTGGGGTTTTGTTCGGTTTGCCGACGGGACCGTCGCCATTTTGGGGTGTTGCGATCGATGTTGCCCGGCCCAAGCCTCTTGAGGAAGGTGCTCACCGGCGACATCATGGCCTGGCGGCGCTGAGGGGACAGGATATAGGTGGGGAAAGCCCTCTTGCGGGGGCTCGGCTGGGTCCCTTGGCGTTGGCATCTGACGCGGTGGCTACACCGCAGCCATCACGCTAAATGCTACAGCCATGGGTGAAAACCTTGCCAGAAGTATCCTTCTAAAACCGCCCATACACACTGTTCTCCAGAACAAAACTTCCTTTGGGAAACCCAAACTTGTTCTCTCTGAGAACACCAAAAGTGCCTACCCGTCCCTTAAAAATCCTGTGTTGTTCTGGAAGCAGTCATGTTTCCAGAAGCCCACTAGGTGCTTTCTGAAAGCCAACAACTCAGAACCTTGAGTTGTTTGTTGGTCAGATTGCTTCCAGAAAGAGCCTCGAATATGTCTATATAAGCCTAATACTTGGCTTTCACCCCTGAACCACCTGTGTGTTACCCAGAGTGTTGGTGGTTGGTAGTAGTTGGTGTTTGTTAGTTGGTTTTAGTTGGATATATTCCATCTATTCCTTCCAGCAGCATTTCCGCATTTCCACACACACCCCGAGTGTGATACTACGCGTTCGCGGGAGCTTCATATCAGGCTGAAGCGAGTCATCCGCCAGGAGCTGCCTCGAGAGGCGCTAACTGGCGGGTACTGCGTCGAGAGCAGAGTCCTAGTTAGACTCTGCTCGTTCGCTGTAACCCTGCGTCGAAGGGACCTTGTGACCCTAGATAGGGGAGCCGAGAGCCTCCGGCGACTGGAGGGAGTCGAGACGAGACTCGTCGTGTAGTTGAGTTTGAGGCGATGGAAGTAAAGAGTAGAAGTAGATAATATTTGTACGTATTATACACGCAAGCTACTAGCGGACCGATCCGTGTTGCGTAATTATGTAAGAAAAGAAATAGAGAATATATCATAAAATGCAAGCGTCACAGTGCCCCCCACACGGAAGTGTCCTGCTAGTGCGAAGGGCCAGCCACGGGCGGGTCTTCATCGTTCTCGCTATCGTTCCAACGGAGATTGTCCGGCTCCTCTTCGAATTCCTCGCGGCGGCGTTGTTCCCTTCTCGCTTCCTGCGCCTTCGCTTGTACTCCAGCCCTGTTTCCGCGTCTCGGCTTCTTCTTTTTGCGAGGCGGCTTCTCCTCCTCGTCTCTGCCTCTGAGCGCTGTCGGAGCGACCGAACTCAGTGTTCTCGTGCGGTCCAAACCGGGCGTGACGATCTCGCCGAAGTTGTTCATGACTACCTGCGAGTCGAGGAGAGGGTGCAGGTCGGGAGTGGGTGGTTCGGGCGTCGACAGGCGTAGTGGAAGCGGCACCAAGCCTTGCGCTGACAGGGGCGGCGTCGACAGTCGTAAGGGTAATGGGACTAGACTCTGCCCGCCCCGGTAGGAGGATGAGGACGCCGGTGCTCTGGCGTCCGACAGCCGAGGCAATAGAGCCATCAGATTCCCTCGTTGTAACGCGCGGGAGGGCAGGGGAGCTAGTGGTCGCTGCTCAGTCGCGTAGCCCCAACGCGTCGCTGCGAGGCTCGGGGCGTCCGTAAGGCGGTCTCCCAGCGGCAGACGCATATTCCGCGGTTCTCGCGGGGGCTCACGGGCTGCCGTCGCTGCGCGAGACGTAGGCGCAATGAGCGGCGTGACGGGCTTGAGCTCGACCGGTACACGAACTGGCGCCAGAACTGCTGGTCTGGGCGGGCTTGGTGAAGTCACGGTAACCGCTGATGGAGCTGGCGGAGACGTGAGCGACGGTGCTGACTTCGTCGGCGGAGCTGGTTCTCTTGGCGGCGGTGTCAAGGACTGCGGCGGCGACCGCTGTGGAGGTGACGACGGGGAAAGCGGGGAAGTCGGAGCGGGAGCGAGAGGTAGCGTGGTGGAGATGGCTGCGTCTTCACTCGGTTCGCCCTGAAGGCGCTCGCGAGCAGACGAGCTTCGTCCTCCCCAAGGAACGTTTGTCGACTGAACGTCCTCCATCAGGTCCGGGGTCCATATATCTCGCGTGTATCGCTGCGCATCTTCAAACGAGAAGATTGAAGCGAACGAGACCTGGAGCCCATTAGCCAGACCCGGTAAAGCTCCAAATGCCCGCTGCCCCTCCGTAACCGTTGCGAACCGCAGCCAAATTCGTTGCTGCGCGTTCAGGATCACCGTAGGTGCCGCTCGAACTCCTCGTAACCGGTCGTCACTTAGTCCGTAGAACATGGCCGCGGTGTACGTCGAGTCCGCTCCGTCTAGCACCACGCAGGAGGACGGGCGCTCCGCTTCTGAAGGGCCCCAGACATCTACGTCCATGCCGTCGGGTTCGTCATCCGAGTAGTCGTCGTTGTCGTCATACATGGCGACGGCCTTTCCCTTCGCTTTCTCCAAATCCTTGCTCTTAGCCAGATTCCTGCGCGGAGGCAACTGGTTAGGATGCGGAGGCTGCTGCTTCCTCCCAGCGTCTCCTCGTCGAGGGGCCGCCGTACGGTACATCCAGTGAGATGCTTTCGTCGGGGTGTACTTGTTCCCATCCGGCACGACAAATTGGTAGGGGGGAACGGGGGCGCCGAAGACGTCGGAGTCGACGACCCCACCGGGAATGATGAACTCGCCAAAGTGGAGACGTCGTTTTCGGACACGATCCACCCACGCGTTTTTCGAAGAGATCTCTTTCGTCCGGCTTACGAGAACCCATTGCAGTAACCCCTCTACTCGACGCAGCTCGAACTTCTCGTAGCGAGCTTTCGAGGTATTTTCCGGCGCCACGTCGGGGGCTATCACCCAAGGCTCGTGCTCGTCGTCGATTACTCGAAACTTTAACGCGGGTGGAGCATACAGGTCGGGGTTACGAGTTCTCGACGAAGCAGCGGAGGAGGAAGGAGGGGTGACGGAGTCGTCCGCGCCACGGGCTGCGTGCTGCCTTGGGAGGCGCTCGCTGTCTGTCGTGTTCCAGTCTGAGATATTACTCCACGCTGCAGAGGTTTCCTCGTCCTGAGGCCAGGCAGGCGTGCCCCAGCCGGTTGCCAAAGAGGGCGCTGAATGCGGCATAGACGGCGCCCACCCTTGTCCGCGGTAATACGGACGAGGAGCGCTTGGTATTGCCGCGACCTGAGGAGCACTCGCAGGCGTCGGGGCGATCGAGCGGACGACCGGAACATGGTTGGCTACTCGTGACGCCGTCAATTGAACGCGGGAGGTCGTGGAGACAGAATCTGCAGGCCGCGGCGGCGAAGCGGAAGGAACCGTCAGGGGAGCAGAGGACGAGGGAATCGAGGGCACAGAGAGCTCCGCCGGGCGGGCAACGGTCAGCAGCTGCCAATCGAGGCGCTCGCCTTCCGTTCCCATCCCGACATCCCGACTCACGTTGTCTTGTTCCAACAGGACGCTAGACCACGCCCATCGTCTCTGTTGATCCGTGGCCGAGGACTCGGGACGCCACATGCTGAAAGACGAGGGGTGTATGGAATCCAAAAGCATTTGCTCGCGAGCGATTGCCTCGTACGGGTTGCTGTCCGAGAGGAATTCCTCAACGTCCGTTCCTTCTAGGAAGTTAGACGCTGCAGAGTTCCGGAACTGAGTCGCTTCAGAGTCTTCCAGCTCGCTGACGACGAATACTGGAACTCGCGCGGCCATTAGCCAAAGGACCGTGATTTCTGGACACCCGTTAACCCACGCGCCCATACGGTATTCTAGGGCGACAGGCATATCGCGGGCTCGGAGCGACTCCAAATCCTTGGGCTCCTCCACCGAGGCCATGGCGTAGCGACCTTCGAGCCAGGCTTCCTTCACCCTCAACCCTCGTTGCACGGCCACTCCTCGATCCACAGCTTCATCCCAGGACTTGAGTTCTCCCAGGAGCTGGATATCGAGGTGTGATGGAAAGGGGGAAGGACCTCGTTGGAAGGTTGCACCGAAGCGCCGTTCCAGATTCCGTTTTCGCTCCTCGAGCTCGCGATTGATCGCGCTCAATCGAAGAACGAAATCGGGATGCAGATGCCCGCGAGAGCCCTGGTCGACCCATTGCGATACGAATGGTAGATAGGCCTCGGCGTTCCAGTCGCCCGCTTGAACGGTAGAGGCGCGACGGAGAAACGCCCAGTGCCGGATGTCCTCCTCGCTGTATTGGGGAACGTGGAGGCAGTCGTATTTGCCTAGGTGACCGTCGTAGCGGGGCTGCAGCTGAACAGCGTGGGCCTTGGATATTATAATTGCAGGCGGGGGGCGGACTCCAGGCAAGAAGGCGGGGATATCCGAGTTAGGGGACCAAAGCTCGTAGACTCGTTGGCCGTAGACGTGTACGAAGCGGGTGGAGAATAGAGGGAATTGTCGAAGGGCGAACGACATGTGCGTTACCAAGTTGGGGACTTCGCGGTACCCCGCGAGACAAGGGAGTCGTCCCTTCGAGTATTGTTGCGACCCTGTCATGCCTACTAGAATCGGGCTCGAGCAGCTACTTTCGTTGCGCTAAGAGCCCGTAAGAATATAGTAGAGGAATACCGCAAGGTGCAGCTGGACGGAGCCTGCGCAAACTTGGGTACGAGGTAGGAAGAAGGAGTGGGAGATCATTAGTAATACATATAGTTTCACACGCATAGCCACTCGGGCCATGCCGGTCGGATCCGACATCGGATAGTTTGGCCGATCCCTACTTCAACTTGTTAGCGCGCATATATTCGCGCTTCAAGGCGGGCGCATTGCGGAGGTCGCGTTCTGACACCCAGGTGTCATCCGCGGGGTCGTAACCTTCCCATCGTACGCGGAACATCCGATGTTCTCCATCCTTTCTCTTCCGTATCTCGTGCCCTAGGATGGCTTCGACAACGTACTCTTCAGACGGCGTCAAATACTCGCGCGTCTGAGGCAGCTCAGTGCGCTCGCCGAGAGTGGGGTCGGAAAGATGATATTTCCGCAGATGCTCCAAGTTAAACACAGGATGCATCTTGTACGTGTCGGGGAGACGAAGCCGGTACACCACGGGATTGATCTTCTCCAGTACCTCGAAGGGTCCAATGGTGCGTTGGACCAGCTTGCGTCCCGTACCCTTGACGTCCACCAGCTCCAACGTATGCGGGTTGACGAGTACCAGGTCACCTTCCTCGATAGGTTCGATAGGGCGACGATGTTTGTTGTACGAGCGCGCCTGCCGTTCCTGCGCAAGGACGATGGCGTCTCGAGCAGCTTCACGATGACTCGTTAGCGCGTCGAGGAACGTCTCGCCCTTCTGGCTAGGCAGGAAGGGGCGAGCGACAGGGTCGCTTCCGGGCACGAGGATCCCTACTTCACTGCGCGGTTCGTACCCCATAAGAAGGAGATTCGGGGAACGTAAGGTAGACGAATGAACGTTGGAGTTATATGCGAAGCAAATCTCTCCTAGCCATTGCGCCCAGGACGCCCGGTCCTTGGCCACGTAAGCGCGGAGCATCTGTTCGATGGTCGCGTTAAGAATCTCGGTCTGTCCGTCCGTTTGCGGGTGGTGAGCAGAGGACAGCGCCATGACGCTGCCGTACTGCGCAACGACTGATTTCCAGAAGGCGGTCACCCATCGTTTATCGCAGTCCGCGATAATGCGGTCAGGCATCCCGTAGACGTTGACGACCCGGTCGACAAAGAACTTGGCGAATCCTTCCTGAGAGAGGGTGGTGTGAGTTGGTATCATGATGCCGAATTTGGTGAGCTTGTCCACGATCACCAGTATCGCGGTGTACTTCTCCGGTCCAGACGGAGGAAGCCCAGTGATCAAGTCTAGCGAGACCGTGGCGAAGGGGCGGGCAGGAATGTGAGCGGGCCGCAGGCCGCCCATCTTCTGCCTGTGGTCGTTCTTGATCTTCTGGCACACGTCACATTTGAGAGTAAACGCGTCGAGGTCTTTGCGCATCGACGACCAAAAGAACAACTCCCGCATGCGCAGAGCAAACTTGAGGGGTCCGGCGTGAGCGGACTCATGAATCCAGCGCATGAGCCACCAGACTTTGCTCTTTGGGACGCAGAGCCGAGTTTTCCAGTCTGCGTCAATGAAGTACAGCAACCCGTCACGACCTTTCTGAAAGCGCGAAGGGGTTAAGAGTTTATCGGGCCCCCCGGCTTCTTCGACGTATCGGTCCTTGAAGTACGAGTCGTTGCTGTACCCGTCCCGGAATTCTTTTGCGACTTCAGGGGATACTGAGATAAGGAGATGTGCTCTCTTATTCCAGTCTTCCTCGTCCGAAGGTTTGACGCCCACTGGGTACGACCAATGATCTCCTTCGGGAAAGGGTAGTTCATCCGAGTCTGCAGCGACCTGGTCGCGCTCCTCGGCTTCGAGAGCTACGGAGTCTGCAGCGACTCTGTCGCGCTCCTCCTCAGCCACCAGTGATGGGGAATCCGCTAGAGAAGACTCCTCTTCCTCTTCCCGAGCTCTTTGCCGTCGAGTCTGTACCGGATGCGCGTATTTGTCGATGGCGTCGTCCCACCACCATATAGCAAATGCAGCCTTCTTGGCAGGCGCAAATGCTTCCCGGTCCTCCGCGCGCTGCGCGTCCTCCAACTTCTCTTCGTCTGGCACGATGGATACTAAGTCTTCGCGAACCGGCGAGCTGTGCGGCGGCGTCCGCGGTAAACGTGATAGAGGATCCACGTTGGAATGCACGCGTCCAGGGCGGTGAACGATTTTAAGCCCTGGATACGCTGCAAACACTGCCCCCCACGCCGCCAGGCGACGATTCGCGTTCTCGTACACACGCGCCCACTGCAGAGCCGCGTGGTCCGTAACGAGAATGACTGTCTCCCCCTCGATGAAAGGTTGGAAACGCACCAGTGCTTCTTTCGCGCCGAGCGCCTCGCGCTCCGTCGCGCTGTAGTTCCTCTCCGCGGACTTGAGACTCCTGCTCCAGTACGCAATGACACGCTCAACGTGCACTTCTGTCTCGTCCAGCGTCGCCCCCCATACATCCTCTGATTCCATCTCTTCCACTTCCTTCACTAGATGGACGAACAGGCGCGGCACCGCCGCGCCTGCGTCCCAAGCTATCTTCAGCTTCTCGTAGAACACTGTTCCTTTCAAGTCCTCGACCCGCATCTTCTGCACCTGTTGCAGACTGCTTCCCAACGCATAGTCCGACGCGTCCGTATACAACCGGTACGGTGAGCCACGAATTGGATGGCCCAGGATGGGTGCGGCTGACAAAGCGTCCTTGGCTTGCAGGAACGCAATCTCATGCTCAGCTCGCCAAACCCACTTCACTCCCTTTGCTAGGAGCGAGAACAGAGGCTTGGCGATGAAGGCGTAGTAGGGGATGTATGATGAGAAGTAGTTCACCATTCCTAGGAACTTCTGCAATTCGTTCACAGACGTGGGGCGATCAAGTTCCTGAATCGCCGCTACCTTCTCCTTGTGCGTCGACAGCCCCAACCTCGATACCTTCTGCCCCAGAAGAAGTATCGAGGAGTACCCGATGAAGCACTTCTTGGGCTCCAGAGTAATCCCGGCTGCCGCTATGGCGCCTAGGACTTTGTCCAGATGCACGAGGTGCTCCTCCCAGGATTTCGAGAACACGACGATGTCATCGACGTATACAAGAGTGAATAGCCATTGGAACGGCGCGAGCACTCCCTGCATGATGCGTTGAAAGATGGAAGGCCCGTTGCGCAGACCAAAGGGCATCCGCCGGAACTGCCAGAGACCGCGGTGTGAGCGGAACGCCGTCTTCTCCTTCGCGTCTTCCTCCATGTCGACTTGGTTGAACCCAGCCAACGCGTCAAAGGATGAAAGAACCTGCACGCCGGATAGTGCCTGGATAATGTCGGATTGACGGGGAATAGGGAATTCGTCGGGAATAGTCTCGGCGTTTAGCTTGCGGTAATCGACAGCCAGACGAGGCTTGCCGTTGCGGTAGACGACCACGCAAGGGAAGCCCCAAGGACTTTTCGATGCTTCGATCACTCCCCTCTCGAACCAGAGATCCATCTGTTTGTCGATCACCTCCCTCTTCGCTGGCGACGCGGAGTACATTGGAACGGAGATTGGCTGAGTTCCGGGTTTCAGAGGGATGGACGCTTTCTCCGCGACTTGTCCCAAACGACCTCCAACTCCGAATGCAGCCACATTACGGCGCAAAACGTCGTTGAGGCCATCTCGAAATTCGTCAGGAATATCCGGCCCAAGGTTCACCATTGCCGCCACGTCAGCGTCCTTCGGCGAGCTCTCAAACTCGCCTGCGAGCGCGGTCGTCTTCGGGCCCCATTGATCGTCCTCCTCCAATTTGCCGTCGAGGTTTTCTGGAGGCAGCGCTGGAGTCGACTCTGGGTCCTCCGCGCGCATCGTCTCATGTATGACACGCGCCAGCGCTTCCGCCGAAGCCGTATACCTTATTCGCGACTCCTCATCCTTGGGGCTGTCCGCGTAGGAGGAAGGGTCGTGTAGCCTCCCGACGATATCGCCTGCTCGGATAAACCAAGGACGAGTGCTGGTGTTGGCGATGGGCAAGAAAGGATGAGCAGAGTTAATGAAAGTAGTGGGGGCAGCTAGAACGCTTTCGTCTTCCGTAGACACAATGACTTTCTCGACCAGCCATTCGTCGCGCCCTTCGAAAGGTCCCACGATTCGAACGTTATGCACTGATCCAGCAGCAATGAGAACGTCTTGCTCGGCGAGCACTGGAGGCGTCTCTGTCTGTCCGTCGCGACGTTTCCGAGCCTTCGAGCGCTGGTACGTCTTCCTCCATACTCCGGGGAGAAGGCGCTTCATGGAACGAGCCATGCTTGCTTGCCGTATCTCAAACCCAAGTTGCACTGAGTGCGCAGAGGAGGCAGCAATAACGTGCTTCGAGCGTCCCACCTTAACGTCGCAACTCCCGTTGACCCAACGTTGGACGCTAAGCTCGTAGGTAGTCTGGAAGTCCTCACCGAGCAGCAAGGGAACTCGCATGTTACGGACAACGTAGGCTTCGAGGTCGAAGCTGATCACGTCGCCCTCCTTCGAGACCATGTACATGGGTACCTTGACGTAACCCAGCACCTTGGCCTGGCCAGTGAGGTGGTAGAGCTTCATGCGTATACCCTCCTTGGGGTTCGCCAAGTCCGGGAAGATTTCCTTGAGAGACTCGTAGAATTCTTCGGACATGAGCGTAATATCCGCCCCAGAGTCTAACCGCGCTTTGATCTCCTTCACAGATAGTCCGCATAGCCGCACCAGAACGTGCAGCGCTCGCGCTCCCAGAGAACCTAAGCCATCTGGTAACTGTCGGGCCTTACGGGCGGCGTGGACTCGTGTCCCATCTTCCTCCACCACCGATGGGAGTTCCGCAGTCTGGGCTGACTTACGAACTCGCTTAGGCGGCGCGGCCGTAGGCGGGGCCAGCTTCCCCTTGCCTTTCTCCCTGGCAGTAGCCCTGGGTTCCGGTTTCGTGAAAGCTTCCCGACGTCGACGATTGTGATTGGGAGGTCCTTCATGAGAACAGTGAGCAGCATATGCACCAGTGCTATGCGCATCAACTGACTCGACGACGTGGACCTCTCTGCGAGACGAGACTTTACGGGGTTCGAACGGTATATAAGTGGAGGAAGCGGCGCCCTTGGACGCATTGTATTCGGCATGCATAGCTAGGTAATTGCGAGCCTCCTCCGCATCCTGCTCCGGACTCCTGTCTACAAAGATTACGTTGGCGGTCCGCAGGTTCATCCAGTGCTGGCGATGAGGGCAGTCGATCGCGACATGCTGCGGGCTGGTGCAGATGTAGCACTCGCCGTTGGGCAGCCGTACGCTTGTGACCGAGTCATCGCGTTTGAAGTGATGGCCATCGACCGTCTTGCCTTTAGGCCACGGCGGTTTGGGGCCAGTAAACTTCTGCTTCCCCGCGTCCGCGGCGTGAGCGCGCTTCTCCTCCCCCTCCGCCTCCGACTCCGACGACTCGGATTCTTCAGGACCTTCCGACTCATCCTGCGCTTTTCCCCGATCTGCCGCGTTAGCCCGACGGTTACGACGGAACGTGGAAGCAGATGGAGGATTGCTGTTCCCGGCATTGAGGTTCCTGGACAGAGCCGCCACGTTGCGCGCCATATGATAGGACGCGATGAGAGAGTCATGGTCATGCTCGGCCAAGTTCTGAAGAGCGTCGAGCGTGGGGCAAGTGAGTTCGCTAACGTCCTTAGACCACGCTGGGGGCTGGGTGCGAAGTATCCTGGCCACTGCTCTCGGACCATCTTCTTCCTCTTCGAAGATGAAGGAGTGGTACTTGCGGCGACGAGCGAAGAACGCGGACGGGGCTTCATCCTCGTTCCCCTTGCCCTGCCTGAATCGCATCTCTTCGAACTCCTGAGTACGTTCGAGGAGCCACTTCGCGGTGAGGAACTGCCTGCGAATGGCGTCCAGCAGATGGTCCCAGTCCTGACGGTAAACGTTGCGCGTGTTTTGCGTCAACGAATTCCACCAGTTGGTAGCGCGGTCCGAGAACTTAGCCGGCGCGAGTTGGCCTAGGCTGACGTTCATCAGAGGCCCGAGGCTGGCGAGATTGGCGACCTCAATGACATAGTCAATGACAGTCGTACCACTACCGTTCCAGGAGGGAACAATACTCAAGTTGAGTTTGTGGTTTATCTGCCACAGCTCGGGGGCGCTCGACGAGTAAGTACCCGAAGCTGCCGTGCGAGCTGGTCCAGAGTCGCCGTCGCCATTACCATCGTCTGCAGGGGGAATTGGCGGAGCGGGAGTACGACCGCTACTCCTTGAGGTCGCACTTCCGTTACCGCTGGGAGGTCCGCCTTCCGGCTTCGAGGTTCGCCCTGCGTTGAACGCTGGCGCTCCACCTTGGCCGGGAGAGAACCCCTCGCGATTACCCCTACCTTGCCCATTAGCTCCCGAGTTGCCCGTTCGTTCCTTCCCCGCAGTAGGTATCATCGATGGCCCCCCAGTACCCGATGCCGAAGGCACACTCCAAGTGTCGCGGATGTGACCAACACCAGGTAACGTGCTAATGGTCGTGGGGCAATGGGTAAGAGGAGGGTTGGTAAAGCGCACGCCCGACGAGATGGGGCCGAAGTAACCTGCGTTCGCTGCCGGAGCTGCGCTCGCTGGTACTTCGGGCGCTGGGGTCTCTTCGACCACGGGGTCCAGCTCGGGGGAATTAGAGCGAGCGCGGTGTCTCTGCCGCGATTTGTAAGGGCGCGGGTCAATGTTCTCGTGTGCTTGAACGGATTCCACCAATTGGTGGTACGCGGTTCTGTTCACGACCTGTGCGCGACGACCATAGTCCTTGCGAGCCGGCATACGATAAAGCTGCTGCGAAGGTTCTCCAGCGCCGTAGGCAGCCCGAACTTCCGAGATCGTGGATACTACCGAGCTGACGGACTCGGAGAACGCCTGCCCGGTCAGCGTCTCCCTAATCCCTGAGAGATTGGCGCGGATGTGCCCGTTCGCGCGGTCTAGACGAAGTTGCAGGACGGAGAGCGCGAAGCGTAGCTCCGTCTTGCTCACCCGGTCTTCGAGCATGCGCAGGTAGGTGAAGTTCGTGTCCACCTCGAACCTTCTTCGCGGGTTGGGAGTGGAGAAGGAGCGGATTCCGTCCAGAATCTGCTGCACCGCCAGAACCGCATGCCCTACAGCAGCGAGGAGCGGAAGGTCCAAGCAGTAGCTGTCCGTATGATCAATAGGATTGATAACACGAACGACCTTGACCGAGCTGCACTCGAAGGCGAAGACTTTGGCTATGAGAGCCGGGAGATTGTCCCACTCAAAGTTGTTGTGCGGCTCCTGGTAACGTGTGATCACGTCGCGCAGCAAGTTCGTCGAGGCCACGGAGCGTCCAGGCAGCTGTCCGTCTACGACGCCGTAGTAGAGCAGAGAATCATCTGTCTCGGTGTCCTGCGGGTCGTAGACAAAGTGGTAACGAGCTACGGCTGCGGACAGAGGTTCGTCGTAAAGCTCGATCGAACGTCCTGATTTCTTGAAGAAACGAGAGGCGGTGTTGCCCCCCAACGCGCTAAACGCAGCTGTGACACTTTCACCCTGTGCAGATGGAGGAGCAGCCGTCGATTGAGGCGCTTCACTCCGAGGGTGTCCGCGAGAGTCACGACTGGAGGTGGTACTGCCAGTGGCGCTGCTGCGCGAACCGCTAAACCGGGACCCGCTGCGATGCGAAGAGCCGTGCCGCGATCCGCCGTAGTGAGAGCCAGGAAGGGGCACGTCCTGCGCGTGAGGGGAGTGCGAGGAGAGCGACGTCAGCGAGGAAAGGGGCAGCGACGAGCCGTCTACTGGAGTCCCTTGCGCAGTCGTGCCTTCCAGGGCCGAGGCTTCCTGCAACGTTGCATCTCCTTCAGTGTTCGCCATAGAGGCGCTCGACTGAGGAGCGGCTACGCGTGCAGGGCGCGGGGTTCCTTGCTGTATACGTGAAAAGATGACGGGGGCAATGGGGATTGCAGCCCGTGGGGCGATTGCACCGAACGGGGGAATGTCGGGGGTGGCGGCGTCCACGTGTCGAGCTCGCGAGGCAGCAGTCGGTGTCGAAGCTGAGGAGAACGGGGGGCGCAATGGATTTGCGCTCAACCCGCCTCTGCTTGAGCTGCCGCGGACGTTTTGAGATTGGGAACGGAGACGTGCTCGCGCCGCTTCAGATTCAGCGGTGGTAGCTGGATGTCCGAGACCTAGGCCGGCGCCCGTTTTCTTGCGAACGGGGTTAGAGTGCGTGGCCATGAAGGCGAGAGGCAAGAATTGGGGGGAAACAATTTGCTTTCCCTCTTTTAAGCGCTGTCGGGCGACCCAGCATGGGGATACTCGTCGTTATGGGCCCCATGCGCTCCCGAGAATTCGGTTTGCTGCATCGGGACCGGAGTAGCCATGGTAGATGGGGCGGAATGGAGAGGTTGTGCAACGACGATGGAGGTTAAGGTTGAAGAGACGTTTAAGCGCCCTGGGCGCTAAAATAAATTAAAAGTTTCAAGACCAGTCCATGTGGCGTCCAACCGGTGGATTCCGCCGCACGTTCAAGGCAGTCTGGGCTGCCTTGTCGCGCTCAGAGACCTGGGAGGTGGGGACGTGTGCGTCGCCACAGGAGCGTCGAATTTTCGACACTCCCCAAGTCACTCGCTTCAGCCGATGTTGAAGCCCCTCGCGGTGGGCTCCATTGTGATACTACGCGTTCGCGGGAGCTTCATATCAGGCTGAAGCGAGTCATCCGCCAGGAGCTGCCTCGAGAGGCGCTAACTGGCGGGTACTGCGTCGAGAGCAGAGTCCTAGTTAGACTCTGCTCGTTCGCTGTAACCCTGCGTCGAAGGGACCTTGTGACCCTAGATAGGGGAGCCGAGAGCCTCCGGCGACTGGAGGGAGTCGAGACGAGACTCGTCGTGTAGTTGAGTTTGAGGCGATGGAAGTAAAGAGTAGAAGTAGATAATATTTGTACGTATTATACACGCAAGCTACTAGCGGACCGATCCGTGTCGCGTAATTATGTAAGAAAAGAAATAGAGAATATATCATAAAATGCAAGCGTCACACCGAGTGAGAACCTTTCAACGGCAAGGTTCAAATTTGGGTGATTGGTTCAATCATCCAAAATTTGAGCAATGGTGTCCTGTCACTGAACTGCACACCAAGTTTGAGTGATTGTTGCTATGACCCAAAATTTAAGCATCTGGCTCAATTGCCCCAAATTTTTGGGCCCTATAAAGCACCTAAAAAGGAAACAAAAAAGCTCGCTTAGCACAGTGGTAGTGCATTGTACTTATGTGGAAACCTAGAGATGCAAGGGTCCTGAGTTCGACCCTCAGAGTGAGCATTTTATCCTTAATCCCGTGTTTTTATCCTTAATCCCGTGTTTTTCCCTCTTTTTTCTTCTTTTTATCGCGACCTGTCATCCCCCAAAGATTGCTGTGGCTTCGACGCGAGCAACGGATCCATATTAATTCTCCTGTTTCTCGTTGCCAAAAAGTTATATTCATAACAATAGACTTCGGTTGGCATCTCATCTGGAATCTCCGGGTAAACCGTGGGGTTAAAAATCAAGGTGCAATGCACAGTGTAGCAACTATACACAACCAATGGCTTACGGCAATCAATGCGGCATTACGACGCGACCGCATTCTGATGAATCAAATAAAATTTGGTCCACTCGCACTAAAGAAACAAGTAGTGCTAAACACTTGGAGTGGGCTCCTCATGGATGAGGCCTCCCTGCCAGATGACTGGACACTCAGAGAGGGGGTTTTAGTGGGTATGTGGCCAATAAACGGAATAGGATGATTGCCTCAAAGGCCAGAGTCCCACACTGGTAAAATTGTGCGTAACAGCATTTCCTCCTGGACAAAATTCCCCGGCATGACTGTATGGCGGTCAGAGTGTCACTTCAATAAAATGCACATAAATATGGTCTTTTCGTAGAATATTATGAGGTTGAACTGCGAAATTTCAGATAAGAAGAAAACTTTCAGGTCTGAAAACATCTCCAGCAGAACACACATACAAGTTTCTGAGGAGAGTGAACAGAATTTGGTTGAGCAGTCAAGGTTTGGTCAAGTTTTGGTGGGAGAAGAAAAACCCATCTGAGGAAAAAACTAAAGTTGAACCAAAAAAAACTGAAAGTCAAACCAGAAAAAACTGAAAGTTGAATCACACTCTCTTTTTCTTGCCACGCACAACTTTTTTCAACTTGGACACAACGAACTTGCGGAGGAATGCGGTGCTAACCCTAGCTTGATGGAATGATCCGACAGATACTACTCGGCAGCTTCCCTTTCGTTGTGGCAGTTCAACTGCTGGAGGACAGGACACTTTAACCACAACACTTGCTCTCACATACGGACAAGTAAACCAGGTGGGTGCTTTTGATGGCCACTAACTCTGCTTTCACAGATGGTCTGGTTCAATGGTGTCGAGCTGGTGTGCCTTAGATAGTCCTCCTCTTGACCGATCCATGCTTCCAAAAGCCCTCTTGAAACCCCTTCCACTGTTAATTTGCCGTCTCAGTCAAGGGATGTCAAAGCTAATTAGGTGCCATCATTTCCCGATGGAATTTGTGCGGTGAGACCACTGATGCAATTTCGGGTTCCGACTCACCTTTGTCAGTTTTCCTGCCCTATCCCTCACCTATACGCTCTTATCTATGCACCTCTCCCAACTCACCCTCCTTATACCATGGACGACCGAGTATACGCTGTCGACCCCTTCAAAGAACTTCATCCCGACACGATCGAAAGATACTATGGTGTCGAGGGTCCAATTCAGGTTCGGCACCCTGGGCAGACGGGTGCGGGGCATCCAGATGATGAAGATGAAGATGAGTGGGTAGATGAAGCTGATGAATACCGTTGTGGAAGAAGATTTGGCGCACAACATATGGCATCCGGCCATTAAAGTGGCACGGCATCGCAACCCGTTCCACTCGAGCGCAATGGAGGAAAATTTCTTTGGGCATTGCATTGGGGGAAATTGTTCGGCTGAACCTCGTTCCGGAGGGTTACGGGGTTATCGAGGATGAATGGGAAGATGGATCTTACCCGTCTATGGAGGCGATCAATCCGGGAACAAGGGGAAAGGAAATAGTG